>CAWUFW010005221.1:0-1377163 GCA_963921515.1 Calotriton arnoldi | reverse complement strand
TTTTTGAGTTTAAAATTCTTTATTGTAATTTCAAGGTACAATCCACTTACATACATAATTATATCCCTGAGCAACCAGTACTAGTGGACCTTGCAGTTTCCAAACGAGGAGAAGTTAGGATCGCAACCGCCCCTTGAAAATGGTATCGAAATCATCACTTGATTGGAACTTTTCCACTCATATTTTAAATTGGAACTTGTAACTAAACATCCCCTCCTCCCAACCCCACCCAACCCCCTCCCCCCACCGGGTCCAACCCCCCTAGAGGTCCAGTAATCATAGGATCAGCCAAGGGTATCCTCATGGCCCCCTTCTAGACTGTGGGACTCATTCTCCCTGTGACGAGCCTCTGCCGACGATGCCTGTGTGGAATTTGGGGAGCTTCCCTCTATCCCCTGGATCATCAACCCCCATGCCATCAGTACATCCGGGAGTTTATCATCCCTTCTAGTGCTACGCATGTGCCCCTCCTCCGCTAGTGCCCATTCTCTCAAGTCTGATTTTCAGTTCGCTATCTGCAGGCCCTCGCTGCGCTAGCCAATGGATTGATATTCGCCGCCTAGCTGTTACCAGCCCCAACACCAGGAACCTCCTACTTGTTTTACGGTTTGGGTCTCGGGGAATTAAGCCAAGGAGACAGGTACGCACCTCAAGGGCAACCGACCACCCAGTTATTCTGCTCAGGTCTTCTAGGACCGCCGTCCAGTATTCCCGTATCGTCGGACAGGACCAGACCATGTGCGGAAAATCCGCCTGGACATAATGACATCTGGGGCACCTTGGATCTCTCGATCCGTCTATCGTATGTAGTCTCTTGGGTGAGAGGTAAGTCATGTGAACTATGTTATACTGTATCTGTTTAAACCTATTGCTCACCGCCACCTTGCGTACATTTTCATGAATTTTTCCCAGTCTCGTGGCGCAATCTCCTGCGAAGATGCCGCCTGCCACTTCTCTTCTACTTTAAGAGGTCCACATTTTTATCTTCCCGTAGTGCCCTGTATAGGTGAGTAACAAGTTTCCGCCCTCCCGCCATGGCAATCAGCGCGACCAGGGTGCGGGTGTGTCCAGGGGCAGCCGGGAACACAGGCCACAACTGCCGCGCCGTCGCCGCCATCTTGGCGTATTGCAAAAATTGTCCCGATCCCAACCCAAAAGTATCTACCGCTTCCTGATACGTTATAAACCTTTGTTCCGGGTAGAGGTCAGCCAACATTAGACAGCCCCCCGCCTTCCATTTATCAGTGGACATAACCCGCCTCAATGAGTGCGAAGGGTGGCATGAGCCAGAAATCTGCCTCCGGGGCAAATGGCTGTGTCTGGATAAGTCTCCTGATCACCCTGTTCCATATGGCAGTAAGTAATCTACCCAGTGGGGGACATTGTTCCTGTCTTCCCTCGTCCGCCAGATGAGCGCACCCAACGGTCGATCGCCATAAGTGCCAGCCAATAGTGATCTTTCCCAGGAGGGGTCCGCATCCAACCAGGCTATGGCGTGCATGTAATTGTGAGGCGAAATAATAAAGTTCTAGGTCAGGGATTTCTAAACCTCCCTTACCCCATGTGCGTTTCATAATTTCGAGGCTGACCCGGCAGCGTTCCCGTTCCATAGCAATTGGATAAGCATTGCGTCGAGTTCCTTGAACACCTGATGCGGGAGCTCAAAGAAGGAGCCCTGCATTGTAAAGAGACATCGGGGCAGCACCACCATTTTTATTAAGGCAATCTTTCCCATCAGTGAGAGTTTAAGTGTATTCCAAAGGCGATGCTGCCGTGTAGACCCCTGAGTATCCTCCCCATATTATGTTGATAAAAGTGTCCCTGTCCCTACAGATCCATATCCCAAGATAACGCAGCGTATCCGGCACCCATGGGAGGCCCACCTCTGGGAGTCCAACTCCGCCCCCTCGGCCGCCGACTCGATCTTATATAATTGTGATTTTGTCTTATTAACATAGAGCCCAGATGTCTTAGCAAACTGATCTAAAGCCGTCAGCAATAACGGAAGCGAATGGGCCGGCTCCCGTGAGGTATACCAGCGCATCGTCAGCATACAATGATACGATATGCTCCGTGGCCCCGACTTCGTATGCCCTGCCCCTGGAGAACCCCACGGAGATGACACGCTAATGGCTCCATCGCCAGGGCGAACAACAATGGGGAAGCGGACACCCCTGTCGTGTCCCCCTTGCTATTGGCATTGCATCCGAAACATACCGACCCGTTCGGACCCTGGCCACTGGCTGTGTATAAAGGAGTCTCACCCAGTTCACAAACCCTTCACCTATCCCCATTTTTAGGAGTACCTGCCATAAATATTCCCATCTGATGGAGTCGAACGCTTGTTCTATATCCAAAATGCCAAGGCACTCTGTTGGGCCCTGCCCCCTAGTGACTGCATAACATGGGCCAGGCGGCGAATGTTCCTCAGTGTATTCCTCCCTGGTATAAAACCGGACTGATCCTCATGCACCAGCTGCCTGAGATATGGAAGTAATCTACTGGCCAATACCTGACTAATAATTTTAAGATCTACATTTAGCATAGAAATTGGCCTGTAGGAGTTGGGGAGCAGGGGGTCCTTCCCGGCTTGGGGATCATCACGATCAACGCTTCTCGCATGGAGCTGGGCAGTATGCCGGTCTCACCGGCTTCCAGAACTATTTCCAGGAGCTTAGGGACTAGGACTCCCCATATTCTTTGTATAGCTCCGCCTTGCCAGGCCATCCATCCCGGGCGATTTAGTAGTTTTCAGGTGCGCAATCGCCGCCTTCACCTCCTCCCCGAAAGAGCCCCCAGGGGTTCCTGACTCTCCGGGGGCAAGGCAAGGCAGGTCCGCCTCGGCAGAGGTAAACTTCCATAGCCTGGGGGGTGGTATGGGGCTCGAGCTCGGAATATATCTTTTGTAGATATGCTGTAAATGCCCGGTTAATCTCATATTGGGTATAAACCATTCGCCCCTGATCTGTTTTAAGGGCCAAGATCGGGAGAGGTTGTATCTCCATCCTGATCAGAGCGCGCCAGTAGGCGGCCGGCCTTATCTCCCTCTGTGTACCATCGGCGCCTACTCATGGTTCTATCATATTTACCCAGTGACTCCCATATGTCCCCTATCGTCCGCCTTTGTTCTGCCCATTTGGCCGGCCCCTCCGGGTCCGTAGAAAGCTCTGCCTCTAGGGCCGCCAAACGTGCCTCCTGGTGTTGCAAATCCCGCTCTAGCACTCTTCTCACGCCCACCTCAGTGGACATACACACCCCCGCATCACCACTTTCATCGCATCCCATTCAAGCGCTCTCGAACTGGCCGTGTTCCAATTTACCGCAAAGTAGCCATCTAGCCCTGCCGCTACCGTCTCCTTATATACCGGGTCCGTTAGAGCGTCAGTATTAAGTCTCCATAGCGGTATTTTGGATCGTGGTCGGCCCAGCGTGTAAGCCATCAGCAGGGGAGAGTGGTCAGACAGATATCGGGCTAGGTATTGCGTCTCTACTATTCGATTGGCTGCCGCCTCCTGTACAAAGAAATAGTCCAGCCTGCTATGTGTGTTAGCTGCTGGCGTGTGACACGAGTACACTCGGCAGCCCGGATTACGGTGTCGCCAGATATCCATCAAATGGTAATTGTGAAGCATCCGACGCATTGCTTCTCGGGTTTTGGGCTTGACTTCCGTTTCGGGGGTGCCTATCTAACCCTCCATCAAGAGCACAGTTGAAATCCCCGCGATAATCAGTTCTACTTCTGGTGTCAGGCCTAACTGACCCAAGACCTTATTCAAAAGTCCCCATCGTCAGTATTCGGAGCGTATATATTAACTAAGCACATTCGAGCGTCCGTCCAGGGACCCCTCCACCACCACATAGCGTCCATCTGGGTCTAGACTACACTTTGCGTCCTTAAAGGGGACACCTGGAGCCACCCATATAAGCGCCCCTCTAGCATACCCCGAGTAGGAAGTCGCAAAAACTGGCCCCTCCACCGACGTTGGACATATTTCAAACAGTCTCCCCAGAGGTGCGTCTCCTGCAGAAAGGCCATGCTTATCTTGTACCGTCTGAGATATTGCGCCACCCGGATCCGTTTGACCATGTTATTGAGCCCCCTAACATTCCATGTTATAAATTTATAAATCTGTTGTTCGCCTGACATGAGCTGAATATCCTACTTTTCCTTGATACACATCGTATGAGCTGGAGAAACCCACAAGTGTTGTGTTGGGACCCCCTGTATGGAAGCTCCTAGGACCTCTGGTGACCCGGCTTAAAACATTCCCAATAAAAAACTGCAAAACATCACCCTGCGAACCCCCATCCCTCCCCACCCACAGGCAGTAGTACCGCATTCTCACCCCCAACCCTGGTCTGGGGACGCAGGACCCCGCCTCACAGCGCCACCCTCCCCACAAATCCCCCGCAACTTAATACGCAATAACAGTAATCAACAAAGCGTCAATGAGAACCCCTAGTTCCTGCTATACAGCCAAACTGCCTGGCGCCGCGCGACCCGCCCAACCAGCGGTCTAGCCAGGCCGCCTCAGCGCACTACAGTTGGAATGTCCTAACTGTAGTGTGGCGGAGTAGTATCTCACCCCAACAACAACGTTCCCACCCCTTATAGTCCCGCGGGCGAGCCCCTCCTGCACGTGGCCGCTGCAGAGTCAAACCCAATCACGGGTGAGATCCGTACTCACTGTTCCACAGATCATTGCCCCCTGCACGGCAGTCCCTTGACTTGTCCGCAAGTGTCTCAGGAGCCACCCTCGACTGGGCTGGCAGTGCCCTCCGGCTCTGATTGCGTTTCTTGGACCAGACACAACGGGAGAACTGGTTTTGCGTCGATAATTCCCTTATCTCATCTATGAGGGTGCCGTCCGGCCCCACCATGATTCTACCTCTGTCCGGTACCTTTTGTGTCCTGGGTCGTTGTTCTCCAGTGTGGCGATGCTGATTCTGATTCCGTCGGCGGCTGCTCCCAGTCCTCTGTTCATGCCATCCCTGGGTCCGGTCTTGTCCCTCCAGGCCCATCGAGTCCATCCCACTCCGTGGCCTCTTGTGGAGAACTGAAGAAATGGACTCTGTCCTCATATTGTACCCGGAGCCGGGCTGGAAACATTAGACTGTATTTCACCTCAAGGTTTCTCAATCTCCGTTTAACTCCCAGGAAGTTGTTCCGCAAGTCCTGTACCTTTTTTGTGTAGTCCGGGTAGATATGGATATCTCGGTTCTCAAACCTGGGAGGACCGTTCCTGCGGATAAACTGAAGGATCAAGTCCCGGTCCCTAAAATTGAACAAACGAGCAATCATAGCTCTCGGTGGCGACCCCGGTTTCGGGGGGACCGAGGAACGGTGGGCCCGCTCCACCGCGAACATCTTTGAAAGCCGGAGGCCCGGGAGGCGGAACCGAGCCACTCTTCCAGAAATAGGTCCGCCGCCGGACCCTCCGCCTTTCAGGAAACCCAAAACACGGAGGTTGTTCCTCCTCGACCGCCCTTCTGCGTCTTCAGCCCTGTCTTCTAGACGAGAGGTGTGATCTTGGAGTGCGGACACTGTCGCCTGTAATTGCTGGACTTCATTCCGCAAGGAGCCCAGGTCCCCTCCGTAGTAGTAACACGGTCCGCAACCTTCCGGAGGTCCAGTCGCAAATGATTGATATCCATGGCCATGCCATCCATTTTGGACTCCAACGCCACTCGCGATTCTCGTATGGCCTCCAGAATGTCAGCCTTATCTCTGGCCGACGATCCCTGTTGCAATCCAGGTTCAGGGTCCGGTCGAATGCGCTCGGCCGAGGTTGGGCCCGGCACCGTGTACTGCATGATCTTGTTAGTTTGCGTGCCTCTGACGGGCCTGTCTTTCCCCATCCCGAATGGGATCTCGCCAAGGAGCTCTCCGGGGCCCTTCGTTCCGCAGCCTCAGGCCCAAGGATCCGTCCCTGGCCTAGTTATGGCGAAGGATGTCCCACGTGGGCACTCTACAACCAGGGCCCCTGAACACCGCTAGGTTGATCACCTCCCAGTGCCACCGCATATCGTGCCCCTTGGCCTCCTCCAGTCAAATTTCCAGCATGAACCAGCACTCGGCCCACCGGCCTTCCTCCGCCGGGGTATGCCGGGTGTCACTTCCACCGAGCCACGGAGTAGGCGCCCCCGCCACCAAAGGCCGTCTCAGGAGCTATGGCTCGGCCACCGCCGCTATGTGTGCCCCCAAGTAGGAGTCCAGGCCCTCCTTGCCAGTCATCTGCCCTCATGAATTACACGGCATCACCTGCGGCTATATACAGTCCAAGGGGTCCCACCGTGGCCCTCATGAAGCCCCGGGCTCGTCTAGAGCGCGCCCCCAGACTCTCTCCCTCAGAATAATTGGTGGTCCGCCGCATCCGCTCACCTCCGGGCGAAAAATTTGAAATATATATATATATATATATTTTTTTTTTTCTTTTCTTTTTTTTCCTCCTGGGTCCCTCTCTTCATGCGGCCAGGCGCAAGGCTCGGCGGCTCTCCGGCAGCAGTCCCCGCTACAAGGGCATTCCGATGCGGCCCACCAGGAGAGCCGCTTAGTGCTCAGCCGAAGTCCGCGCCGCCATCTTGCGCGGAGAATATCCGATCCGGCTGCAGGAGATTAAAGTTTCTTTCCCGGTCTGCAAAGCGTGTGTGCAGCACCCGGGTAGGACTCTCGGGACGAGGGGGTTCCGACCCCTGACTTGACAAAGAGAACTCAATTCCGCCAGGATTTGTTCAGGATTACGGCATCTAGGGCAAGAGCTGCGCTAAACTGCGACTAGCCGGCCATGCTGTCAAGCCACGCCCTCAAGTTTGTAACACTTATCTATCAACCCAAGTTTAAACCTGCTGCAACACATTAGACAGTAGTATGTCTACAGCTCATAATTGTATCACATTGGCCTTGGTAATCAAAAGCCTTTTTCAAGTGGTCTGATTTAGCCCATCATTCCTGTTAGAAACCAGTCAGTTTTATACATTTACCATTGTTCTTGGAAGAGTTTTGTTATGCTCATATCTGCATTCCCAAGAAATGTTGTTACATGATCCCTTTTCCTCAAACTAATATTCCACTTAAACATACTCAAGAAGCCATCTATGAAAACATACAGGCAAATTTCAGACATAAGTTGCAGTAGTAATTCTTCATGCACAGTTGCTAAATATTTTCACGAAGATTATTCCTTTTGAACAGTATTCTGCTGCTAGTATTCAATGGTATTGTAGAAGTTTGAGTATCAGTTTTGTTCTGTCGTGGATGTCAGTTCACTAAAATGCCTGGGGCAGTGGAAATGACATCACACACACTTTGACTACCAATAGTTTTATATGGTTCAGCCCTTAATTCACCCTTGCTTCTAAACCCCTTCCTCATTACTACTCAGTTTTATAGCTAGAGGCAAATGATGCTCAGAGTACATTTATTTTATTTTCATGCATCTACCTCCATGACCTTGGAGTCCAGTGGAAGCAAGGGTAGTGGCAGGGATACAGATGTTAAGTGTGATCTAGCAGCTGCTAACACTGGTTACCTCTAATTGTGGTCTGTTTGTGCTGTCAGGACACCATGGTTAATCATTCTTTGTGCCCAATCTCTGTACTTCATGTGTTATTAGTGCTACAGTCTTTTAAACTCCAGTGGCACTTCAGGCTGTGGAAGTTCCCAATCATATTGAAATTGAGGATATATATTGGGAGCAGAAACTCCGAGTCACCATGTAATACCATGTATGGAAGCTTCAACATTCTATGTGCCAAAGAGCCTGGACATGATGCATCCTTCCCCAGACAGGAACGGAGTTGTCCTGTTTTGCAAAAATGTAAACATACTGTGTTCTCAGAAATGCAGTAGCAACTGAATATTATTAACTAAAAACATGTTCCTGATCCTCACTATTTTCTATCAATATTCCTATACAGACTTTGGGAGGATACCTAAATATAATGTATATGTTTCACAGCTGTAATAGGTTGAGACCGATGCAATTTGCACACTGTGTGTATGAATGCACCCTGATACCTAACACATTGGCCCAGTGTGCTTATAACTGTACCTCTGGTTATTGGCCAAAACAGTCTCCACAAGTTTGAAGTTTACAACAAATTAAATGAAGGCCCTCTCAAAAAATGTTACTCAGGTTTTCAAATGCCTCCTGCCACCAGGGGTAGCTCCTCACCCCTGAAGTTTGAGTCTAGTTGTGCCCTGCCCCCAGCACTTGACCTTCGAAGACAGCTGACGCTACATCACATTTGTGTCTAGAAATGGATTAGAAAAGAGGGAGCTTGAGACTCCCAAATTGTCAAACAGAAGCTGTACATCAGTGTGGAGAAGCTCAACCATGAGTTCTACTGGTCATTCACTGGGATTTGCTGAACGTGCTTTGAGTTACGGGCCTGTGTTCACCCCTACACCTACCTCCTAGCTGAGAAGACTTGAACTGCTCTGACTCGCACTACCACTGAGAGTCATGTGTGGAAGGATTCTTCGCTCAGTTGCTCAGAACTCATAGTAGGTCTGGCCCCAGGACATCAGGAGTAAAAGGCCTCAACCCCCATGGTTGGGCCATTAACTCCTTCTTACCCCGTGGCCATCTGAAAGAGGTTCTGACACACACAGCTGCACGTCTTATGACCAGCCACAAAGATCTCCCCAGTGCTCAATGTTCTTGAAAAGTGGCCGCTCTGAAGCAAGATGCTCCTACAACCTGGCATGCATCTCATAAAGTTCTGCCCACCTGAACATGCCAAACTGCCTGCCAAAAAACCTCACGTTATCAGAAGGCTTTTGTTTTTTTGGAAGCAAAAGAGATCTACGAGTATAGGTTTAGACATCTTTGAAACACAAGACCTTGAAGCATATCCAGAGCCACTCTGCTCAGTAGCGGCTGGCATCTACAGGGAGAGGGGAGGTGGGTGTGCGCGCAAAAATAAAAATTAATATATTTTTTTAAAAACTTACAGGGCAAACGCGACGCCCTTTGCTCCGGACCTCCACAGGAACTGGAAGCTAGAGCCTGGAACTCCCTTCCTTGACAAATCAGGGTGCTGCTCTCATGCCGTGAGAGCAGCGCCCTGATTGGAGGAAGCAGCCTCCCCTGGCACTCCACAGCGTCCTGGAGGCCCGCACTGACTCTAACCTAGCTGTCTTAAGACAGCTGGGTTACAGATGTTTAAAGTGCGCTGTGTTGCTGGCACGTCTCAGACGTCCGGCCATAAAAACATGTGCACTTTAAACATAAGTGCATAGACAGCCCAACCCTCCTTCCTGCTGCTGTCACTCAGCAGCGACACCGCCCCTGTCCAGACGCTTGGCTCAGGAAGGGGATAAAAAATAAAATGTTAATAAATTACCATTTTATTTTTCATGGGGATTTGGGGAGATTTTAAGTGGTACGATGGTCCTCCGCTGCAACGGAGGAGCCGCCCTTGCACTCTACCACTTTCCAATACAATGCATGGTCTTATCTTTCTGCTTTACACTGCCTTCACTAAAACGTCGACAACGCATTGCATACATTATAGTAATTTGCATTTTCTGTGTGAATGGTTTGTTACAGTCTTGCTTGAATGCTTTGCTTCTTTGTATCAAGGTCATTTGTTCAGTTTGTAAAAGCCTCTTCTGTACAGCAGTCAGAAGCCTGGAGGCCTAGTCCGTGCTTTTACAATATCATGTAAACAAACGCCCAAACAAACACGTTGATTGTTTACCACATGATCGCTCCATTAATACTGAAGATGTGTTTAGCTGCATCTTGGAAGCTGTGGGAAATAGGCGTGAGGGCCTGGGGCTCTGATGAGCCTGCACCCCACATTATATTTACAAAACTAAATGTGAAATGGTGAAATGTGTGCATACTTGGAGTAAGATTCACGGAAAAATACCATTGGTGGCCTTTCACTAAAATGGTAAAGGTGGGGGAAATAACGTCTTACGATCAGCTGCGAATGATGTTAATGCAAGTGGCATTTTTGGCATTGAATATGCACAAGAAGTGACATCACACAACCTTTCACTTGCCAGCTGCATAAAGTGGATAATAGAATTCCTACAGAACAGTAAAACAGAAGCAACTATGCAGCATTCATAGGGGCAGGTCTGATACTGCAACAAGGTAATATTAGGCGGCCAGCCAGTCACATTAGGGTGCCAGCATTAAGGGGCTACCAGATTTCAAATAAAAGCCTCATCTCAGGCTCTGGTCAGAGGGAGCTCAGCACTAAATGGGAACATTTAATTTTACCTGGTGCTCTGAAAATCCATGCCTCAACGCTGGCAGGAGTTGCACTTAACAGTTGTGAGCCCCGATTTCGACTCCTAGCGAAGTCTATTTTATGTACGTTATGCACTGGTCAAATTGCTCCTCCCTATATTTACAGAGGATCATACTAGGACTCAGTAGTAAAATCCTTTTAATATTTACTCCAAAATTTAAAAAAATAGAACGTCCGGTCAAAACTCCTCAAAATATTGATGGTCTAACTGCAAAAGGGGAAAGATGTTTTTTAAATACAAACATGTAATATTACATTTTGCGAACTGGTGCGTGCTAAATTTGAACTCAGAGAAAATTACAAAACGATCGGATGGCTTATGAGCAGCATGTCCATGTAGGGGGGACATCTTCAGACAGCTACTCAGTCACAAACATAGGAATCAATAAAGCACAATTGTACAGGCCGTTCAAGTAGCAAGCCTCTGTCCTGCCCCATAAATTGTATCCTTGAAATGACTTTGTGAAGCTCGCTTGTAAAGCGTGTTGTGGTGTGACCAGTTTGTCCTTTTCACTGATTGGCACGTGCCCGCCCTTCAGTCCCGCTCGTGGTGGCAGTTGACGCTGTGTGTGGCGGTGCTGCAGCGCGCGCGCCTCTTCTCTGTCTATTGTTGCTCTTTGAGCCGATGCAGTGCTGCACGCGCCGGTTCTGACTTGTTCTTGCTCTGTTTGCACTCGTATTTATAGCAACACGCGCCATCATCGTTTTGTTTGAATGACACAGTGTTCAGCATGGCCTGCTCTCTGCTGTCAGGGGTGATGACAGAGGAATGGGTTGTGAGTATTCCCCTGGTGCCAAAACATGTAGCATGTTGAACCAGGAAGCTGTTGTTTAGTGTCTCCTGCACTTGCTACTCTCATTTACAGTAAATGCATTGCAAACGAAATCTGCTTAAAGAGCTTTCATAGAAAATTTATCAACAAACAATATATAAAGAAAAGCTTAAAAAATGTGCGGAGAATAAGGCAGTTAAAAATATGCATGGTAATAGAGAGAACACTAGTTTGACCCTGCACCAAATGGGCACGTCGGTAATCTAGCCCTTGGTTGTTTTACAGGCGCTGGTCAGTACTCTTCCTGTATGAAGGACTTCACGGGTCTGGCGATCACTTTCTCAGCCCGACAATTCTTAACCTACAAACCAGTGGTCGGAGTGGGCAGGATCGGCAGGGCACCGTGTGCCCCTACTTTAATTTAATAGATTCCGTTCCTCTACTTCTTTTATTTTAAAAACGTGTCCTAGGACAGCAGAAATAGCCACGGCCTACAGATAAGGCTCAGCCGTTCATGGCCGTTCTGGGACAGGCGGGTGGGTAGAGAAGGATAAGGACTCAGGGCATATCAACAACGATTAGAGATAAACATCGCTAAGCGTGTTTAGCGATAGTTTATCCTATCGCTGGATTTTATCGCCGTGATAGCGCTGTATCAACAACGCTTTCACAACGGCGATAAGAAATCCAGCGATAAGCGGAAATGCCCGTCTTGCAGGAACATCGCTGGTTTTCCAGCAATGTTCCCTGCAAACGCAGCGATAACCTTGCTGATACTGACCCTGTGGTTGTATCAGCATAATCCATCCCCTATGTCAAAATATGGTAAATTAGGATTTTAGCAGACGTTAGATCTTGGCAAAAACGGCCGTTTTCACCAAAATCTAACGTATGCTAAAATCACTGTGGGCTGCCTTGTAAATATCGCGATGTGAACATCAGCGATATTTGCAAGGTAGACCATCCGGGTACGCCCAGTGACGCCTCACTCTCTGCATCTCATTAGAGATGCAAAGGGAGAGTGTTGGGGAAAAGGGTGCTAACATGCGATCATGCATGTTTGCACCCTCTTGTTAATAGGGCGATAGTTTTATCTCCACATTTTTGGCTTTAAAGCCAAAAAAGCGGAGATAAAGCCCTTGTAGATATGCCTCTGTCTTTTCCTTCTTGCCCAGAGAAGACAAGGGCAGTGTCCACTTCTCCCGCTGGCAGCTGCCCTCCTCTTCCTTACTCTCCTCCCTCTCTTTCAGTCTCGCTCCTCCTCACTTATTGAAAACCGTGGAATTCAAGAAACGGTTATTACTCCCTCTTTCCTCTCGTTTCGCTTATTTGTTCCTCCGTGAAATGGATCCAAAAAAGAAAAACACTTTTGCTGGAAATGTCGTATTTTTCGGACGTTTCTATTCCAAAGTGCAGCCTTTGGGACAGAAAGAAATAAAATGTTCAAAATAACTAAATAAAGCTAGGTAGAGAGGTCGTTAAAGTGGACAAATTGATTTTATTCACACCCAAACACATTAGCGGCACTTTAAAGAGTTTGCCAGTGAAGTGCTACTTTTGTTTTCTCATCTTTCTTTGTACAACATTGTTTTCCATGGGTGGAGTAGTGCACCATTTCTGGAGGTACTGTGCAATACATGCTTGGTGGGTGGATTGGAAAACAAATTGTGTACACAGTGGATCTGTGTTTAGGGATGTGGTCTTTTTAAACCATGCTGCTTACGTTTTGTAAGGATATAAGCAATGGACATTGAAAAGGGTCCCTTCAGGGCCCTGTACTCATATCCTTAACTTTTCAGGCAAAAGCACTCGCTGATTTCTGAATGAGTTTAAAAGCGCTAAGGTAACCATGTTGTTCTGCTTACATTTCACATGCTTACTTAATCTTGCATTCCCTTGAGTATTTGCTTTTCCCAGGATGTTGTTACTTTTTTTGTAGGCAGCATATTACTCTTGTCTAGTGCGTAATTTGAATTGAGTCGCATCCAGGTGTTTAGAGCGGGGCACAATTGGGTTGTAGCTGAAGGTAGTACGAGTTTCTCTCAGTTAGGCAGTCGGGTGTTCATTGGGGGAGAGGATGTGGCACTATGATCAGAGCTGCCGACTTTGGAACTGGGGAACCAGGTTCAGCCTTCATGACCAGTCCACCAGACCACTCTCCGAAAGAAGCACATTCTCGTGCTAGACATTAGAAGGCCCGCAAGACCTAGAAGGCCCTGGTGTCTTCGCACCAGCAGGTGGACCCTTGCGGTGGCAAGTGTGGGCTAACCTTGAAGGCCTGTCACCACAATCCATGCTGAAGTTCACCTCCAGAAGGGCAGACCTATGAAGCAGCACACCCTAGAGCGACAGTGATTCTGTCACTGAGGTCACAGGGCCCTTGAGCAGGGGGGCATCTATGGCGGTGCGACCAGTGCGATCGCACCGGGCGCTGACTTCAGGTGGAAGCGTCATGTTTGCAAGTGGCTATTATGTTTCTGAAAGCACTTGCTGCCTCCTTCCTGGCCTCCAGCAATTTTCAGCAGCAATAAAATGTCAGGATAAATCCGTGATGAATGTTCTTCCAGGGAGAGATGGAGTTTTGTCAAGTGGAAGTTTTGACTCGTGGAAAGGTAGTGCAGAGGGTTGATGTGCCTGCTGCAAAGAACATGTACCATGCAGATCACAAAGTGCACATAATGTAAATAGGTCAGTGGGTTGCTGCTTTTGTCAGAGAGATCCTTTGTTACTTGCAGTTTATAAGTCAAACTTCTAACATAGAACAGTGAGCTATTAACTGTCATCTAAGAGCTGCATGCAAACTGCAAGGTATACATTAGAGCATTATGGTTTCTTCCCCAGTCTTTGATTATCCTAATGTTGCAAAAAGGGTTCATTTGGATAGAAATCAATTCTGGTTATTAAAGAGAACCCCCAACAATGGTGGATTACGTTCTAAATTCCGGAGTTAGTGTTTCTTCAGACCAATCACTATTAAACTATACTGCCTATTAGTATGGTTGTCATGTGACTCCTGCACCTTGTAGTTCTTTATCTTATGTAACATTTCCTAAACAGTGATTTATACACGTATGATTTACTGTCTCTGTGTAATGTGTGTGATGTAAAGTGCTCTGACACCCTACACTGGTATCAGTGGCGCTGTAAATCAAATTAAATGCATCTGAGCGAGAGTGTGGTTATGGAGACTTGAGGGGCACTGTTAAAGGGTGGTAGTGAGGAGTCATTGGGGGGCACCAATAAACAGTGTCGCACAGGGCCCACCAGCACTAAAGCCGGTCCTGCCCTTGAGGCGAGTCTGCCTCACCCATCGGTACCTCCATTGGCCTTGTTTCACAAGTAGTAGCTGCAACTCACCAGGGGTTGGCAATGCAGGATTTGCACGCACACCACACTAAGTTCACAAACTTCACAGTCTCTCTGCTTCATGCATAAGCACTTTTAGCATGTGCTGCCTGCTTTGGAGCCACTGGAATTATGCAGCAATGGAGGACAAAATTATGCCGCAGTGTTGACTATATTATGCAGCAAAAAAGGCTTCAGCGTAATGCGGTATATTTTCTGATACTTTATTATTTTGACATTTTTACACATGCTAACAGTCTCTGCAAAGATTTTGCTTTATTAGTACCAGTGTAACACAAATGCAGCAGTGAGAAAGGTGATCAGTCAACCTTTGCAAAGGGCTGTCCACTTCGCAGAAACACAAGTCACATTTTTACTAACTTTTGATCCGTTTGCGCTACAAACAATTTATTAGTAAAAATCATCAAATTAGACAGCAGATGATGCATTATGTGGCAAATATTGCAGACCCACAATTATATAGGAAACATTTGCAAACTTGGATATTTTGCCATTCATGCTTGAATTGCTTTGTAGAACAAGAGTTGGCATAGCAATAGAGTTCGCTTCTGGGACCTTATAAGTGCTTAGTTATCCAGTCTACAATATCCTTGGTGCAACAGCATCAACTGTTGCATGGTTAAACACTTATAAGGTCCCAAAGGCGAGACCTATTGGCTATGCCAATGCTTGTTTCATTACAAGGTTGGAAGAATCCAACACATCTACCATGCAGCGCCTAAGGAAATGTAGTCAATGTGCTGTTGATACACTACATTTTTTTTTTTTAAAGTTATTTGAAACGTATTTACATAGTTGGGTACTTACGTTAAAAACGCACACCACATCTACCATGCTGCGCCTCTAGGCAATGTATCCATGTACTGTTTATACACTACTTGTGTGTTTTTTCAGTTATTCCAAACCTACTTTCATAGTTTTGTACTACTTTGAAATGCACAGCAGTGCCTCTACCAAAAACACAGTGCACAACAATGCTAGGAACAAATTATTCCCAAATCCTTTCCGTTCCTAACATGGCTAGGGCTCAAATATGTGCGATAGGCTTACAAGGAGTAAACTAAACAAAGAAAAACAGGGGATTTTTCTTAACTTGGGACGGGAGGTAAGAGATATTTTGAAGAATATTCAGGCCTACACAGGAGGGTTAATCTCCCAAAAATGTTTTCCCATTTCAACGGAGAAAACAGGCAATAAGCCATCAAATATTAAGACTCACAGCAGAACAAGCCCTGGGCTTATCGCAAACAGTAAATATTTGGACACAACATTTCTAACACGGCACCAGATGCAGCTCACGTCTGCAAAGGATTTCCAGGCAAACGGACGGAAGGGTCATAAAACCCCCGCCCCCACTCCACTTATAAAGAGGACACAAGGAATTCTTAGGGTGGAAACAAAAGGACCCCATAAAACTTGTGCTCATTCCCGAGGAAGCGCATTCCTCAAAGGCTCTCTGAAAACTGGCAGAAACGCAGGAATGAGGCCCCAGCAACAACAGAGGTTGTTCGTGGGCTGTTACCAGAGCTCTCATAGATATTAAAGGACGCACTAACAAAGGGGGAAATGCAACAGTTGGCCTTCTCTATAGCAGTCCAAACATACAATTTCACTGTGAAAGGCATTTAACGCTCATAGAACAACAGATCACAACTAGTCTATGCGGGTGCCTCAAACATGCACGAACACGCATGGCAGTAGTGCTACATTTACCGCAGCTTAAAAGTAAAGCAACTCGCCGTACAACCATTTCACATATGTAATAAACAAACAAAGGTACAAACAAGTACAATATTTAGGCAAGCGACTTATTTTTCAATAGATCGCAAAATATTTATTAACAGCTGATGCTATATAACACATGGCACACACAGTTAAAGAACGTATGGCCCAAAATAACACACTATTACAGTTACTATGTCAATATTTACCAGTTACTGCGGCAACTTCTGACAAATTTAATAAACTTGCTGCATAGCATTGCAACATGCACTGTAACAGAGGAACATCGTACTTCAAGGTACAAATAAGCGCAAGACTGCAGCATTACCTACGGAGCCTCTGCAAACTCTAAGGTGGCGATGGTAGGTTAATAACAAGGTGACCTGTTTAAAACAAGCAATGGCCGCAGCGTCGCGGAAAACTGACGACGGCCACGGCCGCGAAAGTGAAAGTAATCGCGAGGAAGCCATATGACGCCTGATGCCATATGGCGCCTGATCGCGCGTGCAGCAGCCGCGTGAACGCAAGCTGGTCGCCAGCAAACTGCTGTTTGCACTTCCAAAACCCGCTTACTGAAACTCTCGCCAGAGCTGCGCATGCGCTGGCTCAGGCGAGACCTAAAAAGGGAGAAGTACTGATGACAGAAACTCCATGGCTCGGCGACAAATGGCTTGTGCTTCCACATTTTATCGTATTTGGGACATTCTGTGATTAGAAACGCATCCCACTTTGCGAATGCATTTTAATGTCAATAATTCATATTAAACCTTAAAGAAAAGTGTATCCATTGGTTGAATTAAATAACGTAATAGGCTGTAACTGGGTACTGAAATGCCAAACAACTACTAAAAATTAGAGGGGCATATTAGCAGTGGGTTATTATCTCCGCTTTTTGGCTTTAAGAGCCAAAAAAGCGGAGATAATATTACCGCCCTATTACAAGGCGGGTGCTAACATGCATTAACGCATGTTAGCACTGCTTTCCCACGCTCACTCTGCATCTCTAATGAGATGCAAAGAGGGCGTTGCCTTCCTCAGGGATAAGCAGGAGAAATGTCGCTAACCGACATTTCTCCTATTATCAAGCTGCAGGCGTAACATGCAGAGCGACTATAAAAGTAGCGCTAACCGCGGTTAGCGCTACTTTTCTAACGCCTGCTCTCAGTATGACTTAGCCATGATATCCAATGGAAGGTGGATATCATGGCTGAGTCTGTACTCTGCCCTATCAGCAAGCTATCGCCAGTGTCGTGTGATTATCGCTGGATTTCCAGCGATAATCGCACATTTGACAGTTAGCGCTTGCAATTTTATCACTGTTGAGATGAGCGCTGCTGATAGCACGCTATCTCAGTGATAAAATTCAGCGTTAGTCAGGCGATAATTATCCTCGCGCTAATCGCGCTGAGCGATAATTATCGTTGGACCTTAGTAATATGCCCCTAGAATGATTTGTTCTTTCTGGCCACATCTCTGACTCCGCCCACTGACCCAAACCTCGGGTTAATCCCGCCTCTCTGAGTCTCTGCCCACAGTGCCTCCTACTTTTTCCCCCACTTCGTCCACTGCTACAAACGGTGAAGTGTTTTTTTTGTTGCAATTTTTATATAGCGTGAACTCGACCCGATATTGGACTACTTTATATGCGAAGCAGGTACTTTACACAAGGACCAGTGCTTAAATGGACCGGTACTCTACAGGTACTAAGTACCGGCACTTTAAATTTTCTGCCTTTGAGTACCGGAACTTTTTCTCGTCCCAAAGAGAGTACCGGTACTCATGGGGCAGCAAGCCAACTTAGTGCAATTTGGCATGCTAAGAAAGAAGCGTGACACAGCTGAGGAGTCGGTCCCTTTTCGTGAAGCACTCGAGTGCTAATCTCCCTTTACAATCTACTAATTGACAACGCCCATATGTATTCAATCAGAGCAGGCAGGGAGTTTGGGAGGGGCTCCGCTTCACACTGTGATTATTGACACAGTGTCCACTCAGGCTCTGTGGAGACAATAGCACTGTAGGTGTGGGAGAAGGGCCTAGCAAAAGGCACTTCTCGTGACTCGGGAAACCTAAGAGAAGGCTTCCTGCTGGCGAGTAGGGCAGCACTTGATTGGAGCCAGATCGAGGAGAAAGGTGGTGATGATGACGCTGTAGCACAGCAGTGGGGGGTGCGGTCGGGAAACAAGGTGTAGTAATGTGGACAACAGAATAGTGCGTTTCTAAAACACATGAGCTAAATACCCTGTCTGCGTGGAACAAGTGCTTCTATGTCCCTGTGCATGTATTTGTATGACTGAGCAGTTGTCTGCAGTGTGCATATCTGCACACCATTTAAACCTCAATTAAATTAAATGTGTAATGTGTGCCTCTGGCCCCGTCCCTTAGTACTGCCTGTAGCCCCGCCCCCATAGACCTGCCCCCCTAACCCCGCCCCCAAATCCACATCTCAGGTGAGTACCTGCACTTTTTTCTTTCCATTTAAAGCACTGCCAAGGACACATTCATTTTTCTAGGCACGGGGAGATTAAGTGATTTGCCCAGAATCACAGGATGTTTGTTTAGCCGACGCAGGGACTAGAACATTGTTCCCCAGCTCCAAAGTCGTCAGCTCTGGCCGTTACGTCAAATCTTTATGTTTTAAGCTTTTATTTTGTTAGCAACACTAGATTATACGGACGCTGTGAGGCCTGTCATTATACCCATGTTATAGTTATAGAAATGTGATACTACACATATAATAGCTTTCGAAAGCACTCCGATGTTACCAAAGCGACTCTACGCCAGCACACTGTTGCCTTACAAAGCAACGCTGTACCCTCGGTATGCAGAGGATTACCGAAGCTTCATGTCACAGCAAGAATTCCTTCAAAGCCTTGCACCGTTGTACCAACAGAAAACAGGTAGCCTGCCTCAGCAAATCAATCATGTTAAAAGCCTTTAAACAGCTACTCACGCCGTTGCATAGCAGAGCTGTAATTTTACACCAGTTATTATTAGTGTAGCACCGAAGCAACCCTGAGGCGACTTCCAGACGCTATTGGGAGATAGAAGCGAGGACGAGGGGCTGTGCTATGTAGTCATCGCGTGGCGGCACCTCGTAGGGCCGTTTCCAGTGCTGAAGTGTTGAGCACAGGGCACGGGCACTGGGCTATGGGAATATAAGGACAGACGGTGTGGGTGAGGTAAATATGTTGTGCTGTTGTGTTAGTTGCTTATGCAGAGTTTATGCCGCCTGAAGCAGCCGCTTCAGACCGCTGTCGGGAATAGATGACGGAAGGAGGGGGCGTGACAAGGCTGGGATAGATGAAGAAAAGAAACAGGGGATAAGGAAGAAGGAAACATGGTGATAGGACATGTTTTGTTGGTTGCTTGTACAGGGCTGATGTGCACTGAGGACAAGGGGTGAGGGAAAGGGTGGATATGAGGGCAATAAGGGAATAATGGGGCATATTATCAAGAAACGGCGTTAAAATTATCGCCGCTTTAGCGGCAGTTTTCTGCCGCTAAAGCGGCGATAATTTTAACGCCGTTCTTGATAATATGCCCCAATGTGTTATCTTACGTGCAATATTCAGAGCTAGGAAAAAGGTGCGCGGGGTCAAAAGAGGCGTGGCCGAAGACGAGTGTTTAGAAGTCCTTTACAATCCAATTAAAGCTGTAGCCTAAAACATATACATTAGATTCATGTAATTGACAAAGCTGCTCTCCTGACCAGTCTTTTCGATAGCAACAATTCTAATGTTCTGAATAATTGCAATTGAAAATGTTTCAATTCTGGAAATTTTGGAAATATGAGATTCTGAAAAACTGAAAATATGAGATTTTCGAAGCAAACATTGCAAAGTTCTGTGGAAGGGGGTGTCCCATTTAGCCAAGCCAGTCCCTCTGCTCGTCTTCACATTACTTTCCTCAGCAGTCTGTCTTTCTGTGTTAGTTATTTACACACTATTCTCCCCACATCCTCCTTTTGAATTCCTCTGCGCTTCTCAAACTTCATCTCCTTCCTCTTCATCACTGTCTTTTCACTCTCCTTCTGAATGCGTTTCTTTTCAACTCTCCACGCCCCCCTCAGAAATACAACATCCTCGTCATCTGCAAATACAGCATTCTGTTTTCCCACAGTGATTTCAATATTTCAATATTTTAGCAACTCTGTATCTCTTTCACATACTTTTCCTTAGAGCTGTAATTACAGTGGGCAAACATGTGGCTTCCATCTCAATGCGCTGTGCCGAGAGGCTAAGCATTGATGTGGGCATGTGCTGTGAACACCTTTATGACTGTGAAAGATACTATGAGACACCTCCATTGCTGACAAGCGGCTCCTCCTCGATGAGCACCCATCCACAACCTAAACTCACTCAGGCACGTAGATGGGAAACAGTTTATTTGCCTTATACAAGACTCATGTGTTGCACGAAAAATCAAACTACACCAACACAACATCTAGAAAAGAAAAACTCTTAGGTAGTGACGGCCTCTAATGTGCAGCAGGGGTGGGGCGAGGACACACACATGTACACTCTTCACACATGTGCACTCATGCTCAAACCCAGCACATACACACACACACTCTTATTCACAGCATGCACACATGCAACAATACACAACAATTTATACATACATGAAGTACTCACCCAATATAAAAACTTACTGGGCTGCATCGTGATCTCGTGGTAGCAAGAGGAAGCCTCTGTGGTTCCTGGATGATTGAAGCCGTGGGTGGTTCCTGAAGGATTGAAGTGGACCTCTTCCTCATTGGCTGACCTTGTTATGGGTCAGCCAATGAGAGGAGATGGCAGTCCTCGCTTATCACAGAGTGGGATGGGGTCAGTGAGAGTGCTCACCCCACCCCACTCTGTGAGGAGTGTGACTAATGACCGGTTACTTACCGGTGATATTCATTACCCGAGTCGTAGACCTCCTCGTCACAGTCATTAATGCATGAGCAATAGCTCCTCCCACAGAACTTCCAAGCAAAACTCCTTCTTAGCCCCATCCCTACCATCCAGGCCACTCCCACATCCTGTGGCTCATAACCCATGCCCACTGCAGCACATCCTGTACCACCAAGCACAAGAAGCCGAACTGGGAGGGAGGGATGGGGAACCAGGATCAGACGGGAGGTCTACGACTGGAGTAATGAATATTACCAGTAAATAACCGGTCATTACCTCTCGTCAGACCTACCCATCACAGTCATTAAAGCATGAGCAGATACCAAAGCAAGAATCGGCTTCACCATAGAGCAGTAAACAGACTTTATTAGCACAAGAAGAAAGTCACACCACCTGGACAGAACGCAACACAGCGTCCCCAAAACCAGCAGACTCTGTCCCACCCACCACCAAATGATAATGGGACATAAATGTGTGCGGAGTACTCCAAGTAGCGGCCTTGCAGATCGCAGCCATAGACGCCCCTGAAAACAAGCCCAGGAAGCAGCCACACCTGAGTCGATCTTCCTTACACTGACCCAGGCACCAGCACCCCACTAGCCTCATACACCTCCCCCGCAGCCCACCTCAGCCACCGACTCAGAGTCGCACCAGAAAGGCTTTCAGGCCCTGGCAAGCCAGGCCAAAGGTCACAGGAAGAGAATCCACCTTACGGCAAAGGTTGAGTACGAACCAAGTACACCCCAAGAGCCCGTTTAACATCCAAACAGTGCAGCCGCACCTCATCCTCCAAACGAGGTTCAGGACAGAACACGGGCAAAACCAGATCCTCCGAGCAGTGAAACAAGGAAGGGACCTTGGAAACAAAGGAAGGATCAGGCTGGAGAATGACCCGATCCGGAAAAACCCTCAAAAAGGGCTCAGAACAAAGCAAGGAGCCCAACTCCCCAACCTCCGGGCCGAGGCAACAGCGACAAGGAAAACCACCTGATCGTCAGAAAACGCAGACACCTCCCCAGAGGCTCAAAGGGAACAGACTGTAAAGCCCTGAGCACCAACGGAAGATCCCAACCTGGCGAAAGGACTTAACCACGGGCTTTTTGAGGAAGCAACTCCTCAACAAACCGGGACACTCAAAGGAAAAAGAGGCTCACAGGCCGGACCCCGAAAGGCCCGCACCGCAACCCAGGGAGCCCGGCAAGGAGGACACAGCCAGACCCAAGTCGAAGCCATCCTTCAGGAAATCCAAGACACGCACAGGATCCACCTCCATAGCAGACCAGCCCCGATCCGTACTCCCCAACCCTGAAAAGGAACCCAAATGCCAAGCATAGACTTAAGAGTTGAAGGGCGCTCGGACTGCTGGATAAACTGAGCAACCTCAGGAGAACACCCCATAGCCACTAGGGTCATCCTCAACAGCCAGCCTGCCAGAGGCAAGTGGACAAGACAATCCCGGGACAGAGGAGGAAACAACAGGGGTAAGGAACCACTGGCAACAGCCAGCAAGGGCCCACCACCAACCTCAACAACAGAGGGAACCAAGGTCTCCTGCTCCAGGCAGGTGCCACCAGGATTACAGAAGCCCTGTCCAATTTGACCTTCAGCAAGACCCTCGGAATCAAGGCACCGAAGGAAAGGCATACATTAAGCCCCTCCCACCCAAAAGGACAGCGCTGATCCACCCTCCAAACCAAGTCTGGCTGAACCAGAGAGCAAAACCTCTCCTCAAGGCGTTCCCTGGGGCAGCAAACAGGTCCACCACAGGGACCCCAAACCTCCCCATCAGCCCCCCACACACCTCCGGCGTCAAGGGAGGGAAACAACCTGCTCAAGCGATCCGCCTCCGAGTTCAAAACCCCAGGCAGATGCAACACCCTCAGAGACAACAAGTTCAACTCTGCCCACCGGCAACCTGCTGCGCTAACAAGTTGAGGGAAGCCACCTTCGCACCACCCTGGTGGCTGACATAACACACCACCACTGTGTTGTCCGTCCTCACCAGCACATCTCACTGTAGGACCCAAGGAAGAAAATGTGCCAAGGACAACTGAACTGCCTTCAATTCCCTCCAATTTGAAGACATAATCCCAGCTTCCTGGACCGACCAAATCTCTGAACAGACTCCTGGGCCAACACAGCCCCCAACCCAGCTCGCTGGCATCCATAGTCAGCACCAACTGTTCCTGGGACACACAGGGAGAGCCCTGTAAGAGGTTCTGATCCTCCAGCCACTCAGGACAATTCCTGGGAAATTCTCCCCCGGCATTAACTGTTTGTAATCCTGAGACCACAGACTCCAATGCCCCAGAACATGATTCACCAGTGGTACAGGTTCAACCGGGCCTGAGGAACAATAATTACTGTAGCAGACATCAACCCTGAACCCTTAACCACTGCCGAGCCGTGGAAGAAGGAGAGATCAACACCTTCCTCAGCTCTTGCGCCAGGGTCAGTCTGTGAGGCTCCAACAGGAAAACCTTCCCAGCCTCATGCTGAAGACCCCCCCACTCCAATGAACAGCAGTTCCTGGAGTGAGGCACAGATGGGACTTCTCCAAGTTCAGAATACACCAGAACGTCTGCAGGAGGCGGCAGACATCCTGGGTATGTAATTGAGCCTTAAGGAAAGAAGAGGAAGAGATCAACCAGTCATCCAAGTAAGGAAACACCTGGATCCCCCTGGAGCATGCAACAACCCAACCGAGGGCGCTAACACCCTTAGTAAACACCTTAGGCGAGGCAGAGAGACCAAAGGGCAACACCTGTAATTGGTAATAATCGACGCCCACACAAACCCGCAGAAACCTCTGGGATGCCACGTGGCACTGGCACATGAAAATAGGCATCCCTGAGATCCAGAGAACCCAGGTAATCCCCCACGGACAGGAAGGGCAGAATCATCTGTAGAGACACCATTTTGAAGGACCGATGGAGGATGCACAAATCCACAGCCTTCAGATCCAGAACAGGACGGAAGTCCCCATTGGGTTTTTGGATCAGAAACCGGATTGAGTAAACCCCCCGACCCTGCTGACTCACAGGCACCTCACCACGGCCACTCACTTGACCGGAGATCTGGGAACAGGGGTAGCCTGGAACACGCCCTGGCGGCTCCCAAATTCGATCTGATATCCCAGTCTGACAATCCGTAGGACTCTGATCGCTGACCGAACTCCTCCCCCATACCGGAAAAAAGACCTGAGGCGACCCCCAACTGTAGCTCCTCCCAACCCCTCCCATAGTCATGATTTGGGAGGACCTGAAGCACCGGAGGCACCCTGCTGACCCCGGGACTTGTAGGAAGAAAGGGACACCCTCGGCCTCGTCCCTACCACAAAAGGGGCTGGGCGGCCATCTTCAATGGGAAAAGCTTGCCCAAAAGGCTCTTTATAACCAGAAAACTTTCCCCTTCTGTGTCGAGCGGACCAGAGCCAACAACTTTTGTCCTCCGCTGTCTTTTTTATCAAAGCCTCTGATCCACGCGACTAATATAATCTCCTTCTCCTTGGACATGACATCCAGGCTGAAACACTCTTTAACAACTATACCAATATGACGGTGGGGCCCATAACACCGCATAAACATTCACTCACCCAAATATTCCCTGATCCCATCCACTTTCACCTAGGAGAAAGAGTTAAGACTGCTGGAGGAAACGGGATACCTTTTTAAAGTTGACAAGATAATATCTCAAACATCATACATAATTAGTTTTAACTCCTGTAGGAGCCTCAAGACATCAAGGTATTCCGCTCTTGGCCGATGGGCCAACTAGTGAGACTAAGTTGATGGTGTGAGATTAAGACCAGCTCAATCACATTAACCTATTAAAACATTACACTTATTATTGAGCTTTAAAGAACCAACAGACTCGTAGTTTTAATTATAATAAAGTTTATCTACTTTTCTGCAAATGCATGAATAAGAAGTTTCAACTTTATTAATCAGTTTAATACATTTAATATCATTATAAG
The DNA here is from genome assembly GCA_963921515.1 of Calotriton arnoldi. Taxonomy (NCBI): domain Eukaryota; kingdom Metazoa; phylum Chordata; class Amphibia; order Caudata; family Salamandridae; genus Calotriton; species Calotriton arnoldi. Next base: position 1,352,162 of record CAWUFW010005221.1, on the reverse strand, counting down.
AAAAATAAACTTTAAAAGAATTTATGCATACCCTTTTAGATGAAGAATAAAGTTCGCGGCAAGGCGGATAAATTGCAGATCACAGCAAGCATAGAATCTCCCAAAACTGACTGTCTGTCCCGCTAAACAGGCCTCCTCCTCGACGGACCCCACCTCATACAGGTTTCCCCGCAACGGTCTTCGCTCCTTCCCAGTCAAGTTAAAGTAAAAAAGATTAATTATATTAAAAATGGCCTATAGAAAATAGCAGCAGTTCTCCAAGCCGCCAACGTCCAGTGCTCAAAAATTATGCATGAATAGCGCTCCTCCTACCCAAGAGTAGGTCCTCTTTATACCCTATTACTAGCTTACTAAACAGAAAAGTTGCAATCTTTGGGGGCTTAGAATCACGCTAATTGGTCCATTGGAGGGTGGCAAGCATCACCTCATTGCCCTCCTTGTTCAAACCTGGATTCTGGAAAATGCTTATAATTTTGTCCTTTTCACGGCTTTAGGGAAATAGCAATCCCGATTGACATTTCATCATATATGTCCTTTCTCTTGTAACTTATTTTAAACAGTCAATTGTTAATCTCACAGCTGCTTCTTCGGTTCTCACAGATTCTCGCTGAGTCCTTCTTGGCACTTCTTTGGTGTCAGGTCAAGCTGACCTTGACACTGCTCACTCTTGGGCTCTCTACTTGTAACCACACGTGATATGTTTCTGCGGCTTTCTTCCGCCTCGGAGCCATTTTTGCAACTCCAAGATTGAGCCCATCTGCCTCGGCAGCCATCTTTACAGCACGGCCTAACAGGCCCGAACGAACTATCATGAAAACAAACACAATCATAATTAAAATAGAGAAAAATAAGCCTTTTCGTTTCCCACCCGTCATTCTAAGTACCCCAATTAGGTGTTACACGAAGCAAAAGCGACATGTAAAGCCATGCTTATTTACCATCCGCATGCTTTTGCCACAATACATAATTTACTACATAGCACAAATCACGCTATATCACTCTCTAATTAGCACGCAAAACCTTTATATTAATATTGTTCCACTTTTACAATTGTAAGTAGCTTAGTTTCTGCACATAAATTGCAGTTACCACTCTCATATAAAAATAAATAAAGGACGTAAATGTTGATTAATCGTTCTAAACAATTAATAACATTAATTTATTAGCATTAATAATAGGGGGTCTCAATTTTTTTATTTACCTCGCTCCATCAACTCCCCCTTTGGTGTGATTTTAACATCACCACAAAACCCATGTTACAACAATTCTTCAGATAGAATGCTTCTGTCCACTTGCTTTTGTTAGTTTTTAGCACATCAGTATCCCTTTCATCTTGTCTTTTTTGTTCTCTGGCATACATGTTTTCTTTTAGTTCTTCTGAAGTTCTATTTCACCTATTTCTCGCTTCTCTTTCTTTATTTATATCTTATTTTCTCTTTTCTCTTTTTTGTCTTTTCTCCTTTTAATACATATAATAACAAATTTCGCTTAATAACATCTCACTAATATTACTACTGTTGCTGATATCAAAAGTCCAACTAGCGCACCATGTAGCTCCAAAAAGCGCCACAGAGCTGCGTTGCACAGAGGTGTAAAAAGGGGCGTGGCCTCTGTACACCTCTCTGCAACGCAGCCCCCTGGCGCATACTGGAGATTCCCGGTGGGCTAGTTGGCCCCCAGGGACTCCCAGTATTCAAGGGGAATTACTTCCCCTTCTTACAACGCGCCAGGGGGCGCGTTTGCAGAGTGCTGCAGGGAGGGGGCGGGGCCTCCGGCATGATGCCGTTTTTTTTTTTTATGAGAGGGGGGCTGCGTGGCCCCCCTTCCCTCGTCCACTTTTGTCCCCGGGGACCCCATCCCCCGGAGCCTGAGGCTGTTCTTTTATTTATTTTAAATTTTTTTTTAAACGGAAAGGGGGCCGCGTGGCCCCCTTCCCTGGGCCTGTATTTGCCCAGGGGACCCCATCCCCCGGGGCATGCCCTATTTTTTTTTTAAATAAATATTTGGAGGGGGCTGCGTGGCCCCCTCCTCAGGCCATTAAAGGCCCCGGGGACCCCATCCCCGGGGCCGGCCTTTGCGTCCTTCTTTTTTTTTTTTAATTCCTTTTTTTTGGGAGGGGGGCTGCGTGGCCCCCCTCCCGGGCCACTAATGGCCCCAGGGACCCCATCCCCCGGGGCCTGGCCACACGTTGGGGACCGTGGGGGGGTCCCCAATCCCCACACGGTCCCGCCGGCTCCCTGCGTCCTGCGGGAGCCGGCATTGCTTTTCCATAAGGGGAGCTGCTGACATGCAGCTCCCCTTATGGAAAAGCAATCTGCTTAGCTTCATTGAAGCGAGAGCAGGTTTCCTGCTCTCGCTTCAATGAAGCTAAGCAAGTTTGCAATGACAGGACGGGAGCCGCGAGGCTCCCGTCCTGCCATTGCAAACAGCAGTGTCCCGGGGTAGGCACCCCGGGACACTGCAGGAGCCGGCCCTGGGGGTGGCGGTCCCCAGGGCCACCACAGGCTCCAGGAGGGGGCCGCACGCCCCCCACTTCTGCAAAGCCCCGGGAGGTAGTGGTCCCCGGGGCTTCGAGAGTCCGAAATGGACCCCCATTTTAAATTTGTTAGTGCCCCGGGAGGTGGTGGTCTCCGGGCGTGTGGGGGCTGAAGCCCCCACACAGGTATTTAAAATGTAAAAAGAAGCCCCGGGGGTGGCGGTCCCTGGGGCTGCGGGAGGGCACAGTGCCCTCCTGCACCATTTTTATTAGAAAGCCCCGGGGTGGCGGTCCCGGGGCTTGGGGCCTTAGAGGCCCCCCATTAACTATAAACCCACCCCCGCATGCCCCCGGGACTTGGCCCACCCGGGGGCAAAATAGCATCGAAGCGGGGAGACCGCGCTTTGATTTTTACGGCGGGATTCGTGCACCCTAAGCGCATCCCGCCGATTTTTTTTTTTTTAAATGCTTTTTTCTGCCCAGGGGTCCTTGTGGGACCCCCTGAGCAGACCTAGGGGGTCAGGGTGTTTCTACCCTGCCCCCTTTGTGCGTTTGCGCACTTGCGATTTTTTATTTTTATCGGCGGGATCCACGCACCCTAAGCGCATCCCGCCGATTAAAAAACAAACAAAAAAAATGCTTTTTTCTGCCCAGGGGGTCTTTGTGGGACCCCCTGAGCAGACCTAGGGGTTCAGGGTGTTTCTACCCTGCCCCCTTTGTGCGTTTTGCGCACTTGTTTCTCTGCCTCGGTTCTACCGAGGACAAAATGGCTGCCAACACTTCCTGATTTGGAGTGTTGACAGCCAATTAGCTTGCAGCTCGTGATCGGGAGGGTACGCGGACCCTACGCGGCCATAGATATATATGTGATTTTACTTTTGATTTTCTCAGCAACTACTGAACGGATTTACACCATTTAACAAAAAGGGTTCTTTCTGAACCAAAAACTACCTCTTTGCCAAATTTGGTGTAATTCCGTTCAGCAGTTCGGGCTGTAGCCGTGGCTAAAGTTTCCTATGGGAAAATGAATGGGGAAAACATGTTTTGGGACCCCCCTTTTTTCTCGGCCCCCGCTTGACGAATCACCCCGAAACTTTCAGGGTAGGAGCGGACCGGAGCGGGCCATAAAGTTTGAAAATTTTGCGAAGATTCGTCAACCGACGCAAGAGTTATTTCAAATAGAATGTTGCGGATTTCCTATGGAAAATAGGCCCTAACTATAACTATCTACTGGCGACCGCCAGTAGATAATATATATATATATATATATATATATATATATATATATATATATATATATATATATATATGTGTAAAATTAAAGAGTAGAAAACCTATAATTACATAAATAAGTATCAGACATAGTCACTACCACACATTCAGTTCAAATCGGATCTAATCAAGAAATATACTTATATATTTGACTTAAAAGCACAAGCAATTGTCCACTTTGGGGCACTTTGAAACAATACAAGGGAGCACAGCGTTAACACCACATCATAGTACCTGTAGGACAATTGTAATTTTGCATTAATAGAACTTAGGAAAATATTTTATTTCAGGTCCCATTCTTTTTATGTTTACTCATTCATTATGCATTTTGAATTGCTTTATCTCTTCTGAGCCCAGCAAGTATTAGTTACTCTGTCCTTTTCTTTGAATTTGTTTTGATCTATGTACCAAAATTCTATAAAATTGGCAATGTTTAAATATGTCTAGATGTAATTAAACATTGCAGTTAAGTTCTGATATCATTTTAAAAATGCAATCAAATACATGATTGCCAAACATACTATTCAGGTCAGGCAGTCCTTATTAATGTATAAATGTTTCCACGATATGGGGCTGAGGATTTGAATAATATTTGGAGTCCCTTCCCTTTTGACCCATACTCCCAGCTAGGATATAATTGACAAAAGATGTTAGTGATGGTCCCCCAGTTTGAAGACCCCCTGGTCTAAACCCACTAACATACTGTTAGAACTGGGGGTCTCTAGTTGGCAATGGTTTGCACCTTTGTCCAAATAGGGACCCTTGCTTCTAGTCAGGATAAGGGGGAAACACTCCTAAAATAACCCCTGCTCACCCCCTGGTAGCTTGGCACGAGCAGACAGGCTTATCTCAGAGGCAGTGTGTAAAGCATTTGTGACCACATACAGTAATACAGTGAAACACTACAGATGGACACCACACAGGTTGTTTATGTAAAAATAAGTAATCTTTATATAGACTTATCACAAGACCCAATAGCAAAAATCCACAATACAGTACTCAAAAATAGACTTAAAATGATAGAGACAGTTCACGTTATCTTCAAAAATAGGATAGTCAATCAAATAAAGCTTGTAGCAACAAATAACTCCACTTGGAGTTATCACGACGTCGTGACCGGTGGAAATCCCAAAGTACGGCGCCGACCGCGAGGTGCGCGGCGTCGGGCCCGGAGTCGAGCAGACCCACAAAGAACAGTACCTGGAATTCGATGAAAACAAAGACGGTGCACGGCGTCGGGGAGGTGATGCTTCGTTGGCGCCGGCGGCGTCGGTTCCTTACGACCCCAGGGGAGGTGATGTCTCGGTTCCTTACTGCAGCGCAGGGAGGTGAGGCGTCGGTTCCTTACTGTGTCGGGGAGGTGACGTCACGGATGGCGGCGAGGCGTCGGTTCCTTACGATGGTGCGGCGTCGATGGATTCGGGGGTCACCCACGTCGAGGATCGGCTCCGCGATGATGAAGCCCTGGCGTCGGTGAAGTCGGGGCTGCGGTGCGAGTCGGGACGGTGCGTCGTGAGCGTCACGAGCGGTGTCCTCGGCTCCGGTGCAGGCAGCGGCCTCGATGACGGCTTCGGAGTCGATGTCGCACGGCGTCGGCAGGCGTCGGGCCTACGGTGCAAGTCGGGGCGGTGCGTCGTGCTCTTCACGAGCGGTGCCCACGGCTTCGGTGCAGGTTACGGCGTCGCTCGCCGGCGTCGGTGTTGCAATTTCCCTCTGTTAGCAGCTAAAACAGCAGTTCCAGATGCAGGCAAACAGAAGGGGTGAAGTCTTTGTGTCCCTGTGACTTCAGGCAGGAGGCAAGCTCAGTTCAAGCCCTTGGAGATTCCCTTCTTCAAGATGACAAAGCACAGCAAAGTCTTTTCTCCTGTCCTTGGCAGAAAGCAACCACTGCAGGCCAACCCCAATCAGCAAAACAGCACAGGGGCAGTACTCCTCCTTCAGCTTCTCCGGTTCTTCTCCTTGGCAACAGGTTTCTTGATTTCCCAGAAGTGATCTAATTTCCTAGGGGTCTGGGTCCCCTTTTTATACACCTTTTCCCTTTGTTCTCTGAAGGCAGAGAGGCCTTTGCCTAGTCCAAACCAGTTCTGGTCAGTCCTGGAGCACTTTGTTTTTCTGACTCCTTCTTTCCTTTGAGAGTGAGGGGCAGAGCCATCAGACGCCCGGCAGGAGGTGGAGCCAGCATTGTGGAAGGCAGGCACAGCCCTATTCAGACCCAGGTGCAACTCCTCCCACCCATCCTCCTTCAGGCAGACCTATTCAGCCTAGTGCTGACTCACCCTGCCTCCTGGAATCCCCCAGCCCCTGTCACTCACAAACCCAGACACACAATACACAACCTGAGCAGAGGCAGCTGGATGGTTTAGGCAAGAAAATACCTACTTTCTAAAAGTGGTATTTTCAAACAAAGAATGTTAAAACCAACTTCACTAAAAGATGTATTTTATCATCCTGAGTTCAGGCATACTAAATTCGTTTTTCTACCATGTTCCCTGGGTCAGTTAGGATTATAAGGTGTAATAATCAAACTGCCCATTCTGGCCTATGGAGAACAGGTAGCCTTGCAATAGTGAAAAACGAAAATGGCTGTAATTCACTATTAGGACATGCCACACACACCAGGGCATGTCCTACCTTATACTTACAATGCACCCTGCCCTTGGGCCTACCTTAGGGGTGTCTGATATGAAGATAAGGGAAGGTTTAGGGACTGGCAAGTGGGTGCACTTGCCAAGTCGACATGGCAGTCACAGACTGCACACAGGCTCTGCAATGGCAGGCCTGAGACACATTTTACAAGCCGCTTCTGTGGGTGGCACAACCAGTGCTGCAAGCCCACCAGCAGCATTGGATTTACAAGCCCTGGGCACACGCAGTGCACTGTACTAGGGACTGACAAGTAAACCAATCATCCAATCATGGAGTCACTAATCCATAACACCACTTTATCATGGGGAGAGCATATGCACTTTAGCACTGATCAGCAGTGGTAAAGTGCCCAGAGTCATAAAACCAACAAAAACAGGTCAGAGAAAATATAGGAGGAAGGCAAAAAGTTCAGGGATGACCCTGCAAAAGGACCAAGTCCAACACAACCCCCTTCCAGCCAAAACGCAGGGGAGACCAATCACTACCCTGATGGGCTTCTCTGCTTTGGGCGATAGAACCTGGACCCTGGCCCACAACAGCAGGGGCATACTCCAGTTCTACGCCAATCTGAACCTATTTGGATCCCTCTGTCCATACTCTCAGGGCCCACCCAGCTAACCCATGGGGAACCCTTCTCCTCAACTGTGGACACCACCTGTGCAGCACCTAACCTTAGCTTGCTCACAGGTGTGTCCCAACCGACAGACAGTACCCACATGGCCAACACAGATGTGTGGCCTAGTCCACCCCCGGGGTGTGACTTCTGTCCCCCTCCCAGGGGCAACTCTGTCCACCAGGACAGCAAGCCACAGTGGCCACTGACAGCCGTCAGTGATGAGAGCCAGGCCCCAGGCCTTTCATGGCTCTCCAACCTCTGTGGTGTCAGAGAGCGGGGGGCAGTAGCCCCAGGTGCCTGGCACCCTTTGTCCACTCTCCCAACCGTCAGGTCAGGTATGACATCCTGACACTGACCCACCAGCCCCGGGCCTGTAACCGGCGGCTGGACAGGAGACTGGGGTGGGCTCTCCCACACCTGGTCCTCCTCCTTGGGGCTCTGTACCCTCCCACCTGGAGCGGTACCCCCTTCTAGAATTGTCAGGGCACCTGTGGTAGGGGTCCTGCACAATTCGCCCACCAGTTCAGGGGTTCTATCCTGCAACTGGGAACCCAGCTTAGGGTCTGTACCCTTAGACTGGGCAGAGGTCAGGGGTGAGGCTGTCCTCTCCCTGCCTCCCTCAGTGGGGCCCTGCACCCTCCCACCTGGAGTGGTGCCCCCAGAAGACAAACTGGTAGGGGCACTGTTAGCAGCTGCCCCTTCCTCCAGGTCAGGGGGACACCCTGAACCTGGCCCTCCAACCCAGGGTCTGAACCCTTAGGCTGGACCTGTGCCTGGCAACCCAGGACTTCCGGGAGGGTACACCAACCCCCCAAGGGAAACACACTCCTCTAGAGTTGTGTAATAATCTGCCTGGCGCACCAGGACTTCCTGGGGAGCACGCATGCCCCCCAGAGGGTAACACATCTCTCATGTGTTGTGTGACAGTCCGCCTGGCGCAGATCTCCCGACCCCTGTCCATCTGACAGCGCGGGAAGATCCCCCAGGACAGAAGTGGTGTTACCATGGTCATTCACTGGTGACTCAGCCCTTCTGGCTGGTCCCTGACCCACTGGTTCTTCCACTGGGGACTCTCTCCCCCTCTCACCCCTCACTCTGGACTTCTGCACCCTCCCAACTGGAGCGGCACTGCCAGACACCAGAAACACTGGAGCTCCATTTACAGACGCTCCAGGTTCTCTAGACACTAGGAGATCCTCCTCAACAGGCGGCCCATCAGGACAGCCTAGGCTCCCTACCTGGTGTTCCCTTGAAGAACCATCCAGGCTCTGAGACTGGGTTTCGGGCACCTTGGGACACGCAGCCCCACACTCACTCCTTCTCCACTGAGACAGGACGTGAGTCCCTACACCCCTCCCATTACCACGGGACCTAGCTGGGCTACACTGAACCTCTCCCACCACTCTGGGTTGGAAGACACCTGAGCCACTCCTCTTAGGGTCACTCCCCAATGCCTCTTCAGACCCTCTGGAATCCACCAAAAGGTCTGCCTCCAATGTGAGCTCCCTGAGGTCAGAGAACTCACACTCCAACAGGTGTTGGCATAGCTCTGGAAAACAGGGACTTACAATATGCTCTCCCCAAATTGGATCACACAGTCCCCCACAGGGGTTAACCAAACTATCCTTCACCTCACCATCCAGTGCCTCACACACGTACTCCACACCACTCTCCTGAGACTGGCAAGACAGTATCTGACTGTCTCTGTCACTCAACCCACACTCTTCTGGGCGGTCTTCACACTCACATACCAGGACTTCAACCATGGGGGAACCCCTCTCCCTGCCCCTCTCATCTAGAGTCAGTAGAGTGTCCCTCCCACCACTAGGACCATGAATCCCTGTGTCAGTTTCCCTATTCCTCTCAGGGACACTGCGCACTACTGGAGCTACCTCATGTCCTTGAACCTCCTGGTGTATATTAACCCCCTCCAAGTCAGGCACCACATCTCTGGGTGTGTGCACTACTCTCTCAGCACTGAATAACTTAATTTTGCTGCCACCATCTGAGCTGGACTCCACCTCCAACTCAGCAAAGCTCACTTCCTGAGCTGCCCAAATTTCTTCTTCTTGGGCTAAGGCCCTCTGAGCCTCATCAATCTCTCTCAGTTCTTCATCAATCTCTTTCAGCTTCTGCTCATGAGCCAGAAGCCAGCTATCTTTTTCTGTTTCTCCCTCACTTTTAGAGAATTCCTCCTCCTCAGACTCAACTGGTAGTGTTGCCTTCCAGCGGGGTAACTCATACTGAAATAGGGATGCCTCTAGATCCTCCCTGGACCTTCTCTTCACAGGCAGCCCTCTTTCCTTGCAAAACACACGTAGCTCCTTCATTGTGTAGATAAACATGTGCCAGAAGTTGAGTTCCATTTTGCAACAACTAACCAGAGTCATGGTATCAAAAATACCTCCAGGAGGACACCATAAAACAGAAAAACAGTATGTGGTCGCGTTTGGTCTGCACTCACTAGTAGTGTTCACCAATCACTGTACATGAGTCACAAATGCAAGTCCAGAATCCTCACCGCTGACCACCAATGTTAGAACTGGGGGTCTCTAGTTGGCAATGGTTTGCACCTTTGTCCAAATAGGGACCCTTGCTTCTAGTCAGGATAAGGGGGAAACACTCCTAAAATAACCCCTGCTCACCCCCTGGTAGCTTGGCACGAGCAGACAGGCTTATCTCAGAGGCAGTGTGTAAAGCATTTGTGACCACATACAGTAATACAGTGAAACACTACAGATGGACACCACACAGGTTGTTTATGTAAAAATAAGTAATCTTTATATAGACTTATCACAAGACCCAATAGCAAAAATCCACAATACAGTACTCAAAAATAGACTTAAAATGATAGAGACAGTTCACGTTATCTTCAAAAATAGGATAGTCAATCAAATAAAGCTTGTAGCAACAAATAACTCCACTTGGAGTTATCACGACGTCGTGACCGGTGGAAATCCCAAAGTACGGCGCCGACCGCGAGGTGCGCGGCGTCGGGCCCGGAGTCGAGCAGACCCACAAAGAACAGTACCTGGAATTCGATGAAAACAAAGACGGTGCACGGCGTCGGGGAGGTGATGCTTCGTTGGCGCCGGCGGCGTCGGTTCCTTACGACCCCAGGGGAGGTGATGTCTCGGTTCCTTACTGCAGCGCAGGGGAGGTGAGGCGTCGGTTCCTTACTGTGTCGGGGAGGTGACGTCACGGATGGCGGCGAGGCGTCGGTTCCTTACGATGGTGCGGCGTCGATGGATTCGGGGGTCACCCACGTCGAGGATCGGCTCCGCGATGATGAAGCCCTGGCGTCGGTGAAGTCGGGGCTGCGGTGCGAGTCGGGACGGTGCGTCGTGAGCGTCACGAGCGGTGTCCTCGGCTCCGGTGCAGGCAGCGGCCTCGATGACGGCTTCGGAGTCGATGTCGCACGGCGTCGGCAGGCGTCGGGCCTACGGTGCAAGTCGGGGCGGTGCGTCGTGCTCTTCACGAGCGGTGCCCACGGCTTCGGTGCAGGTTACGGCGTCGCTCGCCGGCGTCGGTGTTGCAATTTCCCTCTGTTAGCAGCTAAAACAGCAGTTCCAGATGCAGGCAAACAGAAGGGGTGAAGTCTTTGTGTCCCTGTGACTTCAGGCAGGAGGCAAGCTCAGTTCAAGCCCTTGGAGATTCCCTTCTTCAAGATGACAAAGCACAGCAAAGTCTTTTCTCCTGTCCTTGGCAGAAAGCAACCACTGCAGGCCAACCCCAATCAGCAAAACAGCACAGGGGCAGTACTCCTCCTTCAGCTTCTCCGGTTCTTCTCCTTGGCAACAGGTTTCTTGATTTCCCAGAAGTGATCTAATTTCCTAGGGGTCTGGGTCCCCTTTTATACACCTTTTCCCTTTGTTCTCTGAAGGCAGAGAGGCCTTTGCCTAGTCCAAACCAGTTCTGGTCAGTCCTGGAGCACTTTGTTTTTCTGACTCCTTCTTTCCTTTGAGAGTGAGGGGCAGAGCCATCAGACGCCCGGCAGGAGGTGGAGCCAGCATTGTGGAAGGCAGGCACAGCCCTATTCAGACCCAGGTGCAACTCCTCCCACCCATCCTCCTTCAGGCAGACCTATTCAGCCTAGTGCTGACTCACCCTGCCTCCTGGAATCCCCCAGCCCCTGTCACTCACAAACCCAGACACACAATACACAACCTGAGCAGAGGCAGCTGGATGGTTTAGGCAAGAAAATACCTACTTTCTAAAAGTGGTATTTTCAAACAAAGAATGTTAAAACCAACTTCACTAAAAGATGTATTTTATCATCCTGAGTTCAGGCATACTAAATTCGTTTTTCTACCATGTTCCCTGGGTCAGTTAGGATTATAAGGTGTAACAATCAAACTGCCCATTCTGGCCTATGGAGAACAGGTAGCCTTGCAATAGTGAAAAACGAAAATGGCTGTAATTCACTATTAGGACATGCCACACACACCAGGGCATGTCCTACCTTATACTTACAATGCACCCTGCCCTTGGGCCTACCTTAGGGGTGTCTGATATGAAGATAAGGGAAGGTTTAGGGACTGGCAAGTGGGTGCACTTGCCAAGTCGACATGGCAGTCACAGACTGCACACAGGCTCTGCAATGGCAGGCCTGAGACACATTTTACAAGCCGCTTCTGTGGGTGGCACAACCAGTGCTGCAAGCCCACCAGCAGCATTGGATTTACAGCCCTGGGCACACGCAGTGCACTGTACTAGGGACTGACAAGTAAACCAATCATCCAATCATGGAGTCACTAATCCATAACACCACTTTATCATGGGGAGAGCATATGCACTTTAGCACTGATCAGCAGTGGTAAAGTGCCCAGAGTCATAAAACCAACAAAAACAGGTCAGAGAAAATATAGGAGGAAGGCAAAAAGTTCAGGGATGACCCTGCAAAAAGGACCAAGTCCAACACATACTAATGTCTAGAAGATGATAATGTAAAGGTGTGTAACATGTAAATGTCCCACATGAGGTCTATGACATATAGCAGATCATATAATCACGTGATTAATACAAGTCAATAGCAAGCATTGGCAAAGCCAACAGGCCTGGCATTGACCACCAGTCATTTGCTAATTCTTGTTTGGTTTTGTCATTGTTTTCGCAAAACTCAATTGCTCAGACAGCTGCTGGGTGTTAATCAAAAAAAAAAAGCATTGACCAAAGACAAAAATGTTTTTTCGTCTCGAAAAAGCACACATTACCATAGTTCTCCCTAGCACTGAAGGGAATTACTTTGTGTGTGGGTGTATTCCTTGTGAAAGGGAAGTGTGCCATAGCTCATAGTGAAGTCAGCCATAGGCTGAAGTAGGCTGATGCGTTGTCCCTTGATGCATGCTCGAGTGAATTGGAGAAAAATGTGAATGACACAAGCTCAGACAAATGGATGAAGTGTGGCAGAAAACTCATAGAAGTAACTATGTCCTACACATAATTTTAGTAAAATCAAAAGATCTTCGCTAACACAGATCTAAAAAAGCCAATAGTTCTGCCATTGGCTGGCAGCCCTTGCCTTTGAGAAAGAAAGAAAGAGAGAAAGAAAAAAAGAAAGGAAAGGAAAGAAGGAAATAAAGATAGCAAGAAAGAAGAGAAGAAACAAAGAAAATAAGATAGGAGAATAAAAGAAAGAAGGTAGAAAAGAAGAAAATATAAAAAGTTACACGTGCTGCAAATTTGACATGATAAAGGCCGGTTTTCTTCTCGGAAAAGTTTATTATAGAACCATTAGGGAATTTTCTGAAGAATTGCCTGCTTATGAATTCACATGTATAATATTGAAACTTTTGGTCTGTGTACTGCATGCACAGAAGAGCACAACTTAATACAGGACAGTTTCAAAGGGATGCAATATGTTTTGCTGTGAAATACCAGCAGAATGTTAAAAAACGGACACTTGAAAAACAATTACAACCGAATTGGCAGGTGACAGGCACCAGTAAAGAGTGGAATGTGGCCTGTGCTCACACCTGGTTAGTTCTGCTTTTACCTCTGACCTTGATGATTTATCTAATGCTAATCCCCATCTTCGATCAAGAGCTTCAATGAAAGTTTGTCCTCTTTGTGGGTTTTTCTTCCTAACTGGGATCCTCTAAAAGAGATATTTGACACCTTCCAAACATAGATTTCTGTTCATGGGTTACTGTGGCTCCTGGGAGGAATTGCCCTTTTCTCTAGCAATCATGATGGAGACTTAACAGACCTTCTCAGCATCAAGCCTTACAAATACCCTTTGACTATTATTTGATGGGTTCATGATAGATAGACTACATTTAGAAATATATGATTGGATGTAAATGTTTATGAATCAGATGGCATTGTGGTGTCATGATAAAGGATGTTGTAAACTGATCAAAGAGCCAAATTACCACATATGGTTAAAAAAGAAGATATAATCATCGGATTGCATTTTTGTGTTGTGTTGCTTACCATAGGCACCTTTATTTGGAAGTGGATGTGTTTTGAAGAAACACCAAAAGGATGTAAGTGGGCACAAATGAATGTCAAGAGCTCCTTGGATAGATTTTGTTTTCACAAATGTGGTTTGTTTATAAGTATGATATCCTTTGGGGAAGTACACCATCTCGTTTATGTCAGTATCACCAGTCACAACCCCTTTGATGACTCTCAAACCATGCTTTCCATCACCGGGCACCTTCCCTTCTCCACTATGCAAGACTCTCAGCACATCTTGTCCTCATCTGTCTACCTCAATATATACTATGAAGCCACATATGTTAATTCATCTTTCCTATTTGCCTCACCTGAAAATGCAGAACGTTCCTTCTCCCATGGGATCTAGATAACTACATGACAAAATGACAGTTCCACTTTCCTCAAGAGTGAAGGTATCTTAATGTTTCAATATATCTCCAGCTCCTCTCACACATCACTCTCTCTCTTCAGTTGGCATCTTCAACTCCTATTTTTCAACATTCTATATGAGGTCATAGTCCATCATGTTATAATATCCTAAGATTATGCAACTCTACACAATTTCCCCCTTAATATGGCAAAAAGAACACAAACAACATAACATTACCAGCCAATCACCAGTTCCTAGATTCATTTTTTGTTGTTGTTCTTATCATAGTATTCTTTAACCTTCTGTTGCATTCCTATGGCTTTAATCTTTAACACTTTGTGATCCACCCATACACAATCTTTCTCATACAACCAAGCAGGGCATTCTTTCCTACCAGGTTCTCTTTCTTTAAGGCACAAAATGGTGATACACCAATCATTGAATGGGGAGTCATTCTATGTGCCCAAATCAATTTCCTCAGTTTCTTCTTCCAAGGCAGTTCACTCCCTCAAGAATGCTGTAAGTTTTCCAATCACCAAGTGCTGCGACCCAAAGAGTATTTTCGCCTTGTTCATGCTGCACGCTAACCCTGTATGCTTTGTGGGGGCCGTGATGAAGCAAGAGTGCTATCTTCCTGTATGTGCTGCGAACCTATCTGTGTGTCAGGAAGAAAGGGATGTGAAGGAGGAAGAAAGCTGTCACTCTAAACTCACGTGCAGATGAGAAGACACCGCGGGCTGTGACCCATGGTGAGTGAGCAAAAGACACACAATTGATGGACGGAATGCAGAACAATTCAAAACATTCACCCCCAGTCAAGAGATCTGGGTTAAATCCATCATTCTTTTGCTCACGATGCCACCCCAGTTTAGACCTGGCCATATGCAAATCAGTCTTGACCCTGTGCCTCATGGGAACACTTCAGCCCGAATTGCCGAGCCAGGTCCTCCCTGGACCAAAACAAACTTCCTAGGACCGGTTTCGGGGTTTCACCAAGGTTTCAGCTCTCCCATCTGGAAGCATCAGAGACCTGCCTCCAGATCTCAGGAAATGCTTACGCATCAGAAGAGCACCAAGGGCGGGGCCACTACGAATGTGGCTTCCTGCCATCTGGACACAGTCAAGCTGCTGAGGGGCACAAGGTGACTCTGAACCACCATTCCACGAGAGCAAGATAAGACTGACAATCTGACCACTAGGCCCTGAGGAACTTGCCCTGAATTGACATGCTCCAGTGGTGAGACGTGTGGCTCTTACCAGGGAACCCCCATAGAACTTCTGACCCTTGGACACCTTTGCGGGGCCTAGATTGAATGTCGCCACAATTGTATAGTGAATAACCATCAGCCATAAACAAGGAAGTGGGACTGGAAAACTGACCCCGGCAATGCTAGTGGGCTTGCCTCAGAAAAGTCTGTGCATATTGTTTGCAGTGTGTTGTACTTTGTGATAGTAAAGAACTACTCCTTTTTATATAAAAGCAATTATTTGACTGAACAATCACTTATTGGGGTTTCTGGATGTATTTTGAGTGGTGAGTCTGTGCTCGCCTTACACCTACTTCCTCCCCAAGAAGCCTTGGACTGCTTGAGCATCGCAATCACAGAGAGTCAAGTTCTGAAGGTGTATATGGCACAGTTGCTCAGAGCCCATCGTAGCCGAGCCCATCAGAAGTAAAAGGCCTCAGCCACCATATTTGGGCACAGTATTTCCTACTTGCCCCCTGGTCCTATGAAAGGGTGTTTAACAACAGTTCGAATTGTGTCAAGGTGATGTTTTTTGTTCTGCAGTCTGTATTATTGTGCTGCACCCTGATATGCCTGATGAAAGACTTGACTGTATTTGATTAGCAGTGGAATTAGATGTGGAGAAAAGGAAGGATCACTGCTCCTTAGACATCAGGCACACATGTCTGCCTTTTGTAAATTCCACAATCATCTGCTTATCTGGTTTTGTGACAGCCTAAAGTAATGATAAATTGCATATGTAGGAGGCGTCAGCTTCAGGGTGGCGATCTTCCATTTCAAATCTCTTTTTATCACTCAGTAACAAACTCCTCCATGAATCAAACCCAGACTAATCAGATAGTGTGAGGCCTGGAGCCAGACCTATTGCCAGGACCTCTGGATGCTTCTTCCCTGCTGGCCAGCTTTTTCTAACTCTAACTATTAATTACAAATGTACTTCAGCCAAAGCGAAAGCTTGGCGCCTGGCGCCATTTATGGTCCATCTACGCATGCTGTCTCATTGTTAATGTTAATGATGAGGAAAACGTGACTTGCAATTAAAAATCTATAAATAAATGGTGCTAAAGGAGAGTGGGGCCCTGAAAATCGTGGGTCCTGCTGCATAATGTTACCTCTACCACACCACCTCGGCCCTAAGTCTGCTCTGATAAAGCTCCGGATGGAACTTGTATTCCCATCAGAATGTCTAAGGCCTGGGCACTGAAACTGGATGTGAAAAATGCCAGCCTCGGAGTCGGAGGTATAAAAAGACATTTCTGAATGTCCTGGCCGTGCTGGTAGCTGGAAGAATGGGCGCACCTGTGAAGCATTCTGCTGCTCATTCCCACGCTTGGGCTGTGCACAAAAATCCTCTGAGCGCCCCTGTGTTTGCACAGATGCCCTCTGCATGGATGTCTGTCTGTAGACACTGGCAATAAGGTCACAGGCTGGCAGGAAGTTTGATGAATCTATCTAGGCTGAAGTACAGCTCTTATGGCAGCGCGCCCGCTCACGTGGAAGGGAATGGCGCCTCTTTCTATCTCCATGCCAACTCTTGGTGCGTCTTTATCTGGAGACAGCTCTATCTATGTATTGACAGCTTTTGAACCGAGTCCTTTGCCAACGGAATTTGATGTTTTAAATTTCCAGTTTACTGAGCCAGGTTCCTGAATGACCTGGCCTTCCCCAAAGCTGGTACAATGGGCGCACCTGTGAAGCATTACATTGCTCATCTCTTCAAAAATGGCATGAACGAAAAACATCGGGGAGCCTGCGTCTTTCACAGATGCCAGCTCTACGTATGTCTGTCTGTTGACACCGGAAGGAAGGTCAGAGCTGGCAGCCAGTTTGATGAATCTGCACAAGCTACATCAGGGATTAGCTTCTGGCGCACAGCCTTATGGGAGATCATCCGCTCACCTGCACAACGGTTTACCTTTCTCCTTTGCATAGGTGTCAAGTGACCTGATATCACGTGTGAGCTTTTTTTGAACCACCAAGACATTACATGCTCTGGTGTAAAATGATAATATAAAATACAGAGTCCCAGCATGCAAAGGGCTATCGACTAGAAAGAGAGGACAGACTGAAGGTCTTCTCACACATTGGCGGCTATACACCTGCTAGTTCCAGTAGATGCCCCACACAATGTCGCTTCCTTTCATATCCAGTCATTCCCCGCAGTTCTTATTAGAAAGGACTTGACAGGATGCGGTGCCCCCTCGGCGTCCAAAATCCTACTTTCTGGCATGCTTATATTTCCAACCACCTGCTCCTTCTTACGTCAGTTTGAATGGGCAAGTGATTAGTCAATTGAAACAATATTCATGAGGTTAAAGACTGCAAGGCAAGCCAGCTCGTAGTCACTAATTCAATGCCTGGAGGTGTCATGTTTTTAGAGGGAACTGTGTGAGATGAAATGCACACTCTGTTGTCCAGGTGGCTCCATGTCGACAGGACGCAATTGTCCAGGTTTACTAACACTTTGTGACAAGATTGCATCACAGAAATGATGCAAATTGGTGCAAAGTGTTGAACTGAGATTTACTTTCCAGCGCAAAACTTGTTTTACTTTGGAATATTGCCCTAAAATAGCTTAAAGTAGTGCTGTGCACCATTTTGCATCAAGGGGGTGCGGATGTGTACATGGGTTTTGGCATAAATCTCCATCTAGTAAGATTGATAGATGGAGATTTGCTTAAAAAAATTCTCCCTCTGCGAGTCAGGCATAACATTGGAGAAAAGTGTTCTTTTCAATAAACTTTTAAAATGGGTGGCGTGGCCTGACAGCATGGCCGCCTAGACGTGTCTTAGGCGAGCTCCGTGCGGCGGCCCGATGTAATTCAAAATCCTGCATTATCCTTGCTTTATACCGATCCCGGTTTGTAGCCTGAATTGAAGCAGACCCCGAGCATCTATCGATAATGGCTGCGGAGGTGAATATAAAGCTGCCTTGCTCGGAGTACCGGGCTGCCCGGACTGCGTAGCGGCGCCATCTTGACCTGGGGAGCCCGAGACGTGGGTCTGCAGAGGAGTGCTGAGTGCCCGGATGCCCCTGGGACTCGTCTTGAGGAGCTGCCGAGGTGTGGTGAGCGGATCCGAGGCTCCGGGGTGAAGGTCCTGATCCTGAAGCTGCGTTACAACGGAAGCTGTGACACCGGCGGGCCGCTGGAGTCCAGAAGCGGAGCCCGACGCCAAGTGACGGAGGAGCCCTCCAGATTCTACCCCTGTATGGAGCTGTCGGGAGAGGCACCACCCCTGAAGATTGAAGCCTGCTGTGAGGCGGTCCGGACCAGACGAGGGTAGGCGGTGAGAGCCTCTCCCATACGGGCTGGGTGGGGGGTAGCCTCTGATCGAGACCCCGAGAGAAGAGGGGACGCTGCCTGGGCCTCACATATAATTGCATGGTGAGTGGATCCCCTGAGCGGAGGCCGGGGAGTCGAGGTGACAGAGGCAGACGCCTAGCTCCAACCGGCCCACCAACAGTGCCATACCAGCGCAGCACTAGCTACCACTGAGTACTGGTCAGACTCCCCTGACATTAATCTACAGCAGACGTAACCTGGCTGTACGGAGGAACTGCAGATCACTGCACTTTCCCATTTCGGCTACATTTATGGGACATACTATGATCTGGACAGCGGAGGTGAACTGCACTCGGCGCGAGGCGGACCCCTGAATGAAATTTAGACACTGAGAGCTGCATGATTTACTGAGGGGAAGCCAACAGCATAACTAGGGGACCATACTGACGGCTCCTGCAGGTGAGGAGAATTGTGTGGTGCAGATTGAAGGACTGACGCACCCTAGAGCAACGCGATCCCGGGGCGGCACATGATTGTGGTGTATGGTGGAGGACAGTCTGGACACTGATTGAGATGATTTGAGGTTCCAACCTTTTTAGAAAGAGGGAGGAGTTCCCACCCTGGGGCCCTTCATCACGATCCCAAAGCTGACTGACTGGAGCTGCTGGGCAGAGACTTAAAGAAATGGCTGGGTAAGAAGGCCAAGTTACATACAGTGCAGCCAAAGCTAAGACTGAAATCCTACAAGGGAAAAAGCCGTGCAGAGGTGAAACGATCGTATTCCAGACGAGACTGTGGATCACTGGAGAGTCGCTTTGGTTGTTCCCCCGGCGGGAGACATCACACAGGGAGTGTTCCCATTCTGCACCATGGGGAAAGATAAACCAGTGAAATCGCAATCAAATAAAATACTGAACTATGCCCAGCCGGTCTTCCATGGTCCTGAAGATACCACTGGGAACCAAGCAGTGGACAGGAGAACTCTGGAAGGAGGAACTGAAGATGCACCAACACTGATGGATGTATTACGCGCCGTCCAGTCCACAAGAGACGAGATGATTAAAAAGATTGACGCTGTGGCCATAGACGTCAACCTCCTGCGTTGCGACCTCCAGAAGGTTTCGGACAAGGTAACGGTCACAGAAAAAGATACTGACGCATTAAAAGAGGAAGTTAAAAGCCTTAGCGCCACGGAGGTGGAACTGAAGTGTCAGGTAGTTAAGCTCGATGACCGGGCGGAGGACTCCGAAAGGCGGTCACGAAGGGGGAATCTACGATTTGTGGGTTTTTCTGAAAAGGTAGAGGGCCCTGCAGTGGACCTGTTTTTGGAGAATTGGATCACCCGAGAAATGGCTCCTCAATAGTTATCAAAGTTCTTCAGTGTGGAGAGGGCACATCGAGTGTTGGTGGCCCCCCCCCGAGGCCTGGAGCGCCCCCTCGTGCTATTATTGCAAAGTTATTTAATTTCAGAGACCGAGACCTTTTGCTCCAACTCTCTCGCAGCGGACGACGGTTCTTCTTCAAGGGCCATTCCATTACAGTGTATCCGGATTACACGCAATGAGTTCAGGAGCAGAGGAAGACCTTTGTGGCAATCAAACGGCGACTTTGAGATTTAAACTTGAAATATATCCTTATGTTCCCGGTGAAGCACCGGGTGGAGAGTGAGGGCCGTGCCATGTTCTTTTTCTCGGCAGAGGAGGCGAGAGACTGGTTGGACGCTAGGGCCCCGGAGGGACGATGTTTGGTCCCTTCTATGAGCTCTGTTGGGACGCCCTCCTCAGAGTCCTCACTGGGAGGTCGCAGACAGCCCACCCGCCAAAAGCCGCAAAGGAGAACAATGAGCTTGGGCCGTGTCACGGTCTGTCGAGACGGAACATTGCAAGCTTCGGACTCGGAGGTGGTCCCGGACTCTATAGAACCAACGCCAGATCTTGCGCAGGAAGACGGAGGACCAGGCAGTGGTCAAGAATAACTTTCTCTGAGCTGAACACTGACTGCTGAACTGTACAGATAAGTTGACCCCGTGTAATTGATGATAAGTGGTCCTGAAGAATCAGATGGATTTACATTTTTTGGGGGGGATACCTGGGAGGTTTATACTCCGGAATGTAGGGGTGACTCCTTAACCTTCTAGCTTCCTCTTACTTTAATCTGCATATATAGGTTGAGAGCCATCCCGAGCCATCCCGACGCCCCCACTAGAGACCAGGTCCGCCGGGGTAGCTTGAGAGCAATCTCGCGCCTTGGCATTACCGGTTCTCTTGCACAGCGTTCATTTAGATGTAAATATTGATATCTTGGATACGGCTAAATTGGGTCACGACCCTAGAGCAGCCGTGCAGACATTGAGGTATTGGTGGGAATGGGGGGGTAGGGGGCGGTTTGGGGCGGTGTGTACTGTTTCTTATGAGGATCATCTGTTTTACATATGAATCTTTACTACTGCCCGGGGGTGGGGGGAGGGATTGCAATGTTTGGTTTTCAAATGTTGGTTTGTTTGTTGGAGGATTTTTAAGGTCACAAAGTATTATGCCATGATACACAGATTTTGGACTACACGGGAGGGAGATACTATCGGGGGTGTTTTACACGTCAAGCACTTGATACAACATCACCATGGCAGTGCAGACGTTGAGGTTTCTTAGCTGGAACGTCCGAGGGTTGGCAACCCTAGATAAGCGTCGTAGAATACATGCTTTCCTGAAGAGATATAAAATAGCAATAGCAGGGCTACAGGAAACACACATCTGGGGAAACACAATAGCGAGTCTCCGTAAATGGTGGAGGGGACAGATATATGCCACATCATATTCTGGACCCTGAGAGGCGGTATGTTATTGTGTTTGGCAGATGGGAAGGCAGGGAGATCTGCATTATTAACGTTTATGCCCCCAATCTGGATTGCCCTGATTTCTACCCGGCTGATTTGAAAGCGGCAACTCCCTACATAGGTGCTGAGATCCTTCTCTTTGGAGATTTCAATTGTGTGTTTGATGGAAAATTAGATAGAGAGCCCCCTAAAGAGCACACAAAACCCTGTATGGTGAACTCCCTCACTGGTATACTTCAGGGTATGCAATTGAGAGACGAATAGAGAGCGCGCAATCCCAATAGAAGAGAGTTCTCTTGCTTTACTCCAGCAGCTAACACCTTTTCCCGAATTGAGCATTGTTGCCTCTCGGCAGGCCTTTCTGCTACCATGGAAGCCATTTCCTATTTACCGCGTTATATGTCTGACCATGCCCTGCTGTTGCTGACAGTGTCCAGCGGACCGGGAAGACCGTCTATTTCGCTTTGGAGACTCCGAGCAGAGGCCCTCACGACCCTCCATATGTGAAGACGGTGGCGGAGGCTATTCAACATTATTTTGCTGAAAATTGGGGTTCCGCATCCACTACAGCCACTGAATGGGAGGCATTGAAAGTCGTACTCCGGGGGGTCTGCATGAGGACTACCTATGGGGTCCGACACCAACTTTATGCCGATATTGATTCCTTGGAAATACGATTAAAAATCATAGAGAACACACTATATAAGACCCCGGCTTACATGGCCGAGTGGACACGGGTTAAAGGGGAATTACTTAAGGCTTGGTCCCACTTAGAGAAGCATAAATACACCACTTATAGGCAACAACTCTATAAGGAGGGCGACAGATCAGGAGCACTTCTAGCTCGACTGATTTGTACCGAAACAGAACAGGTACCGGTGCTTCAACTTCGTAATGATAAGGGGGAGGTGATGCACACACAAGCTGTGATACTTACAGCATTTGTGACTCACTTACAACAGACATGCACGGCGGACCCCCTAGTCCGATCACAAGCCTTGCCAGACTATCTAGATGCAGTGACACTGCCTACCCTTGAGGAGACAGAAGCTGAGGCCTTAGGGGCACCACTTACTAAGGAGGAAGTGTTAACTGTAATTAAGAGCCTGCAGTCTGCAAAATGTCCTGGCAGTGATGGCCTCCCGACTGAGTTTTATAAAACGTTTGCCCCTCAGTTGGTGGATCATCTCCTAGAAGTGTACAATGAGGCTCTCGATAGGAGGGCACTTCCTACTACCATGATGGAAGCCCTGGTGTCTATGGTTCCTAAGCCAGACAGAGACCCCTTGTCCCCGAATTCTTATAGGCCCATATATCTTTTGAATGTTGATGAGAAGATACTTAGTGGAGTTCTGGCAGCACGAATCCAACCATATATGACCCGACTGGTCCACCATGACCAAGCCGGATTTATCCCTGGTTGAAACACCACACATAATTTACGACGCCTTGCACATATTTGGCACGTATCGCACTTACAAGACACGGATTGGGCCTTGTGTCTTTTAGACATTAGGCAGGCCTTTGATACGGTTGAATGGGAGTATATGTGGGCGGTGCTTGCTAAAATGGGATTGGGGGAAAAATATTTGAGCTGGTTGAGACTTCTTTATATTAGACCGACGGCTCAGGTCTGTCTTCGCAACCAAGTATCTGATAGCTTAGAGCTCCAGAGGGGTACTCGACAGGGTTGCCCCCTGTCGCCACTCCTTTTCGCTCTGGCGATGGAGCCATTGGCGATGGAGCCATTGGCAATTACGCTGCGACACAGGATGGCATGGTGGGGTATTCCGTTAGGTCCAACAGTGCACGTAGTGCCAATGTATGCTGATGATACACTGGTGTATCTCCACCATCCCAAGGAGGCGGTCCCGGAGCTCCTTCAGGAGTTCACTGCTTTTGGTGTGATATCAGGCCTTTGCCTTAACCTGAGAGCGGATCTCAATACATGCCCGCTTCCGATCCAGGCCAAGTGGGATGCAGTATTAGAGGAACCCCTAACAGATTCCGAATGGGAAAGGGTGCACAAAGGGGTTAAACAAATCAGCTCCAATACTAGATTTAAACTCACCCAATTTATCCAGATCGTTCTTCCTGTTGCCCCTGATGTGGATATAATGAAGCCCCATTCTTACATATGTTATGGGAATGCCCAAGGCTGCAATTTTTTTGGAACCCAATACTGGAGCGTTTACGACAAGTCACTGGATGGACGCTACCCCAGTCCATTAAGGAGATACTTTTGGGTCTTCTCCCCAGCCCCAAGGGAAAGAAGCTTACTCGTAGATTTCTCCAACTGGGGCTAGTGCTGGCCAAGAGAAGGATAGCGATTCACTGGATCAGCTCCCAGCCCCCCAATGTGGAAAATTGGGCCAAAGATTTAAAAGAATGGGCGACAGCGGAATTAATCCGAATGAAGAGAGTCAGGAGGGATGAAATGTTAGAAGAGGATGCCAGAGACTGGTATATTTTGATATCAGAGGTCCCTCTGGGGGAGGCCCCCGTCACACAGGGGTTGGAGGATACACAAATTGACCAATTTGGTGCTGAAATCGAGGTGCAGCAATCAGACACACTCACATTGAGAACAGGGTAATCAATCTGACGTTACAGGTGGTCAGATGAAGTGACACATGGCAGAGTCGGAGAATTTATATGTATGTGACCCGGGAGGGAGGGAGGGAGGGTGGGAGGGTTTGTTTATAGAGTTATATTATTATGATTTGTTTATTGAGAAACTTCAATCCGTGTTAAATGCACTGTAAAGAGTATTGGTGCAGATATCTGCTGTTAGTCTATTCTTTCTAGACAGGAAGGTATTGTTTCTTTCACGAATATTTTTCCAGTACGATTATTTGCTATATGTGGACAATGTTGAGACTACATTGTACTGTTACTCTCCAAGATTGTACTGTGCTGGGATTCTGTTGTATATGTACTGATTTTATGATGCTGGATGATTTAAACTCTTAATAAACAAGTTTACAAAAAAAAAAAAACTTTTGAAAAATTTATCTTTTCTTTAAACAGGCCATTGTAATCAAATGCATTAGGCTAACTTGTTCAAATAAAGCAAATAGCTATCACGGTTCCCTCAATGCACTGATTCTTTGAATAAATGCTAAGGCATGGAAACTATGGGGCTGATTTAGAGATTGATGGACAGAGGGTAGTCTGTGAGGGTGGTGGAAGACGTTACCTCCACCATCCAGATGGTACTCCGTCCATCAAATTAAGAGATGACCTTGAACGGCAGTTCCCTTGAAGATACAAAAAGTGTAGTGGATGGCTGCCATCAGTTTTGATGGCCATTTACCAAACTTTCAACTTTTGTTTGTTTTTCATAAACAATCTACCAAATTGACCCCCATAATGAATAAGTTTCTCTAGAGTATGGGGGTCATTATTGGCATTTTCTCAACATCGGGCTTTACCTGATGGTGATAGAAAAAAACATCCCACCATCTGCTTTAAATTGAGCTGGTGGTGTGATAGCTTTACTCTGATGGTCTCTACTCTTATCAGACCATGACTGTAAGCTCTCTGTTATCAAAGTCCATGGGGATTCAGTCTATGGAAACCTTATGGTCCATAGAAATATAGAAGTGTGCAGTTCCTTTGACACAAAGTATTACTAGTGTTTCAAATCAATGGAATATGCTCCAATAGGAGCAAGGGCCCTCACACACCCCGAAAGGTGTCATGCTTCATCATCTGGGCATGCTCCTCATCGGCCAGCGCTGCAATGCTCGACTGGCACCCACGAAGGGGCTCCTGCCGGAGATCTTTTGATATAGCCAGTTGATGAAGTGTGTGTATGTGGGGTGTGAGGTGTGTGTAGTGTGCTGAAAGTGACTTAAAATAGGTATAGTGGTGCTTGGTTTGAGTACATTTTACTAGTGGAGCTCACTACCCTAATTAAAAAATGTTGGTGCTTGTATGGGATACAATGGTCCTAGGAGCAGTCGTGACTAATTTATAAAATGTGAGGTCAACATGTTTCTTGCCTATTGTAGCGCAGATGGGTTTGTCGGCGATTCATCAGGACCAGAGAAAGCTAACCTACACTACTGCGTGACTAGTTCAAGGTGTATTGTTGTAATCCTAGTAATCAGTCACAACATAATACACAAAGCATGATTCTACCTTGTTCATCGCATTGACCTGAAAGACAAAAATGACATCTAGGCTATGATTCGCAAGAAACATGTTGACCTCCTATTTTATAAATTAATCACGACTGCTCCTAGGACCATTGTATCCCATACGAGCACCAACATTTTTTAATTAGGGTAGTGAGCTCCACTAGTAAAATGTACTCAAACCAAGCACCACTATATCTATTTTAAGTCACTTTCACCACACTACACACACTTCATCAAACAGCTATATCAAAAGATTTCCTGCAAAGAGCCCCTTCGTGGGTGCCCGTCAGGCATTGCAGCACCGGCCCGACGAGGAGCATGGCCAGATGATGAAGCATGACACCTTTCGGGTGTGTGAGGGCACTTGCTCCTATTGGAGCATATTCCACTGACTTGACACACTAGTAATACTTTGTTTGTGTCAAAGAAACTGAACACTTCTATATTTCTAAGGTACTGTTATAAGGAGCGTCTGTGCTGGACCTACCAAAAAGCTCCTCGTTCCTCATACTTAAATTAACCTTATGGTCCACCCATCTCTAATTGAGGCAGGAGGACCAGGAGTTTGGCAGGGTACTCCGTCGCCAAACACTAGATCAGCCTCCATGTGATCTGCCACACGGACTGATTCCAGAACCGTAGCTAATATTACGAGGCCATTATATCTGGGTGTGGTAAAACTGCCTTTGGAAATATTAATACCACAGTGTGTGGTTTTTACTGGTGTAACTCCCCATTCACTGTTCTGCAAGTAGCAAATGGAGGATAATGTAGTAATACTGCTCTTATTGAGCTGAAAAACTCAGAATCGTACAGTTTGTGCCTGCATGTTTCACCAATTATTACATGACAAACTTTCTGTGGGGAACCACCACCATGTTTTTGTCAAATGTGCACAATAGTAAGTTGAACACAGCACAACCCCAATTTATGTCCAAAAACACAACTAATCTACCGAAAATGAGCACCAATACGTTACAGTTAACCCCTTCAACATGACTTCCTCATATACTCTCCCTTTCCCATTTAAAATCAAGTTCGTAATGTTTACAAACAAGGAAAACATGTACTGAACAGGGATAGCCTTCATCTGATCTACTCGCAATACTGTCCTGGCCATTATGCCACAATATTCTGCATACTAGAGGCAGTAGGGAGACTACTTTGACAGGAATAGGTGCAATAGAATTACTTTGGAAGGAGGAACCATGATCTAGTTCCTGATTTTCACTCTGCAAACCAATTATTATTGGGACATGAACCATATATGAACTTTCTAGGATGCAATAAGTTATTACATGAATAAATAGCATTGAACAAGGTGTTCTCTTTTGATCTGTCAACCATAAGCTAAAAACAGCAGTTGATAGCCGTGAACAGTCCATCATCACTTTTAGTGCAACACAATAGGGCCTATTGTGCAAAGCCCATGGTTACTGGTCTAAATGTTCAATCAATAATGACCACTGTTTGACGTTATTTTTGACCAGGAATTGACTGGGGTAAGCCACCACCACTTTGATTTAAACAGAAACAAGAGTCACATGCCATTTAGACAAGAGTGTCAGCTAAACTGTGAAGTGATGGTGATCTGCACATGCTGAAAATGTGAAAGGAAATGATTAATTGCTTTTGGTTGCTTTTAGACGTACAGAAAAAAAACAATAGTTGTGCCTCTCCATTGTACTGCAAACCACAAATGTGGAAAGATGAAGATGAAGGGGCCTAGTCCATGCGGCAACCACCCAAAGCTTATCTGAATATACTAAATGGTGCAGCTGCTGGCAAGCTAGATAAATTGCTCCCGGACCTGTTGGCCCTCAGATATGCTTAAATGAATTGCTGTAAGCCTATCTCATCTTCCTTTTGTTGTTACGTAGCTTCCCAGGCTCTATATCATGGGTGCCAACTTGAGCCACTCTTGGTTTTAGTTAACTGCCCTCAGCAGGCTGTTGTTTTGAGAGTATATTTCAAATGGCAAAATCCAGCCTAAACTCCAAGAATAAACATGCATTGGCAATGCCAAATGGGTCTGGGCTATTTTAGGTGTGTCGTTCGTTGCATTGTATATACGCTGGCTGCATGGAAGAAGAATTGCAGTTTGCTGCATTGGACATTTCAGTTAGCTTCAAACACTCCTCACGTAATTATGAGTAATTTGGAGGAAAAATCCTAACTCAAGAGCACATTTAGCAAGCGTGAGCGGCCACTCGCATTCAATATTTGTGTTCTGCTGCATTTAGCACTGTTTCATTGTGCAAAATGCATCCTTGTGTCCATTTTGTATGCTAGGGTGTATTTTCCATATGGAAATAACACTAAATGTTGGTAAAAAATTGCAGAAAAATTAAACGCCAAGAGCACACTTAGCGAGCGACCGCTCACACAAACAAATTGTGTTCTGTTTCATTTAGCGCTATTTCCTAGCATAAATGGGGGCATTTTGCACTAAGAAATAGCGTTAAAAGTCGAGCTACTCTTCTCACATAATTTAAGCCTAATCTCGTGGAATTTTTAGATAATTCCGCGTGAAGACACTACACTAAGAAACGGGAGTTATGCCCACCGCTACCCATTGAATGTATTTTTTACATCCAGGCATGAGTGCGCTGCATTATATTTTTATTCAGCAGTCTACTCAGGTTCCCCGCCCTAGTGGTCAGGAATTTTTTAATTCTGTATGTTTGATGTGCATATTCCATGCCTCCAATTCGTGCAGGCAGTCAAGGTTTTGTTCTAAGTAACGGCGGTGAACCGAATTACTGTTTAGGCTAATTTGATCTTGCCATATGAGATTGTCTAACGTGTCAGGCTTAGATTCTCATAATTTTTGACAGGGCTTGAGAAACATACACTGCCTGGCCACAGATTGATGGAGTATGCCAAACTAAATTCTAACCTGCACCAGGGAGGCCATTTTGTGTAGACAAAAGATAGATTGATAAACTCTTGTCACCAAGGCATCCAGCACCTTGGCGTCCACGCCCAACATTATTTCACTACTCTATGTGATTGTTGGTATGAGTTTCACCTTCATAACTGGAAGAATTGGGTCCAGGCTGTGGCTCCGTACGTTTTTAGATGAGTTAATCAAAGCAGCGTGCAAAGCAGAAGTGAACGTTTTCTTCCACAGCAGACTTTAAATCTATGAACACCATATAATGGGTTGAAATGGTACATAGGCAGATGTTAGAAGCTGTGGTGGATAATTCACCATCCATACACTGCAATAGAAGCACTGCTTGAGGTATCAATATTGAAACAAGCATGCTAATCCATGTATGTACAGCTGTGGGTAATTTGAGCCAGTGAGTACTGGATGGGCGTCAGCGCCACTCCTTTTTGGGGACAGGCACTTATTCTGCCAGCCATCCTGCAGGTGCCATCTTGCTGATCATGTGACTAAAAAAATATACACAAAAAGCAGCCAGGCCTCATGGTAAGCCTGTTTGTTGCCTCTTCTGCCTTATTGCCTGCTGTCTCTTGACCAGGCTCTGGCATTTGTTTATGCAGCACGAGCTAGGCCACCCAATCCACACTTGGTCTGATTCAAATCAGCGCAGTACAGTTAAACTGAAGTGCAGCAGTCTGGAGAATCATCCTTCAGCTGTATGACAAAATATTGTGGTACAAAAACATTAAGGTCAAAATATTGACCGCAACAATAGCGACTATACATGCTTATTATGTACAAAAATATCTTGGTGCAAAATATTGTAGTCCACAATATTGATATTAAAAGTAGTCATATTTAATTACAATTTCCACTATTATTATTAAAATAAAATTTGCGCTTTTAGGTCCCATTATCCTATAAAAAGCACACATAAATTGTCCAGATAGCCTTCCCTTCCCCCTTCCGGGGGGTAGCTCCCAGCCCTTTTTGTTTCAGCTGTATGCCTGGTACTCTCGCCAGGACCCCCACACTTTTTCCCATTTTTTGGGACAGCCTCTGGCTTTGTAGATCACTTGTTCCGCCCCCTGGCACTGGTCTGCCTTCCAGTCTGCAATATCCGGGGGTGGGGGGAGGTGGGGGAAGGGTGCAGCACCCCATGCCCGTGCTGTGTCCATTAGCCTTGATCATTTTGTTTCTGGTCCTCCTTACTTGGGTGTTTGCAAGTATAATCCTCTTGGTTATGGTACTCCTGGTAATCCCCATCCTTCCAAGTCACCTTCTCCTAGCGCTTTCTCCTCATTTCTGATCCCTTTGAACTTTATCCCCTGTAGATAGATAGATAGATAGATAGATAGATAGATAGATAGATAGATAGACATTAATTTATACATTGAGAAAATAAAAATACACATAACTTTTATTCACAAAGAAAAAGAATTCTTAAAAAGAATTATTAATAATTTATATGAAAAAATAAAACACATGAACATATAATAACTATTCATTTGTAAAAACAAATATAATTAAATTCACCTGTATTCAATCATTTTGAATAATATATAAAATATATGACAAAATGCAATATTTTTACAATTCTAAAACAATAAAAAGTAAACATTTTAAAAACAAAACACAATAGAAATTGAATTAAAACTTTTTAAATGAAATAGGTTCAAAATATATTTAAAACTCTTCCAGGATACAGCAACATGTACTAAACTGATTCACATCCAAATGTATTACAAAGATTAAAATAAAACACTTCAAACAGATTATACTAACTACTACCCTACAAAATTAGGTGATAATGCATAGATTGTCAAATACAGCTATCTAACTAGAGGGAGAGCATACATTGGGGTGTTCACATACAACACATCTAAATATGTAACTAATCAGTAAAATTATTTCTTAAATGTAAATAAAAGCTTTAAAAATATGTAAGAAATTGGGGTATAAATTGAGAGTAGAGGAAGCCTCTCTCAAATAATGAACACAATCCTTGTCGGGGTGAACAACAGAAGTCACTAAATTAACCTGTGCTGAACCCTCTAGTAGGTTGGCCTAAATTAGTCTGTCTAAACTTAGAGGTAATGTTTAAAGTGTTTATGCAGCACTCAAACAATATTAAAATTAGATTGAATTTTCATAAATTAAATGACACCAAAATGACAAAAATCCAAGCAATAGAACAAGAGAGACGAGTTTTTAAAATTTATAGGTGAAATTAAGGCCAAGAGCACAAAGCGTCACTTGTGGTTATCTGGTCGCAGTAGACTGGGGAAAGACATATGTTCAGGTGGACTGCAAAGGAGCACAGATCAGATGCATGGAGCAGGTTAATCCAGCTGAAGAATTATCAGTGCTGCGCAAAGGGTTTTGTTCACATTGGTGGGGTCTGCAAGCAGTATGCTGTTGGCACGAGGAGCTTCACACTGGCATTCTTCGCGGGCTGTGGCTCTTGCTGCGAAGTGCTGGCCTTGCGTTACTGACCGTCAGGGACTGTGGCTTCAGCGTGACGAGCAGGTCCCACTTGAGTTTCACGTTGGCGTTTGCCACGGGTGGTCGATTCTCAGCATGAAGGTGTCACTTTGCGGTTGCCAGGATCCCAAAACTTCTGTATCTACACCTTTACTTCAGGAGGAGTTCATACTGATGTCAGTCAATGGTACAGGACCTGGTGGGCACCTATTGAGGATTAGGATTCACGCAAGCAGAGGTCAGCAGCAGGACTGAGGCAGGTCCAGATGATGCTGGGCACCTGGGCAGTTGCAGGGAAGCTCTAGAAGCTTGTTGTGTCCCTGTAGCTCACACAGCAGAATATTTTCTAGATGTCTGCCAGGATCTTGTAATAAAAAAACATTACCTAATACATACATCCATATATATGAATATGTATCCAAATAGATATGAAGAAGGCCTTTGTGTGCACTCTGTTTTGGTCTGTCGGAGTGTCATTTACACTTTGCTTTTATCCATGACACCGAACTGAATGAGTAAGGGCTCATTCTGGATCAGTCCTTGGCTCTTTTGCCATGTAAATGATGCCATTTTCTGATCATGTGTGTACATCCATCTGAAAGTGAGTTTTTTTTCAGTATCAGGGCTGGTTAGCCAGTCCTTTAGTTCTGAATTTCTTCTTCCATTTCTTTGCTTCTCCTCTTTCTACTTTAATGTTTCTTAAGAGTATAAAACAGCTCTCCAGACAGTGCTAACAGGTTACGTGCTGCGCATTTCATTTACAGAGTGCCACATTCCACATGGCCACTTCCCCTAAACCAGGAGATAATTATGGAATACTTTTGTCCATAGTGTATTATTGTTTTAACATTCCAAGATAGCTGACATATCAGTTCTAAATGTGGCAGCCATGCTTAAACTTTAAAACAATGATAGACTATTTACAATACATTTGCATGACGGACACCCCGCTGCTATGTTTAGATTTGTTACTGCAAATGTATGACCACGTGTTTACAAGGCAGCACATTTTTATTTTTTCATCTTGTATTCTTTTAATTTATCTTGCATATGTTGTTGAGTTTGTGTGTGTTTTATTGCGGTTGTGTCAGAGGGTGAATACAAGGATAAGTCAGTGGATTGATGGATGGAGGCATTAGTGCAAAATGAATGACAGAGTGCATGTATGGTGATTTACTGAGTTTCTACACCCATCAGTGACAAAAGGTAATTTCATTCATACGCCAGACCTATTTGCATTTCCAATGCTTGCTTCAATTCTTTCTTTCCCATTTTTGTTCCTTCTTTCCCATTAGCTTCACTGACTTCATTTATTTCCTAAGTATCCTGAATCATCATCGGTTCTAATTAGGACCACCTCACCATCTGTGCACCCAGAGGCCTCCAAGTTCGCAGATACAATCATGAGTAATCCAGCATTTTTGTTTCCAATATGGTATCTTTAGTCTCATTTTATAACAGAAGAAAAAAAGGAAAACTGCACCCAGAATGCAAAGAAAATCCTGGACTGGAAAAACTATTCGCTCTTGGGTAACTTAGGACGTCTATGCATCTCTTTTCCTCTTTAAATCAGACGGATTGGTTTCAGATGTTCCCCAGGACTGAATGGCTAATTAGCACAGAAAGGCAGAAAATCCAGGTACATGAACCGTCACAGTAGTGTGAACAAATACACTTTCAGGTGCTCGCCACTTTTTTAAAAAGTATTTCACAACTCAAATATACATGGGTGATTTTGAAAGTGTTTACTTTTCCTAAAAATACATGTAATGATTTCCAGACCAGTTGCAAAATAAAACCTGCTGTATTAGTATTTTTTTCTATGTTCAAAGGAAAGATTTTGTAATCCCAGCATCTGACTGGGAATAATTCCTAGAGTGAAGACTAACAGAGTTCGCCAAACGCCAGTCAGTTCCCCGAGTTTAGTGCCTTCAGTGAGGAGACGGGAAAAAACTGGTTCAGGAAAAAAATAAGACATATTTGTGGCTTCCTAAACTGCTATTACAGCTGCTGCAAGAAGAACGGAAGCAAACTATGGTTCAATTCTAATGGATTATATTTTGCTACTTCTTGCTTCATGCTTTCCTTTTTAGGCGTTGCCTATAGACCTTTAGCAGGAGCTTTTAGCCGTTGCTTTTGAAGTCCTGTTGTGCACAATACTAATAGTTAACAGTGGGTTTTGGGTCAGGCAACTGCTTACCACAGGTTGACGTTCTTCTTATTCAATGGATTTCCTTCCTCCTCTTGTGATTGTTCCACCTTCGAGCATAGTTTAGTTATTATCCTTTTTGAACGGATGACTTCAATCCTTCCACTGATTACATTCAGAGAACGACTTTTTTCTTTTTGATATAGAACTTCATAGGGGTGCATGTGATTTTCCTTGCTCCCTCATGTGCTGCGTCTCCACTTAGATCAACTCCCCACACTCTCTGTGTTCGAGTCTTCCATTACAACCCTGAAAACAGATTTCAATAAGCTAAGCAGACTCACAGCGCTGTTTCAACATGAAGTGGCTCTCACTTCAGTGCGAGACCTTCGAATTGCAGGTGGCGAGAACATCTAGTGAAATACAATCACTACTGAATACAAATCTCTCCCTGCATTTTGGGGAATTGATACATCAAATACATAATGTGTCTGATACCATGGTCCTGGACCACTTTTTTTCTGGTTCAACTTTTTTATTAAAGAATAGAAGGAGACTCATCGTGTACACAGCAAGTCGCCTACAACCCTATGATGGACCGGCTGCGTGGTCTGATGAGTGTTCAATATGCAGAAGAAAAACATTATAGGACATTGCATTTATGTTGAATTACACAGCAAGCCACCTACAACCCAAACTGGGCCGGCCGCGTAATGTAACAATCGTATGTGGCAGATGCAATTATAGAGCTCCTTCATATAATAAGATCAACATAAAACAAATCAACTCTAACGGAGAAAGATACACAGAAGAGAGGAGGAGGGAAAGGGAGGAGGGGAGAGGAGCCCCCTAAAAGCCAGATGAGAGAGAAGTGGAAGGAAAAGATGAGAGGAAGAAGAGGGCAAAGAGTAGATAAAGAAGAGAATGGGAAGGTGGAGCCCAATGTATGGTCTATTTTGTTTACCCATTTATTTTATCTGCAAAAAGACAGTAGGGCACCACTCATGAACACAGCATGTCGCCTACAACCCTTTAATGGGCCGGCCGCGTATGTCAAACAGGCTATCGGAAGGCAACAGTAGTATGCTCAACCAAGTATCATGGCAACAGGGTTACAGAGCTAGTCGCTTTCAACCCATGGCGGGCCGGCCGCGAAAGAAAGCAATCGCATATTCAAGTCTCAAATATGAGAGGAGCAAACAGCAGGTCAAAAGAGGAGAGAAAGAGATGAGGAAAGAGAAAAAGAGAGACAGATAGGAGAGGTGGGCGAGGGGAGGGGGGTAGGGGGGAAACCGGGGATACAGTCCCAGCAGGTCCAAGGACGTGGCACAGAGAAGTGAGAGGGAGGGGACAGGAGGGCGCGCAGGGTTATGCAGCAGCGGGCTCGCCCCGAGTTGTGAGTGCACTAGACCCTAGGAGGGATCAGGTGAGGAGTGCCGGGGTCTATTCTGAATCCGGGGGGTAG
Source organism: Calotriton arnoldi (assembly GCA_963921515.1). Taxonomy (NCBI): domain Eukaryota; kingdom Metazoa; phylum Chordata; class Amphibia; order Caudata; family Salamandridae; genus Calotriton; species Calotriton arnoldi. The sequence continues at coordinate 1,317,841 of CAWUFW010005221.1, read as the reverse complement.
ACTGCGTCGTCAAAAAGGCGCAGGGCTCGGAGTTTCGGAGGTTGGAAGCAGGCATGTTCCATCTTACAGAGATGAGTGACTAGTGGTTGCCACAGTTTAGTGAAGTGAGAGTCACGGGACTGCAGGCACGCGGTAAGCAATTCCATGGTCATAGTGTGCCACAGACGCGTAAACCAAGCACTGACCGGAGGGGTCTCCGCCTTCTTCCAGTACAGGGCAATGAGTTGGTTTTTTGTTGTTGTTTTTTTTAAGTTTTCAAAAAAACCTTTATTGACCAAGTTGCATAAACAAATTACATTCTTGCACTGACTCAAAGCGCCATACACAAGAGTACCATTGAAAATCACAAAGAGTACCAATAGTTCAAAACATCAGAGAACGACAGCATAGCGAATATTATACAGGCACTTTCGGACAATAAACAGTCATTGATATAAAGCGCATAAATCTCGGGGAAGGGGCTGGCCCTGCTGAGAAGTAGACGGGACAAGGAGGGGAGGCCGATTGCTATCCTACACTGGCAGCCGCCGCGGGCGGGGCGCCGGCGGGGAGCGTGGGAGAGGAAGCCAGGCGCTGGGGGGAACGAGCAAGGAGGTATGACACAAGGGGCCCCCATATGTCGAGTGGGCGAGATCTATCTGGCATAAGGTCCCAGAATTCAGACAAAAGGGCCTGACAGCGCGATGCATCTTCGAGCCATTGAGCGAATTTAGGTGCAGGTTTGCGACCCCAACACATAGAAACCCTACGCCGTGCGAGGACAAGCAGCATGGCGATGAGACGGCGGGAAGCGTCCGGGCAGAATTTGACAAAGCCGAGGAGGCAGAGCGGGGGGTCAGGCTGTACCAGCGAGGAGGTGATTTCTGACACAGCCGAACAGACCTCGCGCCAGTAATCGGCGACCTTGGGGCACAACCAGGCAAGGTGAGCGAAATCCGCCACAGGAGCAGAACATCGTAGGCACCTGTCACTGGGGGTAAGTCCCAGCTTATGCAACTGAACGGGGGTACGGTAGAGCCTATGCAAGTATTTAAAATGGATAAGGCGCAGACGATAGATAGGGGACAGTCGCTTAGTTTGCGCACAACAGTATAGCCAATCAGCTTGAGAGATGTCTATGCCAAGGTCCTCGCCCCATGCCACACGAGCGCGATCAGTGGAGATGGAGGCATCCGCTAGCGTGAAAGCGTATAGTTTGGTTACCAACTTCCGAGGGGATGAAGACGAATAAAGAAACTCGAGAGCGGTCAACGAGGCAGGAGGCAGAGGGAACCCAGGGTGCCGCTCCCTGCAAATAGCCCTCAGTTGATAAAAAAGCAGAGTGTCCATGGGGCCGGAGTCCTCAGCCAGGGAATAAAACATACTCTCCGGATAGAGATCCGCGACCGTAGTCAGTCCCAGGCGAGTGGCATGTTTAGCCATGCCGGAGGGTTGGAGAGGAGGAAAAGCCGGGTGCCGAACTATCGGCATCAAGTTTGCCAAAAGCAAGGGGGCACCGGAGAACCGACGGAGTCCCTCCCAGGCCCAGCGCAAGGTCTCAACTGTGTCTATCTCAGTGCGGGGGAGCTTGGCCGGGGCAAACAGGGCAGTGGTAAGCGGCCACGGGGCAGCAAGATCCGCCTCGCCTGCCACGTGCAGCTGGAAAGGAGTGGGGTGAAGCCAAAAGTGCAAGAAACTGGCCTGAGCACACATTGCATAAAGCTTGAAGTTAGGGGCGCCGAGGCCGCCACTTGACATCGGGAGGGTGAGAACATCATACGCGATCCTGGGTTGCTTGCCGGCCCAGATTAGAGAGATGATCAACGAGCGAACCCTGCGAAAAAAATGGGCGGTGAGGGGAACAGGTAGGTTCAGAAATAGATATAAGAATTTTGGGAGAACGACCATCTTGGCAATGGCTATCCGACCAGCCAACGAAAGGGGCAGCCGGCTCCAAAGGGGGATCTTCGACTAAAGCCAGTCAACCACACAACTGAAATTAGCCCTCCAGAGTTCGTCCACGTCCCTACTCAGCCAGACTCCTAAATAACGAGTGGGACCGGACGCCCAGACAAAAGGATAATCCGTGATGAAAGGAGTGGTGGCGTCCGTGAGAGGGAACAGGATCGACTTGGTCCAGTTGACCTGTATGCCTGAATAGCCCCCAAATCGTATGATCTCGCGTACTAGAGGACTAAGATGTTCCTGGGGATGACGGACATATAAAGTAATATCGTCGGCATACATAGAGACCAGGAGGGCGCGTGCCGCAAACCCGATTCCCCTCTGGGTGTGGTGTTGTCGGAGTCGGGCCGCCAGTGGTTCCATCGCGATAGCGAAGAGCATAGGTGAAAGCGGGCATCCTTGGTGGGTGCCACGTCCGATAGAGATTGGATCTGATACCATGCCATTGATCCGTAGCCGGGCGGAGGGGAGAGTGTACAATAATGAGATTTTACGAATAAAAACCGAACTGAAACCGAGACGTGGGAGGATAGCGAATAAGAAGGGCCATTCCAGGGTGTCGAAGGCCTTGGTGGCGTCGAGTAGGGCGGCCACCGCAGGAAGCGCTGGGTTAATTTGATGCAGGATGGAGAAGATGGTCCGAAGATTATGGGAGGTTGCCCTGCCCGGTATGAAGGCGGTCTGATCTGGACGGGCGATAAGCGGCATGAGGGGGAGAAGACGCGACGCAAGCAGTTTGGCCCAGATTTTGTTATCAATATTGATGAGGGACAGGGGGCGGTAGGAGTCACGCAGTTCGGGGGGTTTGTCCGGTTTTAGAAGAAGGGTCAGCATGGCCTCGCGAAGCGAAGGCGGAAATTGGCCACTCTCGAAGGACTCATTATACATGGCGGCCAGATGCGGCACCAGTAGTGGAGCGAAAGTCTTATAAAAAGAAGCGGGCAAGCCGTCCAGACCAGGGGCCTTGTCACCGGGCATACCATTGATGGCGGCTAGTATTTCCTCTTTAGAGAAGGGCTCGTCTAAATATTCCCGGTGGTGGTTTTCGAGCCATAATAGCTCGAGGGTATCGAAATATTGGTCGAGGGCCTCGCGCGGAGGGGCAGATCCCGTAGTGTACAATTGCATATAAAAGTCAGTGAACCGCGCCCTGATCTCCTCGGAAGAGGTGGTGCGAGCTGGGCCACCGTCCTGGAGTGCCATGATGTAGGAAGCAGCACGGGCCGGGCGGAGAAGGTTGGCCAAAGTCTTACCTGGCCGGTCGCCCTCGCCGAAGCGAGTCGGGGCTAGGGGCAAGAGCGTGAGAGGCATCCAAGCTCTTAATTTCGGACTCCAGCTTATGTAGAGTATTGCGGATGGAGCGTAGGTCCCCGGACTGTTTAGAAATACATGCACCGCGAATGACGACTTTGAAACCCTCCCAGAGAGTGGAAGGGGAGTCCACAGAGCCCTCATTTAGCTCAAAGTAGTTGTTAATCGTGGTCTGGATCTCGTCACAAAAGACGGAATCACGCAAAGCATTAGGGGGTAGCCGCCAGGAGAAAGCACGTTGGGGGAACAGAGGTAGGCGGAGACCGAGCTGAACTGGCGCGTGATCTGACAGAGTTCGCGCCATGTGATCAACGGAGGTGAGCCAGGAGAAAGTGTCAGGAGAGGAAATCCAGAGATCCAACCGGGACCAACATCCGTGGGTGCCAGTGACACAGGTGCCCTCACGGGCCTCAGGATGTGTGTGGCGCCAAGCGTCGAGCAAGGAGTTCTCGGCGAGGATGGAGTTTAAGAACGCCGCAGCGCGAGGATGGGAGGCATGAGGGCCAGAGCGATCCAAGACGGAGGATAGTGTAACATTAAAGTCCCCACCCCAGAGGAGTGCAGCGGGCCCGAGTGATGAAATGTGGTGCCACACCTGCGCAAAAAAATCCGGGTCATCTGTGTTGGGGCCGTAGATAGCAGCGATCGTGAGGGGTTGGGCCTGAAGGGAGCCGTGGAGGATAACAAATCGCCCTGCGGGGTCGGTTATAGCGTGAGAAGTTTGCCAAGGGAGCCCCCTACGTATGAGGATAGAGACCCCTCGAGAGTAGTTGGAATAGTAAGAGGAGTGGGACTCTCCCCAATGCCGGGAGTGCAGTCTGGCAGCAGATGCAGGAAGCAGGTGGGTCTCTTGTAGCAGACAAATGTCCACCTTGTGCCGGACCAGATGTGCATGGACAAGTCGAGCCTTGCGGTGGTCGTTGAGACCCCGAATGTTCCATGTCCAACAAATAATGTCAGTCATTCAGACAGGGCGTGGAGAATAATCAAACACAATGAGGTGAGTAGGCCCTGGACCTTCGTGCGGGTACCTATGGTGGTGTTAAATAACCGAGATAGCGGTGTGCAAGACATCAGTGAAGGGGATACACAAAGACAATTGAGCGCTAACACAGGAGAGGAAGTGGCAGCAGTTGCCATGCGCGGTGGCGTGGCGTCAGAAGAACAAATGTGGCAGTGCAGAAAAATGCATCGAAACAGTGCTGGAGCAACATAGTCAAGCATGCAATACGTCATCAGAATGCAGAATAACCAAAACATATTAGCTTCAGAGGGAGGCCATAACACCCCGAGAAACCCCCCCCACCCACCGCCCACACCAACCCCCCAACCAGGTTGAGAGACCACCCAAACCCGCCCTAGGGAACCACAACTGGGAAGGGGTAAGTCAGTAACCAAAGTGGGAATCATCCCGCGGGGGCATGGCAGCGCTCGGCATTCGCCCCTGTCGAAGAGACAGGGTGGCCAAGCCAACATTGAACAGCAGATGACCAGATAATAGAGTCTTGCAAAGGTCCATTTAGCCCTGGTCCCTCAGCAAACCACCAAGAGCCGTGTATTGCAAGTTAAGCCTGGTGGGGTCTTCGGGCCTGGAGCCAAAGTGGATAACAGAGTACAGCTAGCAATGCAGAGTAGGATGGAGTCAATCATTGTCACTTAAGACGCCAGAGGCAGAGTCCTGTGAGGGGGCTGGAGTGGAACGGTTGGTGCGGTCAAGCTTCTTGGCAAAGGTGAAGGCATCTTTAGGGTCAGGGAAGATGAGAGTTTTTGAGCCCTGTCTGACCCGTAGCTTGGCTGGATACGCGAGGGAGTATGGGATCTCGAGCTTTTGGAGGATCCGCTTCGCAGGCAGGAACTCACGTCGGGCAGCTTGCACCGCCAGGGTATAGTCCGGATAGAAGGACAGGGAGTTACCTTGATGACGGACCTCACCCTTGTCCCTGGCCACCCGAAGGATGGCATCGCGATCCCGGAAGTTGAGGATTTTGGCGATGATGGGACGAGCTGGTGATCCAGGGGCAGGACGGGGGCCAAGGGAGCGGTGGGCGCGCTCTACGATGAAGACAGGGGAGAGCACGTCTCCAAACAATTCACGCACCAGTTGTTCCACGAAATCCTCCATTCGCGAAAGGTTTGTGGACTCGGGAACCCCCGTGATGCAGAGGTTACTTCTTCGGGAGCGGGCCTCCAAATCCTCTTTTTTCGTGCGTATTAGCTCCAGGATTTTGTCCATTTGAAGGAGTTTTTGGCGATCCTGGGTGGCGGCATCCTCGACGTCAGAAATCCTCGTCTCGGCATGCAGAAGGCAGTTGTCATGCGAGACCACTCGTGACTTGACCACGTCGAGGCGTGAAGAGAGCTGGTCCAGCTGGGCAGCAATGCCAGAGACGGCGGATTTAACCTCCAGCATGATGGCCTTGAGATTGTCCTCCCGGGAGGCGGCCATCTCTGTGGGAGGCGTGGACTCGCCTCCGTCGGCGACTGCGCCGTCCTGGCGCGTCTGGCGGCGTTGGTCGAAGGTGAGCCTGGGCTGCTTGGGGTCGGCCTTACCCATGTCACCAGCCAAGAGGGGAGTGGACAGGAAGCACCGCCGGGTGCCGGAGCAGCCGCCCCCACAGCAAGGGCGCAAGGCAGAGCAAGTAGATGGTGCAGAAGGCGGCACCTGGGAGGATGCCACAAGAAGGAAGCAAAGAAGGTTTGCGCGGTTCCACACCGCGAAGGATGGTAACCGGTCCCCCCTGGGCAATCAGGCCAGCCAGCAGGCAGAAAGGCATCCCAAGAGCGTGTGGCAGGCCGAGGGTACAAGCCGACGGGGAGTCCGTGGGCCACGCGTCGGGGAGCACCGCCGGTGGCAGCCTTGCAGGTAATACAAGGGGGGTGCGCGGCCTAGCACACACGGGGCCAGACTCCATGAGGCAGCAGAGGCGTGATGACAGCACAGGAGCGGGGGCCCCGTGGTGTGGCGCCACCCCCAACCCAACTGCAGCGGCCCCCAACAGTAATGGCACTCGCCCCAGTCCACAGGGATCAGGCTGCAGTCAGTCCAAATCAGGTGCTAGCTGCAGGAAAGGGCCGGAGGTCCGCACTGTGAAATCGCAGCATGTATAGGCCCCTGGTGTCGCCGGTGAAAGGGCAGCTCCGTGCTGGAACCGCGCCCGAAGTGGGGGGTCCAGCGGAGCCCAAGACGGCCAGCGGGAGCGCAGGGCAGTAGCGGGTGAACGGCTGCGCCGGGCCGGGAACAGATCCAGGCGTAGAGTTGGGTCGTGAAATGAGGCCGGGTATTCAGCGGCAAGGTGCGGGGTCGGTGATCTCACACCCGGGCGCCAGTGAGGGCGGGAGATGCACCACCGAGAGAGGCGCAGCGGCGGGGGAGTCACGGGGGGCGCGCCACCCACGTCGCCCGGCCTGAGTGTAGTGAGTGAAGGCCCAGCGGGCGCCGCTATGGGATCAGCCGGCGCCCGCACCCAGCGACAAAGGAGGCCGGGCGGTATGGCGCACGAGCCCCCAAACCCCGCCGCCGAGAGCCCCCGGCGATCGAAGCACTAACCAGGCCCCTCCGGCAGCAGGGAAGCACAGAAGCCGGGTCAGCTCTTCAGGCGCGGTCAGGCTGAGGCGAGGCGGCCCTGTAGCAGCAACTGGAAGGCCCGATCCCGAGGCGCAGGTCCAGGAGCGCAGCTCGGCTTAGGAGCGGCGGAGCGATGTGCGGCAGGTGTCCCTCGGCACCCCAGGACGAGGTGAGAGTGAGAGTTCCGAGGCCAGGCGGTCAGGAAGCCGTCATCTGCAGGATAATGGCGGATTAAGAAGCTTGGCACGCCCCCTCCAGGGCAATGAGTTGTTTAGCAGCACCAAGCATGTGAAGGGAAATGTGCCAATCTTTGCGTGTGAGTGTGCGCAGGTTGTCAGGTTTAAGACCTAGGATAACTGTGGCTGGAGTCGCAGGCAGGGGAAAGCCAAGCACCGCTTTTATGTGGCTGAGGATCTCCTTCCAGTATGAGGTCAAAAAGGAGCAGGACCACCAGATATTAAGAAAGTCGCCCGGGGAACTCGAGCATCTCCAACAAAGAGGAGAAGTCGCGGGGAACATTTTGTGCAGTCTGAGAGGTGTGTAGTGCCATTGGGTCATAATCTTATAGGCGGTTTCCCGCTGAGAGATACAGCGGTAGACTTTCGGGACAAGCGATCCCACTGAGCGGGGGCTATTTCCAAGGGAGTGACCACTTGCCAGCAGTGCTGGAAGTTGTGGGAAGGGGTAAGTGGGGGATGTTGTAGAACATGATAGGTGCGGGATATGAGCCATTTGGAGTCATTGAAGGAACGCACTAGGCGCTCGAAAGGCGTAAGTGTTCGAGTGGCCGCCTGCGCCAAGGAGGACGTGTGTATCCAATGTCGGAGTTGTATATATTGCAGTCGGGCCCCCTCCGGAAGTTGGAAGTCTGCCTTGCACTGGTCAAAGGTTTTAAATACATCGCCCAGGAAGAGATCCCTAATCGTCCGACATCCACCATCAAGCCAGTCAGAGAACGCTTGGGGGTGTACTGCTGGTGGAAAGTGGAGATTCCCAGCGATAGGGGTGTGGGGGGATGGGAAAGTAGTGAGGCCCTTGGGGATAGCTACTTTATCCCAGATGTCAAGCACTGTCCTAGTAGGAAGAGCCGTGTAGGCACTGCGCGACCGTGAAGCCCGAGGCAGCCAAGGAAGGTCCCAAATGGATCTCCCAGTCACCGCCCTGTCCATATGGAACCACACCTTCTCGCTTTCCCAATGCCATCCACTCCGATATAAAGTGAAGGTGAGAGGCCCAGTAATACTCCAACAAGTTGGGGCAAGCTAGGCCGCCTCTATCGCGAGGTGACATGAGGATTTTGCTGGAGAAGCGCGGCCTACGTCCCCCCCCAGATGAACCTGGTGATTTCGCGTTGAAGGCTTCTGATCTGGTGGTGCGGGATGGGGGTCGGAAGGGACTGAAATAGATAGAGGATTTTGGGGAGTACCGACATTTTAATTGCGTGCAGACGACCCAACCAAGAGAGAGTAAGGGGTTTCCAGGTTTCGCAGATCCTCGAGAACCGTCTTCAGACAGTCCTGCCAGCAGTTGCGGCTCCTGGAGGGAGTTTCGCCGGGCGGTGACGTGGGGCGGGGGAGGGGCAGGGTGGGGGGTAGTAAAAACCGGAATCTGGCCGAACCGAGGTAAGTTAGCAAATAATTAAATAAAACGAATTTCGTAGCGCGCACTGCATCGCATTTGGCGATGCAGCGCCCCCTACGATAAGAGAAGGATCCGCCAGCGGCACATGTTCCTTCAGGAGAGCTCGAAGGTAAGGATCCTGTGCCTGGTTAGGCGCATATATATTGCACAAGGTAAGGGACCGGTGTCCGACCTTGACCCCTACTTTAAGAAAGCGACCATCTTGGCTGCGGATAATTTTAGGTTTCCCCTGCCTGATGCCAGAGCCACAGAGTATTGCCACGCCAGCTGTTCTGGAGGAGGCCGAAGCCCAGAATTGGAGGGGATATCGGGGGTGAGCCATTCGGGGGACATCAACTTTCATCAGGTGGGTCTCCTGGAGGAGGATTATATCAGGTTGCTGCTGCAAGAGATAACGCCATATCTGGTGCCTTTTATTAGGAGAATATAAGCCCCTTAACATTGAGGGAGAGAATTTTCAGACAAGGGATAGTGGTCATGTCCAATGAAGGGTGAGGGCAGGCAATTGGGCCCCGGGAGGGGGTAGGACAAGTTAGTGGCGAGAGAAGAGTAGAGGGCCACTGCCCTCCCGAGAGTAGAAGAAGGACCACAAGGCGTACCCTCACCCACCACGGAGAGAGTGAGAAGACAAGGAAAAGAGATAGAAGAGGAGAGACAGAAGACAGATGCAAAGAAGAGAAAAGATCGACGCACAACGTTGGCCAACAGGGCCACAGTGTCCTGTTCCAGTCCAGGGGTGATCGCGGCCCAAGGGCGCAGACCATCCCGGAGAAGTCACTCTCCTAGGAGATGGGGGGGGGTATCCTTCAAGCTCAAAGCATGAGGGCAAAGGAGGTGAGCCCGCGCCACCCGCCTTTGAAGTGAGGGGCCGGGAAATCGCCAGGCATGAAGTGGGGCCACGGGCATCAGCCCCAGGTCTCAGGTGTGAACAGTGCATCATAGCGAGACAGGTGGAGAGGCACTTCCATGCGGTCATGGCGTAGAAGGGCGAGAGCCAGCTGAAGAACGGTTCTCTTCCATAGAGCGGATGTGCTGGATGATTTCCTGCTTGGCTTGGGAGGCTGACTGCTCCCCCGGGTGTGATGCTCTCCTGTGGCGGCGCACCTGCGACCAAGATGGCTTAGCAGGCTCCCAGGCACGGGAGGATGTGCGTGTTGGGCTGGATGGTGGCGTGAGGGAGATGTGCAGGAGTTGTGCCGCTTCTTGGAGGGATCGCACCATCCGACGTTTAGACTCCCATTGAAAGAAGAGCGCGAAGGGGTGGCCCCATTGATACTGGATGTTCAGGCTCTGCAGCTTGTCAGTTACTGGTTTGAAGTCTTGACGTCTGCGCAGCCTGGTAGGAGCAAGGTCCTGGAAAAGCTGTATCTTGGCACCTTTGTAGGTGAGCTCCAATTTGGAGCGCGCCACCTTGAGAATCGCCTCCTTCTCCGTAAAAAAGTGGACCTGGGTCAGAATGTCGGGGACGAGGCCCACTCGGGCGGAGGGACCCGAGACCCGGTGCGCTCAGTCTAGGGCCGGTGGGGAGGCGTCATCGTCACCCCAGATGTCATGTAGTAATTGCGCCACAAATGTCATGATGTCTGACCCTTCCGCTCCAACCAGAATCCCCCTGATGCGGAGGTTGTTGCGGCGGCTCCGGTTTTCCAAATCTTCCTGTTTTAATTGCAGGTCAATGTGCTGCTCTTCCAGGGTGGCCAGCCGCTGCCAAAGCTGTTCTTGGTCCTCCGTTCGGGCATCCACTGTCCTCTCGAGGCCATCCACTCTCTCTCCAAGGTCGGTAACCTCCTTTCTGAGTTCCCGCACACAAGAGTTGACTTCCGATCGCAGGGAGCCTATTTCGGACTTGAGCTCCGCCATGAAGGTCGCCATGAAAGTCTGTGTGACTGGTGCCAAATCGTCACCGGTCGGCGCCGCCATTGCGCCGGAAGTACCCGGACCCGGCTTGTTCCAAAGTGCAGCAACCGGGTTGTCCTTCTGGGGTGCCACCCACTCCTTCCCCGGCTTAGTGCACGTCATCTCCTCCCCGGGTCGAGCACCCACCGGACTCCGAGGAAGTGGCAGAAGCGGGCGGGGGGAGGCGTTGAGAATCGACCAAAGAATGCTGAGGCCCCCAGGTGGCAAAATGCAGTCCGTCGCTAATGGCGCTGCACGCAGCAGTCCGCAGGCCATGGAGGAGGGAGGCGGACAGTCAATATTGCAGAAGACAATGCTACCACAGAGGTCTTATCACCCTGTGAGCCATCCGCTACCCAGCTAGAGCGTAGGAGCCAGGGCCGCCGAGGTCCACACCGCAGGCAGGCCGTGGAGAAAGCAGCAGAGAATCAGGAGCCCAAGCCATGCCACAGCATGCGAGATGGCGGGTAGGCAGCAGTGTCGAAGCCACTAAGTATTGAGGGGCGAATGAAGTACCCACAGCCGGCCAGCACTAGCCTCTAGGAGAAGGGAGGTTGCAGGGAGGATCGTTCCCCGTGCGTTGGGCGCCAGCGGGGGAGCCTCTCAGGCCAAGCTTCCCCCACTCAAGCCGAGGGCCCAACAACCGAGCACCCCAGCAACAGGATGGCACGCGCCAGCCCGAAAGAGCCCGGGCTAGAGGAGGGTCAACCAACGACAGAGGGTACAGTTGCTATGGGCCTCTCGCCCCCGTAGGCCGCCAAGTGCTCAGACGCACAGAGGTTACTCCACAGGGAGGCCTAGGGTGATGCCGAGACAGACCTCAGGCAGCGCCAATGTGGTGGAGACACGTGCAGCGGGCGAGGGGCAAGGCCCCAGAAGAGGCACGCAGGACCCAGCCCTAGCGAACAAGCCCAGTTGGGCCACAACGCGTGGAGACACCCCCGCCCCCACACCTCACCTGCACAGTAAGTCAGCCTCTCTGGGGTCCAGCAAGAAGGCGGCGTGGGTGGGGCAGGGTGCAGCACAGCTTCACGTCCCGGCCGCGGGTCCACCAGGCCAGGGGGCTGCCGCTCGCAGGCCCAACCTCAGCAGGGCCACCCTCAGCCCCACCGAGGGCCAGAAGTTGCCAGGCCTCCCACCAGGGCACCGCCAGGCCCCCGGATCCACCAGCCCACGCAGAGGGGGGCCACAAGGACGATGGGTTGCAGCGCTAGTCAGGATGCTGAGGCCTCTCCGGGGATAGGTTTGATGCCCAAGATGGTGGCCGCAGCGGGCAAAGGCGCCAAAGCGGCCCCCAAAGCAGCCTTATTCCGGGTCCGAGGGGTCCCACACAGGGTCCGGCACCGACCGCAGGGCCGCGGCAGCCCCAGCAAGGCCAGAAAGGGCGAATGGTGGCGTGCAGAGCGTCTGGCAGTCCGAGGCCGCGGGAAGACAAAATGGTGGCGGCGGCCGCCGGGCACAGTCACGAGAGGCCGGAGATCCGCACCTCTGCGCCGGGTCGGCCCCGGTCCGGGCCCGCTCTCCAGGGGGTGCCCCAACTGTTCCGTCGCCCCCGCGCCCCGATTTGCTGCGCCGATCGCGTCCCAGCCCCGCTTTCCAAGCAGCTGAAGGCGGCGGCTTGCGGGAGCTCCCTCGGCGCACGTCTCACGCCATTCGCGGCGAGACCACACCCCCTGGACCACTTTTTTAAACTCATGGGCTCCGGCACTGTGACTTCTTTTCAAAATATTTTCGGAGTAATACCTTCTTTTATACATTCAATTTTTCCCAGCGTTTTTGGTGGGTTCCTGCTGCTGCTCTTCTTGATTTATGGCATCATTGTGCTGTTCCTTCTATTTCACAATGGCTGCTTCATCTGTGGTCCTACCTGGACAGGCACCGTGAGCAAGTGCTGCAATTATTTGGAATGTGCCTCTAGATGGCGAATTTTGTCTGACCTTCCGATATGCTTACTTCACCTGTGTGCAACCTGTGTTTCATTGTATCCGGTGCCCCTTTCAGTGGACTCTGGGTATCTGCCTGGCTACCCTATCTCATGCTGCCCTGGATTTCGAAGTGTTGATGGGTTACTTAGTAGGCCCATAACCATGACTGTTCCTTGGTTATGCGGCTTGTAAACAGCCAAGCATTGGGGCCAGTGGCCGGAGATGGTCCCTGTGCAACTGCACAGCATTTCCTGGATCTCAGTTTCACCAAAGTTAACACAGGTTCTCCCTAGATGGTTCTATCTACAACTGGATACGAGGAGCATGTTTGTTCCTTTGACCTGCTCAATTGGATGGCAGCTATTTCCAATTTGTAGGGCTCGGATATCTTACTGGAATTTATGTCATTCCATGTGGCATCTTGCATCTTGGGTCCTGGTGATACGCTGTGATTGGATATATTTTTGTTCACAAAACGTTCCATCGCATTCGGCAACAGAGATTTTCAGACAATCTTGACCTGCAATGGCTTATGCACTTTGGTATGGCTTATCATCTGATTTCTGTCGTCATTCAGTGCTACGATCCTGACCAGGGGGAGGGTGTCACATGTCCCGTGCAAGCCCGTTGTCGTTTTCTCTGTGTTAGCATGAGCACGTTGCAGACTGCATTCTGCTTTGTGCACGTCACTTTACAGCCATATTTTGCTTTGTGCCACACTGCACTTTCACACAGAAGACGCTGTTGTTCTTATGTTCTGTTCTTTCCTGGGATTTAGTCTGAACATGTAGACAAGGTCAAACAACAATGCCCCTTGTTTTTCTGTTCTGGTCAGGCCCTAGCACCTAGACAAAACATGCAAATGAAGCTGTTGTTTGGGAACACATACTTCTGTCATATAGGTATGCACAGATAGGTAACACACACTTGGTGAGGGTCCTTTCCAGGGAAAAGATAGTGACAGCATCTGAGATGTAGAACACTCATCTGTGTATACTAAGGTACAGGGTCTGCTGCTAATACCTAGAGATCTTCTGCTATATAATAATTTTGCTTCTGCAGAAGGGGAGGGAGGTTAGGCTACACTGTTGTATATAATGACAGCTCCATTTATGATTTACGGACTACTTGCTATGCTAACCGTATTTGTGTTAGGCATTTTCCTACATGTTGTGGCACGTATACTGCATACTGGAGCACGATAGTTAAAATAAACATTTTAAACTTTCCTCGTGTCTCTGTCAGAACTCATTGTGGACTAGTACGAGTGTGAGAGCGTAAGGGTGTGTCCTGTAACCGTGATTCCTGAGAGGGTCGGGAGTGTTGTGTTCTGGAGTGTCTAATCACTTGCTCCTCTGTGAGTGAGTAGGAGGGAAAGTGAGACACTATTGCTAGTCGGTCCTGGGCTCATGGGTACTCAGGTGGTAGGATGACTCAGTTCCTCCTTACTAAGGTCCCATAATCCCAAGCATAGTTATATGACTCCACAGAATCCCTGCAACACCTTCACACATAGCAGTGCAGATGTCTACTTTAGGCATCAGGTGTAGAGGGCTTTCTAAGAACTAAACAGAACCATTTGACCCCCTGTGAGCCCACATTGGTGCCTCTAACCTCGGTCTGTGTCCAACGAGGATTGTAACCACTGGTGTATGTAGCCCATGAGTGCCTGCATTCCAACGAGGTCTGTAGCCACTGGAGTCTGTATTACAATGGCATCTGCAGCCCACGAGTGTCTGTACTTCTGGTGTCTGTACTCCAATAGTGTCCGCAGTCCACAAGTGCTTTTAGTCCCTTGAGTCTGTAGCCTCTGGTATCTGTATTGTAATGGTGTCTATAGTCACTGATGTCTGCATCCCATTACTGTCTGCACTCACTTATGTAGGTAGCCCACAAGAGACAGCTGCAAGGGGCGCAGCTCGCTCTTCCTGCATGCTCGATACCTTTGATAGGGGCACAGCGGGGTCTCTGCAAGCACCGGCCTCTGCATCAAAAGGGAGCACTCGAGTGAGTGCCTGCTTTGGCCCTGGGGGGGACTAGTGAGTGTGCATTGGCTCGGGTTGACTGACGAGTGATGTGCTAGAAGTGGATTCACGAGGTCTCCACTGAGACCAGCACAGCGCGCTGAGCTCACGGCGCTTGGGCACTGCTGTAACTTTAAAGCAAGGGTGTAGCTCTTGTTTTTATTTTGTTTTTCTGATCGTTGCTTGAGGCACTTAAAAGAAGTTCCATAAAAAGCAGATGGGAAAATGATAAGAGAAACACACATAGAAGAACAGGAAATAGAATGCCTACAACTAATAGTAACGATGAAAAGTAAAGGGACAAGCACACAGACATATAAGAAGTGAAAGCGGGATGTAAGTCTCTTTTAAGATATATTTAATACAATAGATTTCACAAGCACAGCGCAAGCTCTCACCCATCATTTTACTTATTGATCCTACCAATATTCACTGCTCCATAATTTACGCACTGACCCACAGATCCATCCATTCGTAATGTGCTTTCATTCAAGTACTCCACCTACTCATCCATCCATCCATCAATACATCCATCTACCCAGCCCCCCACCCATCCATCCATCCATCCATCAAGCCATCCAGCCATCCACTTGTTCATCGAACCATTGAATATTTTTCACATTCATCCATCAATAGAACTGCACACAAAAATAGGTCAATCAATGAAGAAAACTTTCACCTATAAACCACATGCATTAGCTTAATTCAAATATGTTTTGAATTGTTCTTTGCACAAGCAGTTACGTCCCACAAGGGGTGTCAATTTTGGATTATGCCTACCCCACTCGTTAATCTCATCCTGTTGATCAGATTCAGGGAACCTTGCATCACATAGTTCTGAAATAACTCATTTCTCCAATTTTCGGCCTCTTTTATAAACCCAAGAATGCTGGTATTCATTGAACGTTTTCTTTCACTATATGAGTTTATGCACGTAGTGAGATAGAATTATGATTTGACATATAGTGAATAAAATGATTAATTACTCCTGCTGATATCACATTGTTATCTAATCCTGAGTCTGCCAGCTTGTTCTGCAGCTGATCAGCACTTAACAGAGATGTTAACATCTTTCCTGCCTGTCTGAGCTCTTCTCATTAACAACTCTTTTAAATCCAAGGCTTTAGCAACCCTTCCTGCAGCCATGAAGAGCTGCTTGCTTTTTAAAGGGCACACTTCAGTCCTGCTTAGACCTGCTTACCAACAATTCTCTTGAAGTGAACCCATTTTCTGACTAAGACACAATCTGTCGATATGTATAGATCTTAGTGAAGAGAGTGGGAGATGCTGGCCAGCTGGTGACAAGAGCAAAAGACACTGAACAGGGACACCCATAGAGAAGAGAAAGAAAGTGTAATGATACATGCAATGATGTACTTAGTCCTTTATCTGTTATCACTTTAGTTAGTCCCTCTTTTGTGGATTATTTCTGTTATGATGGCTCTGGCACATCCGGTGTCTTGCACTGTATTTAACCCCTTCGCTGCTAGGCCTTTTCCCCCCATGTGCTAAGCCTTTTTTTGGCTATTTGGGGTAGTGCGCGCTTAGGCCCCTGTAACATTTTGACCACATAAGGTATCCACGCCAAATTTGCGTCCTTTTTTTCTAACATCATGGGGATTGTAAAGGTACCCAGGGTGGATTTCCCTGGAGGGGACCCAGAAATTAGCCAAAATACAGCAACATTTTGCTTTTTTGGGGAAAAATGCGAAAAAAGGGCTACAGATGAAAGCATCTTGTTTTTCCCTGCAAATGGCATCAAAAAGGGGTTGTGGTGCTGAAATCACCATCTTCCCAGCTTTCAGGGACAAGCAGACTTTTGTCAGAAAACCAACTTTTTTACACAGTTTTGGCATTTTTCTGGGACATAGCCTATTTTTGCTATTTTTTGTGCTTTCAACCTCCTTCCAGTTAATGGTATAAATGGGTATGAAACCAATAATGGATCCTGGAAAGCCATACATTTCTGAAAAGTAGACAAAATTCTGAATTCAGCAAGGGGTCATTTGTGTAGATCCTTAAAGTTTTCCTTATAGAAACTAACAGTTAAATAAAGGAAAAATTGAACATTAGTTGAAAAAAACAGCCATTTGTGTCAACGTTTTCACCTGTAACTTCTTCTAATTATGACAGCTATTTGAAAGCAATATACCGTTATATCCGCTGGACCTTTCTGGTTGTGGGGATATATAGGATATGAGAGAGGCAACCCCCTGTTCAATAGGTCTGGGAGAAGGGGGGAAAAAACGAACTATATATGTAGAAACGAGCTCCCACTAGACCTATATTGCTTTAATGGCGGCTTGTTTAAGCTCAAAACTAGGGCATACTAAGATACTACTTTCCACACTCCAACTTAGGATATTGTTGTTTCATATTTTATTATATTTTTTTCTCTTTTTTTACATATTTATCAAAAATTTGAAAATTGACATTAACAACATTTCATTTCTTACAACAATCTATTTTTTTCTCTTTTTTTACATATTTATCAAAAATTTGAAAATTAACATTAGCAACATTTCATTTCTTACAGCAGTCTTGATCCAGTTTTACATCTGTATTTAGAATATAAAGACTGTTGCAATACAATCTAAAATAGAAGAGAAAAAAAATCAATCCCCTGCACTCACACCTCATTCAAATGACCCACAACCATGTCACTAACATACTGAACACTACCATACTACGCCCCAGACCAACGCTACATGCACAGACAGTTGGAAAAACGGGGTGAAAGGCATCCACCCTCGATTGCTGTGCTGATGTCTGGGGTATCACACTCTCTGGCCGACGTACGTTTCAATGAACAATATCAATGGTCTCCATCTTCATCAGGACCTTTTGTTTTACATAGATTTTTATATCGGGTAAAAGTTTGGGGAATCTCTGAAATTTTTGGAACGTGCTGCAACCAGAATTGTGCAAGTGCAAGTGTCTAGTTTTCAGAAATGTGTGGGTTGGGTAGGTTTCCCTAGATGGCCGTCGAGCCCGGGGCCAAAAACTCATGGGACCCCCCCTTGCAAAACCAGGTTGGTTTGTGATAGGTAATTTTGATGTCGCCTCAATAGGTTTTGGGCCCTTGCCTGTCGCGGGTACTTGACCCATCCACACAAGTGAGGTACCATTTTTTACGGAAGACTTTGGGGGACGCGGGGTGGGTGGAATTTTGTTCATCCACGCAGATTCCAGAACTTTCCACCACAGACATGTGAGGAAAATGTGTTTTTTTGGACATATTTTTAGGTTTGCAAGGGATTCTGGGTAACAGATCCTGGTGAGAGCCAGTCAAGTCACCCCATCCTGGATTCCCCTGGGTGCCTAGTTTTCAAAAATGTATAGGTTTGCTAGGTTTCGCTAGGTGCTGGCAGTGTTAGGGTTCAAAATCTACAGCTAGGAACTTTGCAAAAAAAGGGTCCGTTTTCACTGTGAAAATGTGGTGTGTCCATGTTGCGTTTGGGCCGTTTCCTGTCGCGGGCACTAGGCCTACCCACACATGTGAGGTGCCATTTTTCTCGGAAGACTTTGGGGAACGCGGGATGGGTGGAAATTTGTGGATCCACGCAGATTCCAGAACTTTCCACCACAGAAATGTGAGGAAAATTTGTTTTTTTTTACAAATGTTTCAGTTTGCAAGGGATTCTGGGTAACAGAACCTGGTGAGAGCCAGTCAAGTCAGCCCATCCTGGATTCCCCTGGGTGTCTAGTTTTAAAAAATGTATAGGTTTGCTAGGTTTCCCTAGGTGCCGGCAGAGTTAGGGTTCAAAATCTACAGGTAGGCACATTCCGAAAAAAAAGTCAGTGCCTAGTGGGCTTTCTGCCGCCCTGGGGAGGGGGAAATCAGGGGCTATTGCCCGATATGCCCCCGAGGGGGGCAGAAATACTGTGGCTATTCTTTTGGGGGGTCGGGGGCATTGGGATGCCTATTCTGGTCAGCCCCCACCCCTGCGTATAAAAATGCCAGCATAATCGCTGGCACATAGTGGGCTTTCTACCCCGGGGGCAGATCAGGGGCTACTGCCCCCATCTGCCTCCTGGGAGGGGCAGAAAGACAGTGAAATCTTTTTGGGGTGGGTGGGGGCATTGGCATGTCCATTCTTGGCAGCCCCCACCCCGAACTTTGTAAAAAAATAATCCCTGGTGGCTAGTGGGCTTTCTGCCCCCCCGGGTGGGGGCAGATAAGGTGCTATTGCCCCATCTGCCTCCCAGGGGGGGGCAGAAAGACTGTAGCATTTTTTTTGGGTTGGGGGCATTGACATGCCCATTCTGGGCAGCACCCACCCCTACCTATATAAAAAAAAATCCCTGGCGCTTAGTCTTTTTTTTTCTTTGGGGGGTAGGGTGGGGGCATTTGCATGCCCATTCTGGGCAGCCCCCACCCCAGGCCTATAAAAAAAATAATCCCTGGCATCTAGGGTGTTTCTGAACCCCCGGGGGGGGCAGAAAGACTGGAATTTCGTGGGGGGATGGGTGGGGGCATTGGCAAATTTATCGAGGGGGAAAAAAACCTGGTGTCTAGTGGGCTTTCTGCCCCCCAGGAGGGGCAGAAAGACTGTACCTTTGCGTCGGGGGTGGGGGCATTGGCATGCCCATAATGGGCAGCCCCTACCCCAAATTATAATTTAAAAAAAAATCCCTGGTATCTAGTGGGCATTCTGCCCCCCCGGGGGGGCAGATTGGGGGCTACTGCCCCATCTTCCCCCTAGGGGGGGCAGAAAGACTAATTTTATGGCCGGGGGGGTGGGGGCATCGGCATGCCCATTTTGGGCAGCCCCCACCCCTAATAAACATCCCATAACAAATCCCTGGTGTCTAGTGGGCTTTCTACCCCCCGGGGGGGCAGATTGGGGGCCACTGCCCCCATCTACCCCCCAGGGGGCAGAAAGACTAATCATGCCAAAAATTTTATGGGGGAGCAAAGGCCCTGGCCCAAGGGGCCGCTCCCCTCCCTGGTGCCCAGTGGGTGGATCCCTGCTTGGGGATCGCCCTCCTGGGGCAATCCCCAAGCAGGGATCCACTAGGGAGGGGCTCAGGGGGCTGAGATAGCCCCCTGAGCACGTAGAAACTGAAACTGAAATGAGCCTCTTGGCTCATTTCAGTTTCAGTTTCACTGAAATGACATCAGCGCGACGTGCGCGCCGATCGTCATTTCAGGGAAACCAGGGGGGGGGGGGGCCTCAGGAGCTGCTCCCGAGGCTTTAGGGGAGAAAAGGGAATCCCTCTGGTGCCCGCACCAGAGGGATTTCCCGTGCTGGGTGTGATGACGAGCTGGACTCGTCATGAGCACACGACCACTGTGTGCCATGACGAGTTCAGCTCGTCATGAGCATGGAAGGGGTTAAATTTGTATGTGTTTATTTTTGTTATGGCTCATTCCCTGCATTCCTTCTCCATGGCACCCACCTGCAGTAAAGTCAGTTGCAGCTTGGATTCCTTGGAGGCAGGACATGCAAAATGTCGGCTCATGTATCTTGAACAAAAAAATTACTTTGTTTGGCACTTGGAGTTTCCTGGTCTTATGAGTGTCACCTCAACATATCTGGCAATGTGCGACAACTTAATCAGGAGCCCAGCGTCACCCACATTTAGTCCTTTGTGTCAATTGCCAGCCCGCCCTTTGTCGTTGTTTGAACACCAAAGCGTCCTTTGATGTTGTGTGGGCTCGCAGGTCTCACATTTTGCTTGCCTGGGTTTTGTTGTGTACCAAGCCATGATTTGAGCAGGTGTATTCAGCACTGTGGAGCTTGAAGAGCTTGTGCTAATGCAATGACACCCATCGTGTGCACTCGTGATCACGCGCAGTGCTGCCCACAATGTGGCACGTCATCACAACGCGGCGGCCTTCTTGGAAAGGGTTCACATTTATATATTTGGCTGGCAGTGCTGCTTTTCAACATCATTTTGGGCGTTTTTTTCCCCCACCGCTAACGCTCATATATTTCTAACAAAACTGCTTTTTGGCTTATTTCTTCGTATGTGGTCAAATCGCAGCAACGCTACCACTATATACTGGTTTGTAGAGCACTTCAATGATGAAAATGGTTTCATTTTAGGGTATTTGTATGACATAACAAACAAATCCACTTTAAAAAGATAGTAATTTGCTGCAGTTATAATGACCAGTATTCAGCAGTTTGTGCAAATTGAGCCATTTTGCCCTACTCCCGGAAACCTCCACTTCAATGGGAAAAATGGTTCAACTGCTTTGAATTGTTTTAGTAGCTATTGCTGCTGAAATGTTTATTCCAAAAAGGAAGAAAGCCATACTTTATAGCAATTTAGACTCTGAAGGTCAGCAAATCTATGACAATTAACCTGCTTTAACACCTCCTGGGGATGTTGATGGATGGAATGAATATTTGAAGGCAACCACAAGGCTTAGACATAAATTTACAGAGCAACCAAGTGTACTGCTTGAAAGATTTAATTTTAATAACAGGAATTAGACTCAGCAGGAGTCTATTGAGGAGTTTATTTCTGCACTGAGGATTCTTGCAGCAAAATGTAATTTTGGAGCCACGTTAGACACCTTCATTAGGGATCACTTCATTTTTGGTTGCAATTCTAGGAAAATCCAAGAACGATTACTTAGTTTACGTGATCCCACTTTAATTGAAGTACTGGATATGGTCAAAGCCCTAGAACTTTCAGGGCCAGATGTACGACCATTAAGTTTAGCGAGTCGCAAATTGTGCAAAATTGTGACTTGCAATTTGCGACTCGCTAAACTTAATGTACAACAGTGTCTCAGACACTGTTTGCGATTCCCAATGGGGTCGCAAATTGCATGCCTAATGAATATTAATGAGGCTGTCGCAATTTGCGACCCCATTGGGAATGGCTAGCACTCCCAGGGATGGTGGCCTGCTGGGGTCAGCAGACCACCATGTCTGGGACTGCTTTTAAATAAAGCAGTTTATTTTTTTTTTAATGCCGCCCGTTTTCCTTAAAGGCAAACGGGATGCATTTAAAAAAGAAAAATGAAACTTTTCAGTTTCATTTTTTAAGGGTAGGCAGTGGTCCCTGGGACCACATCCTGCTCCTAAAAAATATTTACGCACCCATTCACAAAAGAGAAGGGGTCCCCTTGGGACCCCTTCCCGTTTGTGAGTGGTTTACCACCTACTTGAAGTAGGTGGTAAACTGCGAGTGTTTTGCAGCCGCAAATGCGGTCGCAAAACCACAGTACATGGCATGGTGACTCGCTATTAGGAAGTTACGCCCCTTCCTAATAGCGAGAGTCGCAAACGCTATTTTGCGAGTCATTGACTCGCAAAATAGCATTTCTACATGCCTAGAACCTTTTTTGCAGTCGCAAGTGGGCCGATCTCCCGTTTGCGGCCGCAAAAAAGGGTTGTCCATCTGGTCCTTAGTCATTTCTAGCAAATGTATTGCACTTGCACCTCTGTTGCATGCATGCAATTCTGTGCAAATTTCTGAAACAGTAAATGCCTTTTCTGGTAAGATAAACATAATAAACCTGCATATAAAAGGCTCTAACACACATCTTAGCAATTATGTCTCTTACCTGTCTGTAGGAAAGAAATGTAATAAATGCCATAAAGTGGGACATTTTCAAGGGGTCTGCAGGAGTGCTGGGGGTGGTTCTTGGGTGAATTCTGTGGATGTTGCATCAGTCATGGATGAGTCTACACAGGATTTATAGAGCGATGTTCTTACATTTGAGGTGGATTTAATGGAATTGAAACCCGTGAAAGGCCCACTATGTAATGTCCATATAGGGTCAGTAAAGTTTAATATGATGGCAGATTCAGGGACACCCATTACTATTGTTTCAGATTTGTTCTATCAACAGACTTGGGCTAATTTCAAATCTATAAAAACACTAAATTCCCCAGTACAAGCTCAATATCTCTTAGAATATAAATAATCAGTCAATGTCGACAAGTGTGTCTGCTTCTTTATTCTTCTTCTTTTTGAAGGTTCACCAATCTCAGCCAACACGTGTTTCGTCGCTTATCGGTCATCAAGTCCCGCGACTTCTTCAGGGCTCAATAAATGGTCTGTTGTGCTTCGCTTCCAGTGTTAATTCCAATACGGAGGCTATCAGTACCGCTGCTTTTCTGGTGCCAAACACTTGTTGTGTCCGTGTTCCCTAAAATCATATGTGCGAGTAATCCAAAATATCAGAGCCAAAAAGCATCCAAAGTATGTTTCACCGTGCGCTCCCACAATATGGAAGTCACCCGTCCCTTAGATAACTGTCTTCGTCGCAGTCGTGTGCAGGCTGCTCACGGAAGCGTGTGCGCTCTGCATCTTCGTTCTGGCATCCAAATCTTTATGTGGCTCCATATGTGTCTCCTAAAGCATATAGTGATCAGGACATTAATATGATTGGTTTCTTTATGGAAGTGTTAGAGTGTTTAGACAGGCAGACATGAACCAACATATATGTAGCTGAATAAGGGAAGCATATTGTTGGATGTCAGGATCTGGCAAAATTGGGTTTAATGCTTGTTTCTGGTGCTCCCAGTCCTGTCATGGTGAATGATATGTTGGTGGCATCAGTTAGTGAGAGTGACAGTATGTCGTCAGAGTTAGTACAGAAATTTCCAGAGGGTTTTACAAATAAAATTGAGAACATCCACACATTTGAACACAAAATAAAACTTAAGGTCATACCAGTGTCTCATAAGGTTAGGCCTGTACCAATGTCAGTGAGGTCAGAACTTAAAAATCTGCTTGATAAACTGGTTAAGGAAGGTGTCATTGCACACACAGACTCTTTGGAGTGGCTAAGTCCCATTGTCGTGGTACGCAAGAAAGATAGGGACGTTAGGCTTTGCACGGATTTGCGCACCTTAACTTGGTTGTGGACTGTCACCCCTTACCCAAAATAAAAGATTTGTTGGTGAACAACAGTGGGGCAAAATTCTTCATGCTGTTGCATTTACCCTCCACATATCACTAGATTCCACTCACATCAGATTCGCAAGACCTCACCACCTTTGTGACCCCCTTTGGGGCTTACAAATATTTACTTCTCGTTTAGTCTTGCGTGTGATTTTCAGAAGGTAAGGGATTCTGTTTTGTCAAATATGCAACGTACCCAAGCCTGCCAGGGTGATGTTTTAGTGTTCTCCAATACTGTTGCAGAACATAATACCATTCTCAACAAAGTGTTGAAGGTGTTTAAGGAGGTAGGTTTCAGCCTAAAACCAGAGAAATGTTTTTTGAGACAGGAGTTAGACTATTTGGGTCACCATATTTCTAGCTCTGGCATAACACCCAAATTTTCACTAGTACAAACCATACAGGATGTATCTTCTCCACAAGATAATGATACTCTGAGATTATTGCTTGGAATGAGTGAGTACTGCTCCAGGTTCATTCAGGGATATGCTTTGTTTGTGCAACCTCTTCGTAAGCTTTAGCAGAAAGGTATACAGTTCGAGTGGGATGATGCAGCTAACCAAGCTTTTTCTAAAATCAAGTCACTGATCATTAACGCACCAGCCTTGTCTTCTTTTAGGCCTGAAAGCAAATGTGTGCCTACGGTGGATGCAAGCCAGGTGGGTATAAAGACTGTTCTCTCTCAATTTTATGGCAATAGAGAACGCACTGTGGCCTTCGCCTCCTGCTTGTTGAAGACTCCAGCGTCACACTACAGCACAATTAAGAGGGATGCGTTAGCCTGCTCATGAATGCATTGAAAAATTTAAAACTTTTCTCTGGGACATGAGTTTTGATCTTTATACAGATCACAAACCCCTGATACATTTACGTAATGGCAGTGGTTCAAGAAAAGCTTCGGCAAGGCTTGTTAGACTGTTATATGGCCATTAGGGTCATTGTCGACATTGCTAAGTTAGCATGAGTGCGGTTGCCATGATGCTGCTTTTGCGCATGTTACTACATACTTTGTTTTGCAAGACTCTGTGCCTTTCACATGAGAACTGTCTGCTTTCTGCGTTCTCTGCCTGTTCTTGGAGTTTAGTCTGAACACGATGTGCAAGGTCGATATACAATGCCCCTTGTTATTCTGTTCTGGTCAGTACCTAGCATCTAGACAAAACATGCTAACACAGCTGCGCCACTGGAAACTCGTGCTTTGATATTACAGGGATGCATGTTGTTCTGACACACACTTGGAGAGGGTCCTTTCCAGGGAGAAGATGTATGCAGTTCCTATGATGTAAAGCTTCCATCTAGGCACTAAGGTATGGGGTCTGCTGACAAAGCCTAGAGATCTTCTTTTATATAATAAACATCACTTTACCAAGGGGAGGGTGGTTAGGCCTTATAGTCCTTTTTCCACTGTCTATATATAATGACATCTCCCTTTAAATTCTATGGAATTGTAACAATGCTAATTGTTCTAGGTTTATGCATTTCGCTGCTGGTAGTGGCTCGTATACTGCATTATAGAGCATGATAGTTAAAATAAACATTTTGAACTATAACAGTGACTCTGACCATTCTTATTGTGGACAAGTACGAGTAAGTGAGCGAAAGGGTATGTCTTGCTACCGCGATTCCTGAGAGAGTCGGGAGTGTTGTGTTCTGGGTTGTCTAATGTTTTGTAGCTTCGTGATTTTGGAGAAGAACGAATGAGACACTATAGCTAGTCGGTTTGGGGATTTTGGGTACTAAGGTGGTAGGTTGGTACACCCCTATACACCGAGGTCCTGTTTTCCTGCGCATAGTTCTGTGTAGGTGCAGAATCCCCGCAACATGGCGCGGCCAACGTTTGGTCTGGTTCTTATCTGCGAGACTCCTGAGTAGTGCTTGTGCTTGTCCACAAACCCCTCACATCTGTTTCCGGAGACGGTTGTGACGGGGTAACCTCCTATATAGAAGTGTTATAGGTTTTTCAAGCTTGAATTTTAAAAGTTCTTTCTCTTTCATTTTAACCCGTTATTGCGCTGCCGCTGCTCATAGGGTGTTTTTCTCCAGTATTGATTATGGCGGTTGTCATTGCACCGCCTAACCGGGCTGCAGTCATAGCTTATTTGACTCAACATGGGGTCCCTAATGCTGGTGTTGCGCTCATTTTTGTTGTAGAAGCGGATGCAGCTTACCGCTTCGAGGTGTTTTATTCTTGGGTCACCTTTCCGGCGGTGGATGGAACGGATAATTTGTTTCACGATTATACTGCTGATGCAGCGGTAATTTCATGGTAATTTCTCAATGCAAAACCTCATTTACCTTCTGATTTACCGCTGCAAAGGTACTGGACCCTTGCCACTGTATATTACCATCAGGAGACTTTACATAAACATGAAAAATCAAAAATGCAATTAATATTTAAGCCAATAAAGAGAGTTGTGAGTATTTTAAAGGGTTTTATTTTCTAGTTAAAAGTTAAGGTTCTCTGACCCTTTATTCATTAGTCAAATATCAATCAGGTTACAGAATTTGGAAAACAGGAAAAATAGAATTAATACAGAACATATTATAGGTTGCATACAAAACATTCCATAAAGGAAGGGAATGAGGCAATCAAATGTCAATCAGAATTCTCCAAAGAAAGTTCAGGAAATATAATTCAAGAGTGAATTATGCAAGGCTAATCAATAATTAATAATTGGCAAAAATCTCCCATAAAGAGAAATAAATGCATAAGACAAATAAATCTTTTCAAAACTAATTAATTAGTCAAAGCATGAACTTAAAAGTTTTAGCATCAAAATCTAATCCTGTTCTATCCAGCTCCACTCTCTGCCCTGGTCTGTTCAATCTGAGAGAGGCTGCTTCACAAGGAGCGAGACAGCCCGCCCTTCACAAGACCACAGAGGAATGTGATCTGCCTTGCCAAAAATATGACGTTCAAGGCTAGCCTATGCTCCCCACCTCCCTCTATCTCTCCTCGGACGCAATCTGCTCTCAGACTGCAACCCCTAAAGCTTCTAAAGCCTCTAAAGCCCCCCAACCCCCCTAAAGAGGTCATTATTTATACTCTAATTCTTGGCTGACTATACTAATAATGTGACAATTTTCAGTAAAGCTTGCACCGTGATTGGTTAGGATAGATGACAAGAGGGTCTCACCATCCTGTTCTCATTGGCAAATCCAACCCATACAAGTTTTAACAAAAGAAGCGTTAATGATTAATACAATTATATGTTTTAGCAACATTTACTAGGAAAAATGTTTCAGTCTATTTCCTCCTTCCTGTCACATCGCACGCTGGAAGGACACATTCCACAAACACTGATACATTGGCAGGGTAACAAGAATGTACAGTTCATGGTGGCCTTGAACCAGGTCTTCACTTGAGGCACTTGGCAGTATGTAGCTGGTTCTGCGCATGCGTCTCTCATTCAATACAATTCACAGCCTTGCTGGATTCACAGGCAGCCATTTTATCTTAGGCCCAAAAACAAAATAAACACAAAAAGAGTATTAATTTACAAAATGAAACCCATTATGTTTTACCTCCCCATACTAATACCCTGTATAAATGATTACCTAGCAAAAGCTATTAGTTTAAAGCAGCTTTTCTTATTATTTGTGCACAACATGCAAAAATGTGCAATGCACAACATAGCATAAAACATGCACTAGTGTAAATTTTGAAAGCGCACACAGTTAATACATACTCATAGCAACATGCTCTAATGTTTTAGATAGCTTTTCATGCAAAATGTGTTTGCCCCATGTGTAGTGTTGGTGCATGGTTGATTAATTAATACACTTTATAAAAAGATGTGTTATGAACTGAATATGCATTGTCTAAATATGTAACAAAGCCAAAGTCTCTTGAGACAGGAACAGGGAGTGTAGATTATAAGGGAAAAGAAACTGGAAAGAGAGAACACATTCCATGATTCAAAGCTAAAGAGGCCACTGAAATCACGAGTTTTCTCTACACTGCAAAAACACATGTTAATTCAGCACAAGCATTTCAGACTGAAAGCATTTATGACCAAGCCTCATTTGATGTTTTTCACTTTGCATGCACCAAAAGTGCCACTTTTAAAAAACATTTGACTAGGCATGTGCCATGTGTTTTCACTTGCACCAAAATTTGTGTGCCATTTTAAATGCAGTCTGTCTGAAACATAAAAATAAAGCAATGCTTAATTTGAGAAATCTAGCTCTATCAACTCACCCTTTGTTGATAACAAATCATGATACCTCAAATGATTTGTAGATCATCACACTTATTTATTTTCACAAGTGACATTTTTATTGCAAAAGATGAGCATATAACAATTTTATTTCTATTTCTAAGGCAAACACAAGTCTTGTCTGTAATCAGATCATATATGGCCAAGCTCAAAGTTTAGTGCAGAGTTCTGTAAGTAGCTTCTTGGAACTGTTAGTCTTCTCTAAAATAAGTAACTAAAATAATAAAAGGAAAATTCAACAGGACAGTTCTCTTTTCTCTTTTCTTTTCTTCTTTTTCTTTCATCATTCAAAGATTCTTTTCTCTTCAGCTTTTGACAATTCTCAGTTATTGTTTTAGCCTTTCTTTTTCTCTTTGTCACCAGCTTGCCATCAGGGTGGCTCATACAGTTCATTCAAAGTGGCATTCTGTACTTTGTCCATGCATTTTGACCACTCAGGTGCTGAGAAACTCTGACAGAGCACCATCAATTCCTTGCACTTTTTCAATCCAAGCCTTTCACTTTTATTTTCACTTTGATCAGATTCAGATGTTTCAGCTATAGGTGCAAATGATTTTTCAAAGGACCACTCCAGACGTTTTGGATACCCTTTCAGCCAGCTTTTTCCTACCTCCACTCGTAGGCCCACAGCACTAATTTCTTCTTCAGAGGCTGCATCTGACTCTTTCACCCTTTGGACACCGCTTTCATCTGAGTCAGTTTCCACTTTTTGCTTTTCCAGTGCCACTTCAGTTTTCTCTAGTGCTGCTTCAGACTCTGTGTGTTCCCTTACAGCTTGACTGACCCTCTTCTGTGGACTTTTGACCACTGCTGGCATCTCTTCTTGAAGAGGAGCTGTTTTATCAGGGGGACACAGGACCATACGTGTGTGAGAGGCATGCATATACGACTGGAAGGCCACCACATTTCACAACAGTCTTTGCCAGGATCCTTTGGAACAGGCCTTTCCATTTCACAGCATCTCTCAGATCAAAGTCGTTGCACCATCCATTATGCAGATCTTGTGTAGCAGCTGCAATCTGGTGAGAAACTGCACGCTCCACATCAGCCAGACCTTCACAGCAATGGCTAGTGTTTTCATCAGTGTTTTTCACAAGTGCATTTGCATGTTCATTTTCAAGCCACTTTGGTGATGCTGAAACACAGTCTTTTGCAAAGTGTAACTCTGTGCTGTCTTTGTGTTGCTTTATTATGCTTGAAACTTCAGGCTGATGGCTACAATCGAATCTTTGTCCAATCTGTTGTTCTGCACTCATCATCTTTGAAACCTCATTATGATCTGATTTCAGAGAAACTGGCAATCTATACCTGGGCATCAGTTTTTGCAATAATACATTTGCTACTATGCAGTTGTCACTTTTTTCAAAAACAGTTCTGATACAACCCTGTTGTTCTGCTTCTGAAACAATTTCTTGAGCCTCTATTAATTCAGCTGTGAAGATTCCATTGAATGTATATGCTAACAGAATACAATTTTGTGCAACTGAATTAGCAATTCTCTCTCCCATGACAACAGTGACTCCCATTTGAGCAGATATACTGCATGTTATGGTAAGGGCAATCAATTTCGAATTTTGGGCTGAGGTAACTACTGAAAGCCATGAAGTTTTGACAACATAATGTATAGGAAGCACAGCATGTGCTGCTCTTAATGTGTCATTATTACCTTTCAAATATGGGCCATCTACAAAATGGACATTGTTGGGCTGAATCAGACGTTCATCCTTAAAGTCTGATCTTGGCTTTATGCATATTTTCATGACATCTAGACACTCGTATTCAGTTTCATTGATGTTGGGATCAAAGGTCATTGGGAAATACATCACAGACCCTTGAACACATTCATGTTTTTGAACAGGCACTGAGAGAGCGCAGCCCTCCCTCTCACTGCAAATTGGTGTATTTTCTTTTAAATAAACTTGCATTCCTAGTGCCGGGGCGCGACACTTTTTCTCTTTCAACTCTAGGAATGCTTTTGTGCAATTGTTGTCCAATGGAAGCGGATCAGACACATTCTTGTGTGTCAGCCTCAGTAAAGGCTTAGCCACTAGGGAAAGGTTTAATAACCACTCTCTACAACAGCCAACCATTCCCAAACATTTCCTGACTTCTTTCTGAATTTGAGGTGGATTCATCTTGTGAATTATTTCCACTCTCTCTGGTGACACCTTTCTAGCTCTCTTTTCAATTATGTGTCCCAGACATTCATTTTCTTTTTGACAGTACTCCTGACTATTCCCATGCAATGGCACTGTGACATGAACTTGACAAAAATCAATAACAGTAAGCCATTCTTCAGCACATGGAATGTGAAAAAATATATTGGCTGGATTCGGTACCACAGGACAACATGGACAAGTTATGCTATTAATCTCCTGCACTAATCTGTTCTTTTCATTTAGTTTCTGTGAACCTGTGATCAGAAAGTTACATAAACTTCCAATCAATTCCATGAAAAATCCTTTACTCAGTTTATCTTCAATTATTGGTAACATTTCTGCAACTGATGGTGTTCTTGAATACATGTCATCTGGTTCTAATTTGAATAAGACATGGTCTGCACATTTTATTAATCTGACATCTTTCTCTGTGAACTCCCTTACTTCTGTGTTTAATATTTCTTTCAAATCAGAAGGTAATTTTTCAACTGTCTTTTCTGAAAACAATGCTACAGCTGTCTCTTGTTGGGCCATTTTAAAATGTACATCCTCATCAGGAATCTGAAAATTAACATTATCTGGTGTACAGTAATTTGTGCTGTTTAATTTGCAAAACAATTGTTTTCCTGCTAGGCCTGTATCACAAACAACAAATTGGTAATTTTCCTCAAATGGGCCTATTTTTGGTGCAAATTCTTCTAAAACTGGGTTTGTAATGTCTCCTTTTAAAATTCCTACAACTAAGTCTGGATCTTCCACTGCTTTCACAATGGACTTGGTAAATTCAGAATTGTTAGGGTTAAAATTCTCATTTTCAAATATAGCAACCTGTTGAACTGGGTTCTGATTTTGTTTCTGGAAAGAATTCACATTTGCTCTGGACAACTTATTTAAATTAATTTTAGCATTTTCCATATTTTGTGGGACCATTTGGGCTTGAAAAACTCCTGCCATTGGTACCTGTTTCTGAACTGATATTTGCATTTGCTTGGCTGACACATCTTGCACCTGCATTTCTCTCTGTTTTTGCACATTTCCAACTGCTGCATCATGTTTAAATTTACATTTCTTCTTCCAATGCTCAAATCTGTTAAAAAGATGGCAAAAGGACACCCTTTCCAGCAGTACAACATCCATACCTGAATGTGCACAGACCAAAACACCTTTACTTCCATCCTGTGTTCTTTTAATCTGTACCCAATTAACATCCTTTGCTGGCACTCTGCCCTTCAGGAAAGTAATCACTGCTACGTTTTTCTCCATAACAACAGAAAATGATGGTGCATTCATGCAAACCCTTTTCATAGTCTCCTCACCTGACCTTTGCACAGCAACTTTATATTTAACCCACAATTCAGTCTGCATGGCAATGTCAAAGAACATTTGCAAATTAATGCACAACTCTTTTAAAATTTCAACAAATCCATCAACTTGTGGGTACCACAGCATAAGTTTGTCTCTCAATTTTGAGAATGTGTTCAGAAATGCTGCAAGTTCACTTTTGTTCCGTGGCATACGAACATGCACTTCTCCCACCTTTTCTCTCAATGAGTAAGCAAAAGCTTCTCCCTCATTCTGCTTATTATTTTCCCTAACAAGGTCTGGTGGCTTCTTTTTCTTCTCATGTATTCTTGCCCTCTTGTCTCCTAATTTCTCAAACCCATTGCATTTGAAATTATATTTTATTATTTCTGCAAGGTGCAACTGCATTCCTGAAGAACACATTTTCTCATTTGCCTCATCATTCATATGTACCCTGAAGCTTTTCTGAAATGGAAAACTTCCTGAAACATTAATTTCATATTTTTGAGCCAAATCAGTCAGTCTATTATGTATAGTTACTGCACATGTAGCTGTTTCCTTACTCAGGGAAATTAATTATTTTTCCTGACACTGGTTCACATTTTTATGATTTGAACAGCAGGGACTGTTAATTTCTTCATGTTCAAATGATGAATTGAAAACACTAAGCTGTTTCTCTTTTCCATGGTCTGGGTTAATTTGGTCCCCCATGCTCTCTATCTTTTTAAGCACTGCTGCTTCCTCACAGCAGGTTTGAGAAATCCCATCTTCAAATATATTCATTTTTCCCTGGGCTATTGGTGTTATAAAGACTATTTCTCCCCCACCTTTCAGTGCTTGGACTGTCTGGGGTAATTTCTGTTCAATAATCTGTGAATTCTGAGTTTCTGAAATAAACCCTGCCATAATCACTCCTTCTGCAGCTCTTTGAACCTTTTGAGTAGGGGCCATATTAATTGGGACAGTCACAATTTTTCTAAACATTGCCTGTGCATCTGTAGTTTGTGATATCTGGACTGAATCAGTCACATTTAAAGCAGTAACACCTGGAGGTATCACTGTCAGTGCTGAATCAACAGGTAGTGGGTCAAGCTGAAATGTCTGCACAGTTCTCTCAGTCTATGTTTCTCTCTGTTCAACAGAAGCAGTAGCCACTGTAGTACTTACTGGTACACTATTTTCAGTATTTTTAATGGGAACCACATAAAGTGGCGGACACTCAGTTAACAATGCATCCATTATTTCATCCCCTGAATCATTATTTATTTGAAGCTTTTTAACATCATTAATTCCCTTCTCCTGCATCTGGTGCTTTACCTTTTTATCCTCACTTGCTTTGTCTCTTGCTGTCTTTTCCCACATGCTTAAAGCCTCAAATTGTGCAGCTCTAGATGGTGTCTTTATTTCACATAACACTTCCCTTAATTTGTCAATAATTTGCAATTCAAAAGTACCATCTTTTGGAAACCTCAAAGAACCTTCTTTTTCAGTAATCTTGCACCATTGGTGAACCCACATACATGAATTTTGTCCCAAATTGGTAGACATAAAATGCACGGGTGTTCCTTCAGGAGCATCACCAATTAAAAACGAATTTTTCACTTCACCTCCTAACAGCTTCTTTAAACCTTTAAACAATTCCATTTCTGCAATAGTTTAATGCAATTTCTTTTCTCCAATGCTGTCAGTTTTAATTTCAGTCAGTTTAACTCCTACTACTGACTCCTCCTTTACAAAATCTTACGGCAATATTTTTCTGAGTTTTCTTAATCAAAATTCTGTTAATAACAACATAAAAACATTCGCTACTCTGTCTGCTCCACTAAACAAAGGATAGATTTCTTTTCACTGCAAGTAACACATTCCACTTACTCTTCACAAAGTAAGAACTTCTGTTTACTCCTCAAACACTGCGAGTAAATCCCTTCCACTTACCCTTCACTCAAGCTCAGAAGAACCTGCTACTCCTTTGGTGTTACCCTTTCTAGGTGATATAACACCAAAGTTTCACCAGCGAACTCTTTTGCTATCAATTACTCTCACTTTTACACAGAAAATAGTCCCTAATTTAACACTGCCAGCCCTACCTAGCTTCTCAGTGTTATTCCAACAGACGAGTAACCTCACTGCAGTGTGGCTTCCATTTACCACCCGCTATTCCTTTCCCGGGAATTTCCAGGTATCACTGTACCTGTGCATCCAGACAACATAAAACAAGACACTAACTTTTCATGTTAAGAACATATAATCAATAATCAAAAATTCTGTCCTATGAAATTACCAATATAATCAATACAACCATCAAGTCAAAATGAGCAAAATTTCACCAACAGTCAAAACCCTTACTATTTTCAACACTTCAAAAATACATCCTAGCACATTAACAACATTTCACAACCCTATTGATACTCACACCACACCAGCAATCACCTTCTTGCATCACCTTTCAGTACTGCTTTGCCAGTCTTCAGGTTCTGAGCATTGGAGTCAGGAATCAGGACTTGGACATTTATCTAACTTGGGCAATTATTTTCTAGAACTAATTTTCACAGATCAACTCTCCTCCTAAGGTCAATGGTCCATTAGTCGAATAGTTGATGGTGATATTAATAATCCTTAATCACCAAACTAATCAATAATGACCATCCTCTTGCTTCCAGAAACTGATGCAGCGGTAATTTCACGGTAATTTCTCAATGCAAAACCTCATTTACCTTCTAATTTACCGCTGCAAAGGTACTGGACCCTTGCCACTGTATATTACCATCAGGAGACTTTACATAAACATGAAAAATCAAAAATGCAATTAATATTTAAGCCGATAAAGAGAGTTGTGAGTATTTTAAAGGGTTTTATTTTCTAGTTAAAAGTTAAGGTTCTCTGACCCTTTATTCATTAGTCAAATATCAATTAGGTTACAGAATTTGGAAAACAGGAAAAATAGAATTAATACAGAACATATTATAGGTTGCATACAAAACATTCCATAAAGGAAGGGAATGAGGCAATCAAATGTCAATCAGAATTCTCCAAAGAAAGTTCAGGAAATATAATTCAAGAGTGAATTATGCAAGGCTAATCAATAATTAATAATTGGCAAAAATCTCCCATAAAGAGAAATAAATGCATAAGACAAATAAATCTTTTCAAAACTAATTAATTAGTCAAAGCATGAACTTAAAAGTTTTAGCATCTAAATCTAATCCTGTTCTATCCAGCTCCACTCTCTGCCCTGGTCTGTTCAATCTGAGAGAGGCTAATTCACAAGGAGCGAGACAGCCCGCCCTTCACAAGACCACAGAGGAATGTCATCTGCCTTGCCAAAAATATGACGTGCAAGGCTAGCCTATGCTCCCCACCTCCCTCTATCTCTCCTCGGACGCAATCTGCTCTCAGACTGCAACCCCTAAAGCTTCTAAAGCCTCTAAAGCCCCCCAAGCCCCCTAAAGAAGTCATTATTTATACTCTAATTCTTGGCTGACTATACTAATAATGTGGCAATTTTCAGTAAAGCTTGCACCGTGATTGGTTAGGATAGATGACAAGAGGGTCTCACCATCCTGTTCTCATTGGCAAATCCAACCCATACCAGTTTTAACAAAAGAAGCGTTAATGATTATTACAATTATATGTTTTAGCAAACATTTGACTAGGAAAAAATGTTTCAGTCTATTTCCTCCTTCCTGTCACATCGCACGCAGGAAGGACACATTCCGCAAACACTGATACATTGGCAGGGTAACAAGAATGTACAGTTCATGGTGGCCTTGAACCAGGTCTTCACTTGAGGCACTTGGCAGTATGTAGCTGGTTCTGCGCATGCGTCTCTCATTTAATACAATTCACAGCCTTGCTGGATTCACAGGCAGCCATTTTATCTTAGGCCCAAAAACAAAATAAACACAAAAAGAGTATTAATTTACTAAATGAAACCCATTATGTTTTACCTCCCCATACTAATACCCTGTATAAATGATTACCTAGCAAAAGCTATTAGTTTAAAGCAGCTTTTCTTATTATTTGTGCACAACATGCAAAAATGTGCAATGTACAACATAGCATAAAACATGCACTAGTGTAAATTTTTAAAGCGCACACAGTTAATACATACTCATAGCAACATGCTCTAATGTTTTAGATAGCTTTTCATGCAAAATGCGTTTGCCCCATGTGTAGTGTTGGTGCATGGTTGATTAATTAATACACTTTATAAAAAGATGTGTTATGAACTGAATATGCATTGTCTAAATATGCAACAAAGACAAAGTCTCTTGAGACAGGAACAGGGAGTGTAGATTATAAGGGAAAAGAAACTGGAAAGAGAGAACACATTCCATGATTCAAAGCTAAAGAGGCCACTGAAATCACTAGTTTTCTCTACACTGCAAAAACACATGTTAATTCAGCACAAGCATTTCAGACTGAAAGCATTTATGACCAAGCCTCATTTTATGTTTTTCACTTTGCATGCACCAAAAGTGCCACTTTTAAAAAACTTTTGACTAGGCATGTGCCATGTGTTTTCACTTGCACCAAAATTTGTGTGTCATTTTAAATGCAGTCTGTCTGAAACATAAAAATAAAGCAATGCTTAATTTGAGAAATCTAGCTCTATCACTGCCACAGCCCTTCCTCAGAATTATTGGCCTTATACGTCTCTTGAAGTTCCGCTAACAGCTTGGCAACACCAAATATGGTTTAATGGCGCCCTTCCTCACCCAATAACGCCGGTCCGTTTAGGCCCTTTATCGATAGATGGGGCCACGTGGCCCGTTTTGGCTGGGTATACTCCACACCCAAATTATCTCAATGCTACAGTCGCAGAGCTCCGCGTATTACATACTTCATTGATACGTATACATAGAGCTGTTATACAGTTCATGTTGCTCAACTTCCAGATGGGACCTTCTGGCATTGCTGGGCAACCAGTTGGACCTGGTGGTGTAGCCATCAGTCCTGTCATGGTTAGTTCAGTGATGGGCAAGCGTCCGCAGAATAAGGATGAATTCCCTTATTGGCTTGCTGAAAAATTTGAACAACTCAAAGCTGTTTTCCAAATACTACTCCTGTGGAGAAACACAGGATCCTAACCATAAGTTTACCTAAAGTCTTCCCGAATTGGCTGATTGTAACACTTGGGGTAGAGTGTTTGCAGCGGTATATTCGATGTGTTTCGGCACCCCCTCAATGACCGTGCTCCCTTCCGTGATAAAGCGTGTTCAGGATGAACACGGAGCCGAGGTGGCTCTGGAGTTAGGGATGAGACTGGTGGGGGTGCTCGACATGATATGATCCTTGCTAATGTTAAGGGTGATGCTGTAAGCTTGCAAGTGGCTAACCGCTTGGAGGCTGTGGCAGACGCAGACAAGCAGCGCGAATTGCCAAAGATTATTGCTAAAGCTTATAAAACCTTAGGCCGCAATAGTCTGGGAGTTAAGCCTTTTACACAAACGCAAACTCAACCGCAAACTCAACAAAAAGCCCAGACTGATAAAGATGAGCGCCCATTCTTTCCTAAAAGGAACTAGAGGAATAAAAAACAGGGGCAGCAACAACAGAAGCAGGGTTTGCGTGCTGGTTCACCGACACCTGAGTCTTCTGAGCGTACTTATGATTTGCGCGATCGCGCAAAAATTAAGACTCCTGATCGATTTCATGTCCCTGATCAGCACTCTCCTCGTTCTTTACAGGACACATCGGACTCTCAAGTCAATGGTGGGGAACGCCAGGATCGTGCCAAAGGTCCGACCACACAACAGGGACGAGAACAACCTCGACAGTTTGACGTTAAAGCCAAACAAGAGGATCTGCCTCGTTTTTGACCCCCGTATCAGAAGAAAAAAGTTGCCGCTTTAACTGCGAAGTATGCCTCAGACAGTGAGAACGCGACTCCTAGACTGGACATGGGCAGTGACTTTGCTCAACAGCGCAGCAGAGGTTACCATAGTGCAGGAGGCACTGCATCCCTGTCTGGAGGTGACAGCAACTGATACATTCATTACAGTAGAAACAGCAGATACCCGGGTTGCCCCCCCGGATAGACTCTATGAGGTTGTCTTCCAAATTGAAGGTGATATACAGCGTCCAATCAGAGCGGTTTTCTGGAAAAATCTCACCTCCTCATATGACATTTTGTTGGCTGAGGCAGATTGGCCTCCACCATTTGTGCTACCCGCTTCTAGAGGGAAGGATGTGATACTTCCGAGTTTTTCACGTTACGTCCCTGAGAAATATGCAAAGGCTTATGCAGCTGAGTGGGCTTTGGCCCTTGCCCCAGCGGTGTACCGTAATCAGGTGGGCTGGGATATTGATTCACCGGCACATGAGATACCATTACGGTCTTTGCCACAACCACAACCACAATATCCAATCAGACGTAAGGCTAAGACTCCCATTTGTGACACTCTAACTCAGTTGGAGTATCAAGGAGTGATTGAATCCTGTGTATCACCGATGAATAATCCTCTTTTTCCTGTATCAAAACCTGATGGTTCATATCGCATTGTATTGGATTATCGAAATTTGAATAGTCAGTCGTACTTTTGCGGTACAGAACACACACAGCTCTGCGCTGGTGAACAACCTTGTTCGTAAAAAATACAAAACTACACTGGACATATCCAATGGTTTCTACAGTCATAATCTGGCTCCTGAGAGCCGTGACTTGACAGCATTTACCGCCATCGGAAATTTGCTGCGTGCATTGTGTCTTTGTTGCATGGCATAGATCCAGATGCGTTCTTGTACGTTGATGATATTTATCTGATGGATGACGGACTAATGCCGCATCTTGTCCGAGTCGACCGCATAATTTTATCGTTTGCCGACTAAGGATACAAATTAAATTTTGCTGAATGGCACATAGCTCATTTGGCGGTGCTCTTTTTGGGCTATGAACTCAATAATGAAGGGATGGGGTTAGCCCCCCACTTTCTGGAGAAATGTGCACAATTGCAACCTCCCTCTACGCTGAAGAAACTTCAGTCTTTGCTGGGATTTTAAAATTTCAGGAGGATATACAACCCCGATTATGCCCAGCGTATCAAACCGCTTTATGAGTTGATACAACCAACATATTCTTCTGCCAGCTGGCTTCTAGAACATACCACTATTCTACAATCTTTGCAATCTGATATGCTTGCAACTAACTACTTGTTGACGCGTGATAATACCACATACCTGGTGATACGTATAGTGCCGGGGACGGTGGGTTTCACATATTTGATGTTCAATGTGGGGGACACAGTACCTATTGCGTACAAATCACATTTGTACACTGCAGCAGAAATGCGTTTTTCGAATGTTGAAAAAGTTTTGACGGCGATCCAAATGGCGATTCTGAAAGAACGCTCGGCACTACATCCCCATTGGAAACAATGGGTACTTCTTTGACATCGTCTGATGTCACGTTTATCTTTGATCCTGCACTTCAGACACAGGAGTTTTTACAGTATGAACACGTTCATCCTCCTCCATTGTCGTTGCTTCCTTTGGATGTGTACAAATGTATCATTTATATCGATGGCTCGGCTCAGCCGACCGTCGGGTCCAAACACGCTTATTCAGCGGCTTGCGCTATTGTGGCTGGTTCAATTGTAAATGGAGAGTTTAAGTCTTCTATAGTGCATACTCAGGCACTTGGAGACTGTACAGCACAATTGGCGGAGCTGCGTGCTCTTGTTCTGGCCCTTGAGTTTGCTGATCCTAATGTGAATACTCTTATTGTATGCGATTCTTTCTACTGTGTTCAGTCTTTTAATTACAACTTATTCTTTTGGTCTCAGAATGACTATCAAGACTCTAAAGGCAGCGCAATCAAGCATAAAACGCTTTGGTTTCCAGTGGCAGACCTTAAACAGCATCTGCCCCTCACACATGTTATACATACTCTTGGCCATCAGCGTGTGGGAGCACATGCTTTTGGTAATTCTTTGGCTGATGAAGCGGCCAAATCTGCAGTAGCCA
This sequence comes from Calotriton arnoldi, assembly GCA_963921515.1. Taxonomy (NCBI): domain Eukaryota; kingdom Metazoa; phylum Chordata; class Amphibia; order Caudata; family Salamandridae; genus Calotriton; species Calotriton arnoldi. The sequence continues at coordinate 1,279,015 of CAWUFW010005221.1, read as the reverse complement.
CGTGCTCTGTAGCAGCAGTTACAAGGTCCATGACTAAAATAGATAATGACATTCTAGCAGCAGTAGCTGCTACGAAGGAGGGAACTGCTTATCCGCAGGGTTTCCCTTCGAAGTACTCATCATTTATCTCCCGAACAGGTTCCTTTTGCTAAGACTCCAACAGTTGGGGATTGGCTGATTCCCAACATGGACCGCAGACTTGCTTTGATCAGAGCCGCACATGAGGGCATGGCATCTGCACATGCCGGGGTGTCTGCGACAGTCTCTATTGTACAGCAACGTTATTGGTGGCGTGGTTTGTATAAACAAACCCGTAATTAGGTGCTTTCTTGTGACATTTGTCAACAAATCAAATCGTCTACGGTCTCACGCCCGCCACAAACACAGCTATGTATTTCTAATCTGCCATTTGGCTGTGTATATCTTGATCACTGCAGTCCTTTCCCTTCTGATACTGCGTATAAATACATTTTTGTTGCAGTTGATTCATGCACTAGATTCCTTTGGGTTTGGCCACAACGCAGTGCTGACGCTCGAAATGTCATCAGGGATTTGTGTGTCTTTGTCTGGATGTTTTCCTGTGGCACCTTCCATTCAGACCAAGGTCCAGCGTTCGCCTCTAAGGCGTACAAGGATGTGATGAAGTCGATGGGGGTGCTGGTGCAGTTTTCGTCTCCATACAGGCCCGAGGGCAATTCTATAGTGGAGCAAATGAACCGTGACTTAAAGCAATCTTTGACAGCTAGAGTCTTAGGTACTGGCAGGAACTGGCTGGCCCATTTGTATGGAGTTCAACGTGCACTTAATAATCTCCCTAGAAGATCTCTGGGTGGGCGGACCTCATACGAAATGCTCTTTGGCATTAAAATGTTTGTGCCAGACCTTGATGGTCTAGACGTTGTGGCGGCTGCCGCAACCTTTGACGTAGATAATCATTCTACTATGTTACAGGACCTACAAAAGACCAGTGACAGCTGCGCAACTGAACATTTGCCCTCCTCCGCTGACACATCGATGCTGATTCCAGTCACCGGCTGGCTTCCTAAGATTGGAGAGCTGGTACGAGAAAAGCTGGAGAACAAGAAAGATTTTGGTCCCTCTTATCGTGCACCGGTCCCGGTTCTTGGATGAAGGGTACTCGTACAGTGATTCCACCACCTTTACCTGGTCGCAAAGACAACAGATAAATTTCAGTGGACAATGTTAAGTTACACCGTCTGGCCGATTCTAAATAGTGTAACTCCTGCAGTTTCATGCAACACTATCTCTATGAATCCGGTGCATTCATCCACTTCTAATCATCCTCGTATTGCTGAGGGTGAAATGGAAACTGCTATTGACATTTTACCTGTCCTCACACCTCCCAGTTCCACCGCCAAATTCGAGTATACTTAACCTGCGGAAGAGTCCCAGACTGAAGTGCCGAACAGTCCACGTCAACATCAAGCTGATACCGCCCTGCCGCCTTTGATGAATATGGGAGGAAGTGGTTATTTTGGGGACCGTGCGAGCTTCTCCTATGACTCTTCCTCCTCGTCTTCCACGTTGACACTTCCACCAACAAAAATAAGTATTTTCATCTCGTGGTTTAAAAAGACTTACCTGGTCCCACCTTGGACGTATATCTGGTTGGTACTTACCCTGATTTTTCTCTTCATGTCCTTTGGATTTGTGACAGTATTTTTCTTGCTCATCAATGGTCATTATTTGCCATAACGCTCTGATGTGAAATTGGTCGATGGAATTCTGGCCCCTCATACATCGCCCCATATAAGGAAACGTGATCAAGCCCTCGTGAACATTTCAACTTTCCCAGTTGCAGGCAGCATCGTTTGGGATAAAGTAGCATTCGAAATCCATGGTCCGACGGAGGTCCTCAACATACCATACGTGTTTCGCGTTTCTTTAGGAGACGTGGTGACACAGGACATACATTCCGATGATTGGGATGTACAAGCAGTACATTCATTGTTTTCAGATTTAAAGTATTATGCTGCTTTTGATGCTGAAGATTTGTACTTGAACTCTGCCAATTATGCTCATTTATTCTGTTATCAACACTATGGCCATCACTTCTTAAGCAAGACAAACACGTTAAGACCTGTTTTTATTACACACAATGGGAACATTGTCCAACTCCTTTACAGGGAAGTTCTAAAACACTTCAAGTTCACTTATTTCACGGATTATGACATGTCCAATCCTGAATCCTATTTCTTTAAATTACAATTGTCGTCGCAATCTAAATTTATTCTGACCCACACTAAATTAATCTATTCCAATTCCTTTAGATCTGAATTGGCCACACAGAGTTATGATCACTGGAGTGCTACCATTGATTTAAAAACAATATGGGGCACTAAGGATTGACAGGTTCAGGGAACTGAGGCTTTACACCGTGGCTGCCTAATACCTGCACAAATGTTATTTTTAAATGATACGGTATATCAAACTACTTGCTTTGGCCTGGGAACTGCAAAAAATTTAAATAATCCGTCCATTCAATCTTTGGCTGAGTATGATAATCGGCACACACACACAAATTATTCAATCGATGTTTTGCAAACTCTCTTTCAGAATGGCACTTTCAATGTTTCTGATGCTCATCCTAATGGTTGGTTGCTGTGGCAAACCAGTTCAAATTGACGCCAACTGCGTTTTTATAATATAACTCCCGGTTTTAATCAGGCTAAACCAGATCCACGTTTTTCGCACTCACATTCAGTCACAACATATTTGGTGGGTAAATTGTTCCAACAATGGTTGGAACACTCTACGTTGTCCTCAGTTAAACAACACTTGACTCACTTGTCAAGTGACATCAATTTGGCTGATTTTTTTCTGGATCCTAGGACCCCGAGAACAAAAATATTTTACTATGCTGCATACAATGAAATATGGAAACTATCGCAGATTGAAGCAGCGCTTCGTCTGCTACAAATTGACAAAGCAAATTTTGAAAAAGTCCTTGCAGTGGTCGACAATAGAATTAACACTCTGTCTTCACGCATTTAGAACTTGGATAATATTGTTTCATCTGTTATTAATATTGTTCAGACTGATGTATCTGTGTTATATCATGGTCAAAATCAATTACGATCAGTAATGCAGTTTGCATGGACATTACAGACTCTTAAAATGGGTAAAGGACCTTGGGATTATTTAAAAGCTTCCGCTTTGTTTTTGCCATTTAATTTAACTGATAAACAATGGTTTATGTCCATGAAAGACGCTACATACACATTATTACACATTGAACAATTAGAACACTTGCCGTTCTCTGTGGCGGAGACAGACTCGGCTGTATGGTTAATTCACTGGGTTATCTCTCTCCCTTTCTCGCTGTTTCAATTTAAATCTTGCATGAAAAATTTCCTGATTGGCCGCTTTGAACCCCTGGGTAGTACGTTTCTCCATGAGTTATGGTCCCTACCTTTCACTTACAGATGTCATCGAGAGGATAAGGAAGTTTTCCTAACAGGGGAGGACTGCGATTCCACAGTGGGACACTCCCTAGTTTGTAAACATGTTAAGTTGCACTGCGCTTGTAATGTTTCGCCACCTAATCTTGCTTGTTTTTCGAAAGGGAGTCCCGTCCCAGCAATAATTCCCGCTTTTACATTGCTTACTAACGGCAGTTATCTTAGTTTGAATAACCACGACTGCTGTGGTTTACGGGCAGGAATCCCGTATAAACTAACAGTTTCACAACGTGTTACTTGTTGTAGCAATGTGCTTTTTCCGCCCCGCATGAGAAAATAGATATTTCCATTTGGCCTTCCATTCCGACTTTGAAAACAGATTTCAACAAATTAAGCAGGCTCAAAGCGCTATTGTTTCAACAAGAAGTGGCTCTCACTTCAGCTCGAGAGACCTTCAAATTACAGGTGGCTAGAACTTCTAGCGAGATTCAGTCACTTCTGAACACGAATCTCCCACTGTATTTTGGGGAGCTGATACATCAAATATTTAATGCGTCTGATACCGAAGGCCTTGCTCATTTTTTTAAACTGGTAGGATCCAGCCTTGCGATTTCTTTTCAGACGATATTTGGAGTAATACCGGCCTTTCTTCATTCTATTTTTTCCAGCGTCTTCGGAGGATTCCCATTAATACTGGCGCTAGCTGGTGGAATCCTGCTGCTTCTGTTCCTGCTGTGCAATGGCTGCTCATCTTGTGGTACTGCAGAGGCCAGACCAATTGCAACTGTACCGTGACCGAATGCAACAACTTTTTGAATGCTTGCCATTAACGACACTTAGCGTGAGTTATGGACTAACTTTTCGCTTTGCTTACTTTACTTGCGTGCAACCTGTGTTCTACTGTCAACGGTGCCCCTTCTACTGTGCTTTGGATTTATGCCTCTCCAATACGTCATGTTTGGATCCGGACTAGGACTAGTTAATGGGTCCCTTAGTGGCCCATGACCAGACCTGTTCTAGGAATGGACGTATGGCGCGTGCGGCTCCACATGGAGTATTGGCAGAATGGGATATCTGTGCGACTGCGCAAAACCTATTGCACTGGAGCTTTATTGAATATCACGCAAGTTGCCGGATATGCTCTTGGAAGCATCGGATAGCGAGGATCACGTTTGTTCCTTCGGCCTACTTGATTGGCTGGCATCCCTCTTTGCTGCTACCGATAGGGTTGACCTTTTGGAATGCATTGCATTGACAGGGTCACATACTTTCATGGATATGCCACCTCCATGTTAGTCACGTCCATTTACCCACATACAAATTATAGATTATTATTATTATTTTTTTACTTTTTCCAAAACTGTTTTTTTCATGCGTATTTGAACTCTGCTTACCCTTGAAATCTGTTCTGGTCCTTTGTCTATATACTATGACCTTACCAAGAGGAGGGTGTTATATGGCCATTAGGGTCATTGTCGACATTGCTAAGTTAGCATGAGTGCGGCTGCCATGATGCTGCTTTTGCGCACGTTACTACATAACTTTGTTTTGCAAGACTCTGTTTGTTCCTTTCACATGAGAACTGTCTGCTTTATGCGCTCTCTGTCTGTTCTTGGAGTTTAGTCTGAACACGATGTGCAAGGTCGATAAACAATGCCCCTTGTTATTCTGTTCTGGTCAGTCCCTAGCATCTAGACAAAACATGCTAACACAGCTGCACTACTGGAAACTCGTGCTTTGATAATACAGGGATGCATGTTGTTCTGGCACACACTTGGAGAGGGTCCTTTCCAGGGAGAAGAGCTATGCGGTTCCTATGATGTAAAGCTTCCATCTAGGCACTAAGGTATGGGGTCTGCTGACAAAGCCCAGAGATCTTCTTTTATATAATAAACATCACTTTACCAAGGGGAGGGTGGTTAGTCCTTTTTCCACTGTCTATATATAATGACATCCCCCTTTATATTCTATGGAATTGTAACAATGCTAATTGTTCTAGGTTTATGCATTTCGCTGCTGGTAGTGGCTTGTATACTGCATTATAGAGCACGATAGTTAAAATAAACATTTTGAACTATAACAGTGACTCTGACCATTCTTATTGTGGACAAGTACGAGTGAGTGAGCGAATGGGTATGTCTTGTTACCGCGATTCCTGAGAGAGTCGGGAGTGTTGTGTTCTGGGTTGTCTAATCATTTGTAGCTTCGTGATTTTGGAGAAGAACTAATGAGACACTATAGCTAGTCGGTTTGGGGATTTTCGGTACTAAGGTGGTAGGTTGGTACCCCCCTATACACCGAGGTCCTGTTTTCCTGCGCATAGTTCTGTGTAGGTGCAGAATCCCCGCAACAAGACTTATTTCTCGCTTACATGAATAGTATTTTAAAATCAACTACATTCCTAGAGGGAAGAACTCTAGAGCTGATTTCTTATCTAGGATGCCTCTTCAGGGGGTTGAACAAATGGATGATCATGAGGAGGTTGAGTTTGTGGTGGCCACGTTGGATGACATTTTGAGTTCTTCTGGTTTGATTTCTCATAAAGAATTGCTGTCTGCTCTCAAAGATGACAATGTATTGTCTGCGGTAATGGACTTTGTTAAGAAAGGGTGGCCCAGGCAAAGATCCTTACCCGCTCTCCTCAGCACTTTCTTGCAGGTGGAAAGTGGACTCTCCATTGTAGATGGTATCCTTTTGTGCAATGATGTCACTATTCCTCCCTTTGCTGTTAACACCAACCATATTGAGGCAGCTCACCAAGGCCATTTAGGAGTGGGAGCCACTTGTAAAAATTTATAACAGTTCTTTTGGTGCCCTTCATTAGATTTGCAAGTTGCAAAACAGATATCTTACTGCAGTACTTGTTTACTATCGGATAAGTACTAAATTACTCACAAAGGGGCATATCAGCAACGGACGGCGATGAATAACGCAAAGCGCGCTTAGCGCTTTTGTATTTATCGCCGTCTATTGCTGGAATTTATCGCCCTGTTAGCGCGTTATTAACAACGCGTTTCTCCAGGGCGATGTAAATTCCAGCAATAGCGGGGAAATCACCGTTTTGCAGGGAACATCGCTGGTTTTCCAGCGATGTTCCCTGCAAAACGGCAATTTGCTTGATGATACGACCCTGTGGTCGTAAGACAAGAATCCACCCCCCATGTTAAACCTACATGAGTCAGGATTTTAGCAGATGTTAGTTTTTGGCGAATACAGCGGTTTTCGCCCAAAACTAACGTCTGCTAAAATGCGTGGGCCGCCTTGTAAATATCGCGATGTGCACATCAGCGATATTTTACAGGTTGTACTGCCCAGTGACGCCCACTTTGCATCTCATTAGAGATGCGAGGCGTCGGGGAAAAAGGGTGCTTAACATGCGCTACTGCATGTTAGCATCCCCTTGTAGATAGGGCGCTAATATTATCTCAGCTTTTTTGGCTTTTAAAGCCAAAAAAGCGGAGATAAGGCCCTTGTAAATATGCCCCCAAATACCTATTCACACTGTTTTGCTTCCAAATGAAGTGTGGTCTAAAGTTGCATTAGACTTTGCAGGACCTTAGTGGCAGGACCTTCCTGGCACCCAGCTGCAGTAAAGTCAGTTGCAGCTTGGATTCCTTGGAGGTAGGACTTGCGGGACATGGTTTCCTGTATCTTGAATAATAAACTTACTTTGTTTGGCACTTGGAGTCTCCTGGTCTTATGAGTGTCAACTCAACAAAAAGTAAGCTTTTGCAGACATCCGAGGAGAGAAAGAGGTGGGAAAAGAGGGGAAACTGCAAGAGATAAAGAGGAGGAGAGCACGAGATGGTGAAAGAGAAAGTTTAAAATGAAGAAAGAGAGTAAAAGAAAAAGATATAGAAGTCAAGAGAGAATCTAAATTGTACATTTCTATGAAGTGCATCTTTAAAATGCAGTTTTTGCAGCCTAATGACATTGCACATTACAGGACTAAAGGCTGAGTAGTCGATCAAAGTCATTAAATCCAAGAAATGGTACAATAGACAAGTGAGTCACATGAAGTCACCTTTATTTTTCCATGATCTGGTTAAGTTTGGATTGACACAGAATAAAAACAATTTGTTTCTAATAACTTTTATGTAACATTTATTGAAAAGTGTGGCATCACTTTCTGTAAACCTTAGACAGTAATCAACCATTCCCTGAAAACATGTTGTTCCATTATTCCAGAAACATCCATTGTCCTTCTTTCCTCTATCATCAATTCTATCCTTCAATGGACCGCCACAAAATTTGAAACCTTCGGCCTAACTCTTGCTCGCTGTTCATAATATAAATATTGGAGTAGTTTGCAAGAGCATAAATCAGACATTTTGTTTATGGATTGTATTTACTAATTCCTTTAGTGAGGGACCAGTTACACGGAGAGAATCAGTTCTGAATTCAGAGGTCTCCAATTAACCCATGGAGGCGGTATGTATGCCCTTACCATCCCGGATTTGCTGATTGTTTTCACTACTGTCAGTCATAACATCTCGACTAGTCACCTTTCCAATTCAGGAGGATTATATATTGGATTGCAGTGGATTTTGTCTTTTCTTGTCAATTGCTAGCTCGTGGTGGTTGCCTTTATTTTTGTTTTAATTTTCAGATTGTAATCTGTCAATAAACACAGAAATTATCTTTATTTCTATTTGGTTTAATTTAGGACTTGATTTACTAAGCACTTACATTGTCCTTATGTGACGCAAGTCGACATCAGGCAATGCAAGTGCTTAAATGGGTTTACAAAGCCACGCTTGTGCAATTTGCGCTACCTTGTATGACTTTGTAAAGAATTGTATCCCAATGCCGCAGCTTGAGCTGCATCCCTTTGCATTTCTTACCTGCAGACATTCTATGGGTGGAGCATGGGCATTCCCATACATCCACCCATGGAATTTGACACAATCCCAGGTTTGTTAATGGCAGCAAACCTGATATTGCATCAAAAGGGGGCACCTATGACAGAGAGGCGTAACAATGAGAAATATCTTTATTTTGCATTATTATTTCCATCTTCCATTTGTGCTGAACTCTGCACCACACATGGAATGATGAATATGCCTCTAAGGATTGTTTTTGTGCATGAAGATATAACTTGCTGCACAAACAAAATCCTTCCCGTAATGCAGACACCCTTGGGCCATGGCACTAGGGTGCCTGCATTGTCACTAGGCAGTCACAAGTGCACCAGCGCTAGTAGAGAGCTGACCTGCGCCATATCCTTGGAAATATGGTGCAGTTCAGCTGTCTTCTTTTCACATAAGAAGCACAGCATCTTCTCTTGCTGCACTGCCTTGCGTGAAATCTTAGTAAATATGCCCCTCATCTTTTGCTCAGCTTACCAGATCATTTGACTTCCAGTTCTTTGTATTTGTCAATGACATCCAGGTCATTGTCCATTTGGATGGAGACTTGGGATCCAGTGGTGTGATATTTTGTCAAGGTATGACTGTATTTAGTAACTGAATGTACTCACATTTTATTGAGTTGTATACTGATATAACGGATACATTAATGGTGGGAGGCAAATGCAATCTATGGAGTACTGACTTTCGGGCAGATTCTAAGGGGACGTGTCCTACCCCTTGTAAGCTGAGCAGCTTTGAATATGGACCCTGAGGTGCCTTGATATCTAAGATAAATGCAGAATCTAATACGTATTTTTTAATATAAAAGTATCAAACACATATCATTGTCTCATGATGCCCTCAAAATGCATTGTATTTGGTGATGGGGCAATATCGTATGCAGACGTAGCAAAAACATAAAAATACCACACCTGCCTTATCTTGAAGGCACCGTTTCCTAACAAATTGATTGCACTACCCTGACTACTAATAGTGAAAAGATCTTTCTATGGCAGGTGATTAAACATTTTAGTACAATTGATCAATGGGGGATATGAATTATTAACCAACTACGACATTTTGAAAAAAACATGTCAGGAAATAAATATTGATGACACACACACTGCTGTGAGTCTTCATCAGAACTTTCAAGATGGCCGCTAAACTCACACTACACGGAGCCTTCTTTTGTTTCTACGGCTCTCACCCGAGTTTCGTATGACTTCACCAGTTTTTTAAGTCCCAGGAGGTGGAGCTCCAGTTCAGCAGGACGCGATACACTGCGCGTCCGTGAATGAGCTGCATTCCCCATCCTGGTCGCATGGACCGGTCAGGACCCTCTCCCCGTTGAGGTAGGCACCTCCTTCGATTTTGCACTAGTCTTGTGTACCACATTCTGCACCCCCGCCGTAATGCTGTGTCTAATGCCTCACTCCTTTGTAGGCATCAGCGTTTGGCACCCGCAAACACCCGAAGGGTGTTGTTCCAGGTCGGCCAGGTTTTCAAAACCATTTTTCAAAGCTGTTATGCATCGCTAGTGAGTCTGTCAGCCACACTACGGATGTACAGTGGAGAGGGGACAAATTTAGACCCCGATTACTGCCCCTTCAATTACCTTCCCTGTCATGTTCTAGACCAACGGGCCATTTTTTTGTATATGCAGGGTCACTTGGGACCATGCCACCCCTCTATTTCAGCGCATGTCATCCCCTTCTTCAGGTTTCTACACCACTCGGGAGCTGTCCGCCCCTTCAGTCAGGTTTTTTCCTATTGCCAGCATGGTTACCTGCCTCATATTAAGGAGGTGGTGCGCGTAATTTATAGCTGAGTATCACGGGTGATCGCCTCAACTGAGGCATTTTACTTTTGACTGGGAACATTCCTACGAGATGATATGTTCATTGGCATTATGTGCCCCCATAATCTGTGTGTGTATTCTTTACAGAACTTTTGAGTGGAATCAATTAGTTTCCTTTACCACTCATGACTGCCTTAGAAATAAGCTTTTACATTGCTTTAACATTAAATATTGCCATTCCACATTAAGGCATTACCCATATTGACCTATGGGACTTTTAAGCATACAATTGCCCATTGTTTTTACCATTTCTCCGGTTAGCAAGACGTGTATGTGGTTTACCAATGGAGCACTAAATAGTCACCTGTCTTCCACACTAAGCATTTAAAGTAAGATTTATTCTATGTACATGTATGACAGTACATTACAGTCGACCCCCTTTTTTGCCCCCTCTCCCTAATCTAGGATTTGGAAGCCACCTCAAGTGCGTGCGCCGAGGATGAGTTGCCACTACTTCCCCTGACAATACGGGTAAGCACCAACAGTTTGGTATTTTTATAGTATCTGTGTAGCCACATTTAAAACTAAAAAATATATATATGTGGCACGCCAATTCATGAGCGCATGTGGTAATATGTATAAACTTTTTGTTTGAAACACTTGTCTCTTCACAGGGACGATGTCGACCAGCAGATTCCTACAATTGCTTCTTTGACCTACTAGCTGGCTGTATCCTTTTACTCCACCTACCAGATTTGGTATTGTGGTAACACTTATCACTTCACAAATTTCCACTCTTTACCTGGTCCTGAAGAAAGCCACGTCACCTCTGTGGAGGGCACCAAGGCTGAAACATGTCGACCATTTGACCACTCAGAGACCATGACAGGTTGAATTTTCCTGCCGTGGCACATACACTCTTTTTAACCCTGACTCCTGGATGTTCCATTAAAATTTATCTTTAGCATACCAGGTAGTTAGTTTTAACTTCACTCACACCTTTCTCACTTACTCCCCCCACGCCCGGCTCATCTGAAGGTTTTAGTATACCTCCCAACTATCTCACTAAAACATCCCTCAGCTCCTCCCTCACAGTGAGGGGGTTGTAGCACGCACTGCGACTAAGTTCGCAGTGCAAGGAGGTTCCCGATGATGAAGCATGCCACCTACGGGTGGGTGAGGGAATTAGTCCTTTAGAAAGGGACTCCCCTGCCCTCCGTTATTACAATTCTGACCCAGGGTGGCTTTTTCATGATGCCAGGAAATAAATATTGACTTCACAAGGAAATGTTTTACTATTCTAGAAAGCACAGGCGTGCTGTATCATTCAGCTGTGTTATAATTGTAATAACGCAGATTCTTATCTAATTATCTATAAGAACCTTCTGGTCGCCAAGATCTTTTTACCTGTTGAATAGTGTAAAGGAGAGAATCTCATCAGGTTATATATCAGCATTCATTTTGTCTGAAAGGACCACCGACTCCGAATTCAAGTTTGAGAATTTATTATCGCCAAAAATAACTGAACGTGCAAGCACCTCAACACGAGGTTAAAGAAATAGATGGGCACTAATACAAATAATAATCTACGCAGGAATCTCATCCGACTCAGGATAAGGAGAATAGAAAGTTCTAGAAGGATCAACCAGACTATGATTGCTCCAATTTCTAAGTTGCTCTTCATTGGACTAAACAAGCTTAAAATCAATTGCTGTCCCTACACTAACGCTAAGTGACATCCCTGCATAACGATTTTCCCAGGCAAGAGTGAATAAAGGTGTCAGCTGTGAGGACTTCCTAAGAAGTGCAATCACATAATACCTAAGCTCAGCTCTGTCCTTCTCTCAGGTCTCCCCTACCTCTTCTCTGGCCTCCTCCCTCAGGGCACTATCCCTAATACAAAACCACAATACAATTGTACACGCCTTTGTCACGCCTCCTTGGCCAGGTCTTCTTTCTTGTGCTTTTCCATCGAAACGGTTACTTCATCCTGGACGGTTGCGATGACCTTGAGTCCCAGGCACCTTCTCCGCTGAAAGTATCATCCCTAAATTCCATTTCACTCCCCGTACCATGCCTCCCCTCTCTCTAGCTTTCGAAAACAAAGAGTTAGTCTTACTAACGAGACATGTGTCCTTGCACCTGCAACGAAAGATACTTTCAACAGAAACCTTCTACTTTGCAAATTAAATCTACCGTTTGTGCCCAGAGAGCCTTACCAAGAGAAACTTTTCTCGGCCTACAAAATAAGCTAACATAAGAATAAACCAGGCCTTCCCTAAGCATATATGTAGTCAGGCCTTTACATATAATTTTTAAACACTCATCTTACGTTTCCCTACAAGCATTTTCATTACGATTCATATGCAACCAATGAATTACATGTGCAACTTTAATATGGTGCACGTTTAAACTACTGCAATTACATTACACACGAACTAATTCCTCTATGCATTATATTCACACAATTCAATAAGCATTACATTACATCATTATCCTAACACCATTATGCAGCTGAGTTCACTTTGTCTCAGCGAACTATTCATTCTTTACTAAACATGCATGAATATACAACGGAATATAAACGAATATATGTCTGAATACATGTGGGTGCGGCCTATCAGTGATTATGATGCACCCCTACAATTCACAAGAACATTTCGCTCTATCAGTTCCCCCCTTTGATGACTCCTGTCATCACATTTCATTCTACTCCCTCGGAGAAGGAACCGACCTAAACAGAACTTGTTGCCATCTTCCCTGATCTAAATTTCTCCATGCTCTTGAGCCTTTGATACTGACTGTCCTGCAGTCTTGCCAATCTCATGTCATTTTCCCTCAACGCTCTCTTGACTCGGCCTGCTCGATACCACTTGTAGGCCTTGATCACAATCCACAAGCCAACCACACAACCCACCAAGATAAGGAGGGGTCTCAGAAAGTATCCAAGGAATCCCTTTCCTAGGTTCGCAAACCAACCTCCCACTTGACCAAAACCCTTTCCGACCTTTTCCCAGGCCCCTTCTTCGGTCAAATCCGCTATCTTTGTGTGGATCGTAGTGATGTTACTTATATATTTCTCCAGATCCTTGCTACGGTCTGGTATATAAGTGCAGCACTCTTGAACCTTCAACATTTTACAGACTCCGCCCTCTTTTGCCAATAGGACATCCAAAGCAAGGCGATTCTGCAAAACCATTCCCCTTATCGACAACATCTCTCCTTCCACCAACACCAACGACTTTGCTGTATTCATCGAAAATTCATCCACCACAGTCGCTAACCTCCGAATCTTCACATCATTCAAGACTACTCCCAGACTAGGTATCATAGCTCCAAAGATATCCCCCACAACGATTCCTGCACTTGCAGCTCTTCTCGTTCTTGAATGCTTCTCCACCTTCCAGAAGATCTAAATCTTCTGTATGATAAATCTTTGGAAATATTATTGACAAATAACATGTTCCATACCAATTTGCAGGCAACCTCACATAAGCATTCTTCCCACATATGTAATACACCGTTGGTATCACTTGTACAGGACCTTGGAGAAAATCTTTTGCTACATCTGCCATGGTGAAAACGTGATCACAGGTACTCTGTCCCACTGCTACCTTCTCATAGTAAGTCTGATAACGCCTTATACACAACTTACCCCTCTGCTCCTTATCTAACGCTATAGGACCATAGCTTCCCTTGGTCTTATGCAACTGTTCTTCCTCTGTCCAATCGGTCCTGTGATGCCCCAAGTCTCGGGAGTGAGTCAGCTTTCTATACCTATCCTCGACCTGATCTACAAACTTTCTCTCTACATCCGACATCAAACAAGTCAGATTGTTTCTGTGTGCGAATGCTGTATCCAATTCCAAACTCGGTATGAAGTACTTCCTCAGTCTGTCCTCGGTCTTATAATAGTCATACTTATTCAAATGCTTGTAAGCTGGGACTTCAGGAAGCACTGCGTCGAAATTGGAAAAGAAATACTCGAACTGATCTCTCTCATAAAACAAACTAAGCAAAAGACTACATGAAATACCATAAGTCAGTGGAAGATGGTGATACCTAATACCCTCATCCACTGAAGTAGGCAACTGCATACACACATAACAATCTTTCGCATCCATCACATCAACATACTCATACAACAACTTAGCATATGCATTCAACTTAAAATCCCCTTTAGATAAATCTACATGTAATCTACGACTTTCTTCTAATAGCAAAGCTCTATCAGCTGCCCTGTCTACCCCCTTCTGACTAGGTGTGATAGGTGTCGGTGTCCCTGTCACTGCCTCTACTTCTTGCTCATGCGAACCTGTATATGAAACTACAACTACTATGATTATAGAAATTATTACACTACTTATAAGAATGCCTACAATCCATTTTGATCTACGATTGGGATCTCCCGGCTCCATGGTTTCAAAAGTTCTCAAAAGTCTTGGTTATCGCAAAGAACCCTGGAAAAAAGTCTCTGTCCTTTAATTGTGACTTGCTTAACCAGCTCGAGCAACCATGAAATCTCCGGACTTTCCCTTTCCGATCACAATCTTATTTACACAGTCCAGAAAAAGACTTCCCTAGTTTTCGTTCCTCTTCTGTGGAAAGTCCCTAAGTTTATTCTTCTTCCACTCGGACCTAGGTTATCTTCTTCTTTTAGACTTTTATTTACAGTTCATAACTGATCCACAATGAGATCCTCATTGAGCAAGACCAGAACGTGATACAAAAGTTCAAGACGCAAAATCAGCACTTCATGTGAAAATGGCTCAATTCCATAAGGCGGGAATTCGAGTCGATGCAGAACCAAGTTTCGGACCTCACTCAGAAGCGGGGGATTCGGAACCGTGAGTGTCAGTGTTCCTTCTATCTCGAGCCCTGGCAGCTGCAGCACCACCTTCACCACCACATTCGGGCTCTGACGGACCACTTGCACTGACCTCAGCCTTCCCGTGCTCACCACCCCCTGCATCAAACACAGTGTAAGTCCACTCAGGGGTAGAGTATCTGCGACAAGGCACTCTTGTTCTCTTTGACCTTCGCCGACTGTCCTGTGCTTGGTCTTCGTCACTTGCTTCCGTTTCAGATGCTTCGGACACTGGAGCAAGGTCTCTTTCAGGTGCTAACCTCAGGTTCAGTCGCCTCTGTCTTTCAGGCCAACTTTCTGCACTTCTGTTCGTTCGTCTGCCTTCCCCTTCTATACCCAGTGCACTACTTCCTCTTTCTGCTGAATCTGACTCTTCTCCGCCCACTGCACCGTTTCTGTCTTCGGTGTCTGAGTCAGGGTTCGAACTGTGGAAACCCCCTTCAGCTTGCTCTAGTGCACCACCAGCTGTGTCAGCGACCCTTACAGCTTGACTTGTCCTCCCATGTGGCCCTGCCACATCAGCTGGATTTTCATTTACGAGAGGAGCTGTTTCTTCCAAGGGTGCTGGAACTCTGCGGGTATGGGAAGCATGTACCCAGTTCGGCAATCCTCCACACTTCACTGCTGTGTTCGTGATAAGTATCACCTGATACGGGCCACGCCAACGGGCATCCAAGCAACTCTTCCTCACGTGCTTCCGAACGAGCACCCAGTCACCGGGACACAAGTCGTGGCACAGATCACTCGAGGCTGGGACCACTGCTGCTTGCACCTGCTGGGATACAGAACGGACCACATCAGAGAGTCCTTTACAATAATCGAGAATCAAATCATCAGTGATGCTTATCAAGGCTGTAGCTGGTACTGCTGGCAATCTCATTGCCCTCCCCATTAATATCTCATGGGGGGACAACCCGGTCTTTCTGTCTGGGACACTTCGCATGCTCATTAGCACGAGTGGCAAGGCGTCGGGCCATTTCAGGGATGTCGAAGAACACATTTTTGCCATCCGGGCTTTCAAAGTTCCATTAACTTGTTCCACCATCCCAGAAGCCTCTGGTCTGTAACTACAGTGGAGTCTCTGGTCAATGTTCAATGCAGCGCAAAGCAACTTCATGATTTCACTATGGAAGTGCCCTCCTCTATCTGATTCCAAAGAGGTCGGGATCCCGAATCTAGGGATGAGCTCCCTCAACAGTAATTTAGCCACTGTGAGAGTGTCACACCTGCGTGTGGGGTAAGCCTCCACCCACCGTGAGAATACACATACTAGCACTAAAATGTACCTCAATCCATTGCACTTAGGCATCTCCACAAAGTCCAGCTGTATTCTATTGAAGGGCCCTCCTGACCTTCCAATGTGACTCAACGTAACTACAGTTCTCTTTCCAGCATTCATCTGCTGACACGTAACACACCTCTGACATACCGTCTCAGCCATTGCTCGGAACCGTGGGTTATACCACGTCTGTCTAAAAACACTCTCATCATTGCGTCTCTACCCAGGTGTGCCTGTCCATGTATCAGTCTTGCCATCGGACTCAGCAATTCTTCGGGCAACACGGCTCTCCCATCGTTAGATACCCACACATCCACATCTCCTTTCTCACAACCAGCTTTGATCCATCCCTCTCTCTCCTGGTTTGAAACTTCATCCTGCAATCGCTTAAGCTCTTCCCAAGTGTCTGCCATGGTCAACATTATGCTGAGCTCGGTTCCTTCTTGGCTCTCCCCTATCTCTCTTTCTGTGAATATGCATCCCTGTTCTGCACAGAAGCGGGCGACTTCGTCCGCATAATTGTTTCCCAATGACACAAAGTCCTCCCCCTTCCCATGGGCGGAACACTTTACAACAGCAATTTCCTTTGGATGCTGTAATGCATCCAACAATTGTCTTACATATTCACCATTACGAATGGGTGATCCGGATGATGTCCAAAATCCCCTCTGAGACCATAACTGCCCGAAGTCGTGCACCACGCCAAACCCATATTGGCTGTCTGTGTAAATCGTGATTCGAATTCGATCAGCGGCCAAACAGGCACGGGTCAAGGCAATGATCTCAGCTACCTGCGCGGAGCGTACTCCTTCTAGGCAAGCAGCCTCGACCACTCCTGAAATGGTACATACAGCAAACGCTGCTCTCAATTGCCCCACACTGTCTCTTAAGCATGAACCATCGACAAAGAAAATTTCATCTGGGTCAGCCAATGGTTCATCGACAATGTCAGGTCTCGGTTTGGTGCAAAGTTCGGTCACATCGAGACAATCATGGTCCGCACAATCTTCATCATCCGTGTTCGGTGTAGGCATCAATGTCGCAGGGTTCAAGACAGAGCACCTTTTCAGAGTCACATTCTCTGCGGCAAGTATGACTTGCTCGTACCTCGTTAACCTATTGTTCGTTAGGTGCTGGGTCTTGGTCCTGGTCATCAATAACTCAACCGAATGTGGCACATGTACAGTCAATGGATGTCCCATTACAATGCTCTCACATCTTTCAATGCTGACACCTGTTGCAGCAACGGATCTTAGACATCCGGGCAACGCAGAAGCTACTGGATCTAAAGTAGCTGAAAAGTAGGCAACTGGTCTACGGACACCTCCATGGTTCTGAGCTAACACTGCTAATGCACATCCTTCCCTCTCGTAACAAAACAATGAAAAGGCCTTGTTGTAATCAGGCATTCCCAGTGCCGGAGCCCTGCACAAATCCTCTCTCAGTTTCAGGAATGATATCAAGCACTCCTCGTCCCATGGTACCGGATCACTCACATCCTTGTGCGTAAGCCTCTGCAGAGGCTTTGCTCTCAAGGAGAAACTAGGAATCCACTGTCGACAATAGCCAACCATTCCTAGAAACATCCTAACTTCTCTCTGTGTCGTGGGTACTGCCATGCTCATTATTGCCTCAATTCGATCTGGTGACACCTTCCTCTTGCCTTTTTCCAATCTGTGTCCCAAGTACTGTACCTCTTTCAAACAGTACTGCAGCTTGTTCGGGGACACCTTATGTCCGTTCTCTGCTAAATGGTTCAACAGAGCTACAGTGTCAATTCTGCAAGCATCTTCTGTTTCTGAGGCAATGAGCAAGTCATCTATGTATTGCACGAGAACTGAGTTCTGCGGCAACACAAGACTCTCAAGGTTCTTCTTCAGGATCTGGTTAAAGATCGATGGACTTTCCGTATACCCTTGAGGGATACGACACCATGTTAACACACGATTTTCTAGCCTGAACGCAAAAAGAAATTGGCTTTCCTCGTGGAGCGGTATCGAAAAGAAGGCTTGACACAAATCGATAACCGTAAACCACTCGGCTTCACATGGGATCTGGAACAGTATTACTGAAGGATTCGGTACCACTGGACAACAAGGGACAACTATCGTGTTGACCTTTCGCAGGTCTTGCACGATCCTGTATTTCCCGCTCGGTTTCTGTAGTCCCATTATGGGTGAATTACAGGGGCTACCTCTGATCTCTTTCAAAATACCCTTCTCAATGAAAGTCTCGATCACAGGTTTTATTCCTGCAATCGTTTCTGTCGACAGGTTGTATTGAGGTGTTCTTGGGAAATCAACATTCTGTTTCACCTCAATCCGCACTGGTTCAACCCCTCTGATTAGACCTATTTCGTCACCTGCGAAATCCCACACCACAGACGACACTGCGTCTCTCAGATCAGGTGGAAGTTCTTCCACAGTCACCATTGGGTACAGATCTATACACAGATGCTGATTGGTAATTTTAAAGTCAGCATCCTCATCTGTCGTCTGGACCTCCACTCCCCGTGGTGTACAATAAATCGTGCAGTTCAACTTGCACAACAGATCTCTTCCCAAAAGGCAAACTGGACTCGTATCACACACTACAAACTGATGTCTAGTTTGGAAGGAACCTATCTTTACTAGGATCGGTTCTGTCAATGGGCTGCTTATTCTTTTGTTCGCTACTCCAACAACCTGGATTGATTGTCCCGAGAGGGGTAGGTTAGGGACTACTGCTGACCTTACAGTAGACCGGGTAGCACCAGTATCAACCAAAAGTGTGGCAGGATGACCCTCAATCTCTGCCTCCACAAAAGGTCCTCTCTGGTCTACCTCCAAGACCGCTCCAAGTGTGCAGTCTTCCTCCCCCCTCAGGCACCGTCAGGATAAAGGGTCTAAGCTATCCTCGTCGAAGTCTTCGAACAGGGGCATCTGTTGGTACGTTCGTGTTCCTTGTGAAATCCTTGGAGCTTGGGGAACCTGGGCGTGAGAATTGTAAACCCCTCCTTTCATCGTCCTAGGTCTCGTTATTGTGTTAACTACCTCTTGCGCGGGTGCCTGAGCCCCCTCTTCCTCTTCCTGCAACTGATTAGCCGGGTTCAAAGGACACTCGCGTTTCCAATGTCCGACCTGGCGACAAAGATGACACGCAGTGGTCTTCTTCAGTGTGGCCACGTCCACTCCTGTCTTGGGGTCTACTGGTTTCCCTTTCCCTGTACCTGCCCATTCTGGTTTCCCTGGAAATTTCCTTGCTTTCTTCCTAAGGTCCCTCCACTAGGCTGACTCTGTGCTGTCTGCATCTGGACAAGCATCAATTTGTCTTTTAGCTTTCGATGTTTCGATTCCACCTCATCACTACAGTATCTCGCATACCGCAGAATTTCATCTAGTGGCTTGTTCTGCCAGCAGATCAAATGGTGCTGTATCATGAGGCTGATTTCCATTCTCAGACCCAGTACAAACTTTGAGACAAACTGTCCCATATCCTTGGGGTCCAAGATATCTAACCCACTATACTGTTTAAAAGCTTGCAGAAGTCTTTCATAATATTCATGCACCGTTTCCTTGGGTTCCTGTACAGTCCGATCTATCTTAACCCAATCTATATCCTGAGGTGAAATCTTCAGTTTCAACCATGTAATCACCTGCTCATACTTTTTCATGACTAGGGGTGATGGACCATTTGTAACCGCCTCTCTATCCGGTTCCGAAGTCGGCCACTCAATAGCGACTTTACAAGCTGTCCACAAATCTCCCGGTACCACTATGTCAAACAAAGTGTTCAAATCAATCCACAGTACTTTTGAAATTTTCACAAACCGCTCAACCTGTTTGTACCACTCTACTGGTTTTTCCCTCAGCCGAGGAAAATCATTTGTAAATGCAGCTAAATCACCTCTATTCCACGGCACATGCACGTACCCTCCATTCTGTACTTCCCGTAAAGGAAAATTTCCAACACCCGTCGCCCCCCTCCTGGCGGCGGCGTTTCCCCTTCTGCTCTCTTTACTGGTTTCTTCTTGGACCACCTTTCTTCCCATTTGTCCAACAAAATCCATATTCTCATTCCTATAATCAGGTCTCTGGTGTGTGTCCTTAATCCTGTGATTCTTTTCTCCTCCAGCTCCTGATCACTGTAATGCAATCTATGTGGTCCCTGCAACGCTTTAGTTTTATTCAGGTCCACCTCATATCTTTTGGCCAATTCCTTCAATCTATCATGTGCCATTCTAGCTTTTCGAGTCACATCTTTTGCTACAAACAGCAGTTCATCTGATCCATAAATTTCTATCCTTTCCAAAGGCAGACCCCCACTGATCATTTCGTCTACCTCTGCTTTCAGCCTCACCACATCTAGCAACCTTGCCTGTACTGCACTCCTCAGTACATCTCGACAACCCGAGCCATCCCGCTCATCACAGTTACTATTCTGTCCTTGTGACCTATTCCCTTCCATCATATTCCTGGAACTTGGTCTGTCTTCCGAGACGTTCTGTGCCCTATCTCCTTGCATCCTATCCTCTTGGTTCGTTACTGTTGGTGTCCACTCCCTCAAAGCTGACTTAGATTCCCGCAAAGACCTCGGTCTTTCTGGTCTCTCCTCTTCTCTCCTAAAGGAAGAGTCCGCAGTAGCCGGTAACGGCGTACTTGTCTCCATTGGTCTTGGGAAATGAACCACTCTTACTCCAAACCCATTCCCACTCTCACTGTTTCCTTCCTCCCTTCCCGTCGGTACGGAGCCCCCTTCTCTCACTCGGTCTGGGTCATATACCGGTACTATAGGGCCTATGGTAACCGGTACTGTCAAGGAGTCCGGTAATCTTGTGTTCCCCGCAGGAGGCTGTGTTATCATAGACGCCGTTGCCCCCTCCGTTCCTGTGGAAATCCTTCCCACCACTCTCATGCTAGTCTGATTCTGGCTCTCATCAACTATTGCTACTGCTGGGGTCGTCTTTCCCTCTTCTGAATCTGGATTAAATGGTGGTGGCCTCTCTGCCAACAACCTATCTAACAAGCTGTCGTCTGTATCACTATCCTCTTCATCGATTCTTATAATCTTTCCGTCTCGTACTATTAGTGGGTATAACTTATCCACTTCAACCGTTGCCACCCTCCACCGTTTCTCCAGTGCATCCCACTTTGCATCCTGAAATGCCCTGATCGATTTCTTCACCCTTTCCTGACTCTTGTCTCTATTCCTCTCGTGTGCTGCTCTAATCCACGCATGTAATGCCTCAAACTGTGTCGGTCTAGGTAGTGGTCGTAACGAAGCCATTACACTTTTTAGCTGGTACAATACCTCCATCCTGAAAGTACCATATCGAGGGAACGACAATTCTCCTTCTGCTTCTGTCATTTTATGCCAATTCTCAAGCCAAATTATAGTATGCAATCCTACATTCTTTGCCATATAATGTGCTGGTGTATCCTCGGGAGGAGCTTCCTCTCCTCCCGAACAACCACATGTCTATCACCTCTACAAAGTTCCCGTAAAGCTTTAAAACATTTCATGATGAATCAACTTTTTGTTTGCACTCAAAATGTCCGCTTTTACTTCCTGATTTCAATCCACCAATACCAGCGCGGCTCACACCAACCGGCCTATCGCAGCGCGGCACTTGTCTGACGTCACTTTTCCTCCGCTCGCAGCAGTTCCCCTCCTTTCTAATTCACTCGTTCTCACTCGCACCTGTCCCAATCGTACTCTGAAATAATGTCCGTCCTACCGAACAATTACCTCTCTGACCGTCGGTCTTACCAATGACCGATCAGCCTCTTGAGCTTGTTGACCTCAATCTGGCAATCGTCTGTCCGCGAAACGACCGGACAATCGCCTTTAACACACTCGATAGGATTCAATCACTCGATGTTCTGCACACAATAACCTACGACCTGCGTTGGTTATTCACACACTCACTCATGTGTTCCCTATCTTCAGTGGGTCTGTCAATGACGTCTCGTGACCCCCACAACCTCTGGTCAACGTTCTCAATCTGGGTGTATTCTACACCACAATAATTCTCCCGGTCCCGCGCGCGCTCACGGTCCGTTTCTCAATCACACAACTCACTTTCCAACTCCGCAAGACATCACACAACAATATAACACCGCAATCTACCAAACATCACTCTTTTCATACTCACTCTACTACGAACTGCTACTTCCGCCGCACCGGCACTCTCCGTCAGTTTTCCACGACCTCCGACATCCTTCTCCCGCGGTCCTCTGGATCTGCGTCACTCGGGCTCTATGGGGCAACTTAATCTCCTATCTTGCTCTAGATCTCCCCTTACCATCAAAGGTAACCATCCTACTCTGCTACCAACTGATAACGCCGATTCTTATCTAATTATCTATAAGAACCTTCTGGTCGCCAAGATCTTTTTACCTGTTGAATAGTGTAAAGGAGAGAATCTCATCAGGTTATATATCAGCATTCATTTTGTCTGAAAGGACCACCGACTCCGAATTCAAGTTTGAGAATTTATTATCGCCAAAAATAACTGAACGTGCAAGCACCTCAACACGAGGTTAAAGAAATAGATGGGCACTAATACAAATAATAATCTACGCAGGAATCTCATCCGACTCAGGATAAGGAGAATAGAAAGTTCTAGAGAGGATCAACCAGACTATGATTGCTCCAATTTCTAAGTTGCTCTTCATTGGACTAAACAAGCTTAAAATCAATAGCTGTCCCTACACTAACGCTAAGTGACATCCCTGCATAACGATTTTCCCAGGCAAGAGTGAATAAAGGTGTCAGCTGTGAGGACTTCCTAAGAAGTGCAATCACATAATACCTAAGCTCAGCTCTGTCCTTCTCTCAGGTCTCCCCTACCTCTTCTCTGGCCTCCTCCCTCAGGGCACTATCCCTAATACAAAACCACAATACAATTGTACACGCCTTTGTCACGCCTCCTTGGCCAGGTCTTCTTTCTTGTGCTTTTCCATCGAAACGGTTACTTCATCCTGGACGGTTGCGATGACCTTGAGTCCCAGGCACCTTCTCCGCTGAAAGTATCATCCCTAAATTCCATTTCACTCCCCGTACC
Source organism: Calotriton arnoldi (assembly GCA_963921515.1). Lineage (NCBI taxonomy): Eukaryota > Metazoa > Chordata > Amphibia > Caudata > Salamandridae > Calotriton > Calotriton arnoldi. The sequence continues at coordinate 1,255,754 of CAWUFW010005221.1, read as the reverse complement.
ATGCCTCCCCTCTCTCTAGCTTTCGAAAACAAAGAGTTAGTCTTACTAACGAGACATGTGTCCTTGCACCTGCAACGAAAGATACTTTCAACAGAAACCTTCTACTGTGCAAATTAAATCTACCGTTTGTGCCCAGAGAGCCTTACCAAGAGAAACTTTTCTCGGCCTACAACCTAAGCTAACATAAGAATAAACCAGGCCTTCCCTAAGCATATATGTAGTCAGGCCTTTACATATAATTTTTAAACACTCATCTTACGTTTCCCTACAAGCATTTTCATTACGATTCATATGCAAACAATGAATTACATGTGCAACTTTAATATGGTGCACGTTTAAACTACTGCAATTACATTACACACGAACTAATTCCTCTATGCATTATGTTCACACAATTCAATAAGCATTACATTACATCATTATCCTAACACCATTATGCAGCTGAGTTCACTTTGTCTCAGCGAACTATTCATTCTTTACTAAACATGCATGAATATACAACGGAATATAAACGAATATATGTCTGAATACATGTGGGTGCGGCCTATCAGTGATTATGATGCACCCCTACAATTCACAAGAACATTTCGCTCTATCAATTGTTTTAGTTGGAAATATTTTGTGCATTTTTTGTAAGGTATATAAGTCTTGCACATACATGTTTTGTCCCATTGCCTTATCTTTCTTCTAAAGGATTATCATTTATGTTAATAGATGGCATCCCCACCCAAAATTGGATTGCATTACATCAACTTTCATTCTCTACAAACTTTAAGGGATCTGTGAAGGGGGGGCTAAGACCACAACCAGAGCAGTCAAACAGTTCAAAGCTCTGAGAGTGACCCAATTCATAATCCTGCTAATATCCTGTTATCCCCCTCCCAGGGGAGGAGGATGGTAGCAGACCAAGGCGGGAGACATGCGGAATTGCTGTGGCAAGCGAATCGCCAAGCCTTTGTGACTGCACCCCAGAACGGATTGAGATGGGAGAAGAGCGAGTGCAGGCAGCGGCCTCCTCACCATGCAGGGGCTAACCAGCTCTTAAAGTGGCCTCCCCTCCACCACCCGAGGGATCAGAGAAATCCTACATGCCAGGTCACTGAGGACACCGGGAGGAATGGAAAAACAACAAAGAGAGTCCAACTGCAATGCCTTACTCATTGAGTGGGGGCGGAGCTGGGAATCGGAGTGGCCCTCTTCCCCACAGGCGCCTGAGCAGAACATATTGTCACCATCTGGGGAGACAGATTCATGGGATCCCCTGACCAGATGACTGGAACCTTTGGTACCCACAACCACATAACAGGGCCTGATGCTGACCACCACTAAGGTATTGAGTGCTGTCTCAGCAAGGACTCCAGAGATGGTGTTTGCCTGCGGCTCTTCCCCACTTGACTGAGGCGTGTTGCTGCCGCCTGAAAGGGGGGGCAGAAAAGGGGGCCCTTGACCACTGGACAGGACAGCGGTGCACATACAGTGGGCTGTGGGCCCAACTGTACCATTGCCATTTTCCCCAGTGCCAGGGCATAGGAGAGGGGGACTGATACCCACTGAAGTGTTCCTGCTGATAAACCCTTCAAATACTAAGCATAACTCACTGGAGGAGTTTTGGGGCTACTCGGTCACCTTACTTGGGAGCCCCCAGCTTGACTGCTTAGGCGCAAAGAGTGAGATCATGGTGAAGCCAAAGACCATCAGAATGGGGGATGGAGCCCATCAGTCAACTGAGACTGTCTTGGAACCCTCTGCGACCACTGTGGAGAAACATTTACAGGAACATACTGAGAAATTCTCTGAAATACTGCATGCAGTTCTGAACATCAAATCCTTGCTATGCCCAAAGATTGACACATTGGTTGTAAGTATGGGATTCCTACATGAAGACCATAAGAAATTGTGGGACAGAGTGGACACTGCATGATCCACAGTGGCCATGCTGCGACTGTCCACAGCTGAAGCCCACAACCAGATCCCCAAATTGAACGAAGAAGTCCCGCAATTATGACTCAAAGCAAACTATGTGGAGGGACACACAGATCCCTATAACATAAGAGGAGTTTTTATGTATGGGATGCTATGGACCCAATGAGGATAACCCCCAATACATTGTAGATCTAGAAATGAGGATGGCAGCAATCTCTGTACCAGTAATCGTAGGTGGGGATTTTAGAATCAATCATGTTTATTGCGTGGCAACAAAATAGCAAGTACACAGTTTAACTGCCTCTATCATACCGCCGGCAGAGCAAGAACCAACAAGAGTGACACAGCGTTTAGGTCTACACCCCTGAGGTCGACCTCGCGATGAGTTCAGATCATAGTGAGGCAGGAAACAGCTAGTGAGTGTACCACTTTTCAGAAAATGTTAACACAAATAAACAACCACCCCCCTCCCGACCCACCCTCCACCCTCCCTCCGCATCAGTTCATGTCTAACTAAGTCAGTGCAATCCTAGTTCCACTCGATGATCCGTTATCTAGTAAGTCAGTTTGGGGATGTACCAGGTGGTTCTATGGGTATGAGACGCAGGATTTGTAGATATTTCGGACATGTTACTTCCCTCATATCTTTGGTTAGAATCTGCAAGAAAGGGGCCCACAGTGTCGGAAACTCCTTGCCCTTCCCATCTACGCTAAGTGATAAAAGCTCCATTGCTAAGAGTTGCCACAAGTTCTGAATCCAATCTCGAGGGTCAGGGATCGTCAGGGAGCCCCAGTGTGCTAGAAGTACCTGCCGTGCTGCAAGCAAAGCCATGGCGATCTGCTTACCCTTCAGAGACTTCAATGGAAAGGACTTAGGATGGGGAAGGCCCAACAGCGTATGCTCGGGTGCTCGAGGTAGTGTAATCTGAAATGCTGTGTCCACATCATCTAGGACTGCTGCCCAATAACGCACCAGCTTTGGGCAGTGCCAGAGCAAATGTACTAGTGTGCCAGTGAGACCACACCCCCGCCAGCAGAGACCTGACTTGGACCTGTCCCAGCTCCTAATGCGCGCTGGCGTATAATACCAGTGAGTAACCACCTTGTATGCAGATTCCGCTCCCGCCGTATTAGCGGGTGTGTGATGCGCTCTATAAAAAATGTGCTCCCACTCTTTGTGTGTAAGGGGCCTCCCCAGCTCTGTTTCCCATCTGATTTGTGCTTTCGTGCGGTGTGGCTTGGATGGTATGGTGATCATGGCATAGAGTTCGGAGATGAGTTTGCGGTCATCCTTCTTGTACACCAGCCATTTTTCAAAAGATGTTAAGGGGCGAGACATGAGTGCGACGTTCTCCGCCCTCGTAACCCAGTGTGCAATCTGTGAATAGTGGAAGGCATCTGACGTTGGCAAGTCGTAATCCCTAAGCAACTAGGTCAAATAGGAAGCCCACTCTTTTGCACCCCTTCTCCCTCCAGCGCTGGAAGGCCGGGGACACGCATCCCGGCTGGAAGATGGGGTTATCGACTATAGGGGACATAGGGGAAGGGAAGCTGGTCCACCCCTTCGAGCCAGCCAACTGATCCCAGACCTTGAGCGTCGGGGAGGTAACCGGAGAGGAGTAGAGTCCCCAAGCTCTATGTCTGCGTGGGAGCCACAGTTCCCGCCATATATTCCGTCCGGCAACTGTTTGGTCCATGAAATTCCAGTGTTTGCTGGATAGTGGCCTGTTCCATTCCATGATGTAACGAAGGCAAGCTGCCTGATAGTAGGCGCTCACTATCGGGAAGCCAAGTCCTCCCTGGGCTCTCGAGGAGGCCACATGGGCAAATGCAAGACGCGGTTTCTTGTTATCCCATAAGAATTTGTTCAGAAGTCTCTGCAACTTCCGCAACACCCCTGGGGGTGGGCTTAGCGGGAGCATTTGAAAGAGATATAGGATGCGTGGCAACACCGTCATCTTTACTGCCGCAATCCTACCGTACCACGCCAGTTTGAGCCGCGACCAGGCAGCCAGAGCCTTGGTCGTCTGCTCCAGCAGCAGCGCGTAATTAAGAGCAGCCATCCTAGCAATGGACGCAGTCAGTCGAATGCCCAAGTATGTGATGTCTGTGGACACCCATTGGAATGCAAAGTCCTGCTGGAGATCATGCACCTCAGTCTCCGGAATAGAGATATTGAGGATTTGCGACTTTGTAAAGTTGACCTTAAACCCTGCTACCGTACCAAAAGTGGTAAGCTCCATAGTCAGGTACCGCAACGATGACTGGGCTTGTGTGAGGGAGAGCATGACATCATCAGCATACATACTGATTTTGTGTGTATCCGCCCCGAATTTAAGGCCCACTATGTCAGGATTTGCGCGAATGCATTGGGCAAAGGGCTCCATGTAGAGCGCAAATAAAAGCGGGAACAAGGGACAACCCTGCCGCGTGCCCCGGGCGATAGGGAAGGAGGTCGACCTGCAACCATTGACCCGCACTGCCGCCGTGGGGGATGCATAGAGACACCGGATCCAGCGAATAAAAGTGTCACCGAACCCAAATGCACGCAGCACCGCGAACAAGTACTCCCAATCCACGCGGTCAAAAGCCTTCTCCGCGTCAATCGAGAGTAGAAAGGCCTGAGTGCGTGATCGGTGTATAAAATCAATGAGGTGTAAAAGTCTCTTGGTATTATCCCCCCCTTGCCGCGTCGGTATAAAGCCGGACTGGTCCGGGTCTATAATGTTGTCTATAAGGGGACTGAGGCAGGAGGCTAAAATACCCGAAAAAAATTTGCGTCAATATTAAGGAGCGAGATCGGTCGGTACGAGCCGCACTCCGCTGGGTCTTTCCCCGGTTTAGGGATGACGGTAATTACCGCCTCAGACATAGTAGGCGTCACCTCCCCAGTGTCTAGAAAGGAGTTAAAGAGCCTCGTCAAAAGGGGGGCCAGTTCCACGCAAAATGTCTTATAAAACAGAGCCGGGAAGCCATCCGGGCCCGGCGACTTCGCCACTTTGAGCCGGGCTATCGCCGATATCACCTCCTCAATGCGAATAGGGGCATCCAAGAGATCAGCCGTTGGTGGGAGTAAGGGAGTGATATCACAAGAAGCCAGATATTTCCCTGGATCGTGCAGTGTGGCATCCTCCTTCGAATAAAGGCGGTGATAGAATTGACGGAAGGCATCAGCGATAAGGCCATCCGCAGTATGCTCAACCGCATTCTGGTCCCGTATGGATGGGATCGCGGTCGCCGGTGCCCTCGCCCGCAGCTTATGAGCAAGCATCCTCCCACACTTATCTCCACTGAGGTAAAATTTATGCCGCAGTCGCAGAAGCACATGCTCAGCCCTGTCTAGGTCTAGATGCTTCAGCATGCGTCGCCGCGTTTCCAGTTCCCTCCAAACTCTCGGTGCCCCAGTGCGCTTGTGAACTGCCTCTAATTCCCCCACTTCCTTCTCCAGTTCCGCCCGTTTCTCTTTGCGAATATGCGTGAAAGACGCCGCAACCGCAATGAATTCCCCCCGCACTACGAGCTTCAAAGTCTCCCAGACAGATGCGAGAGAGGTCCCCCCTGGTCATTCTCAGAGAGGTAGTGTTTTATGGTGACCCGGATTCGCTGCGTGACTTCGTCTGCTTGAAGAAGAGAGTCGCGGAGTCGCCAGCCAGGAGGGTTGAATCGCCCGCAGCGCGCCGGGAGCTGGACTGAGATAAGTGCATGGTCTGATAGGGAACGCGGAGTGATATCCGAATCCTGTAACAGAGGAAGGAGGGGTGAGGAGGCTAAGAAGTGGTCAAGTCGCGCATATGTCCTGTGTGCCGCTGAATAGTATGTATAGTCCCGTTCAGTAGGATGTTGTATGCGCCACACATCACACAGCCCGCAGTCAGACAGCCACTGTTTCCCAGCCTGTGATATTGTCCCTGCCTGGGTAGCCCTCTGTCCTGACCTATCCAACTCCGGATCCATCACTACATTCAAGTCCCCCCCGATCAGAAGTGCAGAATCAGGAGAAGCAAGGACCTCTGCTAAAGCAAGGCGCAGAAAGGGCTCCTGTCGCTCATTTGGGGCATATAAGGATCCTAATGTTAAGTGCGTATCCCCCCATTGTACCCTGACTGCCAACAACCGGCCTTTTATCTCTGCCACCGTAGCAACCACCTTGCATTGTGAGCGCGCACTAAAAAGGATTGCTACCCCATTGTGTTTGATCAAACCCGATGACCAGAACTGGTGCGGGAAGCGCCTATCCCTCATGCGCTTGGTAACTTTAGCTAATAAATGGGTTTCTTGAAGTAAGCAGACATCCCCACCAGAGTTTTCTAACAGTGAGAGTATAGCAGAGCGCTTGACAGGATTATTCAACCCCCGTACATTCAAGCTAACAATTTTCAGGTCCCTACCCATCCCAGTAGTGTGGGCCAGAAACGCTATTGGGCAGCCTATGGCCACCGGTCTCAAAACCAGTACAGATCTCCTCCCATGAACGGGCCAGTCGCCCATCTTGCCCGAGAACTGATGCGGAGCCCCCAAGGAACCCCCAAACATATCCCAAAGCAGAAACATAACAAACCCCAGAAAACAGCACAACCAAAGAAAAGCAAGGCAACATGACAAAAGTTCGTCTCGATGAGCAGCGTGTAGGGAGATGTGGCCCCGCCCCAGGACACATCAGGAGTAGCGTAGCCATCACTCCAATGTCCAGGGTGTACAAACAGTTAAGGGGTCTCCCCCCTCCGGCGCCGACAAAAGCATCCCAGCGGTCGCCATGCTAAGTGCATCCAGATGTCTCGGGGTTGTCAGTCACTTGTGAAACTGATGAGAGGGCTGCCTCTCTCTCGAGCTTGCTAGCAGCTATGTCAGGTGCGGGGCTTGGTTTCGAACTCCCCACTCGTTGCCATTCGGAGGAGCGACGCCGTCTGCGAGGAAGTGCTTGAGCGTCGTGCGTCTCAGCAGATGGGCTTTCAATGCCCAGTTTGCCATATGCTTCCTCCAGGGATCGAATCTGATGCAGTTTGCCCTGAAACTTGAAGATGAGGCGGAACGGATGGCCCCAGGAATAAGGAATCTTCAGATCTCTGAGATAGTTAGTGATGGGTTTAAAGTCTCTACGTTTAATCAGAGTAGATGCCGCTAGGTCCTGGTAAAGCACTGGCTGATGATCACGGAATTGCACTGGATTAAGGTCCCTAGCTCTGCGGAGGATACGCTCTTTTAGTTGGAAGTCGTGCACACAGACGAGAATGTCAGGGGGGGGAGCTTTGGCGCCACGCGGAAGGCCTACACGGTGAACACGATCCATTTGTATCTCTCGGTTTTCTCCCTCCCCCAGGATCTGGAGGAACAGGGCGCTAACATATGCACGTAAGTCGTAGCCTTCACCCTTCCACGGAACCGCCCGGATCCGGATGTTGTTGCGCCGGGAACGATTCTCCAAATCCTCCGCGTGCGCTTGTAAATCGATGTTTTGGTCCCGGAGGCGTATCATCTCCTGCTGCAGTTGGTGCAGATCGTCTGCCCTGCTCAGGTCGTGCTACTCCAATGTCGCCACTCTTTCTCCGATGCCGTCCACATCCCGCCGGACCTCCCGAAGATCCGCGGAGAGCTGCGAGCGGAGGTCTTGAATATCCTCTTTAATGGCGGAGAAGAGCTCAATCATGAAGGCCTTAGTTGCTGGTGCGTCTTCCCCGTCCATCTGTGTCGTACCAGCTACCGGTTGTGCTGCGGCGTGCCCCGTTGTCTTCTGCAGCAGATCTTTGAGGGATTTGTCTTTTTTCCCCCTCGTCGAAGACATACTGGGACCGGGCAGCCCACCCCGGACCCTCCGCCTGCTCTTTCCTTTGCGTAGGGGCCGCTGACTGAGGCACACACTCCCACCGGTCTCCCTCTCAGCCGGACCGCCACGCTGCGTCAGATGACCCCCGGCCCACCTGAAGATGCACACACGGGTTCGCTGCTTGTGTAGATGTCGCGCTCCTCAAACCCCTCACCGGAGCCCCGGCCAGGGGAACTTCCTTGGTGGACTGCCTAGCGTTAGTGCCGTGAATGGGGGCGCCTCGGGGCAGTCGGATCAGCAGCGAAAGACAGTGTCCAGTGGGGGGGGGATCGGTGTCACGTGGCGCGCGCCCCACCCTTAGCGCCAACCAGAGTGCGGCCCATTAATAGGACAGCTCGCCGCAATCCCCAGGCCAATGTCACGCTGTCAGCCACACAGCACTCACCGGGGGGCTCAGAAGTTCAGTCCCAGCCTCTATGTACCTTCACAGCTCTCCCCTGTCTGCTTCCAGTGGGGACCTCAGCGCCAACATGTCGTGTAGGAGTGCCGGCCCAGCCAGGGGTTTCAGGCACCGGCCCCCTCCACACGATCACAGGGCGCCCTGTCCCCGCTAGGCCTCCCGATCTCCGCCGTGCCAGCGCCGCGGACCGGGCAGCTCAACAATGCCCTCCGCTCAGAGTTCCGACTCCCAGGCCCCGTCAGAGCGTCGCTCCGTCTGCCGACTCGCAGACCGATCTCTGCCTCCGCAGATTGCAGCGCTCATTCCCGGCCCACCTCTCCTTATCAACAGGCCACACGGGGGTCACCGCAGCCTCCGTAACTGCTATGCGGATGGCAGACACCGACCCTCTCACGGAGGCAGGCACACGTATGTTCCACCTCACCAGCGCCTGGGCTCATACAGTGCAGCACGTTCCGCGTTCACTGCTCACAGTCTCTGGGGACCCACAGGACACAACTCCGTCTGCCGAACTGCAGACCGGACCTCACAGTCTCAGGCATACTACTCTCCCGGGCTTGCTACTCCTCACCTGCAGGTCTCGCAGCGAAGCGCCGCCTCCACATGAAGTGCAGCTTCCAGCCGCTGTATTAGGTCGAGTCTCTTCTACTGCTTAGGACTCGGACCGGCTGCTGTCCCGCAGCTGTGGGCTAGGCCCGACCCGTCACTTCTTCCCGGCCGCCATTTCCGACCCGGCCCGGGCAGGTCCCTCTAGTGTCCCCAAAATGGCGCCGCCTCCGGATCGCGTCCTTTGCGATCGCGCCAGTGACCAGATCAATAGGGGGGGTCCGATGCAGGTGGGGGCAGGTGTACTACCGCTATGCTCACCCGGATGGGCCACCCTGACAAGCACAGCAGGCTACGAGGATATTCGGCCTGTCACCCGGCTGCATTTCACCCGCCGGGCCGCAGCAAGGCCGGGGCCGGGAGGGGCCGTACGGCGGAGCTGGTCACTCAGATCCCAAAACAGAGCCTGCCATCAACTCCTGGACAGCTCCGCGGTTCAGCTCACCCGCTTACAGGGTCGGATGGGCGCCAGGTAGGGCGATAATCAAATGCTAAGTAGCGGCGGCGCCGGAGGGATAGGGACCCACGTCCTATCTCGCCGCCATCTTGGCCACGCCACCTAGGTGGGGATTTTAATGTCCTGTTAGACCCTGTGTTAGATCGGTCTACAAGAAGAGAGAGTGTATATGTCCCCAGAATGAGAAACGCCCTAAAAAGCATGATACGTGATTTTAATTTAGTGGATGTATGGAGACATTTGAAGGGCAAGACAAGGGGGTACACGTACCACAGCAAAAAACATCACCACTTTTCGAGACTTGACTATTTTTTAGTTGATAGATCTTCTGCAGCAAATATTAAGGAGATCAAGCATTTCCCTGCCCATATTTCAGATCACTCACCTGTAATGATAACCATACAAGCTCTGGGGCCACAACCACCTAGGAGATGGACTTTAAGACGTGCATTGCTCCTAGAAGAGGGAGTTGAGATAGCTCTGAAGGAAGCAACAAATGAATACTTTGTTAATAATCTAGACACTGCCCCCTTGGGTATTGTATGGGACGCCTTTAAGGCATATATTCGGGGAATCCTAAAAAGCCTAACTTCATTAGAAAACTGGAAAGCACGTATAGAACTAGAGAATATGGAAAAGGAGATTGGGATTTTAGAGGAGGCTCTATACTCCATGTGTATGGGGGAAGAAAAAACGAGGATGGAAGATAGACTAAATGAGGCACAACTAGAATTTAAAATAAAAATAGAGCAAAAGTGTAAAGCTAGATGGCAAGCAGCAAATATAAAGGAATTTGAATATGGTGAAAAAGCAGGTGCTTTGCTTGCCTGGAAAGCGAGAGTGGAAAGGTTAAGGAACGAAATAAAAGAACTTAAAAGTGAAACAGGAGAAAAGTTGGATAGCTGGGACTCCATGCAGGAGCACATAGTTACATTATTTTCACAGCTTTACATGGAAAATGGTATCTCTGATACCACAAAGATCAGATGCTGGCTTAACTCGCTTGATCTTCGGTTCTTGAGCGAAGAAGGGAAAGAAATACTGGAAGCACCCATTACAAAAGAAGAGATAAAAGGAGCAATAAAAAAGTCTAAGAATGGGAAGGCGGCAGGGCTTGATGCTCTCCCGGCGGAAGTATATAAAAACATAGTCGAAGAAATATTACCTACCTGGGAGAAGTTGTTTAATTCGATATATAAAGGGGGAGTGCAAGCCCCAGAATCATGGCGTGAAGCCTCTATAGTTTTAATATTGAAACCTGCTAAGGACCCGGTTAAGGCTGAATCATATCGGCCAATATCCCTGCTAAATGCTGACTATAAGATCTTTGTCAGAATTTTAGCAGGGAGGTTATCCAGAGTAATACATCAACTGATACATGAGGACCAGAAGGGGTTTATCCCCGGAAGGCAAATGTGTGAGTTGACCCAGCAACTAATAGGATGCATTGACATAGCTATAGAAAGATCTGCTCCCTTGGCGGTTGTCACATTAGACGCCGCTAAGGCGTTCGATCGAGTTTGTTGGGAATATTTATGGGTAGTCTTAGAACATATGGGATTTGGGCCAGACTTTATAATTACACTAAAAACATTATACAATTGTTCTACAGCTAGGATTCTGTTAAATGGAGTCCTTACTAAGAGTTTTCTGATTACAAGAGGGACACGACAGGGCTGTTCAATTTCACCCCTGTTATTTAATTTATATATCGAGCCATTTGCTCAGGCGCTTCGTCGGGATAACCAGGTGAAGGCTTTCCGTATAGGTCTGTTTGAAAAAAAAATCTCTTTATACGCAGACGATTTAATCATCTATACAGCAGACCCGGCCACAACAATCCCAAGGATAGAGCAACTGGCGGATGAATTTGGGGCTTTGTCTGGATACTTAGTAAACAGAGAAAAACCGGGGTCATGTGTTGGAACATCCCAGACTGGAGGGGAGTGTACAGAAAGAGATCAGGTATTTAGGAATTAACATTCTCAATACAGTACAGGATATTCCACAGCATAATCTTGAAAGAATCACAAAGGAAATAGAGAGAACACTAACTAGGTGGAAGAATCTCCCGTTAACGGTATATGGAAGGGTCAATCTGATTAAAATGGTGATTCTGCCGAAGCTTACATTTCTTTTTAATTGCATACCTCTAACGTTCCCGAGTAGGCTAATCGATAAAATACAGGGTAAATTGGGCAGTTTTGTTTGGGCAGATAGGGGAGCACGTATGTCCTGGAAGAAGTTAAGGCGAAAATTGGCAGAAGGAGGGCTTGCATTACCAAACGTAAAATTATACTGTATGGCATTCCAGTTTAAAAACTGCAGGGTTTTACTATGCACACCAGGGCACAGGGTGTGGGGGGGTTTGTGTGAAGAGATGATTAAAGAGTGGGGTGGGAAGGGATTTTTGTTTAAGTTTGGTGCAAAGAAGTTCTTCAAAAGAGTAAAACTAAAGACGTTGAAGGCAGCTCTGATTTTGTGGGTAAAGATCAGGAACATATTAGGAATCGGTTATTATTCAGGAGAGGCTCCAATATGGGACTCACCTGGTACGCCTGAATGTTTGCAGGACCAACTAAGCATCCCACTTAGGAGGCAGAGGTCTGGGGGGACCTGATAGTGATGGATGAAGTGGTCCCATGGGAAGTATTATGGAGCAAGACAGGGGGATCTCTGTCTCGGTTTAAATTTCTTCAGTTAAAGTGCTGGGGGGAGGCGAATAGGCTTGAGACTAAGAGTCTTTGGGAGTTCGGAAAAAAAATTAAAGAACGAAACTATAGCGAAGAAGGAAATAAGCGGATGGTACCATGCACTACTGACTTCCGAGGAGGAAAAAATCAAAGCCCCCTACGAAATATGGGACGAAGTGATGAAGAATCCTGAGCCACAAAAATTATGGCAGCTTTCTTTCAAGTTGCTTTACAAAACGGTTAAACCATCGAATTTGAAGAGGAATCACTTCTTTACGGCAAATAGACTTTACTGGACTCTACAAAAACTAGCAAAGTTTGTAACTGTTACCCCCCAAATGTCGCAGGTGCGGAGTATTGAGTGCTAATGATAAGGACTTGTTTTTTAATGTCCTCAGTTAGAGGAGTACTGGTCTGAGGTGGAAAAGATAATTAACGAAATTTTTGACATAAACATCAAAGTTAGCCTTTTATTGATAATGCTGGGGGTAGAAGATAAGCCATGTAGTGCTATTACTGGGGATAAACAGGCTTTGCTATTTTATCTAATTCTTCTCGCCAGGCAGGAAATTTGTAAAAAATGGATTGAACCCGCCCCACCACAAGGGTTGGACTGGTTACAAGCAGTAAGAAGAACGGCAAAAATGGATACTGCTCTGGAGTCCAATATACATTCTAAGATTTGGGTGGCCTTCCAGGACTGGAATGGTTTTATAAGTGTGTAACCCACTCTGTCCAATGATTACACCTGCGTGGGCTGTGCTGCCAGGATACTGGAAGGGGCATGAGCGCAGGAACTATCGAAATATCGCAAAAGCCTGGGAAGGAATAGATTGTTTGACAGGCTGTTATTTGCATATAATGGTGGTATGAGGACAAAAAAAAACATAAGAGTAGTGGGCCTGTCTGAAAATGTCAAAGGCCCAAGTATGAAATTATTAATTGAAAACTGTCTAGCTAATACAGTGCTAGGGGGCAAAACATTCACATTCTTCTCAGCAGAGAGGATGCAAAGAGTCCTCGGCCACTGGCCTCCTCACGGTGCCCTTCCCCATGGGGCACACATGTTTAATTACCAGGAGAGAGACCATATACTGCATCTTGTCCGCGCCTAGGGTCTCTGGCACGTAGAAATCCGTAAGGTGATGATTTTCCCTGATTACACAACGGAAGTGCAAAAGAAACAGGAATCATTTCTGGAGCTCAATCAACAACTGCACCAGTTGAATATCAAATATGGTCTATAGATTCCAGCAAAGCTCAGAATTAAGAATGGGGAGAAGATGGGCTTCCTTAAGATGCCATGGGAGGCATGAACCTGGTTTGAGAGGAGATGAGTGGTCCCTCCACAGGGCTGGGGAGAGGGTGAAGGAGGATGGCTGCTTGTGAAGAAGAAAGACCAGGAAGATTCACCACAAACCAACCAGAGAATAGGCTGCATCAGAAAGGGCACAGGTAGTAGCAGATGTGACAGGGACAGTGATAAAACATTACTTCACAGACAATACGGGCTTCAAACATTGCAGTGGAATGGGATGCATTTAAGGTAGTACTTAAAGAGATATGTATGACAGAGGCCATTGTAGCTGGGAGAGTGCTCCACAGGAAACTCATTAGGGACTTAGAGAATCTAAGTGTGATGGATGCTGGAGCAAGGGCAGTCATAGGGGAGCTGAAGAAGGAATATGAGGAGAGTAATATGAATATGTAACCTGGATTATAAGACGTATACAGCATGCCAACATGCTTCAGATGACAAAGCTGGGGCCCTGCTTGCTTGGTTGCTCAACTTGAAGATGGCCAGAATCCCAATAAATGCTATACATATCCATGAAGGAACGATAGCAAACACGCAACAGATTCTTAATGAAGAATTTCACTGTTACTACACAAACTTATACGAGAACCCTCCGGCTGCTACCTCTAACACACTGATACCCTATTTGGACTGATTGGCCCCATCAACCCTTACTGGGGACTAGAGACAGGAATTAAATGCTCTGATCACAATTCAAGAGATCAGACTGGCCAGTAGGCAATTGGCATGGAGTAAGACTCCCAGGATGGATAGCTTCCCTGTAGAAGTCTACGACACGTACTCTGCTGCACTGGCACAGCACTTACTAAATGTATATATTGAAGCCAAGAACAAAGGCAGTCTGCCAACATCCATGAGAGACACTGATTGTAGTCCTCCCGTAGCCAAGTATGGGCCCCTTATATGTAGGTGTCATAGAGACTACTCTCGCACCTAAACCTTTATTACAAGGTACTTGGGAAGATACTGGTATCTCGCCTACACCCCATAGCACAGACATAAAACTAGACACAAATGGTATAATTCCAGGGAGGAATATGTTCTTAAACCTGCACCGCCTGTTTCGGATCATGGACTGGATAGCATCGCTTGATATCGAAAAAGCGTTTGATACACTGAACTGGCAATTTCGTTTCGCATTGTCTGACAGAATGGGGTGGATCAAGAATTCCAGAGGTGGATTTCCCTACTATACACAGATCCAGTGTTACGGTTCTGTATAGGCATAGAAATCACAGACCGTATACCAATAAAGGGAGGTACCAGAAAGGGGTTCCCCTGTCCTCTGTAATCTTTCCATTGCCTATTGATCCTCTAGCATGTCTTTTGAGGTCTAAGGGTCCTAATTGGGGAATTATAATTGGCTGACAGACTTACAACATATTACTACATGCTGACAATGCTTTGATTTATTTGCAGACAAATGTAATATTTCACTGGTAATCAAGCTCCTTAATGAGTTTGGTGATACCTCAGGTTTTAAGATTAACTAGGATAAATCCTGTATTTTCCCTCTACTGAAAATTCTGGATGGACAAACACTGGCCCTGCCTTCCACTCGTCTCCCCTGGAAATTGGATGTGATCAAATACCTAGGAGTCACAGTGTACTATGATGAGCATGATCTTGTTGATCGGAATCTGGGGAGAGTCCTCATGGTGACGAGAGACTTTCCCTTTTTTAACCCAATTGCTTCTACCGCTTATATGGAGGATTGCAATCTCAAAAATGTTGATCTTTCCTAGGTTGCTGTACTTCTTTGCCACCATACCGGTGGCACTGAACCCCACTTTCCTTTGTGAGCTGTAGGGGATACTCACATCCTTGATATAGGGAACTGGTAGCACTATTGAAACTCTATACTTCTCTTGGGGAGGGTGGGCTGGGAGCATCCAACTATCAACTGTACTATGCCGTGGTTCAGTTGCAGTGAGTTGCAATCCGGTTGGCACACATTAATACACAGGAATGCGACAATCTGTTGGCTGAGCAGGGTGATTGCAATGTCTTAGACTATTTGGTGGGTGCAGCAGCGAGTCTCAAACCAGAAAATATGTGATTAAGCGTAACTGGGCATGTTGAGGAAAATATGTCTCTGTCAGACTTGGCATCCATAAGGTGGTCTTTCCCCAGACTTTATGCCTTTAACTCCTGTTTTTGTTGATTCTTTTGGGTTGGCCTTAGGAGTCTGAGCACTTTCCCACTGTTAACAGGTGCTAACGTGCATGTGATCTCCCCTAAACATGATGACATTGGTGTATTCCTGATTGGCATATTTGATGTACTTGTAAGTCTCCTATAAAGTGGTATACCATATACCCAGGGTTTGTACTTCAAATGCTACTAGTAGGCCTGCAGCACTAATTGTGCCACCCACATAAGTAGCCTTTCTAACCTGTCTCAGGCCTGCCACTGCAGTGCTTGTGTGTGCAGTTTACTTCCACTTTGACTTGGCCTTAAACTCCACTTTTATTACATATCAGTCACCTCTAAGGTAGGCCCTAAGTAGCCCTGAGGGCAGGGTGCCATAGAAGTAAAATGTGTGTTTAACCTTTACATGCCCTGGTAGTGACAACCCCCCAAATTTGTTTTTCACTGCTGTGAGGCCAACCCCTCTCATAGGCTAGCATTCGGAATTCCTTAATGCACTTTTTAAGCTATAATTCCTGATCAGAGAGGAGTAGCTTTTCCATGTTTCATATCTTTGAAATGGTAATGATAAATCCTCCTTTAATGGTGAAGTTGGATTTAACATTACTGTTTTAGACATTTCACTTTTAGAAAGTGGACATTTCTCTGCACTTACTGCTCTGTGTGCCTGACAGCCTGTCTCCAGAACATCTCTAGGGTGGGTGGCAGCTATACTTTGTGCATTCCCTCTAGACAGCCACAACTGAGGAAAGATAGGTGTGTCTGAGTACCCATCTACATTCATCTACATTCTGATGGCCTTGTCAGGACAGGATGGAAGGGAGTGGCTAACACTTCACTTAAATAGGCTGTGTCCTGTCCCCACACAAAGAACAGATTGCCCCCCACAGATAGCCTGGCAGACAGGACTGGGTTGAAATGGATACTTGTGCACTTCAGAGACCTGCTTTGAAGTCACCCCTACATCAAGGGCACTTATGGGTATAAGTACTGGGTCTCTGACTCCCTAAACTCATACACTACTCTGCCAGGAGAAATGCTTTGCTGCTTAAATGACTCAACTGGACTGCTGATATGGAAGGCCTGCTTTTGTTTGTTGCCATGCTGCTTGCTGCTCTCTGACTCTGCCGAAGGAGAGCTGTACTCTGCCTTCACTCCAAGTGATCTCCAAAGGCTTGTTGGCTAGCCTCCTGTTGCTTGAGACTCAGGGATATCAAGGTCTCTACTCCTGCTCCTGTGCCTGGATCACTGGAAGTGGCCCAGGTACTTGCAACACAGATTTTGATGCATCTCTGCGGGTAGCAGAACTGGGACGTCAAGCGGTTGCTGGGAGAGCAATCGGTGAATCGCCTCAGATGCAGCGCTTTGCCTCCAGAGATTGACGCATCGGACAGTGTATCGCAACCGCTGCAGCTTGGTGAGATCGATAATCCTCTCCACTGCATGGCAATCAGTGCATCACTTGACTCCGACACCCGTCTTCGGAACTGACGTATTGGCCACTGCTTGGAGAAGATTGGTGCATCCTGCACCTGCTGGCCTTGACATCAACGCATTGCACTGTTTCCAACCTTGAAAGGTACTTTATTCAGAGGAAGCTGTGTAGGTCCTGTATCTGACCGGCTCTCCATCGCGGTTAGCCAGAACTTTGACTTTGCCTCAGTCCAGCGCAATCTAATGTAATCTTTTTAGTGCTACTTGCTTCTAAGCGCTTTGCTACATTTATTCATTTAAAATTCAATTTCTCAAATTCTATACATTGTATTTTTGTCGTTTTGGTCTTGTTTTATTCAGAATATAATAATCTATTTTTCTAAACTGGTGTGGAGTCTTTTTGTGGTGTATTCATTGTGTTACTATGTGAGTGTGTTGCACAAATCCCTTACAGATTACCTCTTTAAATAAGCATGACTGCTCTGTGCCAAGCTACCAAAGGGTGAGCACAGTTTATCTTTTAGTTTGTAGCTAGCATACCCTGCCTAGAGTGGTGGTTCCTCTCTGGCCTGGGTGCATATCTCGGCCAACCAAGAATCCCATTTCTAACAGTCTACACCTGAGATGGGAGATACCATATTCCCTGGCACATCCTATTTCATTCCTGACCCAAACCAGACCTCTGTGAGCCCAGTACCAGACCAATACTTGGACTGAAGCGGAAATGACAGTGTGGGGGTATCTGCTTGAAAATGGGCAATGACGCTCATTTATGGATGTAAGAGACACATACGGGCTGGGATAAGGGCAATACCTATTGTATGGGGCCCTGACTACAGTATGAGGGCAGATCTGGGAAGCACCACAAGCTGCGTCTGACCCAGATCTGGGCCTAACATTATTGCTAACTCAAAGCCACCAGCGAAAGGCTATCACATGCACATATGGGGTGCTACGGCATTAGATGTAACAAACTGCAGGGCAACTTAAGGAATGGCGGGAGCTGAGATTGGGACAGGACCTTGCACTACATGAAAGCGGTGACTTGAGTCAGGCAAAGGGGTATCAATGAACACTAGGATGCAGTACACACAGTTCAATATAGTTCACCACTTATACCTCACATCAAAAAGGTGGGACAAATGTACTCCAGGGCTTCCACCACATGCTTAAAATGCACGGAACAGGGTGCAGACTTCTTTCATATGATGTGGCAATGCTCGAGTGGTAGCCTGGTACTGGGGGGAAGTGCTGCGATACCTGGGGGAGATCACTGACATAACATTGATTCCAAAAATATTGTGATGCACAAATATCGTGTCAAAAATATTGTTGACACAAATATCATTTCCCTATGCTTATAAAGGTAAATAAAAATATCGACAAAAAATATAATTTCACGCTAATACCGTAAAATATAAGACAAAAATATTGTATTTCAATAAATGCAGTTTAAAATAGTAAATCTTAAACATTTTAATACATAACATTAATATAATGTATATTAAATATATTTAAGTAACATTTAATATAAAAAATAAATATATACTTATATAAACATACACATATAAATACATAAACACAGCACTATTATTAAAAATGCATATTTTACTTTGTATTACATTTTTTGTGTTTTTTTAATTTACTGCTTTATAAGGCACATATATATATATATATATATATATATATATATATATATATATATATATATATATCTGACCAAATAGTTTACAAATAAAAAATAAATTTCCTAAAAAATATTTAATAAAAAAATTAAAACTTATACACACACACACATATATATATTATACAGAGACACACACACATATATATATATATATATATGTATATGTATATGTATATATATATATATATATATATATATATATATATATATATATATATATATATATATTTATCCACATCCAATCCCGCTTTCAAAAGAGAAACCAGGTCTGACACATGCTAGGGTTGCACAGCTCAGATTTAATACCACCAAGTTACACCAAATAAACGACGCGGTATCCACTCCATCAGCCCCAGGCAGACGCGTTTCGGCGGATGCCTTCTTCAATGCCGGGTATTTGCTGAGAGTCCCAAAAGATAGTTGTCGCGGGGCTCAGTTAAAAATCACGCCGAGGAGTCCCATTGGCTAAAAGATGAAAAAAACAGAAAGAGGACTGGGACAGTGCCAAAGTAAGTACTCGCCTCTCTCTGTTGCCAAAGTTCCTCATACGTGGTGCAATCGGTCTCGCATAAAGGGGGCATGTATGTCCAAAGTCCTGAGCCAGGTATAGTAACCCGCCCTGCATCCAATAATGCCTTTGATCAACTTGCCTCCTTGAAATTGCGGGACCGCAACGGTGGATTCCATCTTTGCCAAGCAGCCCACTCAGCAGTCAATCTACACCCTCTCCCCGATACCTTCACACAATCCAGGCCGGGGGGGCGCCGCGTTGTGCAGTACATGCACGGGAACCAAAGAGTTTTGCCGGCATTACACGGAGCACCAGAACGAGGGGCGTGCCAGAAAGCGGAGCCGACCTCCGCTATGTATCCACATCCAATCCCGCTTTCAAAAGAGAAACCAGGTCTGACACATGCTAGGGTTGCGCAGCTCAGATTTAATACCACCAAGTTACACCAAATAAACGACGCGGTATCCACTCCATCAGCCCAGGCAGACGCGTTTCGGCGGATGCCTTCTTCAATGCCGGGTATTTGCTGAGAGTCCCAAAAGATAGTTGTCGCGGGGCTCAGTTAAAAATCACGCCGAGGAGTCCCATTGGCTAAAAGATGTAAAGACAGAAAGAGGACTGGGATATATATATATATACACAAATAATACAAAATTAAACAAATAAATAAGTAAAATAGTCAAGTCTGTGAAAAATAGACATACTATTTCCATTCCAGTCTGGGCAACAGTACGGAAATTGTTGGACTCCGGAGGGATAAAATATACTATTCCCACTCCAGTATGTGAAACAGTAGGGAAAGGGTTGGACTCCAGAGAGGTAAAATTTACTATTCTCACTCCAGTCAGTGCTACAGTAGGGAATACATTGGGCTCCGGAGAAGGTAAAATTTACTATTCCCCCTCCAGTCTGTGCAGCAGGAAAAGCGTAGGATGCCAGAGTGGTAAAATGTACTATTTCCACTCCAGGTTGTACAACAAGAGGGAAAGCATTGGACTTCAGTGGAGGCAGATTTACTATTTCAACTCAAGTCTGTACAACAGTAGAGAAAACATTGGATTCCAAAGAGGTCACATTTTCTATTCCTACTTAACTCTGTGCTACAGTAGGTAAAGCGTTGGACTCAGAAGGGGTAACATTTACTATTCCCACTCCAGTCTGTGCAACATTAGGGAAAACGTTGGATTCCGGAGGGGTCAAATTTACTATTCCCACTCCACTCTGTGCAACAGCAGGGAAAGCGTTGGACTCAGGAGGGGTAAAATGTACTATTCCGACTCCAGTATGGCAACAGCAGGGTAAGTGTTGGACTCTAAAAGGGGAACATTTACTAAACCTACTCCAGTCTGTGCTACAGTAGGGAAAGCATTGGACTCCCAAGGTGGAAAAATTACTATTCTCACTCCAGTCTGTGCACCAGTAGGGAAAGCGTTGAACAACCGAGGGGTCAAATTTACTATTCTCACTCCTGTCTCTGCAACAGTAGGGAAAACGTTGGACTCCGGAGGGGTCAAATTTACTATTCCCACTCCAGTCTGTGCAACAGTAGGAAAAGCGTTGGACTCCAGAGGGTAACATTTGCTATTCCCACTCCAGTTTGTGCAACAGTGGAGAAAACATTGGACTCCAGGATGGTCAAACTTACTTTTCCCACTCTACTCTGTGCAACAGTATAGACAGTAGTTAACTTCAAACACATAACATATTTTAATAACGCTATAAAGTGACAAAAAGTATAAAACTCTTAATATAAAAATTACATATATATACATTTAAAAATCGATTAAACAAGTTACATAATTATTACACAATTTAGTAATTAATGTCAATTTAAAAAAAAAAATATTAATTGATCCTTTAATTAAATTTCAACAGTATACTCCCTACCTAGCAACACACAATTAAAATATAATAAAAATAAAAATTATAACATTATTAACATATTAAGTAATCAATTAAATAATTAGTAATAAATGAATAATTCATTGTTCATTAATTATTACTTAAATAATTTCCCACCCTATTCCCTGACAAACCCAACAACCCACACCTAATATATAACATAAAAATATAATGATTTAATAATTTACATAATTATAAATCAAATAAATAGCTTAATACAAATTAATAATTAATTGGTAGTTGATTATTACTTAATTAACTTCTCATTCTACCCAACAAACCTAACAAACTCCACCTAAAGTACAACTTAAGAAATATAACAATTAAACAATTTACATAATTAATGATCAATTAAATAATTAATAAAAATATTATGATTAGTCAACTATCATTTAATTAACTTCCCACCCTATACCCCTACAAACCTAATGACCCACACCTAAAATATAACTTTAAAAATATAATAATTGTACAATTTACATAATGAATTATCAATTAAATAACTAATATTAATTACAAATTAAAAAATAGTTAATTATACCTAATTAACTTCCCACCCTGTACTCCTGCAAACCTCACATACGGCTTTTATACTATAAATCACTATTAACAATTAAATTAAAAATTACAAATGACTAAAATTAAAAATTATATTTACAAAAATTGACAACAATTATACAAATTATACGTATTTTAATATGAACTAAAACACATAAAGATAATTAAAAAGCAATACTTTTTACAAGTATAGTATTGAAAATGATATTAACAACACAGATATTCCCAAAAACGATATAAAAAACACAGAATCTGTAAATGATATTACTCACCTAAAAATCAATCTTTTTGCCAACGATATTTCTGTATCTTGATATTAATGTGTCACGATATAAAAAACTTGATATTCGTGTAGCTCGATATTAACAATCTGATATTACGTCCAAATACCACCTTGGGAAGCTGAACAATGGCCTCCTTCCTCATGGCCTGGTTCTAAGCCTACTAGACATGCACCCCATTTTCAAAAAAATACTGACACATATATAGATTTGTGAGTCTAGCCCTAGTCTTGACTAAGCACAGGATCACCATGGCTTGGAAGTCTGTGGCGCCACCTATCAGACTAATGTGGAAATCTGATCTATTTAAATGGTCTAAGGTAGAAATAGTAGCCAGATCAGACGCGTGGAGATTGGGGGAAAAGGGAGGGAGTGTATGACAAGTGGGACAATCTCATCAAAAATCGGAAACAAAATCGGATGACTGACCTCCTTTGGTCGCCAAATTGATCTGCAATTTGGACAGATGGAGACCCCTCCCCTACTGCGGGGCACTGGGTACATTGCTTGTATGATACCTCTAAACAACTGTAGCTGAGTTTACAATCTTTCCCTCTCCCATGAATGAGGTCCCAGCTCGAATGATTGGTCTGCACATGGAACTCACCAACCATACTGTGAAAAGGTGCTGTGAAACTTGAATGTAGCTGTTTTCTCAGTTAGGGTTTAATTAATTTAGGACTACCACACACATTCAGAACCCAGAAATGTCTAATAATGCCCTGATGCTCATGTATTTTATGACCTATTGACCTAAGTGCACAAACATCTGGATGTATCTGGAGTGTAATGTTGCAATGAACATTACTTGATGCTCCATGCCAGTGGAGACCCTGTTACAAACGCAGGGTCACAGCATCCTCTGCACAATATACCTGCCTTGGAGAGTGATGTCTTGATGTTTTGTTTTCTGTTTCTTCTTTTCTTATTTCTTTTTGTTTTGTATCCAAGAAAATCAATAAAGACTTATGTAAAAAAGGGATCTGTAAAGGGCTGGGAGTCTTCAATGCTCGGACCTTCCTCTGTGGAATTCCCTCAGAATGGCATTTAGTTGTGGTGCAGATGATCTGCCTTTCAGAAAGTTTTGAAATATGCTTCTGTTTTGGGTTTCACTTGTGCACTGATGGAACCAACTACTCTTTACATATTGACCATGCAATATTGCATTGAGTTGTGAGTCCCCTCTGCTTCTTCTTGTACCCCTCTTCACTTGCACTTGTGCTAGTGGTGCCTCGTGTAGTACCATCCCCTGATTTGAGCAAATTGCTGTCCCTGGACTCTTTCAACATTTAATATTCTGCAAGCCAGTGCAAAATGAGCCAGCCCACTGCACCACTTAGGGCCTGATAACGAGTTGCTCGCAATATTCTGACCCATGTGTTAACGCATGGGTCAGAATTACGATTTGGAAGATATGTAACACAGCTGAAATTTAGCGGGTACGTTAAGGAGTGATAAATAATGCCTCAACGCATAATCAGTCCTTTAGTCTCCTAATATACTGAACTGCACTGCATTGGGCCCTCGAGCAGCTCAGACTGTGCATGCAAGTGTGTGTGCCATCAGACTATTCTGCTTTGTGTCCGCACACACCTTAATAATGGGGAGAGGATGTGGCCTAACAGCTAAAGCGGTCTACCTCGAAGCTGGAAACCGGGTTTGAGTCTCAGCAGGGACGCCCAACATCCCGTGATTGTGGGCAAATCACTTAATCTCCCTGTGCTTAACAAAATTATTGTGTCCGTCTGTAACACAACTGGTGCTCATGTAAAGCCCTCTGATACCTTCGGGTCAAGTTTGCGCTATATAAAACAAACAAAAAAAAATGTTGTACATAGTGACCCCTTGCACCACTCGCTAGCATATTCACAATTGTGTGGCACTATCTCACTTAAGTAGCCCTGATTATTTCTTGATTTGGACACTAAGTGTAAGGTGGTTATGCTGCCCGTTCCATTTGTAGTCTTTGTACCAATATTACATTGTGTGCAATAAACCCACTTTTCAGTGAGATGGTCCCTCTGCATATTGTGAACTTACCAGATTGTTTTGTGTCACACACTCTAGAAGTCATTACTGTACCATACACTAGAAGTCATTACCATTGCACCAGCCTCATCTACAGTGATTCCTCCTACTAGGCCAGTAATTCTTCAATTCTGGCTGCCTCCTTTCCTAGAATCATGGGCCTCACTGGTTTCTTTTACTTCTCCAGTCCTTGCCTGTCTTATCGACTCATGCACAGATGTCTTTCTACAACCACTCAATTGGTGCTTTGAGAATTATCACAATCGCAACCTCCTCTGAAACACCCTTACATAATGCTCAATAGACTCTTGTGCTATATCTAATGCAGCAGTTCCAACTATATCCCATACTTTACTTGGACATCCTGACCTAGATGTAATAAAACTAATTCATCAATGATGACTTTGACTTTCGGCTAACCCCTTTTCACTTAACTCTTGTTACACAGACATGGCTAGAGCCCTCAGACTCAGCAATGTCAGATCATCTCCAGACTAGCCACACTACCTTCTTCAACTTGCCAGTCTACCTCACAAAGGTGAAAACATTGCCCTCTTTCTAGTTAAATGATTGAAAACTATCCAGGTCACAATGTCTAATACTCCAACATCCAGCACCCATTAAAACACAAAGGGGTCGATTCCGATTCGGGTCGGAAGCGCACCTAACACTATCCGTCCGGAAAAAAACCCAGCCGAATGCGTGTTTCCCGACCGATTCGAACAGTTGTCCGAACGAGCAAGTACGATGCGCATAACAGCCCAGATTCCGAGCGAGCCGTACTCACCCATTTCAGCTCCTGTTCCCCGCCCGAGCCGGATCCGTAAACGCCGAATCGAGTCGCACGGAACCAAATACACAGCACCTTCCGGCCGGACTAGTACGATGCACACTCCGTACGCGCCGAACCCGTCGCTACGTCCGGCACGTCAGAGCATCCGGGAGAGCTGCACATAAGCTCCGATTCGCGCCACAAGACGATCCACGGCTACTAGACGAACAAGCCAGCGACGAGTACGAGTCCAAGCCACGAGAAACCCGAACGAGTCGAACAAAACATGAATCCCATCGCGCAGGTCCTACCAATATTCTACATCTATTACCGGGACCGGTACGGACGCGTAGGGCGAAGACGGTAAGTCAAACACCCACTACACAAAGAAACGACACGTACCCAATATATGTCACACACACATAGGGATGCAGAAATGACGTACACTAGCAACAGCAGAACCATAGGGGCGGGATGGCTACCACCAATGCCATATACACCCATAGGGGGCTGGATGCCTACCACTACCACCACCCCTACTCAGGGGGCCTGGATGCCTGTCACTACTACCATCCCCACTCATAGGGGGATGGATGCCTACCACTACCACCACCCCTACTCAGGGGTGCCTGGATGCCTACCACTACCACCACCCCTACTCAGGGGGCCTGGATGCCTGTCACTACTACCATCCCCACTCATAGGGGATGGATGCCTACACTACCACCACCCCTTACTCGGTGGGGCCTGGATGCCTGTCACTACCACCACCCCTACTCAGGGGGGCCTGGATGCCTGTCACTGCTACCATCCCCACTCATAGGGGGATGGATGCCTACCACTACCACCACCCCTACTCAGGGGTGCCTGGATGCCTACCACTACCACCACCCCTACTCAGGGGGGCCTGGATGCCTGTCACTACTACCATCCCCACTCATAGGGGGATGGATGCCTACACTACCACCACCCCTACTCAGTGGGGCCTGGATGCCTGTCACTACTACCATCCCCACTCATAGGGGGTGGATGCCTACCACTACCACCACCCCACTCAGGGGGCCTGGATGCCTGTCACTACTACCATCCCCACTCATAGGGGATGGATGCCTACCACTACCACCACCCCACTCAGAGGGGCCTGGATGCCTGTCACTACTACCATCCCCACTCATAGGGGGATGGATGCCTACCACTACCACCACCCCTACTCAGTGGGGCCTGGATGCCTGTCACTACTACCATCCCCACTTATAGGGGGATGGATGCCTACCACTACCACCACCCCACTCAGGGGGGCCTGGATGCCTGTCACTACTACCATCCCCACTCATAGGGGGATGGATGCCTACCACTACCACCACCCCACTCAGGGGGGCCTGGATGCCTGTCACTACTACCATCCCCACTCATAGGGGGATGGATGCCTACCACTACCACCACCCCTACTCATGGGGGCCTGGATGCCTACCACTACCACCACCCCTACTCAGGGGGGCCTGGATGCCTGTCACTACTACCATCCCCACTCATAGGGGGATGGATGCCTACCACTACCACCACCCCTACTCAGGGGTGCCTGGATGCCTACCACTAACACCACCCCTACTCAGGGGGCCTGGATGCCTGTCACTACTACCATCCCCACTCATAGGGGGATGGATGCCTACCACTACCACCACCCCTACTCAGGGGTGCCTGGATGCCTACCACTACCACCACCCCTACTCAGGGGGCCTGGATGCCTGTCACTACTACCATCCCCACTCATAGGGGGATGGATGCCTACCACTACCACCACCCCTACTCTGTGGGGCCTGGATGCCTGTCACTACTACCATCCCCACTCATAGGGGGATGGATGCCTACTACTACCACCACCCCACTTGGGGGCCTGGATGCCTGTCACTACTACCATCCCCACTCATAGGGGGATGGATGCCTACCACTACCACCACCCCACTCAGGGGGGCCTGGATGCCTGTCACTACTACCATCCCCACTCATAGGGGGATGGATGCCTACCACTACCACCACCCCTACTCAGTGGGGCCTGGATGCCTGTCACTACTACCATCCCCACTCATAGGGGGATGGATGCCTACCACTACCACCACCCCACTCAGGGGGGCCTGGATGCCTGTCACTACTACCATCCCCACTCATAGGGGGATAGATGGCTGCCACTACCACCACCCCACTCAGGGGGGCCTGGATGCCTGTCACTACTACCATCCCCACTCATAGGGGGATGGATGCCTACCACTACCATCACCCCTACTCAGGGGGGCCTGGATGCCTGTCACTACTACCATCCCCACTCATAGGGGGATGGATGCCTACCACTACCACCACCCCTACTCATGGGGGCCTGGATGCCTACCACTACCACCACCCCTACTCAGGGGGGCCTGGATGCCTGTCACTACTACCATCCCCACTCATAGGGGGATGGATGCCTACCACTACCACCACCCCTACTCATGGGGGCCTGGATGCCTACCTCTACCACCACCCCTACTCATGGGGGCCTGGATGCCTACCACTACCACCACCCCTACTCAGGGGGGCCTGGATGCCTACCACTAACACCATCCCCACTCATAGGGGGATGGATGCCTACCACCCACACCACCCCTACACATAGGACGGGAAATGCATGACACAACCAGCATACTCCAACATAAGGAATGTCTGAAAATACATCCCACCAACACCATGACAAGCGTGTGTAGTCTGTGTCAAATGCCTACAACACTGAACATGACATTGAACATACAATGTGACCCCCTATCACATGTGTCACACATAAATGTGTGTGGCCTCCACAATGCAAGCAGACCATGACCACTGTGGCAATGGGGTATAACACCCCATCATCACAGTGACCAAAATGTAAGTCTGGGGTCCATAGCTGAAGCACATTTTGAACATTGTGGCAATGGGGACTAAACCCCCATCACCACAGTGACCAAAAGGTAAGTGTGGGGTCCATAGCTGAAGCACATTTTGAACATTGTGGCAATGGGGTTTAAACCCCCATCACCACAGTGACCAAAAGGTAAGTGTTGTCATGGGAAAAGCTGCAAATGCCAAACAGCATGGATGATTCCTGGTCACAGAACAACAAACACATCTGTGGCATAGTAGTGCTTGTGTCCCATAGCAACATACATTGGGTGAGGCAAACAGTGCAGTGCAAATAAGATATACCTTTGGCCATGTGCAGACAAACATCACCCATGGGGGCTGACATTGTCAACATTCGTCAATAACACAATGACAGAAGTGACCATCATAATGCAGGCCCACAAATCTGCACCAATGGACACACAATGTAGATATCCTGTGGAGACTGTAGATGTCAGGTGAACAAATACCATACCATGGCAGCAATGGGACATACAAATGATGATCATTGTGCTGACTGATGACCTAGGAGTCCCAGGGACAGCAGGGGAAACCCACCAAACAACATACAGCCAATGGCACACAAAGATATGCCAATGCAGTGGTGCAGATGCACAAACACAAACAGGCAGCCTCACACTGCATATCAAACACAACAGGTGATGGGGGGGTGCCAGTGTCCCCAGGCAACCACACAACACATGAGGAGGCCTGAATCACAATTACACAGATGTGTATACAGTGCCACACAAAAGTAACTCATGGATCGGATTGCCCTATGTGGGCAATCAGGCATTGTTAGATGAGAGGGAGCCCAAATTACACGTCACACAAGCTTGTAGGAACAGCAAATAACACAGCAAGAGACAGACCCACCACAGCACTACCCCCAGGGACCCCACATTGTGGTGACCCTGGCCTGCATGATAATCCCACTGTGATGACAAAGCTAGATGTCGTTCACACTGTGAACCACAGTCAAGTGTCCTGAGCTACAAACTACCATCACACCTACACAAGCACAAATCAATCAGCACGGCCTGTCAGCCAAGGCCAACATGGAGGTAGGGGTCTAGCCGTGCAACAACTCTCATTTGCACACACTCAACACCACACACCTTGATCTACACCAATGTGCAGCTGTGAAGCTCACATGGACTGGTGACATTGCACATGCACCCATGACAATCCCAGGGGTGGTGGTGGGAACTAAGGTGCAGAAACCCATCACACATGGCCAGTCAACAAGACTCGTGAATGTCAGACACACTGCACAGTACGCCGTACATGGGCATGACGTGAAATCCACCACAATCAATGTGATCCCGGACACAGTCACACACCAATGAAGAAGTCAAGGTCACCCACAAAGAACACACATAGACAACTTCCAACATTGCAGCTCTGACCCAGAGGAGTGGCAGCAGTCACACACACAACGTGTCACAATCACTGAAAGCTAACACAAACTGTACATTACATGACTTGTGTAACCAACAAGTGCCAAGGGGAATCCTGACTGTGTCTCATCTGCGTTTGCCCACAAACTCAGCCCTGACAGCAAACACACCTATGGATGACACCCTGATGACCAGTAATGTGCCATGCACCCACATCCCAGAGAACCCAGTGCGAAGATTTTGGGGGAACATAGGTCAACTCAGCAAGCATCACAAACAGGAACATCACTAGGGATCCCAGCCTGTGTTGCAAAATGGAAGTGAACACACACAGACATGCTCACACAACGCACACCTTGGGCTCAGGCAATGTCACGGAATTACACACTGCCATGAGGGGACTCCACTCCTGTGTAAGGAAAGCTGTGCCATACGTTGTCTCTGCAGGGCTCAATCATGTCAGCAGTACACTTGGTCACTCAGTCAACAATTAGCACAAAATGAAGGCTCTCGTCACATCAGCCTGGTCATGGGAGTGTCACCGAAATCATCTGCACAGATCCAACACACATGTATAGCAAGTTGCACTGATAACACAGATGAGTCCTTCCCCATTGATGCCCAAACTTGCATGTCCAGTGGAGATGGTCACACGGTCAGGGAAACAGACAAATTGAACAATGGCAAGCACAACTGATGTGCAGGGGTGTAAGCCACAGATGTGATATTGCAAATAAATGTAGGAAATCACATTGTCAAATATTGAAAACATGACACCCTCATATTGCTGCAAAGGATGACATGGCTACACACCAGGATAGGACACATTCCCCCCTGGACCACATGGGGTCCTGCACAGTAACACTTCATTTTCATGATATCAAAAATCACCATCACTGCAGCAAGGGCATGGTTAGCATCATCAACATCATGTACATCTGAAACTAAACCACCAGAGAACAGAAAGGAGCTGTATTCAGCATATGTGTGTGAAATATGAAAGTCCTGCAAAAATACAAAGGCCAATGGCCAGTCCAACAGTTCAGTCAGAACAGGGTGACAGTGGCAGATGTCACCCTCTGCTTGCCTGCACTGATACGGAGCAGGGACATTCCCCTCGGAGGGGCATACGGGGGGGCAGGCCAGGCACCGCAGGGACAGGATCAGGGCTCACCAGAAGGAGGCAGGGAAGGGGTGGCTGGTGCTGGAGAGTCACTGACAACTGCAGTGGAGGTGTCTGACATGGTGTGTGCCGGCACAACTGGGGGGCATGAGTCAGAGGGTGTGGGTGCCGGCACGACTGCAGTGGTCCGGCCAGATGGAGTGGACAGGTTCCCCACTGCAGTGCCCAAGTCAGACGGGGTGGTAGTGGACTCCACTGCAGTGCCTAGCTCCAGGGGAGTAGAATGGGGTTCAGGTAAGGTGGGCAGGACAGAGGGGGAGGACACAGTCTCCACACCAGTGGCACAAACATGTGCAGCGGGGGGGGTGGGGCTGGAAGAGCAAGTGGTAGGTGGAGAAGGCCGGATCATTATGGGGATGGTGTATCTGTGGGTGGGGGAACCTGGGGCAGGGTGTGGTGGGGGAACCAGTGTTGTGGGGGCCTGAGGGATAGAGGAAGGAGACTGTGTGGTTGAGCTGCAGGGCGGTGGTGGGGTCTTGCTCTTCCGGGACCGGGGGGACTTGCGTGTGGGGGCCTTAGTCTGTCCGTGCCTGGGGGAGGGTGTCCGGGGGTGAGGGGCACTCCCCTCTGTGTGGGTGGACTTCCTCTTCCCCCTGTATGCTGGATCAGCTGAATCGGAGGGGAAGAGGCCGAGGTCACAGAGGAAGAGCTGCTGTTTAGGTGGGGTTGCAGGTGAGGCAAGGGAAGGGGTCTTAGAGGGAGAGGATTTGGAGGACTGCGGCGTGACTGTGGATGCCTGTGTGTGTGTCTGTTCCCCATCCCCTGTGGGTGTGATATCAGTCCCCTGAGGATGCTTGCGTGCACGTTTTGCCTATGTTTTGGGTGATTCTGTGCTGCTTGTGTCTGTGTGTTTGGGTGATTGTGCAGGTGTGCATGTGCTTGGGACAGGTAGGGTGCCAGGAAGTGTGGATGGGGCAGAGGTAGGAGGGGTGAGGGACTGTTGGAGGAGGGACACTGCTGCCGTCAGGGAGGAGTCCATGGACTTATTGCTCCTCTGTAGGGCAGACATGCCAGATGAGATGCCCTCCATGAACGACACCAGCTGTGTCAACAGAGTGGTGTGTGCATGGAGGACACTCAGCATAGCTGTCTGCCCTACATGGAGCTGGCGAAGTAAGTACACAGACTCCTCACTCAGGGCAGCAGGGGACACAGGGGCAGGGGTGTGGTGCCTGGCACGAAGGAGACACGCTCCCGAACACGGGAGCCTCCACGGACCTCTGGAATGGGAGCCAATGGGAGGGCGGTGGTGGTGGTGGTGGTGGTGGCGGGGCCAGCCATACTAGCTGGGGTGTGGTGGCTGCTGACACCCACCTCCACAATGGAGTCATCCTCCGAGCTGCTGTGGTCCTCAGCTGAGGTGGATGGTGCTGAGGTCTCCTCGGTGTGGCTCCCCTCGCCCTCCGTGCCACTGGGTCCCTCCGACCACTCATCGGCTGCTGACCCAGCCTGGCTCTGCAGCTCCTCCTGGTCCTTGGAGCTGTCCCCTCCTGTGGCCGTGGATGTATCTGCAAACAATTAGGGAAACAGACAAACATCAGTCACCTGCACTGACCGCACACACCACAGTAAGTACAGCACATTACAAAGCAAGCCCTGGCATCCTTAGTTGAACATTGCCAAAAGTGCTCACACAGATTAGGAGAAGCCAATTGTCAGTCTGATGGTCAACCATGGCACTCACACCCCTCCTGGCCTTTGTAGTAGGGTTCTGTTCTACCATATAACACAGACCTATGTACCTTTCTGCTCTGCCCATGAAACATGGCACTCCCATATAGGCCCCACCAGTCAGGCCCTGATAGATGACCTAAGCTGTCCATTGTACTTTTAGCCTTTTAGTACCTGTCAGTGGTCCACACCCCCTTAGATACATACACTTAGGCCCAAACCCACCTCCTTAGATGCACACACACATGTAGGCCCAAGAGGCCACTGCCTCATGCTATCATTTTTCTAATACAACTAATCTTGTAGGCCTTTCTGACCTGACAGCAGGGACCTGTGCCATCCACCGCGGCACCAGCCCCCCCCTTGTAAATATCCACAGTCACAAGAATAAGGTTAGCCCACACGTATGTGACACTCTGCTGGTTCATCTTGCTCTTTCACAAGCAATGTTTGCAAAATTTTAACTTATGAAACTTTCAACGCTTGCTCCACTGAAACTGAAAAGGCGGCTACGTGACAGAGAAATAATATATAAAATTCTCAAATTCAGAGCATCTTACGGTAAAAGTTATCTTTTTCTTATGTTTGCGGTCAAGAGCACCGACCACCTGCTAAAAGCCCCTGTTTTCACCATGATACCACTTCTCTGTTCTTCAAAAAACTTTCCACAGTTACTGTAAGCGTGTGGTCAAGGACCCACGTCAGGGCCCACGTCAACTGTGGGTAGGAGTTCTGCATTAAGCCATATAAAAGCTTTGCACCCATGTCCACGCCCTGAACTCTTCATACCAGTGCATTGCATGGGGAGGGTTCACGGTCGGCCGTTCTCCTGATATTGGGCCTCGAAATTCTACTATCAAGGTGGTAATGCTCTTTTCTGATTGCTAGCCTTTTGCCTTTGTCAGCCTCTCTAATTTAGCTCATCCACACCCAATTCATTGCATTCATCCTAGCTTAAACTGTGTAGCCTTGGATGGTTCTTGCTCTCTTATTTAAGATTTGCCTTCTAGGCGCTTGCCTATTCATGATCCCTCTTTTAAGACTTGCCCCATAGGCTGTAGCTCACTGATAGATAGTTACATAGATCTTTGTGCTTCACTTAAAATATGATTTGTAATATTGTTGATGCTTTCATTTTCATCCTGCTCATGTGTTGACGAGCAGCATCAAATGAACAGTTCTCGGTGTTACTGAATTGCTTAACAAAGTGCCACTGTATTTCACACCGTTGTTCCTTCTTTTCAAGTGAACGAGCAGAGTGCGGGTCGTGCTCTCATGAGCCGGTAAGCAGAAGGGTGTGACCACCCATTTACCCTCAAACAGCTTGCACCCATCTGTCTGGTGCCTGCCGGATGGTAATACCCCAGTGTGGACACATGCACCACCTACCCAGTTGTTGGACATTGCAGGGAACACGGTGAAGTATGTGAACATGCACACATCACATCTCTTGCCCCTGAGTCAGTACAGGTGTCCAGATGAAGGGATGGCCAGAGTCTAATTTGAAATGCATGTGATGCATACCAGCACCAGGCACCATGATGCACCCATGTCCTCATAGTCAATGCCACAATGGGGTGCATGTTGCACATGTCACTCCCCTGCAGGATCACTCTTAGGAAGTTTAATGCCATGGCACATGCATGCCTGCAAAGTCATACATCACTGTCTCCAGTCACATGGGCAGGGCAGCCAGCCAACAACAGTCTGCACTGTGTCACAATCCTAGGTCATGGGGAATGCAAGTTCTGTAGCTGACAAGTGCACATGTCCATCCCCACCCCACCACATCATCTGAACTCGTATTTGTCCACGTCATACCAATTGGACATATGGGAGACATGAAACAAAACTCTCTGAACCTGAGCCCCTCACAGTCTGCTGTGAATGAAAAACAGCTGCCTGAACTTCTCAGTCGCATGCACCAGTCTGCACAGTCAAGTGATCAAACACCTATATGTCACCCAAGTATCGTCTCTCATGGTCACATCTCAGATGGCATGCTGACCCATAACCGATAAACAGCCCAGTAGTCCTGAAAACGAAGCCACAGCACAATGACACAGAGGCAGACACCTGAGGGAACATTTCACTGAGCACAACGTGTCAGCTGATACACGGGAGTGGGAGTACAGAGTGTATTGTATGCCCTGGAGTAGGCATGACTGTCCTGCTCCACGTGAAAGAGGGATGAGCCCTGGACAGTAGGCATGTGGCTAAGCATGTGTGACACACTTGATATACATACTCCTGAGGCCCAAACATTGTTCCCACCCACAGCATGGGGGTATGCCAAATACCCCAGGCACATGTGGTGAGTCAGATCAGCAATTGGAACACATATCAAAGTTACACACAGATTACATGTCAGAACTCAGGCATTGTGTAAGCAATTGACCCACCCATGAAGCCCACCACAAAGGTACGGTAACAAATGCTGGCCCCCACCCTGAGCTAAGCAAAATGCAAGGACACAGTACCCAAGTGACACAATTTCCAGACTGTAAGGGCCACACCTGGGTATCAGATGAAGAGTGGGCATGTGACAATTGAGGGACATGGGTCCTGGACCACAAGACTGATGTACTGTGGAGGTTTAACCAGGCCAGAGGAGGGCACATAGCATGTCAGACAAAGTTCACAGTGCAGTCATGGACTCACCCCCTCCTTGCTGCTGTCTGGCCTTCAGCTGCCCATCCAGGTCAGGGAAGACCACCGCCATGATCCGGAGCATGTGGGGGGTCAGGGTCCGGTGTCCGCCCCTCCTGCGAGGAGGCGACAGCTTCAGCTGGACCCTTGGAATCCTCCGGGTCCAGCCCCGAAGGTCCTGCCACCTCTTCTGGCAGTTGCGGATCCGGCGCTTGTAGTCCCCCACGGATCTTACTGCCCGGACGATGGTCAGCCAGATCTCCTGTTTCTGGTGGGCATCAACCTGTGAGGATGACAAAGTGAAAAAGCCCATTACTACACATGCAACATATCCGTGCATCACACAATTGGATATACATGTCTCAATCACAGGGGCACATGATGTACACAGGCAGTGCAACTATGGCTATGAACAGTTTACCAGCAGTTACTAAATGGTATCATTGCCTGGGAAGTAAAACCTTGTTGGAATGCACTGTTACTGCACTATACCTGTTCAGTGCATGTAACTACACACTTTGGGGTGTGAAAACTACTCAGTGAGCATGCTAGCCAGTGGTGTGCACACTGTAAGTCTTGCTAGTCAGACAACATGCACATTTAGTAAGGCAGTGGACAGCACACTCACCTGCTCCCCTGGTTTCCCATACAGCTTGCTGTACTGTGAAAGGAGGCTGTCCAGCAGGGCCTGGTTCTCCTCAGTGCTGAAGGCTGGGGCTCTCTCCACAGTACGTGCCATTGCAGTAGCCAGAGGATGCAGAGACAGCAGCAGTGTTGGTGGCAGTTGTTGTCCTGGAGCATGTAGTGCAGGCAAGTGAGCTCTCAGGGGAACAGCCAGCATTATATGTGTGCTGCAGAGGCAGATACTGTCCCATGTGTCCAAAGTGATAGGTCCAACTCGTTTTCATCTTCTGAATCTGGCCAATCCATGGAATTGCACCACTTATACACGCCCACAGCATCCTTCAAAAGTTAAACTTCATGACACCCATGAATTTGCAACATTGTTGTGGCTGGCCAACTGAATTCACTGCATCAGACTCGTTACAGATTCGAAAACGAGTCCGTTGCAATGCCAGGCCCAGCCAATGCGTGCGCACCGATCGGACCATTGCTGTACAACGCGTATTTCAAATTACAACGCGTACCCGTTGACATCAAATGCAATGGCCAATGCGTGCGCACCGATCGGTCCATTGCTGTACAACGCGTACCCGCTCACATCATATGCAATGGCCAATGCGTGCGCACCGATCGGTCTATTGCTGTACAACGCGTACCCGCTCACATCATATATGCAATGGCCAATGCGTGCGCACCGATCGGTCCATTGCTGTACAACGTGTACCCACTCACATCATATGCAATGGCCAATGCGTGCGCACCGATCGGTCCATTGCTGTACAACGCATCCCTGTACAGGTCACTCGCATATGTCACCATGCTTGTCACTGGTGTACGTATGCCAGCCACATATACTTGCCAGGGGCTCAGGGGCACACCTACAACACCACAGCCTGTCCACACTGTGTCCTAAGGCATGTAAGGCTGCATTACCTTTTCTGTGTATGGGGGTCAACATGTGGTTTTTGGGGTGGCACTTGGGGGCAGCCACTCCCAGGCTGTGCACGTGTTCATGGGGACAGGATCCTTTGTGTGTTGTGCACATGACCACTGTGATGTGCAACTGTTCATTTCAGAGCATGTGGCATGGTCACATTTCCAGGTTGTGTATGTGTATGTCATGTCACATACCCCCAGAGTCCCATGTGGGAAGGTATGTACGTCACAGGGTGACCCATTGCCACAATAGTGATGGCCCTCCACAGTCTGTGTGCATGTTGTGTTTCCGATGTCTCTGATTCCATGTGCACAATGGGAGACAGTCTCCACATCCACATTGTTTGTGCATGGACTTTGATGTTGTGCGTGTGTGTGTCACAGACGTCCATGTCTGTCCTGCGGAGGCAACAGGGGCCACTACCTGTGGGAGTCATGTTTGTTTTTCTGACGTGTACATGATACGCCATGTCATGCCAGTGTCCATGTGGCAATACAGGGTCCCTGGGAATCTACCTGTCAATGAGCTGTGATGCCTGTGGCGCATCTGTCCAGACATGTCATTGTGGTGTGTGTTTGGAACGTGACAGCAGTAAATGGGTATTGTGACACAGCCTAATGATTTCCCATTGCACAACGTGGAACTTGTTGTCAACACATGTTGAACTGTGATGTTAGATGTTGGCCATGTAGATGCCATATCTGTCCATACAGAACGGCACACACATCAGGTACTTGTGTCTCGTAATGATGTATCATGTGATATTGAGTATGGTCAATGCCACATATGTGGGGTGACTGACAATCTTTCTTTCTTCACCTATGCACTGCAGGTCACCAGCTGTCCATAGACCATTCCCTGACCTTGCAACGATGGTGGAACGTGACAGCATCCGACGGTACCGCTTCACCAGGCAGCTGATTGAGGATTTGGCAGTGCGCTTGGCCCCACATTTGCAAGCTGGCCGGCCGTACCCTACAGCGCTGACCCCCAAGGTGAAGGTGATGGCAGCCCTACACTTCTTTGCCACCGGTACCTTTCAACACACTGTGGCGTCTGCTGGTGGGATGTCACAGACTATGTTCAGACGTGTGCTACGCGATGTTTTGTAGGCAATGTTGAGATGCCTGAACCAGTACATCTATTTCCCTAAACGCCTACAACTCACTGACATCAAGAGTGACTTCTATGCCCTGGGGAGGATGCCACATGTCATTGGCTCCATTGATGGGACACATGTGGCTTTGGTACCACCACAGGCACATGAGCAGGCATACAGGAACAGGAAACATTATCATTCGATCAATGCTCTGGTGGTATGTCTTGCAGATATGAGCATCTCACATGTGTGTGCCCGTTTCCCTGGTTCGGCACACGATGCCTACGTGATGAGGAGTAGTCGCATCCCGAGGATGATGTCACAGATGCAGAACCAGCGTGCCTGGCTTGTCGGTGTGTACTGACTTTGTACCATTGTGTGTGTTCTGCTATGTTGTATTCTGCCCTCTTTTCCAACTCAGCTAATGTGCAATTGTCTGTCTGTAGGTGACTCCGGATACCCCAACATGCCGTGGTTGCTGACACCCCTCAGGAACCCTGTGACACCAGCCCAGATGCGCTACAATGAGGCACATGGTCGGACCAGGAGAGTGATCGAGCGGACATTTGGTCTCCTGAAGAGCCGCTTCCGCTGCCTGGACAAGACAGGAGGGGCCCTCCCATATGCCCCAGCAAAGGTGTGCAAGATTGTCATCATCTGCTGCATGCTACACAACCTGGCAGTGCGGAAGGAGTTGCCTCTCATCCTGGATGACGATGACCAACATCCGCCACCTGTGGAGGATCCTGGCCTGGGCCATGATGCCAGTGATGATGATGATGGTGATGTCCGCACACAGCTCATCACCAACTTCTTCAGCTGAATGTGAGTATCCAGAGAGTTGTCATGTCAATGATGTGAGTTTGCGTGATATGTGTTGGTGGTGCTCTGGTGCTGTTTGAGTGTGGCCATGTGCTACTTGACTGGAAGCGTGCAGCGATGTGTCCTTACAGGTAGTCTGTACTCCCCAACAGTGTTGACATGCTAACTTGGTTTTCTGTAAGTATCTTGTGACATGTATTGGGCATGAGTATTGCAGTTCTGTCCTGTTCTTCAGTGCTTTTGACTGTGTGTCATGTCTGTCCTTCACAGGCTACTTTCAGAGTTGTTTGGTCAACTGTGATCCCCCGACACCATGATTCAACTTCCAGGGTGGAAGCAGTCGTTTCCCTACAGGTGATGTGCCACACACCCCTGGACTTTATTTCTTCTACACTTGTTGACCGTGTGGCCACTGCCATGTAGGATTAACTTGCATCTGTAGTGGAAACAACATGTTGCAAATGTGTAATAAACCTGTGCTTCACTTTGGTATGTGCGTTGTCTGTGGTCACACATCTGACTGACATGTGCTTACTGCACCTGTGGGCTAGTTAACACAGACTGTGAATAGGTGTGGTGTATGTGCATTCCACTGTATTTCCTGGCAACATCAGTGTAGGCGATGAGTCAGATGGCCCTGGTGTGTATGTGTTGTGTAGCCCTAGTGGTGTGTCTCCCTCATATGTGTCACGTCGCCATGACTCACATGACGGTGTTGAACTTGCTGTAGCAGTTAGCATGCACAGTGTCATTTAGCAGATCATCATCTCCATGACAGAAACCACGTTGGAATCACAACAGAGGCAAGTATGGTGTATTAGTGAGTTTATTTCCATACATGTGTGAGGATAGTGCACAGGATGGTGGGTGCTGTACATTGGGATTGGAATCCAAAGTTCCCAGATGAGTTGGAAGTCTTGGTAGCAGAAATGTCCTGAGTAAAGTCCAGTCATCTGATACATTGGGCCAACTTAAGCTCCCCATGTCATGTGGGAGAGTTGGGTTGCATTCGACAGGGTGAACAGTTTGCACACAAAGGAGAATTTCCAGAACAGGTGTTGGGTTCCTGGGGGATGTACCTGGCCATCGGCCTCTCAGTTTTCCTTCCTCGGACGACCCCTCTTCTTTCGGAGGGACCCTCACGTGCAGGCTGCTGCGGTGCAGAGGACTCTCTGCCAGAGTCATCCTCCCTCCCTGTGGCAGTTGCAGTTGTTGCAGCACCAGATGTTGTGGGCACACAGGGAGGTGTGGCCATTTTGGTGCTAATCTGGCGGAGGTATGTCAATATGTCCCTATGCACCGCTGTCAGTTCTTCCAATGTGTCCCACTTGGACTCCATGCCAGACATGTGTGTCTCCACACAGGACATGTGTGTCTCCACACGGGACATGTGTGAGTCCAAGCGGGCATGATGGGCAGCCTGCTGCTGTTGAATGTCCTTGAGGATCCCCACTACCTGGCTGACCTCTCCGGTGCTATTCTGGTACGCATCAGCAATGCGGGCCAGTTGTGGGTCATCATGCAGTCCAGACCCCTCTGCAAACAGCGACCTATGTCTACCACCCCTCCCACCACCCCTGGCGACACGTGCGGGACCTGCGGTGGCACACACAGGTGACCGTAGGCCCACTTGGGGGTTGTTACTGGGGTCGTTGTCCGTTGCTCCACGTTGGGCCGGGGTCCCTGTGCTGTTGTCATCGGTGGTCCTTGGTCTGTCCGTGTTGGTGGTGGTGGTCTGTGTGTTGGCAGTTGTTGGAGGGGTGGGTGCAGGGGGTGCAGATGTTGGTCCTGCTGGTGCTGCATGATGACCCACACCGGAGGGGCCAGGTAGGTCTTCGCCATCCGAGGAGGGCAGAGGCTGTTCCACACCAGTGAGCTCAGTGTCCCCCGGAGCCTGGGACAGGGACTTTTCATCGTCTGCTGCTGTGTCCCCATCATCACCTGTATTTGGAAGAGACACACAATGTATGTTATGTTTCTAAAGGCATCAATGGTTCACACACCTGACAGTTGTGACTGTACCTCGGGATGCGGGCCTGTACATTGCATTGTCCTAAGTTGTCACAGTCAGAGGTTGATATTGGTGTAGCACATTGTCCTGCCAACCTGAAGCATTTCAATGTGAATGTTGAGGTGTGTGCATGGCCAGCATTGGTGGTATTTGGTGGACATCCGGCCCTCCTTCTCCCCCCAGCCCAGTTATCCCAACATGAAGCATGCCACCCTTGCAGTGTGTGCAGGTTGACTCTCAGGATGTCAGTCAGTGGTGTCCTGCTGTTGGTTGTTGCCCAGTTCCCAGCAGGGCCTTGTGCTCCCCACAGCTGAGGCCAGTGTCAGACATCTTTGAAGTGGCTTTTCACTGCCTGTGAGGTGCGCATGCTTCAGTGAGAGCTTGCTGGGCCATGTGGGTGGGGGATGTTGAGCTGTGACTACCACTCCCATCATGCTATTGCCTACACCCCCCTTCCCAGCATGCCCATACTTCCTTCCTTTTGACTCTGCTTCCCTGTGGGGTAGTGTGCCTGTGCTGACAGGATGGCTGACAGTGTTGTCCTGGCGTTTGTTTGGCTACAAGTCCCAAGAGTGTCCCTGTGCTTCACACAGCATAACCCAGGGTGGTGGTTCTTTGTGGGATATTTAATTAGAGTGTGAGGCATTGCATTCTCCCAGGTGAGTTGTGTGGAGTTTGTGCTAAGGGGGTGTGTAAGAAAAGCTGCTTGTAACTATGGTCAGAGCTGTCAGTCCTCCTTCCCACCCAGCCAGATATCCCACCATGGAACGTGCTTCCATTGCAGGGAGTGCAAGTTGGCTTTCAGGATGTCAGTCAGTGGTGTCCTGCTGTTGGTTGGTGCACAGTTCCCAGCAGGGGCTTGTGCTCCCCACAGCAGTACCCAGTGTCAGCCATCTTGTCAGTTGTTTTCCACTCCCTGTGATGTGAGCATGGTTCAGAGTGGTGTTAATGGGCCAATTGTGAGGGTGACCAATATCTGTGACTACAACTCCCATCATGCTATTGCCTACACCCCCTTCCCAGCATGCCCATACTTCCTTCCTTTTGAGTGGACTTCACTGTGTGTGAGTGTGACAGCAATGGCAAGATGGCTGACAGTGGTGTCCTGCTGTTGGTTGTTGCACAGTTCCCAGCAGGGCCTTGTGCTCCCCACAGCAGTACCCAGTGTCAGCCATCTTGTCAGTTGTTTTCCACTCCCTGTGATGTGAGCATGGTTCAGAGTGGTGTTGATGGGCCAATTGTGAGGATGACCAATATCTGTGCCTACAACTCCCATCATGCTATTGCCTACACCTCCCTTCCCAGCATGCCCATACCTCCTTCCTTTTGAGTGGACTTCACTGTGTGTGAGTGTGACAGCAATGGCAAGATGGCTGACAGTGTGGTCCTGTTGTTTGTTGGTGCCCAGTTCCCAGCAGGGCCTTGTGCTCCCCACAGCTGAGGCCAGTGTCAGACATCTTTGAAGTGGCTTTTCACTGCCTGTGAGGTGTGCATGCTTCAGTGTGAGCTTGCTGGGCCATGTGGGTGGGGGATGTTGAGCTGTGACTACCACTCCCATCATGCTGTTGCCTACACCCCCTTCCCAGCATGCCCATACTTCCTTCCTTTTGACTCTGCTTCCCTGTGGGGTAGTGTGCCTGTGCTGACAGGATGGCTGACAGTGTTGTCCTGGCGTTTGTTTGGCTACAAGTCCCAAGAGTGTCCCTGTGCTTCACACAGCATAACCCAGGGTGGTGGTTCTTTGTGGGATATTTAATTAGAGTGTGAGGTATTGCATTCTCCCAGGTGAGTTGTGTGGAGTTTGTGTTAAGGGGGTGTGTAAGAAAAGCTGCTTGTAGCTATGGTCAGAGCTGTCAGTCCTCCTTCCTACCCAGCCAGATATCCCACCATGGAACGTGCTTCCATTGCAGGGAGTGCAAGTTGGCTTTCAGGATGTCAGTCAGTGGTGTCCTGCTGTTGGTTGGTGCACAGTTCCCAGCAGGGGCTTGTGCTCCCCACAGCAGTACCCAGTGTCAGCCATCTTGTCAGTTGTTTTCCACTCCCTGTGATGTGAGCATGGTTCAGAGTGGTGTTGATGGGCCAATTGTGAGGGTGACCAATATCTGTGACTACAACTCCCATCATGCTATTGCCTACACCCCCTTCCCAGCATGCCCATACTTCCTTCCTTTTGAGTGGACTTCACTGTGTGTGAGTGTGACAGCAATGGCAAGATGGCTGACAGTGGTGTCCTGCTGTTTGTTGGTGCACAGTTCCCAGCAGGGCCTGGTGCTCCCCACAGCAGTACCCAGTGTCAGCCATCTTGTCATTTCTTTTCCACTCCCTGTGATGTGGGCATGGTTCAGGGTGGTGTTGATGGGCCAATTGTGAGGGTGACCAATATCTGTGACTACAACTCCCATCATGCTATTGGCTACACTGACTTCACCAGCATACACAGAATTCATTCCTTTCAGTGAGCTTCCCTGTGAGGTGGTGTTCTAGTGGTGGCAAAATGTCTAACTGTGTTTGTTGGTTATATTTGTGCCACTGCCTTGCTGTATTTGTAGTTAGGTTTGTACATATCATGACACAGTTACATATCACTATGAGATGGCATGTATTGTGTTTATCTGACTGACAGACAAATCTTGGGGTGATTATCTTTTGGTTGCTGTGGATTTGCTAAGGGTGCATGGTTTGACTATCCCCTTGACAGTGATGTGTGTGTATTGTCACACAATATTGGGTATATTAGTTGTGTACTCACCAGGCTCTGGGATGTTTGATAGTCCATATACGCTCACTGGTGGTAGGATGGCCCGCACCTTCTCCTCCCAGGTCCTGAGGTATAGTGGTTTGGCAGGAGGGCCACTGCCAGTGCGCTGACTCAAGATGTAATCCTTCTTTAATAGGTCCCTGACCCTTCTGCGCACATCATACCACCTGTTTTGGATGTCTTCCTTTGTGCACAAACATGGTGATTGTGCGTTCACCCTGTCGACGATCCTCTCCCACATCTTGGTTTTCTGCGACATGGGGGTCTGTTGGACCAATGTACCAAACAACTGTGGCTCTACCCTGAGGATCTCATCTACCAGGACTTCCAATTCACTGTCTAGGAACTTTGGATTCTTCTTTGGGGGCATGGTGATGGGTGGTGGTGGTGATTGATGTGTGTGTGTGTGTGTGCAAGTGAGGGTGTGTGAGTGTAGGTTTTGATGAATGTATGTGAGGGTGCTATTTGTTGAGGTGCTAATGGTGTGTGGCTTGTGTGACGGATGAGCTGTGAGTGTGTCTGTGGTTGCTGTCTGATGGTGTTCTGTGCTGGCAGGTCAGTTGAATTTGCAAAGGATCATGGTAGGGATTTGTGGCCTTTATATAGGTGGAGTTGGGGGGGTGTCCTTGTTCCATGTTTTTTTTCCCTGTATTTATTGACTTTGTCATTGCTTGTTTGGCCCTTTTTTTTTGTATTTTTTCCTTTGTATTTTTTGTGCATGTAGGAGACATTCTTCTGACCGAGTAGGATGCTGCAGTTGTCTCGTGCGAGCTTCTCCGAGTCGTTCACGCTGTGTTTCTGCTAGGTTTATTGTGCGGCGTACGCGTCGGTCGCCGAGTATTGGCTTTCTTCGGCTGGCTTTTGTATGCGTGTCGGTCGTACGGCTTGAGCTCCGTGCGACTCGGGCTGGTTTTCCACACATTACATCGTACTACGCGGGTCGGAGTTCGCGGGTACGTTTCGTTCGGGTTCATTCCTGGTGCGTGTCAGTCGGTTCGATTCGCGTGGTTTCCCGGCC
Organism: Calotriton arnoldi; assembly: GCA_963921515.1. Classification (NCBI taxonomy): domain Eukaryota; kingdom Metazoa; phylum Chordata; class Amphibia; order Caudata; family Salamandridae; genus Calotriton; species Calotriton arnoldi. The sequence goes on along the minus strand of CAWUFW010005221.1, from coordinate 1,212,130 downwards.
GGATAGCTTGTTTCCGTCCGGTTCGGTCGTTCGGCATGTGTTCTGTACGAGTCGGTCGTGATTCACATGCATTTCATCGTACTACCCAGGTCGGGCAGCGCCGATACGTGTCGGTTGGACTATATGCCCGTACCGAGTCGGTCGGTATGTTTTCCGGCCCGAATCGGAATCGGCCCCAAAGTGTGCTAATGTATTATCCTTGTGGACCTCATGAGCCATTCTTGATGACCTGGATGTATCATTAACAAACTCGCCTCCTTCTTCCTAGTAATGTTTTATGGGTATTTGACTCTAAACCTTAGGATTCACATTCAACTACTCTCGTGTCCCACCTTCTCTTTAATCATGAGCTCACCATCTCACATAGCTCCTGAACCCACTTACATGACAACACTCTTAAACTCATACTCATCTTTACAAATGTAATGATTCCCATGCATCCTTGGTCCCATCTCCCTCGAGTCATACCGTCCTTTACATATCAATTGAAATATTACTCTCAACTCTTAATTTCCTATCTTCCAATAAAAAATTCCTCTTCACTCATCCTTTACATTCAGCTTTTGCTGCTTACCAGCCCTCTGTACTTTCAAACCAGCTTCCCCTCCTTCATAGCTCTAGATGTTTCCTAATTTGGTCTCTTAAGACTGGGATGCATTCTTGTCTCCATTTAGAAAACAAGATCCACACCTCAAGGATTATAAACAAACTTTTTTCTCCAATTTCTTTTTATTGAACATGTTCAACATTTTTCATATACATTCTTAGCACTTCAAAAACTTCCCATTAGCCGTATTGAGCAAAAGAGAGAATACAGTTGCGTTCCTGACATGGGAGCATCCAGCTACAGTAATTAAGCATCGCAAGTGCTTGTCTCCCTACAAAGACCTTGAAGACCCCACAACAAAGAACATTGCCCCTCCCTTCACCCACCCTAACCCCTTCACCCCTCTGTCAACAGTAAATAGGTGGAGTGAAATAAGAAACCAAAAAGGAAAAAAAAAGAGGGGGAAGGAAAAGATGGATAGAAGAGAGGAAGGAAGAGAAGGTACCGGAGCAAGAGTACTAGCCTATCAGGAAGGAAGGGATTTCTTAAAGTCCTTTTCACCCTGATTTGGGACTGCTTGTCGAGGGAAGGCTACTTAAATGGATGCGTGAGATCAAGCTTCGGGAGGGTCCCGAGTGCATCACTGTAGATTTAGAACTGGAAGAGGTGTAGTGCTCTAATCATGGGGGGGGGCATGCCCTGGGAAAGGAATGACACCAGGGGGCCCCAGCTCCCCTCAATATTTTTAAAGGTATCTCAAAATATATCTGCCATTCTTTCCATCGTGAGTGTTCTCCATAGTCGTGCATGCCATTGAGTCAGGGCCGGGGTATCTTTTTTCTTCCAAGCTGCTGCAATAGCTAATTTAGCAGCCCCTAGACAAGCCCACATCACTGCCTGGTCCCCTTTTGTCTGATTCTCTAAACCCTTGTCCCTCAGACCCAACAGTGCAAACTCAAGAGTAGTTGGAATCGGGTACCCCAGTATCTCTTTAATTTGGGTTAATATTTCTGTCCAAAAGGGGCGGATCATAGGGCAGTCCCACCATATGTGCCTAAAACCTCCTAATAGACCGCAGCCTCTCCAACACAGATCGGAAGACTCTGGGAACATTTTTTTAAGTCTTACGGGATGGAGATACCAGTCGTACAGTATCTTATAATGCGCCTCTCTCATCCCAATAGAGTGGTTGTTTTTTGCTATACCTCTCCATAGCGTCTTCCATTGGTTCTTGGAAATCTCGCTCCCTAATGTGTGTTCCCAAAAGTTTACATGCCTCGGTCATGGGGAATGCGATGTAGAGAGCAAGAGTGCATACAAAAAGGAAATAACCCCCATTGAGGAACCCGCCCCTTGTTACTAAGCTCTCTATCTGGGTAAGTTCATAGGTAGCCGCTTGTCTCACCTCCGGTTATAGAACCCAATGCTTAAGCTGGAGGTAGTGATAATACTCGGATGAGGTCAAAGTTGCACCCACAATTCTCTAAAGATAACAAGTCCTAATTGTGAAAGAGATCGTACAGTTTCAGGCACCCCCCTTTCACCATTCATCAAAAGGGCCTGGCTGGGACGCCGGTGGTAAATCCGGATTAAAGTGAATGGGCGTATGAGGTGAGGGAAAAGACGTCCAGTCCCGTGGTCCGGCTATCTCATCCCATATTTTGAGGGTAGTTTTGGTGGGAGTAATAAGATATGCATTTCGGGGGCAGTCTTTCCTGGGCTTCCAAAGTAAATCCCAAATGGTCCTTCCCACTATGGCCCTATCCATGTGCAGCCAGTGCTTGTCTGATTCTCTTAATGACCACTCTGTTACCACGCATAGCTGTGCTGCTTTGTAATATAAATCAAAGTCGGGAACTGCTACCCCGTGCTTTTGGGACGCCTAAGTATTGCGAAAGACAGCCTGGCCCTGCAATTCTGCCATATATATTGTGTAACCAGAGTACGTAGTTGGGGAGGAAATCGCTCTCCAGACCAATGGGGAGGGCCTGGAATAGGTAGAGTAATTTCGAAAGGTCCGTCATTTTAATCGCAGGGATGCGACCTAACCACGATAAGTACAGGGTCTTCCATCATTTAAGTTCTTGCTGTATCTGGTGAAGTAGGACCGGATAGTTTACTCTGAACAAACCTGCAAACTGCGCCGTAATTTTTATACCTAAGTAAGTGATAGTGTGATTGTCCCATTGGAATGGGAAGTCAGTTGTTAGGGATTCTATTTCTTTTTCTGGAAGTGTAAGATTTAAAAGGGATGATTAGGTCGCGTTGACCCGGAAGCCTGCTACGTCTTTAAATGCCTGCAATGCCTGCTGAAGGGCACTCAGGGAGGTCCAGGGGGCGGATAGCGTCAGCAGGATGTCTTCCGCAAATAACGATATCTTATGCTCAACTGATCCAAACCATATTCGTGTATCTTCTGTGACGCTCTGATCCCTGCAGCTAGTGGTTCTATGCTAAGGGTGAACAAAAACGGGGAGAGTGGACACCCCTGTCTGGTTCTTCTGCTGAGGGGGAATATATTGGAACTAACCCCATTGAGCACTACTCTGGATCTCGGTTGGGCATAGTTGGCTTGCACCATTCTTATTGCCGCTTCACTAAAGCCGAATCTCTGCAACGTCCGGAAAAGGACGGACCATATCGAACGCTTTCTCCGCGTCCAACCCCAACAAGACCGGGGGGATTCGGAAGCTTGATACCTTTTCAATCAAGTGGAGCACACATCGGACATTGTCATGCGTTTGCCTGCCTTTAATAAAACATGAATGGTCCAGGTGGATTAACTCTGGCATTATCCCTTCCAGTCTTGAAGCTATTCTCTTAGAGTATAACTTGGCATCTAGGTTCAATAGCATGATCGGCCTATAGGAGGAGCAAATCTGCAAGCTCTTTCCTGCTTTCAGTATAATGGTAATCAAGGCTTCGCTCATCGACGGTGTCACTGCTGCCCCAGTGGCTATGTGGTTGAAGAGGAGGGTCAGCTGTGGCTTGATCTCTGTTTCAAATGTCTTATGAAAATTGGCCTATAGACCGTAAGGTCCTGGCAATTTGTGAGGTTTACGTACCATAATCGTGGCCTGCACCTCCTCTTCAGATATGGGAGCTCCTAAGACCTTGTTCTGGGCAGAGGTAACCTGTGGGAGGGTGACCTAGTCCAGGTATGCATTTTGAGCCGTTTCGTCCGTGGTTGCCGCCCAATAAAGTTCAGTGTAGAATTCTGAGAACAGCCGTGCTTCAGCTTCGTCGGAGTTGTGGAGGGTGCCTCCCTTGTCACTAATCCCCCCTATGTATTCTTTTTCTATCTTCACCCTAAGCTGCCTAGCTAGATGTGACCCTATTTTGTTCCCATGTTCGCAAGAGAGGTGTCGCAGGCATAGCATAGTGAGTTCTGCTCTATTTGTGTATATTGCTTTAAGTTTCCCTTTTAACACTGTCAGTTTTCGCTGTGTTTCCCGGGTGGGTGTTTGTTTGTGTGTCTGCTCCACTATCTTTAGCTCAGATTCTATTTCTGAATGTTCTTTCACCCTCTGTTTATTCAAAGCGGAGTTTAGTTTGAGACATTTGCCCCTGATTACCGCTTTGAAAGAACCACAAATTTTCAATGGAGAGGTGTCCTGTAGGGGATTCAGTTGAAAGTATTCTTTAATTGCACCTCGTAGCTCGTCTCGAAGTAGTCTGTCATGCGTAAGAGATGCAGGAAAGAACCAACGTGGAAACCTGGAAGAGGGGACTCCTCAGTCAAGATATATCAAGATTGGGGCATGATCAGAAATAGTAATTGAGTGGATCTCCGCATCCTATAGTGTATCCAGGAGACCTTGGCTCATAAAAATATAATCTAAGCGGGAATTGGTCCGGTGCACATGAGAGAAGAAGGTGTAGTCCTTTGTAGTTGGGTGTAGAGTTCTCCAGGCATTTCTCAGCCCCTTTTCCTGTATAGCCCTTTGAAGACTTCTGGGGAAACCACCCATAGGGGCGCGATGTGGCTGCGTGCTGTCTAGATCTGAGTGCCATGTTAAATTAAAGTCTCCCATCAGTACTACCAGGCCTTCAGCGAATCCCCCCACCAACCCCAACAGCGTGTCAAAAATGGCGGGTTGGCTATTGTTGGGTGCATATCCCGCTACAAACGTACACAATTTCCACCTTAGTCTACCCTTTACTACAACCATCCTCTCCTCTTTGTCAGTTTTAACACCTTCTGGCTGGAATTTGGTAGTGGAGCGAAACAGTAAGGCTACCTCCTTCTGTTTGGTATGGTTCACTGACAAAATATCAATGTAAAAAATATAGAAGTAAAAAGTATCGATTTAAAAATCTTCAAACTTACATTTCCCACTCCAGTGAGTGCAACAATAGGGAAAGTGTTGGATATCAGAGGGGTGAAAATTACTATTCCCACTCCAGTGAGTGTAACAGTAGGGAAAGTGTTGGATAGCGGCGGGATAAATATTACTATTTCCACTCCAGTAAGTGCAACAGTAGGAAAAGTGTTTGATAGTGGCGGGATAAAATTTACTATTCCCACCCCAATAATTGTAAAAGTAGGGAAGTGTTGGATAGCAGAGGAGTAAAAATTACTATTCCCACTCCAGTGAGTGCACTAGTAGGGCAAGTGTTGGATTGCAGAGGAGTAACAATTAATATTCTCACTCCAGTCAGTTCAAAATTAAAAACAAACAACATTTTTACAACAAAAATATTTAAAAAACAAAATAAATTAAAAAATATGTTAAAAATTAAAATACAAATATATTTAATATTAAATTTAAAAAACGTATTATAATGTTAAATACATATGACAAATACCTACAAATATTATATTAAATAAAATAATAACTAATTTCAAAACAAATAAATATTTTTAATTAAAAATTATTTAGAAACAAAAACCTTAATTATTACATAAATTTACTTTTCTTATTTCCTACCCTATAACACCACACAATGCACAACCCACATCTAAATTTTAAAAATAATGTACTTCCTTAATATACATAATTAATTACCAATTGAAGAAATATTATTAATTAAAAAACAAATTAAAACTCATAAAAAGTAACCAACTTTCCACACTTTACCCCTATAATCCCCTCAACCCACAGCTAAAATTAAACTGTAAAAAAGTTAATTACACAATTAAAACTTATTTTCAATTAAAAAACTAATAGTATTTAACAACTAATTATAAAGTAAGTCAAATTAATTTACTCCCCACACTGTACCTCTATAACAATAAAACCCACACACAAAAAATATAAACAAATTACATTAATTAATTAATATTAATGATCAACTAATTTTTAATTCATTAAACATAAATTACTTCCCACACTTTACCCCTATAAACCCCACAACCCACACCTAAAATTAATTACACAAAGTCCATATTTAATTTTCATTTAATTAATATTAATTAACAACTAATTATTAATTAATTAAACATAAATTACTTCCCACACTTAACCCTATAAACCCTACTACCCATACCTAAAACAAATCACACAATTACCATAATTAATTATCAATTCATTATTTAATATAAATTAACAACTAATTATTAGTTCATTAAACATAAACTACTTCCCACCCTTTACCCCTATAAACCCCACAACCCACACCTAAAATTAATGACACAATTTCTATAATTAATTTTCAATCAATTAATTAATATTAATTAAGAACTAATTATTAATTACTTAAAAATAAATTACTTCCCACCCTTTACCCCATAAACCCCACAACCCACAGCTAAAAAATTCACACAACTACCATAATTAATTATCAATGAATTAGTTAATCTAAATTAACAACTAATTATTAATTAATTGAACATAAATTACTTTCCACCCTTTACCCCTATAAACCCCACCACCCGCACCTAAAAAAAATTATACAATTACCATAATTAATGATCAATTAATTAATTAATATTAATTAACAACCAATTAATAATTAATTACAAGTAAATTACTTCCCACAATTAACACTATAAAATCTCAATTAAATAAATAAAAAATAATCATTAATTTATTATAATTACATTACTTACCACCCTAGCCCCTATAAACCCACAATCCGCTACAGCACTCAAAAATGCAAAATTTAATTAAAATAAAATTCTTAACTACTAAACATTTAACACATATATTAAAAAAACAATACTTATACAAAAAAACATGCATCACATACATTTAAAATATAAACTAAAATACATAATACTACATTAAAAAATCGATATTTTAAACATCTATATTTTTGCAAACATTTTTTAAATGATATTTCTTACCTTAAATTTGATATTCTTGACCACGATATTCTTGTTGTCGATATTTCTGAATCACGATATTTCCAACTCGATATTTGTGTAAGTCGACATTTTCAACTCGATATTCTGTCTCAACACAGTTTGGTAGTAGCCAAGGACTGATAAATCATTGGGTAGCTTCAGTGTCGCAGCCTGTGATTATCATTCCGCCGGAGGTGGGTCTCTTGTAAAGCCACCACCTCAAACTGCTGATCTGACAGGAATTTCCATACCTTTTGCCGCCTAAGTTGTGAATTCAGACTTCTCACATTCCACGATGCAATGGAAACCATTCTGTTTATATCTCAGATCCTCAGATCCCCATGGGCCCCTTCTCCCACCACACGATCCCACCTCATGTAGCATTTGTAGGTCAGTCCTCCCCTCTAATCCCCCTCCTCCATCACCCCCACGATACCTCCAGTTGTGTCTCCACAGCCCAGTAGCCTTCCCTGATGTACAAAGGGTGAGCCTCCCCCTCCTTCTCAGAGAAAGAAAAATAAAAAGACAAAACCCTATTAACATGACCCACATACAAACCCCGAACAAGAATTGTGGGATCTACGGTCCCACCTTAATATGTCTACATTGGATCATCACCATTGCTGCGGGCATCTTGGTCAGTGCCCGCAGCCACAGCTATGCAGTGTCCAAGCCTATTGAAGCAGCTCCTCATCGTTTGGAATCGGTGAAGTAGGTGCATCTTCAGTTGACCCCTAGCACTCTTGGGCAGCCATCATGTAATCATCTGAGATGAAGGGCTATTCCATGTCGACTTTAGTCTGTCGCTCCTCTTCCTCCTGTATCATTCCTCAATGAACCCCCAGAGAACCCCGGCATACACCGACTCCCTAGGAAGTTTAGTATGTCCTCTTCACTTCTTTTGGTGTCGCTCTCTCCATTGGGTTGGCCATTGGGCATCCTTCTTCGGTCCCCTCTGGTCTCCCTGAACTGAGCCGCTGCTTGTAGGTGAGTCTGAAGGTGGTAGCCCCAAAATCTCCAGCGCCTCTGTCAGCTCCGTGACAGGGCGCGATTTATTGTTAAGCTTGAACACTAACTCGAAAGGGTAAGTCCATTGGTATCTAATTTTGTCTTGCTTTAATTTCTCAGTCACAGGCCTGAATTGCTGGCAACGAAGGAGAGAGGATTGGGCCAGATCTTGGTAGAGGGAGCAGGAGTAACCCTGGAAGGGGACCACGTCATTTTTCTGGGCTTCCTGCAAGATTGCTCCCTTCGTCTTGCACGAGTGCAGCTTGACTAAGATGTCCATAGTGTGTCGACATTCCCCAGGTGCTTGCCATTCCACCCTGTGGGCTCTCTCTATCGTAATTTTCATCTGGCTTGACCCCAAGACCTCTGCAAACAAACCAACGACAAAGGCCTCCAGATCCGGCCCCTCTGCCCCCTCCTCCAGATCCCAGATCCTGATATTATCTCACCTAGATCTATTTTCGAGATCTTTCCCTTTCAGGATTGCTGTTTAGATTCCAAAGCCACTTTGTCCAGTTCTTGCGTCTTGGTCTCTAAATCCAGCACTCTAGTACCTACTGAGTCAACATCCTGCTGAATGTAAGTCATACAGTCGGTGAGGTCAGCTTTAAGTTGTTCCAGAGATGCAGCCATATCCAGTTTAAGCTCCGAGCGAAGCTCCTTTTTGAAGTCTCTAAGGGAGGCCAGCAGGTCGTCTTTGGTGAGCGCCATTTCGCACACCTCGTCTTGACGTTCATGGGAATGCTTTTTCTCTGCTGGTGTTAAGTAGCTGCACACTCTATTGGTGGTCTTTTTGGGTGGCATAGAGATGGTCCCCCTCTCCATAATGGACACCCCTCTCATGAGGATCCAGTCGTTCTGTGGGCTCTACTCCCTTTCAGTATAGTACGACCCCTCACTGGGAGTGTTTGGCTATCTCGGTACGACCTACTTCCTGTCCCTGCTGCCCTTTTCTACCTGGGGGTAGAGAATATTCAGAAGCCCACTCTGCCTGCTTCAGTCTTGCCGCCTGAGGTCAATGCCTCTCTCCTTCACTTGTCTTTAGAGTTCCATTTCTGGTTCAGGTGCCCCTACATACCACCACATTCGCGAGAGCAGAGAAATCAGCAGCGTTGGTATCCGCTGTGGGACATGTCCGGCTCTATCTCAAGGGGTCCTCTCATCACCTTATGTAAATGGGGGTGTTGCCTTCCCTCGTGGGTGCCTGCATTGCCTGGAGGCCCCCCTCTGCCATTTTGGGGTCAGGCTCGATCAGTAGGAATACTTGCAAATTCTCCCATCTGGGCTAGACCCTCACGGTGGACATCTCCTCTACATCACCCACTGTTCTTTAACTTGCAGCCGCCACCGTGCCCCCTCCTTCAAGCCGGTGCACAGCACTCATCTGGTCGGGAGGCCCGGGGCCGCCATTTTAGGGTCAGGCACAGTTGGCGGCCTCTCCACCCCAGCCCGGAGCCTCCAGCCCGCGCAGACACCTCCTCTGCACATTGCCCTGCAGCCAGCACTGTACCCCTCCTCAAAACCAGCATGCTGCACATATTTGGTCTGGTGCCTCGGGGCCGCGCCGCCGCCCTCCATCGCCTGCCAGCTGCACTCGCCGCTCCCTCACTGCTACTCGCCACCAGTCGAAAAGACCAGAGAGGTAATCCCCGTGGCGGGAGGCGCCACACCACCCTGTGGTCTACACTTTCCCTCTGTGAGCCTTTTGGTTCCACCTCAGTCGGTGCTGCGGCCTCCTCGCTGATCTCCTATCTGCCAGCCACCGGTGGCATTGAGGTCCGGCCTTCAATCAATCAATCAATCAATCATGTCACTTATAAAGCGCACTACATACCCGCGAGGGTCTCAAGGCGCTGGGGGAAGAGGGGGGTGGTGCTGCTACTGATCGAAGAGCCAGGTCTTGAGGAGTCTTCTGAAGGCCAGTAGGTCTTGGGTCTGTCGGAGGTTGGTGGGGAGGGTGTTCCAGGTCTTGGCGGCGAGGTGGGAGAAGGATCTGCCGCCGGCGGTCGTTTTCCGGATGCGGGGGACTGTGGCGAGGGCAAGGCTGGTCGAGCGGAGCTGGCGGGTGGGGGTGTAGAAGCTGAGTCGTCTGTTGAGGTAGGCTGGTCCGGAGTTGTGGAGTGCTTTGTGTGCGTGGGTGAGGAGCTTGAAGGTTATCCTCTTGTTGACAGGGAGCCAGTGCAGGTCTCTCAGGTGGGGTGTGATGTGGCTGCGTCGGGGGATGTCGAGGATAAGACGTGCAGAGGCGTTCTGGATGCGTTGCAGCCGTCTCAGGAGCTTAGCCGTCGTTCCTGCGTAGAGGGCGTTTCCGTAGTCCAGCCTGCTGGTGACGAGGGCCTGGGTGACTGTTTTTCTTGTTTCGGTGGGGATCCACTTGAAGATCCTGCGGAGCATTTGGAGGATGTTGAAGCAGGATGAGGAAACGGCGTTGACCTGCTTAGTCATGGAGAGGGTGGGGTCGAGGATGACCCCTAGGTTGCGTACGTGGTCGGTGGGTGGCGGGGCTGTTCCCAGTGATGTTGGCCACCAGGAGTCGTCCCAGGCTGAAGGGTTGGAACCAAGGATGAGGACCTCCATCTTGTCCGAGTTCAGCTTCAGGCGGCTGGTCCTCATCCATTCGGCGACGGCCTTCATTCCTTCGTGGAGGTGGGCTTTGGCGGTGTGAGGGTCTTTGGTGAGGGAGAGGATCAGCTGGGTGTCGTCGGCGTAGGAGATGATGTTGAGGTTGTGCTGTCGGGCGACGTGGCCTTGTCGCCACCGCTCTCTTCCCTCCGTTACATTCTGGTTTCCTTCCTATGAGCTCAGATTTAGCCGCTTATTATCTCGAGCAGGGAGCTGTGGCGGCGGAGCCATTGTGGATCACATCCACTCAGCCATCTTGCCTGGCCACCAATTCCGTAAACAAACTTTTTATGCCCTTGTTGGTGAACGTTGTGGATTAATACACTGATTTTGGGGTGTTTGACTGGCAAGTCACAGGCTTGATTCCTAACACATCTTTTAATCCTCCTGCAAATGTAATAGTGAGTGCCAATCAGTTGCAGTGGCGTACCAAGGGGAGGGGGTGGCGGACCGCCCCGGGCAGCATGGGTTTTGGGGATGGCGGCCTCCCCCCGCTGCTCTTACCTGCGCCCGTGCAGGGTAGCCGTCATAGGAATCTCCAGCACCCCCCAGTCTTACAGGCAGCCGCCAGGCAGCAAACGCAGGGACCACCACGGGCGGCACAACAGCTAGCTACTCCACTGATCAGTTGGCAATATTACCTGCTCTGAGCAGATGGTAAAAATGTGCAGGGGGCATTGGAAATAGACTGTATGGGGCTGTTATAAGAAAGGGATGGAGAGGGTGAAAAAATGAGAGAAGAATGTTGGCTGGCAGGGGGAGCATGTAATGCTCACCCCCATGCCTTGTCTGTGGTTCAAACAAGATTTATGGAAGGGTTACGGGCTACAATGCAGTCTTTTCCAACTGTGAGTTTATCTGCTGGATTTTCCAGCTGGTAAATCTGAGTGCAGGAACATTGGACCCTCTTAATTGTGCAGAATGGAGTTCCACACTGGAATTCCACTCCTTACAGTTCTCAACCTGGGATCATGTTTTTTATGCGCACCTTGCAAGTGGGCTGATTAGGCAGCGAGGGCACTACACTATGAGGTATGAGAAGCTTGAAAAAACAAAGCCTCCTCAATCTGTACATTGCTTTGTAATGACCTTAGTAGTTGAAGTGCGTAGGTTATATTAGGATCAAATTATACAATCATTTTTATTCTATGAATAACAGCTACCTTACTTTTAGCGTGAAAAAGGCAACCATTCCAAAATAGATAATGTCAACCTTCAAGTGCCTCTAGCTGAAAGGAAAGGGAAGGGGTTCTCCTGTTCCAGGAAACCAAGGTAGAGGCAGAGAGAGAAAGAGGAAATAAGCCAACTCACCAGTGTGCATGCAACCTCAAAGAAATGTCAATATGTGCCTTTATATAGCTTTAATTGATAAAGTCATTTGAGGCCTCATGGTGACAAAGATTTATTCTTTTTGAGATTTAATGTAAGGATGTATCCGCTGAGTTCTGGAGTGTGCACTTCTAATGGAAACTTAGGAGAAAAACGGGAGTAGGTACATTCTGATTGTGTGATACTAAAAAGCTCTATTCATCACACACTTGTTTTCTGTTAAACAGTAAAGGACTCATTTTACTAGGTTTTCATGTAGTGCAGCAACCAAGGTTTATGTTCTGCGTTGTGTGAATGGGATTCCAGTACAGTGCCATATCTGCTAAGATATGGCACTGTTTCCCTTTCTCCCTGTGCTGAGGCATTTTAGTTTGAATGGGCCATGTACACAACCTTGCACCATAGTGCAATGATGTGTGTGTGATGTCAAGCCGAGGTTTTGTACTGATAAGGGAGCCTTCCAGTACAAAAACTATGCTTTAATACTTTCCCAGTTGTGGGGAATGTGGTTACTCTTTAAAGTTGCTCCACAAGTATGTCTGCCTCGAGAAGGCAGTTTTTGATGCAAATCCCTATCTACCAATGTTGGTAGATAGAGATTTGCGAAAAACCCACAAGTGGTTGCATGGGAACACCTATGTACCACCCTTAGAATGCCACTTTGATGCAAAGTAGTGTATAGCGTTACTTTTGATTACTTTAGATAACGTTATAATGCAAATCATGATCTGTTAGTGTTGTAAACCTGAGCCTAAATCTCTTTGTACATTTTGCAGCATCATTTCCTATAAAATGTATAATACAATTTTTAAATAATGACTTGCATATTTCCAGTACTTTTAGTTGTAGGGTGGGACCTTGTAGCTCTATAAATACTTTGCCCAAGGCTTCACTGAAGCCCCATCTCGAGCGCAGTCCAGCACACATCAGCTGAAGAATAAAGGTGTCCTGGAACCTGCAGTAGCCTGGGCTAAGACACACGACAAGGCGGGCGGGGTCGGACGCATTTTAACCTAATGAGCGAATTGACTGCCTGTTCTTCTTCTGCAAGGCGTTGTAAACCTACCGGTTTTCAGTTTCTATCTCATATACATTCATCCGGTTCTCACTAACCTTTCCTTGCTAGTGTCGGAATTCTCCTGGGTGACAGCGCGCTTTAGAAATATGTAAGAATAGAATTGAATGGGGTCTCCCCCAGAAATGAGCAATTACCAAGGAATTACCAAATGCAAGTCCATTTCCTTTACTATTCCTCACTTACTCGTAGTATTTAGCTCTAGACTGCACCTTCTTTAAGCAGGGGGCGGGGGGGCTTCAGGTGCCAGACACGAGCGCCCCAAAGTTACCCCGGACCTCGTAAATTCGATGGAGCCAGTAACTCGCGTTACCGACCTCATCAGAATTAACAGACCACTCGCAATGTGGGCATGGTGCGAGCAGCAAACTGAATACATATGCTTCTTTATTCCCTCATTGATATCATGCTGTGCAGTGGTCCAATGTGCTCTGCATCACATGGAGCATAAGGTGGGATAGCAGGTCTACATAAAATACATAATAAATAAGGAGAACAATTTAGCAGCAATTATGCGAACTGTGGTGGCTCACACTGCAGCAAACAGAATGCAGCACATCAGCCCTTGCCAGAGCTTTCAAAAATGCTTTCAACGCAAAACCTCGAACTGTACATTAATTATACCTCGCCCCGGGGTCGGTTGCTGTCTGGTGTTTCACCTTCATTTTATTTCCCCCAGGAGGCAGGGAAATAAACTTTACCTTTTAAAATGCAAATACTGATATTTAAAACAGTGATTCTGTTTTGTAACGGAGAGGGAGACTAGAAGCAACAGCCCTGACCATTGTTTTAATAAAGGAACCTGATTAATAACAAATAAGATTTATGGTAAGTTGAGAGAAAGAGGAGGGATGGGAGCGAGGAAGAAAAGAGATCAGGAAGGGTAAGAAGATGCAAGAATGAGGAAAAAACAGAAAAAAGACACAGAAAGAGGTGAACACAGTAAGACAAAGAGACACAAAATGGTAGTGAAATGGAGTACAAAATTAACAAGAGCGAGAAGTAGAACGGGTGAGATAGATTGAGATAGATTGTGAGAAGGACTGCGAGAGATGGAACTATTTCCTCCATCTTGGTCTACGTTTCTGCAGAACTCCTTTTTCATCTCATTCACCAGTATTTCAGATGCATCCAATGTGTAGGTAGAAGGAGGGCTGTGAAAGGGGATGGTAAAGCAGAAAATAAGAAAGTCGGTGAAAGGGAATGAGTGAAAAAAGATATATGCTAGTCCTGAAAAAACAGCATGGGGAGAAATGTGAGTTGTGAGATACGAGGCCAGGGAAGCAGAGCAGAAAAGAAGTGAAATAATGTGTGTGGCAGTGGTGAGAAATTTAGCAATGGAAAGAGGTGGTGGAAAAAGCAATGGAGGGGAAAAGGAAATGTAGAATGTGGCAAAGATGGGCATGGGAAGAGGAACAGTACAAACAGTAGAAAATGAGTGGCAGAGTGAGATAATGGATGAAGATAGAATAAGAAAAGAAAGTGAAAGAAAAGGGTCTTCATTGGGTTACTGATAGAAATGAGGACTAATCTGCTATCATCAGCATGTCTGCCCTCAATTAAAAAAAGTTTTTTTACATTTCATGTCCTGTTCTTCGTTTATCCAGATGAAAGCCTCAAGGAAATTTCCAGGCCCTGCAGAGTACCCCAGGACGCCATTCTGTCCCCCGTCAGTGTTAATGTCTACATGGAAGCTTAAGGAGCTGGCAGCAGTATCAATATCTACTAATACGACTCACAGCTCTACATGAATGTCTCCTTACTTTGTGATATCTAAAAACTCAAAACCTGTCTGAAATTCAGAATTAGGTATCAGGCACCTATCTAAATCTCAGCCCGGCAAAGACAGAATTCCTTAAGTAATCCGACAGCAAGACAAGTTTTCTGAAATGTATCCGGATGGCTTAACCAAAACTGTCAGCAGGGCAAAATCTCTGGATTTACTGTCAACACTAATTTCTCATCAAAGAAAATATAGTCAGATAAACCAAGACAGCTTGGTACAAGCTATTCCTCCTGAAAGAAGTGAAACATTTTCTAACTGATGCCCACTTATAAACAGTCCATGCCTTAGCCCTCTCATACCTAAATGTAGGCAATGGGCTGCTTAAAAGTATCCCACATGCCACACTGACTCTCTAGAAGTCATCATACACATTTAAGCACATCTCATCAAAGACATGAAATCGTTCAACCAAATTACGCCTGCAATTAAGGAAATACACCATCTCCCCCGTCAGTCCACATCATCTTTAACACCAGCTGCAACCAATAGAAAGGCCACCAAAAAAGGCAAATCTTGATAGTTCTCTGAGAATTTAACCACCTCAGGCCAACAGCACTATACCGGAAGCCAGCACATCACCAGACTGGAAATTAAGAAATGCAAGAAATTATAAACAGAAGGTGACCTTTCTCCGTTTACGCACAAATATTTATTAACATCACCTTTAACATCAGAACAGCTTCTACCCCTTTTAAAATTCAGAAGATTCAGAAAGGATCTTGAGACAAATCTCTTCAGATAACACTTTATTCCTACTTGATGTGAACTATATTTTCTGGCTCATTGTAAACAATGATGAATTGTAGTGTTGATCTATATCGTGTTCAGCTCTCCAATGCTTTCTAGCTAATTTTACGCCGATCAAATACCTTGACGTAGATACATGGTTGCAGTGAACAAGAGTGCTACCTTTGTGCTATTGAAAGTTCATTTGCAATGCACCAGTAGACCTTGTGACATGTTCATTCCATCAATTCTATTCCCCACTTCCATACTTATGAGTCCACCTCTTATCTACCTTCAACAAAAGAAGGAAAGGATTATTTTTAAACAGTCCAATTGACTTGGTAAGGAACAATTTCCTAGTACTAGCTCAGTGTAACTAGTTCAACAATAACGACAAAAGAGAAAGCTAAGAATAATACACATTCCTATTTAACTATAAGAATTTTTGAGAAACACCTTGAAGAAGCCAAATTTTCAAAGGCTATTGCTATGTACATGTTCGATCCATGTATATATTGACTTGTATTATTTATTTGCAATTCAGGCAGCAACTCTGATGTCAACAATGATGCAGTCCATGCTACATAAAACCTCGAATGAACAAAAAAATCTCTATCTCTTATACTTTAACAAAAACATTATCTCCCTCGAGCAAAATTAATAATTTCTCATTCTAACAACATCTCTACTTCTCTAAACATCTCAGTTTAAGTTCACTCTCTCCTTCATGTTATGAGTGATGGATATGCGAGGTCATAAGCAGGTCATTGCGGGTTGCAAGATATAGTTAGCTCAGTAAAATATAACTGTCGAGTTTTAGTGTTTCTTTAGTTGTTTAAAATTAGGGTCTATATTATTACAACACCTAACTATGACAACACTTAACAACACTTTAATGTTTAGGGTTTTTTTCTGTGAATTTCTAGGGTTTTTCAAACATAATCTAACATCTTATTATCGTACCTAACTAAACCTCACTTTAACCTTGGCTTTTTCCGATACATTTTAAGAGGTTTTTTTTAACATTAAGGGGCCGATTCCGATCTCGGCCGGTAGTGCTCCGAATCGGATTCGGCTTTACCGGATCCGATTCGGAGCCCTGTTTCCCGACCGATTCGTACGTGCGACCGGGCGAGCGAGTACGATGCGAAATCTCCGACCGACTCATTTGCGAGACCCAACCGCACCGACCGACTCGTTCGCGAAAGCCGACTGCTCCGACCGACTCGCACGGACACGACTCGCACCGCGCAATGGAGACGTTCCCCGGCCGGGTAAGTACGATGCGCGCCTCGAGCAGTCCGACCGACTCGCGCCATCCGGCTCCAAAGGGCAGTCGGAGCCGGACTTTGGGGGTCCGTGTTGGACCCCCCTGTACGCGTAGCCGCGCGAGTCGCACACAGGGGGGACCCATGGGTCCCCCCTACCTGTGCATGTACGGCACGACCCGCTTCGACGCGTACCCGCTGTAGGGGGCGCCCTTGTTCGCCTCGCACCCATTGAGTCAATGGGAGCCCGCGTACGCGTTGTACGACCGGCTCCCATTGTTGACTTCAATGGGAGTCCGACCGAATCGAGTCCGATAGCATGCGTGCGCATCGTACTCGTTCGGTCGGACTGCTAGGGTCCGATTCGGTCGGAAATCTCTCCGGGTCCGGCTCGGTCGGAGAGATTTCCGGCCCGAATCGGAATCGGCCCTTAAGTAAGATCTTATTAACATACTCAAATATAACATCACTTTATCCTTTGTTTTTTTTCACTCAAGTTCTGTTTTTTTTAATCATATTTATCTAACTCTCTACTGAGCACAGCTTTTGGCCATGCGCAGAAGCAGTTTGGCCACAGGACCTGGCCTGCAGCAAGGCCCTGTAACTAAACCCTCACAGGTGGGCAACACTCCACCACGAAATGTGTGGCGGTATTTGCTCTCAGGGCCTGGCCTAACCCTCTGCCAGCACCCAACTCCATGTGTAGAACATAGTGGGTGCATTTTGTGGTTTTTTTTCATTGTGTTTGCAACTTTCAAGAACTACTTTTGTTTTTTTACATCATGGTCTGAACCAGATATATTGATGACTTGCTTTTTTATCTGGAATGGCCCCTAGGAGAAAGTAAAAAGATTTGTTAACATTCTGAACCACAGTCCTTACAATTTTAGATTTACATCTAAGATGAAAACTAGTGAAACTGAATTTCTTTATGTCAAGGTGAAGGTGGACGGGGGCACAGTCTGTACCAGTCTATACAGGAAGGAGACAGCGGTAAACAGTGTTACCCACTATAATAGCTACCACCCAAAACATCTCATCAATAATATTCTGTATGGGGAGATGTTAAAGGCTAAGCAAATTTGTAATACTGAGGCCTAATTTCAAAGGG
Source organism: Calotriton arnoldi (assembly GCA_963921515.1). NCBI lineage: Eukaryota > Metazoa > Chordata > Amphibia > Caudata > Salamandridae > Calotriton > Calotriton arnoldi. The sequence continues at coordinate 1,194,369 of CAWUFW010005221.1, read as the reverse complement.
AGAAGGCCCATACTAAGACTAGGTTTAGGGGGAGAAGAGATTAAAACAAACCCTTGAGAGTAGTTTACCTAAACGTTGCCCCAGTTGATAGAAATGAGCTCCTATTTCCCAATATTAGCACAACTGAGAATACTAAGAAGTCTGAGAATGAATGCATTTGCCTGTTCACCACCTATATGAGGGAATCAAATAAGATTAGCTCCAACATGGCCAAGCACTGGAATATTTTGAAAATAGATAATATCATAGGCCCATGCACGAATTCAAATTTTGTTATTGGAATCTTTGGGAGATATGTTGACTCATAGTTATTTCTCAAATGGCAACCATAAGGGAAACTCACTGGAGGCATTAAAGGGCTGCAATAAATGTGGATGATGCAGAGTGGAGTCGTGTCCAGTGAACTGGTATAGAGTGGAGTGCCATAGAGTGGAATAGCATGTAGTGTTGTGGTGTAGAGTGTAGTGGGGCAGAAATGAGTGGCATACAGTGGAATGGTGTACAGTGGAAGAGCATACAGTAGAGTGGAGTACAGTGGAGTGGTATAGAATGGAGTGGCATAGAGTGGAACATTGTACAGTGCAGTGGGGTACACTAAAGTTGCATATAGTGGAATAGCATAGAGTGTAGTGATATAGATTAGAGTGGCACACAGTGGGATGGCGTAGAGTGGAGCAGCAAAGACTGGAGTGGCAAAGAGGGAAGTGGAATAGCATAGAGAAGAGTGTTGTAGAGTGCAGTGGGGTAGAGTGGAGTGGTGTAGAGAATAGTGGCAAACAACGTAATAGTGCAGAGTGAAGTGGCATACAGTGGAATAGTGTAAAATGGAGTAGCGTAGAGAGGAAGTGACGTACAGTGAAATAGCGTACAGTGGAATAGTATAGAGATGAAAGGCGTACACTGTAGTTGCATACACTGGAGTGGCATAAAGTGGAGTGGTGTTTAGTGTAATAGTGTACAGTGGAGTGGCGGACAATGGAGTGGCATCTAGTGGAGTGGCGGACTGTGGACTGCCGTACAGGGGAGTGGCATACAGTAGAATAGCATACAGTGGAGTGGCGTGGAATAGATTGGCATAGAGTGGAGTGGCATAGAGTAAAATAATGTAGAGTGTAGTAGCAGAGACTGAAGTTGCGTACAGTGAAATAGCATAGAGTGGAGAGGCATACAGTGGAGTGGCATATTCTGGAGTTCGTAGAATTGAGTGGCATAAAGTGCAGTAGCATACAATGGAGTGGAGTAAAGTGGCGTGGTGTAGAGTGGAGTGGTGTAAAGAGGAATGACGTATAGTGAATTAGCATAGAGTGCAGTGGTGTATATTGGAGTGAAGTACAGTTGAGTGGCATAGACTGGAATTGCGTACAGTGGAGTGGCTTGGAGTGCAATAGCATAGAGTGGAGTTTCATAGAGTGGAGTGCGGATGCAGAACTTTTCTTTAATATATATATCCAAACAAGTGCAGCCAACGCGTTTCACCTAGAGAAAGGCTTCATTAGGGCCAATGATCTGAGCCTCTGTCAATGCCAGAAAAATTCTAGGTGCACCTCAATCTGTGTCGGCGTTATAAAAGGCACGTGCAGTTCAAAATTAGCTTTGAGTCAAAAGATATTGGTTCAGGGGTCGTAACGTCTAACTCCTGATCTGACCAAGGGTGGCGTATGTCCAAATGCGTCATAAAATTCACAAACCAGTGGTTCTTCTTTCCACACTGTATTCCGTGTACGGTGTAACGAGTCACGTCCTATCTCCCGTAGCCTCCGGTGTTTAAGGCAGACAAGCTAACAGTGTTGTTTGTCTGCCTTAAAGGCCGGATGCTGCGGGAGATGTGATCAGTGATGTCATTTGAGATGTCATCAATGATGTCACTGACAATGCCATGAGTGATGTAATATGTGAGGTCATAAGCAGTGCATTGAGGGGGAGCGAGTTATATCTAGCTCAGCTAACTATAACTGCTGAATTTCTCTGGTTCAGCCTAACTATAACATCCCTGTAACCTTTGTTTTTTTCTGTGAATTTCTAAGGTTCTTTAAATTCTGTTTCTTAATTGTAAGCCCATTTTTTTAGTGAGCTTCTAAGATTTTCTTATTTTCTTTCTATAATTAGATATTGTACATTATATATATAATATATACCACTCATTTTTTTATTTGGTATGTGTTTATCAGAAAGTATAATAACTGTTTTTATTTTTAATACATTTTTGAGTCGGCACAACATTGTTGCATACACTGGGTAAAACCTGTGATCTGCAACTGTATTTCACATACTGAAAAATACACTTAAAGACATTTTTCAAATTAAGTTTAAGTCTAGATATTTAGTAAGATATTGTTTTAACTTTTCGATGAGTTATCAATTTTGGAGAAAACCACATTTTCAATGTTTTTTTAATATTTGCGACTACTAACGTCATCACGATGACGTCGGCAGTCGTGAAGAGCGCGTGTTTTGTACAAAGTGTTAAACAAATATAAAGACACATTCTACAGTATGTTTAACTGTAGAGCTTTAGTTGTGTACTGTTTAAGCTCATATTTTTATAGCGAGTTTCCAGAAAAATCATCTTCAAATTCTATTGCCTGTTTTCGCAGTGTCGCCGAGCATCGCAATTAAGGTTGGTACCCACGATCACTGCAAATACGTTGCGAAACGCAAAGCAGAAACAGGAATTCAATAGCCACCACCACATTCAAAAATTATAACTACATAATTAATTCAAACCATTACATTATATAAATCACTATCCAAATAACTCTATAAAAACATTTAGCAGAATCTCAATATTTCTATAACAGTGTGTATTAATGATTCACTGATATATTTTTGTTTTATATTTCCACCAATATATACCGCCTCTGTGACCTTTGTTTTTTTCGACTATATATATATATATACACACATATATATATATATATATTATCTACTGGCGGTCGCCAGTAGATAGTTATAGTTAGGACCTATTTTCATTGGAAATCCGCGACATTCTATTTGAAATAACTCTGTTGCCGGTTGACGAATCTTCGCGAAATTTTCAAACTTTATGGCCTGCTCCGGTCCGCTCCTACCCTGAAAGTCTCGGGGTGATTCGTCAAGCGGGGGCCGAGAAAAAAGGGGGGTCCCAAAACGTGTTTTCCCCATTCATTTTCCCATAGGAAACTTTAGACACGGCTACAGCCCGAACTGCTGAACGGAATTACACCAAATTTGGCAAAGAGGTAGTTCTTGGTTCAGAAAGAACCCTTTTTGTTAAATGGTGTAAATCCGTTCAGTAGTTCCTGAGAAAATCAAAAGTAAAAGTACATATATATCTATGGCCGCGTCGGATTCGCGCACCCTGAGCGCACCCTGCGCGCACCGTCCCGATCACGAGCTGCATGTTAATTGGCTTTCAAGTGGCTGTCAACACTCCAAATCAGGAAGTGTTGGCAGCCATTTTGTCCCTCGGGAGAAGCGAGGCACAAGAAACAAGTGCGCAAAACGCACAAAGGGGGCAGGGTAGAAACACCCTGACCCCCTAGGTCTGCTCAGGGGTCCCACAAGGACCCCCTGGGCAGAAAAAAGCATTTTTTTTTTAAACGGGGGAATGCGCTTAGGGTGCGCGGATCCCGCCGATAAAAAAAAAAACGACGCGCGGTGTTGTGCGCTTCGTTGTTAATTGGCCCCCGGGTGGGCCAAGTCCCCGGGGCATGTGGGGGTTAATAAAAATGAATGGGGGGGCCTGTAAGGGACCCCCAAGCCCCGGGGACCACCACTCCCCGGGGCTTATTTTTAAAAAAAATTAAAAGACATGTGTGGGGGGGCTCGAACCCCCCACACGCCCCGGGGACCGCCACCTCCCCGGGGCATTAAGGAAATACATGTGGGGGTCCGTTTCGGACCCCCGAACCCCCGGGGACCACCACCTCCCCGGGGCTTTGAACATGTACGGAGGGGGGCCGCGCGGCCCCCCTCCTGGAGCCCGTGATGGCCCTGGGGACCGCCACCCCCAGGGCCGGCTCCTGCAGTGTCCCGGGGTGCCTACCCCCAGGACACTGTAGTTTGCAATGACAGGACGGGAGCCTCGCGGCTCCCGTCCTGTCATTGCAAACTGCTTTGGATTTTGGAAGAGAGAGCAGGAAACCTGCTCTCTCTTCCAATATCCAAAGGAGATTGCTTTCCACATGGGGAGCTGCATGTCAGCAGCTCCCCATGTGGAAAGCAATGCCGGCTCTCGAAGGACGCGGGAGCCGGCGGGACCGTGGGGGCATCGGGGCTCCCTCACGGTCTCCATTATTATGTATAGGCCCCGGGGGATGGGGTCCCCGGGGAGAATATAAATTAGTGGTAGGAGCTAACAAAAATTTTAATGTGAAATAAGGAGTCGCGCACCCAGCGCGCCGCTCAGCGCGGCCCCTAGTGTGAACGCGTTGGGTGCGCGACTCCCAGCGCGGCCCCCTGGTGTAAACGCGTGGGTGCGCGACTCCCAGCGCGGCCCCCTGGTGTAAACGCGTTGGGTGCGCGACTCCAAGGTAAACGCGTTGGGTGCGCGAATCCCCCAAATATTTTTTAAAAAAAGTAAATATACATGAAGTATATATGTTTATATCTTGGGTGGCTCTAAAAAGAGCCCTTGTGTTTATTGACAGATTATGGTACCTACAAGTAAGTACCGATGCAGAGTCTAAAGTTGATGAGAAAGACTCTGTTACCCTCATCTGTAAAATGTACACCATCTCTCCTATAGATGCCATCCATATTAAAACGCAGATTGTTGTTGAAAATGGACCCCATCCTATAATCTCTGAGATAAGCAGAAACAGCTTTATTGACATGTTTCCTAGCTTTCTCAAACTGTGGACAAAAATGATTGGACCACTGCCATTTCTGTCTTTGGCATATGTTCGAATAGACAAAGGCAGTTTGGGGGAAAAGTGACATGAATTCTGCAAAGGTGTCCTTCATAATCATTTCCAGACCTACCGCAGTCAAAGTGCCTAGGTCATTGCCACCACAGTGCACAATTATGACGTCAGGGTGTTGGAGATGCAAAAAGGATTTAACCAATGGCATCAATTGGTGCCACTTTAATCCTCTCTGACCAATCCATTTAATGTCTACATTTGGCAAAGCTAAATCTTTGTCAATACCTCTGCTTTCAGCATACCTTTGGCACCAGAAAACATAGCTGTGTCCCACAATCCACACTGAAAGCATCTTGAAAGGATCAATGTAGGTAATAAAAAGGTGTCTGTAGCTGAGGTAGGCAGGAGGGAAAATGAAATCTATCTAAAATGGTGGACAACATGCTGTTTTTAAGAAAGTAGAGATTTGATTGGCTGTTTAAGAACACTCTACATTCTAATATAGGGTGCATTTTTCTTTGTTTAGAAAGCATGTTTATTATTGGTTATAATGAAAAGTTTGAAAGGTACAGCAGAAAGGATAAGTGAATGCTTTGCAAAGCCAACCACACCTGCTGTTGTCATTTGCAACATTGTGTGGTGAACTTGTGACCTGGCAGCTAAGTTGAATGTTGCATGAGCTGTTGCTATGGAAACTGATATTCAGAACAAGGGGGAAGATGTCAGTTGAAAAGTATTATTCTCTATGACCAATGGAAATTCGTTTTACAATTTGAAAAACACTGGGAAGTCATGTGTATATGTATGAAAAATTAGAGGGGAAGTGTGCCATTACTGGTTTTATATTGGAGAGTGTGCTTATCTACATTGTCTGTGTGAAAAAGAAAATCCTGACTGAGTGTGTGAGATTTTTAATTCAACAGATTTAATAGGTGAGTTATATATTTTGGACGTTTATTTAAAAAGATTTGATAATTTAATGAAACTGTGTTGTTTGAAATATATTATTAAATGTACTGATGTATATTTTAATTTTTTGAATTGTATTTGATGTTTGTTTAAAAAACAGTATGGGGCAGTTTTACAAGCCTCTTCTGCCACTTTTGCGTCACTTTTAACATGGGAAAAGTGACGCAAATGTGGCGCAAGGGGCTTGTCAATCTGCCCCTATGTATAGTAATATATATATTTTAAACTGTGTTGAAAGGTATAGTTGAATAATTGTTTATTATTCTATCCTGTTGTCAAGTTTCTGTAGTATTAGAACTCAGTCACTGCTTATGGATTCGCAGAATGATTCAGGCATTCACACTAGCAATGCTGTAGTGAAATGTGTAGAATGTATGCAGTCACCTAACCTCTTGCAGACTAGTGCGTCTCTTTTGCTAAAGCCCAGGGAATAGTTTTGGTTCTCTAGAATCACACTGTGAGTATGTGTGCACTTCTGCAACCATTGTGACAGAAGCATGTGGTTACTTTATGTCTTTGCTGACACATAACTGCTTAAAAACCTAACCTGTTGTCAAGTTTCAGTACTAGTAGAACTTAGTTACTGCTTATGGATTCGCACAATTAGTCAGGCATTCACACGAGCAGTGTTGTAGTGAAATGTGTAGAATGTATGTAGTCACCTAACTGCTTCCAGGCTAGTGAGTCTTTGTAATTGCAATTCTCCAATCAGCCATCCAGCACCATGTAGTAATCCATTCGCTGCGTCAAAACCCAACCACTTATACATTCACCCAGTCACTCTCCTTGCAGTACTCTAATCGTTCAGTCAGTACCCAAGTACTCATTTAGTGACCCAGGCCTTAGCACATAGACTGCTTGAAACCCATATCCACTATGCATGCGGTTCTCTAACCACCTACACACGTCTTTCACACCTTCAATTTCCCAGTCACTATCCATACACTCCAGCAAACATCCTGTCACTCTCCTTGCAGTCCTCTGTTGACTCATTCAGAAACACCTACAAAGCCATTCGCTGTGCCAAAACCCAAACACTTATACATTCACCCAGGCACTCTCCTTGCAGTACTCTAATCGTTCAGTCAGTACCCAAGTACTCATTCAGTGACCCAGGCCTTAGCACATAGACTGCTTCAAACCCCTATCCACTATGCATGCGGTTCTCTAACCACCTACACACTTGTCTTTCACACCTTCAATTCCACAGTCACTATCCATACAATCCAGCAAACATCCTGTCACTCCCCTTGCAGTCCTCTGTTGACTCATTCAGCAACACCTACAAAGCCATTCGCTGCGCCAAAACCAAACCACTTATACACTCACCCAGGCACTCTCCTTGCAGTACTCTAATCGTTCAGTCAGTACCCAAGTACTCATTTAGTGACCCGGGCCTTAGCACATAGACTGCTTCAAACCCCTATCCACTATGCATGCGGTTCTCTAACCACCTACACACTTGTCTTTCACACCTTCAATTCCCCAGTCACTATCCATACACTCCAGCAAACATCCTGTCACTCCCTGGCTAGTGAGTCTTTGTAATTGCAATTCTCCAATCAGCCATCCAGCACCATGTAGTAATCCATTCGCTGCGTCAAAACCCAACCACTTATACATTCACCCAGTCACTCTCCTTGCAGTACTCTAATCGTTCAGTCAGTACCCAAGTACTCATTCAGTGACCCAGGCCTTAGCACATAGACTGCTTCAAACCCCTATCCACTATGCATGCGGTTCTCTAACCACCTACACACTTGTCTTTCACACCTTCAATTCCCCAGTCACTATCCATACACTCCAGCAAACATCCTGTCACTCCCCTTGCAGTCCTCTGTTGACTCATTCAGCAACACCTACAAATCCATTCGCTGCGCCAAAACCCAAGCACTTATACATTCAGCCAGTCACTCTCCTTGCAGTACTCTAATAGTTCAGTCAGTACCCAAGTACTCATTCAGTGACCCAGGCCATAGCACATAGACTGCTTCAAACCCCTATCCACTATGCATGTGGTTCTCTTACCACCTACACACTTGTCTTTCACACGTTCAATTTCCCAGTCACTATCCATACACTCCAGCAAACATCCTGTCACTCCCGTTGCAGTCCTCTGTTGACTCATTCAGCAACACCTACAAATCCATTCGCTGCGCCAAAACCCAAACACTTATACATTCACCCAGGCACTCTCCTTGCAGTACTCTAATCGTTCAGTCAGTACCCAAGTACTCATTCAGTGACCCAGGCCTTAGCACATAGAGTGCTTCAAACCCATATCCACTATGCATGCGGTTCTCTAACCACCTACACACTTGTCTTTCACACCTTCAATTCCCCAGTCACTATCCATACACTCCAGCAAACATCCTGTCACTCCCCTTGCAGTCCTCTGTTGACTCATTCAGCAACACCTACAAATCCATTCGCTGCGCCAAAACCCAAACACTTATACATTCACCCAGGCACTCTCCTTGCAGTACTCTCATCGTTCAGTCAGTACCCAAGTACTCATTCAGTGACCCAGGCCTTAGCACATAGAGTGCTTCAAACCCATATCCACTATGCATGCGGTTCTCTAACCACCTACACACTTGTCTTTCACACCTTCAATTCCCCAGTCACTATCCATACACTCCAGCAAACATCCTGTCACTCCCCTGGCTAGTGAGTCTTTGTAATTGCAATTCTCCAATCAGCCATCCAGCACCATGTAGTAATCCATTCGCTGCGTCAAAACCCAACCACTTATACATTCAGCCAGTCACTCTCCTTGCAGTACTCTAATAGTTCAGTCAGTACTCAAGTACTCATTCAGTGACCCAGGCCTTAGCACATAGACTGCTTCAAACCCCTATCCACTATCCATGCGGTTCTGTAACCACCTACACACTTGTCTTTCACACCTTCAATTCCCCAGTCACTATCCATACACTCAAGCAAACATCTTGTCACTCGTCTTGCAGTCCTCTGTTGACTCATTCAGCAACACCTACAAATCCATTCGCTGCGCCAAAACCCAAGCACTTACACATTCAGCCAGTCACTCTCCTTGCAGTACTCTAATCGTTCAGTCAGTACCCAAGTACTCATTCAGTGCCCCAGGCCATAGCACATAGACTGCTTCAAACCCCTATCCACTATGCATGCGGTTCTCTAACCACCTACACACTTGTCTTTCACACCTTCAATTTCCCAGTCACTATCCATACACTCCAGCAAACATCCTGTCACTCCCGTTGCAGTCCTCTGTTGACTCATTCAGCAACACCTACAAATCCTTTCGCTGCGCCAAAACCCAAACACTTATACATTCACTCAGGCACTCTCCTTGCAGTACTCTAAACGTTCAGTCAGTACCCAAGTACTCATTCAGTGACCCAGGCCTTAGCACATAGACTGCTTCAAACCCCTATCCACTATGCATGCGGTTCTCTAACCACCTACACACTTGTCTTTCACACCTTCAATTTCCCAGTCACTATCCATACACTACAGCAAACATCCTATCACTCGTCTTGCAGTCCTCTGTTGACTCATTCAGCAACACCTACAAATCCCTTCGCTGCGCCAAAACCCAAACACTTATACATTCACCCAGGCACTCTCCTTGCAGTACTCTAATCGTTCAGTCAGTACCCAAGTACTCATTCAGTGACCCAGGCCTTAGCACATAGACTGCTTCAAACCCCTATCCACTATGCATGCGGTTCTCTAACCACCTACACACTTGTCTTTCACACCTTCAATTCCCCAGTCACTATCCATACACTCCAGCAAACATCCTGTCACTCCCCTTGCAGTCCTCTGTTGACTCATTCAGCAACATGTAGAAATGTGAACAATGCACCAAAACCCAATCACTTATACATTCACCCAGACACTCTCCTTGCAGTACTGTAATCGTTCACTCAGTATCCAAGTACTCATGCACTGCCTCAGGTCTTAACACATGCACTATTACAAACTCCTCTCCAATACGCATGCAGTCCTCTAACCACCTACACACTTGTGTTTCACACCTTTAATTAGTCATTAGAAAAGAAAGTGCTTAAATGTTTTTTATATACAATGTGTTTGTTTATTAATAGAAAAGTATAATTTATATATTTATTAAAATATATTTATATAAATTTATTTTTTACAGATATTGATTAGTATCATTAAAATAAACTTATCATGCCTAAAAAAACAGAAAAGAGAAAAGGAAACAAAAAGGGCTATTATTTGAAGAAAAATCAACAACAAGTATTGGATGACCAACAACATGTGGGGAAAAATAATAAGTCTTCTGGTAAGAGAACAAAACAATTTATTAAAAAACTTTCAAAGCCAAGAAACAGTGTGCAGAATGTGGAAAATATGAAAAATGGTTCGAACAGAAAAAAGAATATGAATAAAACCAATACAAAAAATGGGAATTTACATTCAAAAGACACAATGTATGGTAAAAGAAGGCAGAGTCAGTATAAAGAAATCAGAAAAAAGATTTTTTATAATAGAGTTGTTCTTAATTTGTTGAAAGATGTGAGGAAATATAAAAAAAGAGCAGTATTTTATCAAAAGAAGAAGCATATTGAAATTCTAGTTGAAAAGACTTTTGAATTGAAAAGGAAATTATTCATTTTAGTTTTAAACAGAATTCGATCTCTAGATAAACCAATCCATTTAATGAAGGCTAAAAGTACGAAGAAAAGAGTAATTAACAGAACTAATTTTTGTGAATTTTTTTGGGTGAATGGAAACACACTTCAAGTTCAGAGCCTTTCTTTAATGAAGAGAGTTATTTTCAGACCAATAATTTATTGCATACAGTTGATACCAGTGGTCGAGCTTATGAGGTTAGAAATGGTTGTCCAATTGAGAAAGAGAAGATGGTTCCCAGAAATGTAGAAGAAGTGATAGCTGATGAAGTTCTAGGGAGACGTCCTAAAGCCCCAGTGTATACTTGGAATTGCAGTAGTATTTGTAGTATACGACAAGAATCTATTGATATTTTACGCAATTTCTTACGAGTCTATAGTAAAAAAAGTATTAAACAAAAGATTAAGATGTTGCAAGGACTAGATCTTTGCAGAGTGAGAAAAAATACTGGTTTGCAAGGACATTCTCTCGCTTTTCTTTCTAGCAAAGTATGTCAAAGTGTTTTTCATCATTTTAGGATGTTAGCAGTACATCATTCTCAAATGCGAAAGTTAGTCAGAAGATTGTATTATGCAAAAAGTCCAGCACTAATGTTAAATGAGTTGAACAGTGCTCTTTTGCGTGGGTCAGTATCAGATGTGAAAAAGGTTTGTGATGAAATTGAGTTTTGTTACTTTGGTCCTGGAGAAGAGAGTGCAGAAACTGACACATTAATACAGGAAAATGTTGAGGAGAATGTGCAACATACTACTACAAAAAAATTTGAAGAACAAATTACAAAGTTTAAGGTGATTTCATGTGAAAGGCCAAATTATACTTGTATTTGTTGCCGGCGAACTCACTATAAAAATCAGACTAGGACTGTTGATCTGTATTTAAAAAGTGAAAGAGAAAATAATGATAAGTGGAAGGAATTTGCAACTTATTTGTTCGTAGAGAATTGTTTTGATTTGGGTTCTGATCAGCGTATTTGTAAATATTGTTATAACAAATTAAACGAGAATAAAATGCCTGCTAGAGCTGTCCATAATAATCTAGAGTTGGTAACTATTCCTCCAGAACTGATAGATTGAAATACGTATGAGTCTATTCTGATTCAATGTGTGCACCCATTTCAAGCGATTGTTCGTATGGAGCCTAAAACAGGTAAATTGCCTCCTACAGATTTACAGAGAGGATTAAAAGGAAGAGTTGTATATTTACCTCTAGATTTAAAGAAAAATATTGAAACTATTGGTGGAGAGAATGTAGAAAGTGAGCCACTACTTATTCTAGTTAATGGTGTTCCTACTAAGAGTAAGAAAATCTGGCAAGAATTAGTGGATGTTAGGAAAGTGCAAAAGGCAACATTATATCTGATTCAAAACAATGATTACTACAAAAATGTATATGTGGAAGAAGAAGAAATACTTTTAGGAGATGATACTGAAACGTCAAATGGACAAATTGAAAAAGTGGACATGACCAAAAGTGAAGAAATCTATGAACATTATAGTGTACATCCACTTCATTCGAAAGAAGTGATGGGGAATACTATTGAATTATTCCAAATGAAAAAAGCAAAGGGTACTCCCATGAGTGTATGGGAGAAAAGTTTGGAAGCTCGTTGTTTTCCGCAGCTGTTTCCAACTGGAAAAGGTGGACGATATGATGAACGACCAGTGCAGATTCCTGCATCTGAATATCGAACAACTAGATTATATGCAGAAGATTCAAGATTTCGACAATGTATCCCTTATATATTTCATCTTTTGTTTGAGAGTGACTTGGCAGGACTTTCATATGCAGTGAACCACATATTGAAAACAGGAGTAAATCTTCAAAATGTTTCAGCAAAGGATTTTATGGATAAAGTACATAAGAAAGATGATCATTTAGAATCTCAGCTGATTAATTTGATGGCATGTCAGCGTGGTACTAATGAATATTCGTATCGTCGTCATGGTGAACTTAAATGTATGCTAAGGAACTTAGGAACTCCTACGTGGTTTCTTACCCTAAGCTGTGCTGAATACGCTTGGGATGATTTACTTGAATTTCTTCGAGAGGCAAATTCAAATTTAAAAAATATTGAATACAAGACACCTGGAGAATTGTGCTCTTTGGATCCTGTTAATGTATGCAGGTATTTCAATCATAGGTTTGAAGCTATGATGTCTTTTATCTGCAATAAAAAGAATCCTCCTCTTGGAGAAGTTTTAGATTTTTTTGGAGAAAGGAGTATCAAGCTAGAGGTGCTCCTCATATACATATGCTGTTATGGATTAAGGATGCACCAAAATTCGGAACTGATTCGGATGACACCGTTTTGTCTTTTATTGAGGAATATGCGACATGTGCTATACCAAAAAGAACAAATGAGAACAGCTTAAGACAACAAGTGTTACGATTCCAAAATCATCGATGTGGAAAATACTGTCGACGGAAGTACAAGTCTAAGGAAAAGTTTTATACCAAATGTCGTTTTGGATTTCCACGTCCTGTAATATCCAAAGGAAGAGTAAACAGTTTTATGTCAGCTATGAGACATACCATCACTAGAAAATCACCCAAAAATACATATAATTTGAGAAGAAGTGAAGAATCAAAATATATCAATGATTATAATCCAGTTATTCTCTCAATGTGGAATGCTAATATGGATATTCAGTATGTTGCGGATAATTCCATTGCTGTTGCCCGGTATGTGACATCTTATATAACAAAATCTGAAAAGACAGAGTTAAAAGAAATGTGGGAAGAAATTTCTCATGAGAAGAGTCTTAGTAAGAAGTTATAAAGTTTCAGTTTGAAGATGTTATCCCATCGAGAAATTGGAGCATATGAATGCTCAGATCGGTTATCATCTGCAAGTTTATACTCAAAATCTAGATCAATAATTTGGGTGTGTCTAGGTCTTGGTGCAACACAAAATTGAGTACTTAAATCTGTACAAGAAATTGAATATTTAGCAGAAAAAGATCCAGAAAGTACAGATATTGTCAAAACAAACATGTTGGATACATATTATCCAAATAGAAGTCATAATCTTGAGAACATATGTCTATATGAAGTGCTGCAATACTACAGTTTTAAACAGAATACTACAGAAAACATAAACGATGGAAAATATGCAGTTATTGGTTCTGAAGGATGTTTGGTGAAACAAAGGAAAGGAAATTTGATTAATCACAGAAAACTGAGTTGTGACACTGAACAGAAAAGGGAATTTTACTATTTAGCACTTTTGCAACTCTTCAAACCGTGGCGTACAGAATTGGAATTACTTGGGGATTTTCAGAGCTATGAAGATTCCTTCAATGCTTGTAAAGATACCATAGAATGTCCAGTTTTTGCTAACTATCTGAAAATGTTGAACGATGAAATGGATCAAGAAGCTACTATTGCAGCTGAGATTGCTAGAGACAGTTCTCAAGACAGTCAAAGTTCTGCTCCACTGAGTGAAGATCCACTAGGACAACCAATTGTTCAAAATGAAGCAGCAATCGCAATGAATGAGGTGGAAACAGCAATGCATCAAGATCAAGAAGATATTATGGACTTAGGAAACTTGGAAGAACAACTAAATGTTGAACAGAAAGAAATATATCAGCAAGTGAGACAACAGATTGACCATGGATTTCTTCATGAAAAGAAAGAATGCACATGCACATCATTTCAACCTATCCGAATGTATGTCAGTGGTCAAGCTGGAACAGGAAAAAGTTTCTTAATTAAAGTATTGACCAGTTATCTGCAGAAAACAACTGACTCACATTTGTCTTGTGTTGTAACTGCTCCAACTGGGTTGGCAGCACACAATATTAAAGGAATTACATTGCATCGTTTACTTATGCTACCTGTAGAGCATGAAAACAAATTGGAATATCATAAGCTATTTGGAGAAGCTTGTTATGAAGTTTCAAGAGTGCTAAAGAAAATGAAACTTCTAATTATTGATGAGGTAAGCATGGTCTCAAACTTAATGCTTGCTTTTGTGCATTTAAGAATGCAGCAAATTCTTAAAACAGAATATGATGTCTTATTTGGAGGAAAACATGTCATAGTTTTTGGAGATCTTCTGCAACTTACTCCTGTAAAAGGACAACCAGTATTTAAAACACTTGTGCATGAAGACACCAGAAAGTCTTTGGGAAGTGTTGGCAACGTTAATATTTGGTCATATTTTGAATACAAAGAACTCATTACAAATATGCGACAGGCAAATGATGTTAATTATGGATCTATTCTTCAAGATATAAGAATTGGAGTTCTCAGAGAAGAAGGCAAACAAGCTTTGCAAAGTCGACTATTTAAGAATTTGTTTCCAAATGAAAATATAGTTCCAGAAAAAATGTATATGAAAATTGCTGAAAGTAAATCTATAATTTGTTTAATGCCAACACTCCGTGAGTGTTCTATATTCAATGAACAACTTTTGAAGCTAGAAAATGAAGAAATCATAAAAATGGAAGCCATTGATAAAATAGAGCATGAAGGAATTACTATTATTTTGATGGAAAAATTGAAAAAAAAATTGGATTCTTTAGAAAAATCCATATCTAAAACTGCTGGTTTAGAAAAGAATTTATATCTATGTGTAAACTGTCGAGTAATTTTACGGCGTAATTTGGATGTGGAAAAAGGTTTAGTTAATGGAGCAATGGGGAAAGTTGTGCATTTTGTTAATTATCAAAAAGAGATGGAATTGAATTTTTAAAAATTAAATTTGATCAAATTGAAGAAGTAAAACAAATTGGTCGTTGTTCTGTTTGTTTTTTGCTTGTTAAAGATTTGTATGTCCGTAGGAAACAATTTCCACTTTCTCTGGCATATGCAGTCACTATTCATAAATCTCAAGGATTGAGTGTAGACAGTGCTTTGGTGAACATTGGAAGTAGCGTGTTTAAAGAGGGTATGGCATATGTTGCTTTGTCCCGAGTCAGAACTTTATCTGGATTGTTTTTGATTGATTTTGATGAGTCAAAGATTACTGCAGATGCAAACTGTGTAAAAGAGTATAATAGGTTAAGAAGAGTGTATACTCCAAATTTAGGTGAATATCCTGTATTTGAAAAGCGTGTAGTACGTCGAAAAAGAAGATATGAGAATATCTGTAGTGAAGTTATAGAGAAGGAAAAAAATCAAGATAATGTTCAGATTGCAAGCAAAAAGAAAAAGGATACTATTGAAGAGATTGTTGGGTATCAGTTAGAAAACAGTTCAGGTATCAACTGCTATGCTAATGTAGTGGTCAATGTTGTTTTTTTCTAGAAAGTTTGCAACAGCAAATCATGGAAAATCGTGAAAAAAGATTTTGTTCCATGTTGCATTGTATTTATGAAAAATTGAACACTAATAAAAGGAAAATACAAAGTGTTTCTGATATTCGTAATCTTTTGGATATATGTTCTGGTTGTACACAATTTACGCAGGATATTCAACAAGACGCTCAGGAATTTCTAATGTATATGCTTACAGTATTAGAAAATGAAGGAATAGAAATTGAAAATCTTTTTGGCCTTCGTTATAAATGGGAACATGAATGTGAAAATTGTATGTTTACATGTACAACTAACATAGATACTGAAAGATTTATATATTTGACATTACCAGACTGTAAAACAGTGTCTTTCAATAAACTAGTTAAAGCAGCAAATCAAAACATGGAGTGTAGCCAATGCAAATCACAAATGTTATCAACATTATTTATACAAAGATTTGGACAATATATAATTTTAATGATACAACGTTGTAGAGCTGATGGAAGAAAATTGGAAACTTTAATTAAACATTTTGTAGCAAGTCAACTATCTATATCCGGAAGGACTTTTGTAGCAGTATCAATTATTTTCCATCATGGTCCTTCTACAACATCTGGACATTACACTGTGTATTTAAAATGCAATAGAGGATGGACATATTGTAATGATGCTCAATTGGATTTTAAACAACGTTTGCCTAGTGAATTACCAAATTCCTACTTAATATTTTTAAAACCAAAGTTTTAGGAACATAATTCAACCTCTGAGGAATTTATTCATATGTCTTAATATGATTACTATTGGACAATTTTAATATAAAGGATTTCAAAAATACTATTTGGCCTAGAGGAAAAGTATATATTTTAATTATGGACTTTTTCTTGCACATTCTCTCAGCATATATTTTTAAAGAAAAACATTTACTGTGTATAGAATTTCAAGTTACAACATTTTCTTAGAAGAGAGCATTTTATATATCTGTCATTTGTATTATATGGTATGTTATTGAGCAGGAAGTTTTTATGTAATGTTCATAAATAGTTAAGTATATTAAAAATATTTTACAAGTAGTTTTGGGTTTTTTAAAACAATCTTATTGATTGTTTTGTTTTTTTGCCCGCTGTTATGTGATGAGTAACATTGAAATCACTATTTGTAGTGAAATTCAATGTATTCTGAGAACAGCAAAAAAGACAAAGAAAATAATTTATAAAATGTGAAAATCATGTTGTGTTATAAAAAATATAATATTATATATTATAACGATTTTTTCTTCTCTTTTACAGATCCTAATTCTACAATTTTTATTTTTTCAGAAATTTTAGTTAAAAAAACAAGTGGAAAAAATGATTAGTGTTTTTTATAACTATTACTGTGAAGGTAAAATTAACTAAGTATTAAAATGAAAAATGGTCTGTGAGAGGACACTGGTGAAGAAAGGGGGATGGACGGTGTAGATATCTCTGGAAAGATGCTCTGTGGGTGTTTTAATTTATATGATTAAGTTACCTTGTAGTAGAACTTAATTACTGCTTATGGATTCGCACAATGAGTCAGGCATTCACACTAGCAGTGTTGTAGTGAAATGTGTAGAATGTATGTAGTCACCTAACTGCTTCCAGGCTAGTGAGTCTTTGTAATTGCACTTTTCCAAACAGCCATCCAGCACCATGTAGTAATTCATTCGCTGTGTCAAAACACAACCACTTATACATTCACCCAGTCACTCTCCTTGCAGTACTCTCATCGTTCAGTCAGTACCCAAGTACTCATTCAGTGACCCAGGCCTTAGCACATAGAGTGCTTCAAACCCATATCCACTATGCATGCGGTTCTCTAACCACCTACACACATGTCTTTCACACCTTCAATTCCCCAGTCACTATCCATACACTACAGCAAACATCCTGTCACTCCCCTTGCAGTCTTCTGTTGACTCATTCAGCAACACCTACAAATCCATTCGCTGCGCCAAAACCAAACCACTTATACATTCACCCAGGCACTCTCCTTGCAGTACTCTAATCGTTCAGTCAGTACCCAAGTACTCATTCAGTGACCCAGGCCTTAGCACATAGACTGCTTCAAACCCCTATCCACTATGCATGCGGTTCTCTAACCACCTACACACTTGTCTTTCACACCTTCAATTCCCCAGTCACTATCCATACACTCCAGCAAACATCCTGTCACTCCCCTTGCAGTCCTCTGTTGACTCATTCAGCAACACTTACAAATCCATTCGGTGCGCCAAAACCCAACCACTTATACATTCAGCCAGTCACTCTCCTTGCAGTACTCTAATCGTTCAGTCAGTACCCAAGTACTCATTCAGTGACCCAGGCCTTAGCACATAGACTGCTTCAAACCCTTAATCACTATGCATGCGGTTCACTAACCACCTACACACTTGTCTTTCACACCTTCAATTCCCCACTCACTAACCATACACTCCAGCAAACACCCTGTCACTACCCTTGCAGTCCTCTGTTGACTCATTCAGCAACACCTAAAAATCCATTCGCTGCGCCAAAACCAAACCACTTATACATTCACCCAGGCACTCTCCTTCTACTACTCTAATCGTTCAGTCTGTACCCAAGTACTCATTCAGTGACCCAGGCCTTAGCACATAGACTGCTTCAAACCCCTATCCACTATGCATGCGGTTCTCTAACCACCTACACACTTGTCTTTCACACCTTCAATTCCCCAGTCACTATCCATACACTCCAGCAAACATCCTGTCACTCTCCTTGCAGTCCTCTGTTGACTCATTCAGCAACACCTATAAATCCATTCGCTGCACCAAAACCCAACCACTTATACATTCACCCTGGCACTCTCCTTCTACTACTCTTATCGCTCAGTCTGTACCCAAGTACTCATTCAGTGACCCAGGCCTTAGCACATAGACTGCTTCAAACCCCTATCCACTATGCATGCAGTTCTCTAACCACCTACACACTTGTCTTTCACACCTTCAATTCCCCAATCACTATCCATACACTCAACCAAACATCCTGTCACTCGTCTGTTGACTCATTCAGCAACACCTACAAATCCATTCGCTGCGCCAAAACCCAACAAATTATACATTCACCCAGGCACTCTCCTTGTAGTACTCTAATCGTTCATTCAGTACCCAAGTACTCATTCAGTGACTTAGGCCTTAGCACATAGACTGCTTCAAACCCTTAATCACTATGCATGCGGTTGTCTAACCACCTACACACTTGTCTTTCACACCTTCAACATTCTCTGCACTATGCTTGCACAACTCTAACCGCGTCTATACTATTGATACACTCTTGCAAATACCCACTTCGTATGCATGCAGACTAGCAATCCAGCTGTCACTCCTATGCACTTCCTCATTCACCCATCCAGCACTATCTTCCTATCCCATCACTCCGCCAATATCTAACCACTCATAACTTCACCATGCACCACTAATGTATTCTTTCAGTCAATAATACTCTACACGTATATTCAAGCAAACTTTCAGACATTACCATGCAATTATAGTTCTTTTTTTAACCAGATAAGGTAGTTCTGAGAAGAACTTTTTTTTTTCTTTTTTTCTTTTGTATTTTTTTTGTATTTTTTGAAAAAAATTGTACTTTTTTTGGTGTTTTTTAAAAATTGAACAAAAAAAGAACTAAGAAAACAGTTAGCTTTTGGAATTAAACATCATTCCAAAAACAAACAAACAAAAAAAAAATTAGCACTTGTGGTTTCGTTGTGCTGCACAAATAGCATCCACGGATTGTTCACCATAACAAACGATGGTTTTGCACTTAGTGCAGTGCTGCTCCAGAAATGCAAATTCGGGGCGAATGTCTATTGCTGTTGCCGATGTGGACGCTCCGGAGGTGCTAGCAGTGCCTGGTGGTGGATTATTTGCTGCACGTCTCATTTCCTCTCGTGCCAGATTACGAGGGTGAATGGTCCGCAGATGTTTGTACATACTCGCTGTACCACAGGAGTATTTCTTGTCACTCCCTCGTGACAGGACCCTTTCACACAGCGAGCAGGTAACTTTCCTTGCGTTTACTTTTTTTTCTCCAGCTGGAAAGTAAAAAAATTTCCACACCACTGACTCTGGTCGCTTCTTGGGTGGATCTTCCTCCAAGATATCTTCTTCAGAAGAATGATGAGGAGCTTGTGAAGCAGATGCCATTGCTGTAATTCAATTCTCTCAAAACACCACAAAAAATACAAAATCAGCTCTGGAAGGAGAAGAGATGTGTCTCATCCAGTGCTCTAAACAGAATAATTAAAAAGGGTGTGGTCCTTCAATAGTTACAGTGGGAAATATTATGGACCAATCAAATCCTTTTTTTGGAGGTCACATGGGATTCGCGCACCGTGCGCACACGGCGCGCGCACCCGACGCGGTTTCGCGAAAATACATTTAAAAGTAATATAAGTGTATTACAAGTAGAAATATATTATTTTTATGAATACCTTAGATAATCTCTTACCTTCATATGTACATTAAAGACACATACATATTATTTTTCAATATAAAAACTTTCGCGGGAGTCGCGCACCCTGCGCGCCCGGGCACGTATTTGACGTCACGCGGGGCCTGCCACCGCGCAAGCGTCGCGTACGGTAATTCGTATGTGTCGCGTATAAGCCGGAGCAGGAATCGCGTACCGGTCGCTTAGCAAACGCGCACCCATGTAATATACGTATGTTACGTGACTAGAAACACGCACCCATCGCATACCATACGCGGATCCTTTACGAGTTCCTTAAATAGGTGGCTGGGGTACGCGTATTCGCCGCGTTCGGTACGCTTTCGGTGCGCGATTCCAAAAAAACATTTTTTTAAAAAAATTAAACAATACAAATATATTAAAATAAAAATATAACAGAAAAAAATTATACTATATTTTACTTTTTAATTTATTAAATATTTTTTTTTTGCAAAATACACAAAAATATACAATATTGTTTAAGAAATAATATATTTAGAAATAAATATAAAAAACTAAAGAAATTCAGTACAAGAAACATAAGTATAACTATATTACACTTAAATATTAGCTTTTAAAAAACCTTTGAAATTCACTGAAAAAACCATAGGTTTCAGGCACGTTATAGTTAGAAATTAGCTTTTAAAAACCTTTGAAATTCACTGAAAAAACCATAGGTTTCAGGCACGTTATAGTTAGAAATGAGCATTTAAAAAACCTTTGAAATTCACTGAAAAAACCATAGGTTTCAGACACGTTATAGTTAGGGTTTAGCATTTAAAAAACCTTTGAAATTCACTGAAAAAACCATAGGTTTTAGGGACAGTTATAGTTAGTTGGACATTTTACTCGTACAAAACCCGTGAAATTCCCCTGTTATAGTTAGTTCAGCTAACTATAACTCGCGCCCCCGCAATGCACTGCTGATGACGTCACATATTACATCACTCATGACATGGTCAGTGACATCACTGATGACATCACTGATGACATCTCAAATGACATCACTGATGACATCATCCAGTGACTGTGTGTTTCTGTAAAGTTTAAATATTTTTAATATATATAGGCAAAGGCGTATTGAAGAATGACTGGGTGTATAAGTGTCTGAATGGATGATTTAGTACGTGAGTGACTGACTCTACAAGTGAGTGATTAAACGTATCTTACTGAATGCATGGGTTAGTGACTAAACTGTGTGAATGTCTGTATCCGTCTGTTTGTTGGTGTGTAAGTGGATGCATGGATTTGCGAATAGCTACATGAGTGTCTATATGGGTTATTGATTGGTTCTCTGAGTATCTGTATGGCTGCCTGAGTGTTTGTGTGGGTGGGGTGTGTGTGACTCTATACATAAATGTGTGAGTGGGTGATTCACTGGGTGCATGATTTCAAGAGTGCATCTGTGATGGACTGCTTGGGTGGGTGAGTGTGTGTATGGGTGTGTTAGTGAGTGAATGTATATCTCAGTGGTACATGTGCGAGTAACTACATATGTAAAAGGCAGTATATATGTGTGTTAGAGTATTTAAATGGCTATAAGTGAGAGTGTGTTATTGTGAGTGGCTGTATGGATGCGTGTGTGCTTGTATCAGTTATTGTATAAGAGCGTAAGAATGTGCTAGTATTTGTATGAGTAAGTGAGCTGGTGTGTGTATAACTGTATAGGTGAGTAAATGGGTGTGTGATTAATTTTTTGCATGACTGACTAGGTGTGTGAGTACCTCTATGGATGAGTGGCGGTGTGTGAGTGTTTATATAGGTGTATGAGTGCATATGATAGTCCTGTACTGAGTGACTGTAAGTATGAGTGACTGTACAGGTGAGTGAGTGGATGTGTGTGTAGACCTAAGAATCAGTGAGTGGGTATGTAGTTTTTGGTGTTGGAGTGTCTATGGTTTTGAGAATGGCAGTCTGTAATTTAGAGTGGGTGTATCAAAAGTTATATTAGAGTGTGAGAAGATGCATGAAATTATCACATGGATGATGTCATCAGTGATGTCATTTGAGATGTCATCAGTGATGTCATCAGTGATGTCACTGACCATGTCATGAGTGATGTAATATGTGACATCATCAGCAGTGCATTGCGGGGGCGCGAGTTATAGTTAGCTGAACTAACTATAACAGGGGAATTTCACGGGTTTTGTACGAGTAAAATGTCCAACTAACTATAACTGTCCCTAAAACCTATGGTTTTTTCAGTGAATTTCAAAGGTTTTTTAAATGCTAAACCCTAACTATAACGTGTCTGAAACCTATGGTTTTTTCAGTGAATTTCAAAGGTTTTTTAAATGCTCATTTCTAACTATAACGTGCCTGAAACCTATGGTTTTTTCAGTGAATATATATATATTTGAAAAGGTTTGCCATCTTGTGAGATGCACTCCCAGGAAGTAAGCAGACACAGGAACTGGGATATTAAAACACACTGACCAGCAGTTTAATGCGACGCGTTTCAGGCTTACGCCCTTCTTCAAAGCCAACTGCTCTCCAGGATGCCAGAACATTTCTGCCAGCATTTTCCCTCCATTTATTCAAGACACGCCCCAAGTGGGCTTCAAGTCACGCCCCAAGTGGGCCGGCAAATCACATTGCCTGCAAAGCATAATGGGGCTGGTAGTTCCTTACCCATGTGGGTCTGTTTGTAGCCATCACTGGTTTTCAAAGTTCTTTAAATGGTGGTTTAAAACAAAGAAACACAGCTCTCTTTACAGGCCGCTCCTCCTGTTCCACCCGCAGTCAATATAAAACAGCAGGCGGCCCCGCTTGGGATCTTGCGGTGGTGCTTCTCTCGACCTAGGCGGGCCAAATTATTTATTTGAAAAGGTTTGCCATCTTGTGAGATGCACTCCCAGGAAGTAAGCAGACACAGGAACTGGGATATTAAAACACACTGACCAGCAGTTCAATGCGACGCGTTTCAGGCTTACGCCCTTCTTCAAAGCCAACTGCTCTCCAGGACGGCCAAACATTTCTGCCAGCATTTTCCCTCCATTTATTCAAGACACGCCCAAGTGGGCTTCAAGTCACGCCCCAAGTGGGCCGGCAAATCACATTGCCTGCAAAGCATAATGGGGCTGGTAGTTCCTTACCCATGTGGGTCTGTTTGTAGCCATCACTGGTTTTCAAAGTTCTTTAAATGGTGCTTTAAAACAAAGAAACACAGCTCTCTTTACAGGCCGCTCCTCCTGTTCCACCCGCAGTCAATATAAAACATCAGGCGGCCCCGCTTGGGATCTTGCGGTGGTGCTTCTCTCGACCTAGGCGGACCGAATTATTTATTTGAAAAGGTTTGCCATCTTGTGAGATGCACTCCCAGGAAGTAAGCAGACACAGGAACTGGGATATTAAAACACACTGACCAGCAGTTTAATGCGACGCGTTTCAGGCTTTTGCCCTTCTTCAAAGCCAACTGCTCTCCAGGACGGCCAAACATTTCTGCCAGCATTTTCCCTCCATTTATTCAAGACACGCCCCAAGTGGGCTTCAAGTCATGCCCCAAGTGGGCCGGCAAATCACATTGCCTGCAAAGCATAATGGGGCTGGTAGTTCCTTACCCATGTGGGTCTGTTTGTAGCCATCACTGGTTTTCAAAGTTCTTTAAATGGTGCTTTAAAACAAAGAAACACAGCTCTCTTTACAGGCCGCTCCTCCTGTTCCACCCGCAGTCAATATAAAACAGCAGGCGGTGATGGCTACAAACAGACCCGCATGGGTAAGGAACTACCAGCCCCATCATGCTTTGCAGGCAATGTGATTTGCCGGCCCACTTGGGCCGTGACTTGAAGCCCACTTGGGGCGTGTCTTGAATAAATGAAGGGAAAATGCTGGCAGAAATGTTTGGCCGTCCTAGAGAGCAGTTGGCTTTGAAGAAGGGCGTAAGCCTGAAACGCGTCGCATTAAACTGCTGGTCAGTGTGTTTTAATATCCCAGTTCCTGTGTCTTCTTACTTCCTGGGAGTGTATCTCACAAAATGGCAAACCTTTTCAAATAAATAATTCGGCCCGCCTAGGTCGAGAGAAGCACCACCGCAAGATCCCAAGTGGGGCCGCCTGCTGTTTTATATTGACTGCGGGTGGAATAGGAGGAGCGGCCTGTAAAGAGAGCTGTGTTTCTTTGTTTTAAAACACCATTTAAAGAACTTTGAAAACCAGTGATGGCTACAAACAGACCCGCATGGGTAAGGAACTACCAGCCCCATCATGCTTTGCAGGCAATGTGATTTGCCGGCCCACTTGGGGCGTGACTTGAAGCCCACTTGGGGCGTGTCTTGAATAAATGGAGGGAAAATGCTGGCAGAAATGTTTGGCCGTCCTGGAGAGCAGTTGGCTTTGAAGAAGGGCGTAAGCCTGAAACGCGTCGCATTAAACTGCTGGTCAGTGTGTTTTAATATCCCAGTTCCTGTGTCTGCTTACTTCCTGGGAGTGTATCTCACAAGATGGCAAACCTTTTCAAATAAATAATTCGGCCCGCCTAGGTCGAGAGAAGCACCACCGCAAGATCCCAAGTGGGGCCGCCTGCTGTTTTATATTGACTGCGGGTGGAATAGGAAGAGCGGCCTGTAAAGAGAGCTGTGTTTCTTTGTTTTAAAACACCATTTAAAGAACTTTGAAAACCAGTGATGGCTACAAACAGACCCGCATGGGTAAGGAACTACCAGCCCCATCATGCTTTGCAGGCAATGTGATTTGCCGGCCCACTTGGGGCGTGACTTGAAGCCCACTTGGGGCATGTCTTGAATAAATGGAGGGAAAATGCTGGCAGAAATGTTTGGCCGTCCTGGAGAGCAGTTGGCTTTGAAGAAGGGCGTAAGCCTGAAACGCGTCGCATTAAACTGCTGGTCAGTGTGTTTTAATATCCCAGTTCCTGTGTCTGCTTACTTCCTGGGAGTGTATCTCACAAGATGGCAAACCTTTTCAAATAAATAATTCGGCCCGCCTAGGTCGAGAGAAGCACCACCGCAAGATCCCAAGTGGGGCCGCCTGCTGTTTTATATTGACTGCGGGTGGAATAGGAGGAGCGGCCTGTAAAGAGAGCTGTGTTTCTTTGTTTTAAAACACCATTTAAAGAACTTTGAAAACCAGTGATGGCTACAAACAGACACGCATGGGTAAGGAACTACCAGCCCCATCATGCTTTGCAGGCAATGTGATTTGCCGGCCCACTTGGGGCGTGACTTGAAGCCCACTTGGGGCGTGTCTTGAATAAATGGAGGGAAAATGCTGGCAGAAATGTTTGGCCGTCCTGGAGAGCAGTTGGCTTTGAAGAAGGGCGTAAGCCTGAAACGCGTCGCATTAAACTGCTGGTCAGTGTGTTTTAATATCCCAGTTCCTGTGTCTGCTTACTTCCTGGGAGTGTATCTCACAAGATGGCAAACCTTTTCAAATAAATAATTCGGCCTGCCTAGGTTGAGAGAAGTACCACCGCAAGATCCCAAGTGGGGCCGCCTGCTGTTTTATATTGACTACGGGTGGAATAGGAGGAGCAGCCTGTAAAGAGAGCTGTGTTTCTTTGTTTTAAAACACCATTTAAAGAACTTTGAAAACCAGTGATGGCTACAAACAGACCCGCATGGGTAAGGAACTACCAGCCCCATCATGCTTTGCAGGCAATGTGATTTGCCGGCCCACTTGGGGCGTGACTTGAAGCCCACTTGGGGCGTGTCTTGAATAAATGGAGGGAAAATGCTGGCAGAAATGTTTGGCCGTCCTGGAGAGCAGTTGGCTTTGAAGAAGGGCGTAAGCCTGAAACGCGTCGCATTAAACTGCTGGTCAGTGTGTTTTAATATCCCAGTTCCTGTGTCTGCTTACTTCCTGGGAGTGTATCTCACAAGATGGCAAACCTTTTCAAATAAATAATTCGGCCTGCCTAGGTTGAGAGAAGTACCACCGCAAGATCCCAAGTGGGGCCGCCTGCTGTTTTATATTGACTACGGGTGGAATAGGAGGAGCAGCCTGTAAAGAGAGCTGTGTTTCTTTGTTTTAAAACACCATTTAAAGAACTTTGAAAACCAGTGATGGCTACAAACAGACCCGCATGGGTAAGGAACTACCAGCCCCATCATGCTTTGCAGGCAATGTGATTTGCCGGCCCACTTGGGGCGTGACTTGAAGCCCACTTGGGGCGTGTCTTGAATAAATGGAGGGAAAATGCTGGCAGAAATGTTTGGCCGTCCTGGAGAGCAGTTGGCTTTGAAGAAGGGCGTAAGCCTGAAACGCGTCGCATTAAACTGCTGGTCAGTGTGTTTTAATATCCCAGTTCCTGTGTCTGCTTACTTCCTGGGAGTGTATCTCACAAGATGGCAAACCTTTTCAAATAAATAATTCGGCCCGCCTAGGTCGAGAGAAGCACCACCGCAAGATCCCAAGTGGGGCCGCCTGCTGTTTTATATTGACTGCGAATGGAATAGGAAGAGCGGCCTGTAAAGAGAGCTGTGTTTCTTTGTTTTAAAACACCATTTAAAGAACTTTGAAAACCAGTGATGGCTACAAACAGACCCGCATGGGTAAGGAACTACCAGCCCCATCATGCTTTGCAGGCAATGTGATTTGCCGGCCCACTTGGGGCGTGACTTGAAGCCCACTTGGGGCATGTCTTGAATAAATGGAGGGTAAAATGCTGGCAGAAATGTTTGGCCATCCTGGAGAGCAGTTGGCTTTGAAGAAGGGCGTAAGCCTGAAACGCGTCGCATTAAACTGCTGGTCAGTGTGTTTTAATATCCCAGTTCCTGTGTCTGCTTACTTCCTGGGAGTGTATCTCACAAGATGGCAAACCTTTTCAAATAAATAATTCGGCCCGCCTAGGTCGAGAGAAGCACCACCGCAAGATCCCAAGTGGGGCCGCCTGCTGTTTTATATTGACTGCGGGTGGAATAGGAGGAGCGGCCTGTAAAGAGAGCTGTGTTTCTTTGTTTTAAAACACCATTTAAAGAACTTTGAAAACCAGTGATGGCTACAAACAGACACGCATGGGTAAGGAACTACCAGCCCCATCATGCTTTGCAGGCAATGTCATTTGCCGGCCCACTTGGGGCGTGACTTGAAGCCCACTTGGGGCGTGTCTTGAATAAATGGAGGGAAAATGCTGGCAGAAATGTTTGGCCGTCCTGGAGAGCAGTTGGCTTTGAAGAAGGGCGTAAGCCTGAAACGCGTCGCATTAAACTGCTGGTCAGTGTGTTTTAATATCCCAGTTCCTGTGTCTGCTTACTTCCTGGGAGTGTATCTCACAAGATGGCAAACCTTTTCAAATAAATAATTCGGCCCGCCTAGGTCGAGAGAAGCACCACCGCAAGATCCCAAGTGGGGCCGCCTGCTGTTTTATATTGACTGCGGGTGGAATAGGAGGAGCGGCCTGTAAAGAGAGCTGTGTTTCTTTGTTTTAAAACACCATTTAAAGAACTTTGAAAACCAGTGATGGCTACAAACAGACACGCATGGGTAAGGAACTACCAGCCCCATCATGCTTTGCAGGCAATGTCATTTGCCGGCCCACTTGGGGCGTGACTTGAAGCCCACTTGGGGCGTGTCTTGAATACATGGAGGGAAAATGCTGTCAGAAATGTTTGGCCGTCCTGGAGAGCAGTTGGCTTTGAAGAAGGGCGTAAGCCTGAAACGCGTCGCATTAAACTGCTGGTCAGTGTGTTTTAATATCCCAGTTCCTGTGTCTGCTTACTTCCTGGGAGTGTATCTCACAAGATGGCAAACCTTTTCAAATAAATAATTCGGCCCGCCTAGGTCGAGAGAAGCACCACCGCAAGATCCCAAGTGGGGCCGCCTGCTGTTTTATATTGACTGCGGGTGGAATAGGAGGAGCGGCCTGTAAAGAGAGCTGTGTTTCTTTGTTTTAAAACACCATTTAAAGAACTTTGAAAACCAGTGATGGCTACAAACAGACCCGCATGGGTAAGGAACTACCAGCCCCATCATGCTTTGCAGGCAATGTGATTTGCCGGCCCACTTGGGGCGTGACTTGAAGCCCACTTGGGGCGTATCTTGAATAAATGGAGGGAAAATGCTGGCAGAAATGTTTGGCCGTCCTGGAGAGCAGTTGGCTTTGAAGAAGGGCGTAAGCCTGAAACGCGTCGCATTAAACTGCTGGTCAGTGTGTTTTAATATCCCAGTTCCTGTGTCTGCTTACTTCCTGGGAGTGTATCTCACAAGATGGCAAACCTTTTCAAATATATATATATATATATATATATTACCTACTGGCGGTTATAGTTAGGACTTAAGTTTCCATAGGAAAAGCATTTTTTGATATGCCAATATCTTTGGCGCCGTTTGACGAATCTTCGTGAAATTTTCAAAACTAATGGCCCGCTCAGGTCAGCTCCTGTCTTGAAAGTTTTGGGGTGATTCGTCAAGCGGGGGCCAAAAAAAAGGAGGGTCCCAAAACGCGTTTTCTCCATGTTATTTTCCATAGGAAAAGTTGGTTGCAGCTACAGCCTGAACTGCTGAACGGAATTACACCAAATTTGGCTGAGAGGTAGCTCTTTGTCCAGAGTGCACTCCTTGCTTTCAATGGTGTAAATCCATTCAGTAGTTCCTGAGAAATTCATATATAAAACAATATTAGAATCTGGTGACCGCTGTGGATTTGCGGACCCTCCCAATCGCGAGCGTGACTCTGACTCGGCTGCCAACACTTCAAACCAGGAAGTGTTGGCAGCCATCTTGTGACTCGGTTGAACCGAGTCACAAGAAAAAAGGTAAAAAAACAAGAAAAGGGGGCAGGGTAGGAACACCGTGACCCCCTAGGCCTGCTCAAGGGGTCCCCAAAAAGATTTTTTTTGTTTTAATTTTTGGCGGGATTTGCGCAGGGTCTAAGAATCCTGCCGAAAATTTCTAAAAAATGAAGCGCAGAATTCCTGAGCGCTGATTGTAGGCCGAGGCCCCTTTCTCCACCACTCTGCAAACACAACTATTAGTTAAAGAAGCATTTGCAATGTAATAGGTCTCGCATTTGTGGAGTTAGAGCTATTGGCGTTGTAAATGTAAATGTTTTTTACTAATGTTTTGTGGAGTGGAGTGGATGTACGTAGTGTGTAGTGAAATTATGTGATATGTTGTGCAGTGATATTATGTGGATAGAAAGTATGTGGTATTTAGTGTATAGGAATTATGTAGAGTGGGGTTATGTGTTATGGAGAGTAATTATGTGGTATGGTAGTCTGTGTTGTGGAGTGGTAACCTCAGGTTTAGTCTTCCTCATTTCCATAGAAGCTAAACTATAAACTCAATGAGACACAAAAAAGAAGGAACCACTGAGGAGCACTTCTGGACCTAATCAGAGGTATGAGCAGGGCCACTGGAAATATGCGACAGTTTGGCTGCACCGACTTTTGCGCAGTTATATATTTTCCGCATTTGCCACATAATCCATAATCTGCTGCATAATCTGCAGATTTGAACAAAAAAAATCTTGTTTCTAGTTCAAACGGCTCAAACGTTACCAAAAATGCAGCGACAAGTGTTACAGCATGGTGGAAGGCCCTTTGCAAACCTAGAATGGTCACCTGTTACTTATTGCTAAATGTGGGTGTTAAATTGGTACTAATGGTGTGCAAATCACTCTTGCTTCTTTCTGCGCCTCTCTTGCCTCTTTCTGCACCTCCGTTGCCTCTTTCTGCACCTCACTTGCTTCTTTCTGCACCTCTCTTGCTTCTTTCTGCAGCCCTTGTCCCTCTTTCTGCACCTCTCCTGCCTGTACCTGCACCTCTTTTGCCTCTTTCTGCACCTCTGTTGCTTCTTTCAGCACTTCCCTTGCCTCTTTCTGTATCCCTCTTGCCTCTTTCTGCACCTCTGTTGCTTCTTTCTGCACTTCTCTTGCATCTTTCTGCACCTCTCTTGCTTCTATCTGCTTCCCTCTTTCCTCTTTCTACACCCCTCCTCCCTCTTTCTGCACCCCTCTTGCCTCTTTCTGCACCTCTGTTCCTTCTTTTTGCACTTCTTTTGTTTGTTTCTGCACATCTCTTGCTTCTTTCTGCACAACTCTTGCCTCTTTCTCCACCCCTCTTCCCCCTTTCTGCACCTCACTTGCTTCTTTCTGCACCTCTCTTGCTTCTTTCTGCACCCTTTGTCCCTCTTTCTGCACCTCTCCTGCCTGTACCTGCACCTCTTTTGCCTCTTTCTGCACCTCTGTTGCTTCTTTCAGCACTTCTCTTGCCTCTTTCTGTATCCCTCTTGCCTCTTTCTGCACCTCTGTTGCTTCTTTCTGCACTTCTCTTGCATCTTTCTACACCCCTCCTCCCTCTTTCTGCACCCCTCTTGCCTCTTTCTGCACCTCTGTTCCTTCTTTTTGCACTTCTTTTGTTTGTTTCTGCACATCTCTTGCTTCTTTCTGCACAACTCTTGCCTCTTTCTCCACCCCTCTTCCCCCTTTCTGCACCTCACTTGCTTCTTTCTGCAACTCTCTTGCTTCTTTCTGCACCCCTTGTCCCTCTTTCTGCACCTCTCCTGCCTGTACCTGCACCTCTTTTGCCTCTTTCTG
This sequence comes from Calotriton arnoldi, assembly GCA_963921515.1. Classification (NCBI taxonomy): domain Eukaryota; kingdom Metazoa; phylum Chordata; class Amphibia; order Caudata; family Salamandridae; genus Calotriton; species Calotriton arnoldi. The sequence goes on along the minus strand of CAWUFW010005221.1, from coordinate 1,163,688 downwards.
CACCTCTGTTGCTTCTTTCAGCACTTCTCTTGCCTCTTTCTGTATCCCTCTTGCCTCTTTCTGCACCTCTGTTGCTTCTTTCTGCACTTCTCTTGCATCTTTCTGCACCTCTCTTGCTTCTATCTGCTTCCCTCTTTCCTCTTTCTACACCCCTCCTCCCTCTTTCTGCACCCCTCTTGCCTCTTTCTGCACCTCTGTTCCTTCTTTTTGCACTTCTTTTGTTTGTTTCTGCACATCTCTTGCTTCTTTCTGCACAACTCCTGCCTCTTTCTCCACCCCTCTTCCCCCTTTCTGCATCTCTGTTGCTTCTTTCTGCATTTCTCTTGCCTCTTTCAGCACCTCTCTTGCTTCTTTCTGCACCCCTCTTGCCTCTTTCTCCACCCCTCTTCCCCCTTTCTGCATCTCTGTTGCTTCTTTCTGCACTCCTCTTGCCTCTTTCTGCACCCCTCTTGCTTCTTTCTGCACCCCTCTTGCCTCTTTCTCCACCCCTCTTCCCCCTTTCTGCATCTCTGTTGCTTCTTTCTGCACATCTCTTGCCTCTTTCTCCACCCCTCTTACCTCTTTCTGTACCTCTGTTTCTTCTTTCTGCATAAATCTTGCTTCTTTCTGCACCCCTCATGCCTCTTTCCCCACCCCTCTTCACTGTTTCTGCATCTCTGTTGCTTCTTTCTGCACTTCTCTTGCCTCTTTCAGCACCTCTCTTGCTTCTTTCTGCATCCCTCTTGCCTCTTTCTCCAGCCCTCGTCCCCCTTTCTGCATCTCTGTTGCTTCTTTCTGCACTTCTCTTGCCTCTTTCTCCACCCCTCTTGCTTCTTTCTGCACCCCTCTTGCCTATTTCTCCACCCTTCTTCCCCCTTTCTGCATCTCTTTTGCTTCTTTCTGCACATTTCTTGCCTCTTTCTCCACCCCTCTTACTTCTTTCTGCACCTCTGTTTCTTCTTTCTGCACTTCTTTTGCTTCTTTCTGTACCTCTCTTGCTTCTTTCTGCACCCCTTGCGCCTCTTTATGCACCCCTCTTCCCTCTTTCTGCACCCCTCTTGCCTCCTTCTCCACCCCTCTTCCCCCTTTCTGCACCTCTATTCCTTCTTTTTGCACTTTTTTTGTTTCTTTCTACTCCTCTCTTGCTTCTTTCTGCACCCCTCTTGCCTCGTTCTCTGCTCCTCTTCCCCCTTTCTGCATCTCTGTTGCTTCTTTCTGCACCTCTCTTCCCTCTTTCTCAACCCCTCTTTCCTCTTTCTGCACCTCTGTTGCTTCTTTCTGTACTTCTCTTGCTTCTTTCTGCACTCTTTTGCTTCTTTCCCTACCCCTCATGCCTCTTTCTGCATCCCTCTTTCTGCACTCCTCTTGCCTCTTTCTGCACATCTGTTCCGTCTTTCTGCACTTCTTTTGTTTCTTTCTGCACCTCTCTTGCTTCTTTCTGCACTTCTCTTGCTTCTTACTGCACCCCTCTTGCCTCTTACTGCACCCCTCTTCCCTCTTTCTGCACCTCTCTTGCCTCTTTCTGCACCTCTGTTTCTTCTTTCTACACTTTTCTTGCTTTTTTCTGCACCTTTCTTGCTTCTTTATGCACCCCTCTTGCCTCTCTCTGCAGCCCTCTTCCCTCTTTCTGCACCTCTCTTGCCTCTTTCTGCACCTCTCTTGCTTCTTTCTACACTTCTCATGCCTCTTTCGGCACCTCTGTTGCTTATTTCTGCACTTCTTTTGCTTTTTTCTGCACCTCTCTTGCTTATTTCTGCACCCCTCATGCCTCTTTCTGCACCCTTTTCTTCTTTCTGCACCCCTCTTGCCTCTTTCTGCACCTCTGTTCCTTCTTTCTGCACTTCTTTTGTTTCTTTCTGTACCTCTCTTGCTTCTTTCTGCATCCCTCTTTCCTCTTTCTCCACCCCTCTTCCCCCTTTCTGCATCTCTGTTGCTTCTTTCTGCACGTTTCTTCCCTCTTTCTGCACCCTTCTTGAATCTTTCCGCACCTCTGTTGCTTCTTTCTGCACTTCTCTTGTTTCTTTCTGCACCTCTCTTGCTTCTTTCTGCACCCCTATTGCCTCTTTATCCACCCCTCTTTCCCCTTTCTGCATCTCTGTTGCTTCTGTCTGCACTGCTCTTGCTTCTTTCTGTACCTTTCTGCACTCCCTTGCCTCTTTCTCCACCCCTGTTCCCTCCTTCTGCACCTCTTTTGCCTCTTTCTACACTTCTCTTGCTTCTTTCCTCATCACTGTTCCCTCTTTCTGCACCCCTCTTGTCTTGCTCTGCACCTTTGTTGGTTCTTTCTGTACTTCTCTTGCTTCTGTCTACACCTCTCTTGCTTCTTTCTGCACCTCTCTTGTCTCTTTCTGCATCCCTGTTCCCTCTTTCTGCACCTCTTTTGCCTCTTTCTGCACTTCTCTTGCTTCTTTCTACACCTTTCTTCCTCTTTCTGCACCCCTCTTCCCTCTTAATATACCCCTCTTCCCTCTTTCTGCACCCCTCTTGCCTCTTTTTGCAGTTCTCTTGCCTCTTTCTGCACCTCTGTTGCGCCTTTCTGCACTTCTCTTGACTCTTTCTGCACCTCTGTTGGTTCTTTCCGCACTACTCATGCTTCTTTCTGCACTTCTCTTGCTTCTTTCTGCATACCTCTTGCCTCTTACTGCACCCTCTTCCCTCTTTTTGTACCTCTCTTGCCTCTTTCTTCACCTTTGTTGCTTCTTTCTGCACTTCTGTTGCTTCTTCCTGCACCTTTCTTGCTTCTTTCTGCACCCCTCTTGCCTACTTCTGTAACTCTCTTCCCTCTTTCTACACCTCTCTAGTCTCTGTCTGCACTTCTCTTCCTCTTTCTATACTCAAATGGGAAGTGCAAGCTGTCAAGTTTAAATGTATGCGTGCTCTCGTGACTGAGGTATATGTCTACTTGTACATGTATTCTCACATGTGTTATGCATCTGAAGATGGTAGCTTAAAAAGAGGGTAGCTTCTCCTATAGGTGATCAAATCTTCTCAGTTCTGTTCTGTCATTTGCTTGCACATGCAGACATGTCTTACGTGTGTAGGTGTATAGAGGCCCTCAAATATACAATTGAATACCCATGTGCCCTGTATTATGAGCAGAAAGAAATACATACACCTTTTGTACACAAATTTACAGAGTATGCTGTTTGAAACACAGGTATTCAAGTATTTGTATGTTTATTTTTATGTAACATGTCACTAGGTAAAAGCACAGACACAAGCATGCATTCCTTCAGAAACTTGGTGAGACTTACAACAGTGATATGGTTAGGATTGCTGTTTTACATTTGGCACGCTTAACATTCTGAGCAGTCAATGAATAGTGAACCTTCAAGAGAAAAGTGAGGTTTAAGACATCTTGGGAGAAGGATTAGTGATTAGGCTAATTTGTATGAGTCTGTGGAAAGGTACAGTCAAAGTAGGCCTCTTTCTGCACCTCTGTGGCTTCTTTCTGCACTTCTCTTGCTTCTTTCTGCACCTTTCTTCCTCTTTCTGCTCCTCTCTTGCCTCTTTATGCACTTCTCTTCCTTCTTTCTGCGCCTTTCTTCCTCTTTGTGCACATGTCTTACCTATGTAGGCATAGTTAGAAATTAGCATTTAAAAAACCTTAGCAATTTACTGGAAAAAACACAGATTTCAGGGATGTTATAGTTGGATATTAGCATTTAAAAAACCTTGAAAATTCACGAAAAAACCACAGGTTTCAGGGAAGTTACAGTTAAGCTGAGCTAACTATAACTCGTGCCCCCGCAATGCACTGCTGATGACGTCACATATTACATCACTCAGGACATGGTCAGTGACATCACTGATGACATCACTGATGACATCTCAAATTACATCACTGATGACATCATCCACATAATCTCTGATGCACCTACTCACACCCCAATATAACCTATCATACACCCACTCAAATTTCAGACTACTGTTCTTAAAACCATTGACACACCAATACCAGGGGCAAATTCTTAACAATTTGTTCACCAGCGGGACCTTCCCTGCCCAGTGGAAACGTACCTCAATTCTCCCACTTCTGAAAAAAGACAATTTGGACAGTGCTGAGCCGAGTATCTACCGCCCTATCTCGAGACTCCCTTTTGCTTCTAAACTGGCAGAGAAAATTATGAACAAACAAATCTCAGAATACTTAGAAGTGAACTCGCTGCTAGACGAATCACAACATGGATTCAGGAAAAATTATAGCACTGAATCTGCATTAATTATAGCAACTGAAGAAATACGTGAAGTTCTTGACAGGGGGGGACGTCGGCATTGGTGCTGCTTGACCTCTCGGCGGCATTTGATACGGTCAGCCCCGAGATCTTGGTTGACCGGCTCTATGACTTAGGGATAAAAGGATAAAAGGATAAAAGGATAAAAGCAATAGACCTCCTAAAATCATTCCTAACAAATCGACAGCAAAATGTGGCAATGGGGACGTTTGTCTCCAGGCAGTTTTCCCTACCATGTGGAGTCCCAAAGGGCTCGGCACTGAGCCCCACACTTTTAAATCTTTATGTCACGCCACTAGCGTCGATTATCAAAGACGCTGGTTTTACCTTAGCCTCGTATGCAGATGACACCCAAATTGTGGTGTCTCTGACAAACGGGGAAAATAGCCCTGGAGAGGCATTCAGCGCATGTATGAGGAAGGTGAGCGAATGGATGGACGGAAATTGCTTGAAGCTGAATGCCTCAAAAACCAAGGTTATCATCTTTGGCAATAAACCCTCCCTCTGGACGCCGGATTGGTGGCCGCCAGAGCTGGACACACTACCCACACCCTCAACCAAGGTAAAGAACCTAGGAATCAAATAGATAGTGAACTTAAATTTAAAGAACAAATTAGCAAAATTACATCTGCATCCTTCTGTTCCATAAGGTTGATTAATAAAATCAAAAAATATGTACCTTCTGAACTCTTAAAAACAGTGACCTTGGCAATGGTCCTTACACGGATTGACTATTGCAACATCCTTTATCTCACTCGTGCATCAGGTCGTGTTAACAGACTCCAGATTTTACAATATGCAGCAGCTCGCCTCATTTTTAAAATTCCAAAAAACGAATCAGCAAGAGAAGCCATCAGAAAACTGCATTGGTTGCCAGTCAGACAAAGATGTAAATTTAAAGCCTTCTGCCTGGCTTTTAAATCTTTGCACGGACTGGGGCCGGACCAGTTTAGAAACAAACTCAAATGGTATATACCAACAAGAACTCTACAGTCAGGTTTGGCCAAAAACATGATGGTCTCCCCATTTAAGAAGGCTACATGGGGAGGTAGGAGTTTTTTCAGGGCAACAGCAATGCTCTGGAATCAATTGCCATACACTCTAAAAACAGCTCCCTCTATACTTAGTTTCAGAAAGGGCCTAAAAACCTGGCTGTTTACACAAGTTGGATATTTTTGTTTTTTAGTTCCTTCTACAGCAGCAGTTTCCCTCTGCCACATTTGTTTCAGTTTTCGACAGCGCCAAGACGCCCTTGGGCATTAGTTGCGCTCTACAAATTTTATTTACATTACATTACATTACATACATATCCACTCACCGATTCATAGGTCTACATACACATCCACCCATACAGGCACACATACAGCCAGTCACTCACCAATACAGCTGCTGAGATATCCACTCATACACCCATACAGCCACTCATATACCGTCAGTCACCCATAGAGCTACTCACACACCTACTCACTCACCTAAACACTCAATTACACAGCCACTTACTCACTCATACAGAAACACACACACACACTCACTACCCATACAGATACTAACACATACTTACTCTCCATACAGTCACTGACACAAGCACACACTCACCCATACAGCCACTCTCACAATCACCCACTCACACATACAGTCACTTATATACTCCAACACTCACATAAACTGCCTTTCACATATGCAGTTACTCACCCATATACCACTGAGACATCCATTCACTCACCGACACAGCCATACGCACACTCACTCGCCCATACAGTCTCTCATAGATACACTCATGAACTCATACACCCAGGGATTCACCCACTCATATATCCATGTACGGAGTCACACACCCCCTCACCCACCCACACAGACACTCAGGCACCCATGCAGGTACTCAGATAACTAATCAATAACCTATATAGACACTCATGTATCTACTCACCAACCCATGCAGCCACTCACACACCAACTGACAAACTGATACACACAATCACACAGATTAGTCACTCACCCATATATTCACTAAGGCATGTTTAATCACTCACTTATACAGTCAGTCACGAACCCACTAAATCATCCATACAGACCTCATACACCCACTCATTCTTTGAATACACCTTGGCATATATATATAACATTCTTAAACTTTTTAGAAACACTCACAGTCACTGGATGATGTCATCAGTGATGTCATTTGAGATGTCATCAGTGATGTCACTGACCATGTCATGAGTGATGTAATATGTGACGTCATCAGCAGTGCATTGCGGGGGCGCGAGTTATAGTTAGCTCAGCTAACCATAACAACTGAATTTCTCTGGTTTTGTACGAGTGAAATGTCAGCTTAACTATAACGTCCCTGAAACCTGTGTTTTTTTCAGTGAAAATATATATATTATGGCGGTGGTGCTGGGTGTATCGATGGAATAAAGAACCTTGCACGAAGTTTCTGGGTCCATGTTCGTCTTTCCAAAGCTATCGGGAGTATCGGGCGGAGTTCTCTGCATATATATATATATATATATATCACCACAACCTTTCTCACATTCACAGAGAGCCTGCACTCAAAGACTGGAAAATATCCACTTATTTCACCGAGCAACATAGTGAAGGTCCACTTTTAAATGCATCAGGCAGCACAAAAATCCGGTTTAAGTAAGAGACACATTTCGGGTGAATCTCAGCCTTTCTCAATCTTGATAGACTGCCAATTTAAGTTGCTCATTATATACTTCCAGGGGTGAAGGTTCGATGCTGAGAGTCATTAGACTGTCTTGGTGGGGACTTTTTTCTGCTTTGCTTTGAGCCTTCTTTCTCACCCAATGTCAAGAGCAGGAAACTGCAGAGGCATCGGCCAAGCGGAGGGGACTAAGACTTACACTTTTTGGCAGATTGAACTGCACAGAGCCTGTGGTTTGAAGTAACAGCAATATTACTCCATCTGCGAAGCTGAACATTTGATTATATTAGGAGGCAAAATAAACTTTGCCGGAAATGTATCTAATTGCCATATTGGAAGCAGATGTTGGTAAGCGTGGGTAGCTCAGGCACCCTCGGAATTGCCATTCTGGTTGCTTTTCATGCTGAGACTGATAACATTTAATGTTCCCGAGACAGAAATGAACATATTTAAATAGATATTCAATTATTGTAACTTTGCAAACCGAGCAGCCTGGCGGCAATGGCTGTATTTATATTTACCTATTTCAGGTTTACATGTAAAATATTATTGCTGCCCGAACTGCAAATCTTATTTGAATATCAAGTTATAACATGCTTTATTTATGCTACTGATGAACATTGGAAGTATTTTTTCCATATCCTGCTTTGTGGAAGTATAAAATGAGCAACCTAAATTGGCAGTTATCAAGATTGAGAAAGGCTGAAATTCAGCTGAAACCTGTCTCTTACTTAAACTGATTTTCATGCTGCCTGATGCATTTAAAAGTGGACCTTTACTATGTTGCTTCATGCAATAAACAAGTGGATATTTTCAAGTCTTCGACTGCAGGCTCTCTGTTAATGTGAAATGTGAGAAAGGTATATATATATTTTTATTCACTGAAAAAACAAAGGTCACGGGGACGTTGTAGTTAGGCTTAGATTTCACTCATACAAAACCAGCGAAATTCAGCAATTGTAGTTACCTGAGCTAATTATACCTTACGCCCCCACAATACTACTTACGACCCACATACTACATCACTCATGACATGGTCAGTGACATCACTAATGACTTCTCAAATGACATCACTGATGATATCATCCAGTGTTTTCAAAAAGTTTCTCGGTGTTAAACATATATACTAAGGTATCACCAAAGGTAAATTAGTTTACTTTGTGTACTACTAATGAGTGCTTATATTTTAAAATAGATTATGTGAGTGTCTGTGTAACTGTGTATCTCAGAGTGTGAGTGTGTGTGTGTGTTGCTGTATGGGTGAATAAGTGGCTGTGGGAGTGTCTGTATGGGTGAGTCAGTGGGTTTGTAAGTGGTGGATGGATGAGTGACTGGGTATGTGAGAGACTGTATAGATGAGTTAGTGGTTGTATGAGTTTTTGTATGGGTGAGCAAGTGGCTGTGTCAGTGGCTGTATGGGTGAGTGAGTGGGTGTGTAAGTGGCTGTGAATGGTGAATGAGAGGGTGTTTGAGTGGCTGTATAGGTGAGTGAGCAGGTGTGTGAGTGGCTGTATGTGTGTATGTGAGGGTACATGAGTAGCTGTATGGGTGTGTGAATGGGTGTGTTAGTGGGTGTATGGGTGAGTGAGTTGGTGTGTGAGTGGCTGTATGGGTGAGTGAGTGGATGTGAGTGCCTGTAAGGGTGAGTAAGTGAGTGTGAGAAAGGCTCTATGGGAGACCACGTGGTTATCTCAGTGACTGTTTAGATGACTGAATACATGTGTTAGTATCTGTACAAGTGAGTGAGAGGGTGTGTGAGTTGCTCTATGCGTGAGTGAGTGGGTGTATAAGTATTTTGTATGGGTTTGTGAATGGGTATGTGAGTGGTTGTATGGGTGTGTGAGTGGGTGTATGAGATGTTGCATGGAGGTGTGAGTGGGTGTGTGAGAGGTTCTGTGGAGGATGTCATCAGTGATATCATCAGTGATGTCATTTAAGAAGTCATCTGTGATGTAATCAGTGATGTCACTGGCCATATCATGAGTGATGTAATATGTGAGATCGTAAGCAGTGCATTGTGGGGGTGTAAGTTGTGGTTAGCTCAGGTAACTATAAATACTGAATTTCACTGGTTTTGTACGAGTGAAATCTGAGCCTAGCTATAACGTCCCTGTAATCTTTGTTTTTTCAAGTGAATTTCTAAGGTTTTTTAAATTGTATTTCTAACTATAAGATCCCTGTAAACTTTTTTCAGTCACTTTCTAAGTTTTTTAAACATTTTATTTCCTAACTGCTAACGCGCCTCCTGATGCACTACTGGTTGGGGGATGAACTCCCCCCGGCTGCTAAGTGTCGTTGGGGGCCAAGAACCCCTATTGTTGCCACAAGTAAGTCCCTCACAGTGTGATTGCTCAGATCAAGTCAGAGGCACCGCCCCCTCTCTCAACCACTCTGCAAAGGGGCCCCCTGGCGCACTACTGGTTGGGTAATGAAGTCCCCTTGGCTGCTGAGGGTCATTGGGGGCCAATAACCCCTATTGTTGCCACAAGTAAGTCCCCCAGAGGGGGATTGCTGAGACCTCATTGGTGTCCCTGCCCTCTTTCTCAACCACTCTGCAAACACTCCTCCTGATGCACTACTGGTTCGGGATAAACTCTCCTAGGCTGCTGAGGGTCGTTGGGGGCCAAGAACCCCTATTGTTGCTACAAGTAAGTCCCCCACAGTGGGATTGCTGAGACCTCGCCAGAGGCCCCGTCCTGTTTCTTAATCACTCTGCAAACATGCCTCCTGGTCACTACCAGTTGGGGGATAAAGTCCCCTTGGCTGCTGAGGGTCCTTGGGGAAAAGAACCCCTATTGTTGCCACAAGTAAGCACAAGTAAGTCCCCCACAGCGGGATTACTGAGACCTTGTCTCAACCACTCTACAAACGCAGCTCCTGGTGTACTACTGATGGGGGGATGAAGTTCCCTTTGCTGCTGAGGGTCGTTGGGGGCCTCTTTCTGCTCATTTCTGACCTCTATTTTGCCTCTTTTTGCTTAATGCTGACCTTTATTCTGCCTCTTTCTGACCTTTATTCTACCTCTTTCTACTTGTTTCTCACCTTTATCTTGCCTCTTTCTGTTCATTGCTGACCTTTATCCAGCCTCTTTCTGCTCATTTCTCACCTTTATTTTGCCTCTTTCTGCTTGTTTCTGATCTCTATTTTGCCTCTATCTGCTCGTCACTGACCTTTATTCTGCCACTTTCTTCTCATTTCTGATCCCTCTTTTGCCGATTTCTGCTAATTTCTGACCTACATTCTGCCTCTTTCGGCTCATTTCTAACCTTTATTTTGCCTCTTTCTGTTCGTTGCTGACATTTATTCTGCCTCTTTCTGCTCATTGTTGACCTTTATTCTGCCTCTTTCTGCTCATTGATGACCTATATTCTGCCTCTTTCTGCTCATTTCTCACCTTTATCTTGTCTCTTTCTGCTAGTTGCTGACCTTTAATCTGCCTCGTGATAATTTCTGACCTTTATTCAGCCTCTTTGTGCTTGTTTCTGACCTTTATTTTTCCTTTTTCTCCTCTTTTCCCCCCTGGGACCACAGGGGGAGCCTCAATGCCCCCGCAGTCTCTGCCGGCTCCCCGCCTCCTGTGGTAGCCAGCTTTGCTCTTGCACACAATGAGCTGCTGGAAAGGCAGATCCCTGCATGTGGGAGCAATGCTTTCATCTGTTTCCTTGCACGCATATTTGTGTGCAGGGAAACAGATGAAAACTCCGCTTTCTGCCAGCAGGAGCTGTTTGACAGCTCCCGTTTGCAGAAAGCGGAGTTATGTTTGCTTTTGCTTGGTAGGCGATGTCAGCTCCCACCAAGCAAAAGCAAACAGCTACCTCCCCAAGATGGGCACTTCGGGAGGTAGCAAGAGCTGGCCCTGGAGGGGTGGCAGTCCCCAGAGCCATCCATGGCTCCACAAGGGAGGCCGCGTGGCCCCCTCCATTGTAGTAGTTAGCCCCAGGGAGATGGTGGTCCCCGGGGCTGTGGGCGACCCATGCAGCCACCCTAAATTTGAATGAATTGTCCCGGGGAGGTGGCGGTCCCCGGGGCTGTGGAAGGGCCACACGGTCCCCTGCATTCATTTTTTGTTTAGCCCCGGGTAGGTGGTGGTCCCTGGGGTTGGTGGGAGGCAGCGTGGGCTCCCTCGCATAACTTTAGTGTCATTTGCCCCAGGGAGGTGGCAGTCTGTGTTGCGTAGGTGAGCCCAGTGGGCCCACTCGCAGACATATTTTAAAGTGCCGCAGGTAGGGGGCGTGGCTTAGCGTGCTACAAAGATGGCCGCACTTTACTGAGCTCTGTCGGATCACCGGTGAGGACGCTCCAACAGAGATGCTTTTTGGGTGATTTTCGATCACCGTGAAGCAGCGATAGGTGGCGAAACAGCTCGGGAGCCTTGGGGACAGCTCACAAGTTACTTGGGCTGCTTCCCTATGTGAGGTTTCGAACTGAGCTTTTCTTGGCTTCGGGGCTCCAAAATGGCGGCTGACACGGAGGTTTCATCACTTCACAGGCTGAGGACATGAAGCTTGTTTGTTTTCTTTGTGTCCAGGCTTATTCCCCCTGCGCTGCATGAGGTACTGTGCATGGCAATTTGTATACCTTTTTATGAAAGGTTCTGAGACTTTTGTGTGGAAAGCTGGTTCTATCACGTCAGCACATATACAAAATGGCAGCCGCTGACAGGATTTGCTTGGAAGGTTACAATGCCTAACCACTAGCCCTAATATCGAGCTGGCAGTAATTCAGTGGGGGTGAATTATCATATGAACAATACTCTGCCTGGTTAACTTAATGCTTTTGGAGCCTATCCTGGTTATTGTTGGTTGTGCAGAGTGCATCCAGTACTGAAGTCTATAATTTGACAGACCGTGTCAGGTCCTGTATTATGTGACATTTGCCTGTTGGTGGAATCTCTTTAAGCAAGGAATCGTTTTTTGATGCTTTATACCACGTTTGTTATAGCGTAGTCCGTGCAGCAAGACTTCTAGGGTGAATATTATCTTCCCCAATGGCAGAAGATATGGGTGTGAACACTAAGGACAGAGATTCTAAAGGCAATTTGAAACTGTCTAAACAGATCTCACGACCCCGGAATTACAAGCCAAGGGTAACTCTGACTCTGCTTCAACCCTGAAAACTATATTACTCAAACTCAATATGGTCCATGATATAGCACAGAGTACCAAAATGAACACAGACCTGCTTCAAGTAGAAGTGGCGGCAATTCGGAATGATTTAAAAAATCTTTCACTACGAGTCTCCAACGCTGAAATGCGAATAAGTAGTGTAGAAGACTTTACAAACAAACAAACTAAACACATCCAGTCTTTGGAGCGCTCCATGGCTTCATTAAGAAGGGACTTAACTGAGCAGGAAGATTGAAATCGCAGAAGCAATCTTCGTATTTTCGGATTACCGGAGGATTGTGAGAAGTCTGCTCCTTCAGTGATTGATTTCTTACTTACCTGGATTCCAAACGTTTTGAATATTTCGTTCCACAAGGATTTTGAGATAGAGCGTGCTCATAGAGTTCCAACTTTTAAAGCTAAAACGATGTCTTCTCCAAGACCTTTGATCTTTAAACCCTTGCGTCATCAACATACTGAACAAATTCTGGCACAAATGAGGAAAGTTAGCTCAATACAATGGGAAGGTCACAGAATATCAGTATCACAGGACTTTGCCAGAGACACTGTTACTCGTCGCAAAGGCTTCCTTAATTTGCGCAAGAGACTCATTGATATGAATATTCCATTTTCCTTTGCTGGTCCCTCAAGATTTAGAATCACTTTCAAGGGCCGTCCACAGATTTTTTATAAGCCTTCAGATCTCTCAACTTTTTGGGATAATCAGTCTGAATCACAGATGGACTCAGACTCCCTTCCTGGTACTTCATGCCCTTAATGTTTTATATCTAATGACATGTCTGTGCCTGCTGTTTTTCAATCGTTTATTACATACGCTGGCTCTCTGTTTTTCTCTGCTTTGACACAATCCTTGTGGTTCTGCTGTTTTGCTAGGTTCTGCCTAGATTTTACATAGATATACTAATTTATGACATCATTCGTCACCAACGTTATGATAGTTACACATTTCTCTTAGGCCTTTGATTGTCAATCTAATTGGTAAAATAACGCTTTATCTTTTTGGTGTAATAACATTCTATATGGTTGATCTTTTCATTGTCTATTTTTCTCACTGTCCTTATGATAATGTAAGTATCTCTTCTTCTATTCCCCATTTTCTTTTTTCTTTTCTTTCCTTGATTATTCCTTTTACATGTTCTTTCTATTGGGTTCGATTATTCTATTTTCTGCCTGATTTTTTTTTCTTCCTTCTTTTCTCACTGTATTTCTTACCCTAAATTATGAATTACATATAATGTTCAATTTTCTACCTATTTCTTAAATTCTAAAATACTCTAACTGTATGAATTTGTTCCTGACTGCCATCATTTTAAAAGTATTTAGTAATTTTTTACATTACATACTTTAGGATTTTTCTCTTTATAGGATACTTATATTAATTTGATAGATTAATTCATAATTAGACAGAGTTGTGTATGTTCTAAATTGTTATTTATATTTCCTTAGATTGTTGTTTATATCACCGCATAGTATTATCTAATATACCCTATATTGATATTTACTATTGTTATTTATAATAACTTATTTAGATATTTATCTGATATTATAACTTTATTTTTCTACTTATGATATGGTATATGTTTATCACTGTTTAGATATGTTATATTTTTTGGAACTTGTGTTATTTCCTCTTTTAGATGAATTTTAGATAGTATACTATTTATTGGTATTTATGCATTTGTTTCGTCGCCTACTGAAATATTTATTGTTGAACCGTCTGCATCGTGGTTGTTGGCCTCTGTTGGTGCTCCTCCACGTTTTTTCCCCCATGAAATTTGTCTATTACAGACATCCCCTGGTGTGGTTACTGTTTTTTAATGCTCCATTTTTCTTTGGAGTACTTTTGCTCTTTTGTCTCTTCTTTCTAGTCTTTACTTCCTCCCTTTCTCTTTTTCCTAATCTTGGGACATCTGCTTCAGTATATTTTGGGATTCATGGTGCATTTCTGTTAATTTCTAACTATTTCTGGGTTTTTCTTTTACCCCTTTACCAGATGTATTCAATTTTGTTGTTCTATTCCCATCCATGAAGGGCTTAAATATAGTTTCACTTAATGTTCGGGCATTGAACCACCCAGTTAAGAGGAACAAAATTTTAGATTATTGCAAAAGTCTATCTGGTGACGTGGTCTTACTTCAAGAGATGAAGATAGCATTTAAAGAAGCTCTGCTTATGAGGAAGGATTGGGTTATGGATATTACTTGTTCTGAGGCTTCTGGGGGAAAAAAATGGAGTGGTTAATCTTTTCTCCAAAGGATCTGGTTTATCTATTGTTGCAGCTGAACATGACACCAGTGGTAGATGGCTTCTTACCCGTTTGACTAATGGATCGGAAGATCTATATGTTATGAATTTATATGCTCCTAACATTGATGACCCTCTTTTTTGGCGTAGCATACACAAGAAACTTTCTGATATTCCGCAGAACTCTAGAACTATCATTGGTGGGGACTTTAATCTTTCCCTTGATCCTATTTTGGATAGACACTCTGCATTTAAATTTCGTCCCCCTAGATCACATAAACATTTACTCAATATGTGCTTTTCTCATCAGTTGGTTGATGCATGGAGATTACATAACCCTACGGGTAGTGATTTCACATTTTTCTCCTCGCCACACTCAAGCTTTTCTTGTATTGACTATCTGTTGGTAGATGCCTCACTTTTTAAACATACCTTAGTTGTTACTATTCACCCAATAGTTGTTTCTGATCATGCGGCGGTATCTTTAACTGTTCTTAATCTCACTGATACTCGTACTTGGCGTCTCAATACAGAAATTTTGGAAGATAATAATGAAGTTAAGGATCTCGGGGTGGACATTGATAATTTCTTTAAAGATAACGAATCTTCAGTAAATTCCCCAGGTGTGTTGTGGGATGCATTTAAATGTACTATAAGGGGTCATATTATTTAAAAAATGGGCAAAAGAAATAGTGATATTAGACGATCTCTTCAATCTATAGGGGATGAAATTAAACGTAAAGAGGAATTATTCAGACATTCAAATGATAAATCACTTCTGCAGGATATCAAACACTTGAAATATTCTTTTAATTCCATAGTTACTAAAAGAGCTTATATCGGTGTACATGCCCAAAACTCTCATCATTTATTGTTACGCAATAGAGCCGGTAAGCTCTTAGCTGACACGTTAAAATATCAAAATACATATGTTAATACATCTCGTATTTCTCATATCAATGATAAAGATGGTTCTTTTTTTTTTTTAAATATCTTTATTGAATTTTTAACCACACAATTTCCCCCCCCCGAATCCCACCCCCACCCTCCAGGTCAGACAGATAAACAAATGAATACATTACATACATGTATTCAATCCTTCAAATGTTCGTTGGTTCGATGATACATTCAATTATATTGACCGCTAAGTTTTTACAGAACATTTACAAGCATTAACAAATCATTTACATACGTCCTTGAGTTTGACACCACTCTAATAGAGGGGTCCAGATCTTCATCCCTCTTTTACGCCGTTGCCTACCCTTCCTTTTATAGATAGCCACCTCCATATTAGAAATTGCTAACAGCCTAGCTAGCCACTGTTGGAAGGACGGTGCTATAGGATCGAGCCAGGCTGAGGCTATACACAGTCTTAAAACTGCCATGGCGATAAAGATTAATTCATGGCCAGGTCTAACATTACTAGGGTTCGCTACCCCTAGTAGTATAACTTCGCTAGACAGTACAATATCACATTGAATAACGGCAGTCAGAAACTTCTCTATCTCGTGCTTCAATGAAGTTAGACCGCTACAAGTAGAGAAAATATGTATACAGTCAGCATTGTATAGCTTACATCTGGGGCAACATGTCCCCTGGCCACTCCCCCACTTGGCAATTTTAACTGGTGTATAGTATAGAAAAAAACAAGTTTTAAAAAATTGGGCTTGTAATTTGGTAGACATAAGAATTGTTTGTGACAACAGATACGCTTGGTTAAATACATCAATGGACAATCCAAGTTTCCCGTGCCATTTCTGTGAGGTTTTTTCCAAGTCATCTGGAAACCGTGCAGTGATAAGAGAATACATTTCCCCAATAGTGCTGGCTTTACTACAATTTAATTTTTCTACTAAAGCAACTTTTCCAAGTGAAGCCCT
Organism: Calotriton arnoldi; assembly: GCA_963921515.1. Taxonomy (NCBI): domain Eukaryota; kingdom Metazoa; phylum Chordata; class Amphibia; order Caudata; family Salamandridae; genus Calotriton; species Calotriton arnoldi. The sequence continues at coordinate 1,147,559 of CAWUFW010005221.1, read as the reverse complement.
TCCACCTACTTTCCGTGAGAGAAAAGCTCTGATTTGGAGATACTTAAAAAAGTCACTCCAATTTAGATGAAAATCCTTTTTAAGTGCCTCAAAAGATTGAATCCCGGTAGGGGAGAGGAGGCAACCCACTTGGACTATTCCTGCCTTATTCCATTTGTGTATATATCCATCGCTAAATATTTCGGGAAGGTTAGGATTATCCCTTAAAGGGGTATAGAACGAGATTCTCCCTATATCGAACAATCTTCTAACAGCCTTCCATACCTTAAACCCACTATAAAGTGTTTTAAATTTGACTTTTTTATGATAACTATCATGTAGGTGTCGCCAAAAGTAACCTTTACTCTTATTACCAAGTAGTAGTTGAAAGGTAGATGGTGTACTATCCCCAGGCATTACCTCCTCCCCAAAATTCCATAATAATTCTTTGCTGTATAGTAGCACAGAGGCCCAGTAGTATACTTTTAAGTTTGGGAGCGCTAACCCACCTCGATCCTTGGGGAGGGTAAGAAGTTTGTAGGCCCGCCGAGGTTGCGAATAAGCCCAAATAAAACTAGAAAGCACACGTTCTATTGATTTAAGCCACTGAGTTGAGAATTCAAGGCAGATTGCTCTAAATAAATACAGAATTTTAGGAAAAAAAAACATTTTCACCACATTAACTCTGCCTATGATGGAAAGGTGTAAGTTATCTAATCGTCGTAGATCTTTCTGCATTACAGCCATCATGGGCTTAAGATTTAGATTAACCACATTATCTAGTTGGGATGATATACATACTCCTAGGTAGGTGGCCTTTTCTGTAACCCGGGGATCATCCATCTTACTATTTTTATTCAGTACTACCTGAGTTTTCCCCTGGTTCAGAGCATACCCGGATACTGTTCCGAAATTCTTGGCCTCTTTTTCAATTGCATTCATTGCTGTATTAGGATCCGCAGTAACAATAGCAATGTCATCAGCATATGCCAGGGATTTGGTGGAAAGCTCTTGTGACCAAATTGATTTAATTTCGTGATTGTTGTTTAAATTACGGATAAAAGGGTCAATATATATTGCAAAGAGCAAAGGTGAGCAGGGACAGCCCTGTCGTGTTCCCCGGGATATTGTTAACTCCTTAGTAAGGCTGCCATTCACCATCACTACGGCCCTCGGGTTAACATATAGTTTTTGTACCGCCAGGATGTATCCATCCTTTATTCCGACCCTGGACATCGAGGCCCACAAAAACTGCCAGGAGACCCTATCAAAGGCCTTCTCGGCATCGAGAAGCACCAATGCCATAGGGTCTCATGCCAAGTCCATACTGTCAAATAATGATCATAATTGACCTTATCCAGATAGCTTGTAATTTTTGCTGAATCACCCCCTGCCCCCTCCGAGTATAGTTCCTGATAAAAACGCCAGAAGGCATCTCTTATATGTGCTGGATCGGTAAGTTGACCTACCACAGGATCAGAAATCTCACGAATCAAATTTAATGATGTCAGCTGCCTAGTGCGTACGGCAAGCTGATGCCCAATTTGTTCATTCATTTCATAAATCATCTCCTTTTGTGAGAACGCCTTTTGACAGATCTATCAGTAAAAATATTTGTAATTGCAGCCTTGGCTATTGCTACTTGATTTTGCACATTTAATACTTCTTCTGTGCCGGGATTCTCAATTGTTACCTTTATTAATTCTTCTTCGGCTAACCGTAAGATTTCGTAGAGTGCCTTCATAGCTTCCCTGGCTAGTTTATTAGCCTGTAACGAATATTTCAGTGTCTCCCCTCGAATCCCTGCTTTTAGCGCATCCCATACAATCTCAATCGATTTACTTCCAAGATTGTCGGTTAAAAAGTTAGGAATCCACTTCCTCATGTAAGCACAATATGCGTCATCTAAGAGCAAGGCTTTCTCAAATGTCCAAGACCTGGGTGTGATTCTCCCTCCTTCCATCTCTAGGGTGCAAATTATAGGATTATGGTCCGAAAGGACCCGTGGCAACTTTTCCATTTGACAATTGGATTTAAGTGAATTAGACATCAATATATAGTCTATTCTTACGTGAATAAGATGTGGGTGGGAAAAAAAGTATACCCCGGATCATTAGGCTTTAAGGTCTGCCAGCCATCCACCAATCCGTGCGTATGACACATATGTTTCAAAGCCTTGAATACCTTAGGTTTACGGCCAACATATTGCCACCCCTCTTCCATAGACCAATCATTGGGAAGATTAATGTTAAAATCCCCGCATACCATTAAAGGTAATGGCCAATGCGCGAGTTCGGCAGAGATCTCTTCAATGACTAATGGATCATCACCATTACTACCATAGAACGCGCAAAGTGTTATCTTTTGCCCATTCCCATATTGGCATTCTGTGACCGCCCAACGTCCAAATTTGTCTACTTTGGAATGGCTAAAAACAGACTCACCCCCTTTAGCTAAAATAGCAACCCCCCGCACCCTTGCACCCTGTGTCGTAGCACAAATCCACCTGTATCCAAGAGTTTTTGATAAATGTATTTGCGATCCCTCAATGTGAGTTTCTTGTAAACAGATAATATTAGCACCCATTGCCTGTAATCCTACCGTAACTAGTTGCCTTTTTTTAATGTCATTAAGACCACAAATATTCATTGATAAGACCCTTAACACTCCCATCTGATTATCATTTGAATATGGGCTATTAGCTCATAGTTTTGCAAGAACCGATTGTAACACCACTTCCTGTAATTACCATCAAACCCTCTAATCCAAATTACATTGATCATAATGTTTTTTAGCGACCTGTCTGACCGACCAAGTGCCCCCCCCTCTCCCACCCCACCACCCCCCCACCCTCCACCATGTTTAGAGGTTAGGGATTTGACATCCAACAAACAGAGCCCTGTGAGCCCGTTGAGACTCCCCCCCTGCATTATAACCTTCTAAGACATTTTAAACTGTAAAACAAGCAGCGCCAGACCTATATAATAAAAAAAAAAAATGAAGAAAGGAATAGAAAGCAGCAGGGAAAGGCAGAAAGAGAGAAGCTCGGAGATGTTTATAACTCTGTTATCCTTGGGAGTACATCCACCTGAGCTCCTTAAGTATAAAACCACTAGGATTATCTATACTTTATACAAAATGTAATAGCAATTGTGATATATTTTTTAACACACATTACTTATGACCCGAGGCTTCCTCTAAGTATTTTTTAGCCTGCACCTCGGAGACAAAGCTGCGTGTAGATCCTTTGTATACAATTTTTAGTCTGGCCGGATTTTGAAGATATACCTCGGCGCCTATTTTCTGAAACGGCTCGAAGAGCTGCCGGAGTCGCCATCGGCGCTCCACTGTCGCGTGTGCAAAATCCGGTCTGGTAAAAAAAGTTATACCATCAAAAGATCGTTTATTTGTGGGTCTGGCCAGATCATAGAGGATTTGTCGCAGTAGAAAGTTGCCGAAAAATAAAAGCATGGCACGAGGATGTTGTTGAGTGGTAGAGATACGTTTAGCGGAGGACAGAGGAAATCTGTGGGCCCATTGTATTTCTTTATCCCAATACCAGGAATGTAGTTCTGGGAAGGCCCCTTTCAGCAATGTAATCATAAAGTTTCTGGGATCATCTTTTTCAACACCTTCCGGAATCCCTAGAAAGCGGAGGTTATTACGCCGCTGGCGATTTTCATGCTCCTCCATCTTCCACATCAGATCTTTAACAATTCCCTCATGTTCAACTGTGTTTTAAGAGTGACAACCTCTTTTTCTAATTGCTCGGTCCTTGCTTCCACTGAAGCCATGCGATCTGCTATTTCGGCACAGGTTTTACCAACTTTCCTGACCGCCCCTTGTAGCTGCTTGGCGGCTAAGCGTGACCTGCGACTATCTACCTTGACTTCTTCCTGAAAGCTCTTGATGGATTGTAAGATGACCACCAGAGCTGGATCACTTATAGAATCATTGCTGTCACTCATTTTGTTGCTTCCTATGAGTGTTTGGTTTCCGCCGGAGGCGGCCAAGGAGTCAGAGCAGATCGTAAGCGGATTATCCTTATAGTCCCACTTCAAGTCTTTAGCGCTTTCTTTGTCAAACGTATCAACATTCTTTTTTAGACGGCCCTCATTTTTCTTTTTTTGTAGTTTTTTCAAGCCAGACTTAGTTTTCTGCGGGTCCATGTTAGAACTACTATACCACTTATTGCCTTCCTCCCCACTGGATAATGAAATGCTAATGTCTGACGGTTCTGACTCGTCGGTTAGAGAATAAAATGTTTCTAGGTTGTCAGGTGTTTTAAGTAGGTGCCTAGCCCCATGCAGCAATGGAGCTGCTTCTGTAGTTCCAGTAGTAGTGTTAGCGCAGACATTTAGATTCTCATTAAGGTCATCAAGGTCTCTGGGATTACAAATGGTAGTAATATCACCCTCCATCGACTGAGATAAAGATAAAGATGTATTGCTTTCCATTAGCTCCGTTTGTTCTACCACCGCCAAGGATGTGGCCAAAGATGTGACGGTATCTTTTAGCCGTGATTCAACCGGGACTGCTAGTAGAACCGGGGGGGTCCGTTCTTCCTCTACTTCCCCCATCGGTTTATTTGATAGAGCCAGATTCTCCATTGATAGGATGTGATCGCTTTCAGCCCCTTTTGTGGCGCCAAAGCTAACAGTGATTAAAGGTTGCGAAGCGTCGATTTCTTTGAATGAGCGAGCAGAGATTTTTTTACTGGTTGAATTACTTGCAGTGTTATTATCCCCAGTATTTTTATCCAAGCTCTCTCCTTTCTGATCTTTCTCTCCCCCCGCTGTGCTTTTCTTACCCAGAGTGTCCAGCCTTTTCTGTCGGGTGACAGCTAGGGATATACCAGCCTGTGAGAGAGCCTGTGGGGGAGCGGGCGCAAGGGATACATTTGCGGCTGCATTCTTAACTTTGACAGTTCTTGCTCCCTTGCCTGTCATCCTTACTTGTTTGGTGTCACGGGTGATACAAAGTAGCACCGCGATTGTGCCGCTCTTCAGAAACGCCTCGTCGAGTTGCCATCCAAGATTGCTCTTCTGATTTTTGCTGTTGGCGGGGGCCACACTGGGACAGCTGGTGCTCTGGCGCTCGTATCGATTCTGCCGGTTCTGTTGGGCGGACGAAAAGCAGCGCAGGCCAAGATACATCCGGGAGGCCCGAGCCAGGTTGACGTGTTCCAGACAAGGAAGAGGTGAGAACTCGATTATTTGCAAGTAGATAGGAAACGTTTGCAATCCGCCAAGAAAACGTTTTTGAAACATTCCGTAATGCTTGCCATGTACTTAAATAGATTGTAAGAATTCCAGTTTGGTTTCAGAAGGCATGTGCGACAAAAATCTTTCAAAGATCAGGGGAAGCTCAGCGGAGCCTCACTGCAGAGTTGCTAGTCGGACGCCATCTTGCCTCGATAAAGATGGTTCAAGGAAATTTCATACACAAGAAATTCTTGGGGTCTTTCGTGATTTTTATGAAACTTTATACACTCCTAAGAACCAATCTACCAAGGTTACCTGTCAAAAGTTTCTCCAATCAATTCCTACTAATACTATTTCCCATGCTGACATGACTGAGTTAGGGAAACCAATTGATATTGAGGAAATCATCCAGGCTATTAAGGCTACTAGTTCTGGTAAAGCTTCAGGACCGGATGGTTTTCCTATTGCTTTTTATAAAACCTTTACTCCCCCAATTATTAAATATCTTAAGAGGGTCTTTGATGATTATGTTGTCCCTGCTAAGGTTTCTGGATCTGCTGCTGAAGCTACTATCGTAGTTATACCAAAAGAGGGTAAGGACCACGCTGATCCTAAAAATTATCATCCAATTTCATTATTAAATATGGAAGCTAAAATCTTTGCGAAGATCTTAGCCAAGCGCTTAGAAGAACACATTACCAATCTCATACACGCTTCCCAGACAGGCTTTGTGAAAGGGAGACTGGCTAGAGACAACATTCGGACTTTTTGTCATATAGTGGAAAGGGCAGAACTCTCATTATTGCCTTCGGCGGCGATCGCCCTTGACGCCGAAAAGGCCTTTGATAAAGTTTCTTGGCCTTTTCTACAAGCAGTATTAGAATCTCATAACCTTGGTGATTCCTTTATCAATATGGTCATGTCTCTTTATGCGCAACCAAAAGCAAACATTAGAATTAATGGTGCTACATCTTCTTTTTTTAATCTTCGGCAGGGCACTAGACAAGGGTGCCCTCTTTCTCCCCTTCTTTTTCTCCTCTTTATAGATCCGCTTCTTCGTCTACTCAATTTGGATCAGGGTATTAAGGGATTTCAATTTGGTTCATACATGCTTAAAACGGCAGCGTATGCAGATGACATCCTTATTTTTTCAGAGGATATTGCAACAGCAATCCCTGTTATTTCTAACATTATAAGTGATTTTTCGTCCGTCTCTGGATATACTCTCAATAAAGATAAAACGAAAATGTTCCCTTTGAATGCATTGTGTTTTCCTGTTCACATGGGTGATTCTGGTTTTAAATGGCAATCAACTCGTATTAAATACTTAGGAACTTGGTTTTGTAAGAACTTATCGGATACTATCTCCTTTAATGAATCTCAAATCCTATCTAAGGTTAAGGATCTTTTATCTTCCTGGTCTCCTAAATACATTTCTTGGTGGGGAAGATTGCAAACTCTCAAAATGATGATTACACCGATTATTAATTTTTTATCCTCCATGTTACCTATGACGCTCTCTTCTGCCTTCTTTCATGAGCTTGACTCAATCTCTTCAAAATTTTTATGGAGTGATAAAAGAGGTAGAATTGCCTTCAAATATCTTAGAAAGCCTTCTGAGTTGGGGGGCTGTAGTCTTCCAGACAGGAACTTATATCAGATTTCCTTTCTTGCATCTCAAGGGGCTCTTTGGTTCTTACCGGATCTGCACCTAGTACCCCCTTGGATTTATATTGAAAGGGAACTTTGCACTCCTTTCTCCACCTCTTCTCTTCTCACGGCATCTTGCCTTAATTTAGACCACTCTCAACGTATTATATTAAACACGATTAATGCATTAAAGTATGTTGATAAGAAATTATCTAAACCTATACATAAATCAAGATGGTCTTCGTTTGGCATAATCCTAAACTTACTACTGATATTGATTTGAATATAGCTTTTTTAGGGGCGACCAAGGGTATTAGATTGGTGAAAGAGCTGTACGATTCCAATCATGATCCTCTTCCCTTTTCTCCTTTAGCTGAGAAATGTCATCTTAGTAATATGGACGTTTATTCTTTTTTAAAGATAAAGGTTAAAATTGTTAATATATCTCTGTCCACGGACTCAGGCATTGTTTCACTCCTCGCTACGTGGTTACGTTCTGGCCATACTGCGTCTAAAATGTATACATTTTTATCCGCACCAATCCCTTCACAATCTACGATTACTTATGATAAATGGGCTCATCATTTCGTAGATGACATTTTTAAACACATCTCACAGGATACTTGGTATCCGATTGGGAAATTATCCCTGCACAATAAAATTTCCCCTCGCTTATCCAATCTAAATGTTTTTCATTAAATCTTCTACATTGGACCCCGGCTCGTTTATATAAACTGAAACTTCGTGATAGCGATTTATGTTGGAATTGTAATCTTGCTCCAGGTACCCATTCGCATATGTTCTTTGAATGTACTTTATTAAATTCCTTCTGGAGCTGAATACAGAAGCATTTATCATTGATTTTTAATACACAGATAGAACTTTCTTTACCTATGATTCTATTAGGTCCATGGGCTGCAGTTATGCCTCTACCTCTTGATAATTCGGACCTAGAATTATTAGAATTACTTTTATCTATAGCTGTTAAAATTATTTTAACAGAATGGAAATCTTTACACTCTTTATCTTACCATACTTGGTGGGCTTGGGTTTCATATCTACGTGGGGCTCATACTTTTGTTGAGAAAAATGTTACTCACCTTTTATCTCCAGTAAGGTTTGGCATTCTTTGGATAATTATATGGAGTTGTCGTCTCAGGGTTTGAGAGCTCAATATCCCTTTGATGTCCTCTCTTAGTTTATTTTTTCCCATTGGAAGCAGATGTTCCCTCTCTTCTCGCTGTTTCATCTCTTTGATTCCTTTCTTTTCTTTTTCTATCTCTCTCTCTCAATTCTTTTCTTTCTTCTTTCTTTTCATTCTCCTCGATGAATTGTCTTATTTATGAAACAATACAACCAGTATAGGTTTTCTCTTTTTTTTTCTTGAACTTGATATATGCAGTTGTTATACATGTCCTGTTTTTCTGGGATTCATACTGTAATTCATGAACTTTATAACATTTATTATTACTATGATATATATTTAATTATCTTTTTTAAAATAATGTTATGTTTAATTCCCTTATTATCCCAGTCCACTGATTTTTAGTATGAAATCTTTTTAGCCTCAATACTTGATTGAACGATTATAGTTAGATTTCATCTTGCACTGGTGCATTGTTAATGTATTACTATTGTATTTCTCTTTTAAAATGCAATAAAGATATTTGAACAAAAAAAGTGTCCCAGGTAGTTGGCAGTCCCCAGGGCAGCAGGGGGGCCACGCCGGCCCCCTTCACATTTATTTATACAAATTTTCCTAGGGAAGTGGTGGTCCCCAGGGTATAGGGCTGCCGCGATGGCACCCTGCATACATTAAAAGCAGTGTCTAGGGATGGTGGTGGTCCCTTGGCTTTGATAAGCACTAAGAGGGGGGCCCCATGCACCCCCCCTTTTTATAATTCCTCATGCCCCCAGGACCTGGCCCACCCGGGAGCTAAACATTATAGAAGTGTGGATCCCCCACTTCTTTTACTTTAAATTTTTGGGTGGGAGCCGTGGATCCAGCATGACTTTCGTCGAAAAATCCCCCCCAAAAATGTTTTTTTCCCCAAGAGGCCTAGGGGGTCAAGGCATTCCTACCCTGCCTCTTCTCCTTTTTTGACATTTGTTTGGGGACTCGGCTGAATCCGAGTCAGAAGATGGCTGCCAGCACTTCCTGTTGGCAGCCAATCAGATCTCTGCACGAGATTGGGAGGGTTTGTGAAGCCTTCGCGTCCCTATATATACACATTTGGATTTTCATTAATTTCTCAAAAATTACTGAACAGATTTACACAAATTTACAAAAAGGTCGCTTTCTGTACAAAAAGCTACCTCTCTGCCAAATTTGGTGTAATTCTGTCAGGCGGTTTGGGCTGCAGTCGTGTCTAAAATTCCTATGGACAATTGCACGGGGAAAACCCCCTTCTTCTAGGCCCCCACTTGACAAATCACCCCAAACCATTCTAAACATGAGCTGAACCAACTGTCATAATAGTTTTGAACATTTCGTGAAGATTCGGCAAACAGCGCCAATGTTATTGGCAAAACAAAAAATTATTTTCCTGTGGAAACTAAGTTCTAAATATAACTATCTACTGGCAATCGCCAGTAGGTAATATTAATATATATATATATATCATATGGTGCTTCTGACATTTGTGGATACATAGGATTAGAAGAAGAAATTCTTTCTTCTTTCTTTTTTCAATTTTAGCACCGGCACGTTCATTGGTTTTAGCACTTTTTTAGGGTATTTATATTGAATGGCACTTTATACGGTTTTAATCAGCCACATGATGAGATTTGGAAATAAGTGATATATTGATGATTGTTCAAAGCAGCATTTATGCCAAGGAAATTTTAGAAATATGTATCAGTATTAACCTGGTTTTATATATCTATATTTTGCATTTAAAGAGATTCATAAGCACATTTTATGAACTTACAAATATGCATTTAAGCAAATAACTTTATTACCAATGCAAAAAGAACAACTCAAGCATTTAAGTATGTATTTCTTCCATTTCCATCAAATGACTGGTATGCACTGTCACTTTAAATAAGGCGATCATACTCCCTAACGCTGTCATGTGATCAAGGCAGGCGACTGCCAAAATGCGTAATGGCGAGGCTGTTTGTGTGTCAATAAAATACAAAGATATGCACAATACCTGGGTCTGCTCTCGTTTGTCTGGACGACTGGTGTGAATGAGGAATCGTCATATTAACCGGATTGACTTCCTCCGGTAAAGTGGACCCCCTCCCTGTGAGTTGGCTCCGTGGTAAGGAAATAAGGCATCCGGCGGATCAGGAAATCATCGAGCCTTCGGTGAGACTGGGAACCCGGAAGCATTCAAAACAGTGCCGGCAACGGAAACGCTGAAGCCCCCTGCAACTACGGGATTTGTGCCTGGGAGAAGGATAGCGTAGGCAGAGCGCAGCTCGTAGGAGTGAAGCGGCGTGAGGTGGCTGCACTGCGACGGAGATCTCCAACAAGGTACTTAATATCGTGGCAAACAAGCAGGTGGGGAGGTGTGCAAATCGGGAGCGTACCGCCAGCAGGATTATACTAGACTGGGGGGTCGCCCTGAAAAACAGTGAATAAACCACAATAATTACGCCAAACATGTCCGCTGCAGCGTTAAGGGATCGCGAGTCCGCTGCAGAGGAGATGTTTTCTGAGTCTCCTCTAGAGCAGCAGGATGTTACAAGAAGTGCTAATGAGAAAGCAAGCGGAGGGTCAAAAAACCTTAAAGAAAAATTTCGTACTTTGGAGAAACTCATGCGCTAAGAGATGTCGAAGTGGTGGGAATCCAAGTCACTGCAGAAGTACTTGGACGTTGGAAGAATTCCCAGGGGCCTGCGCATAATGATTGCCCCAAGCTATGAGACGCCCAATCCCGAGATGATGGTAGAATGGGCGCAATGCAATCTGGAGTCTTCACGAAAACTGGTGGTCATATTGGTGAAATATGCAGACAGTGATAGGCGCGATATCCAGCAAAAAATCGACAGTCTCAACGAGGAGATTAAGGCGTGCAGTGATTCCCAGCAGAAACAGAAATATCATGAAGAAATGACAATCATATTGAATAAAGAGGAGGATAAAATAAAGCAAAGGAAGACCTATAAGTTCAGGAGAGACAAGGAAGACTATGCCAATGGGCAAATCTTTACTTTTGCCCACAAGTTCGACACCTTCAGAAAAGCTACAGAAAACAAAAGGATGCAAGAGACACATCATGAAGATAAGAGTCAGCCATTGGCAGGAGCAACCTCAACCTCTGACCTAAGTTCAGCGCTAGAAAGCGAGTCAGAGACAGAAGGCCAAAGGAATCGATCTAACCAAAATGCTATCAAACCAACACTGGGAGAGGAATTAGATTATATAAGACGCAGCAGAAGGGAAACACTGCGCCCGAGGAATGCACCGACAAAAAACGGAGGACCCAAAGAAGGAGGGAGAGGAGAAAAGCAGCAGGAAAGCGCCAGCGCCAAGCGTCCGGCAAGAGGACGAGGAGCTTGGAAACGCAACTAAGTATGGCAGCAAAGTGTCCTGAAGCACCTACAAATGCCAATACTATTATCAATTTGGCAAACATAGATCTCAGTGCTGCGGAAGAACAGCTACTCTCCTTGGGCCTCTCATATTGTCCTGAGACAAACTTTAATTATACACAGACACGAGCCGACATCTATAGGTTTACCAGAAAGCTCAAGCTGAAAAAATATCACCAGCTACAGTCTCAAACTAAGGAAAAAACAAATAGTGCAACGATAACAACTACTGCCAATAGTCCCAATTTGATAGCTGCTGACTATAATGTGCTAAGGGATTTACAAGATTTGGCAAGGAAAGTAGAGCCAAAAATGAAGGAGGTGCACAGGAGGAATCCAGTAATAACTCTCAGGGCTGCGGAGTACTGGAAACTTAAGCTTATATTAAACCCATTACCCATTTCAAGGAGAAATCCAAATTTACTCCAATTATGTCTAGAGATTCCTTGGACGTATTCAATGAGCAAATAGTGGCTCAGATAAAAAAACTTAATATAAATATCAACAAAACCAAAAGGAAAATTTCAGATCGAGAAAGAAGGTATGGCCAACTCATTGAAAAACTAAAAAGGAAAAGGAGGTGGTTGTCAGAAACTCTGACAAAGGAGGAAATATTGTCTTGTGGCCCCTAAAAGAATACATGACTGAGGCAATGGGCCAGTTAAACAACACGGAATGCTATCGAAAGAGCTCTTTCCAAAAGTTCAAAAGTACACATGACTGTTTTTTAACAAAACTGCTGGCTTGGAAAAATCTGGGGATGTTCAATAGCGATGAATATAAATACCTTAAAAAAGAGCATCCCACCATCCCTAAGATATATGTCATCCCTAAAGTGCATGAAGACAGATACAAGCCACCTGGAAGACCGATTATTGCGGCGTGTGACGGACCATTTGAGAACATGTCACGTTACATCGATTTTTTCCTACAGGATCATGTCCGTAATCTAGAATCCTATGTGCAAGACACTTGTGATCTTTACGTAAAATTAAAAACATACAATGGCAAAGTGGATATCACCTAATAGCACTTGATGTATTGTCATTATATACATGCATAAGAAATTGTGATGGAATAAGGACAACTGAGCATTTTTTGGCCAGCAGACCATTGAAATTTGTACAACACAACAGGATGATAATTGATTTGTTAACCTTTTGTCTGAATAATAATCTTTTCCTTTTTAAGAATCAGGTGTATCAACAGATTCAGGGAGTAGCGATGGGGGCCAGCTTCTCCCCCAGCTATGCATGTTTGTTCATGGGCTGGTGGGAGGAGCTGGTCCTCAAGAGGCAATATGATAACATTTGTAAAGAAAAAGTAATCTGTTGGCTGAGATTCATAGATGACTTATTCATAATATGGCACGGTACGGAACAGAGTGCCAATGAATTTATTGCACAGCTTAACATCAATAATGTCAACTTAAAGTTCACATCCTGTATACGTGAGGAAAGTGTAACCTTTCTAGACGTGCAAATCACAATGTTCAATAATGCTATGTCAACATCCTTGTACCGAAAAAGGACTGCGGGTAATGCGCTATTACACGCATCCAGTGCACATCCTCCTCATTTGATACAAAGCATCCCCTATGGGGAGATGCTGCGAATACAGAAGATATGCAGTAATGAAAAGGATTGTGAAAGTAAACAGAATGAGAGTAAGGAACGATTTCTGGAGAGGGGATACAGGAACGAAACCATAGACAAAGCTATGTCAAAATCTAGGCAGAAGTCTAGGGAGGATTTACTCACATATAGAAGGAGGCCAGAAGGAGCAACCAGTAACATCTTGGATGCACCAAATGAACCCACTAGACTCATTATGTCATTCTCAAGGCAGGAGAAGCAGATTACGGGGATCATAAGACGCAGTTGGCCCATTATATTAGATGATCCAATAATTGGGGAATTCCTCCCTAGGAAACCTTCTATAACCTATAGAAAAACGGCATCTATGGGAAATGCCCTAGTTAGGAATAATCCTGAGGACCAAGATGCAGGATCATGGCTGACATCTAGAAAAGGGTTTTTTAAGTGTACAAGTTGTAAGGCATGTCAGTTTGGTGTCAATAAATATTCATATCGCACAGCTTTTAATGATAGTCATCAGACCATCAATCAACATTTGACCTGCAGAACAGAGTATGCCATTTATGCTCTGGAATGTAGCTGTGATTTAAAATACATAGGTAGCACCAAACTGGCTGTGCACAAAAGGATCCTACAACACACAAGGGCAATCACCAACAACGACCCTAGCTACCCTGTGGCGAGACATTTCAAAGAACAACATGAAAGCAGTCTCAAGCATTTAAGGTTCTACGTAATAGATGCGATACCCCCACAGAAAAGAGGGGGAAACAGGAAAGCGAAACTAAGGCGCCTGGAAACTCAATATTTATTAGAGTTGGACACCAAACATCCGGGGGGCCTTAATACAAGCGAGGACCTGTACACTTATTTATGAAACCGCCTCATAAAACCCCTTGTATCCATAAATCTAGCAAATATAGGGACTCCAAGCTCTAACTGAATTTGCTTTCTCCTGAGGCTTGAGCCGGGAGACAACACCTGCTTTACTCGCTTCATTTGCACTTTTGCACTGTTTTGCTACTAGACGATGTTCTTTCTATCGTTTTTAGTATAGAAGAGAGCGCTTTTTAGACTTTTAGAGATTTTAACAATCTTTTAATCTGTCTATATGTACCTGTTGTACTGCTGCTGAATTTGCTTCCGCACTGTTGGGAGGGCACAGGGACGCTCCTGGGCATCGGCGAATCCCGCTCTTTCAAAGCGCGGCCACCATTTTGGAAGTACTGTGTGGTCAGCGGGCTAGTTTCTTCCCTTGACACTATAAATGGGAGCACTAGCACGACTGTGCAGCGCTGCTTTCTCCTGAGGCTTGAGCCGGGAGACAACACTTGCTTTACTCGCTTCATTTGCACTTTTGCACTGTTTTGCTGCTAGACGCTGTTCTTTCTATTGTTTTTAGTAAAAAAGAGAGCGCTTTTTAGACTTTTAGAGATTTTAACAATCTTTTAATCTGTCTATATGTACCTGTTGTACTGCTGCTGAATTTGCTTCTGCACTGTTGGGAGGGCACAGGGACGCTCTTGGGCATCGGCGAATCCCGCTCTTTCAAAGCGAGGCCGCCATTTTGGAAGTACTGTGTGGTCAGCGGGCTAGTTTCTTCCCTTAACACTATAAATGGGAGCACTAGTGCGACCGCGCCGAAGGCGCGCCAAAGGCAAGCCCGTCTGCGCCCGTCCGCACTCGGACCACGCTCAGCGCCAGCACCCCTGCCCTTTTCACTTCAGGTGAGGCGTCTTACCTGAATTATTCTAGAGCACAACTATTAGATTTGAGGCCGGTTGATAAGACCATCGGCTGTGTGTGCCTCACGCTGAATACGAGACCCCCCTCCTCCCTATTCACCTGCCCCAATTGTAACTGTTCCCTACCTAGACTTGGATACCAGACTGTTAAGCCCATCAACAACAAAAACTTAAAAAGGATGGTGCCAGAGAAAACAGTGATAAAAGTATTTTTCTCAACGCCAGATCGCTAGTGAAACACAGTTTAGAATGTGCAACTTTTATAGAGGAAGGAAATATTAAACTGGCTTTTATCTCAGAAGCATGGACAGATGAAGCCTCAGGCCCAGATATAGTGAAAGCTACGCCTCCCGGATTTCTTTGTCACAGCCTAAATACGCCAATTAGGAGAGGCAGTGGTTTAGCTATTATCTATCATGACTCTTTTAATGCTGGTTTTCATACAGCCTCAAGCCCAGATTGCGAGGCACTATCCTTTAGCTTTAGCCTAACTAATCACCACACGTTCAAGGGTATTCTATTATATAGACCCCCGGGTTCCAAGAGCACCTTCTTAACATCAATTGGTAATTTTCTGGAAGAGGGGCTCTGTTCTGGCTCATTTACCATTATGGGAGACTTCATCTACCATCTGGAAGCTCCCTCTGAACCGGATACGGTGACCCTTATAGACTTGATGAAAAGCGCTGACCTCAGTCAACATGTGATAGGCCCTACACATGTGGCAGGCCACACCCTAGATGGAATTTTCTCAAACCATCCACAACTCCACTTCTCAGGTCTGCTGCCCCTCACCTGGACCGACCACTCTGCAGTGCAATTTGAGTTGGTCCTCCCAGTGCGCTGTCTGGGTAGGGAGGGGCCGAAGAGTCAAATCAAAAGTAGGGCTTGGAATAAAATTGAGGGCACTGCTCTAATAGATGCGCTTACATCAAATGCGGGTCAGCTACCCACAGGAATAGAGGAGGCCACTACATACTATACCAATTGGATTGAAACAGCCTGTAATGAATTAGCCCCAGAAAAAGTTCTGTCCCCCAAAAGATCTCAAGCAACTGCCCCTTGGTATACGGAGGATCTAAGGGAACAGAAACTTATCTGCAAATCCCTTGAACGGAATTGGAGGAGAGACTACAAGGAAGCTGAGAAAAAATGCTACAAACAAAGTCTTGCTATTTATAAGCATATGATTTTTAATGCAAAAAAAGATTTCTTCTCAAACCGTATCAGTCTTGCAGAAAACTCGGCCAAGGAACTTTTTAAAATAGTGTCAAGCTTGGCCTCCCCTCGTCCTGCAAAAATTGAGACAACCCAGGAACTATGTGAGGATATTGCCAGGTTCTTTCTAAATAAGGTGGATGTTATTTTTTCGGCTTTTCACCACCCAAGTGTGATAGGGGTGGGAGCTTGATTGGAGGGAAGAAGCACTGCTGCGATTCCCCATGCTGTCTTTGACAAGTTTAAATCACTATCCACTTCTGACACAGAGAAGCTCCTAGTTACAGCAAGGTCAGGCTCCCCCTAAGATCCCTGTCCGGTATCGGTAATCAAACGTGCTCCGGGACCCGTTGCCCTTTCACTCACCTCCCTGTTTAACACAATGTTTGAAGTAGGGGAGTTCCCAAAACTGTGGAAGGTTGCCTCAATACTGCCTCTACTAAAAAAGGCCAACCTTGATCCTAAAGATCCCAATAACTTCCGTCCAATCTCTCGCCTCCCGTTACCAGCTAAACTGGTCGAAAAATCAATGAATGTACAACTTACTGCTTTCTTAGGCGAAACTAAAGGCCTGGATCCAACTCAATATCGGTTCAGAGAGGGACATAGCACAGAGTCAGCCCTCATTTAATCCACCGAAGAGATTAGAGAAGTTTTGGATATGGGAGGTAAGGCCGCTTTGATTATGCTAGATCTGTCAGCGGCCTTCGACACGGTCCATCATGATTTATTGATGGACCGTTTGTCAACATGTGGGGTCCAGGGTAAGGCATGGAAGTTGCTGAAGTCCTTCCTAACGGACAGATCTCAAATTGTGGCGTTGGACGAATTCTGTTCCAAACCCTTCTCCCTGCCCTGCGGAATACCACAGGGGTCCTCCCTCAGTCCGACACTTTTTAACGAGTATGTCTCTTCCTTAGCGTCCCTAATTGGCTCCTTTGGTTTCAACCTTACCTCCTGCGCAGACAACACACAAATTGTGGTGGCTCTGCGTCCTGGACAGGGAGCAGGAATTGACATTCGGTTCCACGACTGTATGGAGGCAGTTGGGAGGTGGATGTCTCAGAATTGCCTAAAACTCAACTCAGGCAAGACTGAGGTCATTTTATTCGGGGATGACCCCAATTTCTGGGCCCCAAATTGGTGGCCAGATGCATTGGGCACTCTTCCCATACCTACCAGGAAGGCAAAGAACCTGGGAGTGATAGTTGACGACAAACTCAACTTTGGTGACCAGATAAATGCTGTAGCTTCAGTCACCTTCTATACCCTCAAAATGATTAAGAAAATACTACACTTCTTGCCAGTAGACAGTAGGCGGACACTGTCACAGCACTTATCATGTCTAGGTTAGATTACTGTAATAGTCTCTACCTAAACATTCAAGAACGCTTTATGAACAAGCTTCAACTGTTGCAAAATGCAGCAGCAAGATTGCTCACTGGCACACCAAAATGTATGCCAATTGCTCAGGAAATCAAAAAACTCCACTGGCTGCCTGTGAGGAAAAGGGTACGTTTTAAAGCTCTGTGCATTGTGTACAAGGCACTGCAGGGCACGGGCCCAGACTACCTCAAGCAGCAGCTGCAGTGGTACCAGCCCAAAAGAACACTTCGCTCCTTGGGGGCAAAGTTGGTATCAGTACCGCCCATAAAAAGAGTTTCATGGGGTGGGAGAAGCTTCATTGCTGGTGCCGCAAGGGCCTGGAATGATCTCCCCTTCCACTTGAGAAACTCCACCAATCTCCTAACATTCAGGAAACAACTGAAAACATGGCTCTTTAACCTGTAAATGTGCCTCCACCTCAATGCCCAGAGGAAAGCCACTAGCGCCAGGACACCCTTGGGTAACAGTTCGAGCTTTAGAAATGCCCCTAACATAACATAACATAACATAACTTTATCTAATATCACCCTCAAAACTGGTGTTTGAAAAACTGACCAGCAATGTTCAATCTGTAATACATTTAAGGATCATTTCCAATCATAGAACATAAGCTAATTAATTTTATATAGTAGGGATGGAACAGATCAAAGTATATTTTTAAGCAATTGAGTTGTATATTAATTGATATTTATATGTATTTATTTATTTAATTGCATATTTTATGTCTATGTTTACAACTGTGGGAATCAATTGCACGAAAAATGAAAACAATCAGGTTTCATCTTGTCCCATATATACTTGCTTAGTTTGCACATGCTATGTTTTGCACTATGAATTTACTGGCAGGGCACGTTTTGTAATATACAAAAAGACATGTCATCATATGGTGCTTCTGACATTTGTGGATACATAGGATTAGAAATTCTTTCTTCTTTCTTTTTTCAATTTTAGCACTAGCACGTTCATTGGTTTTAGCACTTTTTTAGGGTATTTATATTGAATGGCACTTTATACGGTTTTAATCAGCCACATGATGAGATTTGGAAATAAGTGATATATTGATGATTGTTCAAAGCAGCATTTATGCCAAGGAAATTTTAGAAATATGTATCAGTATTAACCTGGTTTTATATTTCTATATTATGCATTTAAAGAGATTTATAAGCACATTTTATGAACTTACAAATATGCATTTAAGCAAATAACTTTATTACCAATGCACAAAGAACAACTCAAGCATTTAAGTATGTATTTCTTCCATTTCCATCAAATGACTGGTATGCACTGTCACTTCAAATAAGGTGATCATACTCCCTAACGCTGTCATGTGATCAAGGCAGGCAACTGCCGAAACGCGTAATGGTGAGGCTGTTTGTGCGTCAATAAAATGCAAAGATATGCACAATACCTGGGACCGCTCTTGTTTGTCTGGATGACTGGTGTGAACGAGGAATCGTCATATATATATATTATATATATATATATATTCACTGAAAAAACCACAGGTTTCAGGGACGTTATAGTTAGTTGAACATTTCACTCGTACAAAACCATAGAAATTCCCCCGTTATAGTTAGTTCAGCTAACTATAACTCGAGCCCCCGCAATGCACTGCTGATGACGTCACATATTACAATATTCATGACATGGTCAGTGACATCACTGATGATATCTCAAATTACATCACTGATGACGGTTTTTTAAATGCTAATTTCTAACTATAACATCCCTGAAACCTATGGCTTTTTCGGTGAATTTCAAAGGTTTTTTAAATGCTAATTTCTAACTATGCCTACAAAGGTAGGACATGTGAAGAAAGAGGAAGAAAAGCGCAGAAAGAAGCAAGACAAATGCAGAAAGAGGCAACTGTAGTCCAGAAAGACGAAGAAAAGTGCAAGAAGAAGGAAGAGATGTGCAGAAAGAACCAACAGAGGAGTAGAAAGTACTCCTGTGCCCCCAACGTTTTGCTGATGGGTACTGGTGGTAACTGACTCTGTCTCTGGTGGTAAAAGACACTTAGAATACAGTGAAAACACCTACATACACTAGGGAACACTATGCGTTGGGGCACCCCTGGGATTAGCATCACCTCCTCTGTATTTGCCATGAGTTAGTGCCTGGGTCATTGGATGAGTACATGGGTACTGACTGGATGATTAGAGTACTGCAAGGAGAGTGGATGGTGAATTTATAAGTGCTTGTGTTTTGGCGGAGTGATTGGATAAGTACATGGTGCTCGCTGGTTGATTGGAGGAGTGCATGGGTAGTGACAGGGCGATGGCTGGACTGCATCAGTAGTGCTCAGGGTAAGTTGGAGGATTAATTCCCCTTGAATCCTGAGGGTCCCTATTTGATAAAAGCCCTGGCGGTGGTGGTCCCCGGGGCTTGGGGGGGCCTTGGAGGCCCCCCAAACATTAAAAAACCAAGCCCCGGGAGGTGGCGGTCCCCAGGGCTGCAGGGGCCCCCGCGGGCCCTGCATATATTTGTTGGCAATGCCCCCGGGACCTGGCCCACCCGGGGGTCTCAATTAAATGAAGCGTGGTATCCCGCACTTCATTTTTTTTTTATATTTCGGCGGGATTTGCGACCCCAGTGCGAATTTCGCCAATTTCCTTTGGGCCCTGAGCAGGCCTAGGGGGTCAGGGTGTTTCTACCCTGCCCCCTTCTTCTTTTTCACCTTTGTTTCCCTGTTTTCTTGTGACTCGGTTCTACCGAGTCACAAGATGGCTGCCAACACTTCCTGGTTTGGAGTGTTGGCAGCCAATTAAAATGAAGCTCGTGGTCGGGAGGGTTTGCGGATCCACCGCGCCTCTAGATATCGATATTTGGTTTTTTACAATTTCTCAGCAACTACCGAACGGATTTACACCATTTTTAAAAAGGTCGCTTTCTGAGCCAAGCAGTTCTCAAAAAGTGACAAAGCACTTTTGAATTATTTGTTATCTCTATGTTTTTTTATCCAGTTGAGCACTTGATTAAATGTTACGCTTAGGGGAGAAAATGTGGTGTTACCAAGTTGGAGTTTCTGCTTCAGCTCGTCATTCTATGATTCTGGTCAAATCACTTAATCTCCCCATGCCTACAACCAAAATGAGTTTGTCCTTGTATGATGTAACCAATGCTCATGTAAAGCACTACAATATCTGATCAGCCTGCACTATATAAAACTGCAAAAAAACAAAGGATAAAAAGTGTTTTCCACACTTCTGTCATTGGGCTATACGTGGGCTACCTCTGGGTGATATTTGTGCTACATTTGGGCTCATTTTTCTCTGGTGGCCATCTTGGGAGACTTCAATTACATTCATTAAACTTTATTCGATCTGATTTAGAAACCTAGATCATAAAAGTGTACATAAAAACAGTAAATCCTCTTTCTTAATACAATACAGTGAGAATTAATTAAAACCAGTAGGTAAAAACGGGTGTTACAAAGCCCGGTTCAGAGCAACTTCAGGTTAACAGAATAGTAAAGTTCAATGTTTCGCAAGATCAATCTCATGTACTTCGTGCAAAATACGCAATAAGGGGTAAAGTAAGATGCAACGCTCCAATACCTGACCAGTCTGCACTATATAAAACTGAAAAAAAACAAAAAATAAAACGTGTTTTCCACACTTCTGTCATTGGGCTATATGTGGGCTACATGTGGATGATATTTGTGCTACATTTGGGCTCTTTGTTCTCTGGTGGCCACCTTGGGATACTTATTTGTTATGAAGTTTCCTAATTTCCTCATTTACTGCAGTCTCCTCAGTAGGAAATGCTTTCAGTTTTTTACCTTGATTCCGTCAAGAAGGCATTCAATGTGTCACACATTTGCCATAAATTCAGAATGTTAGCACTCTAGTTGCTCATTAGATCACTGTAGTAAAGCTACTGCTCACCAGGGAGTTAACTGGAAGTCTACTGCTGGTATTGAAAGTGATTGTTTCAGTCTGCATGTCAGAATTTTCTAATGAAATAGAAGAGGATTTGAGATCTCACTTAAATCATGCCCTAATTTTTCTTTCTGCAGAACTAACCATAATTTCTATGGCAAAATGAACCCCCTCATTTTTTTCCTTTTTAAATTAAATGTTAGCGCTCTAGTTGTTCTTTAGAACACTCTGGGAACCTGCAGTAGAACACAAAGGAATCAACCGGCAGGCTGCTCCTGTTGAAATATAACAGGAAGATATTTGAGATCTCACTTAAAACATGTCCTAATTTTTCTTTCTACAGCACTAACCATAATTTCTATGACAAAATGAACCCTATCATTTTGTTCCTTTTTAAATTAAATGTTTTAAGTGTTACCAGTTTATTCCAATCAAGTTGGCTTCAGGTGTGCCATACTTTTGTCATAGGTAAGGCTGTTAGCGCTCTAGTTGTTCTTTAGAACACTCTGGGACGCTGCAGTAGAACACAAAGGAATCAACTGGCAGGCTGCTCCTGTTGAAATATAACAGGAAGATATTTGAGATCTCACTTAAAACATGTCCTAATTTTTCTTTCTACAGCACTAACCATAATTTCTAAGACAAAATGAACCCCATCATTTTGTTCCTTTTTAAATTAAATGTTTTAAGTGTTACCAGTTTATTCCAATCAAGATGGCTTCAGGTGTGCCATACTTTTGTCATAGGTAAGGTTGTTAGCGCTCTAGTTGCTCTTAAGAACACTCTGGGAAGCCGCAGTAGAACACAAAGGAATCAACTGACAGTCTCTGCTCTTGTTGAATTTACATGTTTTACTGAGAATGTCAGACTTCATTCTCACATGACTGAGAAAGATAATGTGAATTTACAGAAAATATGCTCTCATTTTAGCTTCTGGAGCACCTTCCAAACCTCTGTGGGACAAGCATGAGAAAATTGTTTTCTCTCAAACATGATTCATGAAATCCCAGCAGAAGGTTTTTCACAGGGTAAAATCACCCTAGAAAACACCACAATTCCTAAAATTAGTATGGTACCATCAACAAATGAATTCTAATGTAACTAAAGTCTGTTATCACCCTTTATAGTTCTCCTTTTGGTGACCCTCAAAATCTTCTATTCACTACAATGCATTTCATTGGGGTGCTATCATGTATATTGGTCCCAAGATGGCTGCCAACACTTCTTGGATGAAGTGCTGACAGCCAATCCGATCTCACGATGACATGTGTGGTTAGGCTCCGCCCAGATATATAAAGTTCTTTTTCCTTTAATATTAAAAAAACTACTGAACGGATTTACACCACTTTTGAAAAGGTCGCTTTCTGAGCCAAGCAGTACCTTTATGCCAAATTTGGGGTAAATCCGTTCAGTAGTTTGCACTGTAGCCTTGCACAAAGTTCCCTATGGGAAATTGATTTTTTGACTCTTATTTTTTTAATTTCTCTGCAACTACTGAACGGATTTACACCATTTAACAAAAAGGGCTCTTTCTGAACCAAGGGCTACCTTTTTGCAAAATTTGGTGTAATTCCGTTCAGCAGTTCGGGCTGTAGCCGTGTCTAAAGTTTCCTATGGAAAATTGCATGGGGAAAACACGTTTTGGGACCCCCCTTGTTTCTCGGCCCCCGCTTGCCGAATCACCCCGAAACTTTCAAGATAGGAGCGGACCGGAGCGCCCCACGAGTTTTGAAAATTTTGCGAAGATTCGTCGACCGGCGCCAAAGTTATTGGGAATAGAATGTTGCGAATTTCCTATGGAAAATAGGTCCTAACTATAACTACCTACTGGCGACCGCCAGTAGGTAATATATATATATATATATATTCACAAAAACCTGTTGGTGCGGCCAGATAGTAATAACCTCCAGCCCGAACAAACCACAGTACTGCAGCTCCAATGTGACAGCGTGTTTATTTCAAAACGCCAGCAACAAGGTCCCAACATGTTTCAGAGCCTTCCGCTCCTTGATCACGGGTTAGGTTTGTAAGCTACTTCCATTTATATTTAAAGAAACCACCTCATGTGACACGTGCAGGTAATAAACATAGAAAACATACTCTTTGTCTGTTTCAATTTCTGTGCTGCCTGGTTGAGCGTGACCTTTCGCAAACCCACTGGGGTGTTTTATTGATTTATTGTTGGCAGCGCACAGCACCTTACTAAAGGAACACTTCAGGCACTTCAGGTACCAGCAGGCTTTACCAGCAGCCACTGGGCGGGTACCATGAGTATAGGAAAAGTACCCGATATGCTCTGCGTTTGTCCAATCACCCTGCCTTTGAAAAAGTGAGCTTCATCACGAAACGCGTTAGGCAATTGAACTTTTGCGAGGTGCCTGCCTTCCATGTTGCAGCTTCGAGAATAAAACAATGAAAAAACCTACCTGTGTTGTGGCTCGTCCAAGGGGGCAACTTTTCTGTTTGGATATATATATATATATATATATATATATATATATATATATATATATATATATATATATATATATATATATATTAAAAAGTAAAATAAAGTATAATTTTTTTCTGTTATATTTTTATTTTAATATATTTGTATTGTTTAATTTAAAAAAAAATGTTTTTTTGGAATCGCGCACCGAAAGCGTACCGAACGCGGTGAATACGCGTACTCCAGCCACCTATTTAAGGAACTCGTAAAGGATCCGCGTATGGTATGCGACGGGTGCATGTTTCTAGTCACGTAACATACGTATATTACATGGGTGCGCGTTTGCTAAGCGACCGGTACGCGATTCCTGCTCCGGCTTATACGCGACACATACGAATTACCGTACGCGACGCTTGCGCTGTGGCAGGCCCCGCGTGACGTCAAATACGTGCCCGGGCGCGCAGGGTGCGCGACTCCCGCGAAAGTTTTTATATTGAAAAATAATATGTATGTGTCTTTAATGTACATATGAAGGTAAGAGATTATCTAAGGTATTCATAAAAATAATATATTTCTACTTGTAATACACTTATATTACTTTTAAATGTATTTTCGCGAAACCGCGTCGGGTGCGCGTGCCGTGTGCGCACGGTGCGCGAATCCCATGTGACCTCCAAAAAAGGATTTGATTGGTCCATAATATTTCCCACTGTAACTATTGAAGGACCACACCCTTTTTAATTATTCTGTTTAGAGCACTGGATGAGACACATCTCTTCTCCTTCCAGAGCTGATTTTGTATTTTTTGTGGTGTTTTGAGAGAATTGAATTACAGCAATGGCATCTGCTTCACAAGCTCCTCATCATTCTTCTGAAGAAGATATCTTGGAGGAAGATCCACCCAAGAAGCGACCAGAGTCAGTGGTGTGGAAATTTTTTAACTTTCCAGCTGGAGAAAAAAAGTCAACGCAAGGAAAGTTACCTGCTCGCTGTGTGAAAGGGTCCTGTCACGAGGGAGTGACAAGAAATACTCCTGTGGTACAGCGAGTATGTACAAACATCTGCGGACCATTCACCCTCGTAATCTGGCACGAGAGGAAATGAGACGTGCAGCAAATAATCCACCACCAGGCACTGCTAGCACCTCCGGAGTGTCCACATCGGCAACAGCAATAGACATTCGCCCCGAATTTGCATTTCTGGAGCAGCACTGCACTAAGTGTAAAACCATCGTTTGTTATGGTGAACAATCCGTGGATGCTATTTGTGCAGCACAACGAAACCACAAGTGCTAATTTTTTTTTTGTTTGTTTGTTTTTGGAATGATGTTTAATTCCAAAAGCTAACTGTTTTCTTAGTTCTTTTTTTGATCAATTTTTAAAAAACAACAAAAAAGTACAAAATTTTTCAAAAAATACAAAAAAATACAAAAAGAAAAAAGAAAAAAAGTTCTTTTCAGAAGTACCTTATCTGGTTAAAAAAGAACTATAATTGCATGGTAATGTCTGAAAGTTTGCTTGAATATACGTGTAGAGTATGATTGACTGAAAGAACACATTAGTGGTGCATGGTGAATGGTGAAGTTATGAGTGGTTAGATATTGGCGGAGTGATGGGATAGGAAGATAGTGCTGGATGGGTGAATGAGGAAGTGCATAGGAGTGACAGCTGGATTGCTAGTCTGCATGCATACGAAGTGGGTATTTGCAAGAGTGTATCAATAGTATAGACGCGGTTAGAGTTGTGCAAGCATAGTGCAGAGAATGTTGAAGGTGTGAAAGACAAGTGTGTAGGTGGTTAGACAACCGCATGCATAGTGATTAAGGGTTTGAAGCAGTCTATGTGCTAAGGCCTGGGTCACTGAATGAGTACTTGGGTACAGACTGAACGATAAGAGTAGTAGAAGAAGAGTGCCAGGGTGAATGTATAAGTGGTTGGGTTTTGGTGCAGCGAATGGATTTATAGGTGTTGCTGAATGAGTCAACAGAGGACTGCAAGGGTAGTGACAGGATGTTTGCTGGAGTGTATGGATAGTGACTGGGGAATTGAAGGTGTGAAAGACAAGTGTGTAGGTGGTTAGAGAACCGCATGCATAGTGGATAGGGGTTTGAAGCAGTCTATGTGCTAAGGCCTGGGTCACTGAATGAGTACTTGGGTACAGACTGAACGATTAGAGTAGTAGAAGGAGAGTGCCTGGGTGAATGTATAAGTGGTTTGGTTTTGGCGCAGCGAATGGATTTTTAGGTGTTGCTGAATGAGTCAACAGAGGACTGCAAGGGTAGTGACAGGGTGTTTGCTGGAGTGTATGGTTAGTGAGTGGGGAATTGAAGGTGTGAAAGACAAGTGTGTAGGTGGTTAGTGAACCGCATGCATAGTGATTAAGGGTTTGAAGCAGTCTATGTGGTAAGGCCTAAGTCACTGAATGAGTACTTGGGTACTGAATGAACGATTAGAGTACTACAAGGAGAGTGCCTGGGTGAATGTATAAGTGGTTTGGTTTTGGCGCAGCGAATGACTTTGTAGGTGTTGCTGAATGAGTCAACAGAGGACTGCAAGGGGAGTGACAGGATGTTTGCTGGAGTGTATGGATAGTGACTGGGGAATTGAAGGTGTGAAAGACAAGTGTGTAGGTGGTTAGAGAACTGCATGCATAGTGGATAGGGGTTTGAAGCAGTCTATGTGCTAAGGCCTGGGTCACTGAATGAGTACTTGGGTACTGACTGAACGATTAGAGTACTGCAAGGAGAGTGCCTGGGTGAATGTATAAGTGGTTTGGTTTTGGCGCAGCGAATGGATTTGTAGGTGTTGCTGAATGAGTCAACAGAAGACTGCAAGGGGAGTGACAGGATGTTTGCTGTAGTGTATGGATAGTGACTGGGGAATTGAAGGTGTGAAAGACATGTGTGTAGGTGGTTAGAGAACCGCATGCATAGTGGATAGGGGTTTGAAGCAGTCTATGTGCTAAGGCCTGGGTCACTGAATGAGTACTTGGGTACTGACTGAACGATTAGAGTACTGCAAGGAGAGTGCCTGGGTGAATGTATAAGTGGTTTGGTTTTGGCGCAGCGAATGGATTTGTAGGTGTTGCTGAATGAGTCAACAGAGGACTGCAAGGGGAGTGACAGGATGTTTGCTGGAGTGTATGGATAGTGACTGGGGAATTGAAGGTGTGAAAGACATGTGTGTAGGTGGTTAGAGAACCGCATGCATAGTGGATATGGGTTTGAAGCACTCTATGTGCTAAGGCCTGGGTCACTGAATGAGTACTTGGGTACTGACTGAACGATGAGAGTACTGCAAGGAGAGTGACTGGGTGAATGTATAAGTGGTTGGGTTTTGACACAGCGAATGAATTACTACATGGTGCTGGATGGCTGATTGGAAAAGTGCAATTACAAAGACTCACTAGCCTGGAAGCAGTTAGGTGACTACATACATTCTACACATTTCACTACAACACTGCTAGTGTGAATGCCTGACTCATTGTGCGAATCCATAAGCAGTAATTAAGTTCTACTACAAGGTAACTTAATCATATAAATTAAAACACCCACAGAGCATCTTTCCAGAGATATCTACACCGTCCATCCCCCCTTTCTGCACCAGTGTCCTCTCACAGACCATTTTTCATTTTAATACTTAGTTAATTTTACCGTCACAGTAATAGTTATAAAAACACTAATCATTTTTTCCACTTGTTTTTTTAACAAAAATTTCTGAAAAAATAAAAATTGTAGAATTAGAATCTGTAAAAGAGAAGAAAAAATCGTTATAATATATAATATTATATTTTTTATAACACAACATGATTTTCACATTTTATAAATTATTTTCTTTGTCTTTTTTGCTGTTCTCAGAATACATTGAATTTCACTACAAATAGTGATTTCAATGTTACTCATCACATAACAGCGGGCAAAAAAACAAAACAATCAATAAGATTGTTTTAAAAACCCAAAACTACTTGTAAAATATTTTTAATATACTTAACTATTTATGAACATTACATAAAAACTTCCTGCTCAATAACATACCATATAATACAAATGACAGATATATAAAATGCTCTCTTCTAAGAAAATGTTGTAACTTGAAATTCTATACACAGTAAATGTTTTTCTTTAAAAATATATGCTGAGAGAATGTGCAAGAAAAAGTCCATAATTAAAATATATACTTTTCCTCTAGGCCAAATAGTATTTTTGAAATCCTTTATATTAAAATTGTCCAATAGTAATCATATTAAGACATATGAATAAATTCCTCAGAGGTTGAATTATGTTCCTAAAACTTTGGTTTTAAAAATATTAAGTAGGAATTTGGTAATTCACTAGGCAAACGTTGTTTAAAATCCAATTGAGCATCATTACAATATGTCCATCCTCTATTGCATTTTAAATACACAGTGTAATGTCCAGATGTTGTAGAAGGACCATGATGGAAAATAATTGATACTGCTACAAAAGTCCTTCCGGATATAGATAGTTGACTTGCTACAAAATGTTTAATTAAAGTTTCCAATTTTCTTCCATCAGCTCTACAACGTTGTATCATTAAAATTATATATTGTCCAAATCTTTGTATAAATAATGTTGATAACATTTGTGATTTGCATTGGCTACACTCCATGTTTTGATTTGCTGCTTTAACTAGTTTATTGAAAGACACTGTTTTACAGTCTGGTAATGTCAAATATATAAATCTTTCAGTATCTATGTTAGTTGTACATGTAAACATACAATTTTCACATTCATGTTCCCATTTATAACGAAGGCCAAAAAGATTTTCAATTTCTATTCCTTCATTTTCTAATACTGTAAGCATATACATTAGAAATTCCTGAGCGTCTTGTTGAATATCCTGCGTAAATTGTGTACAACCAGAACATATATCCAAAAGATTACGAATATCAGAAACACTTTGTATTTTCCTTTTATTAGTGTTCAATTTTTCATAAATACAATGCAACATGGAACAAAATCTTTTTCACGATTTTCCATGATTTGCTGTTGCAAACTTTCTAGAAAAAAACAACATTGACCACTACATTAGCATAGCAGTTGATACCTGAACTGTTTTCTAACTGATACCCAACAATCTCTTCAATAGTATCCTTTTTCTTTTTGCTTGCAATCTGAACATTATCTTGATTTTTTTCCTTCTCTATAACTTCACTACAGATATTCTCATATCTTCTTTTCGACGTACTACACGCTTTTCAAATACAGGATATTCACCTAAATTTGGAGTATACGCTCTTCTTAACCTATTATACTCTTTTACACAGTTTGCATCTGCAGTAATCTTTGACTCATCAAAATCAATCAAAAACATTCCAGATAAATTTCTGACTCGGGACAAAGCAACATATGCCATACCCTCTTTAAACACGCTACTTCCAATGTTCACCAAAGCACTGTCTACACTCAATCCTTGAGATTTATGAATAGTGACTGCATATGCCAGAGAAAGTGGAAATTGTTTCCTACGGACATACAAATCTTTAACAAGCAAAAAACGAACAGAACAACGACCAATTTGTTTTACTTCTTCAATTTGATAAAATTTAATTTTTAAAAATTCAATTTCATCTCTTTTTTGATAATTAACAAAATTCACAACTTTCCCCATTGCTCCATTAACTAAACCTTTTTCCACATCCAAATTACGCCGTAAAATTACTCGACAGTTTTCACATAGATATAAATTCTTTTCTAAACCAGCAGTTTTAGATATGGATTTTTCTAAAGAATCCAATTTTTTTTTCAATTTTTCCGTCAAAATAATAGTAATTCTTTCATGCTCTATTTTATCAATGGCTTCCATTTTTATGATTTCTTCATTTTCTAGCTTCAAAAGTTGTTCATTGAATATAGAACACTCACGGAGTGTTGGCATTAAACAAATTATAGATTTACTTTCAGCAATTTTCATATACATTTTTTCTGGAACTATATTTTCATTTGGAAACAAATTCTTAAATAGTCGACTTTGCAAAGCTTGTTTGCCTTCTTCTCTGAGAACTCCAATTCTTATATCTTGAAGTATAGATCCATAATTAACATCATTTGCCTGTCGCATATTTGTAATGAGTTCTTTGTATTCAAAATATGACCAAATATTAACGTTGCCAACACTTCCCAAAGACTTTCTGGTGTCTTCATGCACAAGTGTTTTAAATACTGGTTGTCCTTTTACAGGAGTAAGTTGCAGAAGATCTCCAAAAACTATGACATGTTTTCCTCCAAATAAGACATCATATTCTGTTTTAAGAATTTGCTGCATTCTTAAATGCACAAAAGCAAGCATTAAGTTTGAGACCATGCTTACCTCATCAATAATTAGAAGTTTCATTTTCTTTAGCACTCTTGAAACTTCATAACAAGCTTCTCCAGATAGCTTATGATATTCCAATTTGTTTTCATGCTCTACAGGTAGCATAAGTAAACGATGCAATGTAATTCCTTTAATATTGTGTGCTGCCAACCCAGTTGGAGCAGTTACAACACAAGACAAATGTGAGTCAGTTGTTTTCTGCAGATAACTGGTCAATACTTTAATTAAGAAACTTTTTCCTGTTCCAGCTTGACCACTGACATACATTCGGATAGGTTGAAATGATGTGCATGTGCATTCTTTCTTTTCATGAAGAAATCCAAGGTCAATCTGTTGTCTCACTTGCTGATATATTTCTTTCTGTTCAACATTTAGGGGTCGATTCCGATTCGGGCCGGAAATTTCTCCGACCGAGCCGGACCCGGAGAGATTTCCGACCGAATCGGACCCGTGCAGTCCGACCGAACGAGTACGATGCGTCCGTATGTTATCGGACACGAGTCGGTCGGACTCCCATTGAAGTCAATGGGAGCCAGTCGTACAACGCGTACGCGGGCTCCCATTGACTCAATGGGTGCGAGTCGGACAAGGGCGCCCCTACAGCGGGTACGCGGCGAAGCGACTCGCGCCGTACACGCACAGGTAGGGGGGACCCATGGGTCCCCCCTGTGTGCAACTCGCGCGGCTACGCATGCAGGGGGGTCTGACACGGACCCCCGAAGTACTGCTCCGACTGCTCTTACGAGCCGGAGTGCGCGGCTCGGTCGGACTGCTCGCGGCGCGCATCGTACTTACCCGGCCGGGAAACGTCTCCATTGCGCGGTGCGAGTCGAGTCCGAGCGAGTCGGTCGGAGCGGTTCGAGCCGGGAGCGAGTCGGTCGGAGCGGTCGGGACGCCCGGACGAGTCGGTCGGCGATTTCGCATCGTACTCGCTCGGCCGGACCCGCGTACGGTTCGGTCGGGAAACAGGGCTCCGAATCGGATCCGGTAAAGCCGAATCCGATTCGGAGCCCTACCGGCCGAGATCGGAATCGGCCCCTTAGTTGTTCTTCCAAGTTTCCTAAGTCCATAATATCTTCTTGAGCTTGATGCATTGCTGTTTCCACCTCATTCATTGCGATTGCTGCTTCATTTTGAACAATTGGTTGTCCTAGTGGATCTTCACTCAGTGGAGCAGAACTTTGACTGTCTTGAGAACTGTCTCTAGCAATCTCAGCTGCAATAGTAGCTTCTTGATCCATTTCATCGTTCAACATTTTCAGATAGTTAGCAAAAACTGGACATTCTATGGTATCTTTACAAGCATTGAAGGAATCTTCATAGCTCTGAAAATCCCCAAGTAATTCCAATTCTGTACGCCACGGTTTGAAGAGTTGCAAAAGTGCTAAATAGTAAAATTCCCTTTTCTGTTCAGTGTCACAACTCAGTTTTCTGTGATTAATCAAATTTCCTTTCCTTTGTTTCACCAAACATCCTTCAGAACCAATAACTGCATATTTTCCATTGTTTATGTTTTCTGTAGTATTCCGTTTAAAACTGTAGTATTGCAGCACTTCATATAGACATATGTTCTCAAGATTATGACTTCTATTTGGATAATATGTATCCAACATGTTTGTTTTGACAATATCTGTACTTTCTGGATCTTTTTCTGCTAAATATTCAATTTCTTGTACAGATTTAAGTACTCGATTTCGTGTTGCAGCAAGACCTAGACACACCCAAATTATTGATCTAGATTTTGAGTATAAACTTGCAGATGATAACCGATCTGAGCATTCATATGCTCCAATTTCTCGATGGGATAACATCTTCAAACTGAAACTGTATAACTTCTTACTAAGACTCTTCTCATGAGAAATTTCTTCCCACATTTCTTTTAACTCTGTCTTTTCAGATTTTGTTATATAAGATGTCACATACCGGGCAACAGCAATGGAATTATCCGCAACATACTGAATATCCATATTAGCATTCCACATTGAGAGAATAACTGGATTATAATCATTGATATATTTTGATTCTTCACTTCTTCTCAAATTATATGTATTTTTGGGTGATTTTCTAGTGATGGTATGTCTCATAGCTGACATAAAACTGTTTACTCTTCCTTTGGATATTACAGGACGTGGAAATCCAAAACGACATTTGGTATAAAACTTTTCCTTAGACTTGTACTTCCGTCGACAGTATTTTCCACATCGATGATTTTGGAATCGTAACACTTGTTGTGTTAAGCTGTTCTCATCTGTTCTTTTTGGTATAGCACATGTCGCATATTCCTCAATAAAAGACAAAACGGTGTCATCCGAATCAGTTCCGAATTTTGGTGCATCCTTAATCCATAACAGCATATGTATATGAGGAGCACCTCTAGCTTGATACTCCTTTCTCCCCAAAAAATCTAAAACTTCTCCAAGAGGAGGATTCTTTTTATTGCAGATAAAAGACATCATAGCTTCAAACCTATGATTGAAATACCTGCATACATTAACAGGATCCAAAGAGCACAATTCTCCAGGTGTCTTGTATTCAATATTTTTTAAATTTGAATTTGCCTCTCGAAGAAATTCAAGTAAATCATCCCAAGCGTATTCAGCACAGCTTAGGGTAAGAAACCACGTAGGAGTTCCTAAGTTCCTTAGCATACATTTAAGTTCACCATGACGACGATACCAATATTCATTAGTACCACGCTGACATGCCATCAAATTAATCAGCTGAGATTCTAAATGATCATCTTTCTTATGTACTTTATCCATAAATTCCTTTGCTGAAACATTTTGAAGATTTACTCCTGTTTTCAATATGTGGTTCACTGCATATGAAAGTCCTGCCAAGTCACTCTCAAACAAAAGATGAAATATATAAGGGATACATTGTCGAAATCTTGAATCTTCTGCATATAATCTAGTTGTTCGATATTCAGATGCAGGAATCTGCACTGGTCGTTCATCATATCGTCCACCTTTTCCAGTTGGAAACAGCTGCGGAAAACAACGAGCTTCCAAACTTTTCTCCCATACACTCATGGGAGTACCCTTTGCTTTTTTCATTTGGAATAATTCAATAGTATTCCCCATCACTTCTTTCGAATGAAGTGGATGTACACTATAATGTTCATAGATTTCTTCACTTTTGGTCATGTCCACTTTTTCAATTTGTCCATTTGACGTTTCAGTATCATCTCCTAAAAGTATTTCTTCTTCTTCCACATATATATTTTTGTAGTAATCATTGTTTTGAATCAGATATAATGTTGCCTTTTGCACTTTCCTAACATCCACTAATTCTTGCCAGATTTTCTTACTCTTAGTAGGAACACCATTAACTAGAATAAGTAGTGGCTCACTTTCCACATTCTCTCCACCAATAGTTTCAATATTTTTCTTTAAATCTAGAGGTAAATATACAACTCTTCCTTTTAATCCTCTCTGTAAATCTGTAGGAGGCAATTTACCTGTTTTAGGCTCCATACGAACAATCGCTTGAAATGGGTGCACACATTGAATCAGAATAGACTCATACGTATTTAAATCTATCAGTTCTGGAGGAATAGTTACCAACTCTAGATTATTATGGACAGCTCTAGCAGGCATTTTATTCTCGTTTAATTTGTTATAACAATATTTACAAATACGCTGATCAGAACCCAAATCAAAACAATTCTCTACGAACAAATAAGTTGCAAATTCCTTCCACTTATCATTATTTTCTCTTTCACTTTTTAAATACAGATCAACAGTCCTAGTCTGATTTTTATAGTGAGTTCGCCGGCAACAAATACAAGTATAATTTGGCCTTTCACATGAAATCACCTTAAACTTTGTAATTTGTTCTTCAAATTTTTTGTAGTAGTATGTTGCACATTCTCCTCAACATTTTCCTGTATTAATGTGTCAGTTTCTGCACTCTCTTCTCCAGGATCAAAGTAACAAAACTCAATTTCATCACAAACCTTTTTCACATCTGATACTGACCCACGCAAAAGAGCACTGTTCAACTCATTTAACATTAGTGCTGGACTTTTTGCATAATACAATCTTCTGACTAACTTTCGCATTTGAGAATGATGTACTGCTAACATCCTAAAATGATGAAAAACACTTTGACATACTTTTCTAGAAAGACAAGCGAGAGAATGTCCTTGCAAACCAGTATTTTTTCTCACTCTGCAAAGATCTAGTCCTTGCAACATCTTAATCTTTTGTTTAATACTTTTTTACTATAGACTCGTAAGAAATTGCGTAAAATATCAATAGATTCTTGTCGTATACTACAAATACTACTGCAATTCCAAGTATACACTGGGGCTTTAGGACGTCTCCCTAGAACTTCATCAGCTATCACTTCTTCTACATTTCTGGGAACCATCTTCTCTTTCTCAATTGGACAACCATTTCTAACCTCATAAGCTCGACCACTGGTATCAACTGTATGCAATAAATTATTGGTCTGAAAATAACTCTCTTCATTAAAGAAAGGCTCTGAACTTGAAGTGTGTTTCCATTCACCCAAAAAAATCACAAAAATTAGTTCTGTTAATTACTTTTTTCTTCTTACTTTTAGCCTTCATTAAATGGATTGGTTTATCTAGAGATCGAATTCTGTTTAAAACTAAAATGAATAATTTCCTTTTCAATTCAAAAGTCTTTTCAACTAGAATTTAAATATGCTTC
This sequence comes from Calotriton arnoldi, assembly GCA_963921515.1. Lineage (NCBI taxonomy): Eukaryota > Metazoa > Chordata > Amphibia > Caudata > Salamandridae > Calotriton > Calotriton arnoldi. Next base: position 1,112,911 of record CAWUFW010005221.1, on the reverse strand, counting down.
TTCTTTTGATAAAATACTGCTCTTTTTTTATATTTCCTCACATCTTTCAACAAATTAAGAACAACTCTATTATAAAAATCTTTTTTCTGATTTCTTTATACTGACTCTGCCTTCTTTTACCATACATTGTGTCTTTTGAATGTAAATTCCCATTTTTTGTATTGTTTTTATTCATATTCTTTTTTCTGTTCGAACCATTTTTCATATTTTCCACATTCTGCACACTGTTTCTTGGCTTTGAAAGTTTTTTAATAAATTGTTTTGTTCTCTTACCAGAAGACTTATTATTTTTCCCCACATGTTGCTGGTCATCCAATACTTGTTGTTGATTTTTCTTCAAATAATAGCCCTTTTTGTTTCCTTTTCTCTTTTCTGTTTTTTTAGGCATGATAATTTTATTTTAATGATCCTAATCAATATCTGTAAAAAATAAATTTATATAAATATATTTTAATAAATATATAAATTATACTTTTCTATTATTAAACAAACACATTGTATATAAAAAACATTTAAGCACTTTCTTTTCTAATGACTAATTAAAGGTGTGAAACACAAGTGTGTAGGTGGTTAGAGGACTGCATGCGTATTGGAGAGGAGTTTGTAATAGTGCATGTGTTAAGACCTGAGACAGTGCATGAGTACTTGGATACTGAGTGAACGATTACAGTACTGCAAGGAGAGTGTCTGGGTGAATGTATAAGTGATTGGGTTTTGGTGCATTGTTCAGATTTCTACATGTTGCTGAATGAGTCAACAGAGGACTGCAAGGGGAGTGACAGGATGTTTGCTGGAGTGTATGGATAGTGACTGGGGAATTGAAGGTGTGAAAGACAAGTGTGTAGGTGGTTAGAGAACCGCATGCATAGTGGATAGGGGTTTGAAGCAGTCTATGTGCTAAGGCCTGGGTCACTGAATGAGTACTTGGGTACTGACTGAACGATTAGAGTACTGCAAGGAGAGTGCCTGGGTGAATGTATAAGTGTTTGGGTTTTGGCGCAGCGAAGGGATTTGTAGGTGTTGCTGAATGAGTCAACAGAGGACTGCAAGACGAGTGATAGGATGTTTGCTGTAGTGTATGGATAGTGACTGGGAAATTGAAGGTGTGAAAGACAAGTGTGTAGGTGGTTAGAGAACCGCATGCATAGTGGATAGGGGTTTGAAGCAGTCTATGTGCTAAGGCCTGGGTCACTGAATGAGTACTTGGGTACTGACTGAACGTTTAGAGTACTGCAAGGAGAGTGCCTGGGTGAATGTATAAGTGTTTGGGTTTTGGCGCAGCGAATGGATTTGTAGGTGTTGCTGAATGAGTCAACAGAGGACTGCAACGGGAGTGACAGGATGTTTGCTGGAGTGTATGGATAGTGACTGGGAAATTGAAGGTGTGAAAGACAAGTGTGTAGGTGGTTAGAGAACCGCATGCATAGTGGATATGGGTTTGAAGCAGTCTATGTGCTATGGCCTGGGGCACTGAATGAGTACTTGGGTACTGACTGAACGATTAGAGTACTGCAAGGAGAGTGACTGGCTGAATGTATAAGTGCTTGGGTTTTGGCGCAGCGAATGGATTTGTAGGTGTTGCTGAATGAGTCAACAGAGGACTGCAAGACGAGTGACAAGATGTTTGCTTGAGTGTATGGATAGTGACTGGGGAATTGAAGGTGTGAAAGACAAGTGTGTAGGTGGTTACAGAACCGCATGGATAGTGGATAGGGGTTTGAAGCAGTCTATGTGCTAAGGCCTGGGTCACTGAATGAGTACTTGAGTACTGACTGAACTATTAGAGTACTGCAAGGAGAGTGACTGGCTGAATGTATAAGTGGTTGGGTTTTGGCGCAGCGAATGGCTTTGTAGGTGTTGCTGAATGAGTCAACAGAGGACTGCAAGGAAAGTGACAGGATGTGTGCTGGAGTGTATGGATAGTGACTGGGGAATTGAAGGTGTGAAAGACAAGTGTGTAGGTGGTTAGAGAACCGCATGCATAGTGGATAGGGGTTTGAAGCAGTCTATGTGCTAAGGCCTGGGTCACTAAATGAGTACTTGGGTACTGACTGAACGATTAGAGTACTGCAAGGAGAGTGCCTGGGTGAGTGTATAAGTGGTTTGGTTTTGGCGCAGCGAATGGATTTGTAGGTGTTGCTGAATGAGTCAACAGAGGACTGCAAGGGGAGTGACAGGATGTTTGCTGGAGTGTATGGATAGTGACTGGGGAATTGAAGGTGTGAAAAACAAGTGTGTAGGTGGTTAGAGAACCGCATGCATAGAGGATAGGGGTTTGAAGCAGTCTATGTGCTAAGGCCTGGGTCACTGAATGATTACTTGGGTACTGACTGAACGATTAGAGTACTGCAAGGAGAGTGCCTGGGTGAATGTATAAGTGGTTGGGTTTTGGCGCAGCGAATGGCTTTGTAGGTGTTGCTGAATGAGTCAACAGAGGACTGCAAGGGGAGTGACAGGATGTTTGCTGGAGTGTATGGATAGTGACTGGGGAATTGAAGGTGTGAAAGACAAGTGTGTAGGTGGTTAGAGAACCGCATGCATAGTGGATAGGGGTTTGAAGCAGTCTATGTGCTAAGGCCTGGGTCACTGAATGAGTACTTGGGTACTGACTGAACTATTAGAGTACTGCAAGGAGAGTGACTGGCTGAATGTATAAGTGTTTGGGTTTTGGCGCAGCGAATGGATTTACAAGTGTTGCTGAATGAGTCAACAGAGGACTGCAAGGGGAGTGACAGGATGTTTGCTGGAGTGTATGGATAGTGACTGGGGAATTGAAGGTGTGAAAGACAAGTGTGTAGGTGGTTAGAGAACCGCATGCATAGTGGATATGGGTTTGAAGCACTCTATGTGCTAAGGCCTGGTTCACTGAATGAGTACTTGGGTACTGACTGAACGATTAGAGTACTGCAAGGAGAGTGCCTGGGTGAATGTATAAGTGTTTGGGTTTTGGCGCAGCGAATGGATTTGTAGGTGTTGCTGAATGAGTCAACAGAGGACTGCAACGGGAGTGACAGGATGTTTGCTGGAGTGTATGGATAGTGACTGGGAAATTGAAGGTGTGAAAGACAAGTGTGTAGGTGGTTAGAGAACCGCATGCATAGTGGATAGGGGTTTGAAGCAGTCTATGTGCTATGGCCTGGGTCACTGAATGAGTACTTGGGTACTGACTGAACGATTAGAGTACTGCAAGGAGAGTGACTGGCTGAATGTATAAGTGCTTGGGTTTTGGCGCAGCGAATGGATTTGTAGGTGTTGCTGAATGAGTCAACAGAGGACTGCAAGGGGAGTGACAGGATGTTTGCTGGAGTGTATGGATAGTGACTGGGGAATTGAAGGTGTGAAAGACAAGTGTGTAGGTGGTTAGAGAACCGCATGCATAGTGGATATGGGTTTGAAGCACTCTATGTGCTAAGGCCTGGGTCACTGAATGAGTACTTGGGTACTGACTGAACGATTAGAGTACTGCAAGGAGAGTGCCTGGGTGAATGTATAAGTTTTTGGGTTTTGGCGCAGCGAATGGATTTGTAGGTGTTGCTGAATGAGTCAACAGAGGACTGCAAGGGGAGTGACAGGATGTTTGCTGGAGTGTATGGATAGTGACTGGGGAATTGAAGGTGTGAAAAACAAGTGTGTAGGTGGTTAGAGAACCGCATGCATAGTGGATAGGGGTTTGAAGCAGTCTATGTGCTAAGGCCTGGGTCACTGAATGAGTACTTGGGTACTGACTGAACGATTAGAGTACTGCAAGGAGAGTGCCTGGGTGAATGTATAAGTGTTTGGGTTTTGGCGCAGCGAAGGGATTTGTAGGTGTTGCTGAATGAGTCAACAGAGGACTGCAAGACAAGTTACAGGATGTTTGCTGGAGTGTATGGATAGTGACTGGGGAATTGAAGGTGTGAAAGACAAGTGTGTAGGTGGTTAGAGAACCGCATGCATAGTGGATAGGGGTTTGAAGCAGTCTATGTCCTAAGGCCTGGGTCACTGAATGAGTACTTGGGTACTGACTGAACTATTAGAGTACTGCAAGGAGAGTGACTGGCTGAATGTATAAGTGTTTGGGTTTTGGCGCAGCGAATGGATTTATAAGTGTTGCTGAATGAGTCAACAGAGGACTGCAAGGGGAGTGACAGGATGTTTGCTGGAGTGTATGGATAGTGACTGGGGAATTGAAGGTGTGAAAGACAAGTGTGTAGGTGGTTAGAGAACCGCATGCATAGTGGATAGGGGTTTGAAGCAGTCTATGTGCTAAGGCCTGGGTCACTGAATGAGTACTTGGGTACTGAGTGAACGATTAGAGTACTGCAAGGAGAGTGACTGGCTGAATGTATAAGTGGTTGGGTTTTGGCGCAGCGAATGGCTTTGTAGGTGTTGCTGAATGAGTCAACAGAGGACTGCAAGGGGAGTGACAGGATGTTTGCTGGAGTGTATGGATAGTGACTGGGGAATTGAAGGTGTGAAAGACAAGTGTGTAGGTGGTTAGAGAACCGCATGCATAGTGGATATGGGTTTGAAGCACTCTATGTTCTAAGGCCTGGGTCACTGAATGAGTACATGGGTACTGACTGAACGATTAGAGTACTGCAAGGAGAGTGCCTGGGTGAATGTATAAGTGTTTGGGTTTTGGCGCAGCGAATGGATTTGTAGGTGTTGCTGAATGAGTCAACAGAGGACTGCAACGGGAGAGACAGGATGTTTGCTGGAGTGTATGGATAGTGACTGGGAAATTGAAGGTGTGAAAGACAAGTGTGTAGGTGGTTAGAGAACCGCATGCATAGTGGATAGGGGTTTGAAGCAGTCTATGTGCTATGGCCTGGGTCACTGAATGAGTACATGGGTACTGACTGAACGATTAGAGTACTGCAAGGAGAGTGACTGGCTGAATGTATAAGTGCTTGGGTTTTGGCACAGCGAATGGATTTGTAGGTGTTGCTGAATGAGTCAACAGAGGACTGCAAGGGGAGTGACAGGATGTTTGCTGGAGTGTATGGATAGTGACTGGGGAATTGAAGGTGTGAAAGACAAGTGTGTAGGTGGTTAGAGAACCGCATGCATAGTGGATATGGGTTTGAAGCACTCTATGTGCTAAGGCCTGGGTCACTGAATGAGTACTTGGGTACTGACTGAACGATGAGAGTACTGCAAGGAGAGTGCCTGGGTGAATGTATAAGTGTTTGGGTTTTGGCGCAGCGAATGGATTTGTAGGTGTTGCTGAATGAGTCAACAGAGGACTGCAAGGGGAGTGACAGGATGTTTGCTGGAGTGTATGGATAGTGACTGGGGAATTGAAGGTGTGAAAGACAAGTGTGTAGGTGGTTAGAGAACCGCATGCATAGTGGATATGGGTTTGAAGCACTCTATGTGCTAAGGCCTGGGTCACTGAATGAGTACTTGGGTACTGAGTGAACGATTAGAATACTGCAAGGAGAGTGCCTTGGTGAATGTATAAGTGGTTTGGTTTTGGCGCAGCGAATGTATTTGTAGGTGTTGCTGAATGAGTCAACAGAGGACTGCAAGGGGAGTGACAGGATGTTTGCTGGAGTGTATGGATAGTGACTGGGGAATTGAAGGTGTGAAAAACAAGTGTGTAGGTGGTTAGAGAACCGCATGCATAGTGGATAGGGGTTTGAAGCAGTCTATGTGCTATGGCCTGGGTCACTGAATGAGTACTTGGGTACTGACTGAACGATTAGAGTACTGCAAGGAGAGTGACTGGCTGAATGTATAAGTGCTTGGGTTTTGGCGCAGAGAATGGATTTGTAGGTGTTGCTGAATGAGTCAACAGAGGACTGCAAGGGGAGTGACAGGATGTTTGCTGGAGTGTATGGATAGTGACTGGGGAATTGAAGGTGTGAAAAACAAGTGTGTAGGTGGTTAGAGAACCGCATGCATAGTGGATAGGGGTTTGAAGCAGTCTATGTGCTAAGGCCTGGGTCACTGAATGAGTACTTGGGTACTGACTGAACGATTAGAGTACTGCAAGGAGAGTGCCTGGGTGAATGTATAAGTGTTTGGGTTTTGGCGCAGCGAAGGGATTTGTAGGTGTTGCTGAATGAGTCAACAGAGGACTGCAAGACGAGTGACAGGATGTTTGCTGGAGTGTATGGATAGTGACTGGGGAATTGAAGGTGTGAAAGACAAGTGTGTAGGTGGTTAGAGAACCACATGCATAGTGGATAGGGGTTTGAAGCAGTCTATGTGCTAAGGCCTGGGTCACTGAATGAGTACTTGGGTACTGAGTGAACGATTAGAATACTGCAAGGAGAGTGCCTTGGTGAATGTATAAGTGGTTTGGTTTTGGCGCAGCGAATGTATTTGTAGGTGTTGCTGAATGAGTCAACAGAGGACTGCAAGGGGAGTGACAGGATGTTTGCTGGAGTGTATGGATAGTGACTGGGGAATTGAAGGTGTGAAAGACAAGTGTGTAGGTGGTTAGAGAACCGCATGCATAGTGGATAGGGGTTTGAAGCAGTCTATGTGCTAAGGCCTGGGTCACTAAATGACTACTTGGGTACTGACTGAACGATTAGAGTACTGCAAGGAGAGTGCCTGGGTGAGTGTATAAGTGGTTGGGTTTTGGCGCAGCGAATGGATTTATAGGTGTTGCTGAATGAGTCAACAGAGGACTGCAAGGGGAGTGACAGGATGTTTGCTGGAATGTATGGATAGTGACTGGGGAATTGAAGGTGTGAAAGACAAGTGTGTAGGTGGTTAGAGAACCGCATGCATAGTGGATAGGGGTTTGAAGCAGTCTATGTGCTAAGGCCTGGGTCACTAAATGAGTACTTGGGTACTGACTGAACGATTAGAGTACTGCAAGGAGAGTGACTGGGTGAATGTATAAGTGGTTGGGTTTTGACGCAGCGAATGGATTACTGCATGGTGCTGGATGGCTGATTGGAGAATTGCAATTACAAAGACTCACTAGCCAGGGGAGTGACAGGATGTTTGCTGGAGTGTATGGATAGTGACTGGGGAATTGAAGGTGTGAAAGACAAGTGTGTAGGTGGTTAGAGAACCGCATGCATAGTGGATAGGGGTTTGAAGCAGTCTATGTGCTAAGGCCTGGGTCACTAAATGAGTACTTGGGTACTGACTGAACGATTAGAGTACTGCAAGGAGAGTGCCTGGGTGAGTGTATAAGTGGTTTGGGTTTTGGCGCAGCGAATGGCTTTGTAGGTGTTGCTGAATGAGTCAACAGAGGACTGCAAGGGGAGTGACAGGATGTTTGCTGGAGTGTATGGATAGTGACTGTGGAATTGAAGGTGTGAAAGACAAGTGTGTAGGTGGTTAGAGAACCGCATGCATAGTGGATAGGGGTTTGAAGCAGTCTATGTGCTAAGGCCTGGGTCACTGAATGAGTACTTGGGTACTGACTGAACGATTAGAGTACTGCAAGGAGAGTGCCTGGGTGAATGTATAAGTGTTTGGGTTTTGGCACAGCGAATGGCTTTGTAGGTGTTGCTGAATGAGTCAACAGAGGACTGCAAGGAGAGTGACAGGATGTTTGCTGGAGTGTATGGATAGTGACTGGGAAATTGAAGGTGTGAAAGACATGTGTGTAGGTGGTTAGAGAACCGCATGCATAGTGGATATGGGTTTCAAGCAGTCTATGTGCTAAGGCCTGGGTCACTAAATGAGTACTTGGGTACTGACTGAACGATTAGAGTACTGCAAGGAGAGTGACTCAGTGAATGTATAAGTGGTTGGGTTTTGACGCAGCGAATGGATTACTACATGGTGCTGGATGGCTGATTGGAGAATTGCAATTACAAAGACTCACTAGCCTGGAAGCAGTTAGGTGACAACATACATTCTACACATTTCACTACAACACTGCTCGTGTGAATGCCTGACTAATTGTGCGAATCCATAAGCAGTAACTAAGTTCTACTAGTACTGAAACTTGACAACAGGTTAGGTTTTTAAGCAGTTATCTGTCAGCAAAGACAAAGTAACCACATGCTTCTGTCACAATGGTTGCAGAAGTGCACACATACTCACAGTGTGATTCTAGAGAACCAAAACTATTCCCTGGGCTTTAGCAAAAGAGACGCACTAGTCTGCAAGAGGTTAGGTGACTGCATACATTCTACACATTTCACTACAGCATTGCTAGTGTGAATGCCTGAATCATTCTGCGAATCCATAAGCAGTGACTGAGTTCTAATACTACAGAAACTTGACAACAGGATAGAATAATAAACAATTATTCAACTATACCTTTCAACACAGTTTAAAATATATATATTACTATACATAGGGGCAGATTGACAAGCCTCTTGCACCACATTTGCGTCACTTTTCCCATGTTAAAAGTGACGCAAAAGTGGCAGAAGAGGCTTGTAAAACTGCCCCATACTGTTTTTTAAACAAACATCAAATACAATTCAAAAAATTAAAATATACATCAGTACATTTAATAATATATTTCAAACAACACAGTTTCATTAAATTATCAAATCTTTTTAAATAAACGTCCAAAATATATAACTCACCTATTAAATCTGTTGAATTAAAAATCTCACACACTCAGTCAGGATTTTCTTTTTCACACAGACAATGTAGATAAGCACACTCTCCAATATAAAACCAGTAATGGCAAACTTCCCCTCTAATTTTTCATACATATACACATGACTTCCCAGTGTTTTTCAAATTGTAAAACGAATTTCCATTGGTCATAGAGAATAATACTTTTCAACTGACATCTTCCCCCTTGTTCTGAATATCAGTTTCCATAGCAACAGCTCATGCAACATTCAACTTAGCTGCCAGGTCACAAGTTCACCACACAATGTTGCAAATGACAACAGCAGGTGTGGTTGGCTTTGCAAAGCATTCACTTATCCTTTCTGCTGTACCTTTCAAACTTTTCATTATAACCAATAATAAACATGCTTTCTAAACAAAGAAAAATGCACCCTATATTAGAATGTAGAGTGTTCTTAAACAGCCAATCAAATCTCTACATTCTTAAAAATAGCATGTTGTCCACCATTTTAGATAGATTTCATTTTCCCTCCTGCCTACCTCAGCTACAGACATCTTTTTATTACCTACATTGATCCCTTCAAGATGCTTTCAGTGTGGATTGTGGGACACAGCTATGTTTTCTGGTGCCAAAGGTATGCTGAAAGCAGAGGTATTGACAAAGATTTAGCTTTGCCAAATGTAGACATTAAATGGATTGGTCAGAGAGGATTAAAGCGGCACCAATTGATGCCATTGGTTAAATCTTTTTGCATCTCCAACACCCTGACCTCATAATTGTGCACTGTGGTGGCAATGACCTAGGCACTTTGACTGGGGTAGGTCTGGAAATGCTTATGAAGGACACCTTTGCAGAATTCATGTCACTTTTCCCCCAAACTGACTTTGTCTATTCGAACATATGCCAAAGACAGAAATGGCAGTGGTCCAATCATTTTTGTCCACAGTTTGAGAAAGCTAGGAAACATGTCAATAAAGCTGTTTCTGCTTATCTCAGAGATTATAGGATGGGGTCCATTTTCAACAACAATCTCGTTTTAATATGGATGGCATCTATAGGAGAGATGGTGTACATTTTACAGATGAGGGTAACAGAGTCTTTCTCATCAACTTTAGACTCTGCATCGGTACTTACTTGTAGGTACCATAATCTGTCAATAAACACAAGGGCTCTTTTTAGAGCCACCCAAGATATAAACATATATACTTCATGTATATTTACTTTTTTTTTTTAAATATTTGGGGGATTCGCGCACCCAACGCGTTTACCTTGGAGTCGCGCACCCAACGCGTTTACACCAGGGGGCCGCGCTGGGAGTCGCGCACCCAACGCGTTCACACTAGGGGCCGCGCTGAGCAGCGCGCTGGGTGCGCGACTCCTTATTTCACCGTAAAATTTTTGTTAGCTCCTACCACTAATTTATATTCTCCCCGGGGACCCCATCCCCCGGGGCCTATACATAATAATGGAGACCGTGAGGGGAGCCCCAATGCCCCCACGGTCCCGCCGGCTCCCCGCGTCCTTCGAGAGCCGGCATTGCTTTTCCACATGGGGAGCTGCTGACATGCAGCTCCCCATGTGGAAAAGCAATCTCCTTTGGATATTGGAAGAGAGAGCAGGTTTTCTGCTCTCTCTTCCAAAATCCAAAGCAGTTTGCAATGACAGGACGGGACACCCCGGGACACTGCAGGAGCTGGCCCTGGGGGGTGGCGGTCCCCAGGGCCATCACGGGCTCCAGGAGGGGGGCCGCGCGGCCCCCCTCCGTACATGTTCAAAGCCACGGGGAGGTGGTGGTCCCCGAGGGTTCGGGGGTCCGAAACAGACCCCCACATGTATTTCCTTAGTGCCCCGGGGAGGTGGCGGTCCCCGGTGCGTGTGGGGGGTTCGAGCCCCCCCACACATGTCTTTTAATTTTTTTTAAAAATAAGCCCCGGGGAGTGGTGGTCCCCGGGGCTTGGGGGTCCCTTACAGGCCCCCCCATTCATTTTTATTAACCCCCACATGCCCCCGGGACTTGGCCCACCCGGGGGCCAATTAACAACAAAGCGCACGACACCGCGCGTCGTTTTTTTTTTTATCGGCGGGATCCGCGCACCCTAAGCGCATTCCCCCGTTTAAAAAAAAAAAATGCTTTTTTCTGCCCAGGGGGTCCTTGTGGGACCCCCTGAGCAGAAATAGGGGGTCAGGGTGTTTCTACCCTGCCCCCTTTGTGCGTTTTGCGCACTTGTTTCTTGTGCCTCGCTTCTCCCGAGGGACAAAATGGCTGCCAACACTTCCTGATTTGGAGTGTTGACAGCCACTTGACAGCCAATTAACATGCAGCTCGTGATCGGGACGGTGCGCGCAGGGTGCGCTCAGGGTGCGCGAATCCGATGCGGCCATAGATATATATGTACTTTTACTTTTGATTTTCTCAGGAACTACTGAACGGATTTACACCATTTAACAAAAAGGGTTCTTTCTGAACCAAGAACTACCTCTTTGCCAAATTTGGTGTAATTCCGTTCAGCAGTTCGGGCTGTAGCCGTGTCTAAAGTTTCCTATGGGAAATTGATTTTTTGACTCTTATTTTTTGAATTTCTCAGGAACTACTGAACGGATTTACACCATTTAACAAAAAGGGTTCTTTCTGAACCAAGAACTACCTCTTTGCCAAATTTGGTGTAATTCCGTTCAGCAGTTCGGGCTGTAGCCGTGTCTAAAGTTTCCTATGGGAAAATGAATGGGGAAAACACGTTTTTGGGACCCCCCTTTTTTCTCGGCCCCCGCTTGACGAATCACCCCGAGACTTTCAGGGTAGGAGCGGACCGGAGCGGGCCATAAAGTTTGAAAATTTCGCGAAGATTCGTCAACCGGCAACAGAGTTATTTCAAATAGAATGTCACGGATTTCCTATGGAAAATAGGTCCTAACTATAACTATCTACTGACGACCGCCAGTAGATAATATATATATATATACAGGGATGGTTTGAATGCATTGAGCTACTATCTAGGGAAACGATACAAAAGGGGATGATGGACGGAACGTTTGAGCCAATCAAACACTCACCCCCAGTCAACTGATCTGGGTTTAATCCATCATCATTCTTTAGCTCACTCCACCACCCCAGTTCAGACATGGCCATATGCAAATCAGTCTGACCCTGTGCCTCATGGTAACAGTCCAGCCCGAACTGCCAAGCCATGTCTTCCCTGGACCGGAAACAAGCATCCTAGGACCGGTTTCTGGCATTCCAGCCGTCATCAGCCGGGCTTGCTTGAATCCAGTGGCAAAGTGAGCAAGGGACCCACGTCTGGGCATACCCCGCCAACTTAGGGCGAACAAAGCGATACAAAAGGGGATGATGGACGGAACGTTTGAGCCAATCAAACACTCACCCCCAGTCAACTGATCTGGGTTTAATCCATCATCATTCTTTAGCTCACTCCACCACCCCAGTTCAGACATGGCCATATGCAAATCAGTCTGACCCTGTGCCTCATGGGAACAGTCCAGCCCGAACTGCCAAGCCATGTCTTCCCTGGACCGGAAACAAGCATCCTAGGACCGGTTTCTGGCATTCCAGCCATCATCAGCCGGGCTTGCTTGAATCCAGTGGCAAAGTGAGCAAGGGACCCACGTCTGGGCATACCCCCGCCAACTTAGGGCGAACAAAGCGATACAAAAGGGGATGATGGACGGAACGTTTGAGCCAATCAAACACTCACCCCCAGTCAACTGATCTGGGTTTAATCCATCATCATTCTTTAGCTCACTCCACCACCCCAGTTCAGACATGGCCATATGCAAATCAGTCTGACCCTGTGCCTCATGGGAACAGTCCAGCCCGAACTGCCAAGCCATGTCTTCCCTGGACCGGAAACAAGCATCCTAGGACCGGTTTCTGGCATTCCAGCCGTCATCAGCCGGGCTTGCTTGAATCCAGTGGCAAAGTGAGCAAGGGACCCACGTCTGGGCATACCCCTGCCAACTTAGGGCGAACAAAGCGATACAAAAGGGGATGATGGACGGAACGTTTGAGCCAATCAAACACTCACCCCCAGTCAACTGATCTGGGTTTAATCCATCATCATTCTTTAGCTCACTCCACCACCCCAGTTCAGACATGGCCATATGCAAATCAGTCTGACCCTGTGCCTCATGGGAACAGTCCAGCCCGAACTGCCAAGCCATGTCTTCCCTGGACCGGAAACAAGCATCCTAGGACCGGTTTCTGGCATTCCAGCCGTCATCAGCCGGGCTTGCTTGAATCCAGTGGCAAAGTGAGCAAGGGACCCACGGCTTGGCAGTTCGGTCTGGACTGTTCCCATGAGGCACAGGGTCAAGACTGATTTGCATATGGCTATGTCTGAACTGGGGTGGCGTGGTGAAGCAAAATAACGATGGATTAAACCCAGATCTTTGACTGGGGGTGAATGTTTGCCAATGTGCAGCATTCCGTCCATCATCTTGCGTGTTTTGCATTTCGCCCTAAGTGGGAAGGGTATGCCCAGACGTGGGTCCCGTGCTCACTACGCCACTGGAGTCAAGCTATCCTGGCTGATGAAGGCTGATAGCCTGAAACCGGTCCTAGGATGCTTGATTCCGGTCCAGGGAAGACATGGCTTGGCAGTTCGGTCTGGACTGTTCCCATGAGGCACAGGGTCAAGACTGATTTGCATATGGCTATGTCTGAACTGGGGTGGCGTGGTGAAGCAAAATAACGATGGATTAAACCCAGATCTTTGACTGGGGGTGAATGTTTGCCAATGTGCAGCATTCCGTCCATCATCTTGTGTGTTTTGCATTTCGCCCTAAGTGGGAAGGGTATGCCCAGACGTGGGTCCCGTGCTCACTACGCCACTGGAGTCAAGCTATCCTGGCTGATGAAGGCTGATAGCCTGAAACCGGTCCTAGGATGCTTGATTCCGGTCCAGGGAAGACATGGCTTGGCAGTTCGGTCTGGACTGTTCCCATGAGGCACAGGGTCAAGACTGATTTGCATATGGCTATGTCTGAACTGGGGTGGCGTGGTGAAGCAAAATAACGATGGATTAAACCCAGATCTTTGACTGGGGGTGAATGTTTGCCAATGTGCAGCATTCCGTCCATCATCTTGTGTGTTTTGCACTATCTAGGGAAACGGCCCATAGGACTATATCAACACACCAGTATGTTACTACAAATGGCCGAGTGGTGTTTGGAAAACAACATATTTATCTTTGATAGACTCTTTTATAAACAAACGCAAGGCACTGCCATGGGTACTTGCTTCGCCCCCAGCTATGCTAATTTGCATATGGGCTGGTGGGAGGAGCACGTACTCATGAAGACTCATTGTGCATCTATGTCTGAAAATGTGATACTATACACTAGATACATAGATGATATCTTTATTCTGTGGCAAGGCACAGAAGAAAGTGCTATTAAGTTTGCTACAGAAATTAATAATAACTGTCTTAATCTAACTTTCACCTGTACAACCAGTAAAGAGTCTATTAAATTCTTAGATTTGGAACTATATGTGGAGAACAATAAAATGCAATCTAAGACGTACAGAAAACCTACATCAGGCAATGCTATCCTTCATGCTAGTAGTTTCCACCCCACTAATCTTAAAGATAGCATACCATATGCAGAATGCCTCAGGATGAAGCGAAATTGCAGTATACAAGAGGGATTGAAAGAATCTACGAATGGTCTTTTTAATAGACTTAAATGTAGGCTACAGCACTAGAACCTTGACCAATGCCAAACAGAAATGTGAAAACATAAAGAGGGAGGATCTCCTGTTTCCCACTATTAACAGTAAGAAACATAGTACGAAACAAAATAAAGCAAAAACACCTGCATTGATTACCGGGTTTAATGCTTATCATACTAACCTGCGTAAAATATTGAACAAACATTGGCAACTCATACGCAGTGACCCAACAATAGGACCCACGTGTACTAAACCCCCACAAATAACATTTAGAAGAGCCAAATCGATGCGCCAGGAACTAGTCTGCAATGCACCATCAATAGACAAGGGAGCTGGCTGGCTCAAACCACAGAGAGGGTTTCACAAATGCTTCAAGTGTAAAGCGTGTAATCATGGCGTCAACACTAGAACTGTTCCTTTACCGCTTAGGCACACTCCCTTTGAAATCAGAGGTAGTTACTCATGTAAAACAGATTTCGCAGTGTATGTCCTCCGATGCACATGTGACAATTTGTACGTAGGGAGTACCATACACCCGGTTCATGTGCGAATCCTACAGCATCTAAGGGCCATTAGCAATAACGATCCAGCATATCCGGTAGCTAGGCACATGAACTTATGCCATGGCGGAAAAATTCAAGAACTTTCTTTCTTTGTGATTGACAGCATCCCTAGAAACATCAGAGGAGGGAATAGACAGCTGTCACTCAGGAGACTAGAATCACGATACATAATTCTACTGAATTGTAAAATCCCAAATGGGATGAATGCAGATGAGGCTCTAAGTGTACATCTCTGATACTTCAGCCGCTTGTCCTGTACCTTAAACCCTATCCGTAGCGTTAGGTTCTCTTTCATTATAATCTTCTTTTTTGATAATTTTCAGTTAGCACATTTTTCGCACATTTTACAGCTGTTTGAGGGGAATTGTATTTATCTATACATATAGGAGATTAGAATTTGTATTTAACTGCCCACTTGGGCTTCATCCAAATGACCACAGCCTATTAAATTTGTTTTTTCCTGTATTACAGTTACTATACTGTAATTCATTGCATTAGCCGCTAACTTTAGCCGCTAACATATACAGGCATATTTATGAAGAGATTTCTCTTTTTTCAAATTTTTGTTTAGGCATATAAGTGGCTGTAATTCCTCTATTTCTTCTGTAATAAGAAGTTGAAATTGTAACAGTACCCTTGAATAACTGTATACACAAATATTTTTTAACGGCTTTTTTAATTAATGTCACAGTTTATGTAAGTGTATATAAATACTGTTGTGATGTTAGCAAATTCAGCTTTAACAATAGTACACTTTGTTCTGGTTCACATCACTCTTTTTTCACTTTCCTGTTTTTTGCACTATCATGGTTACAAATGCACTTTCTTCTATGTCTTTCAAACCATGGTTGCTGTGACAACCAAACTAATGTGCTTGACTCACTCATGTATATAAGAGCATTATTTGGAGATACCTGATGTAGTGAACAAGGCGGTCTGCCGCCGAAACGCGTCTAGGTAATCTCTCTTGAATAAATTGATTTTTTTTTATATATTTCCCACGGAGTCAGCGCCTGTTTTGAATGCAGATATCAGGACTGGTTTAATATATATATATATATATATATATATATATATATATATATATATATATATATTGCTCCAAAGGTTGTCCACCTGGTGAGTAGCACTCGATCAACAGCTTTGTTTATGATAGGCAGGGACGAGGATCCGCTTGTAGAAGCTGCTCCGTAATGGAAATGCCTGACGCGTTTCGAAGATCCATATGCTTCTCTTCAGAGGCTTGAACGGAGACAGTGTGTGCAAATGTGTGTGCAAATGCTGAACCCACTTCGCCATTTTCATATTGCACACCCACCAATGGGAAGCTCGAATGAGTCTGTGCATTGTGGGAAATGTATTACATTCTGCTCTATCCGGACCACATTTCCCACAATGCACAGTCTCATTCGAGCTTCCTATTGGTGGGTGTGCAATATGAAAATGGCGAAGTGGGTTCAGCGTTTGCACACACTGTCTCCGTTCAAGCCTCTGAAGAGAAGAATATGGAGCTTCGAAACGCGTCAGGCAATTCCATTACGGAGCAGCTTCTACAAGCGGATCCTCGTCCCTGCCTATCATCAACAAAGCTGCTGATCGAGTGCTACTCACCTGGTGGACAACCTTTGGAGCAATATATATATATATATATATATATATATATATATATATATATATATATATATACATACATATATATACATACATATATATACATACATATATTACCTACTGGCGGTCGCCAGTAGGTAGTTATAGTTAGGACCTTGTTTCTATTCAAAAAACGTTTTTTCTTTTGACAATATGTTTGGCGCCGTTGGACGAATCTTTGTGAAATTTTCAAAACTAATGGTTCACTCAGGTCAGCTCCTGTCTTGAAAGTTTCGGGGTGATTCGTATAGCTGGGACTGATAAAAAAGGTGGGTCCCAAGATGCGTTTTTCCCATGTTAATTTCCATAGGAACTTTAGACAAAGCTACAGCCCGAACTGCTGAACGGAATTATACCAAATTTGGCAAAAAGGTAGGTCTTGGTCCAGAAAGCGACCTTTTTTTTAAATGGTGTAAATCCGTTCAGTAGTTGCTGAGAAATTAAAAAAATATATATCTGAGCACCGAGGAGGATTCGCGAACCCTCCCGAGCACGAGCTTCATTCTGATTGGCTGCCAACACTCCAAACCAGGAAGTGTTGGCAGCCATCTTGTGACTCGGTTACAGTTGTAAAAAGCATAAAAAACAAGAAAAGGGGGCAGGGTAGAAACACCCTGTCCTCCTAGGCCTGCTCAGGGGGTCCCACAAGGACCCCCAGGGCCAAACAAGCATTTTTTTTTTTTTAAATCGGCCAAATTTGTGCTGGGTGCGCGAATCCAGCTGGAAAAAAAAAATGGAGGATGGGGTCCCCGGGGCCAATAGTGGCCCAGGGAAGGGGGGCCACGCCGCCCCCCTCCCTTATACATATAAAAAAAAAAGGCTGGCCAGGCCCCGTGGGTTGGGGTCCCCGGGGCCATAATTGGACTCAGGAGGGGGGCCGCGCGGCACCCTTCTTGTTTTTCTTTTTACATTATTTTTTTTTAAATAGGTCAGACCCTGGGGGATAGGGTCCCCAGGGCCCAAAAAATACTAAAAGAAGCGGGGCCACACAGCCCCCCTTCTAAAAATACCAAAAAAAGGAAAAGCCGGCATCTCGACGGAGGCCCCGCCCCCTCCCTGCACCACTCTGCAAATGCGCCTCCTGTTACGTTCTAAGTTGAGGGATTAGGTCCCCTTGAATCCTGAGGGTCCCTGTGGCCAACTAGCCCACCAGGTACCTCCATTAAGCTCCACACAGTGGGATTGCTAAAAGGTGGTCCGAGGCCACACCCCTTTTTACACCACTCTGCAAACGCGCCTCTTGGCGCACTGCTGGTGGGGCGATGAGGTCCTCATGTGTCCTGAGGACCTCAGGACACAAGTGGACTTCATCACCCGAGCAGCAGTGTGCCAGGAGGCGCGTTTGCAGAGTGGTGTAAAAAGGGGGCGTGGCCTCGGACCACTCTCAGCAATCCAGCTGTGTGGGGCTTACTGGAGGTACCTGGCGGGTTAGTTGGCCCCCAGGGACCCTCAGGAGGCAAGGGGGCTTCATCCCCAAACCAGGAGCGCGCCAGGAGGTGCGTTTGCAGAGTGGTGGACAAAGGGGGCGTGGCCTGTGTCCACCTATCAGCAATCCCACTATCTGGGGCATACTGGAGGTATCAGGTAGGCTAGTTGGCCCCTAAGGACCCCCAGCAGCATAGGGGACTTTAATCCCTATCCAAGAGCACGCCAGGGAGTGCGTTTGCAGAGTGGTGGGGAAAGGGGCGTGGCCACCTATGACAACTTAGCAATCCCGCTGTGTGGGACTTACTGGAGGTAATAGGAGGGGTAGTTGGCCCCCAAGGTTGTCCTTGGGGGCCAACTATCTCTCCTATAACCACCACTAAGTCCTACGCAGCGGAATTCCTGAGCGCTGGTCGGAGGCCCAGCCCCCTTTCTGTACCACTCTGCAAACGCGACTACCAGTTAAAGAAACATTTGTAATATAATAGGTCTCGCATTTGCGAGAGTTAGAGCTATTGGTGTTGTAAACGTAAAAGATTTTTACTAATGTTTTTTGGTGTAGAGTGGATGTACGTTGTGTGTAGTGGAGTTATGTGGTATGTTGTGCAGTGAAATTATGTGAATAGAAAGTATGTGGTATTTAGTGTATAGGAATTATGTGGAGTGGGATTATGTGTTTTGGAGAGTAATTATGTGGTATTGTAGTCTGTGTTGTGGAGTGGTAACCTCAGGTTTAGTCTTCCTCGTTTATATATAAGATAAACTATAGACTCAATGAGACATAAAAAAAGAAGGAACCACTGAGGAGCACTTCCGGACCTAGTTGGAGGTATGAGCAGGGCCACTGGTATTATGTGACTGTTCGGCTGCACCAATTTTCACATAATTAAACATTTTCCGCATTTGACAAATATTCTATCATCTGCTGCCTAATATGCAGATTAGAATAAAAAAATCCTTGTTACTGGCTCAAATGTTCCCAAAAATGCAGTGTTACAGCATGGTGGAAGGCCCGTTGCAAAGCTGGAATGGTCACATGTTACTTATTGCTAAATGTGGGTGTTAAATTGGTACTAATGGTGCACAAACCTCTCTTCTTTCTGTGCCTCTCTTGCCTTTCTACATTTCTCTTGCATCTTTCTGCACCTTTCTTCCACTTTCTGCACCTCACTGTCTTCTCTCTGCACTTCACTTGCCTCTTTCTGCACTTCTCTTGCCCCTTTCTGCACCTCACTTGCCTCTTTCAGCACCTCTGTTGCTTTTTTCTGCAGATCTCTTGCCTCTTTCTGCACCTCTCTTGCCTCTTTCTGCACCTCTCTTGCCTCTTTCTGCACCTCTCTTGCCTCCTTCTGCACCTCACTTGCCTCTTTCTGCACTTCTCTTGCTTCTTTCTACACCTCTCTTGCCTCTTTCTGCTCCTCTCTTGCCTCTTTGTGCATTTCGCTTGTCTGCTTCTGCACTTCCCTTGCCTCTTTCTCTACCTCTCTTGCCTCTTTCTGCACCTCACTTGAGTCTTTCTGCACCTCACTCTCTTCCTTCTGCACCTCTCTTGCCTCTTTCTGTACTTCTCTTGCCTCTTTCTGCACTTCTCGAGCCTCTTTCTGTACCTCTGTTGCCTCTTTCTGCACCTCAGGTGCCTCTTTCTCTTTCTCTTGCCTCTTTCTACACTTATCTTTCCTCTTTCTATACCTCTCTTGTCTCTTTCTGCACCTCACTTGCCACTTTCTGCTCTTCTCTTGCCTCTTTCTGAACCTCACTCTCTTCTTTCTGCACCTCTCTTGCCTCTTTCTGCTCTTCACTTGCTTCTTTCTGCATCTCTCTTGCCTCTTTCTGCACCTCTATTGCCTCTTTATGCAACTCTGTTGCTTCTTTCTGCACTTCTCTTGCCTTTTTCTGCACCCTTCTTGTCTCTTTCAGCACCTCTGTTGCTTCTTTCTGCACTTCTCTTCCTTCTTTCTGCACCTCTCTTGGCTCTTTCTGCACCTCTATTGCCTCTTTCTGCAACTCTGTTGCTTCTTTCTGCACTTCTCTTGCCTTTTTCTGCACCCTTCTTGTCTCTTTCAGCACCTCTGTTGCTTCTTTCTGCACCCCTCTTGCCTCTTTCTGTACCCCTCTTGCCTCTTTGTGCACCTCCCCTACCTCTTTCTGCACCCCTCTTGCCTCTTTCTGCACCTCTGTTGGTTCTTTCTGCACTGCTCTTGCTTCTTTCTGCACCTCTTTTGCAAATATCTGTATCCTCTTGCCTCTTTCTGCATCCCTTGTCCCTCTTTCTGCACCTTTCCTGTCTGTTTCTGCACTTCTCTTGCCTCTTTCTGCACCCCTCTTGCATCTTTCAGCACCCCTGTTGCTTCTTTTTGCACTTCTTTTGCTTCCTTCTGCACCCCTCTTACCTCTTTCTGTACCCCTCTTGCCTCTTGGTGCACCTCTCCATCCTCTTTCTTCACCTCTCTTGCCTTTTTCTGCAGTTCTCTTGCCTCTTTCTGCACCTCTTTTGCTTCTTTCTGCACTTCTCTTGCTTCTTTCTGTACCCCTCCTGCCTCTTTCTGCACCTCTGTTGGTTCTTTCTGCACTGCTCTTGCTTCTTTCTGCACCTCTTTTGGAAATTGCTGTATCCCTCTTGCCTCTTTCTGCACCCCTGTTCCCTCTTTCTGTACCTCTCTTGCCTCTGTCTGCATACCTGTTCCCTCTTTCTGCACCCCTTTTGCCTGTTTCTGCCACTCTCTTGCCTCTTTCTGCAGTTCTTTTACCTCCTTCTGCACCTCTGTTGCTTCTTTCTGCACTTGTCTTGCCTCTTTCTGCACCCCTATAGCCTCTTTCTGCACCCCTGTTGCCTCTTTCTGCACTTCTCTTGCTTCTTTCTGTACCTCTCTTGCTTCTTTCTGCACCCATCTTGCCTCTTTTTGAACCCCTCCTCCCGCTTTCTGCACCTCTCTTGCCTCTTTCTGTACCTCTGTTGCTTCATTCTGTACTTCTTTTGCCTCTTTCTGCACCTCTCTTGCTTCTTTCTGCACCCCTGTTGTCTCTTTCTGCACTCGTCTTCCCTCTTTCTGTACCTCTCTTGCTTCTTTCTGTACTTCTCTTGGTTCTTTCTGCACCTCTCCTACCTATTTCTGCACCCCTCTTGCCTCTTTCTGCACTTCTGTTGGTTCTTTCTGCACTGCTCTTGTTTCTTTCTGCACCTCTTTTGGAAATTTCTGTATCCCTCTTGCCTCTTTCTGCACCCCTGTTCCCTCTTTCTGTACCTCTCTTGCCTCTGTCTGCATACCTGTTCCCTCTTTCTGCACCCCTTTTGCCTGTTTCTGCCACTCTCTTGCCTCTTTCTGCAGTTCTTTTGCCTCCTTCTGCACCTCTGTTGCTTCTTTCTGCACTTGTCTTGCCTCTTACTTCACCCCTATAGCCTCTTTCTGCACCCCTGTTGCTTCTTTCTGCACTTCTCTTGCTTCTTTCTGTACCTCTCTTGCTTCTTTCTGCACCCATCTTGCCTCTTTTTGAACCCCTCCTCCCTCTTTCTGCACCTCTCTTGCCTCTTTCTGTACCTCTGTTGCTTCATTCTGTACTTCTTTTGCCTCTTTCTGCACCTCTCTTGCTTCTTTCTGCACCCCTGTTGTCTCTTTCTGCACTCGTCTTCCCTCTTTCTGTACCTCTCTTGCTTCTTTCTGTACTTCTCTTGGTTCTTTCTGCACCTCTCCTACCTATTTCTGCACCCCTCTTGCCTCTTTTTGCACCTCTGTTGGTTCTTTCTGCACTGCTCTTGCTTCTTTCTGCACCTCTTTTGCAAATTTCTGGTTTCCTCATGCCTCTTTCTGCACCCCTCTTCCCTATTTCTCCACCTCTCTTGCTTCTTTCTGCACTTCTCTTGCTTCTTTCTGCACTGCTCTTGCTTCTTTCTGCACCTCTCTTACAAAAATTTCTGAATGTCTGTTACCTCTTTCTGCACCCCTGGTCCCTCATTCTGTACCTTTCTTGCCTGTTTCTGCACATCTGTTCCCTCTTTCTGCACCCCTTTTGCCTGTATCTGCAACTCTCTTGCCTCTTTCTGCAGTTCTCTTGCCTCCTGCTGTACCTTTCCAGCCTGTTTCTGCACCTCTCTTGCCTTTCTGTACCTCTGTTGCTTCTTTATGCACTTCTCTTGCCTCTTTCTGCACCCTTCACGCCTCTTTCAGCACCTCTGTTGCTTCTTTCTGCACTTTTCTTCCTTCTTTCTGCACCCCTCCTGCCTCTTTCTGTACCCCTCTTGCTTCTTTGTGCACCTCTCTTACCTATTTCTGCACCCCTCTTGCCTCTTTTTGCACCTCTGTTGGTTTTTTCTGCACTGCTCTTGCTTCTTTCTGCACCTCATTTGCCTCTTTCTGCACTTCTCTTGCTTCTTTCTACACCTCTGTTGCTTCTTTCAGTAATTCTCTTGCCTCTTTCTCCACTTCTCTTGCTTGTTTCTGCACCTCTCTTGCCTCTTTCTGCACCTCTGTTGCCTCTTTCTGCACTTGACTTGCTTCTTTCTGCACCTCTATTGCCTCTTTCGGTACCTCTGTTGCTTCTTTCTGCACTTCTCTTGCCTCTTTCTGCACCTCTGACTTAGAGGTAGTTTTAATCCCCCTGCCCTATTATGTACTAGGGCCTTACAGGGGAGGTCCTGCCAATCACAGGGGTACCCCAACCCATAGTGTACCCTAGTGTATGTAGGTGTTTTCACTGTATTCTAAGTGTCTTTCAGCGTAGCACTGGCTCCGGGCCTGGTTAGTCAGAGTCAGTTACCACCAGTACCAGTCAGCAAAAAGTTGGGGGCACAGGATGACTTTGCAACAAGGCCTCTTTCTGCACCTCTGTTGGTTCTTTCTGCATATCTCTTGCTTCTTTCTGTACCTTTCTTCGTCTTTCTGGACTTCTGTTGCCTCTTTCTGCATTTCTCTTGCTTCTTTCTGCTCTTTTCTTCCTCTTTCTGCACATGTCCTACCTCTGTAGGCATAGTTAGAAATTAGCATTTAAAAATGCTTTGAAATTCACTGAAAAAACCATAGGTTTCAGGGACGTTATAGTTAGGAATTAGCATTTAAAAAACTTTAGAAATTCACTGAAAAAACCGTAGGTTTCAGGGATGTTATAGCTAGAAATTAGCATTTAAAAAACCTTTGAAATTCACTGAAAAAACCATACGTTTCAGGGACGTTATAGTTAGAAATTAGCATTTAAAAAACTTTTGAAATTCACTGAAAAAACCATAGGTTTCAGGGACGTTATAGTTAGAAATCAGCATTTAAAAAACCTTAGAAATTCACTGAGAAAACCACAGGTTTCAGGGACGTTATAGGTAGTTGGACATTTAACTCGTACAAAACCAGAGAAATTCGGCCGTTATAGCTAGTTGATCTAACTATAACTCGTGCCCCGCAATGCACTGCTGATGACATCACATATTACATCATTCATGACATGGTCAGTGACATCACTGATTACATCACTGATGACATCTCAAATGCTAATTTCCAACTATAACGTCCCTGAATCCTGTGGTTTTTTCAGTGAATTTCAAAGGTTTTTTAAATGCTAATTTCTAACTATAACGTCCCTGAAACCTATGGTTTTTTCAGTGAATTTCTAAGGTTTTTTAAATGCTAATTCCTAACTATAACGTCCCTGAAACCTATGTTTTTTTCAGGGAATATATATATATATATATATATATATATATATATATATATATAAAATCGACCCCTCCTTGTAAGAGACCAGAGGACACAGCGGGGAGCTTTACGGGAGTTCCTTTATTAACAGCTTGTGTGGCACGATGCATTTCGGCTTGTATAAGCCTTCCTCAGATGCCGCAGCTTGACGAGGTTGCTCCAACCCCCTCCCTTATATTTCTGTGGCCCTCCAAATGGCGGAAGGTCAGCTGGCTCAACTAGATTAGTTGCAGCTGCAGGCTGGTGTTGTGGACTGCAGCTCCCAGAATGCAATGTTCCTGTGAATGTAAATTGTGGAGCCAAAATAATGTCCTTCAATGGATGCTGCAATACCAAGTAAGGGTGGGGGTTTAATGTTGTGGCGAAACCCCGTAATTAAGTCCAGGACTCCCTCGAGTCCCCAACGTTCTGCCTCAACATGCAAAGTCAAACCGGGCAGTGAAGCGGTGATACAGTGATCCCTCTTCCCCGTGAAGTCACTGGCTGTCGGTGACAGCGGCCACTTGCCTGGCCTGATCCTGAGGCGGTCCTGCGGTGTCCGATACCTCGGAGAAAACTTGCCACAATGCCAGTATACCACAGGACACTTGGAGAACGGGTCCTCTCAACGCGCACTGGCAAGCGCGTAAAATATCCGAAATCGACCCCTCCTTGTAAGAGACCAGAGGACACAGCGGGGAGCTTTACAGGAGTTCCTTTATTAACAGACGAAGACAACCAACACACTGAACCCTCACCAACCACCCCGGAAACCAGTGATTGACGACTGGACAGCCCTCACCACCGAAGACACACTGAAGACAATGAAGTCAATCCACTCAGGGGCCCCCACGGACCCCTGCCCCCACCACATCTTCAACAGAGCCGCCGACACCATCGCACCCATGCTCCGCCACACCATCAACCGCTCCCTGGCGACCACCTCGTTCCCCGACGACTGAAAACACGCCAAGGTCAACCCCCTCCTAAAGAAACCCTCAGCGGACCCCACCGACCTCAAAAACTACAGACCCATCTCCCTGCTCCCGTTCCCAGCGAAAGTCATCGAGAAAGCCATCAACAGCCAACTCGCCACATTCATTGAAGAACACAACATCCTCGACTCCCCCCAATCCGGCTTCAGAAAAAACCACAGTACGGAAACCGCCCTCCTCGCCGCAACAGACGACATCCGCACCCTACTGGACAAAGGAGAAACAGTAGCCCTCATCCTCCTCGACCTATCAGCGGCGTTCGACACAGTCTCCCACCGCACCCTAATACGCAGACTCCACGACGCAGGAATCCAGGACAAGGCCCTCGACTGGATCCGCTCCTTCCTCTCTGGCAGGACGCAGCGGGTCAGACTCCCCCCTTTCCTCTCAGGCCCCACACCTACCACCTGCGGAGTCCCCCAGGGCTCCTCCCTCAGCCCGACGCTCTTCAACGTCTACATGGCTCCACTCGCCCCCATCGTCAGAACCTACGGACTCAACATTGTGTCATATGCAGACGACACCCAGCTCATCCTCTCCCTATCCAACGAGCCCAACACCGCCAGATGCAACTTTCGAGAAGGCATGGAAGCCGTCGCCAAATGGATGAAAAACAGCTGCCTACAACTAAACACCAACAAAACAGAAGTACTCATCATGGGCCCAAACCCGGATGCCTGGAGCCTGGTGGCCCCCCGCCCTTGGAAACCCGCCAACCCCCACGGACCACGCAAGCAACCTGGGAATCATCCTGGACTCCGAGCTCAAAATGGACCGCCAGATCAACTCTGTCTCGTCTTCCTGCTTCCACACCCTCCGCCTCCTTCGTAAGACCTTCAAATGGATCCCCCTCGAACACCGAAAGACCGTCACTCACGCCCTGGTCACCAGCAGACTCGACTACGGCAACGCACTCTACGCCGGAATAAACAAAAACCTCACCTGCAAGCTACAGAACATCCAGAACGCCACCACAAGACTGGTCCTTAACCTGCCAAAACACTGCCACATCTCCCAGCACCTGCGCACACTCCACTGGCTCCCTGTCGAGGCGAGAATCACCTTCAAGATGCTCACCCACGCACACAAGGCCCTCCACGGCACCGGACCAGCATACCTGAACAGCTGACTCAAATTCCACGCACCCCAAAGCACCCTACGATCAGCCCAGCTCTCCTACGCCGTCGTCCCCCGCACCAGAAAGACCAGATCGGGAGGCCGCTCCTTCTCCTTCCTCGCGGCCAAAGCATGGAACGCCCTTCCGCTCCACCTCAGACAGACAACATCGCTCCCCATCTTCGCAAGAAACCTCAAAACCTGGCTCTTCGACAGACCCCCTCCTTGATGGATGGAACCTGCACCCCACCCCCACCCCTAGCGCCTTGAGACCCTTACGGGTGCGCTTTAACAAACCCCTGATTGATTGATTGATTGAACAGCTTGTGTGGCATGATGCATTTCGGCTTGTATAAGCCTTCCTCAGATGCCGCAGCTTGACGAGGTTGCTCCAACCCCCCCCTTATATTTCTGTGGCCCTCCCAATGGCGGAAGGTCAGCTGGCTCAACTAGATTAGTTGCAGCTGCAGTCTGGTGTTGTGGACTGCAGCTCCCAGAATGCAATGTTCTGGTGAATGTAAATTGTGGAACCAAAATAATGTCCTTCAATGGACGCTGCAATACCAAGTAAGGGTGGGGGTTTAATGTTGTGGTGAAACCCCGTAATTAAGTCCAGGACTCCCTCGAGTCCCCAACGTTCTGCCCCAACATGCAAAGTCAAACCGGGCCGTGAAGCGGTGATCCCTCTTCCCCGTGAAGTCACTGGCTGTCGCTGACAGCGGCCACTTGCCTGCCCTGATCCTGAGGCGGTGGTGCGGTGTCCGATACCTCAGAGAAAACTTGCCACAATGCCAGTATACCACAGGACACTTGGAGAACGGGTCCTTTCAACGCGCACTGGCAAGCGCGTAAAATATCCAAAATCGACCCCTCCTTGTAAGAGACCAGAGGACACAGCGGGGAGCTTTATGGGAGTTCCTTTTTTAACAGCTTGTGTGGCATGATGCATTTCAGCTTGTATAAGCCTTCCTCAGATACTGCAGCTTGACGAGGTTGCTCCAACCCCCTCCCTTATATTTCTGTGGCCCTCCCAATGGCGGAAGGTCAGCTGGCTCAACTAGATTAGTTGCAGCTGCAGTCTGGTGTTGTGGACTGCAGCTCCCAGAATGCAATGTTCCGGTGAATGTAAATTGTGGAGCCAAAGTAATATCCTTCAATGGACGCTGCATATATATATATATGACTTCCTTTGGCGTTCCTCCTCTTGAAAACCCGATCCGGCGGCACCCGCCCAACAAACTCCGGCACCACTGTTTCCAGGTCAGTTTTTTAAAAAGTTCATCTTTATTTGGCTTCCAAATGGCACAAATGCACAGTCCTTATCTCCACAATCTCGGACCGACGCGTTTCGGCGAAATGCCTTCTATATATATACCAACTATTCCTCCTTTCACATCAAAAGAAGTGCACCAGCGCTGGTTGTGTCGTTTTCAAAATCATTTAATTCATGGAACATCACAGAGGCAATGAGGCTCACACTCCCAACGTTCTGCTCGCCAGAGCCTTGATCACGGGAAAGCTCTCTGATTTTCGAATTGCCCACGTGATTTATTTAAAAGCGCAGGCCGTATTCTTTTGCAGAGTGCGCAAGGGAATTGAATAACCAACTTTTAAATGCACGGAGAATAGCGCAAATCCATATTTAGTGTTCAGCGTTAAATTCCTTTCTTCCATAGCATGTCATTCCCTTAGCTACAAAGTCTCGTGTGCCCCAATTGCATATTCTGCTTTTCAGTTCCATTTACTCTTTTAAAAGCGACATCAGCCCGCAATGTAGGAATTTCATCCTCAGGTTGCTCAGGGCTATTTGCATAATAATTCACAAATACATAATAAAACCACTTGTTATTGGTCAGGTGGATGCAAATTGTTTCCTATATAAATGTTGGTACAAAAAGGAATGTAAAATACATGTACAAGGACTCCAAGGCAACAATCTAGCATAATATTTGATAAATACATAATAAAACCTCTCAGTATTGGTCAGTTAATTACATACGTATAAGTTGTTAAAAGTAAATAAGGTGCACTGCCAGAAAGTTCTAGGTAGCAGTTTAGTCACACAATTAAAAGATTATCGTCGTTTAATTTTTTTTGAAGTAATATGAAGCAGGTGCAAAATACATAAAATAGTTCATTTCAAACATGGCTTAAGTACCTAAATAAGATATGGCTAATAGGCCAGATGCAATCGAAAACTACCCTTAGTCTTTGGTTTAATACAATAAATGAGATTGTACCCGAAAACAAACCATAAGACTTGTGGGTGAGATGCAAAATAAAGGAACCTGTCAAATTTGAGACGTGATGTTTGGTTGTATGCACCAGCTACGGTGCAAAAATGTTGCCATGGAACAGATGATTAACTCCATAGTCATTGCATGCAACAGTCTGATGGCCCAATCACATTTTCTGATTCCCATCAGCCTATGGACTGGGGCTAGCCAGCATTTTCTTGGGGCATCATGATCCCGACAGAAAAAGAGGTGGTATGAGTGTGTTTCGTCCACTTGGAGACAAACTGGGCATTTTCCACTTTTTGCAAAAGCTCCTCAGAGGGAGGGTGCCATAGTGAAACTTAATGTAAAGATGCTTATCTAAGGAGACCGTTATAAAATCTAAAAAATCCTCAAACTCATTGAAATTTTGGGATATCCACAAGGTCTGAGATAATGGAGCCTGCACCACTTTACTGTATGCTGGTGCACTGTACGTCACTCTACTTTACTCTGCACCACTCTACCTTATGCTACTACACCCTACATCACTCCACTCTATGCTACTGCTCTCTGCACCATTCTATTTTGCACCACCCTATGCCACTGCACTGTGAACCACAGCACCTTGTGCAATTGCACTCTACTCCACTGCACTCTACTCCACTGTACTCTAAGCCGCTGTGTTGTACACTTCTGTACTCTATTCTACTGCACTCTACGGCATTCTACAGTAGTCTGCACCTCTCTACTCCTCTGCACTCTACCCCACTGCACTATGTGCCATTCTTCTCTATTCTACACTCATCTACTGGACGCTACTGCTTTTAATGCCCCTGCACTCTACTCTGCACCACTGTATTCTAAGCCTCTGCACAGTATGTCGCATTACTCTATGCCACTCTACTCTACGCCACTCCAATCCACTTTACTTGACTCCACTCTACCCCACTATACTCCACTCTACTCACTCTACACCACTGCATACCACTCTATGCCAATGCACAATGCGCAACTGCACTATACACCACTCTACACTAGTCTGCACCACTCTACTGTATGCTAGTGCATATGTCACTCTACTCTACTCTGCACCCCTCTACTGTATGCTACTACTCTCTACACCACTGCACTCTATGCTACTGCACTCTGCACCACTATACACCACTGCTCTATGCACCACTGCACTTTATGCCATTGCACTCTACTTTGCTCCACTGCACTCTGTGCCACTGTACTCTAAGCCCCTTTGCTGCACTTAACACCTCTGTCCTCTATAGTACTGCACTCTATTGTAGTCTGCACCACTCTATTCCATGGCACTCTACTCCAATGCACTATAATCCACTCTACTTTACTCTGCACCACTCCACTGTATGCTACTGCACTCTATGCTACTGTACTCTACTCTGCACTACTCTACTCTACACCTCTGCACTCTATGCCACTCTACCCTATGCTGCTGTACTGTGCATCACTACAAATAACTCCACTCTATGCCACCCCACACCACTCTACACTATGCCACTCTATTCTACGCCACTCCTTAAGAAATTTTCAAAAAAGTACTAGGGTCATATTCAAATGCAAAAAAAGAAAAATTGAATTTAAAAACATTTATACCAAAATAAACAACATTTTATGATTAGAAACCAATTTTTCTAAACAAAAAAACAGAAATTCAATGTAAAAACAAAGGTTGAGGATAAGTTAAGATCAAGAAAACGTAATGTATTATTTCTATGCAAAACCAACTTAAACTACACTTACCTTAGAAATTATAATTTTATAGATATAACTTAAAGTTATAATTTCTGCCCTGACCAAAACTTTCTATAACTTTGTACAGAGTGTTGTAGACTCACTAGGCAGACTAAATCAACTTGTAACTTGCGCCTTCCCCATGCAGTGCTTATACCTTTTCATGTTACATCACTTATATCATGTCAAATAACAGCAGATATAAAAACACTCTTGCCATCTCAAATGACATTATTTATGAGAATGCACTGCATGTGTACATGAAGCACTCCTGCTTTCTTCTCTCTCCATCTTCGCACTCCTGTTTGCACCCTAACTCCTAGACACTTCGGCTTTGCTTCTTTCCCTCAGGCACTAGAACCCAACCCACTTCAGGCCCCACAAAGTACTA
Organism: Calotriton arnoldi; assembly: GCA_963921515.1. Lineage (NCBI taxonomy): Eukaryota > Metazoa > Chordata > Amphibia > Caudata > Salamandridae > Calotriton > Calotriton arnoldi. Next base: position 1,082,960 of record CAWUFW010005221.1, on the reverse strand, counting down.
AAATGTTCCCCTCCATCCTTCTCAGAGCACCAGTTGGTGAGCATGAGCTGATCCTAGAGCACGAGTTAGAGTCAGAAATACAGTGTTGTACTAAAGTGTGAAAAAATATGAATGCCCTGTCTTTTTGGTTGTGGGGTATGTGAATCTGCATGTATTTGTGTGTGTATTTGCTGAGCATGCTTCTCTGTGAGTGTGTGCATGTGTGAACATGCATGTATGTTAATGTGTGTAAGTGTGTGCATGCATGAAAGCCTGCTTTGCCCATTGGTCACCTGATGAAATGCTCACTCTCCAGTTCTGGTGGCAGTTCTTTGCAGTTTTTCACCAATCATAGAATTATGATCATTCCTAAAATTCTGGCCTCTGTACAATGGGTGAAATTCTTGGCAACTTGTTTCATTCCATGGAGTGATGCCTATTGCCCACTGCTGGTAAAATGCTGACCCTCAAATTTTGACGATAATCCTTGGCATCAGGATGATGCCCATTGCCAATCCCTGGTGAAATGATGGCTCTTCCAAAAGGGTGGTAATTCTTCACACTTGAAAAGTTGTGGGTATTCATGGGATGATGCCCAATGCCTAAGTGCAGGTTGTCGCCTAACGATAGTATTTTTGGCACAATTAATCTTTTCAGCTTGGTTCTCACTATTCAAATACTACATACATACATACATACATACATACATACATACATACACACTTGCACGCTTCAAATGGTGGTCATTCTTGGCAACGTGTGGGCATTCATGGCTGCACTGGTAAAATGCTGAGCATGGCATAATGAGTGTAATTCCAGGGATATTGTGTGCATCCATGATATGACGCCTTTCTCTGGCATAATGCAGGCCCTGATAGATCAGTGGTCATTCTTGCCACATCGTGCACATCCCAGCAGTGGTGCCCATCAATGACTTAATGGTGACCCTGGCAGTAAGATGATAACTCTTTGTGTATTGTGGGTATCTATAGCATAGCGTTCCCCTTGACACAATGGTGTTACTTCCTGGCATATAGTCAGTTTTCATGGTACAGTGATAGTTTCGGCAGTATGGTTGTACTTCTTGACATATTATTGGCATCCATTGCCCAGTAGTGTTAATTCTTGACATAATATGGACATTCATCATCATAAAAGCTTTGTTATCGGTTACCAGGATCATAAAAGCACATAGAAAGACAATAAAATCAACAGTTTATTTTATATAAGAGCTGTACAAATCAGAAACAAGGGTACAACATATATGAGAGCTAATTGATCATATGCAATGCAGTCGACCAGACTCCTAATTCTTTTGGACAAAAAAGATGGCACAAATTGGTGAAGAAAGGCAGAGAAGACTGGGTAAAACTGATATGGTCATACATAAATAAAAACCATACATGTCGGAAACACCTACTAAGACGTTGTGGAGAAGGGCCAGATAGTCACAAACATATACTCCATTTAACCCCCATGCAGCTAAACAAGTGGACCTAAGCAAGGTACAGTAAGCTATATGTTTTACTTATGGACAACAAATGGCCCATATTTAATAGACCTTTTTATCCATGTGGCCCCAGGGGCATATACAGAGTGGCAGAACAATAGAAAAAAAATACAATTTTCCATATAGGTTCATCCTCAATAGTCTGCCATACCAAGGGGGCAGAGTCGTCTAAGGGCAACTTACACAAAGGAAAGCAAATGGGCCCGTAAATTATCTAAGACAGGGGTTATTTCTCCATGTGAGAATCAGTGTTCTACCAACAAACTATTTAAGTGCTAGTTGGATTAATGTGCATCAGCCTATAATTAATAAAATACAATCGCACACAGTCAGATTTACAATGCAAAGCTGCTGGAAAACATAGGCCTCTCAGCGGCGAAATAGAATGATCATAAACTTAGAATACAACATTTTAAAATACTTAAAAACATTTGTTAGGTTACAATTGAGCTAATGGTGCTTTGTATGGGAATTGGAAATACATGTGGTATCTCAGCCAAATGCATCCATAATATGGACTTCCAAGGCAGCCACACTTGTTTTAATACTGTCCACTTTCATTATGGTTTTATTTTGATAATTCTTTGCTTATAGTTAGCAAGCATTGACTGATGGTGTCCACACTAGCAGTATGCTTGCCTGGCTTGATGATGGTAATTTCTCATTCCAACTGCCCAATTAAGCTAATATGCCAAGTGTGCGGAGTCCAACAATCAAGAAAGATTCAGATGAAACGTGGTGAAAGATTTCCTGCACCAGTATTTGCTGGACTTACTGCATGCTCACAGTTCCTTTACGATATGTCCTATGTTCCTCTGTCCATATCTTTTATATTCAGGAGCAAAGCCAAATGCCCAGTCATCACTGGTGTGCTGATTTCTTTCTTTCAGATGGAACTATCACTTCTAAATTTTCCCTGCTTCAGTAAAGAAGGTCCAACATCAGTTACATACCCCATGTGAGAATCACATTTGCCATTTTGAGGACTACAAGAAGCTAGTTACTCAATCCTACAGAACAGCTTCATGGCAAAACTGGAGATTCCATCTCTACAAGCCTCGAGTAAATAGATGAAATTCTTTCAATAAGGTAGCCTTCACTATTCTTACGCCTCTTCAGCTCTCTCACTTGAGAATTATGCAGCAATGAAGTACGTATGACTGGCAAACCCATTTAAAATACAGTACATTCTCCACCAAATGTTTACAGCTTTATTTTTTTGTTTAAATATCTTTATTGGTATTTTCTGATTTTATCATGACTGGCATCACGATTTTATACAACATATCCAAATGTTTACAACATAATTATGGAACATAGATAAAGAATAGCAGTGTACATTTCAACAGCGTAATATTATTGCTAGTGTACTATTCTCGATTACAAGTACTTGTACCATATGTGAATATGTATTCGGAGGTCCCAGTGTGCCATTGCTCACATGTGTTGCTACATCATGATTTATAAATTGTAGTCATATCCATTTACATCATGCTTATGACACGTCCGACCGGAGCCGACATAACAATATCCGATATATATGTGGTCCGAGCATACAAAAACTGTCATTCGGACATAATCATCACTTTACTGCAGGAAAAGAATCACATAATGACAAAATAAAAGAGGAAACCACTGAAGGATACCAATAAGACATATTTTCTATAATGTGCAAACAAAACTGAAACTTATAATATAAAAACTGCCATCCGTGGAATATACATAGGGTCAATCCTACATAACTGGGTACGAAGGTGTATTTTCAATACATAGCCATCTAGTGGCTCATCTAGTCGGGAGTTGAATCAGTGCGCATATCTAAATACAATTACAAAACAGCAGAGGGCACCCCTATACCTGAAGACAGATAGGGCACGGGTAACCGCCCACAACTGACCAAGGGGCATATAAGTTTTCTATTCTATGAGCTCCAAAGTGTATCTGCTCCTCTCAGCTGAGCGGCGAGTCGCTAATGTATCTATTACAGATCAGCAGATGGAGTATTATCTCCCTCCACTGTATCACCGCGCTGAAGGGCAGTGAGTAGTGTGTCCCAGTCTTGTGCAATAGGATATTTGCGGAGCCCCGCCGTCTCCTCTCTGTGCAATGCTGTACTCTCCGCTTGCGCCCATATTGTGAGTGAGCATTTCCAACTAATTCTCTCTGGTGGATCCGCATGCTTCCATTTCTTGGTTATCAGTCGTTTCGCAGTGATTAAACCTAAATCTCGGAATCTCGAGGTAACCTTATTTTTTTTTTGATCTGGCATAAAGCCCCAGAAGGCAAATTTCCCATGACAACGGCAGGGGCGTGTTTGTACATGAGGCAAGGATCGTGACCACCTCCTGCCAATAATGCTGAAGGGATGCACAAGCCCACAGCATATGAAGAAAGTCCGCATCTGGCTGCTGGCAGCGCGGGCATGCAGAGGTGGCGATATGAAAATATCTATTTACCCTGTCAGGTGAAAGGTACGCCCTCTGTATAATGAATGTTTGTATAAGTTTGAACCTGGAGTTCCTCGGTATGTACCTAGAGCCCGTTAAGATAGCGTCCCATTCCCTATCGGTCCAAGGCTGGCCTCTATCTGCCTCCCATCTGACTCGGAGTTGTTGCATCGGCTTCAATGTATGTGCAAGAAGCGCCTCCACCAGCCAATGCACTACATGTGATCCCGCCCCCATTAGATGTAGGTATTGTAATAGTAGATGTGTCGGTGGCTCAGCTGTGAGATCCCCCCAGGCGGCTGACAAAGCCTTCAGAAGGGAGGTATGTAGAAGGAATTGGCCTGCCGGCAACTCAGCATCTTCGGCCAATGTCTCAAACGTCAGTAATACGCCGTCTCTATATAGATCGCCCAAAGTGTCCAACCCCGCAGCGTGCCAGGTTGCCAGGGTTGTGTCCGATGTACCCAGTCTACCCCTTGGTGTCCCCATCAGTGGCAAAATCGGGGCATATGGAAGGGTCGTGCGGGTAAGGTATAAGCTCCTCTTGTAACATTTATGTGCCAATCCCAAGTGCAATTGTGGTGGTCGTGAAAGTTTAGCTACGGGGTGGAACAGATGACAAATTTGAGAGTGGGTCCAGGGCTGGTACATAGTCGCTGTGTCCTCCAGACACCTGCCGTCTAGCCATTTTGTCGCCCATTGGAGCTGGGCAGCTAAATAATACAGTTCCATATTGGGGACAGCCAGCCCACCCTGACTAGTAGGAGCATACATCTTCCACAAAGCAACTCGTGGCCTCCCCTTATTCTATATTAAGTCCCGGAATAACCGTTCCAACTCTCGGAAAGTCCTAGGTGGGATATAAAGTGGGAGATTTGAGAAATAATATAGCAATCTGGGAAGTACGATCATTTTCAGCAGGGTGATGCGGCTCATGACATTCAGTGGAAGTGTTTTCCAAAATTGCATTTGAGCTTGTATAGCCGAGATTGCTCTCACCAAATTGCCCTCTAATAAGTCGTCAGGCATCCGGTATATAAAGATACCGAGATATCTGAAGTTGGTGGGATACCATGTGAGGGGCGAGCCATTTAGAACTACAGCTTCCTCTGTTGTATCGGTACTGAATGGATAGATCCCCGATTTAGCCCAATTGACCCGAAGTCCTGACTTCTCCTCAAAGGTTCTAAGTATGTCCGCAATGGACGTCGGGATGTCAGTGACATCCCGGAGGTATAACAGCAGATCATCCGCGTATAGGGAAACAGCGTGTAGCACATCTCCCAGCCGTATACCCCATGCCTCCCCATCGCTCCGGAGCAGCATCGCTAAGGGCTCCATAGCTAGAGAAAACAACAACGGGGACAAGGGGCAGCCCTGACGCGTCCCTCGCCTTACTCTAATGGGGCCTGAGATTAACCTGCCGGTGCGAACCCGAACAGTGGGACGCTGGTACAATAGGCGAATCATATTGAAATAGTGCTCTCCCAGTTCATATTTGCCCAAAACTGCTGCCAGATAAGGCCATTCCAAACAATCGAAGGCCTTCTCCACGTCCAAAACCAAGCAACCCGATCATGGCCAACTATGTATTGCGTATTGCTGTACTCTAAAGAACCTACGGATATTAAGAGAGGTGCACCGGGCAGGAACAAAACCATTCTGGTCAGGGTGTACCAGCGTTTTCACTAAGGGTGAAAGACGCTTAGCTAGTAGCGATGCAAAGATTTTATAGTCTGTGTTAAGGAGCGCCAGCGGGCGATAGGAGCCCAGGAGATCGGGGTTTTTATCAGGTTTAAGGAGGGATACCAGCAGGGCCTCGTTCTGTGTGGTGGTAAGAGTAGAGTCATCGAGCGCAGTTTCGTACACTTTTAGTAACTGCGGCACTAAGATGTGAGTGTATGCCTTGTAAAATTCAGTCGGTAGACCATCTGGTCCCGGCGACTTCCCATTAGACAGCGAGAAAATACTGTCCCGAACCTCCTCTGATTGAAGAGGGGCGTTTAGTTCTTCACTTTGGGTGCGTGTAGGCTTCGGCAGATCTAGGCCCTCCAGGTAAATCTGTAGCTCTAGGGGCGTAACTCGCGCGCGTGATTCATACAGATCTTGATAATGCGTTACAAATGCACCATGGATATCTCGCTGCGTATATGCGATTCCCCCGTTTGCCATCCCCACCGATGCTATTGGCGCTGATGACTCATTTTGGCGGATGAGCCATGTAAGCATCTTGCCTGCTTTGTCACCCATATGGTGTGTCCATGCCGAGTGATCAGCGTAGTTGAGACATCTCAGCCGCTCTAGTAGTCGCGCATGTTCCTCTCTGTGCAGATCTAGCCGCCCCTGGGTTCCATCTATGGCTGCTTGCTCACTAGTGGCCAGTCTCCTTTCTAATATGGTAAGTTCCTTTTCCAATTGCGTGCGCATACCCGCCTGTGTCCCCAAGCAGTGCCCCCTAACGACCACTTTAAGGGCGTCCCATTCCACCAATGGCGACGTGGCTGTGCCCGCATTTTCTTCAAAATATTGTGCCACTGTGGTGGCCAATAAATCTCGGAAAGGCGCGTCAGGGAGAACATCCACCTGGAGGCACCACACTGGGATCGGCGGCAGCTCGACCTCCCACTGTAACTCCATCACATGTGGATTATGATCAGAGTGCGTGCGTCCCATATAGGAGGATTCGGGAATACATGGTAGGAGATCGTTCGACACCATGAAGCGGTCCAGGCACACATAGAGTCTATGGGCTCCTGAATAGTAGGAGTATACCCTATCTAGCGGGTTCCTGTATCGCCACGCATCAGAGAAGCGCCATTGCTCAGCCCAGTGTGCCAATGCTTTCGCAGCTGTGTGTGTGGCTGTGCCAGGCAAGGGAGGAAAAGATCGATCTAGGGAGACATCCAGTACACAGTTATAGTCACCGCCCAAGATCATAGGTGTATCGTGCCATGCGGATAGTTTTTGCGATATCTGATCTAAAAAGGCTGCCTGCTCAGTATTGGGAGCATAAAGTGATGCTAATACTACCGGCTTACCGTCCAGTACACCCTTAACTATAACATATCTGCCCTCCCCATCCACCATTGTGTCTACCATCCGAAACGGACTACCCGGCCGCACCCGCACTAGAACTCCTCGTGCATATGCAGAGTAGCCCGTCGCATACAGTTGCCCCCTCCAACGTCTATGAAGGCGTGTAACTTCTACTTGAGGCAGATGTGTCTCCTGAAGGAGTGCTATTTGTATGTGATGATGTTTTAAATAGGAATATATGAGGTAGCGGCGTGCCGGACTATGGATACCTCGCACATTCCAGGTTCCTATCTTGATGGGCGCCATAACCAGTAAGTGTCAGGGGTGAAAACGGTCCCATCCGACCAAGGGGTGAGAGAGGCTGGCAGTGGGCATGTAGAGGCCATTCCAAAGTGTGTTTCCCTGCGCAAACTGACTTTACAGCAATCATACCCTAGTTGAAAAATGATGGCATAAGAAACATAAAAACAATTCACAATAAAAAATACCATGAGAGCAATTCTGCAACAAGCAATCTCCCAAACTTGTAATACAATAGTACACAACTAACGTCTGGGGGGGACTATTGTGCACAGCAACACAGGAGCTAGCTAAAGAGAAGGAGGGTACAGTCATTAGCGGCTAAACCTGGCTAGACACTTGTAAAACAGGGCCGCTGCCTGTTTGTTATATGTAATATTCCCATATAGTAAGGGGCCAACAGGGAGAGCATGTCAACAGTCCCGGTACCTGCCGTGCAAAAGCTACATCATCTCGACTATCAAGTACAAATATTACAGCTCATAAACAGCATACAGAGTCTTTGATACTTGCGTGTCCGATGAAACCGTGTATCGCTCGGTCAGTGAAGGAGAGGAGAGATAAACAATTGATATACACATACTCAAGCAATGTTATCAGAAGTCTGCGGGGTAACATGTGGCAACACACAAGAGCCTTGGGAAACAGGAAAGTTGTCTGAGAGTTCATCGTCACTGGGCGGCCCTTGTCGATCAGAGTCTGAATTGGATTCTTCTGCCGGTGATCCGCTGATGTTCGCCACAGCTTGTACCGTTTCAAGTTGACCGCTCAGTATCAACTCTGGTGTTGGGCCAGAGGCCTGAGAGGTCAGGGATTGCGATTTTCTTCGTCTTCTTCAGCGTCTTCGTAGAGAAGCCTCCGGCATCAGCTCTTTCCGCCCGATTTGTGATGAACCGTAAGCTTCCAGCCATTCCTCTGCACTCTCCGGGGTGGTGAAAAAGTGAGTCTTACCATTTGCGATGACCCTCAGTTTCGCAGGAAACAGCAAAGAGTACTTGAGATCGCACTGTCGCAGGCGCCTCTTCACCGCAAGATAAGAATGCCGCTGTTTCTGGACTTGGAAAGTGTAGTCCGGGAAAATCATGACTTTATGGTTGTCTACTTGTATTTCCTGCAGTTTTCGAGTTTCTTGGAGAATGGCATCTCTGTCTCTGTAGTTCAATAACCGGATTAAAAGTGGTCTCGGGTTCCGGCCCGGGGGTGGGGGCTTGGCAGGTACCCTGTGTGCTCTCTCGACAACAAAGTGTGGGGATAGGGCCTCTCCTGGCAGCAGCGATCGGATTCAATCTTCTGCGTAGGTCACTGCATTTCTTCCTTCCACTCCCTCCGGAAGGCCCACGACGCGTACATTATTGCGGCGAGCCCTGCCTTCAGCATCCTCAGCTCTGTCTTCCAGGAATTCCACTCGATTCAGTAGATCACAAATGCTCTTCTCAGCCATGGACACCCGCGGTGAGACCTCCGCAATTTCCCCTTCAGTGGCTGCAGTACGATCTGTAAGTTTCAGATGGTCTGCATGCAGCAGCGTAAGATCAAGTGCCACTTTATCTATTTTACCTTCTAGGGAGGTGCGAATTTGATTCATCGTCTCTCCAAGCTTCTCAACTGCCGCCAACACCGCGTCGAGCTTATGCGCCATGGGGTCTGCTGTCCCCGCCCCGCCATCTTATCTGCCTGTGCCCGAGTCTGAGGGTGAGGGGCTGCCGCACCCCCGGTGCCAACCTTCGTTCGGCCTCCCTGTGACATGGAATAGCGGGTAGTGAATGCTAAGCTGGACGTAGCACTTCCCGGGTGTCTCTGGAGCAGCCTCCGGGGTCCGCACCCACCATCCGCATCAATCAAGGCCTAAGAGGGACTAGACAGGGCAGATGCGTCTCACCGGTACTGTCCGTGGCTGCGCTGCAGTCTCCTTGGCGTGGGAGTAGCCAGACGGATCCTACTACCTCCCAACTCGGTGTTGCAGTCGTGGGAGGCAGGGCGTAACAGGTGTGGCAAACGCCGATGTGTGGCCAGCCGTAGATCCGCAGCGTCCCAACCAGGAGGACCTCGAAGGGAGAAGTGTATGGTGTGGCAGACTGCACCAGGTCAGGATATATAACAACAGGGTATCACCAGCAGTGCTTACTTTGGACTACTTCGGGTGATCTAACATGACCTTCTCCTCCCAGCAAGTATTGTCCCACAGTCCACCCCAATAGGCCCGGCTACCACGATTCAGCCAGTATCTGGGGGATTACTCGAATCGCAGTGTCATAGGCCCGTGTACTACTGCGAGTGGGTTGTAGGCCACTGCTCCACAGGTCCATGAAGGTACTGACACCTGGTTATAGCTGGGGCAATACGGCCGTGATGAGCGACTCCAGCGCAGTTATCCAATACTAGGGGTGGGGCATTCATTGGCCTCATGCGAGTCACGGTGCCCAGCGCCTCGTCCCTCTCCGTGCGGCGGTCATATACGGAGATGAGTCAGCCCCCAAACATGATCATCCTCACCTCCCGTCTCCGCACCGGGGTCTCACTGGCGATCTTGAAACCCCCGCAACAGGCAGCGGTCTCTGTGCCAAGCCGACGTCTTCCCTCCCGGTCGGGCCTGGGGGGAGTAGCCATTCCCCGGCCTCACGTATAGCGCTACAGTCAGCACTGCGGCCTCCTGTCCGGCGGTCCCGCAAGCAGTGAGGTCCGCCCCAGAGTCGAGCGGCGTTTTCCCTTCGCCGCTCCTCTAACCTTACAGGGCCGGACTTGGGCCTTCCGCGACGACAGGCAATTTATGGGGCAAGATGGGGCCTCTGCGTCAGTCGGGCCTAGGGGGCGGAGCCAACCCCCGGCCTCGCGTACCGCGCTGAGTCCGGTGACGTGGAGCCACCCTCGGCGAATTCGCAGGAAGGAAGGTCCACACCCAGATTTCGCGGTATCCGTCCTTCCGCTACTACATCGGGGTATCAGGGCCACCCCTGGAGCAGTCCCAGCTGGCAGCGGTCCCCACAGTTCAGGTATGTACGGAGTAATGCAGCCAGAGAAGGGAGCCGATGACGGAGCTCTACTGCAGCACGTCCGACTCCATTGCTGGCCAAGCCACGCCCCCCCAAATGTTTACAGCTTTATACCTCAGTTCCTGCCCCAAAAAGCTGCTTTACTCAAAAACAAAGCCACATTGCTTTTCTTGGACCTGGCCCTCTCTGCAGGGTCACCCCCAAACCTTTTGCCTTCCTTCTCCCATTTTTTGCTGAATTCGTTTTTGTTGGCCTTAGGACTCTGTGCACTTTACCACTGCTAACCAGTGCTAAAGTGCTTGTGCTCTCTCCTCTAAACATGGTACAACTGGTTTATACCCAATTGGCATATTTAATTTACTTGTAAGCCCCTTGTAGAGTGGTATGCCATATACCCAGGGCCTGTACATTAAATGCTACTGGTGGGTCTGCAGCACTTATTGTGTCCCCAAATTGAGTAACCCCTTAAAATATTCCTCAGGTCTGCCACTGCAGTCTGAAGGCAGTTTTAAACTTCCATGTCGACCTGGCATTTGAACCCCCTTGCCAAGGTTTGAACTCCCCTTTTCTTGCACATAACTCACCGCAAAGTTAGGCCCTACGTAGCCCATAGGGCTAGGTGCTGTGTAATTGAAAGGTTGTACATGTGCTATTAAGTTTTATATGCCCTGGTAGTGAAAACCTCCCAAATGCAATTTTCACCTCTGTGAGGCCTATTCCTCCCATAGGATAACATTGGGGATTCCTTATTACATTTAATAGGCTATAATTTCCAATTGGGAGCAGGTGGCTATCTCATGTTTGGAGTTATGAAATTGTAATGATAAACCCTCTTTAACGGTAAAGCCAGATTTTCCATTACCATTTTAAAAATGCCACTTTTAGAAAGTTGGCATCTTCCTACCCTTTTGTGCCTCTAGCTCTCTTGGGTCACATGGCTGTAACTGACAGTTAGACTTTGTGAATTCCTCCAAGACAGTCACACAATAGAGAGATTAGCTGTGACTGGATGGATCCTCTGCTGACAGGATGGGAGGGGCGGATCTGAGCACAGCCCTACTTACAACTGAATAATTTGTGCTCTGCCTTCACACAAAGGGCCTAATTACCCCACACTGTTACTGCAGCCAGCTTGTAGAAAAGCAGGAAATTCTGTGCACTTCAAAGCCACTGTCTAGAAGCTTCTCCCACCTTCCAGAACCAGGACACCAGGGTAAAAAAATGTGACCTCACACACCAACTCTTCAGTACACTCCTGAACCTATGGATACTCTGCAAGGAAGAAGGACTGCTGTGTGCTAAAAGGACTGCCACTCTGCTGGACAGCTACTCGGAAGGAACTGCTTGCCTGCTGTGTTGACCTGCCACCTGCTGCCCTCTTGTCTCGGGAGGAAGAACTGGACCTGCAACTTCATCTTGAATCCAGGACACCAGGGTGACTCCAAGGGCTAGTCTGCTGACCTCAGGGATAACAAAGGCCCCTCACCCAGCTGCAGTGAGTACCTGACCCCCAAGTGTTACCTCTCAGGTCATGGACCTTTGGTGTGACTCTTGGGCTCTTTGCGACTGTTAAAGGGCCGGTTCGCACGAAGGCCTCACTGTTCGCACCACTCAGACTCTTGAGATGGTAATCTTCATTGGGCCTAACCTGGTGAGTGTATCTGACTTGCTCTCCATCCTGGTCAGCCTGAAAGTGTGACTTTGACCCAGTCCAGCACTACCATATACCTCCAGTTGGCACTTTATTCTTGTAGGTGCTTTTTTCACAAAAAATCCTTAAAAGTTCATAACTCCAGTTCTACTGATTGGATTTTTGTTGTTATGATCTTGTTATATTTATTACATTTTATTCTGTTTTTCTAACATGGTGTGGCATACTTTTTGCGTGGTGTTTTCCACTTTATTACTGTTTGAAGTGTTGCACAAATACTTTACACATTGCCTCTAAGTTAAGACTGACTACTCTGTGCCAAACTACCAGAGGGTTGAGCACAGGTTAAATAGGGTTGGCTTGTGCCTCACCCCGACAAGAATTGTGGTTGCTGCATGACCAGGTCTCACACACCAGTCAATCAACAACCCTATTTCTAACAGTATTCTATCTCAGATTTCCAAAGTTCAAGTGGAACACTCACACGCTCTCACCAGCAATTAAAAGACACCAAGAAAAATCACTGGTGGGCCTCATTGAAGGAAACTCAAACAGCTGCAAGTTGATCTTCTCAATCATTAAGGATTTCACCTCACCCCCAGCCACTGTCACCAACATTGCTGCCTCCCAGCAACTCTGCGACAACCTATCCAACTTCTTCCACAGCAAAATTGCAAATATCTACAACAAATTTGCACACCAACCCAACCCCGGAGAACTAATTTTTAACCTATCCACCACCAACCATGACAGCCACATGATCGAATGGACATCCATCACCAGAAACGACACAGCTGCAATCATGCTGGCCATCCACTCAGGGGCCCCAACAGACCCATGCCCTCACCACATCTACAACCTGGGAACATCACCAATCAGCACCACCCTGACCCACATCATAAAACCTTCATCACATCCGTCACTTTCCTGTATAAATGGGAACTTTCAGAAATATACGCCCTCTTCAAGAAGCCCACAGCTGACCCAAATCAACTGAGCAACTTCTGACCCATCTCCCTGCTTCCCTATCCAGCCATAATGACTGAGAAGGTCATCAACAAGCCGTTCACAACCCTGATCGAACTTCACAATCTTCTAGACAACACCCAATCAAGATTCAGAAAGAACCACAGCACTAAAACAGCACTCATCACGGCCACCGATTACATAATAATCACCCTGGGCTGAGGAGAGATGACAGCTCTGATCTTGCTCGACCTCTCTGTGACCTTCAACACTCTTTACCATAACACAATCATTAGAAGACTTCCTGAGATTGGCATACAAGAATCTGATCTCAAATGGATCTGTTCTTTCCCCACGGGAAGAACCCAAAGGGTCAGGCTTCCACCCTGCACCTCAGAGACCAAGCAATTGATATGCAGAGTTCACAGGGATCGTCTCTCAGCCTCACCCTTTACAACATATACATGACATTGCTCGCCAATATCATATGATCACAAGACATCAATGTCATCTTCCATGCCAATGACACCCAACTCATCCTCTCCCTGACGGACAAAACAACCACTGCCAGAATTAACTTCACCAACTACATGACCATGATAGCAGACTAGATGCAATCCAACTGCCTGCAGCTCAATTCCGACAAGACGGATGTACTGGTCTTTAGCAACAAGACCTCCCCATGGGACTCCACCTGATAGCCGTTGGAGCTAGGACCAACACCCACAGACTATGCAAGAAATCCAGGGAGTTTAACATGACGGCTCAAGTCAATGCAGTGTGCTCCTCCAGCTTCCACATCCTAGAGCATGCTGTGAAAAATCTTCAAATGGTTGCCTCAGAACACCAGAGGGACCATCACGCAAGCACTGGTTACAAGCAGACTGGACTACGGCAACACTCTCTATGCTAGAATCTCCAAACAACTCCCACACAGACTCCAGACCATCCAGAACATGACTGCAAGACTCAAACTTGACCTCACACACCGTGCCCACATCACACCGCACCTCAGGAAGATTTACTGGCTCCCCAATCACAAGTGCAGCCATTTGAAATTTGTCACACACACAAACACACAAAGTTCTACATAACACAAGACCAGAATAGCTTAACAGTAGCATACACTTTCACCAACCCACCAGACATCCTTGCTCTGCCTCACTCTCACTCGCACACATTCCCCGCATCTGCAAAAGTAAAACTGGAGGTCTCTCACTCTCCTACATCCCACCCAAGACATTTAACCACCTCTCTCAACACATCAGAGCCTCCTCCTCACTTTTTGAGTTCCCCAGGAAGCTGAAGACCTGGCTCTTCGTATAAGCACCTTGGGGACCACAAACCTACACATGTCTAAGACCCTGGATACCCTCTTGAGTGATTAGTGCGCTATACAAATCAATATAACATAACATAACATAACAATGGTCTGCTATAATAATTCCTCTCACTAAATGTGCAAATTACACACTGATGGTTATGCAGACAGAAGGGCCTGCAGCGGACACATCATCACACTTTTTTTCATTGTTTTTTTGCTGATGCTACACCGCATCAGCAAATAGGGTTGTTTTTTTTTTTACCAATCATGAATAATTTTTAGAAAAACCACTGGTAAAAGCCAATAGGTCACAAAGACAAGACCTATTGGCAATGCTTGTTTTAATAGCAGCGTGTGTTCCTGAAAAGGATAAATGTAGCTTTCAGGAAAAAATATATATTTTTGGTAAGCTTTAAACATGGCATCCTTGGTGTGGTTTCCCCATAACCTTTTGCCTTCAGGCCTCCTGTTTTGCTGACTTCGTTTTTACTGTCCTTAGGACTCTGCACGCTTCACCACTGCAAACCAGTGCTAAAGTGCTTGTGCTCTTTCCCTAAAACATGGCAACATTGGCTTATTCCCAATTGACACTTTTAATTTACCTGTAAGTCCCCAGTAAAGTCACACAGTCTGTGCCCAGTGCCTGTACATTAAAAGCTTACTAGTGGCCCTGCAGCACTTATTGTGCCATCCATTTAAGTAGCACTTTAAACATGTCTCAGGCCTACCACTGCAGCATGTATGTGTGTAGATTTAAACTGCTATTTCGACCTGGCAAAATAAAACCTTTTGCCAGGCTCAAACCTTACTTTTTAATACATATAGGTCCCCCCTAGGGTAGGCCCTGGACAGCCCAGGGGGCAGGGGGCAGTGTACCTAAAAATTTGGACATGTACTTTTAAGTTTTACATGTACTGCTGATGAAAAAATCATACATTCATTTTTTAATACAGCAAGGCTGACCTCTCTCATAGTTTAACATTCAAACTACCTTATTGCATTTATTTAGCTGTAATATTAAAATGGAACAGGTAACCAGTTCATGTTTGGTGCCTTTGGAATTGTAATGAATTGTAAAATATCACACTTATGGTGAAGACGGATTTTAAATTACAAATTTGAAAAGGCCACTTTTAGAAAGTTGGCATTTTCCTGCCTTAGACATTTGGTGCCTACAGCCTGTCTCTGGGTCACATGACTGGGTGTAGCTGACAGTTGGGCTTTGCATAGTCCTCTGAGACAGCCACACACAGTAGGGAGCTTAGGTGTTCCTGGATGGGCTGTCACTGGCAGAATCAGAGGGAGGACTGGGACCAGCCCTAATTACACTTGCAATGGCTGTGTCCTGTTTCTAAACAAAGGGCTGCATACCCCGGTAGTTAGTCTGGAGCCAGGTCCAGGAAGGCAGGGAACCTGTGCACTTCATAGGCTAGAAGCTTCTTCTGACTTCAAAGGATCAACTGGGTATAAATACTGGACTTCAGCCACCAACTCCTCAGTACACTTCTGGGCCAGTGGATACTCTACCAGGAAGAAATACTGCTGTGCTCCTGAAAGGAATGCCACTCTGCTGGACTGCATGCAGCTCTGAAGGAACTGCTGACCTGCTGTGCTTACCTGCTGCCTTCTTGTCTGGGTGATAAGGTCTGGACCTGCATCTCTTGAACCCACAACCCAGAGTGACTCCAAGGGCTGTTTGTCTGGCCTCATGATCTGAAGCCACAGGGACATAACAGGCTTTCAACACCCCTGGACCTGTACTCTTCAATCTGTGAGTCTACCCTGCCAAGTGGTGCAACCTAAGTCCTGGACCCTTGCAGGTGGGCCTAAGATCTAGCACATCTCATCTGCTGCATGGCACAACCCTGAGCAGAACCAATGCATCGCCACTTCTGCATGTATTGAACCCACTACAAAGACCCGCATCACCCTAGCAGCACTCTTCCGCTTTGGAACCGCCGCTGCATGACACATCCTCACCACTGGCCCTCCCATTCCTCAATGACGACATTGAACTTCGCATCGCAGCCTCACAATTTCTCAGAACCGACGCATTGCCCCGACTGCGCAACAAATCCTTAACGCGAGACTTCGCATCGCAAGCCCTCGTTAATGGGATTTTCGATGACCACACAAGACCTTGCACCTCAGCTTCTCCGAATCTTGGAACCAACACATCACTTCGGCTGTGCGACCCATTGCAAAGACGCCGCATCACCCTCACAGCCTGCATCCGCTTTGGAACCGCCATTGCATGACGCATCCTCAGCACCGGCCCTCGCATTCCTCAACGACAACATTGGACTTTGCATCGCAGCCTCACAATTCCTAAGAACCAACACATTGCCCCGACTGCGCAACAAATCCTCAATGCTGGACTTCGCATTGCAAGCCCTCGTTATGGGATTTTCGATGACGCAGAATCTTGCTCCTCAGCTTCACCACATCTTGGAACCAACGCATCACTTCAGCTGCGCGACACATCTTTGATGCGGATCCTCGCAACGTTCCACCTACAGGATTTAAGGTACTCTGTTAAGTAGATCTTATGGGGTACCTGTAGACTTAGCCTATAGCGAGCCTTACTGGGTCCCATTGAAGTCAGCCTAGACTAGTGACTTTGTCCCGGTCCTGCGTGACCAGATATCCACAATTGGCGCTTTGTGCTTTTTGGTGCTTTTTTCACTAGAATCTTTAAAATTGCATTTTTCTGGTTCACTTGATGGATATTTGTCATTTTGTTTTTGTTTTATTTATTAAACAAAGCTCTAGGTTTATAACATGGTGTGGAATTCTTTTTGAGTGCTGTTTTTCACTTTATTACTGTTTGAAGGGTTGCACGAATACTTTACACTTTGCCTCTAAGTTAAGACTGACTGCTCTGTGCCAAGCTACCAAAGGGTTGAGCACACGCTAATTGACAAGGATTGTAGTTGCTGCTTGACCAGTGCTCACACCCCAGTAAATCAACAACCCAGTTTCTTACGTTGGTGATCAGCGGTGAGGATTAGGACTTGTGTTAGTGCAATGCTATACAATAGTTTTGTATACACTACCATCCCATATCTGAGACCAATTTGAGTTCTAAATTCTCCTTGATTTGCTTTTTGCTTTTTCTAAATTCTCTCCCTGACTGTTGTACCTAAAACCACACCTGCAAAAATGGAGTTTGAGCTGGCCAACATTAATACCTACACTGTGGCCCAGCTCAAGGAGTTCTGTAAGGAGTGGGGACTTTCAGCTAAGAGCACCACCAGGAAGGTGGAGCTCCAAAAGATGTTTAGGGCCTGGGCAGCATCTAATCAACCATTGGTTGAAGCCACAAGAGTTGATGATGAGATGGAAGGACCTGGAGAAGACCTTCCTATGATGCCATCTGCAGTGGGCATGACTTGACCCGTGAAGTGGAGCTCCTTGTCAAGGCAGAGAGCAGTGTGTCTTCCCACAGCCTGTCCCCAGAGGAGCTGGAGTAAAGGAAGGTGGAGAGGGAGTTCAGGCTGCAGATGGCCCAGTTAAGAAAGGAGGAAAAGAAACAGTTCATGGAGGCAGAGGAAAAGAAACTGGCCTTAGAGGCAAAGACGGCTGAGGCAGAGGGAGGCTTAGAGGAAAAAATAATCTTTTTGCCTCATGAAATGAGTCTAAAGTAGCTGAACATCGAGGCCAGACAGGCGGGGTCCAGCAGTGATGGTAGCAACATACCTGAAGTGCCCTCTGGAGACAAGAGGGTCCATACTCCTAAAGGTCTGGTGCCTGACTTTGTTGTGGGGGATGACATTGACAAGTGGTTCAAAGCTGAAGAAATTGTTTTACAGTTGCACAGGATCCCTGAGGAGGATTTGGAGGCTAGTCTGTGGAAGCACATCCCTAGCAAAGGGAGGGACACCCTACTAACTCTAGAGAAGGGGACAGTATAATGTGTCCCCCCATAAAGGAAGCCCTTGTCAGGAAGTATGGCCTTACCCCAGAGACATGTGGGCAGAAGTTTAGGGACAGTCAGAAAATGGCCTATCAGACCTGGGTGGCTTGTGTAGATTCCTTTTGCAAAGCACTGGATGGCTGGCTGAAGGGCAGTGAAGTGAAGGAATACCAGGGGCTGTACAATTTCATTACAAAAGAGCAGTCTTTGTTTTGCAGATCGATAGTAAGCTTTCTGACCCCAGGTCAGCACCAGGGTCTAAAATAAGGTATCGGGGGATCACCATAAGGGTGGACAGGGTTCCCAACAGAAGAAGGAAGGTGGTGACAAAAATAAACATAAGAAATTTTCTAAAGGACCCAAAGTTTCAAAGTTTATTTTTGGTTACACGATTAATTAAAATCATAGCAAACATTACAATGTAAAAACAACAAAAAATCCCACAGAGTATACAAAAACTGTAGCATTCCAAATTTAGAAAATACCACAAGAAAGAAAAAGTAAACAATATAACATAATTTAAAAATATGCAAAATAGCAGCAAAATGAACACCTATTCATACTAGCAGCAGCAGGAGGTCGCATGCGGGCTAAAACGAGGTCAAGTAAAAGAGCAAGTTCATATCAGAGCAAACTGAAAGGAAGGATCTTCATCCTACATGCACCACAGTAAAAGTGCAAAAATTACGGATATCAATTAACTACAGGGCCACTCAAGCTGTCAAGGAGCAGAACTTGTCAGACCCATGCTTTTTGAAGTTAACATTGAGTTTTTTAAACTTTACTATCAAGGTTTAACATTATTAAGCATTGAAGAGGCAATTGCCATAAAATTAATAAAGGTCCCAAATTATTTCCACCGTTAGGACTCCCAACCCCCAACTGAGGAAAAAAACTGGTGGTTCCCTGATAATAAGTCTTGAGAGAAGGCACCCCACAAGTGCTATGATTGTCAACAGGAAGAGCACTTCCAGGGGTATGCCAAGTCTCCCAAACAGGCACAGTCCCCAACTGGCCGGCAGTCACTGGGGCTGTCGAGTATAACACTAGGGGGGGAGGCTGTTACAGGTAGTGGGGAGATAATTTGGATGCTACCCTAGTGTCCCTGGGTAATGGAGAGATGGTGCAGAGGACTCACATGCCTAGTGACACTAAGAAATACAGTTAGTGGGTCACCATCAATGGGCTAGGGGTGGAGGCTCTGAGAGACACTGGAGCCAGCATGACGACTGTCAGATGCCATCTGGTGACCTCAGAGCAGGTAGTCCCTAATGCATTCCACCAACTTGTTGCAGTCGACAACCATGGGGATCACTACCGAATGGCTCTGGTTTCTCTTTGAGGGGGGTATTCTCAGGTTACTTAAAAGTAGCTGTGATTCCGTCCATGCCTGTGGATTATCTGCTTGACAACAACCTAGAGCACACCATCTGGAAGGAGGTGGAACTCAGGTCACACTTGGAGATGTTAGGGTTGCCTGAGTGAGTGTGCCATACCACATGTTCTATGGCCGCTCAAGAGGGTAGTCAGAAGGACCTTGAGCCTGGAAGAATTGCCCAGATGCCCGCCAAAAAGAGGAAGTACAAGGGGCACGAGAAATCCACCGGTCTCAGGATCACACTCTCCCCTGCAGCTCCGCTGTGCTCTGCGTCGCCTGCCAGCCCCACCGTTGTAGGGTACGAATCTACCCTGATTCTGGTTCTACTCTCTCCACTCTGTTCCTGTGCCTCTTTTTACCTCTTGTGCCTGACTGCTGTTATATCTTGATATTGTGCCTATTGTGCCTCACTGTTGTGACCGTTTTTCTCCCCTCTTCCACTCGTTTTTCTGCCGTTCTTCCCATTCCTGCCGCTTCTCCCGTGACCCCTCCCCCTGACCGCCCCGCTCCCGCCTCCCAGCCTCACATCCCTCCCCCCTCCTCTACAAAATGGCGGCTGCTGCGGGGAGCACGAGTGAGACCTCCGACTTCGGTCTCAGGATCACACTCTCCCCTGCAGTTCCGCTGTGCTCTGCGTCGCCTGCCAGCCCCACCGTTGCAGGGTTCGAATCTACCCTGATTCTGGTTCTGCTCTCCCCACTTTGTTCCTCCTAATTTCACGTCCTTGTGCCTGACTGCTGGTAAAACTTGTTTTTGTCCACTCTGTGCATTAATTTTACTTCTTGTGCCTGACTGCTGCCCAACTTGTTTTCTCCGCTCTGTGCCCTTAATTTCACTTCCTGTGCCTGACCGCTATTGAAACTTGTTTTTTTTCCCGCGCTGTGCCTCTTTTTACCTCTTGTGCCTGACTGCTGTTATATCTTGATATTGTGCCTATTGTGCCTCACTGTTGTGCCTGTTTTTCTCCCCTCTTCCAGTTGTTTTTCCGCCGTTCCCCCATTCACACTGCTTCTCCCGTGACCCCTCCCCCTGACTGCCCCGCTCCTGCCTCCCAGCCTCACGTCCCTCCCCCCTCCCCTACAAAATGGTGGCCGCTGCACGGTTGCGCCGCTGGCACGCCGAAGGCAAGCCCGTCCGCGACCCGACCACGGCCAGGAACCCTGGTTCTCCGAGGCCTCACCGCTACGACTCAATCACCCTCCACGCACTCAACCCCAGAAGACACGCCGACTGCGCAAGATCCTCGCCGAACACCACCCACGGGCAGTTCTCGTGCAGACCCTGCCGCAAATCCTTCACCATCGACAGAGCCCCCGCGACCGCCGAAGGAACGCCCGATGCACACACCACCGAAACCCTGACTTGCATCCTGCTCAACGTGCGCTCCCTGCACCGACACGCCATTGAGATCTGGGACCTGCTCGACACCCTCTCGCCCGACGTCGCCTTCTTCACAGAAACCTGGACCAATGCCACCTCCGGTCCCGACCTCGCCACCGCCATCCCTGACGGCTACAAGATCCAGAGAAACGACCGCCCAGGAGGAGGACTCGCCATCGCACACAAGACCCCCCTCCGCCTCTCCACATCCAGCATGAGTGACCCCCACTCCAACACAGAACACCTCCACTTCCAGATCCAGACAAGCCCTAGGGCCACGCTACGTGGCACCCTCATCTACAGACCACCAGGACCTCGCACCCACCACGCAACTATCATCGCCGAGCTCGCCGCACCCCACGCCATCACCTCCACGGACTACATTCTACTCGGTGACCTGAACTTCCACCTCGACAACGGCAACGACCCCGACTCCACTACTCTCCTCGACAACCTTGCCAACCTAGGGTTGAAGCAGCTCGTCAACACACCAACCCACGGAGCTGGTCACACCCTCGACCCCATCTTCGCGGGAGGAACAAACATCCACTTCTGCCACACCACCCAGCCCCTCTGGACTGACCACCACTGCGTCCATTTCACCTTCAACACCACCACCGCACCCAAACCCGCCCTACGCCAGCCACGACGGAACTGGAGCAAAGTCACAGAGGAGCACCTAAACATCACCCTCCGTCAATACCCCCCCATCGCCGCGACCGACACCAACGCTGCAGCCAGAGAATTTCACCGCTGGGTCTCCCGCTGCGCCGACAAGCTCGTACCCCTCCACCCCCCACCAAACAACGCCCGCTGAAAGCTGCCTGGTTCACCACAGAACTTCAAGAAGCCAGACGCTCCTGCAGACGCCTAGGGCCTGATTCACAGAACTAACTTACGTCAAAAACGTAAAGTTAGTACTTTTTGGTATTCACAGAATACACTTACTCCTTTGGTATTCACAGAATGAACTTACTCATTTCGGTATTCACAGAAGTTAGTAGTCCTAACTTTAGGACTCCTAAATGCCTTCTGTGAATACCGAAAGTCTTAAAGTTAGGATTTTTCTCAGTTTAGGAGTAGTAAAGTTAGGACTCCTAACTTTAGGACTCCTAAATGCCTTCTGTGAATACCGAAAGTCTTAATTTAAGACTTTCGGTATTCACAGAAGGCATTTAGGAGTCCTAAAGTTAGGAGTCCTAACTTACTACTCCTAAACTGAGAAAATCCTAACTTTAAGACTTTCGGTATTCACAGAAGGCATTTAGGAGTCCTAAAGTTAGGACTACTAACTTCTGTGAATACCGAAATGAGTAAGTTCATTCTGTGAATACCAAAATGAGTAAGTGTATTCTGTGAATACCAAAAAGTACTAACTTTATGTTTTTGACGTAAGTTAGTTCTGTGAATCAGGCCCTTCGAGAAAACCTGGCGAAACCTGAAAACCACGGAAGCACGGAACGACCACAAGAGTGCCCTGAAGGAATACCACCAGCGCATAAGAGACACCAAACGGACCTTCATAAGACACAAAGTTCAGACCAATGCTACCAACGCCAAGGAACTGTTCAACGTCATACAGCAGTTCGCAAAACCCACCTGCGAAGCCATGGACGTCACACCTTCCCAGGAACTCTGCGACAAGCTCAGCTCCTACTTCCACCTGAAGATCAAGGCCCTCTACGACAACTTCAGCAAACCAACGATGAGCACCCCCCCTACCCACCGCCGCTGATAAGCCGACCATCACGTCCTGGGATCCTGCTACCGTTGAACTCATCACAGCAACCATGAAGAAAACCCACTCAGGAGCCCCAACGGACCCCTGCCCACCGCACATCTTCCACAGGGCCGCCGCCATCATCGCACACGAACTAGGACACACCATCAACGCCTCCCTCAGATCAGGCATCTGCCCAGATGACTGGAAACGGGCGGAGGTTCAACCCCTCCTCAAGAAACCATCGGCCAACCCAACGGACCTGAAAAACTACCGGCCCATCTCTCTCCTCCCTTTTGCAGCCAAAGTCACTGAGAGACTCATAAACGCACAGCTGACCACCTTCATAGAAGAGAACGCCATCCTGGACGCCTCCCAGTCAGGATTCTGCAGCAACCACAGCACCGAGACCGCCCTCCTCGCCGCCACCGACGACATCCGTATGCTATTTGACCAGGGACACACCGTGGCCCTCATCCTTCTAGACCTTTCCGCAGCCTTCGACACCGTTTCACATCGTACTCTCGCAGTCAGACTGTACGACGCGGGAATACAAGGAGCCGCCCTCGACTGGATCCAACCCTTCCTCTCCGACAGAAACCAGAGGATCCGACTCCCTCCCTTCCTCTCCAAACCCACGGAAATCAACTGCGGAGTACCCCAGGGATCATCACTCAGCCCCACGCTCTTCAACATCTACATGGCCCCCCTCGCCGCCATCGTCAGACAGCATGGGCTCAGCATCGTATCCTACGCCGACGACACCCAGCTCATCCTCTCGCTCACAAAGAATCCCGAAGACACCAGACTTTGTTTCCAGGAAGGTATGAAGAACGTGGCAGCCTGGATGAAGGACAGCTGCCTGAAGCTAAACTCAGAGAAGACCGAGGTCCTCATCCTCAGGCCCTGCACCTCCGCCTGGGACAACACCTGGTGGCCCTCCGCCCTCGGGAGCCCATCCACCCCTACAGACCACGCTCGGAACCTCGGCATCATCCTTGACTCCTCCCTCTCCATGAACCGCTAGATCAACGCCATCGCCTCCACTAGTTTCAACTGCCTTCGCATCCTCCGTAAGACTTTCAAATGGATCCCCCCCGACTGCAGAAGGACCATCACCCACGCACTCATTACCAGCAGACTGGACTACGGCAACGCCCTCTACGCCGGAATCAACAAAACTCTTCTGCACAGACTCCAGACCATCCAGAACGCCGCAGCCAGACTCGTCCTCGGGACACCGCGCCATGAGCACATGACCCAACACCTACAAGGCCTCCACTGGCTCCCCGTCGAGAAGAGGGTCACCTTCAAACTCCTCACCCACGCCTACAAATCCCTCCACAACATCGGACCCAAATACCTCAACGAGAGAGTATCCTTCCACGTACCCAAGAGGAACCTCCGCTCCGCCGACCTCGCCCTGGCAGAGGTCCCCCGCATCCGCAGAAACAGAACCGGCGGGAGAGCTTTCTCCTACATCGCAGCCAAAACCTGGAACAAGCTCCCTGTGAACATCAGACGCTCCCCGACCCTGCACACGTTCAGGAAGGACCTCAAGACCTGGCTCTTCGACTGATCCGGAGCAGCCCCACCCCCCCAGCGCCTTGAGACCCTCACGGGTGAGTAGCACGCTATATAAACCCCCTGATTGATTGATTGATTGAGCCTACAGGGAGGACATTGTTGCCCTTGGAATCCTGCCTGGGCTTACCAGCTGGCAGCGGGACCCACCAGGAAGGAATTCTGCAAGGTGCAGATGGTGTTGTGCAGGTCCTTCTATTTCAGTAAGACTGTGCGTTTGGGAAACATAAATGACAAAACTATGCAGGACTGAGTCTGTGCACACCAACAGAATATGTTGACCTAAGTCCTAGCTAGTTCACAATGCGCCATCTGGACCTCTAACCTTACAAAGTACCGTATGGTATATGCAACCTAAGAACATGACAAGCCTGATTCCTCAAGAAAATTGTGGAAACCGATCTACCCTTTCACTGTTATCTCAGGCATCCCCAAAGAGAAACACAAAAAGTACACGAACTGTCATTTCAAACATTTATTGAAGCAATTGTATTCATGTGTAAAATATGAGATGCAATGATTAATAAAATGGAGCAAAACAATGTTATGAGAGTTACAAGAATGGTGAAAAGAATGAACAGTTCACCAATTGTTCAATTGTGTCGATTATATGAATACATATAATTGTGCTCCTACCTAGCTCTGCCTATCCTAATAAGCATAAGATGTGCAAGTCTTCCAGAAAACCTTAGAGTGTTCTAACTCCCCATTTACCTATGAGTATGTGTCATATAGGAGCAAGTCTTGGCGTAGAACAGGTGGCAGTCCTTCTCTCGATTGGATTCAGCTGGGCTAGAATTCTAGCATGAGGCGACCTTGACAATTAACAGAAATGCTCCTCTATCTAAACAAGGGGTTGGTGCAGTTTATATAATAAACTTCACCCATTCTCTCTATGCCGGAGTTCTGGTCTGACTGTCATTGTTGATTCTACCCACCCAGAGTTGTTGCCGAACTGACAAATACAAACAACATTTTGCGTAGTGAACTTAGTCCTTGTACAAAATGTTCAAAGGCCTGATAATGTGCCTATGAAGAAGTGCAAATGTAAGCAAACAATTTTTTGAGCACATTATCCCATGCGGGCATGCAAGCAAATGTGTATTAAAAGTAATCGTTTAAAAAGATGTCAACTTTAAACGTGAATATGTAAAATGGAAGTGTTTGTCCCCAGGGACTATGTAACCTCACGACAATGGAGTGCCCTACAAGTGAGCGCCGACGGTGGCAGGCCAAGGCCCATACAGCTGGCGACACCTCTGGTGATCACCTGATCTACTGAGAGAATGGTCTCCTTCATAGTGAGTCTAAGGCTCCTGAGCCTGGTGCAACCCTTGTGTTGGTGGTCCCCCAGTGCTACAGGACCTTCCGACTGGAGCTGGCTCATGATGTACCCCTGGCAGGACATCTAGTGCAAGACGAGACCTTTGAACAGCTTGTCACCTACTTTTATTGGCCTCAGAGAAGGAGGGCCTTAGATGCTTTCTGCAGGTCATGTCCTACCTGCCAGGTGAGTGGCAAATCAAGAGAGAAGTGCAAGGCTCCTCTGCAACCTTTTTCTTTCCTGGACTATGCCACCAGGTTCTATGAGGCTATCCCTCTGAGGACAGTGAACGTGACTGCCATGGCCAGGGCACTGATGCGAATATTTACCTGTGTGGGATTCCCTAAGAAGGTGGTGTTGGACTGGGGAACCAACCAGTGCGAGGACCTATCAGTCTAGTAAAGGAAGGGTGGAAGCAGGATCCCAGAAAAACCCTCCAGGATGTATTCAGCTACATGCTGGCACCTAGATTAGCAAGCTAAGGCAAATCTAGAAGCCAGCCATGAGATCATGAAACAGTGGTATGACCAAAAACCTACTCTGGTCGAGTTTCAGCCTGGTCAAAAAGCTTGGGTGAAGGAGCTTGTGGAGTCCAAGGCCTTGCAAGAACGCTGGACTGGGTCTTATGAGGTGAAAGAGTGCAAGGGTGGGGTCACAAAGCTGGTGGCCTCAAGACTCCCAGGAACCCTTCAAGGGTTTTGCTCATCAATCACCTCAAGCATCACTTTGAGAGGTTTATCATGCTTCTGGCCATGGATAATGGAGTAGAAAAGGAGAGTGAACCTCTCCCTGACCTCCTTTCTTCCATGCAGCAGGATGGGCCAGTGGAGGGTGTCAGCCTCTCCCCTACACTGACCCTAGAACAACAGAGAGGCTGCCGCCGACTGTTGGGTCAGTCAACCTCTTTATTCTCCTTTAGTCCAGGACTCATTAACGGTGTACCCATGATATTGACACTGGGGACAGCACAGCTGTGAATAGGAACATCAACAGGCTGTCTGAAAAGGTGAGAACCAGCATGAAGGAAGAGTTTTCCAAGATGTTGGAGTTTGGGGTTATTGAGACCGCAAACAGCCCTCGGTCCAGCTCAGTGGTGTTGGTCCCCAAAGTTGCTAGTCCAGGTGCCACTCTGGAACATAGGTTCTGCGTGGATTACTGGGGTCTCATTGCGATCACCAAGCTGATAAGCTGATAGATCAGGTGGGAGCTGCCAAGTCCCTCATCACGTTTGACTGAACGTCTGGTTAAAGACAGATTGCCTTGACTGAGGGAGCTAAAGAAAGACCTGTGTTCTCTACACCAGAAGGCCACTTCAAGTTCAGAGTGATGCCCTTCGGGATGAAGAACATCCCTGACATCTTTCAGAGGTTGGTCAACCATGTCCTAGCTGGGCTGGTGAACTTCAGTGACCCTACGTAGACAACATTGCAGTCTTTAGCACCATCTGGGAGGATCTTTTGTGCCGCCTCAGGGAAGTGCTCAGGCTCTGCAGAGGGCAGGCCTTAATATCAAGGCTAGTAGGTGCCAGATAGCAGATAGGGCAGGGTTCCCTGGTCTACTTGGATCACCAAGTGGGAGGAGGATGTGGCCTAATGGCTAGAGTGGCCGACCTCGAGCTGGGGAACCGAGTTCGAGACTCAGCAGGAACGCTCAATATCATGTGATTCTGGGCAAATCACTTAATCTCCCCATGCCTAACAAAAATTAATTTGTCTGTCTGTAACGCAACTGGTGCTCATGTAAAGCACTCTGATACCTTTGGGCCGAGTTTGCGCTATATAAAAACTAATTTAAAAAAATAAATGTGACGCTGCTTTGGGCCAAGATTGAAACCATTCTGGCTTGGGAATGCCCCAAGTCCCAAAAAAGAGGTGAGGGCATTCTTAGGCCTCACTAGCTACTACAGGAGATTTGTCAAGAGATATGGCACCATTGTTGCGCCCATGACAGAGTTGAATTCCCAGAAGCAGCCCAGACAGGTGATCTGGATTGGGGTGTGCCAGAATGCTTTTGTTAGCCTGAAGAAGGCCATGTGCACCGCACCCATGCTCACTGTCCCTGACTTCCTCAGACAAATCTTTGTCCCAACAGATGCCTCAGAGCATGTTTTAGGGCTTTGTTCTCACAGCTGCATGAAGAGGGCCTGTATCAACCTGTAACCTTCATCAGTAGGAGGTTACTTCCCCGGGAACAGAGGTGGAGTGAAATAGTGAGTAAAGCCTTTGCAGTGGTCTGGGCACTGAAGAAACTGAGATCATACCTGTTTGATGCTCACTTCCAGGTTCAGACAGACCACAGACCTCTCAGATGACTAATACAGATGAGGGGTGAGAATCCCAAACTGTTGAGGTTGTCCATCTCCCCAGAGGGAATGGAGTTACAGTGAAACACCGTCCTGGAACAGACCAAGCCAACTGCTGATGGTCTCTCCAGGTGTTTCCGCCTTAGAGAAGAGAACTCCCAAGGGATTGGGTAGTCCCCCCACCTTTCTGCTGGAGGGAGGGGGGGGGGCATTAGACCTGTCATTCTTGGTGTGGCTTCCCCCTAAAAGTTTGCTTTACCTTCTGACCTCCTGTTTTTCTAACTTTGTTTTTGCTGGCCTTGGTGTGGGATCCTTTTTTTTGTGTTTTTCTGTTTATTACTGTTTGATGTGTTGCCCAAATACTTTACACAGTGCCTCTGTGTTAAACCCGACTGCTCTGTGCCAAGCAACCAGACGGTTGAGCACAGGTTGATTTAGGGTTGCCTTGTGTCTCACCCTGACAAGGATTGTTGTTGCGGCATAACCAGGACCACGTCACAGTCAGCCAAGAACCCAATTTCTTACAGTAAGACATCAGGAAGAGCAGTCAGTGGTTTGCTGGACACTGCCTGCTCTACCAGGGATACCAGCCATGATTCACAAAGAAGAACCTTTTCGCTGAGGACAGCTTCTCCTTAAAAAGTTAGATATCATCCCAATTTGGGTGTCAATATTTGGTCCAAAGATTGAAACTTCAATTATGGTTACAAACCATTGATACATTTCATTATGAATAGCAATTAGGGTAAACACCCTTTCATGCCTACTCTTTTGCGCCACTAAATTTGGGTTCTTCGGCATCCTGGTTTCTTTTTTAATCTGTGGGGTTTTAAAATTGTTTTAAATTGTTTTTTGTGCTTAATGAACTGAGCCTGTTAGAGCGCTGATATTGCAGACAGTGTACGGAACTACATGCCAAGATCGCCGAAAGGAAAGGGAACTTCTTGGTGACCATTTGGGTAGGTCACGAGCAAGCAGGTCAGCTTGTCAGTGCTGCTCCTCCTATGTTCCCAACCCTCCATAAAAACAGCACCAATGCACAGACGCAAAGAGCATCAGATGCTTTCTGATCCCTGCCTCACTCCTTAATTGCCTTGTATTATTTTTAGGCTAATTTCTGTTGTTTGCACCCAATTCTGTCACTTACTGCATTTTACTTAATATACGCCGCTAAATTGGGGTTCTTGGGCATTCTGATTTCTTTTTTAACCTGTGGGGTTATCAAATTGTTTTAAATTGTTTTATGTACCTACTGAAATGAGCCTGTTAAAGCTCTGATGTTTCAGACAGCGGACAGCGCTTCATGCCGAGATCGCCGAAGTAGAACAAGGGCTCTCCTCTTGGCAGCCATTTGGGTGGGTCACAAGCAAACAAGTCAGCGTATCAGTGCTGATCCTGCTATGTGCCCAACCCTCCATAAAACGTGGCTGTTGAGTGGACATGCTGTAGGCGTGCCTAGTGCAAGCCTGTTTGAGCCCTTCTGCGCCTGGACGTCGCCAGGGGCCAGGCCTCAAGTTTGTTTGAGCTCAGTTCCTATACAGTATACTTATATGGAACTAATGAGATTGGCTCCAATTATCTCTAAGGATTGCCATCATATATTGGATCTAACCCAAATGAATCCTTACTGTGGTAAATGTGGGTTTGTACCCATGGCTTCACTGGCGGCAGACTCTAAAGGGAGTGACACGCCGCAATTACCTCATGTGGCATGTTTTTATTCTTCGAATTGTCGGTCATTATGAAAACACAAGTTAGAGGTGTATGACTTTTTGATTGATCATTTGCCAGATGCAATTTTTTTAACGGAAACATGGTTAACCGAAAGTTTGGCACCTTATGTACTGACCGCCATCCCCAAAGGATATGCAATTGTCAGGCTAGACAGGCAAGCTCAAAGGGGTGGTGGAATTGCCATCATTTTAAAACAATCTATTCACTGTATTTTTACGAAGGCTATAATTACAGGAAGTGAGGCAGTGTTTTTCTCTCTTGCGCTTTCCAGCAATCTGACTTTAGCTGGGCTTCTGATATATCACCCGCCGGGCCTGGCCTCCAACTTCATAACTACTCTTGCGAATGCCCTGCCATCTTTGGTCTTATGCTTTTCAAACTTTATAGCCATTGGATCTCAATCTCCACTTTGAGAACATGGCATGCCCGATGGCAGCTGTTTGTGGTCAATTTAGAGGCCCTTCAGCTAGCGCAACTGGTTAGCGTCCCTACTTATAGGTTGGTACATACGATGGACTCTATTTTTTCGAGTTTAATCAACTTAGTGGTGGATCCCGCCCTCCCTCTTCTCGGGTCAGTTCATTTTGCTTTTTCCTTTCAAATTTCCATGACCATATGACCGGTGTCTATTCCTGGCCTGTCGATAGTGGACAGGGAAATGGGCAAAAGTGACCTGTGTTGCTCTTACTCAAGCATGAATAGCCTTATCTTAAATGACTGTGTAGATAGAGGCAACTCTCAGTTAGATGGATGCAAAGTTATCGTCTGATAGCCAGATCACAATTCTAGCAGGGGAGTGTTTTGGGATCTTGAAAACCCTAAAAAAATCCTTGGACATCTCCCAGAGACCGCAAGGAAAACAGTTGTCCAGGTCCTGATTACATCTAGGCTGGACTACTGTAATGTCCTGTATCTGGGAATATCACAGTCTCAATTGGCAAGACTCCAGCGTGTTTAGAACACGGCAGCACACCTGCTGTTAAATCTTCTGAGGCATTCGTCTATGGGCCCTGCACTTGCTAAGCTGCACTGGTTCCCGGTGAGAAAAGGCTCTCTTTTAAAGCCATGTGTTACTGCTATAGAATTTTTAACAACAAAGGCCCGCACTATCTGCACTCTCTTGTTAAACCTTAACTTGCAGTGACGGCAAGACTTTGTGGAGGGAAGAATTTAAAGGGGTTCATTTGATCACCTCTGAGCAGCAGACAGGACGAGTGAAAAACAAAAATGTTTTGTGAGCCACGAGATGCTCGAATTAATTCAAGTGATTATGCCACCAGGTGAGCTAGGTCAAACACTTAGGCAAAAATGTCACAACCGTACAAATGTAATTTTTGTAGGGTTGGTAATAAAGCTGTAATTCTTATTGTCTTAAATAACTTAAACGCTGCAAGAATTATGTTTTTCATATATTCCTAAATTAGTGAAAAAATGTTGCCACGAACGTAGCGTAATTATGCAACGATGTGTAATTTCGGACTTTTTTTCATAACAGACATAAGACAACATTGACGGAATTACGCAAGAATATGGTGGTGATAGAGCGCTTACACCACTCTAAATTGTAGGGGTGCACTATACTCCTGATATAAACGCACTCATATGTATTTTTGTCGTGTGCAGTGTTTTATGATTATCAAGATGCATTTATTCACGTCATATTAGTATTAAAATGACGTGAGCACGTTTAAGTAGGATTTGCGTGTATTAGAAAACGTAATTCCTGTATGTGTAATGCGCAGGACGAAATTATACTCATATAATGTAACCATGTTTAGTTTAAGTTACCCGATTTATAGGCCCAAATTGTAGGTTGCTTTGAGTTTCGTTTCTCCTTGGTTGCTCAAGAATTAATTAAATAAATTCTGTTGTGCTCGAAGACAGTGTGTTCTCATCCTACTGCAGGTGCAGGAATTCGACCTCGTTATTCTTAGATTTAAGGAGATACCCGGAATGTCTTTGAAGAAGACTGCAAGGCGAGAGGGAGGACCTGCTTTCGTGCCTGGCCTATATGGGAACCAAGGCCACTGGAAGAAGAGTCGACTTAATTAAAGCTTCTGTGGAAACTTACTGAAAAATGTTGCAAATAGAAAAGTTTTAAAACATGACGTATTGTGGGTTGAACATTGTCTTTTTGTATGATGCGCAGGGACAGATTCTGGGGACTTCTGCCAGTTTTCGGAGGAGAAGAAGCATCTTAGAGCGAGCTCCATAGCTTTAAGCTATCAGACCCATTTGACGTGAGTACTTCTTAGGAAGTCAACACGTGCTGACACCTTTGGGATATGATACAAGGGAGATAGGTAGGATCCTCATAGAGAGCAGAGTAGGGAAAGATTTTGCTCCTTCTTAAATGAAAAGAGAATTGGACTCCGCTTCTATTCTTTGCTGTATTTTGATTTAGGAGTTCATCATATTATGCCTTCTGTGCCGAATGACTTATATTCGTAGAATCGGCTCTGTATTGATCTTTCTGTACCTATATACTCTGATATTGAGGTGTGTTAATATTCAATTATTTTTGGCCTTATAATAAATCCACCAAACTGAAATTCGGAGTCTGTGGTCCATTACAGCATGACTAAATCGAAAGTATAATCTTGAATGGTTTTCCTCCCTTCTACCACTTTTAGCAGGCAAATAAAAGATCATCTGCATTAAATCTAGTAGGGAAAAGTAGGAGTAAAGGTTGGCGTAATCAAATGGGAGCAGAGGATGGTTTGCCTCTAAGAGTGAGGGGAGAAAGAGAGTAGGAGTAGGGTCAGAAGAACATTAAGGCCCTGGACATGGAGTAGACGACGGCGGACATTGATGGAAGTCGGCGGACGTTGACGGTGCGGCGGAAACAGTGGTGGCGTGAGTATGGAATTGTGTGGTGTTAGATTGCGGTGATGAAATATTTGTGTGATGTCTTGCGAAGTTGGGGATTCTTGTTGAGTGATTGTGGGTTTATTGGTTTACTGGTCCGGACACGTGCGGGTCAGGACGTTTGGTTAGCGGACTCAAGAGAAGTCCAAGATCCCAGGATAGTTTTGTATTTGTAATTGTCTGATCAGAATTGTGGGTGCCGTGAAGCGCTATTGATGATCCACTTGTGATAGGGAACTTTGTGTGAATGGAGGGATACGTCGTGGTAGAAAGCTTCAGGTACCGGGGGTGGACTATGGCGATTGAGTGACCGACGCAGGTCATTGGTCACAGTGGATGAATGTTCTTGTAAGCGTGTTCTATCGATCTTTTAGCGGACAGACAATTATTTGTTTTCTGTAACTGGAAGTTATTGTGATTGTGTTAGGAGCAGTTACTTGGTTTAATAGCTTTGGATATACAGTTACTTGTGGTACGAATGTGTGAGTGAGTGAAATTGTAAAGGCGGGTGAGCCGCTGCAAAGAGCGAGTAGTGACGTCAGTGAGCGCCGCGTTGGGATTGGTGGAAGATCGTTCGAAGCTGACTATTGAATTTGGAGGGCAAACAATCGATTTTCATGATGAGATGTTTTAAGGTGCTGCGGGATTTGTGTAGAGGTGACACAGGAGTGGTGACACTGGTAGGAGAAGAAGCTCTGCCTGAGGATACACCGGCGCATTATATGGCAACAAATGTAGGACGCCATACTATAGTCTGGCTTCAAAATTGGCATAAAATTACAGAAAAAGAAGGAGAATTGTCTTTTCCTCGTTATGGGTCATTTCGTATGGAGGTGCTGTATCAGCTAAGAGGAGTGATGTCTGCTCTGAAACCTCCGCCTAGACCAACCCAATTTGAGGCATTGGATGCTTGGATGAGAGCAGCAATGGCAAAGAGAAGGGAAGCTTCTCAGGGAAGAATGAAAAAAGCAATTAAGGCATACCAGGATGCCAGGTGGGATGCACAGCTGAACAGATGGAGAGTATACACCATAGAGGGAGAAGGATTGTATCCCTTTCGGCTGCTAGAAGGTGGCTCTGGAGGAAAGAGTAAGACGGAAGAGGACAGTGACACAGATGACAGTTTTCTTGATAGATTGCTAGCAGAACGTCCTCCACCTTATGACTCTAGGCCAGACCCGGAGCAGACGCAGCAAACTGAAGACATTCTAAGAGTGGGACGAAGAGGTGCAGAGGAGCAGACCACAGGAGTAAGAGGGAGGATTTCAGTGGGAACAAAAATTCCAGGAGGGTCTGAAGGGATAGGGTACGCAACTTCGGAGTCAGGAGAGACTGCCTGTAACATGCGGCTACCAGAAGTTCTTTCAGTACCAGTTACTATTGGACCGGTGGTTTCAATATATAACCCTAGAGAGAGAACAAAGGAAAGTCAACAACAAACAGAACAAGGTGAAGAGATTATCTCTGGAGGGAGTCTTACAATGAGTGGGACAGGTATGGCTCAGGTACCAGTGGAATCCAGTACTCCACTGCCTGCTACAGCTGATCCATCAATATGGCCAGTGGGTCAGAACGAAGGCGAACAGCAGCTTTGGCAAATTCTAGGTCAGACATCAGAATGTGGGTTCCACCGGTGAGGGAGTCACAGATATTGAGCGATGAATTGGGGTTGAGACAAGAAGCACCTAGGGTACTGTTAGGGACACAGTATGTGTGTGAGGGTAACCATTGGAGAAGTCGAAGTTGTGAAAGAGAAAGTCGCCCAGTTGTGAGAATTGAGGAGAGTGGGGACCTAAGGAGAACACAAAGGGGCCGATTCCGATTCGGGACGGAAATCTCTCCGACCGAGCCGGACCCGGAGAGATTTCCGACCGAATCGGACCCGTGCAGCCCGACCGAACGAGTACGATGCGCACGTATGCCATCGGACTCGAGTCGGTCGGACTCCCATTGAAGTCAATGGGAGCCGGTCGTACAACGCGTACGCGGGCTCCCATTGACTAAATGGGTGCGAGGCAGACAAGGGCGCCCCCTATAGCGGGTACGCGGTGAAGCGACTCGCGCCGTACACGCACAGGTAAGGGGGACCCATGGGTCCCCCTGTGTGCGACTCGCGCGGCTACGCGTACAGGGGGTCCAACACGGACCCCCAAAGTACGGCTCCGACTGCTCTTTCGAGCCGGAGTGCGCGGCTCGGTCGGACTGCTCGCGGCGCGCATCGTACTTACCTGGCCGGGGAACGTCTCCATTGCGCGGTGCGAGTCGAGTCCGAGCGAGTCGTTCGGTGCGGTTCAACCCGGGAACGAGTCGGTCGGAGCGGTCGGGACGCCCGGACGAGTCGGTCGGCGAATTCGCATCGTACTCGCTCGCCCGGACGTGCGTACGAATCGGTCGGGAAATAGGGCTCCGAATCGGATCCGGTTAAGCCGAATCCGATTCGGAGCTCTACCAGCCGAGATCGGAATCGGCCCCAAAGTTGTGAGAGG
Source organism: Calotriton arnoldi (assembly GCA_963921515.1). Taxonomy (NCBI): domain Eukaryota; kingdom Metazoa; phylum Chordata; class Amphibia; order Caudata; family Salamandridae; genus Calotriton; species Calotriton arnoldi. Next base: position 1,048,065 of record CAWUFW010005221.1, on the reverse strand, counting down.
GAGGAATTGGGAAGTGAAAGAGGTCAGAAGGTTTTACAGGTTGCAATGAAGGCACCATTGTTAGATGTGGTAAGATTAAAAGCAGAAATAGATGAAGTGATAGAAGGGAATCTGCCATGGGAAAGAATTGACACATATGATTCAAGCGAATTGCTATTTGTAGCTAAAGACGTTACCAGAAAGGCAGAGCGAGCTCATGATGCATTGTCACAGCTGGCACGAAGGTATGAGGTAGATCTAACAAAGACTAAAATGATGCAGGGAACTTGCAGATTGCATTATACGGATAAGGAATTGGAAGAGAAGCGAACAACAGGATTAAAGGCACAAATTAGGGAATTGGTGAAAGGGGTGCGAGCGTGGAAAGCATTAGACAGATGGGAAGAGAGGTGGGCCAAAAAGAAAAGTGCCAAGAAAGGGATAGGAGACACTCCGCCTCCGGGTGGAGGGACGGGAACAGCAGGACATTACCCTCTGAGAGAAGTGCAAAATGGGGGGTACGTTCATGTGCCATGGAGCAGGGGTGATTTGGCAGCATTCACTAATGATTTTCCTCGGCTGAGGGAAAAACCTGCTGACTGGTATAAGCAAATAGACCGGTTTGTCAAGATTTCGAAGGTGCTTTGGATTGATTTGAATACCTTGTTTGATATAGTGGTCCCAGGGGATTTATGGACGGCATGTAAAGTTGCCATTGATTGGCCCGCTGTAGAACCAGCCAGAGATCCGGTGAATCATGGTCCTTCTCCCGAAGTAATGAAGAAATATGAGCAAGTGATTACATGGTTACAATCCAAGGTAGCTCCGCAAATGGTTGATTGGCTTAAAATCGATCGTACTACTCAAGATTCTAAGGAGTCGGTACATGACTATTATGAGAGACTTTTAGTGGCTTTTAAACAGCATAGTGGATTGGATACAATTCAGAAGAAAGATATGGGACAGTTTGTCTCAAAGTTTGTGCTAGGACTAAGATCTGATATTAGCTTGATGATACAGACACATTTGAAATGTTGGCAGAATAAGACGGTGGACGAAATCCTGCGTTATGCAAAATACTGTAGTGATCAGGTGGAATCGGCACAAAAGAAATTGAAAGACAAGTTGATGTTGGTGCAGTTGAGGAATGCCGAAAGGCCTGATCAAATGCAAGGGGTTGGAGGAGCGATGGGTCGAGTTAGAGGAAGTGGTAGAGGAATGGGTCAACAGCTGGTAACCCAACCTGGACAGGGAGAGGCAGGGGAATGGATGCAGGTACAGGAGGTGATTGGGTGGCGAACCAAAAGATGGTCACTGCTTGTCATTATTGTCACAAAATCGGGCATTGGAAGAGCGAGTGTCGATTGAATCCAGCAAATCAATTGCAGAATGAGGGAGAGAGACAGATGTCAAAGACTTTGAATACTGTAACTAGACCTAGGTCCATGTATGGGGCAGGATATGAGCCGCAAATGCAGATTCCTCAGCCTCCAAGAATACCTACTCATAATCAGGTGTATCATCAGATGCCCTATTTTGAAATACGAGACAGATTTGACCAACCACAAGATCTTCATGAGTGTCAGGGGGGGTGCAGGAAGAATGCCCTTTGGATGCGATCCTGGAAGTAGATCAGAATGGATTGTTTGTAGATGCAGAGGTGAACGGATACTCTGTTACCTTCTTATTAGATACTGGAGCTGCGCGCTCCACAGTAAGAACTGAAGTGGTTCCAAATTTGTCTCTGTCAGGACAAACGATTCAAGTGGTGGGAGTTACCAATCAGAGAATGACTAACCCATTGACAAATGAGTTACCTGTGAGGATAGGACCGTTCCGAGACAAACATCAATTTGTAGTTTGCAATTCAAGCCCAGTCTGTCTATTGGGACGAGACCTTTTGTGTAAACTAAATTGTACCATATCTTGCAATCCGAGGGGTGTGGAGTTGCAAACCTGTGATGATGATGATGATTTTAAAATGGCTAATATGAGCTTGTGTATGGAAATGTTCGTGGTTCTTACGATAGAGGAGTTGCCACATGATTTGAGAGATTGGGTTTCTCCAAAAGTGTGGGATTTCACGGGTGAGGAGATAGGATTGATTCGAGGGGTTGAACCTGTTAAGATACAGGTCAAACCAAATGCAGAATTTTCACGAACTCTGCAGTATAAATTAACTCCAGAAACTGTGGCTGGAATAAGACCTGTAATTGAGTCTATGATTGCACAAGACATTCTCAAAGAGATACGAGGAAGTCCCTGCAACTCACCTATTATGGGACTGCAGAAGCCTAGCGGCAAGGACAGAATAGTACAGGATTTGCGCAGAGTTAATGAAATTGTGATTCCATGTTGTCCTGTGGTACCGAATCCAGCTGTTATTCTGTTCCAAATACCATGTGAAGCAGAATGGTTTACAGTCATAGATTTATGGCAGGCATTTTTCTCCATACCGTTGCATGAAGACAAACAATTTTTATTTGCATTTAGGATGGACGATCATGTGTTAACGTGGTGTAGAATCCCTCAAGGGTATACAGAAAGCCCCTCTATTTTTAGTCAGAGTCTGAAGAAGAATCTTGAAGGGCTGATGATGCCCCAGAACTCAGTCCTAGTTCAATATATTGATGACCTTTTGGTTGCTTCAGAGACTGAGGATGCTTGCAGAATTGATACTGTGGCTTTGCTGAATGATTTGGCAGAGAATGGACACAAAGTGTCCCTGAACAAACTCCAGTATTGTCTGAATGAAATTCAGTATCTAGGTCACCGGATCGAGAAGGGGAAACGAAGGGTGTCACCAGATCGCATAGAGACGATTCTGCAAATGGGAACTCCGAAAACACCAAAAGAAGTCCGCATGTTTTTGGGAATGGTCGGCTATTGTCGACAGTGGATCCCAAATTTTTCCTTGCAAGCAAAGCCACTGTTGAAATTGACTCGAAAGAACATTAGCGATCCGGTACCATGGGATGATGACTGCCTGAGAGCCTTCCTCAAGCTGAAAGAGAGCCTATGTCGCGCTCCAGCTCTGGGAATGCCGGATTATAATAAAGCGTTTTCGCTCTTCTGCTGTGAAAGGGAAGGAGGTGCGTTAGCGGTCCTTGTACGTGGAGATGCTCGCAGACCAGTGGCTTACTTTTCAGCTACATTAGATCCAGTAGCTTCTGCGTTGCCCGGATGTCTCAAATCAGTTGCTTCAACAGGTGTCAGCATTGAGAGATGTGAAGACATAGTGATGGGTCATCCGCTTATTGTTTATGTGCCTCATTCAGTAGAGCTGTTAATGACAAGAACTAAGACACAGTATTTAATGAATAACAGACTTACAAAGTATGAGCAGGTTATATTGGCTTCTGAAAATGTCACTCTGAGACGTTGTACCACCTTGAATCCTGCTACATTGTTACCTCTTCCGCAAGAGGAGGAAGAGGATTGTGAAGAGCATGACTGCCTGGATGTTACTGAGCTATCTACCAAAACCAGACCTGACATTGTTGATGAACCTCTGTCTGAAACTGATTTGATTCTTTTTGTTGATGGTTCATGCTTAAGAGACAATGAAGGGTGTTTGAGAGCAGCTTTTGCTGTGTGCACCATCTTGGGGGTGGTGGAAGCTGCCTGTCTGAAAGGAGTATACTCTGCTCAGGTAGCCGAAATTATTGCTTTGACACATGCCTGTATCATTTCAAATGGAGTCCGAGTGACTATATATACGGACAGTCAATATGGATTTGGAGTGGTTCATGACTTCGGCCAGTTATGGTCACAGAGGGGATTTTTAACGTCCTCAGGATCCCCAATCCGTAATGGAGAATTTGAGCACCAATTGTTGGAAGCTTTGCAGAAACCCAAAGAGATAGCTGTAGTAAAATGTGCAGCCCATGGAAGGGGAGAGGACTTTGTTACAAAAGGAAATAACTATGCCAATGAAGTAGCGCGTTTTTGTGCTATACATGCTTGTGTTTTCAATAGAACATATGTAGGAGAGAGCACTGAAGAGACTGAGCTCAGCATGATGTTAGCTATAGCCGATACCTGGGATGAGGTAAAGCGACTGCAGGATGAAGTCCCAGAGGAGGAAGTTGCATCATGGGTTAGAGCAGGCTGCGAAAAGAGAGAGGATGGCATTTGAGAGTCGACAGATGAGAGAACAGTATTACCTAATTGTTTATTGAGCCCAATGGCAAGGCAGATTCACGGAGTAGTTCATCTTGGGAGAGATGCCATGGTGCGAGTGTTCAGGCAAACTTGTTTTAACCCACGATTTCGTGTGTATGCTGAAGCAGTGTGTCATAGGTGTGTTACATGTCAACAAATGAATGTTGGAAAGAGAACTGTGGTTGCAATGAGTCATATTGGAAGATCAGGAGGGCCTTTTAATAGGATACAGTTGGACTTTATCGAGATGCCTAGGTGCAATAGGCTGAGATATGTTTTGGTGGTAGTGTGTATCTTTTCACGTTGGGTTGAAGCCTATCCAACTAGACGATGTGACAGTCTCACAGTGGCAAAACTGTTGTTAAGGGAACTGATACCACGGTTTGGATTTCCGACCTCAGTGGAGACAGATAGAGGAACACACTTCCATAGTGAAATCATGAAATTGTTATGTACAGCTCTAAACATTGATCAGAGATTGCACTGTAGAGACAGGCCTGAGGCATCTGGCCTTGTGGAGCAGATAAATGGCACAATCAAGATGAGGGTGTCAAAGGTTTGTTCGTCAACTTCATTGAAGTGGCCAGAAGCGCTACCATTGGTATTGATGAGTCTGCGTAGTACTCCTGATAGGAGGACAGGACTCTCTCCCCATGAGATATTGATGGGAAGAGCTATGCGATTGCCTATGGTGCCAGCTACAGCACTGATAAACATCACAGATGATTTGGTTTTGGATTATTGTAGGGGACTGGCTGACGTGGTTAATTCTGTGTCCCATCAGGTCGAGGCTGCGACTGCATCTACCTTGAGAGACCTGCTGCATGATCTTAACCCTGGTGACTGGGTGCTTGTTCGAAAGCATGTGAGGAAGAGCTGCCTTGATGCTCGCTGGCGAGGACCATACCAGGTGATCTTGGTTACAAGTACAGCTGTGAAGTGTGGAGGATTACCAAACTGGATCCACGCTTCGCACACTCGCCGCGTTCTAGAACCTGAGGAGGCAACGATTCCTCTTGTTCCGAGGAGTACAACTGAAACTGACACAGAGAACGAAGGAACAAGTCGAGTCGTAAGAATTCCTGAAGGGGCTGAACAATCAACTGAGCAAGAAAACCAAGATCAAGCTGCTCCAGAGTTGAGTTTAGATCATGAGATAGATGAGATTGCAGAAGTGAACTTTGAACCAGATCAACATGAACGGCCTGATGCAGAAGGATCAAATCAAGAGGAAGAGAGGAGACCAGGTGCAGAAGCAGAAAAGTGGCCAGCAAGAAAATAAAGGCTGAACATAAGGCTTGCATCTGAGAAAAATCTCGCTCCGATTCCTGAAATGTCTGAATCAGATCAAAGTGAAACTGAGGAGAGACCGGATGGTCTAAGACGATCCAGAAGAGAGAGGGTACCGTCTCAAAAGTACGCATCTCCTGAGTGGACGTACCTGGCTGCAAATGCAGAGACCGAAGAATTCCGGAAGGTTGGGGACTGGTACAGTAAGTTACGGAGGGGACACCCTGTCGATTGATATTCAGCTGTTGGTCCCTGGAGTTGAAGCCTTCGGAATCCTAACTTTGACAGTCCCCGATCCACAAAGGCTAAGTGGTTTGCGCTTTTTGATTCTTAACCAGGTTGCTTTCCCCACATTTGGTTGACAGCCCACTGCACAGGAACTGGGAGAGATTCGTGCAGAAATTCTGCAGCTTGTTCTTACCATACTTGGATCTAATATCATTAATGATGAAGCTTGAACTTTGAATGAAGACCTCGATAGGCTTTAGAAGGAAGACAACCTAGGCCCAAGTGGAAGAAGATTTAAATTAGGGACTTTCAATAGAAGAAGAACTGAGGGCTAGGGCTGACTACACCTCTACAATAGGCCATAGATACTGGACTGAATATTGCAATAATCGAATGGGAAAAGGAAAATAAAAAGAAATCGTAAATAACAAAATAAGGCAAGAGGAGAAGAAAAGAGACTTTGATTTGTTTGCGCCTCGAAACCAAAGGTGGTTCAAAATGGAATCTGGAAATCCAAGACGCAAGCAGAAGTGCATAATTGGTACCCTTATTGTTGTGGTGCTTATTGTCATAACTGTGGTGATTATTACATCTTTGGTTGAGTCACACGATGCCGAAAGGAATGGGGAACAGACGACACTTACCCCACCTACTTCAGAGTTCGAAGAGGGTGCATCTCGCAAAAGATAGAGAGATGATTAGGGAAACTAGTCGAATGTTACATGTAGATTTGTCAAAAGGTGATTTCACGCTGAATGCATATGCTCGTTTGTTGTATGAGTATGTTGATACAATGGAAGCGAAAGATTGCTATGTGTGTATGCAACTGCCAGCATTCGTAGAAGAAGGCATTCAATACCATCACTTACCTTTGACCTATGGCATTACATGCAGCGTGTTATTGAGTATGTTTTATAGCAAGGCACATTTTGAGTACTACTTCTCCAATTATGATGTGGTACTCTCAGAAGTCCCCGTTCTTAAATACATGAATAAATATGATTACTATAAGCAGGTGGAGAGGATGTCTACGTATTTTGTGCCTAGTATTAACTTAGATACATCTTATGCCCATGGACACAATTTGACCTGCATGTTAACTGACATTGATAAGAAGTGTGTGGATCAGATAGAAGATCGACATAGGCAGACTTTATTTAGACCAGATCCGAAGCACAAAGTGATCCCATGGACACAGGAGGAATTAGATCATAAGGCAAAGGGGAGTTCTGGTCCAATAGCTTTAGACTATCAGCAGAAAGGGAGACTGTGCATTAGACACCCGTCCACATATTATGACAAAATATTTGTGGGTGAGAGTGATTGTGAACACATTTTCTTGATTGAGGAATCCATTAGAAAGGCGCTGTTGGATAAATTGACAATAGTGCCAAATGTGTACTTTGTGTGCGGTAAAAATGCTTATGTGAAATTGCCCAAAAATTGGTATGGGACATGTTATTTGGCTATGGTATTTCCCAAGATCTTCCATGTGGATGATTTATGGCCTTTGGAAGGGAAGAGATCGCATAGAGGAAAACGTGGTGTAAGTGCGGGAGAAATTATTGGGGATGTATTTGGAGCTATGATACCTAGTTCGAGTGTGATTTTGAATGATGTGAAGATTAGAAAGCTGGCAACTCTGGTAGATAAGCTCTCTGTGAATACGGCCCAAGTACTATTACTTGTTGATGGGGAGATGGTTTCAATAAGGGCTATGGTTCTTCAAAATCGTCTTGCTTTAGATGTGCTATTAGCAAAAGCTGGAGGAGTCTGTAAATTATTGAAAGTTTAACAGTGCTGTACTTATATTCCTGACAATAGTCGGGATATAAGGAAGTACATTAGCAATATTTCAGAGATACATCAAGATTTACGTGATCTAGCTGCTGATGGACTCTGGGAACAAATTGGCAAGGGACTTGGCAAGATAGGAAGCTGGTTTGGAAGTTTGGGACAAGGAATAATGGGATACATCTTGAAACCTATTATAATAGCTGTCATTTGTATAATTGTACTGTTGGGAGTCATTAAGGCTTACAAATGGCAAAGGGCACGACATGCTGAGAATTCTTTGAAAAAGCGAGAGCAACAATTAGAACGACTGCAGGACAGTCATTTTCTGCACCTTAAAGGGTTGGAAAGATTTAGACAGGGACGGCAAGCTACAACCTCTGTTTAGGTCGGTCTCTTCTACAAGGAGAAACTTATGAGAGGGTAAAAAGGTTGGTGTTATGACACTAGTCATAAGAGGGGGGAACTGATAGAGCGCTTGCAGTACTCTAAATTGTAGGGGTGCACTATACTCCTGATATAAACGCACTCATATGTATTTTTGTCGTGTGCAGTGTTTTATGATTATTAAGATGTATTTATTCACGTCATATTAGTATTAAAATGAAGTGAGCACGTTCAAGTAGGATTTGCGTGTATTAGAAAACTTAATTCCTGTATGTGTAATGTGCAGGACGAAATTATACTCATATAATGTAACCATGTTTAGTTTAAGTTACCCGATTTGTAGGCCCAAATTGTAGGTTGTTTTGAGTTTCGTTTCTCCTTGGTTGCTCAAGAATTAATTAAATAAATTCTGTTGTGCTCGAAGACAGTGTGTTCTCATCCTACTGCAGGTGCAGGAATTCGACCTCGTTATTCTTAGATTTAAGGAGATACCCGGAATGTCTTTGAAGAAGACTGCAAGGCGAGAGGGGAGGACCTGCTTTTCGTGCCTGGCCTATATCGGAACCAAGGCCACTGGAAGAAGAGTCGACTTAATTAAAGCTTCTGTGGAAACTTACTGAAAAATGTTGCAAATAGAAAAGTTTTAAAGCATGACGTATTGTGGGTTGAACATTGTCTTTTTGTATGATGCGCAGGGACAGATTCGGGGGACTTCTGCCAGTTTTCGGAGGAGAAGGAGCATCTTAGAGTGAGCTCCATAGCTTTAAGCTATCAGACCCATTTGACGTGAGTACTTCTTAGGAAGTTAACACGTGCTGACACCTTTGGGATATGATACAAGGGAAATAGGTAGGATCCTCATAGAGAGCAGAGAAGGGAAAGATTTTGCTCCTTCTTAAATGAAAAGAGAATTGGACTCCGCTTCTATTCTTTGCTGTATTTTGATTTTGGAGTTCATCATATTATGCCTTCTGTGCTGAATGACTTATATTTGTAGAATCGGCTCTATATTGATCTTTCTGTACCTATATACTCTGATATTGAGGTGTGTTTATATTCAATTATTTTTGGCCTTATAATAAATCCACCAAACTGAAATTCGGAGTCTGTGGTCCATTACAGCATGACTAAATCGAAAGTATAATCTTGAATTGTTTTCCTCCCTTCTACCACTTTTAGCAGGCAAATAAAAGATCATCTGCATTAAATCTAGTAGGGAAAAGTAGGAGTAAAGGTTGGCGTAATCAGTGGCTTAATGTTTGTATTACTTACCGGTAATCACATTACTCCTAGTCCTACTCTCGCTTCTCTGCATTACGTAATGAGGCCCCTGCGCCTCGTAGACACACCCCCTATAAAAATGCTCCGCCCCCTCCACATTACCTGTACGTACCAAGCCACCGTAGACACAGTTGGCCGGGCCACCGGGAGGGAGGGCGGGCCGTAATGGAGAGAAGCGAGAGTAGGACTAGGAGTAATGTGATTACCGGTAAGTAATAGAAACATTACCTCCACGTCCCTCTCGCTTCTCTCCATTACGCAATGAGACATACCAAGCCAAGAAAAACCAGGACAACTGTCCAAGCACAAGCCCAGAACATCGGAACAAAACGCACCAAAGAAGGGCAACCAAACAGGAAAGGCAAGCCAGACGCAACACAGCTGACCAAAACCCAGAGGCAAGCCCAGCCCCCAAACACGGGCAAGAAAGAAGACCCAGAAAACAAGGAGCCGAGGACCCCCCAGGCCAGCAAGCAGACGCCACAGGGCAAAAAACAGCAGAGCCAGAAGGCGTAACCCCCCACAGACAAAAGGGGAACACCAGAGAGTCCGCCAAACAGGAGGGAAATCCCCAAGAGGGACACATCCACCGAGGGAAGGACCACCCCACAAAGAAACAGGAGACCAGACCGACCAACAGACCCCAGCCACGGGACCGCCAAGCCCAGAAAGGCTAGCCCAGGGCACCAGTGGCAGAGAAACAGAAAAGGGAACCATGTGCAAGAGCACACCAAACCCTCAACCAACAGCCAATGCAGAGCCAAAGGAGACCAGGCAGACCCCCAAAAGGCACCTGCACAGAAGAGGCGACCAAAGCCGAGAGACCAAGGCAGCAACAGCCACCCAGCCCCAACCGGAAGACGCCAACCCCGGAAATGCCCGAGAAGGCACCAGGAGAAAACGCAACCACAGGGCCACAGAACCGGAGAAGCCAGACCCCCACCAGCGCCAACAACAGAGGAACCAAAGGAAGAAGACCGGCAGGAGGCCCAGAAAAACCAGACCCCCAACCCACTGAACCAGGACCCCGGAACAAGGTCAACAGAGGAAAACCAGCAAGAGGCCCGCTGACCAAGGAAACCGCAGGGGAACCAACCCCAAAACGACACCCCCAACATCCCCAAACCGAACCGCGGAGCAGCGGAAGGAGGACCCCGAACAGACACCAGGGCAACCCACGCCCATGCCCCACAGTAAACAGCCCAGAGACCAAACGGCAGGAACCGGAAGGGCCCAGACAGAACAGCGAACCCCAAAAAACCACAGAAGACACATACAAACAGGGACGCGCAGGAACGCAACCCGCAAAATGAAAGCAGGCAAGAACGCCCCAGAGCCAAAAGGCAAACACCCCACCGGAAACAGCCACATCAACTAACCAGCCACAGGACAGGCGCACACCACACAACCCAAGCCAGGTGCACAGCCCGTGGAACCGGCAGCACGGCGGAAGGCAGACGCCAACCCCCTCCAAGCCGAAAGGCCCACAGAAGGAAAAGGAATGGGGAACAGCCCACCAGAAAACCAGGGGCAGCCACAACAGCCCACCAGCCACCAAAAGAACCCAGCAGTCCAGGACAGCAGAGGAGGCCGCCACCGGCACCCCAAGGAGCGAAAGAAGCAGTGGCCACAAGAGGAGCACAAAAAGGAACCAAGCAGAACGCACAAGACCACAGCGCCGCCCCCAACCACCCAGAAATGGGAGAAGCAGGAGCCAGAGAACACCGCCCAACCACGGAACCGAAGAGGGCAAAGCCCAAACCGGACCACAGAAAGCCACAAAACACAGACCACAAGCCAGGAGAGTCAAGCCAACAGCACCAGGCACACCCAGGCGGGCACCCATCCAGGCACGAATCAGGCCCGACCCAGCCCAATCCCCGGGAGAAGACAAGAACAGGCAACCCACGGCGGCAGGGCCACAGGAAGAGGAGACAGCGAAGCCCACAGCACCCGGCAAGCCCAGACAGACACACAACCAGGGCCGACAACGCCGAACGACTGAGAACAGACGCAGGCCGGAACCACCAGGGCCGAAAGGCCGCAGGACACAGACGCCCCCAACCAGAACTGCAGACGCAACACCCTGGAAGACCACAGGACGGGACAACAGCACCTGCGAAACCGGTACACATGCCCCACCGGTACAAGAAGGCAGGCAAGGCCAAAACCAGAGGTCAGCCAACAGACCGAAAAGCCACCAGAGGCCGGCAAACCATCGGAACAGCAGGCAAAGAGGCCCAGTACAAGAAACCACCAACAGGCGGAACCAAGACGGAACAACCAGGCAGAAAGAAGCCACCACGGCACCCCACCAAACAGCACACAGGGGAAGCCAAAGAGAAAAGACCACAGCCATACGCAAGGGGGAGAAACTGCACACAGAGAAGCCCCCAGAGCGACGAGCAACAGCCCAAACAGACACCGAAGCCGAAAACAGGGACCCCGGCAGGAGTGCACTCCTCCCCGAAGGCCCCCATCGCCACAGGAAGCCGGAAATAGAGGAAGCACAGAAACGCAGGGGAAGGCCGGCCCGAAGCCCTGCCCAGCATCCAACCCGGATGCCCAGCAGCCGGGGGGATGCCCCCAGCAAAAACAGCGCCAGGCCTGCAAGCACCGCAACGCAGACACAGAGGCAGAACACAGGAGAACCCACAATAAATGTGAAAAAGGACAGTCCACTTTGTCAGGAAACAACCCAACAACAACAGGCATAGCACCGCAATGCATAAAACAAAAAAGGACGTCCAACCCAGACGGACGGAGGGGCAAAGGGAAAGGAGCACCGCACCCACCATCAACAGACCCCCACCACAGAGGCAGAGAGGCCCAGCACCCGAAACAGAAGGGCCAAAAAGGGAGCAGCACCCGTATCGAGGGGCCCAACAAGCCACGGCGACAGCCAGAGCACCGCTCCGAAGTGCAGCGACAAGCCCAGGGACAGCCGCAGGGGAAGGAGGCCCCAAAACCCAGGAACCATGACAGAGCCGAACCCGCAGATGGAACAGAACAACGCCAGACATGGATAGACAGGACCACCAGGACGAAGGGAAACCCTCGCAGCAACCACCAGAGGACAAGCCCCCATAAGGAAGGAAAGAGTCGAAACCCAGAAGAAAAGGCCAGGCAGACAGGGAAAACCAGAAAGACAACCCGGCAAGACCCAAGGCCAAAAGCCACAAGCAACCCCCACCGACGCAGCCTATAGCACCAGGTACACCCCGAGGACTCCCATGCGGGCAATAACCAAGCCCAACCCTGCGTTACCTCTGAGAACAGACAAGAGCAGGGGACCCAGGGCGGACCAGCCGTAGGCCCGGCACCCACCCCCAGAGGCAACTGACACCAAATACCAGACGTCGACAAACCATCGTAGGAGCAAGCCTGCACAAACCCCTGTGGCAGGACACGAACACCCGGCACGAAAGCTCATCCCCAGCAAGAAACAGGAGCCAGAGACAGGGAACCACCGCCAAGGGCCGCAAGCGGGCCTGGCCAGCGCCAGCCAGAAACACTACCCAGCGCACCACTGACAGGGAAGCCGAGAGCCAGCAACAATGCCCCACCAGAGAAAAGGCACCGCAGACCTCCAGCTGGGAGAACAAAACCAGCACAAAGGTAGGGACAAGTCTGTCGCACTGCGAGCAGATGCAGTCCCCCTCCCCACGTGGGCCACAGGATACACAAAACAGCACCCCTGGCCATAAAGAGATAAATAAAGAAAAGAAAGGGGGACAGGCACCCCCCCAGATCCCAACAGTGAACCAGCAGGCTCGGAGACGCCAAAACTGTGCAGTCACCCCCCAGAGCATCACCAGCAGGAACCGAGAGGTGCCACAGACCAACAAGCGCACACACCGCGCATGAGAAAAATGCACCCAGGCCGTGGGTCCCGCAAAGTGGCCGCAGAAGCACCAAAGGACCCAGGCGCGTGCTGCGGCAGAGCCCCCAACTGCCCACCCTGCGACCGGCACACAGGCACCCCGGCCGGAGAAAGGCACAGCAAACCTCCGGCCGGCGGAAAGCAGGCCATACAACAGGCCACGCCCACCCAGACCAGAGGAAGGCACCCCCAACCACTGGGAATGGCAGCAACAAAAACAAGGGAGAACGTGCCAACAACACTGGCAACGACTCCCAGCAGCGAGGAGGAGACCCAGCAACCCAAAAATGCCCACAAGCCCACCGGAGGGAAGCAGCGCAGACCACAGGCCCTGCAAGACAAGAACGAGGGAGGAGCAGAGTGACCCACCCGCCGAGACCGCATCACCAGCAGAAAGGAGAACCACATTCCAACAGGCAGACATGCACCGCAGACACTGAGAGGCACAGCACTCCCAAAATCCACAAGCAAGTGCCAAAAGCATGCAGCACCAAGCTGCCTCCGCGCCATCCGGACAGAGCGACAGACAGAGCACCGCTCTGAAGTGCCCCGACACGCCTCAGGAGCACCATAGCCCAAGGAGTCCCGTCGAGTCAGGCCGCACAGCCTGGCCTAATCTTGCGCCACTTCTCCACACCAGAATCAGAGCACAGCGCTGATACGTGCAGACCGGCCACGAGGAAGCCGAGCCACAACCCGTCCCAAAAAACTCACCGAGAAGGGAAGCATCTAGGCAGAAGAGGATAGAATCCAGGTCGGAAGAAACGCCGCCAAAGAAAAGGAGCCAGTAAAAGAGAAGAACCAGCTCCAAGGAACCTACGCTGGAGTGAGCGCACCGCACCCACCCGTACCGTGTCTACAGACACAAAAGAACAGGTATTGTGGAGGGGGCGGTGCATTTTTATAGGGGGTGTCTCTACGAGGTGCAGGGGCCTCATTGCGTAATGGAGAGAAGAGAGAGGGACGTGGAGGTAATAGAAATTTCGCCAGGGCTTACTTTAAGCCTTCTTCCATGCACTTTTGGGGGAAAGGTAGCAAAACAAATGTACACCAGTGAATTATGAAAATATGGTGCACAATAGTAATGAGATACTATATGGGCCTTATATTTTTGGCAGAATGTAGTCTCGAGGCCTTTTCAGCATTTTCCCCACCTCACCTCAAACAGGTAAAAGAAGAGAAAATCGATAATGTTATAAATTTATTAAAAATGGGTATGCTGCAGTTTTGTACATGGAGACTGCAAAAGCAAACCTGTTAAAGATACTTTTGTACAGTGTCAATAGTACACCGTTTTTTTCAGCACTAACCTGCTTAAAAACTGTCTTAAAGCTTACAAAGTAAATGGCAACTAGCTGTGACTATCTGGGCCATTTAACAAAGTGCCCTAACATTTGATAGGAGGAGTCACTTCCGCTAATTCCCAAACACAACTCTATGTGAACAAGAGAAGAAAAGGCTTTCAAAAAGGATTACATTTAATAGAATTCACAAATATATGCGACCTAGTTCTTGCCTTGTAGGCTCTGTTCAATATGTTGAAATAGCCTTAATAACACCACTTTTACAAATAAAAGCATACTTTGTTATTGAAACAGTGCAATATCCTTTGAAAATGTTTCTCTCCCTCACCAATTAAAGTGCTCGAATGCATTGGTCAGGGGCACCTGCTGTTTTAATAGAAATGGTGTGCACACTTCATGTAACAAAAACACTCTCTGCACTCCTTGCTTCGACGTCAGAGCACATGGGCATCAGATTCTAAATGTAAAAGTTACATTATGATTTTATGTTATGTTCTGTGCATTAGCACAGTGCGTTGGTAAGGCATCGCAGCATTTTCATTAATCCTATTTTTTTTTAAATAATCTTTTGTGTTATTTATCCCATTTGATACCAATCGTGCAGTTTTTTTTCTTGAAAAACTTCTTATATAATATCGCACGGATTTAAGATGATACAAATATTTTGGCAGCTGTCTTCATGATAATATGTATTAATGTAGCTCTTGTATGATAAATTATACAAAAATATTGTTTTTAGTGTTAAATGAAATGTAAAAAGATAGATATCCACTGGCTGAATTCCACATTATGGGGGTCATTAAGATGGCGGATGGACTTTCGTCCGTCCGCCATCCAATCGTATTTGGGACCACCCGCCTACAAGGTGGAAGTCCTACAGGGAAAATTAGGATGTGACCGCCACCGTGGCGGTCGCATTGCCCATGTTTGGCATTGTGGCGGGTGCTGCGCTCTGCAGCACCCGCCACAAGCCAAACCAGACACCCCACACATATCCCTGCACTATGTGGCAGGCACCATGCAGTGCCTACCACATGGTATAGGGATATGTAGGGGGCACCATAGGTGCCCCCCAGGACCTATGTCCCAGGGGGCAGAGGGGCCCGCTACAGGCCCCCAAATCCTTTTCCGCCTGTCGTTTTGCTATGGGTTGACCGCCGCAGAACGACCGGCGGAAAGGGATATTGTTATAGCTACGGCAGTGCCTGACAGGCACCGCTGCAATTCTGGGATACCAGGGAGGTCCGACAGGCGGTCGGATACAGACCGCCCGTCGGGTCTGCAGCGGTCGGTGTTTCCGACCGCCACCTGTTAAAATGCCATTGTTATATGGCGGATGGAAATCCCTGGTACGATGGCCGAAACACCGCCACCGACAGCTTGTTGGTGGCGGTCCTTCGGCCATCGTAATGAGACCCTAAGTTACCAGGAATTCTGGGCTTTAATCCCGGCACCCCTCTTGAGCAATTGGTGTTAACCTAGGCAAGCCTAGGTTCCTTCACTAAACCTCAGTTTCATTGACTCTCAGATTTGAGAGTACATTGAAGTAATTCAATTCAGTGTGTGTGGCATATACAATTCACGCTGACATATGCTTCATCAGACTGTAATGTTGCTTCCTGTCTATAAGAACAGAATAGGCTATGTTTAAAGGAGAAATTATAAACTATATCTTTAGTCACTCTTGGCACCTACGTCATTGCATTGTGGGAGATTCTTGAACATTTCCAAGTTTATGGTTCGAAATTATTACCTTAAATTAATGCTCATCTATGCAGCGAGATGCTCTAATGTTCTAAATTAAAGTACAAATGTTAAAAATAAACTTTTTCAAGTTTTAAATGGTTTATGATATTTCTACACTGAATCTGTGGTGTGCTTTGCATTTCACATCTTTCAATCTGTCATGGTTTGGCTCCTAGTGTTAAGCCAGACCCCTGGCTTGCCACGGGTTTAGTTTTCCCATTCTTTTGCTGGCTTGTCCACCTTTTCAGTGACTGATCAAAGATGCCACAGTGAAGTTTTTTATGCTAGAGATCAAGTGTGAACTATGCACCTGAAAATACATTTTCAGTTTGTAATTCTTTATTTCTTAATTAACAAAAATCATTGCAATTAAAACAATAATATAATGAATAAAAACAATTTCCATATTAGCTGATTAATATACAACTGTGCAGAAAAAATAATGTTTTTATGGTTACATGCCACACTAGAGCATTGATATCAAATATTCACATGTTTTATCGCAGTCGCTCATTAATCATAAAATATTAACATATAATGGTCAGGTTCCCAGAAATATACAATAAAAACTATAGACATTATGTAACATGGTGCAAATAAGCTATAAAGTGCCTTAGTGTGAGAGCTGTAAACAGTGGCGGCTCGCTCAGGGAGTGCTGTGGGGCGGTGGGGCGGGGAGGGGCTGGGTAGTTGAGTCGGACATACGACGGGCAGAAGTAAAGTAAGTAAATAAATAAATAAAACTATTTACCTTGCGCTGGCTGCATCGCTGAGTTGGCGATGCAGCGAGCGCAAGGTAAAGGTAAAATCAAGAGCTTCTCACTTGCTCTGTATAAGACTGACTGTTTTTCACACAATGGTAGCACAAGTCTGGCCTATATATATCTGAAGCACACGCACAATACAGGATGGTAATAAACCTTACCCAAACATCCTCCATAATATTAATATTGTAGGCCCTATTGCCTCCCCTTTCGAGTTTGTTAATGATATCCCAAAAAGTTTTTACATTATTTAGAATAGACGCATGTAAGAAGCTGTGCCATAGCCCTGTTTGGTAACGTGATTTCGCCAACCACACTTCTTGTCTATATGACCTTCTTAGTGACCTCAGTTTATCCTTAAGAGCATAATAAGATTGCTGATATCTATGAGAAAAAACTTCCCATGCAGCTCTACTAAGTGACTGTTTTAATTTGAGTAACTTAGATGAATACATTTATTAGGGGGGCTTAATGATGTATTCGCTTTTGCTCAATTTAGTGCTTTAAATTTTCCAACCAAAGATGAGGTGATAATATTCCACGTATCCATCATTGATCCTACCCCCACTAGGCCCTGATCACTATCCTTTATTAAAACTTGAGCAAACTTCATTATTTGAACTTGTTTTTCCGAGTGCCATACCAGCCTTTTCAAATTATTTGAAGAATGAACAATATTTTGAAGCTCATTGGATTTGGGGTTACAGCTTATTGGCAGTTGTAGCGTTAATATCTGAGGGTTATGGTCACTTCCAAGTCGAGGAGTCACCTTATATTCAACAATTATTGAACCCAGTTTATCTGAAACAAAAGTGTAATCAATTATTGAACTATGCTTGGACTGTTTAAAAGATGGAACTAGCCTTGATTTAAACAAGGATTTTTCATTTAACAAAGTTAGCCCAAGCTGTTGCAGATTGTCGCGACACATGTTGGCAATACCATTGCTCGTCCTACCTGAAGAGTTAAATGTGACCAGATGTATATTAAAGTCAATAGAGATGATCAAACCGGCATTTGGATACCGAAGTGCTAATCTTCTTATGATGTCCCACAATATAAACAGCTGGGTCAACTTATTTTTCCTCGTAATTAGATAAACATTCAATATTATCATCATATGGCAGTTATACTGTAATAGAACACCTTCTATCCATGCCAACTGCAAATCAATTGCTTCTACTGTTAGTCTTAATTCAGTTGCAATATAAAATGAGAGATCGCCCTTTGCTCTGCCTTGTTTATTAGTACGTGTGGCTGGAAGATAAAATTCATTAAACCCCAGAAATAGATTATCTAGCTCTCTCCATGTTTCTTGAAACATTAAAATTTCAAAGGCATTTAAAAAAGAGTGTGTATAAGGGTCGGCCAGCAAATGGGCTAACCTGTGCACATTCCAGGAACATATTCTCAAATGTATATCATTTTCACTTGCAGCAGGCAAAGTTCAGTCATCATCACCTAAATACACATTTGCAAGAGTTGCTGGGAGCCATGTCCAATCATCAAATTGTGTTTTATTTTTAGTTAACAATTCACATGTGCGCACTTTTTTTAATGTGTTAGTAACTAACAGACCTGTGTTGTGAACTGATTTATGGGATTGACTTTTACAATCAACCTATTTTTCCACTCTTAGAACTACTACTTCTAAAATGGGAGGATATTTTGAAGGGGTGCATTTCTTAATCTGAATGCCCCATTCCATGAAACATAAACTTGAATTAAGAATTTTGTTTGCTATTTCATTGGTAGTCCAGGTTGTAATAGTGGACTCACAGGCTGAATTTGGACAAATTTGTTTAGATTAGACAGAAAGAAGATCCATAGATTTAATAAATGTTAATTCAGAAATTGTTAAAATGAGTTTTAGGATTGAGCTCCGATTCAAACTATCATGTATGCCCCTAGATTTGTATAAGGGGCGGAAAACTAATTTCAGGGTATTAGAAGATTGATTTTCCTGCATAATCCTTGTAGGTATTGCTAGGCCTGGTTCATTGTTGTTGGCTAAATAGTTGTTCTGATGTCCTCCAGGAGATGATGGTCTCTGGGTTACACCAGACCTGTACCCATCAGCCAAAAAAGCCCCAGGCATTCTCTGAATAGCATGACCCTGTGACAAGGACATAGCCACATTATTTATAATTGGTTCAGTCAGCATTTGAAAATGACAGTCCATTTCTCCGAAAGTATTTCCGTGCACCTGCTTGCTCTCTCGCCTATTCTGAATACCGCTATCATTTTGCATAGACACAATCCCATTATTAATACCTGCAACGTCAATAATGCTTGTAGACCCATTTCTACTGCCTATAGGAAGGCTCTTTACCTGTGTCTTCAATAGGGAGTTTAGCTGATTTGTCTGGGTAGAATCAGAGGGAGTATTTGCACCCTTAAGGGATTGGTCCTGCCTTTGTAGTTTCTGAACAGTCGGTTTGAAGATAGAATAACAATCCGTGGGTTTAGCCTATTTGTCCATAGTTTTCTTAGCTTTGTTCCGAGCCTTCCGCAGCCTTTTTTGTTAAAGGGGGGGTCACCACTAGTGCCATCACCTAAGGCCGTGGAATTTAAAATGTGACTTCTCTCTAATAGCATTTCCTGTTACAATAGGACTTTCATCTGTAACAATATTTATCAACAAACCTCCATCTAACTTCCTAGCATACCCAGCTAAACCACTGGCTATATGTGCGGGAACATAACGCTGAGCATTTTGAAGCTTTGTACTCACACCAGTTGCCTCTGTCCCTAAGCCAATATGGGGAGGTAAAGGTAGTTCTGATTTCGGTTGTACGACTAATTTCTTAACTTCATTGATAAAAGACCCTACTATATTCGGAAGTTCCGACACATTATCTAAAATATGTGAACAGGTACATTTAATTAGTTGGTTATTAACATCCAATTTGGCTCATACCACCAGGTTAGTTAAAATGAGCAATTTTGTGTCAATCCCCACCACATATACTGCTAAGGTATTTAATAGATCCACCTGGATATCAAGTTTGTTGGAATAAAAATTTAACGCTGTTGTTATTGTGATAGAGCGAAATGTTCTTGTGAATTGTAGGGGTGCATCATAATCACTGATAGGCCGCACCCACATGTATTCAGACATATACTCGTATATTTAGTTGTATACTCATGCATGTTTAGTAAAGAATGAATAGTTCGCTGAGACAAGCGAATCAGCAGCATAATGGTGTTAGGATAATGATGTAATGTAATGCTGTTAGACTTGGCACCATTGGCGTGGGTCTCCCTTCCATTTTTTTGCTGTTGCCTCTTATGTTTTGCTGGTTTTAGATGCTTTTGGGCACTGTGCCACTGCTGTTCAGTGCCACAGTGCAAGTGCTCCCTACTGCAAATTGATGTATGGATTAGTGACTCCATGATTGGATGATTGGTTTACTTGTCAGTCCCTAGTACAGTGCACGGAGTGTGCCCAGGGCTTGTAAATCCAATGCCGCTGGTGGGCTTGCAGCACTGGTTGTGCCACCCACAGAAGCGGCTTGTAAAATGTGTCTCAGGCCTGCCATTGCAGAGCCTGTGTGCAGTCTGTGACTGCCATGTCGACTTGGCAAGTGCACCCACTTGCCAGTCCCTAAACCTTCCCTTATCTTCATATCAGACACCCCTAAGGTAGGCCCAAGGGCAGGGTGCATTGTAAGTATAAGGTAGGACATGCCCTGGTGTGTGTGGCATGTCCTAATAGTGAATTACAGCCATTTTCGTTTTTCACTATTGCAAGGCTACCTGTTCTCCATAGGCCAGAATGGGCAGTTTGATTATTACACCTTATAATCCTAACTGACCCAGGGAACATGGTAGAAAAACGAAGTTAGTATGCCTGAACTCAGGATGATAAAATACATCTTTTAGTGAAGTTGGTTTTAACATTCTTTGTTTGAAAATACCACTTTTAGAAAGTAGGTATTTTCTTGCCTAAACCATCCAGCTGCCTCTGCTCAGGTTGTGTATTGTGTGTCTGGGTTTGTGAGTGACAGGGGCTGGGGGATTCCAGGAGGCAGGGTGAGTCAGCACTAGGCTGAATAGGTCTGCCTGAAGGAGGATGGGTGGGAGGAGTTGCACCTGGGTCTGAATAGGGCTGTGCCTGCCTTCCACAATGCTGGCTCCACCTCCTGCCGGGCGTCTGATGGCTCTGCCCCTCACTCTCAAAGGAAAGAAGGAGTCAGAAAAACAAAGTGCTCCAGGACTGACCAGAACTGGTTTGGACTAGGCAAAGGCCTCTCTGCCTTCAGAGAACAAAGGGAAAAGGTGTATAAAAGGGGACCCAGACCCCTAGGAAATTAGATCACTTCTGGGAAATCAAGAAACATGTTGCCAAGGAGAAGAACCGGAGAAGCTGAAGGAGGAGTACTGCCCCTGTGCTGTTTTGCTGATTGGGGTTGGCCTGCAGTGGTTGCTTTCTGCCAAGGACAGGAGAAAAGACTTTGCTGTGCTTTGTCATCTTGAAGAAGGGAATCTCCAAGGGCTTGAACTGAGCTTGCCTCCTGCCTGAAGTCACAGGGACACAAAGACTTCACCCCTTCTGTTTGCCTGCATCTGGAACTGCTGTTTTAGCTGCTAACAGAGGGAAATTGCAACACCGACGCCGGCGAGCGACGCCGTAACCTGCACCGAAGCCGTGGGCACCGCTCGTGAAGAGCACGACGCACCGCCCGACTTGCACCGTAGGCCCGACGCCTGCCGACGCCGTGCGACATCGACTCCGAAGCCGTCATCGAGGCCGCTGCCTGCACCGGAGCCGAGGACACCGCTCGTGACGCTCACGACGCACCGTCCCGACTCGCACCGCAGCCCCGACTTGCACCGTAGGCCCGACGCCTGCAGACGCCGTGCGACATCGACTCCGAAGCCGTCATCGAGGCCGCTGCCTGCACCGGAGCCGAGGACACCGCTCGTGACGCTCACGACGCACCGTCCCGACTCGCACCGCAGCCCCGACTTCACCGACGCCAGGGCTTCATCATCGCGGAGCCGATCCTCGACGTGGGTGACCCCCGAATCCATCGACGCCGCACCATCGTAAGGAACCGACGCTCGCCGCCATCCGTGACGTCACCTCCCCGACACAGTAAGGAACCGACGCCTCACCTCCCTGCGCTGCAGTAAGGAACCGAGACATCACCTCCCTGGGGTCGTAAGGAACCGGCGCCGCCGGCGCCAACGAAGCATCACCTCCCGACGCCGTGCACCGTCTTTGTTTTCATCGAATTCCAGGTACTGTTCTTTGTGGGTCTGCTCGACTCCAGGCCCGACGCCGCGCACCTCGCGGTCGGCGCCGTACTTTGGGATTTCCACCGGTCACGACGTCGTGATAACTCCAAGTGGAGTTATTTGTTGCTACAAGCTTTATTTGATTGACTATCCTATTTTTGAAGATAACGTGAACTGTCTCTATCATTTTAAGTCTATTTTTGAGTACAGTATTGTGGATTTTTGCTATTGGGTCTTGTGATAAGTCTATATAAAGATTACTTATTTTTACATAAACAACCTGTGTGGTGTCCATCTGTAGTGTTTTCACTGTATTACTGTATGTGGTCACAAATGCTTTACACACTGCCTCTGAGATAAGCCTGTCTGCTCGTGCCAAGCTACCAGGGGGTGAGCAGGGGTTATTTTAGGAGTGTTTCCCCCTTATCCTGACTAGAAGCAAGGGTCCCTATTTGGACAAAGGTGCAGACCATTGCCAACTAGAGACCCCCAGTTCTAACAAATGCTTATTGAATTGTGTGAATGTAATGCATAGAGGAATTAGTTCGAGTGTGTAATGTAATTGCAGTAGTTTAAACGTGCACCATATTAAAGTTGCACATGTAATCCATTGTTTGCATATAAATTATAATGAAAATGCTTATAGGGAAACGTAAGATGTGTGTTTAAAAGTCATATGTAAAGGCCTGACTACATATATGCTTAGGGAAGGCCTGGTATATTCTTATGTTAGCTTATTTTGTAGGCCGAGAAAAGTTTCTCTTGGTAAGGCTCTCTGGGCACAAACGGTAGATTTAATTTGCACAGTAGAAGGTTTCTGTTGAAAGTATCTTTCGTTGCAGGTGCAAGGACACATGTCTCGTTAGTAAGACTAACTCTTTGTTTTCGAAAGCTAGAGAGAGGGGAGGCATGGTACGGGGAGTGAAATGGAATTTAGGGATGATACTTTCAGCGGAGAAGGTGCCTGGGACTCAAGGTCATCGCAACCGTCCAGGATGAAGTAACCGTTTCGATGGAAAAGCACAAGAAAGAAGACCTGGCCAAGGAGGCGTGACAAAGGCGTGTACAATTGTATTGTGGTTTTGTATTAGGGATAGTGCCCTGAGGGAGGAGGCCAGAGAAGAGGTAGGGGAGACCTGAGAGAAGGACAGAGCTGAGCTTAGGTATTACGTGATTGCACTTCTTAGGAAGTCTTCACAGCTGACACCTTTTATTCACTCTTGCCTGGGAAAATCGTTATGCAGGGATGTCACTTAGCGGTAGTGTAGGGACAGCAATTGATTTTAAGCTTGCTTAGGCCAATGAAGAGCAATTTAGAAATTGGAGCAATCATAGTCTGGTTGATCCTTCTAGAACTTTCTATTCTTCTTATCCTGAGTCGGATGAGATTTCTGCGTAGATTATTATTTGTATTAGTGCCCATCTATTTCTTTAACCTCGTGTTGAGGTGCTTGCACGTTCAGTTATTTTTGGCGATAATAAATTCTCAAACTTGAATTCGGAGTCAGTGGTCCTTTCAGATAAAATGAATGCTGATATATAACCTGATGAGATTCTCTCCTTTACACTATTCAACAGGTAAAAAGATCTTGGCGACCAGAAGGTTCTTATAGATAATTAGATAAGAATCGGCGTTATCAATTGCATCCATTGTACCCATAAAATTTTGCAATACTCCGTTATCTGATGAGCTTTGATGTTGGGGGACACTCTTCTGCAAGTCTAAGTACCCCATACTTATCCAAAAATGAAAGATTTGCAGAATTCAAAGAGTTGTCTAGTTGGTCAGTCTTCTAAAGCCCCTGGTCAGAGCCTCTAAGGTTACATTTTGGGGGGATTAAAGTTGGTTGTGAGTCAGAGTATTGGTCACAATCCCGTATTACAGGGCTAAATGGATTCATACTGTTTTTTTTATTTAGTGACTGATTTATAGACTCTCCTAGATTCTCGCAGACTCTTGCGTTCTTAGATATAGGTAATTTGGAAAAACTATGATTTGATTGCATATCGCCAAGCAAATGACTGATACATCACATTCACTTAGATCACTATAACAATCAGTTGCAACCTGAGCTTCGCCTTCCGCCTTTATGGGATGGCTCTTTTGAACAGGCAACATTATTTGATTTGTTGTCATGTTTAATTGACAAACTTCAGGATCAGGCTCCGAATGTACTTGAAACCTTAACCACTGTTACGTGAGTGTTCCCTCTTTTGGATGGGATAGATTTTGTGGCAGTAGTTTTTAAACATGAGACAGCATTATCGGCAGACTGTTGCAGACAATCTCCCGGCGCATCTCCCTGAATTAACACACCTTTGCACACTGCCAAAGCTATTGTTGGTGAGCATAGAGTTGCTGAGGCAGGTGTGGATAAAGACACCCTCCCTCACATTGAACTTTATGTGACCATTTAAAATAGCCCATAATACGGGACTAGGAGCCCTGAGCACCAATGTCGATAACAGTCTTAGATGCTTGATTGGGGACCA
This sequence comes from Calotriton arnoldi, assembly GCA_963921515.1. Lineage (NCBI taxonomy): Eukaryota > Metazoa > Chordata > Amphibia > Caudata > Salamandridae > Calotriton > Calotriton arnoldi. The sequence goes on along the minus strand of CAWUFW010005221.1, from coordinate 1,023,508 downwards.
TTTTTACATGTTCCATACTTGATGATACCTCAATGTGGACTCTAGCATATCCTCAAGATCCATCTCACTGCTGCGTGATGTAGTCTTTTGGACTTGGGCTTTCTTGACAGTCTTCTGCCTTGTTGGTGACTGTAACTGTAGCGACCCTCTTAGACGACTTGACCTCATAGTATAATAATTCGCCAATTACCCTCTGGGGTGCAGAAATTCAAGATAGCTAGCAACAAATTGGCCACCTTTCCTACCACACTTAGCAGTACACCAGGACTCCAGGGAGACACAATATATTGGCTGGGGACAGCTTGAGTCACAGGGCCTTACACAGAGTCGCAGAGATGGTATACTGCTAGCTGTTTCCATGCCACCAAAAGGGGGGCCAAGGCCCAGGCCAAATGCTTGCAGGAAAACATACCACAGCGCACCACAGCCATGATCCTGCTGCATTTATAAGTAGAGCTGAGCAAAGGTTGCAGGAGCATATGAGGTTAAGAGTTAAAACAAAGTACTGCTGTCTGGCCGCCACAGAGTGGGATCTGCAGCAGCATATTTATCCAACTGATCAAGTGTGAAGCGTAGGATTATAAAATCGCAGTTGCTGCTCTAGCTGAAGCTGTAGCCAAATACCAGAAAAAATACCAAACAAATAAAGGACCAACCAGCAAACTCAACAGGCTGTTGCCTGGTCACTTCCTGGAGCTGGGAGCCAGAGCCGGCTTGGCAATAATCCTTCTCTTTCCTACTCTTCCCTCACTCCCTTCCTCTCCCCTCTGGTCTCCTCTGGCAAGAGCACAGTAAGTGAGCCAGGGACCAAGGGGGCTAAGGGAGCCGAGGCAGCTGAGGTAAAAACAAAAGACTCCCAAGACTCCTGGGATTCCCTGTGCAGGAGCGAGAGGTAAGTGGAGGGGTAATGGGAAGAAGCAGCTGAAATTGGGGTGGACCTCCAAGAAACCTTGTCCAGTTCAGACCCCAAGACCCTAAGTACTCCAAGGGCAGAATTCGGCAAAAATTGAGGCAGTAACTGAGGGCAGTGGGCAGTAACTGCAGGTGATGGACAGGGCCTCTGCAGGGGAGCAAGCCGCACCAGCCTACCGCTGGCCGCTTCCGTTCTGCCTGGAGGCCACCGCAGCTCTAAGCCTAAACTCCTGTGGCACGCCCCCACTGCTCTTCGCTGCTCCTCACCGTTTGCTGCTCGTTCATCCGTGTCCACGTCCTTGTTTTCACCCTTCTGGCAACTTGCGCTGGCAGCAGGGCTTTAAGTGGGATGAAAAAACGGGGGGGTCTCTCAAAGGGGCGTGGCCAATGTAATTAAGGGCGTGGCTTAAAAACACATAAGCTAAAAATCTGTGCTTAGCATAGTGTGCTGCCCGACTTGTATTTTGCTGTTTCTGTCATTGCATCCAGATATGATACAAGTAACATCATACCTACAACAAGGCAGGACTATTGGCTTTGTCAATGGTTGTTAGTTGCATAAGATAAATAAGCAGCAACTATGGCTTGTTATATATAATATTGAAAAAGCTTCCACTTAAAGCCCTGCTGACACCACGACGATGTTGCTGCTCCTGCGTATCAAAAAGAGAAGGGAAATCCAGAGAGAAAATGACTCTTTAAAGGATTTCCCTTCTCTTGCAATGCTCACCTGGCATGACGTCCGTAACTTCTCCACTAGTGAGAAGAGCAGTGTGAGCACGCGCACATCGATGTGCCTGCTATCACTGAAGTCCCGAAAAAAACGGAGCAGTGTGAGCACGCGCACATTGATGTGCCTGCTGTCACTGCAGTCCGGAAAAAAACGGACCGCCTCCAGGGCACAAAACAGAGCCCGATAGAGACCCGGTTCGAGGCCTCTCTAAAAAAACTGCCGGTGCTCAGACCCGGTGAGACCCGGCCCACTTAAAGCCCTGGCTGGCAGTGAGCGGTGTATGGCGGATGGCAAGAATCAGTGAAATCAGCCACCAGCAGGGGAGGGAAAGAACCGATGGAGAACGGCAGACAGCAGATGGAGCAGTGGGGGGGGGAGTGGAGAAGGAGCGATCCAGAGCAACGTCCTTCCTGAGCTGTAGCTAACGCTGCAACATGTGATGCAGCACGTCAGGATGTACTGACAAGGAAAAGCGCTGTCTCAGGCAATGTTACCAGGGCAGCACCGAAGCTCCCTCCAAAGCTATAGGCGAGTTTATCCAGGGACATAGACATTAGATTGTAAGGTAAATGCAAAACAAGGTAACCGAGGGTGAAGCAAACTCAAATCAGAATATGTAAGGTGGGAGAGTAGCAAGATGTCTGGTTGAGAAGGAAAGGATTGGTTACATCTGTAGAAACTGCTAGTAACCAAATAATATTTATCTCTTACGCTGTGACTCTGATACAGAAATTATTGCATGGAAACCAAAATGACTTTGCAGTAAACAATAAGAAGAATCATTTGTAGCGGGTAAGAGTGGAATAAACTATCAAGCACTAAGGATACTCTCCAGCTTTGAACAGCAGCCTGACAACTAACACCATTGCCATCCTGCAGTGACATGAAGCTCCTGCCGGATTCTAACTGGAAGACAGGAAAATGTTTAAATGATGAATGCAGCACATCTTCTTCTTTACAAAAAAAGACAAAACAAAGCAACATTGAAAATAAATTGAAAAAAAAAAAAAAGGGAAAGCACTTAACATATTATAGTATATTGACTCACACTACACTTGTATAACCTGAATCAAAATTATGACTGTGGCTAGCTGGATGCCAGGCTCATCCAGAGTATGTGCAGACACATCAGCAACAGCTTTGACACTGTCCTTAAATACAATCTCTCCTTTAACATAGAATATATAGATTATCTTGCTTCATCTGCCTCAAATAGTTCCAACTGCCTCCATGCTTCTTTTGCACTGGCATTGTCCTTCAAAGGATATATGTTCTAGATCCAAATACAACATTCACTCTTTAATGCTCATATAGGGGCATATGTACAAGCCCGTATTGCCACCACAACATCACTTTTACGGACGTTGTGGTGGCGCTACGGGCTGCACCTTATGTACAAGGCAGCGTTAAGCCACTTAACGTAGCTTAACGCTGCCTTGTACATAAGGCACCCTTTCACGCTATGGTTAGCGTGAAAGGGGCGTGCAGTGGGTGTTGTGGTGGGCGTACCACCACAACACCCATTGTATTTGATGCTGCCCCCTATGTACAAAGGTGGCGTACATAGGAGGCAGCGCCAAAATTAAGACCAGGAAAACCCTGGTCTTAAGTTGACGAAACAAGGAGAAATGCATTATTTCTCCTCGTTTTTACTTTTTCCATGTGTGCAGCCTTGTGCAGCACACATGGAAAAAGCTAAATCCCATGGTTTGTTTATGTACAGGAAGGTGCATATATAAAGGTGATATCATCAAGTTTTGTAGGGGGATATGCTGAATGCGACCAAACATCCTACATCTCTCTAGCTTGCAGCCGCGGCCCGTGCAGGTAAGAGTAGTGGGGTGGTGGGGCCAGGTGGGGTGGGATTTTGACAGACAATGACGAAGGAAAATGAATTATTTATTTATTTTTCTCTCGTGGTCGACTGTCGAATCCCCACATGGCCCCACTGCCCCACCGCTCTCACCTGCATGAGCCGCGGCTGCTAACTTGTCCATCTAACTAACTTTAACCTTTTTAACAATTGAAGAGAAAAACCTTCCCAAAACCTTCTTATCTCTTCTTGATTTAGGGGGTGAGCCACCATCCCGTCCATGCAGCCCAAACTAAGCAGAGTATGTGGGTCGTCCAATAACTTCTCTCCCCCTTCCACCTCTCCCAGCTCCAAGAGCCGCTTTCGCTGCACACTGTTACACTGGATAACAAATTGAGCCTACTGAACTTTGAGAATTTTGGTTTGAATTGCATGGGTAGTGCGTATATTGGCCCTGGTAGGAAGACAAGCACTGGCTTTCAATAGTCTTTTGTGACTTTGAAGAAACCTCATACCCAGGACCTCTGGAATTATGCAATTCTGCTGATGTGGCATTTTCCACATAATTATGAACATATCATATTTGCCACATAATTCACCATCTAACTGCTGCATATTCTGCAGATTCTAGCAAAAAAAATGTTTCTAGCTCAAACAGATTAAAAAGTTACTAAAAACAGGGTGACAAGTGTTGCCTCCCAATCGATGTGCCCTTTGCAAAGGTTGACTGGTTACATTTTGTTTGCTTATTGTTGTATTTGAATGTTAAACTGGTACTAATAAAGTGAAACCTTTGCCCAGACAGTGTGAACATGCTATCAAATGCGAAAATCATGAAGCAATACTATCACAAAATACGTTCCATTATACTACATATTTTGCCTTTTCTTGCTGCATAATTTAGTGAGCCTTCTCGCATAATATTGTACTCCCCTGCCACATAATTTCAATGGCCCTGCTCCTATCCTCGCCAATATGTAGTGGTTTGTATTGGGACAATGAGGTAATTGCAATCTGCTGAGTGTGCATGTAACTGCAGCTGGACAGATAGATGCTATCTATAGCAAACATATGTCTGAGCTCTGCATACCCAGCGCTTCATTTCTTATAAAAAAAAAAAGAATGGGGGCCAGACCTTTTCTTTGAGGTCTGCTGCTTTTGCTGCAGAATGCCGAGGTTACCAAATACCAAGGCTGCCTACTTTTTATTCCACCTTGTGTCTCTTTTTACCACCCCCTATTCTCCCTTTCTCTTTATTTCACCCTTGCATGTTCCTTTTTCATCCATCTCTCTCTCTTTTTCCCATCAGGCACTTCCTCATGCTTTCTCCTTTATCTGCGTTTCACCATCTTGCTCTTCATTTAAAGTCCGTGGAAAACAAATTGTGTTCCTCAAAAATGAGTGCAGGTGCACACTGTCTGCAATCACCCGCAAGGTACTGCCCATACCATCGATATGACAAAACTCCACTTCTTACTTTATTCCACACTCCCAAGGCACACCTGTGTTCCTGCTCACAAATAGAGTAAATCTGTCTGCACATGATAAAGCTGATGCTCACTTTTTATGTCCACGTGGATGGTGGATCTGCAGGAACACTTCTCCCCCTCCTCATTGAACCTGTCTTTGTACCTCATGTCCCTGAGCTGCAGTGGCACAAAGTCCGTGTATTCCTAGGCTCAAATACTCTCGTTAGTGGTTATCATCAAGTGCACTATTAGGTGCACTCCTAATGGCTTCATAATCCCGATGCATGGGAGCCTGTGCTTGTTTGGTTTATATGTGCCAGTGCCCTTCGTCTTGTGCGGTGTTGTGTGTGGTTGAGTGGTTTTCGTGTGTCAGTACCCTCCTTCTGCTTCATCTGTCTCATGTATGTCACTCATGTATTTGCCTCACGTGTTCCACCACCTCATCTGGCGTTCTGTCACGGGCACCTATTCCCTAAAGTGTAGAATCCTTAATGAAAGCACACTCCCTAAGTACTCACCCTAATCTTTCCGTCTCTGTCACTATTAAACTAGCTTCCTCCTTTTATGTACTTCCGGGTGCTTTTTCCTGTCTTCACAAGCCTGCGCTAATACATGCGCCATACATTGTGCCCTTCACCTGTTACCCGCACCACCCTCAGGGTCCGCCTTGGACAGAAAAAAGGCCCGAGTGCCAAAATAAAAGTGACCTTAATTAGTGAATCAAATTAAGGAAATGTGGCCCACATTTGCAAATCGGGGCAGTTTTGAACTTGCAAAGACAGGCTTTGTAGGTATTTTGCAAGGTATGGGCGACTTAGTGCATTTGTGGCTGGCTTCAGGCAATGTTTGTGGTAATGAAAAGGAGAAAAACAACCCACCGCCAATCAAAAGGCTTCAAATGAAAAGTCAATTGCATTAATAAATAACAAAGAAAGATTCATTTATAAATAGAATAAAGCCAATTTTTGTCTTTATTTATACTTTATACATCAAAATCAACATTTCGAAAACGTAATCACTTATTATAGTTTAACAAAAAGAGGACCTTCTCACCTTCATTAACTAAAACTCATCACACTCGCAAACCTCATACATACCATTTGTTAGAAATTGAGTTTCTATTTGGCATGGGTTTGCATCTCAGTATGCAGATGGACCCAGCCCCTCCTGTGTGACGGCTGTTTGGAAAGTATGCACAAGTCCAGCTGTCACTCTACCATAGACATGGATTGGAGTCAGGCTGCAACGCACAAAGGGTCATAAGCACATAGAAAGGCTCACATTCTAAAAGTGGCATTTCTAAAATAGTAATGAAAAATCCACCTTAACCAATAAGCAGGATTTATCACCACTATTCCAAACATCCAAACACTACTTCTTTTAGCTCAGAAATTACCACTGAAAAACATGTCAGGGAATTCCCAATGCAAACCTATGAGTGGAGCAGGCCTCACAGCAGTGAGTAACCAAATAGGCTGTTTGTCACTACCAGGACATGCCACACAATGAAGGCATATGGCCTACCTTTTACCTACACAGCATCCTGCCCATAGGGCTGCCTCGGGCCTACCTTAGTGGTGACCTATATGTAATAAAAGGGGGAGGTTCAGGCTTGGCAAGTAAATTCAAATGCCAAGTCAATGTGCTAGTAAACTGCGCACTCAGGTCCTGCAGTGGCAGAGGCCTGAGACAGGTTTGAAAGGCTACTTCTGTGGGTGGCACAAGCTGCGCTGCAGGCCCACCAGTAGCATTTAATTTACAGGCTCTGGATATATGAGATACCACTGTACAAGGGACTTACATGCAAATTCAATATGTCAAACAGGTTTAAACCAACCATACTGTGTTTAAAGGAGAGAGCACATGCACTTTAGCACTGATTATCAGTGGTAAAGTGCCCCGAGTACGAAAACCAACAAAAAGAGGGTCAGAGAAGTAGGAGGAAGAAGGCAAAAAGTTGGGGGATAAGCCCACAATAAGGGCCAGATCCAACACATTTATATCTATGACATCATGCAATAGCTCATAAAAACTGTTTTGTATTGTGCCTCAATGACCTAGACCATCGTGAATACAAGATGCATTATTTATCTCTAGATACATTTGTCTAGTTAAAAGTAATCATTATTAATTCTACAAGGGTAGTAGCCTGAAAAACATTTTCAGATCTCTGTAGGGCAAGTCCTCATACAGTTTATGGTCTTGTTAATCATGCACAATATATCTTGTTGTAGTCCATGTCATCTAGGCACATAATATTCAAATGCCATGCCATAGAGGCAATAGCACAGGTGCTGACGCATGTTTCGGTGTAAAGTGGCCAGCGGACCACACACCTTCATCAGGGCGCAAATGGATGATCCAATATATGATAAAAACAAAGGGAGAAAGAGAAGGGGTCGCAGCCCAAAAGTTCTCTGTTCTGACTGAAGGAGTCCAACTGAAATTCTTCATGAACCCAGAGAATGCGGCAAATGAAGAAAGAAGAGACTTCTCATGGACTTGCTATTAACGCTGAATTGACCAAGAACATGCACCTGTTGTTAGAAAGATGGGCATGGGGCCAATACTCCCCAGGGCCACAGGGAAGGAAAAGCAGGATTGAGTCTGTTTTTTGCTATAAGCGAGCTCCAAGGTAAATGTGTCTGTGATACAAAGACCAGGATAGAAGAATAATGATGCTGTGGCAGGCAGCCGCTTTCGCCAGCATCTGAGCGAACACCAAAAGTTTGTGGTAATGTCTGAGAAATAAACAGTAAAACCCACCCCTAGACCATTAAATGGGCCCATAAGCAGCTAAAAACCTGCCCACACTCTGGCTTGTCAGACCAGCCCTTCTGGCACTGTCAGATTGCCCTATAGGTCAGTCCGACCCTGAACACAACTGTCAACATTCCTCACTGCCTTTCCATGTCAGATGGCACACCAGCTGCTTCTTATTCAGGGAAGTAATTTGCCCCATTTGACAGTCACCATAAGGTCATAATGTAGGGGGTAAAACTCCTAGGGGCATATTTATGAAACTATGGCACAGGGTAGCAAGTCATCTTGCTGTGCTGAGATGCACCATAGGGAAAGGGCAGGAATGCACCATATTTAAGGAAATACAGTGCATTCCTGCCTTTCCCCTGTACTGGCACACTTTAGGCAGCCTAGCAATTCAGGCACCCTTGCACTGTGATGTAGGCAGGATTGTTTTTGTGCAGAAAGGGGCACCTTCCTGCACAAAAAAATTCCAGAAGGCATATTCCTCTGTCTATGTGTGCTGCAGAATGTAGCACACATAGAAAGAGGACGTAACAAGGAGAAATAAAGGAATTTCTCCCCACTATGCCTCCCCTGGGAAGGCGTAAGATATTGGCGTATTCCCAGGTCTAAAAGTTCTGATAAAACTGGCTATGCGTCAAAATCCATGGGAGTTCCATGGGAACACCCACCAAGCGCAGAGCAGCACAACACAGTGATTTGTGCTGAGTTGTGCTTCTCCACATTTATGAAGCCACTCAGAGCCTCAGAGCCACGCAAAGTGGCTTTGTGTGGCTTCCTAAATCTGTTTTAGAGGTTTGCGTCATTACGTGGTGCAAACGTGACACAACTCTCTTATGAATATGCCACTGATTGTTTCATAAATGTCTTCATTCTCCACAGATGTTATTCTGTGTCTTTCTTCTCTGTACCGTGGTGACGATGCAATGGTTGTCTTTTGTCTGATGCTCCCAATTTCGTGCTCGCAAATCCTTCCCTGCTGCATTCAGTCCTCCCCCGCTCGTCAAGAATTAAAACACATCTCTCCTTAGTTAAAGCAAACAATTTGCCAATAAATATGCTTAAAACTGTATCTATTTTCAGGAACTTTCTGCAACATTACTCCTATGTAGAAAGATTTTGTCCTGGTATACTGTTTTGTCTTGCTTACCCTGAGTAGACGATTCAGTACACAATAAAATAAAAAATAAAAATCAGCATTGCTTACGCAAGAGTGAAGGTATTCGCTAGGGGTTGGTGAAGTTCCAAAGATGGTGCCATGCCAACTTCAATTACTTTTAATAAACTTTGGAAAGTTGGTGGACTTCACAAAACAGATGTACTTGGACACCACCGTAGCCACATTCCACCGCCGTCGCTTTTACCACCCCTACCCCTACCCCAAGGTCAGGATGTTAGCGGTCAGTTCTCAGGACCTGTCCTTCAGTCTCCCTTCTTTCCCTTCTCACCACTCCTCTTTTCTAATCATTTGCAACAATCCCTCCCTGACCATCACCTCTCTCGTCCTTCTCTGATCATCTCTTCTGCATCCAACTTGTGTGAGCGGCTTAATTCTCCTTCACAGCACCGAGGGAGCATCATAGTTACCGACTGACACACTGGCTCGTCAGGCTGAATGAGTGCCTGACACCCAACGGTCCTATAGCCAGGAGAAGGCTTCCAGGAGCGGTTTCTTTATTTGGGCGTGGGGGCATTGCCCCCTGTTTATTTTCTTGCCCCTAGGTCCCATAAATGTTTTAATTCGATATTTTTCCCCCTGCTAGTCTGCGCAGTGCACTGCTTGTTTTATTACAGCAAGTTTCCTTTCAACAAGAGTGAGGGTGGACGTGAGTGGGGGTGGGGCTTAACTGACACAGGTTCAGAGTGACAGCTGGGGAATTGGAGTGAAGTACACATGTCGGGTTCGACATGTGCCTTGCTGTGCCCAGCCCGGCATGCGCACTTGAACCCTCTCCTATTTGTGCAATGGTAGGAGCCCACGGGATTACAGCCAGAGCCTCGAGTCTCCTAAGGAGCGCTGGGTTCGCCTGATCGAGCCAATCCTCGGACTGCTCCCATGCTGTTGACTAGCAAAAACAGCAAGGGAGCAGCTTCTAGATTGGCTCAGAGTCAGGTGGTGTGGGGGAGGATCTGGCCGGATGCACCAGACTCGAGACCCGAGAGGGCAGAGCGATTGCGAAGGGGCCGCGTCTCAAGGACAAAAGGCAGCTTGCCAAGTGACAAAAGAGGCAAAGTGACGTGCCTACATACACCAGGAAGTATTGTGCCCACTGCCCAGACCAAAGCACCAAGGGGAAGCCCAGAAGATTACTGAGGTGTCGCGCGCAGAAATCCAACAGGAAATGCACACAGCCTCCAAAGCACTACGGTCTGTCTGGTTCACCAAAGCGGAACTGGCTAAGGCAGGACAGAAACCCGATTCCCAGACCATGTTCCGACTTTAACAAAGTTGAACAGTTGGCCCCTGAGTCCCAGCTTGCCTTCTTTGCAGTGGGACGTAGGGTTAAAACATGCAACCCCCCTACCACATATTCTTAATGTGCCCATTCCTCTGAGTTTGCAGCGCCTTGGGGCGATTCATTTCAAAGCTGCCGAGCGCATGCATTCACTCACTCAACGCATGCAGCACTAAAGCAACATGTGGAGCTGTCCCTGTATAGGACAGTGTTTGGGCCCACTTTACCCATGGGGGGATCGAGTTGTAAATAATGTATGTGCCTCTTGTCTGTCTGGCATTGAGGCCCATGGGATCTCGCAGTCTACAAAGAATGTTTTTGTTTTCACAAGTACATGCTGCTCACCAAGCTCTCCGGTGTGTCTTCAATCCCTGTACGGCAAGCGATGTACACAGCATTTCAACCCTTTTTAACAGTTTTTCAAATTTCTTATCTGTAACTGTCTTTATGCTTTGGATAACTACTCATTGCGTACAACGGCTTTTATCTACATCACTGGGACTTTGTTACACTAATGAAAATGTGAAATTGAGTACAATTGAGCTGTAGGTAAAGCGCTAGGCACACACACACAAACACACTCACAGTAGTAGGGCTCCAAGGGTGTCCTCTTAACTCAAATAGTACACACAGTGTATCCCCCCTTTTAGAAGCATTGTGGTCTACAGGTTTGTGAGACTGGGTGTGTGTGTGGGGGGGGCAGCTGTGAGTGAGAGGCAGTGGCTTTGCCAAGGCTGCCCAGGGGGGCCACGTAGGGGACCCTCCAAAAGGGCGGCCGCCTTAGTGCCACAGGAAGGCACAGAAGTCTGCTGACTAGGCTCCCTGGGCTAGGGACCAGGGGGTCTGCTGGCCGCGTCACTTCCGGCCGTGGGAGGGGGACAGGGGTACAAAAGCCTTCCCCCGCCCACTGTACGGTCTCTTGACTGCTACCCGTCTCGCTGTTGTGAGAGGCCGTTCGAGCATCGTGCTGCCATCGGGAAGGAGGGTAGTTGTTATCACACTCGCTAATTACGAGGCTCTGGCCCGGGGGTTGATCATCGATCCCCCCGCACCCCTCCCCCCCCACCCGTTCCGACGGTTAGGTGCTGGGTGTGTGGAGGCCGGGCCGGGTTGGCGTACCGGGGAGATTATCGTCCCGGGAAGAGTAACCCCACGGCCCATTTGGCCGACCCCATGGCAGTCGATGTTAACTCACAACCCCTGCAACCGGCCAGTGTCCTAGCGTCACAGCCTCCCCTTGCGCCCGGGGTCCGTGCAGTGGGCACCCTGCTATGTACGTCCCCGGTGTCACTGTGCAGCCGGCCAGCACGTGCCTCCGGCGTGGGTGCACAGTTTGTGGCTGGCAAGGAGGTGGCGTCCCGGTTTCGACGGCCCGTCAGTTGGCAGGAACGAGGCTGGGGGAAAGCATGTATGTTGGGGACGCGGTAGCTCCCCCCCCTCTCAAGTGTAAATACCCCGACCAGCGTCTCCGTGGGGACCTTCTGACGCTCGGGGTTCGTGCAGTGGGCGCCTTGCTGCTCCCGTCCCAACCCCGCTGCACAGCCAGCCAGCACGGGCCCCCCCTGTGTTAGGGTCTGGATTGCGGGAGGGGCTGCGTGGGATGTGCGCAACCCCACCCCTCGCCCCATGCAGCCACGTGGGCTGCGAGTTTTACGGGACGAGGTGGTCCAGTGGTTAAGGGCATAGACTGCTAATCCATTGGGCCCTGCGCGTGGGTTCGAGTACCAACCCGTCGGTGCATTTTCGAGGTCCTGGGGGAGCCTTGGGTTAGGGTTGGAAAGGCGCTTCAGGGCCCGGCGGCTGCCCTCACCAGAGCTCCAATGCATCAGAGTATCTATCAGCAGCCCGAGCCTATGACCCGGCCACTGTCTGCTGCAGCTAATTGGTTGCGGCCCGTGCGGACAACCAAGCATCATTCTTGGGGCGATGTTTGGAGAGCCGAGACCCCTGCCTGAGTGCTGCACATTTCCCCACCTTGCTCCTGGCGAGCGCATTCCTTTCTGCCGGCCTCGGGGACTTGTGGCTGCGTGGTGGGGGAGGGGGCGAGCGTCGCGTGGCTCCCTCCGTGACGGTATTCCGGGTGAGTTGGACCGGGGCCCCGGCCGAGTGGGCCGGAAGTGGCGTTGTGGGAGAGGGCAGCGGGCGGCGCAAGGTTCCCCTCCTCTGCTCTTTGCCTTGGGCATAGTGCCGTGCTCAGGAGCGGCTCTCGGAGCCAGAGGACGTGGCACTTGGGTGAGCCGGCATTCTTGCTGGGGGGGCAGCGAGGTCGCGTTGCTCCCTCCGCGGTTTAGTTCACGGCGGAGCAAATTTCGACCCCTGGGCCGGATGCTGCAGGGGGGGGGGACAGTGGGCTCCGCGCTGCTCCCTCCTCCACTTCCACCATAATGATGATTGTCAGGGCGTTCTATCAGGCTTATTCTTTTATGTGTGTGTGCCCCTCCGATTATCTACATACAGCCTTTTATAAAAAGTTTGCCTGAACCGGAGCTTGATATTTGTGTGTGCGAGGTTGTCTTGAAGGTAGCGCCACTGAGCCTCATTCTTCCATGCCCCGCCAGCACAAATAAATACACATGAAAAGACCACCAGCTGGGGCTCAGGTAAAACGAGGTGGATGGCTCCCCTAATGGATCTGGCTGCAGAGGCCTCGATTTTCTGATCGCAGAGCCTCGCCCCGGCCAGAACCGTTTGTCAGAGGCCCATCGACTACATGTGGGCTAAATAGTGTTGAATGGGCACCCTAATATGCCTAATATTCCGCACAATAAAAGGCATGGCAGTTGCACAAAGGCAAATGCTGAAATATTATCCATCTGCTGCTAGAAAACTTTGGACGTATTAATTCTTGATTTGTTTTTCCGTGAAAGACATGGTGGTCGGAAGTAATAAGAATACAGCTTCGTCCTCCATGCACTGTTAGTAAACGCTCAGAGTTGATTTGAAAACAAGGACAGTTGCTATCAGTTCGCCATCTCTTCCGGCCTAAAGAACCGTCTGTTTTCTGCGTAATGATCCTATGCGGAATGACGAGCACAGAGACAACATTTTGTCCTGGGAACTTTACATGGATGCAAACATTTCACAGCTTTTGCACGCTGTCCCTGTGTTCACAGCGGCATCTGTATCAGCCCACCAACATCTGCCCACGCAGGGGGCCCCCATATATGGGCGACCAACTTAGTGCAACTGGCAATATAGAACTGTGGTGAGCTATATAATTAATCACACAGACCGCAACGCAGGGGGGGGGGCGTTTGGCGAGGAAATTTTCCCACCAGTGTGTAAGAGATAGGAAGATTGTACGGACATAGGAAACAGTGCAGAACAGCTCTACACCTCGAAAGTAGGTATCAGAATTTCCGTGAATTCTGCTGGCCCCTACGATATATAAAGCCTGGTGCGGGAGGATATGGCGAGAGGACTCTTAAGTCCTATGTTGCAACAAACAGTCAGGTGTTTAAAGGTGTACGGTTTTGGCCCGGATTGCCAACTGATGTTGCAGTGATGTGGTTGTTGTGCAATTGTAGACTATTAGAATATAAACGTTACTATAACTATGGTTTTCAAACACAACATCTCCTTATTTACCAGGAACCAAGGTCTGGGTAATTGGCCATTCAAGCATCGTTAGAGTGGCACGGTGGGCTGAGATAGGAAAGTGGCGTCATGGCTCCTCCGCCACAGAGTTAACGTGGCTGGGTTACTCGGGTATGTGCTGGAACGAGCTGATGAGGAAGCTGCAGCAGAGACTTGGGGGAGGGATCGGTCTACCCCATATTCTGGTCATACATTTGGGAGGGAATGACCTGACGACTCTGGGGAGGAGAGTACTGCTCCAATACATGAGGGACATCATGTGGCAGTTGAGTATTCAGCTTGGGGCATGTGAACTGTGGTGGTCTTAAACTTTACCTCGCCCAGTTTGGCAAGGAGCCCGATCTGGAGACGCCATTGAGATATCACGTAGGAGAGTGAACAGCGCCATGCGTAAATGCACGGAACAAAGGGGATTTGGCTTCATCTGGCATGGTTTACTTCAGGCCAAGTCTACTGGATGCTGGGAAGTGGATGAGGTTCACTTCTCAAGGGTAGGCAAGGACTTAATTTTGCTGAACCTTGGGGAGGCCTTGGAAGTAACAGGATGTAGGTAGGAATATCTGCCTTGGTGGGGGGCCCTGGTGGTGACGGTGGCCACCCCCAGAGCTGTGGAGGAGTTACAGGGCGATCCAGAGTCTGCAAGGTACAGAAGGGTACTATATTGCAGCAGCACAACAAGGGTGCTAAGCCAAGGATACCCAGGGATGTTTTAGCGGGTCCCCTGGAAGAACTACGGCGCCCGTTAGTCCTACGGGCGGTTGTGGGTCTGAGCAACCGGGGCTGCCTGGAACGCTCCGCCCACCTGTCGGGGGCGTGAGTAAGGGAGTGGACTGGCGGTCCACTGATGGGAGAGGTGGCCTCTCCCAATAATTGGTAACCACCGATTGGCGACGGCCACAGTGCAAGTTGGCTCATCAGACGGGCAGGCGGCATAGGGGCTGGCCTGCCCTGGGATCACCCGTAAGATAACCCACCATGTTGGCATATTGGTTATGCAAATAAACCTGCAGCAAATTTCTCCACTAAAAAAGGTGTCGTGTGGTTTATTTATGTATGTTGCTGTATGAGAACTGAGTGTTGCCGATATTGGCACTATGCCAAGGCTGCCCAGGGGGGCCACGTAGGGGACTCTCCAAAAGGGCGGCCGCCTTAGTGCCACAGGAAGGCACAGAAGTCTGCTGACTAGGCTCCCTGGGCTAGGGACCAGGGGGTCTGCTGGCCGCGTCACTTCCGGCCGTGGGAGGGGGACAGGGGTACAAAAGCCTTCCCCCGCCCACTGTACGGTCTCTTGAACTCTACCCGTCTCGCTGTTTCCCACCCTACCGCTTACCCTGCGGACGGCCAAAGGGTAGTACGGGGAGGGGAAGAAGCTAACTTATTGTTTTGTGTTGCAGGAGGAGTTACAGGGCGATCCAGAGTCTGCAAGGTACAGAAGGGTACTATATTGCAGCAGCACAACAAGGGTGCTAAGCCAAGGATACCCAGGGATGTTTTAGCGGGTCCCCTGGAAGAACTACGGTGCCCCGTTAGTCCTACGGGCGGTTGTGGGTCTGAGCAACCGGGGCTGCCTGGAACGCTCCGCCCACCTGTCGGGGGCGTGAGTAAGGAGTGGACTGGCAGTCCACTGATGGGAGAGGTGGCCTCTCCCAATAATTGGTAACCACCGATTGGCGACGGCCACGGTGCAAGTTGGCTCATCAGACGGGCAGGCGGCATAGGGGCTGGCCTGCCCTGGGATCGCCCGTAAGATAACCCACCAAGTTGGCATATTGGTTATGCAAATAAACCTGCAGCAAATTTCTCCACTAAAAAAGGTGTCGTGTGGTTTATTTATGTATGTTGCTGTATGAGAACTGAGTGTTGCCGATATTGGCACTATGTGTTTTATCAGACACACAATTGTTTGCCCTGTTTTATCTCAAGCATGGCGATACTTTGGCAGAAGTGATGCAGACTGGGGTGCTTGGATGCCAGTTACAACCTCTGTGCCAGTTATCAATAGGTGGGTGCCTTTGGCAATTGCAGCCTCCAGGCTCAGGCCTTCTGTAGCGATGAGGAAGCAGCAGAACCAGTCTCTGGGTACCCAGGGGAATCCAACAGAGGTGTGTAACTCCAACGCGATAGCTATCATTGGCACAAAACGAGTAAGAAAAGTATAGCACAGGAATAGAATGCCTTGAACTGCTGCTCTGTTTGTTCAGGGTCGGATTGGCCTACAGTCAGGGTGTCTAGAATGTTTGGGCTGCCAGTGTGTCTATATAAATTGATTTGCCACATGTGCCATGTTAGGTATCATCTACTGCGTAATCTGCAGATTGAAAAAAATAATAATAATTCGAGCTGAAAAGAATCAAGTTACTAAAAACATGTTGCCATGCAGTGCCATTTGCAAGGGTTGACTTATGACCTTTCTGTTGCTTATTACTATTGTTGGGAGTTAAATTGCTACTAAAAAGGTGAAACCAGTGCCCAGAGAGATAAGAAGTTTAAAAATGGCATACTAATGAATACAATCACAAAATGTGCAGCATTACACTGCACAATTTGCTTTTCCATGCTACATAATTTAGTCAACCCAGCCTCATAATGTGATCCTCCTCTGTAAAAGGCGAGCTCAATTTTTCTCCCTCAATGGTGGACACAATCAGTGCCACTGAGTTGCGGAAATAACAACGACGATATTTATGGCGCAGCAGTGATTTTATCACCTCTCTCATGCATTATATTTAGGGGGCACCTTCTTTTTGCGCAGCTCCATGCACTGCCTCCATAATCCCCTTAGTCGAATAAGAGGTATTGGTCACTTTGTATGTCCTTTTGTCATATTTCCTTGAGGAATCCTGGTTTTAGGTCTTCGTGTTACACCTGTGATGGCTCAGATGAGGGTTTTGTTGTTAAGATGTTAAGGATGAGTAGGAATGACCACGCAGGGGATATGACATGATAAGTGTAGACTGGCAGGTCATTTGTCCTGCCAGTTTCCACAATGCCCAGTGCACTCAAGGGTCTCTAACCATTTTAAATGTTTTATATGGCACAAACTCAACCTGAAAGTTGTTGGAGAGCTTTGCATGGGTGCATGGAAATGCACCTTTTGCCCACTCTTTTAAAAAAAAAATTCCTGTGGGGAGAACCCCCGAGCTGCCTCTTATGATAGTTGGGCGCGCTCGCTATGCTTACTCGACACTCATACCAAACGTTTATGCCTCACCTCTTTCAAATGTCACCATCCGCCACTGAAGGCTTCCCATTCACGCAGAGAGTTCCCCCTCTGCAGCACAGGTAGCTCCCACTGGCAGCCTAGCCTTCTGGAAACAGTTGCGTGGCTGTATTTCACATTTTAAAATCATTAATTAAGGACTAAAAGGTACACCCTCGGGATCTCTTGCACCATAAAAATATGTATTTTTAAACTCTAAGCAAGATTGAAAACTTGCACTGTGGCCCACACTATGGATTCACTGCAGCAGGCCCATGTGCCCCTGAACAAATCTCTTACAACCCCTGCAGCTGATGTACTAACGTGGCATGTGGAGGTGCCCAGTGGCTGCTCATCCTTCAATCAATTATCTTGGACTCTTTTTGGTCATATCGTGACGACATACACGCCTTTTACTTTTTTGATAAAATGGGTTTTGCAAATGGCCACCTATTCCTATTGGCAGGAATCTGAACTTCGGATGTAGAAAGGTTTCTTTTCCATCTGCAATCCTTTACATAATCCATCTCAGGGGATGGCAACCTACACCCACTGTCTCACTATCTCGCAGGAGCAGACTGCTAAGGTTTCGGGTATCCAACATCTTTGCTGTCTGCACTACTGACATGCTCTAATTACACTGTCCATGGGCTCTCGCAGTCTTCCCCAATGCACCTGTCTGATGTATGTCTGTCTTCCTGTATGTGTACCACACATGGGATATTTATTCCATGTAGCTGAGTGACACTGATGGACACATCTGCGGATTTACATTTCCTTCCTCAGCATATAGTAGAAATCCATAATATTTCAATATAAAATAAATCCAAAATGAATTCGAGCTCCTCTTTTTTTATGCCTAAAGCAGTAATGATGCTCTTTTGCTTGGTATCTTTTTCTCCTTTCCAGCCCACCTTAAAGGAGCCTTTTCTGTTATTTAGAGACATTAGAGAGGAATACTGAACCTGCCAATTAAGTTTATTCAAAAGAGTCTAGGGGCTTATTTACAAGCCCCTTGCGCCACCCGTACATCACTTGTCCCATGTTAAAAATGACGCAAAAGTGGCGCAAGGGGCATGTAAATAAGCCCACTAATTTCTAGTTGGCGTGACTCTTGTGAACTCAGGGCCTCATTTATGAAAAGTGATGCATCGCTGCAAGAAAACAGCGATGCGTCACTTTTCATTGCGCCCTCCTTGCGACACCAATGATGCATCATATTTACAGTATGACGCATCATGTCGCAAGGAGTTACAGATACGTCAGTATTTCTGACGTAACTGAAGGCGCAAAAATGACGCATTGCTGGAGTGTGTCACAAAAGTGACGCAACTCCAGCAATGGGTCATTACACATGGGCAAGTCCCATGTTAAATGTGCCTGCGTCAGTCTTACATTTGCGTCCTAGAAGTGGCGCAGTAAAATCTTATAGATTTCACTGCGTCACTTCTGCGTCCCTTTCTTACGTTGGAACGCCCCCCCTGCATACATTATACCTAGCAGAGGTATAATGTGGCGCAGGGGTTTACAAAGTGACGCATCTACCTAGATGCGTCACTTTGTAAATATGGCGCAACATGGCGCATTTTTTACACCACTGGTGCGTCACAAAAAGTGACGCACCGGTGGTCTAAAAGCGACGCAAGGCCTTATAAATAAGGCCCTGAGAGATTAGCTCTGGCACTTCAGAGTCTCCCTTGTCCACTGCTGCCAACATACAGTTTGCAATAGGAAAGAAAAGTGGTCAGATTAATCATGCATTCAGTAAACAGGTGATGTGGGGTTCTCTATGTCTCTGGGAAAACTCCCAGGGCCTGATTCACAAAGGGGAACTTATACTTTTGTGTAAGTTCATGATTTTTTTGCAATTAAAGTAATTTTGCAAATAGTATCTTTACGACTGCCTATCTTTTATGTGCAAAGTCTCCACCACGAGTTTGGAGACTCCACAGTCGTAAAGATACTACTCATAAAGTTAGTTCGAATTGCAAAAAGTCATAAACTTACGCAAAATTGTAAGTTCACATTTGTGAATCAGGCCCCAAGTGACTAAACCGTAAAAATCCCAGATATGGTCAGGTATTAGTTAACCTGGGATGTGTTCTCCTGATACACAGACAAGCTCAGTTCTGTATTTTTTCTGATCCCAGAAATGGCATTTGTAAAACAGCTCTACTTGTGTGCATTGAGACTATACATTGCAACGGTTCTTATTGTTATTGGGTGATATTTTCAGGACTGTGGACACCATTTCCACCAGTTTTTTAGTTCTGGATTACGAAAGATCTAGTTGTCTCGCCCGTCTCACACAATAAAAAAATTATAAATAAAAATGCATATCTAAATGCATACACAGATTAGTTTTTGGTCAACCGTTTTCATCAACTTGTCTGGTCACTGTCATTGACAGTTGGCCACCCACCACAACAGTGAGGATGAGCAATGGGTCAGTCCACTTCAGACATAGGCTCTTTTCCACAGTGAATGCTGAATTGTTTCTTTCCTGATCACAGGTAGACATCTACCTAAAAAGAAGTGCACTTCACAGGAATGATGGGCCAACACTTTACATTGTCATTGTTATTTTCTTTCCATAGTTTATCATTTTTTATTTTTTAGTCATGGTTGTGCGTTTCAACTATGTCTTCAGGTTTCAATAATTCAAGGAGAATGGTATATTTTTTATGCACGAAATAAGAATCATATTTTCCTCTTATATATTAAAATTGAAAAAGGTTTCTATGACTGTACTAGGTATATCTGCGTCCTCAGAAGTAAACACACTGTTCTATTAAAATTATATGCAATGGTTAATTGGTCTTTTAAAGTAAAACTGTTTATTGCAAGCATATGCCTTCAGCATGTTTTCTTTTTAGGTCGAGCCTGGGCAGCGCATGCGCTGCTCTGCGAAGCATGCTGTATTGGAGTATGGACTTGAAGCTCCGCCCACTCTCCGCCCAGCTTTTCAATTGGCTCCTGTTACTGTCCTTTCTAAATGCTATCTTTTGATTTGTGAATAGGCTTAGAAGTCCCTGCTTAGTATCGCCTTGTCTGCATTTGTAACCTCTCATGAGGACTAGACCTTTTACTGTGTTGTTACTTGGTGTGTTGTATTTACAGTCGGTAAGCACCATTTTTTTTAATTTTAAATGACTTTATCCTTTTGTACACAGTAGGTGCTTTCCTGCAGGGGACCGCTTTTCAACTCTCTGCTCCTCATCACCCGGGGGGGGGGGGCGAGGGGACTGCTTTTAAACTCTCTCTCTTCTGTCTGCTCCTCATTGCCTGCTGCCGTGCTTAATGTTTCAGCAAAGCACGGCGCATGCAAACAATGGCGGCCTTCCTTGCTAATGGCACTTTTCTTTTTAATTTATTCTGCTCTCTTTTTTTTTTCATTTATAAAGAAACCGGTATCAAGTTTACAATATGCATGGCCCTTAACTTTCCACTCGAAAACTGAACGAAAATGAAGAAAAAATGTACCTTAAGACAGGACAGAGGACTCCCAGCTTCTTCTGTCACTCAACGTAGAGGTGCCGTTAGCTGCTGCTGATGGGCTGCACTGGCTCCATCTCCGGTTCTGGGCCCCCCTCTCTTGGCTGTTCCTATCAGCCAGGGAGCAGGGTGCTGGTGAGGCAGAGAGCCAGGCTGGTGACAGTAAGGGCCCTGGACCCAGGCAGTACTCAGACCCTGGCCTCACTCTCTCTTCTATATGCACACAGGGGCAGGGCATGGACATTATTTACATAAGAGAGAGGCCTATCCTTGATAAAAAAGGACACTTGCAGCCAGAGCTTCACGGTAAAGAACTTGCCTTCCCAGAATTCCCGCGGGAGCAGGACAGCGGGTGAGCATCAGCTGCTGAGTGGTAGTCCGTGCAGCCCCTGCCACATAGAGAACTGGCCCGAGTAGAGTGCCTTAGAGCTCAGTATGAAGCAAGTCAAGGCACTTGGTAACAAGCATTTGCTATGCAATAGGTCTCGCAATTGCAAGATTTTGAGCTATTGGCATTGTAAATGACAATGCCTTTTATTTATGTGTATAAAAAACCTGCAATAATAAAATGTATTGTCATTTACAATACCAATAGGTCAAAGTTTCGAAAATGTGAGACCTATTGCAATGCAAATGCTTGTTTCTTTTCTGTTTAGATATGGTATAGAGACAGCTTTAACTGTATTGGAGACCTCTTGTTTTCCAAAACACACACTTATAGCATTTGGCATACACCATGGGGGACTAGGTCAGGCTGCTTCAGACATTACCCTCTTCACTCATGCACAGCCATTACTCCTCTTCACAAATGCACATCCATCTAAAACGTAGTTGCCTTCAGTGACAGGATGGTAAGTCTAACTTTGCTAACATTTCCGTTTTATTTCACATTTTTTATTTCCTTTTGCAATGAGCCATTTTAACTGTTTATTAATTTTTCCTTACATATAGGCACCACTTTTATACAGCAGCATTTTTAGTTTTTTGATACCTTCACATTCATTTTGTATACCCACTGCATATGTTTGTAAAAACAAAGTATGTAAATTAAATCAAAATACATGCCACACCTGTTTTATTTATATGAAATCTGCGTGCAATACTTTTTTAAAACGGAAATTAACCATTGCACCAAAGTCAGACCTATTGGCTTTGTCAATGTCTGCATTAATATGCATTAAATAAAATGAATTGTAGTAAGTCATTATTTTTTATAATAGAGTACACCTATCATATCCTATTTGAAATTATATTGACCAAAGAAGGCTTGTATCACTCTTATTTACAAGCAATATCTCGACAATTTATAGTTATTCTTAACTCCAAGTATATTGCTTTGTATTTAGGATTTCCTTTTTCCATGTATATTCTTTCTGTGTTATGATGTTTGCTACGGTATTTCCCTAATTTATGGAAATCAGTCTTTGTCGAAGTTTACACAGCTGCAATTGTAAAACAAAAATACACAAAACTTTGTTTTTTCAGTTGTACACCAAATGCGTTGCATTTATTGCATTGCATTGCATATTACAGCATGCATATATCATCTAAAGGATGAATATGGCATGATACATAGGCATTATTCACAAAAAAGTCTACAGTAGATAAGGAGTTTTACATCTCCGTAATAAATTGATTTATTTATATATTTACTGGGATCGTTTATATAGCAGGAACACGGCCTTACAAGTGAACAAATAAACCCGGCGCTGTAGAGAAAACAAATATATTACCACTGTAAAAGTTAAAAAGCTCCAGAAGGACGATGTGGGAGCAAAATGTCTAGGAAGTGATGGTGATATTGACCAAGGAGAATGGATTTAAGTTCTCTTTTGGAAGTTGAAAAAGAGGTGACAATTGGGATATTAGGTGTAATATAGGTCCAGACTTTAGGAACAATACCCAGGAAAGATTGGATCATGGTGCCTTTTTGATGAAGGTTGGCATTTCAAGGAGAAAGGTTCCCAAGAGCAGTAGCGGTCGGTGGTGGGAGTGCCGCTGGGCTGACGTGGGTGGGGAGGGGCAGGGTGGGGGTAGTAAACTACGGATTATGGCCGATTACAGGTAAGTACACATATAAATAAATAAAACGACTTTCGTTTCTCGCGCTGCATCGCCAAATGCGATGCAGCGCGCTTAACAAAATTCGTTTTTTAAATTTATATGTGTACTTACCTGTAATCAGCCGTAATCCGTAGTTTACGACCCCCAACCCTGACCCTCCCCCACCCCACGTCAGCGCCCGGCGGCACTCCCACCACCGACCGCTACTGCCCAAGAGTAAAAGTAGGTGTCCTCAAAGTCAAATCTGGGTAGTAGGAGTGCTTGAACAGCATCTTTAAGGTCAGCTTCTAAGGGAAAAGGTTTTTATACCCTGATCAGTTTTTACTCATAAGTGGCCCTACTGATAAACGTATTTATGGCGACTAAATCGATAATCAAGAGCAAAGTCAAGTGATCGGGCACTATGAAAAATGGGCAGGTGCCGTCAAGTATGTTAGTGGATTCAAGCTGTTACTAGACAGGAGCAGGATAAGGTTATAATGAGATCAGTAAAACTCATTTTTATTGTAATTGAATTTGAGATGGTGGGTATTCATCCATGATTGTATGTTGTCAAGAGCCAAAGAGGCTGAAGAGATAACAACAGGAGAAGAAACTTTAAGGAAAAGCTGAGAATCATCAGTATGCTTTTTCGCTTTTCTTACCCTTCACGACTATTCAGTAGTTAGCCTGGAAATGTAATCTGACATGTTCCCTGGCTCTCATTTCCTAATTGTTTAATGGACTTAGGGGCATATGTACAATGAGTTATCGCCGCGTCAGCGGAACTTTCCCACCGGTTTTACGGCAATATTTTTATCGCCATATGTACAAGCTGTTGCTAACGGCAGTTTTCCGGCGAAAACGTCCATTATAAAGATCGCCACTTCTGTTAGCGATAATGACAGGCAAGGGAGGCGTTCCCGTGCAAAAACGGCCGCTAACCCCATATTTACAAGGGGATTCTTTAAGTTTGGAGGACCAAAAAAACTGCCTCTAACTGCAGTTAGAGGCAGTTTTTTAAGACCAGAAAATAGCTGGTCTTTAAAATGGAGATAACACTTGGGGCCTCATTTCCGCAGGTTTTGTTGCTGGACTGCGCTGCAAGCAAGGTTGCTGCGCTGCCCTGCGAAAAAACTACAGGGCAGGACTGCGCACCATCAATAAGATAGTGCGCAGTCCTGGGCCTCACTCTTGAAAAGTGTTGCAGCGCTGCGACAAGACAGCGTTGCAACACTTTTCACTACCCCCTTCATGTGACACCACGGATGCACTGTATTCACTGGACAGCGCTCAATGACGCAAGTAATGACAGATACGTCTGGAATCCTGACGTATCTATCTGCGCTAAAGTCACGCATTGCTGCAGTCGTGTCACAACCATGATGCAACTCCAGCGATGCATGGGGCCAGCCTATCCCATTGGCACTGCGACACCCTTACGCCTGCCATCATGCAGGTGTAAGGTACTGACGCTGTGCCATTCTTGAGGGGTGCCTGGGTGTCGGCGCAGTTGGAGATCCATCGGTGGCGGTGGTGCGCTGCGGTGTCATCGTCTGTAAGCGTTGGGAGAGTGGTGGTGCTGAGGGAGTTGACAAGACGTACTTCGGTGGCCTTGTTCCAGCTGCGAGGAGGCCGATGATGGCAGTTGTGTACGGTGAGCATGGTGAAGACGTGATGTATACAATGATGGTCAGTCCAGGAGAGTACGGTGGTGTGGCTGTAGTTGAAGGTCCCGCTGGCGGAGGAGACGTGCTCGACCGTGTGTCCTGCTATGTGGCTTGCTGCGGTGACTAGCTGCCTGAGTCTGATGTTGGGGAGCTACCCCAGGAGGGGGTGGTTTTCTGGTCACTGGGGTTGTCCAGGTGGAACTTGAGTTCACCAAGTAGGATGTCATCGGTAGATGGGAGATCCTGGTGTGCAATGAGGTCTACAATGGTATTTGAGAATGGGTCTCCATGGCCCAGAGGGCCTGCAGATGAGGGTGCCGCAGAGGATGGGGTTGGTCCTAATCTGGAAGTTAAGGTGTTCCATGGTCAACGTTGGGTCATTAGAGTGCGTGGTCAGTCGGAGTGTGCTTCTGTAGGTGATGGCAATGCCTCCTCCTGGACGGTCGGGGTGGTCCTTGCGGGTGATTTAGTAGCAGTCAGTTATGGCGATGGCGATATCTGGTCCGGAGCAGATGTTGGTCCTGGCAGGCGATGTGGCGTCCAGCGTTGATGGCGAGGAGGGTACTGGCGCCGTAGGGGTGGAGTGTCCGAGAGGAAGGGTCCTTGGTCCTGAGCGCGGTCCAGGGGCAGACGGACGCAGACGGGCTTGCCTATGGTTTGCCTTTGGCACGGGAGACGTCCATTACAACGCAGGCATTACAACGTAATGCCTTTACAACGCAAATCCAACAACGCAGGTGCCTTTACATCGCATTCCATTACAACGCATTGTGAGGTCAGTAATGGGGTATTTTTTATTTTTATGGTGGGTATGGGTTTCGGGTGTCGAAGATGAAATGTGGGGTGTATTATGGGGTAATATTTGAAATTTGGGGTGTGCATTTGTGTCAAATATGAAATTTGGGGTGTGCATTTGGGTCAAATATGAAATTTGGGGTGTGCATTTGGGTCAAATATGATTTTTAGGGTGTGTTTTGGGGGCTCAAAGATGAATTTTAGGGTTCAGGGTTGCTTTGGGGTGAAAGGGTCAGTTTTAGGGTTGCACTCACGGAACTGGGAATAGTAATGTTTACATCTCCGCAATCCAACACTTTCCCTACTGTTGCAATATGCCTAGTATTAGTATGCATTGTAATGGAATGCGATATAATGGTATGCGTCGTAACTCCATATATACCTTTGGCACACCAGTGGTACGCCGGCTGCACATGGCCGCACAGCGGCCGCCATTGAGAAGTGCTGCGGGGGGGACTGGACAGCTGGGAGATGGGAAACACTGGAAAGAACACTGGATGGGGCGAGGACGCGGGGGTGTGTGAGAGCGGGTGTTGTAAATATTTACATGAGAGAAATCTTACCTCGAGGCCTGGTCCTATGTTTTCGTTGCTCCTGCTCTCCTGAGTCTGCTTCCAGGAACAGGAAGTCGGCAGCCAGGCTCCCTCCCCTAAGCCAATCACAACGCTGCAATACAGCGTCGTTGGGATTGGTCATTGGCACCGGGACGAGGCGTTCAGCCAGGGGCTGGAGGTGTGGGCATGTTCTCCATGCAGGCTGTAATGCAGCCTGCATTGCGAACAGGACAGTGTGCATGACTGCTTTGTGCGGCCTGAGCGGGCCGACCAAACAGTCACTGCGCACTTGAGTGGGCATGCCACTCCACCCCTGCCCTGCTCCGTGAGTGGAGCAGCCCTACCCACCCTCCAGCCCGCAACGGAAACATGGCACCATAACATCAGGAAGTTATCATCATGTGATGATTGTTCCTCTTCTTGCACTGCTTGGAAGCAGTGGGGCGATGCTCTTCCGCCATATCGGATGAGCCGACACTGGGGGGTGCGTCATCTACTGGTGCTAGGCCTGGGCGACTCGACTCCTGGGCCTCCTCCGCTACGTGTCCCACCTTCTCCTTACCTGGACATTGACACCGTGGCGCAATCCGCTAAACTCTCTCCAAATCTGTGACTCACCCAGCAGGAGCCTCAGCCAGGTGGGATTTCACAAGTGTGGGTGCAGCAGTCGCCGCCAAGTCCGCATGTGAACCTCCCGATGCAGTTGATGCAGCAGGGCCCCCTTAGGCGTGTACTTGCAGCGCTCCCGCAACACAAGTTTGGCGCAGCTCAGGGGCCTCACTCTCCACAGCGTCTGGCCAGCGCAACCTCATCCGGCCTGTGATGCAGAGAGGTGCCGCCCACCCTTGGTAATCCTCTCTGTGCACCCCGGTGTAGTGGTGGATCGTAGTATGCGATGCAGACCTCCCTACATTGGTGCGCAGGAGCGCCTCTACCATTCACAGTTCCAAGGGGCACAGGGCGGTCTCACACAGGTCAGCAAAGTGTCTCCATGCGACCGACCAGACTTCACCACCAGGTACGGGCGATGGTCGCGCCTCAATGTCTACCACCACGGCTCATCGACTCCACACCTCCGCATCCCACTCCAGGCTCCAGACGCAGGTCCAGCAACGCATCCAGGCTCCAGGCGCAGGTCCAGCGAGGCATCCAGGCTCCAGACGCAGGTCCAGCGACGCATACCGGCTCCAGGCGCAGTTCCAGCGAGGCATCCAGGCTCCAGACGCAGGTCCAGCGACGCATCCAGGTTCCAGACGCAGGTCCAGCGACGCATCCAGGCTACAAGCGCAGGTCCAGCGAGGCATCCAGGCTCTCTCCTGGTCATCCTGGATGTTGGGTGGCTTGAGGGGGTTGTTGATGTGTGCTGCACTTGGCCCTGGCTGCTTCATTCTGCATTTCATTGTCTTTTTTGCCTATTTTCTATTGGAGGTCGACTGATAGGCTATTTTTTCCATTAGAGGCAAAAAAACTCACGTTGGGCTGACTAACGTGCGTTTTTTTGCCGCTAATGGGCCTTTCGTTGGTTTTCGCCCACAAACACCGGAATTCCTATCGCCATCACGCTAATGTTAGCGGCAGTTTTCACCACTGATCCCTGAAGCTATCGCCATGTATCGACACCTTGTACATACGTCGCTAACAAGGCGATAGTTTTCCGCGGTACACAGCGATAGAAAAACCGCTGCTAACTAGCGTTAGCGATAGTTATCTCCAATTCTTGTGCATATGCCCCTTAGTGTGTCATTCTGCGCTTGGGAAATGCAGCCCAATGTGAGGACATATATTTTTTCTTTTTTTTTATCTCCATAGAGAGAACATTTGTTTAAGTGGTGAAACCACGTAAAGTACATCACCTAAGAGTTTGAAGCCACATTTGTATTGAGAACAGGTTTTAAAATCTATGAATGCTATATTGAGCAGTCCCACAGCTTTGGTCACACTTTCCACCTGGATAAATTCCGAGTAGATTTCTTTGACCCTATCTCTGGAAATCTGGGCCAGCTTCTCCGAGATGTCCAATATATTTCCCACTCTACTTTCCTCAGTAGTGTACTAAGGGAGCATAGCCAGGGAATTTTACTAACACATGGGGACTGAATGATGTCCATGGGGCCCACACGTTTGGAGGCGAGTCCTTAATAGATGATACCATATGCCAGAACATTAAAAGTCTGCACTCTATTTTGTGTACAATCTTCCCTTGGTCCAAATCTAGAAAAACTGGGGTTAGAGGGGTACTTGCTGGAAGATTGAGTAAGGATCTTATTAAACGATTCGCAATCACTGATAGGCTATCAGTGTTCCCACAGCCCCACAATTCTGCTCTGTACAAGACTGAGCCTAGAGCCTTGGTATAAATTTAAAATGCAGGGGCCACTTTTCTTGACACAGTTCTTCTATGTATCTTGGTTATTTGTGAAGTTTGCTCGATAAGTGAAAGATGTGCTTTCTAACGGTGGGTAGCCAAGTGCAAGTTAGAGGTGAGCCGGATACCAAAATAGTCAAATGTGGGGACCAGTTCAATAGGTTTACCCCCAACTACTATAACCTCTTAAATGGCTTCCGCGCACCATTGGAGAAGACCATACAACCATATACTTAGTCTTGGTATAATTTAATTCAAACCCTTGCTCGTCACAAAAGGAGCTAAAATCCTTCTGTAGCTGTTGGAGCCCTTGGGGAGATTTTGATTTCAATAGCGTATGGGGGACTTTTGGGGCATCTCATTCATCTCTGGCAAGCTTATTAGGCCCCAGGCACCCCATCCCCTGGGGCCGCATGTTATTATAAAGGGGATGTGGGCCACATGACCCCCCTTCCCTGAGCCTTATTAGGCCCCAACAACCGGGGACAAAATCCATAATAAAAGAGGAAGGGAGCTGCTAAGCTCCCCTCCCCAAGCTTTATTAGGCCCTGGGGGCCATATTCCCCTGGGCCGCATATCACTTAAAAGGGGAGGGGGGCTTTGTGGGTACTTGCCTCCATGAGTTCTCTTCAGTGGAGAACATCCTCAATTCCTGTTTTGGTGATCTGTGCATTTAATTCATTCAGGCCCATTTAACAATGTCACATAGAAAACAAGACTTGTGTTTGAAGTCGTTGTTGTTTATTGGAGTTGTTCTCATAGTTGAGTCTGCCTTTCTTTATTGAGTTCCATTCCATTAGACTTATTCTAAGGGGAAGTGCATGGTGGGAACCACTTTCCATTCTGTTTGATAATTGTCTTCAGTCTTGGGTGCCAAGACCCCTTTTGGAATTCTTGTGCTCTTCTCTTTCAGATTCACTTGTGGCACCATGGTAAAAGAGTTAGGAGAACGTGACTGTAGTCAGTTCTTCAGTAAGGTTTCAAAGTATTTCATGTAGGCAGTTACATTCAAGGCTCTCAATATTTCAGTATGTGCTGTGCTCCAACTGGTAGAAATCTGCGCTTCCCCAAAATATTAAAATTAATACGTAAAGTTCAAATTTTAAGTAATTGAGAAAGAGATTTAAGTTGTTGTCTTTCGAGGATGCTGATTTTTTGTAGCCAGTAATCTAACCCAGTTGATTGATGCATTTGCTGCAGATGCAAATTAGGAATTCAAATTAGGACCAGGTGTTAGGGTGAAATCTCCACACCATTCTGTCATAAGCATGTTTTTTCCCACAATTTTTCTTGCAATATTCCCAACAGGAAAATTGAATCCACAAACCCACCGGAAAGCTTGAAGTTGTTTTTCTACCACAGAGGTCTGTAATCTGCTGACATGTAGCTATTCCAAGTGTCCAGCAACATAGGCTTGTGAAGGGTAGCACCTTCACACACATGCCACGAGGCGCATACCATTTGGTGGCAGTACTACTGAATAGCTGAGGATGAGTTTTTTTAGTGTGTCCTAGACATTTCTACTGAGCTCCCCATGTTAAATCTGTACAGTCCCCCAGTAGAAAATTGGGTCACTGGTTGAGGGAGGGACACACTACTCAAGCAGCAACCACAATTCTTGTCTGGGTGAAACACAAGCAAACCCCAATCAACCTGTGCTTAACCATTTGGTAGCTTGGTACAAAAGCAGTCAGACTTAAGATAGAGACAATGTGTAAAGTATTTATGCAGCACTTCAAACTGTAATGAAGTGAAAACACAACACAAGAAAAATCCCCAACCAATTTAAAAATACAGAGTAAAATGTAATACATTATTTCAGATCAAAATTACAAAAAAAATCAGTAAACCGGAATTATGCAATTTTCAAGATTTAAGGTATGTACAGCGCCTAAAAGCACAAACCGCAACTCGCTGCTTACTGGTCGTGCAAGACCGGGTGAAAGTCACAAGTTTAAGTCGACACTGATGGAGCGCAGGCAGATACAGAGACCAGGTTAATCCCTCTTAAAGAGTTACCTTCGAAAGTGCAGCGTAAAGAGTTCAGTTTGCAGTGGAGGGGGCCACAATGAGCAGGTAGAGAGTCATGGATGGTTGACACTGTAGCACGAATAGCAGGCCGGACGTCACAGATGGCCGTCACTGTAATGCAAAGAGCCTGTTGGGCGTCATGGACGGTAGTTACTGGAGATTCGCTTTGGCGATCACTAATGGCTGTTAATGCTGTAGCTCAAATTGCAGATCTTGTATTGTCAGGCAGTGCTAGCAGTCGCTGTGGTGTGAAAAGTTGGATGCACTGGATCTTCGGTTTGTGGGCAGTGCAGGAAGTAAGATCTTGGCACGAACAGGCTCGTTTGCGGTCAAAAAGAGCCAAAACGTCAGAATTTCTCCTTTCTGTGAAGAGGAGCTCAACTAATGCAACAACAAGGGTAAAGGACCTGGGGAGCACCTCTCAGGGATCAGAAACGTACTCCAGCAGAGGCCTGCAGGGCTAAAGCAGGTCCATTTGCGGGTCCAGTTGCAGGTCTCATCAGCTAGTCTGCTGGGCAGATGCAGCAATGTCTTTGCAGCTTGTTATGTACCTGTAGCTCAGAACAGGACATCAGTCAGTTGACCTTTGGAGTTACTTCAGCCTGGGATAAAGGATGCAGGTCCAGTAATTCTTCTCAGCAGGTAGGCAGCAGACAGCAGGGCAGCAGAGTAGCAGTCCTTCTGGCAACAGCCTAGCACAGCAGTCCTTCTATAGTATTCACAGATCCAGAGTTGTATTCAAGAGTTCGGTCTGTCGGTTTAATATTTAAAATTGGTGACAGATTTGAAGTAGGAGAAGGTTCTGGAGGTTTTCACCCCAGAGGTGTTTGTAATTTCCTGCCTCGCTGCCCTGGCCCCAGCTTGTCCGGTGGCATAAAAGTCTAGTGTCAATCCCTTTGTGAGTGTGCTCAGGCAGAGGCTTTGTGATATGCAGTGTGGTAGGTGACAGCACTTCCACCCTATCAAGTCAGAGATGGCCCATCCTGCCAACATCTATTACCCCTTTCTCTCACGGTCTGGGAACAATACACAAAGACCAACTCTTAACTACATCTAGTTATGTGACCCCGGATACAGGCTGCAGGCACCAAAGGGTTAAGACAAGTAAATGCCAACTTTCTAAAAGTAACTCAAAAAGATGATGGACAGAATGCTGAACATAGTCAACCATTCACCCCTTGTCACGGATCGAGGTTAAATCCATTGTTTTATTGCTCACCATGCCACCGCAGTTTGGACCCAGCCATATGCAAATTGGTCTTGACCCTGCTCCCCGTGGAAACAGTCCAGCCGGAACTGCCAGGCCAGGTCTTCCCTGGACTGGAAACAAGCATCCTGCGACTAGTTTTGGGGTATCACCCCTCAACAGCCAGACTAGCTTGAATCCAGTGGAACAGTGAGCACAGTACCCACGTCTGGCGGTACCCTTCCCACTTAGGGTGACTACATCATCACAAAAAGATGATGGATGGAATGCTGAACATTGTCAACCATTCACCCCCAGACACACATCTGGGTTAAATCCATTGTTTATTTGCTCACCATGCCATCCCAGTTTGGACCTAGCCATATGCAAATCAGTCTTGACTGCTCCCCGTGGAAATAGTCCAGCCCAAACTGCCAGGCCAAGTCCTCCCTGGACTGGAAACAAGCACCCTGGTTCCGGTTTCAGGGCATCACCCCTCATCAGCCAGTCCAGCTTGAATCCAGTGGCACAATGAGCACGGGACCCACATGGCCCATTCCACCCCTTAAATCAGACTTCTGTCCCCAACCCAAGGAAAATTCTGCCCATACCTACAACACCCAACAAAGGCCACTGACAGACCCTGGACCATTCACTGCCAGATGGAGGCTCCAAGTGAGGACATTGGGTAGGCCTCTCTTCCAGCCTTGGTGCTGGCAAGAACTTCCCCCTGGGTTTCATGCACCCTACTTCCACTCTACCTCCCACCAGTCCCTGGGTACATGTAGTACCACTTTACTAGGGATTGACAAGTAAATTCATTAAATGTGCTAATTGGGTGTGAGCCAATTTTACCATGTTTAAAAGAAACAGCACAAGCACTTTAGCACTGGTTATTAGTGGTAACGTGTGCAGAGTCCAAAGAGCCAGCAAAAACGGGTTGAGAGAACAGGAGCCTGAAGGCAAAACATTTGGGGATGACCCCGCAGAAAGGGACAAGTCAAGCACTTCCATAGTTGAATTCTACACTCCCACTGGGTGTAGTCCCATTGAAGGACTTTCGATGGAGCCCTGATGTGTATGCTATCAACTTAATTAGTACTTGTCTGAGGGTATATACTGTGTTCATACACAGGACTGGAGCTCTCTTTAAGTCTCAAGCTTTATGAGTAAATCATAATTCACCACTAGAAGAGTCTGTCTCTACAAATATGGACCATTGGTGGTAGAAGTTTAAAGTTGCTTTGCCTCCCTCCTCCAGTTGTTTTGCAAATGTCTAGCAGTGGTATTCAGTACTAGACATAGGCAAAATTTAATTTACGCCAGTGTAATTCATGTAATTTGGGGAATTTTGGGTTACCCTTGTTACTCGAAATTCCTGAAATTATGCTGATACACCACTTTTCGTAATTTTGTGCCAATCGCGCTAATAATTTATAGTGAACATGCAATTTGCTATACAGGGCAGGAACAACAGTGCACGAGTGGCTAAAATATAGTGCTAAATTACAGATTTGCATTTTGTGTATTTATGAATAATTGTGCATAATTGATTGCAAAAGATCCTTTAACATGTGCATGAGCCTGTCCTCCCGTGGTTTTGGTATATTGAGTACCATCTTCAGGACCTAGATTTGTCATATAAGAGAGTCACCCTGTACATTATTGTTAATAAAGACCTCAAGATCATGAAGCCCGCCTATTCAGGTAGACAAAAACATATTTGGCATGAAGAGCCATTCTCTACCAATGTGGGGATAAACTAAATGATTGAGAATATTGGCTAGATAAGCGAAGCCATTGTACACATTTATTCTCATTTTGTTAAAAAAAACACAGCGCCGAAAAATGAATGGAAAAAGGAAGGCATTCATGGGTCAAACAACAGTTCAAATTCATTCACAAGACATTTTTTTAGGAAGGGATATATCGGTCATGCCTCAGTTACTTATCAGCAAAAAATAACAAACATAAGGCATCCAGGAAGACAGAGGAGGAGGTACTGTAGATCACATGTAACCAAGAGTGCATGCTGCTTTTCAAACCTACATTTTAAGCAACCGTCTGTGCTTCCAGCTGTAATGTACTGTTAAGACAATGTACCTACCCTCATGTCCTCACTTAGGGCCTCATTTACAATATTTTGACGCACTGCAGCGCAGCAAGCCGTCCTGCTGTGCTGCTGTCAGTGCTTAATTTGTAAAATATTAAGTGCAGGTGCTCAATTTTTGGGGGGAGGCCACACCCACTTCCCTCGGGTCCACCCACTTCCTCCGGTGCCTACACCCACTTACTCTATTGTCTCCACCCACATCCTCAACTGGCCTTGCTGACTCGCAAGTACCAGAAAACTAGCACCTGGTGGCAAAGGTTCATTTAGTGGATCATGGGCAGACGCAATATGGGTGCCTCCATGTAAGATGGTGGCTGAAGTGAAGCCGGGTCAGACTGGGGAACTGAAGCAGCCCTACTAAAAATCCTCAAACCAGCCCTGCTCACTTTCTCATGCTATTGAACTCTCTCCACATATCCATTCTCGTTATATCCTTTTCTTTTCTGTTGCCCCTCTCTCAGGTCACTTTAGCTCTACCATCCACCTGTCTTTCTTGAAGCCTTGCAAGCAATTGAGATGTGCGTGTTGATTTGTTGAACGCTGCTCGTGCTTGCAATTATAGACCGCATGCCGCCCGCAAACCAAACCTTAAAGTGAGCTTCCCAGTCCGAGTGCAAACTTTCCAATCAGAACGCTCCTTATTTTAATCCCAAAGCAATCGTTCTGTTATAAAACCTCGCAGTTGCCGGCTGGTGACTTCTCTGGACTTGATACAAATTTCACCTTTGTAGCATGTCTGCAAGAAGGCGCTGCAAAACTCTTTGGGGCCGATTCACAGAACTAATCTGAGACAAAATCCTAAACGTACTACTTTTGGTATTCACAGAAGGCATTTAGTAGTAGTAAAGTTAGTAGTCCTAACTTTACTACTACTAAATGCCTTCTGTGAATACCAAAGTGGTAAGTTTAGGATTTTGTCTCAGTTTAATAGTAGTAAAGTTAGTAGTCCTAACTTTACTACTACTAACTGCCTTCTGTGAATACCAAAAGTAGTAAGTTTAGGATTTTGTCTCAGATTAGTTATGTGAATCGGCCCCTTTCAAATTACAGTTCAAAATCCCGAAATACAAATTGCAGTGTACTCCTGGTTTTGTGTCTGCAGCAGTAAAAAAAGCTAAACAAACAGACAGCTCTACCAAGTAAACAGTATCAGTAGATTTCCAGGCAGGAACATGACAGCACCTCTCCAAGTCATTAAGTAGACTCTGTCTAGTCCTGGACTAATGCATTCTGGGTGTTGTAGTCTTGTTTTTGCTCCCATTGAACTATTTAGACTAGCGCTCCTGAAAACAACGATTTGAAGGTGAAAAGTTATGGAGGCTGTGTCCATAATGACCTGGAGTGAGGTGGTCAAACTAAGTGCTGCGTCTGGCATGACTATCAAAGTGTTCAGTCATACGCTGCATGGCCAAGTGGACTCGAAGGCTCGTGTGTGCCTCTCGAATGTTTACACACAGTGTCTTGTTCTGAAAACCAATGCAAAAGAGAAGAAAGATATATGTAAGTGACAGTCTGCCAATGTGCTGGGGAAGAAGAGGGACATGGGAGAAGAGAAATAAAGTGAGATGAAACGGGAAGGATGAATGAAAGAAAGAACAGGAAGACGAAGAAACGAGAAAATACGGATAGTGTAGGCAATAAGGGACATAAACGAAGGCACGAATGAAAGAAGAGATATCGTAAAGAAGGAAGAAAAAAGCAAGACAGAATAGTAAATGAAATAAACTAGGAGCAAGAAAAGGGGAACGGGAGCCATGCAATACAAGTAGTCAGAGAGCATTTCAGAGAGGGACATGAGAGAAAAATGAAAGAGATGGAAGAACCAAAAAATAAATGAATACAGAATTTTTAAGCATCCTATTACCAAAATGTGTGCGTCCAGGCGCTAGAGACGGAGAGAAGGAGGAAGGAAGTGGAAAGTGATTGAACAAGAATTTGGAAAAAGGAACGAGAGTAGCGCAAATCCGACTTTAAATAAGGGTAATTAAAAACAAACATATGCCATTTAGTTTGCCTATTAGTGTTATCAGTCTATAGCTTTAAAAAGAGACATTCCACTTAGTACATCGTGCTTGGAGGCACTTAAGTCCCTTACCTCCCCTCTTCTGTGAGGCATTCCCTTTTCACAGCGTCCTTCGGTCATCATACTGAAAGACATTCAGGAAAACTTTGTGGCGAGGCCTCCGGATTCGAAACAGTGCAAACCACCTTCCGAAGCATGTGTCTTGGGGAGGCAGCCTTATTGGGCACTGCTTAGCTGTGCGCTCTTGGACAGTGCCACCCCCACTACCTCTTCCCACCCCTCCCTAGAGAGGCAGAGTGTGCCTCATAATAAGTCTTGTGGCTGTGGCGCCCGATTTGAAATATTTTACGCACAGTCATGTGCAATATCAGCTCTTCACCGGGGAGACCTGTGTGATTAAGATCACAATATAGACCTAGCCCTGAGAAATAACTGCTGGTGCTAAGCATCAGAAACCACAGGCACAAATTAAGCACCGAATACGGTGCATTTTTAATTTCTTCCTTTGATGCAGCACAAGTAGAAAGTTTGGTTGTTTCATTGTGTTGCAAATATTGGTAATTGAGGGCCCAAGTACTCATGTTCCAAGGGTGGAAGAAAAATATTGACTCTCATTATGAGATGGCCGTTAACGGGTGCGGCCACCAACTGGAACAGCATCTCCGGGATCCAAAGAGCCAGCCCATTCCGTGTTGGACCTATTTAGAAATGAGGGTCAGGTTCCCTCAGTAATTTATTACCTGGCCCTAACTCCTAGCACCAGCCCCTTTAGAGATCAC
Source organism: Calotriton arnoldi (assembly GCA_963921515.1). Taxonomy (NCBI): domain Eukaryota; kingdom Metazoa; phylum Chordata; class Amphibia; order Caudata; family Salamandridae; genus Calotriton; species Calotriton arnoldi. Next base: position 987,509 of record CAWUFW010005221.1, on the reverse strand, counting down.
GAGTTACCTGTAGTGAGGCCCACTTGGGGCAGGCAGGGCCTTCTTTAACAACTTAACCCCGGCCGGTGGCGGCCCTGTTGTGATATATTAATGCGTATGCGTACCGTGGGCGGCCGGGGCTATAATGTGTACGCACGGCCGGCGGCCGCTACTAGGCCAAGCCAGCTGAGCCCAGGCAGGACTCAGGAGCATGCAGCGAGCATGCATCATCATCGAATTTGAGGATACGACGATACTTCAAGGGCAGGGGCAGGGCCTTCCCTTCTTTAACAACTGTGTGATATAAATGATGAATTAAATAAATGTGGGCCGAGGCAGGGCCAGGAACAGTGCGTCATCGAATGGAGCCGGACTGCCGGAGCTACCCCGGTGCCCGACACGCCACCACTGACTGGGGCTGGGCTGCATGTCGCATGTGGCATGATGATGTCTGACTGACTGACTGCTACTTAGTACTTACGGTGACACTCGTCGTGGTTGGCCGGGGCTGCAGGGCACTTTATTAACTGATAGACCGCCTAGTGGTGGTGCTGCCTGCCCTCAACGTGGTCGGACTGGCTCTAACTCGTGGGGTGCGGGTGTGCGGGGGCGTGGGAAGCGGAAAAAAATCTGCGCGCACAACCAAATCCAACCCAATCATTGTCTGACTCCCGCCCAGTACTGCTCCCAAGTCCTGCCCACCACCAGCAACACAACAGTCCACTAAACTAAGGGCCGCGCCCGCGCGACACGCAGCCGCCATGATGACGCCATGAGTGAGTATCATTATTATGATTAATGATGAATGCAGCAATTGCTTTGCTCCGGCTGACTTGCTCCAGTACTGTCCGGCTCACAGTCACACTGACTGACTGAACCGAAGCACACTGGGACTCAGGAGACCCAGAACCACTCTGCGCCGACTGCGAGTCACTGAGCAGTCAGTATTAATTATAATAACATCATGTCATCATATGTGACGATGTGCAGTCGTGCAGACTGGTGTAGACCCGGCCCTGAAAAGTAAGTGCCGGTGCTAAGCACCGGCAAGCACCGGCACAAATTAAGCACTGGCTGCTGTGCATCAAAATAAAAGGGCAGGAATGCACCGTATCTACAAGATACAGCGTTGTCCAGCCCTTCTCCCCTGCACCAGCGTACAAACAGCAGCCTAGCGCCAGCACAGACACCTTCGCCTCTTTTTGCAACGGTACCTGCGCTGATGGGGTGATTGTTTTTGTGCAGGAAGGTACACTTTCCTGCACAAAGCAATCATTAAAGGCATTTTCCTCTTTCCTCTGCAGAATGCATAGCACGCATAAAAGAGGAAAAAACGAGGAGAAACAAACGTATTTATCCTCATTGTCCCTCCGTACACCTCCCCCGGTGAGGCATAGGATTCTGATGCATTCCCAGGTTTACAAAATGTTGTAAATCTGGGAATGCGTCAAGTTCCATGGATGTTTCATGGGAACACCCACAGCAACATCTATGGAATGGCCCTTTCATGCAGAGTTATATGTAAAAGGTATACATATTTACAAGGCCATGAAAAGTCCCGCAGTGTGATGGTAGATGTAATGTTTAATAGATTAATTGACTTTACCTGGCCTCGTAAATATGGGAAAGCCCTATGCACTGCTGGTGCACCAATAAAAGTGATGGACTGACTTCGCTCTGGGCTTGTAAATAGACACCTTGATGGGTTGTTAATGGGACATCATTCTTTTTATTTGCTGGTTTTTTAATATAATTGTTTCCCTGATAATTTGAGGTAGATAACCTATTTTCCCTTGCAGATACTTTCACAATTTAATCAGCACCTGGTATGAAATACATGATATTAAATCTTCAAAATATTAAAGAAAAGTCAAAAACTGTAAAGGAATTTACTCTACCTCTGTAATCACTCACACTCAACACAGTCGCTGCAACTCAAAAAACCTAAGGAATTTCTGACATCCCTTTGGTAGCCGCATTTCAAACCACCCACTCTTTCCCTCTTCTCTCACAGTCTAAGAAAACTGCAATAATTCCACAATACAACACAAGAAACATAAAAAGCTAGGAAATAAGTAGTCTCACTTTTAGAAAGACAAGTAAATTGCAGACCTAAGGCAGTTTAAAAAGCAGCTGCATCCCGATGCTAGCATTTCACTTCCAACAAATCTAGCAAAATCTTTCCACTTCTACAATACTTTCAACTTCAACTTTTCTCTACTAATTTGGTTATTCTACCAGAATCGCCACCCACATCCAAAATGTGTCGAGCACACATTGTTTTAAGACTCAAACCTACTGCCTTAAGCCGGTATTATCCCGAATCATAATTTAAGCACGGTTTGAACGCTGTATTCAATGATTTTGAAAATTCATGTATTGCAAATGGTGTTTAATACACACAATGAGGCCTATTCCCAAACTGCACTCTGTAGTACATTTAGTAGTACTTTAGTGGTACTATTCACATTCTACAAAATTCTATTCACAAATCTACATGCATAGATCTCCCTTTCCACCTCTCCTATCTTTTCTTTGAGAAGTGTTCCACCCAGGTTGCAGGGGTCTCTGCACATTTTACTAGTAAATGTGGGACAAACCGGTGGGAAGGCTGGAAAATGGGGACTACTTACTACTAAATTGTAGGGGAATACAGAGGGGTACAGAGGGGTTTAGGCAGGGAAATACAAATACAAACATACAATCACAAAGGAGTAAGCCCATTGCTTTTCACAAACTGTTCTTCTAAAGTTACAACAGCAAAAAAGGTCCTAAAAGGGTAGTAAATGCATTCCATCCCAGCCTTAGAGTAACTCCAGCACCACACATGGCTACTCACAGGTACTGCAATACACTCCATAAAAACAACAGAGGGAGGGATTTAAAATGACCCCCATAGGAAATAAATTAAATAGAATAATTAAAAAAAAAATTATATATATATGAAATTATCTCTATATCTGTCCATGCCTGCTTGTCTGTCTGTCTGACTATCTATCTATCTATCTATCTATCTATCTATCTATCTATCTATCTATCTATCTATCTATCTATCTATCTATCTATCTATCCCAAATTGAGAGATAAAGGATTTTATTAAAGCAATTGGCAGGCCTCTGTTTGTGACAAGATGGATCAGGGTACCATATGCCTCAATATCTCAGTGATACCCCATCCACTCCAACCGATTTCTCGTCCATTCAAATTGGCTCACTGGTGATTGGATACATGGTCAGACTGTGCTATAGGTGGATTCTGGTACTGCCAGTGCGACTGGTTTGATAGACTGGTATGGGTGCTATTTTGTTGGCTGTTTGTTGACCTGTTTTATGGTCTGATGGGACAGCTTTTACTGTTGATGTCCCTGATATTACAAAAATCATGGCCTGCAGCAAGAACAAGTACATGCAGTCTCCTAATACCTTGCAAAACACCCACAAAGCATGTGTTTACAAGTTCAAACTTCACAAACTTGCATATATGTGGCCATTTTTTTCTAGCTATCTGATTGGCAAAAGTATGTAGCTTTTATTTTGGTGCCTGAACCTATGTTCTGTAGCAGTCCGATACTGATTGGCTAGCTCAGTTGGACGAGCACATGTTGCAGAAATCTATTGGTTGCCTGCCAAAGAGTGACAGACGTCTAGAAAAGACAGACTCAATTTGACACTTTCCCAAGATTAATAAATGAGTGGCATTGAACAGACTAACAATAGCACCTTTTTTTCACTAAAACAGAAATCATATTTTTGTGCGCTAGCTCAAATGTGATTATCATTATACATGGAAAAGAAAATAGTTGCGTCTATTGAAAAAGGGAAAGTAAAACTGAATAAAAATTCGGCAATATACACGTGCACTAAATTCCAAACTCTGCTGCTCCCAGGCCAGCTAAGACATCAACTGGTAATAAGGGTAAATGCCATATTTCACTGATAGTCAGTTCGCCTCTTGAAGCTAAATGATCCAGTACAACTTGCATTGCTCTTGCATATGGCTCTGCTAAGTTTTTATTATGCAAGCGCAGTCTCTATATGTTCCCAGTTATTAGCCTAACCACAGCTTGCAGAGTTCTTCGATATTCCCATGGTTTCGCACTTGTGTAGTTTTCAATAACAAGTTTTATTTTGTGCCGGTACGTCATGGACATTATGGGCCTCATTTACAGGAAAGTGCTGCAGCGCAGCACCGCAAGCCCTTTGGCTGTGCCACACTACAGCCCTTTCAAAGCACAAGGATGCGACCCATTTACAATAATATGTCGCATCCCTGTGCTTTCGCCTGCCCTGGCACACTATTGGCTGCCATGCGCCAACGCAGGCACCCTTGCACCATGGTGCAAGGATGCCTGCGTCACGGGGAATGATTGTTTATGTGCAGGAAGGTGTTCCTTCCTGCACATAAACAATCTGAAATGGCACTTGTCAGCTTCTATGTGTGCTTCATTAGCGAACATAGGGGGATATTACCAAGGAACTGCGATAATTATCGCAAAGCGCGCTTAGCGCTGTTTTTTTTATCGCCGGCTATCGCTGGATTTCATCGCAGAGATAACGTGTTATTATCAACGCTTATCCCCAAGGCGATAAAAAATCCAGCGATAGCGGCAAAACCCAGCAATAGCGCGAGAAATCCAGCGATAAATTCAACGCGCTAATGAAAAGCTTGCTAATAGGCAGGTGAGGACTTAACCTTACAATCCACCTCCCATTGACTATATTGGTTAAGTCAGATTTTTAGCAGGTGTTAGATTCCAGCGATAATCGCGGTTAGCGCAAATTTGTTTATCGCTTCGCGGGCATTGCTAATAGGGGGAAGTTGTGTTTGCGACTGTTTTCAGTCGCTTTTAGTTGGGAACGCCTACTTTGCATGTCATTAGCGATGTATATCGCTGACATGCAAAGCGGCACCAAAACGGTCGCTTTCGCCATAAAACTGTCGCTAACAGCTGTTAGCAACAGCTTGCTAATAGGGCGATAGAAATATCGCCGCTTTAGCAGCAAAAAGTGCAGCTAAAGCGGCGATAAGGCCCTTGCTAATATGCCCCATAGAAGTTCCAAAACATCATTTTTTTAATGATTGTTTATGTGCAGGAAGGGACACCTTCCTGCACATAAACAATCATAAGAGGTGATTTCCTTGTTCTATGTGCGCTGCAGAATGCACAGAAAGAGGAAAAAATTGAATGAATACATTTCTCCTCGTTGCACCTCCCTACGCATCCCCTGGGGAGGTGTAGCATTCAGACACATTTCCTGGTTTATGATTTCTCGTGAATCTGGAAATGTGTCTGGTTCTATGGGTGATGCGTGTGAACACCCAAAGTAACACCCTTGGGATGCACCTTTCACGCAAAATGCTGCCCGTAAAGGGGCTGTATTTACAAGGACAGGAAAAGTCAAGAAGGTTGGCTTTTCGTGTCCTTGTAAATATAGGGCAGGAAAATGCGCCGCCGGTATGTCACAAATAGTGACGCACCGGCGGCGCAAGGGGCTTGTAAATAAGCCCCTTTGTATGCTAGTGCATTTCTTGCTTAACCTTTTCTTAGAGGCACTTTGAAACTGTGTCACACTGGTAACTTGTGAACATTTTATATGTGAGAGTTGTTCCTTGTAAGTTACACAACACAAATAGCGTCTGCTAATGAGAATCCGGATTTTTTCCTTTGTACTGAAATACAGGTGCTTCTCTTGGTTTTCACGGTTTTTACAAGAACTACGCACAATTTGTGAGGAAAAGATTGCACATTTCTACACACATCTCCAAACTTCCATGTAGCTTGAAAACCACTTTCCACAAAAGGAACTCTGCTCTTTTCTTAGGGTATATCATATGTCCATGTCTATTTACTAATTCATAGTTTTTTTTTTTTTAAACAGAGCAATCAAGTTAAAGCAGAAAGGGTCTTATGTACGAAATGATGTAGCGGTCACAAACCCTGAATTACCGGGTTACTGACTGCTACATCACTGTTTGTGATGTATTAATCCAGTTAAACGATTCAGAAAACTTTTTCCAGGTCACAAAATAGGTTTCAAAACCCATACCGAATCCCAATTTGGAAGGGGTTTGTTAACAGCATTCTGTCCAAATTGCAAGTCAGTAAGATGTGCATCAAAGGTTTGCAACTTTAATTCTGGTCACGAACCATTGGTCAGTTACCCAAACCCTAATTGGAGTGGTAACTGCTTCACGAAGGGGGTTGGGTCCACTTTGGCCATCTCCGCCGTTTGCAATCGATGTAGCAGCTTCATGGGGAGTAGGCAGTAGTCCATGGGACCACTGCCTGCTCTCACGACTGTTTCCACAACAAAATACTATTTTCTTTTTAAAGCAGCCCGGATCCCTCTAAGGTATTCCTGCTGCTATGAAAAAAAGTTTTCCATTTTGGAAAGCAATCAAAGGGATGGTGGTGTGCTGCCCCTTGCAGGTCACAATCCCAGTCACTGGAGACAATTACAAGGGTCGCAAATGGCTACCTGTCTAGTTACTATTAATTGGGCAGGTCAATCTGCAACCCCCTGCGATTTGGTATTTTGTGAATCGACCTATTTGTAGATAGGTTGCTTCGCAAAATCAGATTGCATTCGCAAAAATGCGATGCTCAGTTTGCCGTCACTTTTTGTGTATGTCATCTTTGTATATAAGGCCAAAAAGCTTGGATCCCTAATAAAATGAGCCAAAGCAGAGTAACAAATTTGGAGCTGTGGGGATCACGTTCACCACAAGCAGGTTTAAACAAATACCCTGCTGGCCTGCACAGCTGAAACAATCATCTCAGTACTTAAAGTCGTTTTTAAAGCACAGTTGCCATTAAAAAACCAGATAAGCAGACCATTTAAATGCATGCCCAACAGCCCGAAGACAAAACAACGCTGGAAAAAACAGCCCTTGAATCTTACATAAGGTCTACAAGAGATTGCAGTTGAATGTTGGGGAAAATGCTCACCAAATACATTTCTAATCTGACTCTAGAACTTACGTTTCGATACCAACACATGAGGCACCATTCCTATGACTGTGAAATATAAATTCATCTTAATATAGTTGTAAATAATCAAGGCACAAATTAAAAATAGCATACACTAAAAATAAATAACACAGCTAACTATACAATATAGACAACTTAATGTCGACACTATAATGTGCACTACAGTAATCAGAAGGGTTTTTTAATAGGCCTAGGAGAAATTTAAATTACGTCTTCTCAATTCACATAATTCTGTTCATGGCAAAATTATACAGCGGGAGCGCAGGAACAATGGGAAAAACCAGAATGCGAGAGTCTGCAGTTTGCGGAAAATATGTTTATCATGCTACTTTTTTTCATCTAAAATACGTCCTTGCATCAATAATTGATATGAGGCTTAATTTCTAGCTAAACTATAGCACATAGTGCCAGATGTACGAAGAGTTTTTGCATTCGCAAAAGGTCTGTTTTGCATAATTGGGCCGTTTGTGATCATAAACATTTTTTATGCATGAAACCTGAATTTGCGATTCAGTAACACATTACCAAATCACAATATGGGTTTGCAACCAAATAGCAAATCCATAATTGGAAGGGACATGTTTAGTCACACCTCCCAAATATCAATTCAGAATTGGATGTTTTATTGTTTTATGATCAAAATCTAGTCACAAAACATTCATATTTTAGCAACTACCCAAATGTAGTGGCGAGCCATTTGCAAATGGGAAGGGGTCCCAATGGGACCCCTTCCTTTTAGTGAACATTGACAAAAACATTTTTAAGAGTAGACAGTGGTCTAATAGTGGGGGAAGCCAAAACCCCTTTACTGTCCCACTTTTGGCAGGAGGAAAGGCAGGACAATTAGTTAGATTAGGAGGAGGGTCCCTACTTAACCTACACCACCCATAGGGCGAGGCAGGCTCTGTGAACGCCTCTCCTGAAATTCCACCATCTTGGGATGGTGGAAATAACCTATTAGGCCTAGGGTAGGACCTCTTCCCACAGGAAGTGGTCACTAGAGGGTGTAGACACCCTAAAGGTTGGTAGCCCATTGGCTAAAACCTGTCTCCCCTTGAATTCAGTATTTAGGTGGCACTCCGAGACTTGAATATCAGATTTGACAGACAAGAGAAGACCAGGACAAAGAAGACCCGCTGCTTGAGAGCTGAAGCACTGCTGCAGAAGAAAAAGGCAGCAAACTCTGCCTGCTGCTCCCAGGACTTGACAATCGCTGCTGCTGTGTCGTCCTGAAACCTGAAAAGACTCCAATAGCCCCGGAGCACCTCCATCCTTCAAGAAATTGCCAAGAAACTCCCTTGGAGTGAAGGTAACGCTCCCCTGCACACCACAGGCACAGATCCCATGAAGTCCAGTTTGTCGTCTTACTGCTCCCTGACGAGCTGGAAGCAGCACTAAAGCAAGAAAAGTTACAACAGCTCTGGAGGGTCAGATCTGTCTCCTCACCAACTTTTAACCACACCAGGACCTACCAGAGCCTCAGTGTACCAATACCCGGGGTACCAGACCCCCCAATTGAAAACGCTAAGAAGAAGAGTCCACACTGGACTCCCAAAGTACTGGAAGCAAGCACCCATCAAGTGACATCAAGACACCAGAGACGCACTTCCTGAGTCACCCAGCTGTTCCGAGATCGCCTCTCAAAGTTGCCTGCTCCTGAACGCGATGACGTAAAGATGCACGACGCCCGCTGACCTGTTTGCTCTGCACCCGGGCCCATCGGCCCCAGCATCGCTTAACCCACTGTGCTCCCATGGTCCCCAGGCCCTTGCAACCTCCTCCCTTGAAGGAGCCCCCTCGGACTTACCTGTAAGTCCACCGGTGCTGGGTATTTTCAAGTGGCCCCCTTCGTCTTTGTGCACCAGTTTCCAAGAACCTCACCACTCTGCTCCCGGTCTATCCGGGATGCTCCCGAACTTCTCCCACTGGAACGTTGCACCTGGTCCCAACATCAACCTAAAATGAGAAGGTGAACTTCGTGAAAGCATTGCCTGATTTTCTATGCATTTTTTTGCTTTTTCCCCATTTTTTCCTATGGTGCTTAAATGCGCATATAAGTGATATATTTCCAAACTTTAAAAAATCGTAACTCCGAAAGTACTTACCTTAGGACTGTGCTCTTGGTCTTAAAAATCCTATAAAAATTGGTATTATTTTTATAAATTGGTCTTGTATTTATTCTTGAGTGTGTGTCTCATTTATTGCCTCTCTGGAGTACAACAAATGCTTAGCACTACCCTCTGATAAGCCTAACTGCTCGTCCACACTAACACAAAAACAGCATTAGAGTTATTTGCTTTTACCTCTGTGTATCATTTGGGGATTCTCTGGACTCTCTGCACAGTCTACTTCTTTTTAGTACACTATACATAGAGAGCCAGCTTCCTACTTTGGTCGAATTGCGACCCACTACGAATCGGGTTTTTGTGAACAAACCTATTAGCGCACAGGTCAGTTCCCAAAACTGGAATGTATTCAGTAAAAATCAGTTCTCAATCTGGGACCACTTTTACAGACTCTGTTTTTCATTTATATCTAATTATGTGAAGCAAATTATATGCATTTCAAACATTGTAAGTTTTTAATAAGGTGGCATGGGCTCAGATCTCAAAAATATCTAGGCACTGGACATCCCAGGTGATAAGATGAAGATATTGGGTTGTGCTATAATTCATTTAGAATAGATGGTATTAATAACAATTAAAAAGAGAGGACGTGGCGTTATGGCCAGAGCTGCTGACTTTGGAACTGGGGAACCAGGTTTGAGTCTCAGCCTCTGTTCAACAGCCTGTGACTCGGTGCAAATCACTTAATCTCCTTGAGCCTAAGGAAAGAAATGAATGTGTCCTTGTGCAATGTAAGTAGTGCTCAAGTAAAGTGCTCCAATACCTTGGGGTAAAGTCTGTACTATATAAAACAGCCCAAAAAGTCATTGCAGTCAATTAAGACTATGTGAGGAACTGCTGCTTCCAACGTAGGACACAGACTGCGCAAAATTGTTGTCAACTGGGATCCATGTTAGCAACCAGAACTGTAGAGACTGCCTTTTTCTCAAACATCATAAAGTTTTTATTCATCGGCCATTCCTTGATTTGTATCTTATGGCGAGTCCTGAGACATACAATAGCAGGCTATATATCTTTTCTAAACGTGCTTGCACATCAGTTTTTTAGAGCGTCTCTTGGTTTCTTGAGAGGGGTGCCCCCTAATTCCTGATTATGATTTTCTTTTGTCCATGATCCTTGCATCCAGGAATTGTTCAGTGGCATCTTTTCCTTGAACACAATGTTTCTATTCTTGGCCTTTGTCTGGGTGATGATGTCCTCGCTGGGTTTCTGGGTGCATCCTTGCCTCGTAGTATGAATCATTCCACAGGGTTTAGGTTGGGCTATCTGACAGTAGGTAGCAACCACTTGGTCCACAAGAAAAAAGTTTTAGTGCCTCATTCACAAAGGTAAACTTACACTTTTGTGTCAGTTTATGATTGTTTGCTATTCACAAAGGTATTTTACGTGTAGTATCTTTACGACTGTGAAGTCTCTGCACATAAAGATAGGACAGTCCGATCTTTTTATGCGCGGAGACTCTTTAGTGGTAAAGATACTACTCATAAAATACCTTTATGAATAGCAAACAATCAAACACTTACACAAAAGTGTAAGTTTACCTTTGTGGATCAGCCCCCTAGTGTCTAAAAAATCTGCCAGCGTGACTTTAACTGACTCCTTGACAGTGTAATCCTTATCAGTACTTTGGAGTCATTCAGGCAGGTCCATTAAATGCTCTTTGGGACAAACCTGAAAGACTCAAGATTGTGCAGTTGTTTGACTTTCAAATGATGAGGACCTGCTTCAAAAACCAGTGTGCCATATGTTTTTTTAGGTGATCATGGGTCACATGTAAAAAAAATTAGGAATTGCGATTATTACTGAATGACAATTTGGAAATTGCAATTTCCAACATATGAAAATAAATAAATATTAGATAGTGATTCCTAATAGGTCGCAAATCGACCTACTTCATGAATATTAATGAGGTAGGTTTTTGAAAAATAGGATGCATTTAAAAAGAAAAAAATTAAACTTTGGAGTTTCATTTTTTCAGGAGTAGTCCATGGGACCACTGCCTGTTCCTAAATAATATTTTTTTCCATTCTAAAAATGAAGGGGTCCCTTTGGGATCCCGTCTCATTAGCGAATGGCTTACAACTTTGTTCAAGGAGTCGTAAAGTATTAATGTTTTAGGCTTCCCTTCCAAATACTGAATCGAAAACTCAAGTTGCGATTCAGTAACATGTTATCGATTCACAATTTGTGCTTTGAATATATGTAAAAGTATTTTTGTGGCTGGAAACGTCGTGGCTGGGCTGTCTCCTACCGCAAAAATGTTTTGTACATATGGCCCCATGTTCTCTAGCTCTCTTTCATAATTGGGAATTCCATCTTGGATGTCAGCTAATTAGCAATACTGGCTAGTGGCTGCTTTGCCTCTCACATACTTTTTGGAGTTATAAACGTATTTCTATTTCAAATAGAAAACCTTTGCCATAAGGCTCTGATTGCAAGTTATGTGGAGCCATATCCTTGATTAGGATACCGCTCCGCCCAATTGTATATGGTTTGGTGTTCCCACATTTGTATTTTCTAGGTGAGGGAACTGCAGATCTGATTTGAACAGCTGATAAAATCAATTTGGAAATGGGATACGAATGAACCTGCACTCAGCACTGAAACTAAAACCCGACCCACTTCAAAGACAGGGCAGGAGCATGTGATGCTCCTCCCTGCCAGGCCACATCCTCTCCTTCCCTCGGTCACCATTAAGTGCATAAAAAACCTACAAATATGCTCTTTCCTTCATGACAGATCTGCATGCTTGTCAAATGTTTTTGTGGAGCCTTGGTCCAAAAAAATCATGTGGGGCCCCTCTCAAGACATCATTCCATGTAAAAAAAAAATGCCCTTGGACAAAGAAAAAACGGTACAACACCATCATCTGGCACCTCATAATGGTATGTTCTTTTAACTGGCACATCAATAATAAAAAAGTATATGCTTCCTTTAGAAATGTGTTTATAAATGCATCAGGCACTTAGGGCCTGGTGTCTAATTGTGGGGCATGGTATTTAATACCTGGTGCATAATTCTCATCTTGCCAAAACTTGGGATAGCCGTGGAGAACATGTTGCTTTAGGGAACCATCTAAGGCTCTGCTTCCTTGGCTGTGCCCAGAGAGACTGACTTCTGAAGAGTACCTAATTGATTGAAGAACAAAGCCTTTCTAATGCTCTTGAATTTGACGTGCTCCGGCAGGTCTTTGGAATCATCTGACATTTGGTGATCTTATCCCACCCCAGTCTTTCTCTTTTCTGTTCCCCATCCATTCATTCATACACAGGTGGAACTCTCAGAAGCAGGGGAGAAGCAGGATGATGTCGTAGACAGAAAAGTGAATGAACAGTGGCAATTTAGCAGAGGCGTACTAGTCACTTGCAACAGTCGTGGATACGTTTTTGTTGTCGGCTCGATTCACACCATCTAATAACAGAGAGCAGAGGGGCATGGAATGCAGGCAATAGACCTCAACTGTAAGTCACACCAGCCCTTAGTCCGCCATCCTGCACATTCCTGAGTCTGAAGTTCAGCCTCTTTGGCAGCCCCCTCACACCTGCAGAGATTTTCACAGCAGAACTGCTTTCACCAGTGTTTTCTATCTGTTGCATTTGCTGTGATTGTTACTCCTTTCACAACATGGTCCAAAAATCTGGGTTTTGCAGTTTTCACATCTATTTTCATCTACCATGAGCCCTGTTGCTTAAACACTTAACAGTCCATTTCCCGGGACAGTCCAGACTATTTCAGTTTGTTAATATTGCAATCTTCTTAATACAGACTTTAAGACCTAGATTTTGCACTCATCCTGCAGGTCTTTTTTAATGGTAAGTAAATTGATGAAATGTTTTGCGGCACCTTGAGACACAGGAGCACCTTCGCAAATGGTTAGCAAATAAGCCACCATGAGTGTAGGAAGTTGAAAATGTTTCCTCCACAAAGTTTAGCCTGTAAATATTGCATTCTTTTCAGAATTGCTGTAGAAAACCTTTAGCAGCAAAAACACTCCTGCAAAAAAATAGACAGAATTTTCCTTCAAAAAGATTGTTGTTGAAAAATAACACAGCAACAAATAAACTGGAATTTGACTCATTTGACAATGTTTTTCAATAGCACCAACTTTGTAAAGCTTTACTGCCAAAATTATAACTTCTAAAAATACATGGGTTACGCAGTCAGCTGTCTGTGGGCAGAAATATATTAATTTCTAACATGGCAGAATTGAAAACTAAAGAATGAAACTCGAGTTTCAGTCCAGGATTGACCTGTAACATGGCTAAATAGTGTGGCCTTCTGCGCAAAACATTACTGTCCTTGTGCCTCAATTCCCTTATCAAAACGAGACTGAAGAGTTACTGGTTCAAAGTATTGTTAGTACAAGTGTGCTTTCCCTACCTTCGCTAAACGTAAATTACTGGATATTTTCTTACCAATTGCCTTTCAATACATTGTTTTTAATTGGAAATGTTCATCTAAACTTTTATATAAGATTTGGTGGGATGCCTCTGTTTCCATCATAAATTAGATACTACTTATAGTGCTCAATGTTCTACTTTTCATAATGTTCACATTTTGTGGTACCTTTGACCTCTTTCCTTAACAATATTGAAAATTGTGTGTCATCTACAGTTTGTATATTGTCTGAAAATTTCCTACCACCATAAATATTTATCTCCCTGAAGTTTCTTATTTTCACAGGTTATTATTGTCTATTGTTACCATTGTTTTACTTAAAACTGATCTAGCGATCAGGGATCAATAATTCTACAACAAACATAGGCCCATTTTCTTTACCCAACTAATCCCTTCATTCTGGGTTCAGTGTGAATGCAAGGTTTATACCTATCTCACTAAATACACATTGGAACCTGCATTTCTCCTTACAAAAATAATGTGCCGATGAAACTTTTGGGAGTTGAATAGTTGATGACAATAATATGTACTTATCTATGCTACTAAATAATAACAGACTCAGTGTGTAATTTATAACGTTTATCGTAAATAATGTGAAATAAATGCTCATCAAGTACCGTTATACAATGCAAACACATAGATTATCACGGAGAAAAAGTATTAGCAATGTATAGAAAACAAACTCATATCAAATAACAATGCATTGAAGGAGTGGATAGGCGAAGAGAGAAAAGTTTCGAAAACAAAATACATTTGAAAATTAATATGCAAATTCAGGATTATATCTATACTAACCCAAGTAAGAATCAGGGAAATCTACCCTCTGGCCAAAGGGCAGTAAGGCCCCTCAAGGAGAGTTGAGTGGCAAAGATTAAGTCAGGAATCAGGAAACAGGTAGGCCTCTATCTGGAAACAGCAAACCGACGACAGCGACGATCTCCCGCTAGCTGACCAACACCTACTCCAACCCCTGCCCACCGGGCACCTCAATTATACCCTAAAAACCCAAATGTCCAACCCACATTTGTTTCAATATGAGAATAAACTCCGTCTCTCATTGGCTAAGAATGGGGGTGTACTGTCACACCACTCTCAGCATGACCATTTTATTGAATGTCCTTTTGTCTTAAACTTTCAGCATTACGACAGACTCTTCCCGGGAAATAACTTTGAACACAATCATAGTACATATTTCCTGCAGCACATTTCATGTAACAAGTCTTTACGCTTCCATTGTTTGCCTCTGCCATCTCGTAAAGGAAGTTGCTCGCTTACACTGTTTATCAATTTTCTTTTCCGTAGCTTGGCAGTCACACAGTACACTATGAAGGTCATGCATAACATTTGCGTTCTCTCTTCTCTCTCGAAATCATCTTTGGTCATTTTTATTTTTCTACGAAATATTAACCGCAGACTGGCATGCAGGAAAGTAGGCCCATGCTTTCTTTTCTACAGAAAACAAACGCAAATATTTAATATTTTCATGAAATGTAATTTCATTGCACACCATCCCAGCATTGCACTATCCCATGCACAACCCGTGTTATTCCTAGCAAGATATTACTAACGTGCACAAAAGCAGCATTAGTCTTTTTTATCTATTTTAGCTAAAAAACATTTGAAGCCTAGTTCCATACATTAGTACACACATGCGCAAAAGCATTTCCCTTTATTTTAGCTTTCTTTAATAACATTTTCACAGCACACTGTTAATAAATGTTACTGAGGGTTCAATCTGAGCAGGTTTTATTTTCTCAAAACCCTGATCCATCAACATATAATCTCTAAGTTAATTGTGCCATTTTGCAAGTTGTGATAACATTTTTATTATATTATATTTATTCAAGTAATGGTTCTCTTATATCTTTCTTTTCCTCTTCCCCTTCCCTTTTCACCCATGGAAAATATAAAAGTCTTTCGCCATTTTATTTGATTCTCTTTTACATTGTAATATATTTATGCATTCTTTTACTTGCTCATTCTTTTATGTTTATAATGTTATTTAAATAAAGTCTTTGTAAACACTTGAAGACCAGCCAGTTTGGTACTACATCAGTTTCAATTGGTCAGAGTTGCTATTAGTCTGGCTTGACAGTGCATCGCTACGTAGAGGCTGTGGCTATGCCCACAAGTTGGAAGCCCGAAGTACAAGTTTTGGTTGGGCAGAAATTGTGTGCTTCCACAAACACAAGCTTGCCCTCAGGTGTGATCATTTTGTTTAATTATTTTGCTGCCTGAGCTAGAATTTCAGCGGCACACACATTATATTGTAATGCTGTAAAAGTGTCTTAGATAACTAAATAATTTATGGTGTTTGTCTTTCTCCTGCGGCAGCACAGATAGGAAGTGTGAAGCCATGAGGAACGTATTTCAGTCCCAGCACCCACTCCTTCCATTGACTTTAGACTATAGAGGACAGATTTGTGTTTGAAAGCAGTGTGGGATGCTCAGGGCTACACTGATCTACATAGATCTTTAGGTCTGGCTTGACAGGGCAGCTGTCTCCTGAACTCATGTGATCAATAAAAAAAGAACTTTGAGAGTACTACTGAGAGAGGGGCTTAAGCTCCATCCACATATTGGTTCCCCTGAGTACAGCATATGATTGCGTCAATTTTGTGTACTTTCATTAAACAGACTGCTGGTATAGCACTTCTTTGCTTGTCATAAAGATTATTCTCGATAAATGACTGAGTTGGTTATGGTGGTAAGCCAATGATTATGGCTATAGGCCTGATCTGTTTATAAAAAGTAGTGATAAAGGCACTAGTTCTGACATGCATATTGTGAACAGCATATGTTAAAAGTCATTAGGCATTTAAGTGTTGATTGTTATTACTCTATATTGAAGCCTACCAATAGCTATGTTACTACATGGAATCTCAAGAATTACCATAGTATGCAATGATTTTGGTGTTGGTTACCATGTGTGACAAACCATGGATAGGTTTGCTTTGTGAGAATCTTTGTTTGGCTGTCTTAGGAGAGACAGTATTTTGCTTAACTGTAATTTTGTATTCCTTTCTAATTTTATGACTTTGTCTCTGATGGTTACCTTGTGGAAAAGCATATGCTCAAAACTGTAGACCTGGGTTGGTTATGGTGACAAGCTGTAGGCCTGATTGGTGCACTGGGAAATTTTATGGTTGATGCCATCGGTCTGGTCTGCTTATTGGCAGTTGGTCTAGCTTATTGTGAAAAGCATTTGTTAAAGCCAATAAGACTTTAATAGTTGGTTTTATCACTTTGTGTGAGAGGCTATATATATATATATATATATGTATTTTGACATATGTGATATTAGAGATTACCATAGTAGTCAAGGGTTTTGACATTGCTTCCTCCCGGCACTTCCAGTGTTCATCCCTGCTGTAGGGCATAGACCTAGTACAGCTTCCTGTCTGTGGCCAGTGTCCTTCCAATGGCCACACGCTCCTGCCGTTTTTTTTTTAATTCACTTTTGGACATGCACTCTCCAAGAGGGCATATCTGCAGTCCGTCTCCCATCCCTCCCTTGTGTTCATTGTCCTACCCCACTGTCCTCCCAGTGTCTCTCGTGTTTCCACACCCACCCTCTCCCCTCCCGCATGTTGCTTTTTTTTGTTGCAATTTTATATTGGGCAAACTCAACCCAAAGGTATTGAAGCGCTTTACATGAGCACCAGTTACATTACACAAGGAAACTTAATTTATAGGTACTGTAAGATTAAGCTCCCTCGCCCCGTTGTTGCTGCTCCCTCCCTCCACTCCAGTGCCTCATTCACATTGCTTCCCTCCCACAGTGCTGTCAGTTGTTGCTGCTCCCACCATCCTTCCTACTTCTTCCTCCTGTGCCTTGCCCCCTCCCGCACTTGGTTTAAAAAGCAAAAAATGCTATGACGCGGTCAATGCTTGGCACGTCATAGCTCCTTTTGTTTTTTACAGTAAGACATTTTCAAGCTGTTGTACAACATAGCTTAAAGTAAAGAAATAAGCACTATGATGCGTTCAGCAATGGCCATGTTGTAGCACTTTGTTTTTGCTTAACAGCTCGGGTTGCAGTGCAAGATGTCCAAAAGATCATTGACTCGTCCAATAGATTTCACATGGGCGAAACGTATTGTCTTTGACAATGCTTGTTTCTACTTGTATTCTTTTAATTTATTGTACATATGTTGTTGAATTTGTTTGTCTTTTATTGCAATTGTGTCAGAGGGCAAATGCAACAATGAGTAAGTGAATGGATGCATGAGTGCAAAGATGAGTGACAGTACATGTAAATGACTTATTGAGTGCCTAAACCATTCAGTGACACAAGATCCATTTTCATTCATAAGCCAGAACAATTGGCATTGCCAATGCTTGTCTTAAGAAACCATCGTTCTGAAGAGCTAACATGTCTTTGTGCTGACAAATATAAGCCTTTTATACCTGTGGTCCTTTTCCTTGCTCCCTTCGCTACGATAATGAGACCTTGTATAGTGCAAAATGTTCAATGTTTCAGTCTTGCAGTGAGACATGTATTACTGCTACTTTGCTCAGCAGTACTCATTGCACCAAATTTAAAAGATTAACAGGCCGAGTTGGCATGGCCCGTATTGAATGGTTTGACCTGCACATTGTACACATTTCTCTGCAAAACGTGCAGTATACAACTGTGCTATTGTATTAGTATGAGTATCTTGAACATTTCAAACGGTGGAAAAAACAGACTTTAGCAATCTCTACTCAAAAGGCCACATTTATTTTTTTACTTTGGCACTGTAATGGGATATGAAGACATTACTACTAGAAGAAGGCTTAACTGTGTAATTCTCTCTAGCGCAATTACTCGTAATTACTGCAAAATTGTTTGCACTTACGCGTAATTACGTGAAAAGTGTAATCCAGCATTTTGCACTATTGGCTTCCAAAATGGGCCAAGGATGCATTTTATGTTAAGAAAATAGCACTAAATGCAATAGGACATGAACATCAGAAGCCAGCCCCAGCTGTTCCTATGCTCCTGTAGTAGGATCTTTGCCTCAAATTACTCTTAATTACTCAAGCTGGTGTAATTGCATAATTTTTGTAATTGCGCATCACAAGAGTAATGATTAATTATTCAATCAATCAATCAATTAGGAGTTTATAAAGCACGCTACTCACCTGTGACGGTCTCAAGGCGCTGGGGTGGGGGGAGGTGCAGCTCCGGGTCAGTCGAAGAGCCAGGTCTTGAGGCTCTTCCTGAAGGTGTTCAGAGTGGGGGAGCATAGGATGTTGACTGGGAGCTCATTCCAGGTCTTTGCTGTGACGTAGGAGAAGGCTCTTTCGCCTGCTCTGGTTCTGAGGATGCATGGGGTCTCTGCCAGGGCGAGGTCGGCGGAGCGGAAGTTCCTTTTGGGTACGTGGAAGGAGACTTTTTCGTTGAGGTATTTGGGTCCAATGTTGTGGAGGGATTTGTAGGTGTGGGTGAGTAGCTTGAAGGTTACTCTCTTCTCGATGGGGAGCCAGTGGAGGTCTCGTAGGTGCGGGGTCATGTGCTCATGTCATGGGGTTCCGAGGATGAGTCTGGCCGCGGTGTTCTGGATGGTTTGGAGCTTGTGTAGCAGGGTTTTGTTGATTCCGGCTTAGAGGGCGTTACCATAGTCCAGTCTGCTTGTTACAAGTGCGTGGGTGATGGTCTTTCTGCATTCGTGGGGAATCCACTTGAAGGTCTTTCGGAGGATGCGGAGGGAGTTGAAGCAGGTCGAGGCGACGGCGTTGATCTGGCGGGTCATGGTGAGGGAGGAGTCTAGGATGATGCCGAGGTTCCGCGCATGGTCTGTTGCCGTGGGTGGGTTTCTGAGAGCAGGGGGCCACCAGGAGCTGTCCCACGCCGTGGCGGAGGGTCCAAGGACGAGGACCTCGGTCTTCTCCGAGTTCAGTTTTAGGCAGCTGTCGTTCATCCAAGCTGTGACGTCTTTCATTCCTTCTTGGAAGCTGAGTCTGGTGTCTTGGGGATTCTTCGTGAGAGAGAGGATGAGCTGGGTGTCGTCGGCGTAAGATACTATGCTGAGCCCATGCTGTCTGACGATGGCG
The DNA here is from genome assembly GCA_963921515.1 of Calotriton arnoldi. Lineage (NCBI taxonomy): Eukaryota > Metazoa > Chordata > Amphibia > Caudata > Salamandridae > Calotriton > Calotriton arnoldi. The sequence continues at coordinate 967,976 of CAWUFW010005221.1, read as the reverse complement.
GCAAGGGGGGCCATGTAGATGTTGAAATGCGTGGGGCTGAGCGAGGATCCTTGGGGTACTCCACAGTTGATCTCTGTAGGTTCGGAGAGGAAGGGAGGGAGTCTGATCCTTTGGATTCTGCTGGAGAGAAAGGAGCAGATCCAGTCGAGGGCGGTTCCTTGTATACCGGCGTCATGGAGCCTGGCTGCGAGAGTGCGGTGTGAGACGGTGTCGAAGGCCGCAGAGAGGTCTAGTAGGATGAGGACCGCTGTGTGGCCCTGGTCGAGTAGCATGCGGATGTCATCGGTGGCGGCGTGGAGGGTGGTCTCGGTGCTGTGGTTGCTGCGAAATCCGGACTGGGAGGAGTCGAGGATGGCGTTCTCTTCGATGAAGGGGGTCAGCTGGGCATTGATGAATCTCTCTGTGACTTTGGCTGTGAAGGAAAGGAGAGAGATGGGCCGGTAGTTTTTCAGGTCCGTAGGGTCGGCCGAGGGTTTCTTGAGGAGGGGCTTGACTTCTGCCCACTTCCAGTCGTCGGGGAAGATGCCGGATTCGAGGGAAGCGTTGATGGTCCGGCCTAGTTCTGGAGCTATGGTGGCGGTGGCTCTGTGGTAGATGTGCGGTGGGCAGGGGCCCGTGGGAGCTCCTGAGTGCGTGCTCTTCATGGTCTTGGTGGTGTCTTCAGTGGTAGCAGGTTTCCAGGTGGTGATGATCGGCCGGTTGTCGGTGGTGGAGAGGGTGGTGGTGTCAGGAGTCTGTTCGCTGAAGTTGTCGTAGAGGGCCTTGATTTTCAGGTGGAAGAAGGAGCTGAGCTTGTTGCAGAGGTCCTGGGATGGAGGGACATCCGTGGCATTGCTGGGGGTTTGGTGAACTGCTGTATGACGTTGAAGAGTTCTTTTGCGTTACTTGCGTTGGAGTGGATTTTGTTCTTGATAAAGGTCCTCTTGGTGGCTCTTATGCGCTGGTGGTATTTATTCATAGCATTCCTGTAGTTGTTCTGGTCTTCAGTGGTTTTCTTGTTCCGCCAGAGTTTCTCGAGGCGTCTGCAGGAGCGCCTGGCTTCTTGGAGGTCGGTGGTGAACCAGGCTGCCTTCAGGGGGCGTTGATTGACGGGGTGGCGGAGGGGTGCGAGCTTGTCAGCGCAGCTGGAGATCCAGCAGTGTAGTTCTTTCGCTGCGGAGTTGGTGTCTGTCATGCCAGAGGGGGGGTCGTGGGGGAGGGTGGAGTTGAGGTGTTCCTCTGTAATCTTGCTACTCCAACTATCCTGGTGTAATTTAAATTTCTCCCAGGCCTAGTTAGTACCGTCTCTTGAACATACACTGATGCAGTATGAATGTCTTTTAAGATTAAGGTTTTCTTACGTAAGTACAAGCACGCACACAAGTACACATGCTCTTAGACGTACACAGATATTTAGCATATTCCTATAAGAGAGTAGCCATTTGGATTTACAGGGGCCTGACTGTGCCCTGAGCCATCAATTTTATTTGAAATGAAAAAGAAAATAATTACACAAACACTCTCAGTGGTTCTGAAGTCTCCCCCATTAACAGGAAAGCACAGCCCTTACAACTCCCCCTCATGCTCTGGGGGCCATTATATATATGGTGCCTGGAGTTAGTGGGAGTTTGTGACTGCTTCTGGCCCCACTGGGGCACTATAGTATTACAAAAATGGTGTGTCTTCACATAGCGGTGATGCATGATCAGTGTCCTTCCCTGAGGGTACCCCTTATTGGGGGGCACAAGGGTCCCAGTGACCACCCCACAGGCATCCTCAACTGCACCCACCTGTAGGGAGATCTGTGCCCTTCTTTGAAATGGAGATCGAGACACCACCTCCAGTTAACAATTGACCAGCTGGTCTGACTTTCACTAAAACTCTCTTCCTGGTGCAGGCATGGTTTTTCTCTCTTTAATGTAAAAGTGCATTTGTTGTAATAGGGTGCACTGTCCAAGCCTGATGCACCCTTTGAATAAAGTGCATGGAGGTGTAGACGGGCAGTGCACCCTAGGTCAAATATGGCAGAAGGCATCTGTGACTGTTCATAAGTAGAGGTCAAACAAATGAAGATTGCTACTCTTGGGTGACTATTAGGTACAGCTGTTGTATGGTAAGGTCTGTGAATGTGGACCACTGTTTGGTTAAGGTGTCCCAACAACCACTTAACTCAGCACACAATTGGCAGTGAGTGAGTGCATCTCAAGAAGACGGACACATACTACCATGTAGGCAGATGAAGCAACAGTAGGCCTGCCCAGGCCTTCATGAGTGGTGACTAAAACCGTTCTACCTGTATCCAACTTGCATGTGGCTCCATCTTTGTTGTTACTGCGGGAGAAATTGTATGTGGCCTTGTTGTGAAGCTGCTTTACATTGATGTGGTGACAAATCTACATCTACTTCTACATCTTGCTCCTCACTGAACACTGATGCTGATTGAAACTATGTTGCTAGAGCGGTGACTGTGTATGCCCAATTAATTCCTCAAGTAAACAGAGACTAAGAAAGATTTGTATTTTGCCAAGGGAAGTAGGCATAGGATAGTCATTTGGCAACTTCCATAAAAGAATGAGGGAAATGTTTGGCTCATAAATATTAGTGATTTGCAGGGGTTCCTATGGGTAAGCAAACCATTTTTGCTATGCAAAACATCTTAATTTTCATGAAAATAAGTGAAAATACTTCCATAATACAAACTTTAGTTCACCCCTATGTCGCATGAAAAGTGAGTCGGAGGGCATACCTTGCATACAAAACTCCCTTGAGATACTGGAAGAAGACAACTTTGAGTGGCTATGGCAGTAATCAATTTTTGAGATCCCACAAGACATTTCTGCTCGAAATAGTCTATCACGATGGTGAAATAGGAAAAAATGTGCACAATGTAAAGTACTCAATTTACCTGAGATTTTACCTCTGTAATCAGTGCTGGAAAGTAGGGGGATGCCGCCTAATACCAGTTCCAGCAGCTATTTCCCAGGGAAACATGCTGGATTTGTCCTTGTACTTTCTGACTCAGGGCATAATCCAACAGTGCCCGCACGCTTCCTGCATTCTGTTCAGAGCAGGAACCTGCAGGCGGCAAGGAGGCTTTTGTTATTTTAACATCTAGTTGGGCCCAAAACAAAGGCCAGTTTTAAAGAGCCATTCCTCTTCATTTTTTGTTCAAGGATCATCCTGGCTGTGAGCTATTTGGAGCCCAATACTTGGGCGCAATGGAAGGAAATAAAGGCACACAGTTTATCAATTCACAAGTACTTTAAAGAAACTATAACTTGGAGGCAGATTTATAACTTTGTTCAGCTCCCTATGTAAAAGATGTGCTTGCTCTGTGCAAATGCAATATTTATCTGTCGGCATGGGTAATTACACAAATACTATGTTATATAGAATCTACTCATTTTTATTTTTATTTTTTTATTACGCTACTCATTTCAGTGTAGGGTGTCAGAGCGCTTTCTATCGCACACAGAGGCACAATACATCATAAAAGTGTGTAAATCAATGTACAGAAAATGTTACATATGACAATGAGGGTTATAAGGTGTAGGAATCAATTATCATCAATACTTGTAGCCACTGTGGCCCTCATTACGATAGTGGGCAGTCAGACCACCGCTCACTATTGCGGCGGTCAGGAGACTGTTCGACAAGCTGACGGCAGTCCGACCACAGCATTACGATGCGACTGCCGGGCTGGCAGTTGCAAAGTGCTCCTTTTCATAGTGGCTTGTGCTGCGACCCAGTAAAAAGAGCCACAGCACAAGCCACCATGAAAAGGAGCACTTCCTGCATGTCCATTGACCACGTGCCATGTACCATGTGGTGCATGGCACACAGTACCAGGAGGTGCATGAGGCACTACATGTGCCCCCACAGCCTCTTTACGAGGCCCAAGACAGAGGGGGGCCCTGTTTGGAGCCCCCAAATTCCGTTTCTGACAGATTTTTCATGGCGGTCTTCTCGCCATGAAAAGGCTGTCAGAAAGGGATATTTTAATCCCGAGGTGGTGCCTACCTCAGCACCGCCGCCATTCGGGACTATGAATCTGACTGCCACCACGTCAGGATCACTGATCCTGGTGGAGGCGGCGGTCTTCCCCCCAACCACTGTGGGTCTCACCACAGGTACTGTAATCTGGCGGTCAAACTGAGGGGCTGTCGGCAGGCGAACCACCACCAAAGGCCTGTCAGTGGTGGTCCCCCCACCATCATAGTCAGCCCTTGTATGTTAAGAGTGAATATTTGGGACAAACGCAAAGTCAGGTTATAAAATGTAAGGCAATGATTGTAATTGTCTGTCCTCAGAAGACTTATTGCTTTCCAAAAGACCCCTTCTTTGCAATCTTTGAATAACACCAGATTGAGAAAAAATCCAATAAGGATCTAATCCCTTGATTTACAGTTTGCATGCAGCTCCTTGATACCTGTAAATAGATCACTGTGATATATTAAAAGGCTTGCAGCTTATGAACTTGAAGTAACAAAATGAACTCAATGTCCAACACAGTAACCCATTACCTATCTAAATAAAATACAAACCTGTGATCTACATGTTTCATGGTGTACTTTGCGGCAGGAACATTAACTCTTATTCTGCTAAATGATTCAAAATTGTGACGGAACAAACCACAGAACTCTCCCAGAACAGTGTTAACCATTAGAGGTATCTTAGCTGTGTTATATGCAATGGTATTCATTCAAGATTTTATGCCCAAAGCAATCAAGATTGACAAAGTGGTTTAGGCCCACGAGCACAGTGCACTAGTAGTGTCCACTCAAAAAAAAGCCTAGTTGAAATATATTTTGGAAAACAATTGTCACACTGCAGCAAAAGCGAAGAAGGACATTACAGCGCCAATGCATGCTATCCCACTGGACCATCCTTCTAGCACAATCGGTCAACAAGCAATATTGAAATCAAAAATGAAATCAACTAGACAATTTTATTTTGGTAGTTACCTGGCATTGCAATAGAAACCATTGCCGAGTGTCTTTTTTTGTCAGTCAGTCAATCAGTGATATATGACAATATAGACATAGGTGAAATTTGTATTACACATGCAAAAATCGAAAGATGTGTGATGTTTCATGTGCACCCTAAAGAAAACACTCTGAACAGCAGAAGAACGAAGTATAGACAAAGAATGGACTTTGTAGATTGGTTTGAGAAACTCTATACTCCACATTCTCCTCACTTGGGAGTGCATAGTTCGAACCATACCTTGACATAGCTCTTGGGATTCTGTGATTCATGGATCAGCAAAAGTGGGAAAAAGGGGAAAAAGAAAAGAAGACATCAAAGTGTCACAGTGTCAAAGGAGAGGGAAAACAGTCATTCCAGTGACCCACAACAGGGAAGTTCTTTATGTCATTTGAACCTCTCCCTCTGACCATGATTGTTTAGAATCACAACACTGAACAACTGCATTGGATGTTTAAAGCACACCTGAAACTTGTCTATGTTCAAAAGTGCAAATTACAGAATGCATCAGGTAAAGAAAATGATTATTTGCAAGAAAGTTCGATGATGATGAGAATGGCTTCCGAAGATATATGCCTAATGCGAATGTAACATTTGACGACAGTCATGATGGACTTGAGGGGAGAAAATTGGTATAACAATAAAAGGCCACTCGAGAGTGAATCAGAAGTAGACCACGTTACATTTTCACATTTGAGGCCACCCATCGAAGAAGCTGAAGTTCTACATGACATGTACTGTGCTGAGATTTCATAGATGATGCCAACATTTGGACCTTTGTTCATTTTCAGTTTAATTTTTAATGTTATGATTAGTCTGCTAAAATGTACAAATGTCCACATATGTATGTCTTTCAGGATCACGGACACACTATCATGTCACAAAAATATTGTGTCAAATTATCATCTACCACAAAAACGTATTTGACATTATTTAACTTTTTTTACATTTTACACGTATTAATATATAAATATATATGTATGTACATATATATAAATGTAAACTAAAGATAAAATAAACATAATGTAAAATAGTTTTATTAATTATGTAACTATATATATATATATATATATATATATATATATATATATATATATATAAATATATATATATGTAAATAATTGAATAAGAAAGAAAATACTGATTAAAGTAGACAATAAATAAAATATTAAAAATTGAAAAATCCAAAAAGCAAATCTGCAAAAACTATATAAACATAAAATAAATGTAAAAATGAAAACAAATATTATAAATTAGAAAATCAAGTGCTAATAAATCTATTTAACCAATTTTATGAAAACTATTGGGTTCTAAGAATATTAAATATATTCTGATTCTAGTTTATGCAATGGTAGGGAAAGTGTTGGACTTCTGCGGGGTAAGATTTACTATTCTTACTCCATTCACCACAATAACAGGGAAAGTATTGGGTTCGGAGGAGTTAGATTTACTACTCCTACTCCAGTCAGTAGAACCGTAGGGGAAGTGTTGGATTTTAGAGGGGTAAAATGTACTATTCCCACTCTAAGCAATGCACAAGTAGGGCAAGCTGTGAATTTTAGAGGAGTGAAATGTACTATTCCCCCTTTGGTATATGAAACAGTAGGGTAAGAGTTGGACCTTGGAGGGGTAAAATTTACTATTCCCACTCCACTCTCTGCAACAACAGGGTTAGCATTGGATTTCGGAGGGTGAAAGTTACTATTCCCACTCCAAACAGCACAGCAGTAGAAAAAGTGTTGAACTACCAATCAATTAATTTTACTATTTTTACTGCAGTCTATACAAGAGTAGGGCACTTTACTCCAAACACATTACACATATGTAAAGAAAAAGAATGCACTCCAGCACACTCAATCCAGTAAATGTCATACAGTCCATTCTTGATAAAATTAGAAGCAATTATCAGATCCAATCAACAGGGGTCGAGTTCATCCACAACGTTTTTACTTCGGAAGTAGAGTTTTGAACAGTATTTATCCAATCCAAGACAGCTACATTATACATCTGAGTAACTCCATGAATGTAGACAAAATATTAAACTATTAAACTCTTAATAAAAAATATATATATATGTATATAGATAGATCGATAGATAGACAGACAGACAGACAGACAGACGGACGGACGGACGGACGGACGGACGGACGGACAGACAGACAGACAGACAGACAGATAGATAGATAGATAGATAGATAGATAGATAGATAGATAGATAGATAGATAGATAGATAGAATATATATACAATTTCAAAAAACTGTTGATCAATTTACATAATTACTATTCAATAAAAAAAATAATTGCATTCAATTATTAATTAATTAACTTCCCACTCCGTACCCCTACAAATCTAGCAGCCCACACCTAAAATATAGCTGTGATAATGACTATTCCATAGCTTACATATTTAAAATAAATTAAATAATGAATTAACTATTACTAATTCATTCATAATTAAATATTAATTAATTAACTTCACACTGTAGACCCTCTAGACCCTCTACAAACCTAGCATCCCACAACTAAAATTAAATTCAATAAGTATACCACAATTTACAAATTTCAATTAAATAATTATTTTACAAATAATAATAGTTAATTAATTAATTCTTAATTAACTTCACCCCCTACACCCCCTAGAGACCTAGCATTCTGCAACTAAAATATAAATAAAATAAATCAGCAATCCATATTTTACACAATTGAAAATCAATTACATTATTAATCAACAGTTAATAATAAATTGTTAATTACTTATTACTTAATTACCCTCCCACCCTAAACCCCAAAGAACCTAGCAGCCTGCAACTAAAATCGATGTAAAACAAAAATAAGTATTTCATAAATTACATAATTAAAAATCAATTATATAATTAAACAGCAGTTAGTAATCAATTTTTAATTAATTATTACATAATTACCTTTCCACTATATTCCTCTACAAACCTAACATAGAATGAAAATACATTAGCATTACATAAACATTAAATAATAAAGATCAATCATGGAAATAAATAAAATTGATTAAATAATTCTTAATTATTTATTACCTAATTAACTTCCCACCCTATCCCCCTACAAGCCCAACAACCCACTATGAACCTAGAACACTTAAGACTACCAGCATAAAACACGATTTTGCTGCACTCTTGTTCATGTTGGAAAGCATCTTTCTTTTAAATATTTTTTATGCTGATGTTACGTGGGGCTTAGGGAACTGGGGGATTGTATTGTCATATTTCGATTTGCTGAAACTACTTTTTAGACTTTTTAAAGAATATCAACTTCACTTACTTGCACTTTAAAAAAATCTCGCATGCTGCTGCCAGGTGGGAATTAGCCTACTGGCGCTTGCATCTCCTAGTCAGCGCCATCTTGGTTAGCGCGCTAGTTGGTTGGTTGCTCAGCACACGCCTCCATATTTAGGAAGGGTGATGCAAGCGCGCACAACCTAGAACACTTAACCGCTTAACCGCGGCGGCAATTCCGCCGCGGTGCAGCGGTTTTATTGAGTGGGCGGGGCTGCGTCGGCCAACGGACGTGCGCAGCACTACGGAGGTAGTGCTCGTGACGGCCATTGGCCGACGGGCGCACGGAAGGGGTTAAGACTACCAGCCTAAAACGCGATTTTGCTGCACGCTAGTTCATGTTGGAAAGCATCTTTCTTTTAAATATTTTTTATGCTGATGTTACGTGGGGCTTAGGGAACTGGGGGATTGTATTGTCATATTTCGATTTGCTGAAACTACTTTTTAGACTTTTTAAAGAATATCAACTTCACTTACTTGCACTTTAAAAAAATCTCGCATTCTGCTGCCAGGTGGGAATTAGCCTACCGGCACTTGCATCTCCTAGTCAGCGCCATCTTGGTTAGCGCCCTAGTTGGTTGGTCGCTCAGCACACGCCTCCCTATTTAGGAAGGGTGATGCAAGCGCGCACAACCTAGAACACTTAAGACTACCAGCCTAAAACGCGATTTTGCTGCACGCTTGTTCAAGTTGGAAAGCATCTTTCTTTTAAATATTTTTTATGCTGATGCTACGTGGGGCTTAGGGAACTGGGGGATTGTATTGTCGTATTTCGATTTGCTGAAACTACTTTTTAGACTTTTTAAAGAATATCAACTTCACTTACTTGCACTTTAAAGAAAATTCGCCTCTGCTGCCAGGTGGGAATTAGCCTACCGGCACTTGCATCTCCTAGTCAGCGCCATCTTGGTTAGCGCGCTAGTTGGTTGGTCGCTCAGCACACGCCTCCCTATTTAGGAAGAGTGATGCAAGCATGCAGTGTGCGCGTGTAGCGGGCGCGCCGCTGGCGCGCCAGAGGCGCACCAGAGGCAAGCCCGTTTGCACCCGTCCGCGCTCCGATCGCGCTCAGCGCCAGCCACGCTGCCAATTCTACTCCAGGACACGATAGAATATGCTATTCCAGGGAACAACTTCTCCATATAGGCGAGAGGGAAGTCGAGGGGTCACAGGAAGTCATGGCTATTGAACAACACTGCTGTAGACGCCCAGACCCCGGGCAGAATAAAATGTGGCCTGATCAACAGCAGGTCCTTAGTGAAACATCACCAAGAGGTGTCAACTATGTTAGAGTGCCTTGATTTAGATGTCTTGTTTCTAACTGAAACCTGGACTAATAGTGACTCCACGGTAGAGTTAGGATTCGCATGTCCAGAAGGTTATAACATTTTTCATAAACCCAGGCTATTAGGGAGGGGAGGGGAGGTTGGGATGATCTTTAAAGAGTAATGGGATTTTATCCCGCTACACGTTGACGATGTCGAGGGCATTGAACTACTAGGCTTCTCACTGCAAAAGGCAAGAGGAAAGGTACTAACAGGAATAATATGCTATAGGCCCCCGAATCTAAATACCCAATATCAAGTCCTGTTTGATACCCTCATTAACCTGACCCTAACACATTCAAGGATGATCATATTGGGGGATTTCAATCTCTGGGACAATGGGAACTTAGGGCCCCCTCTTAGAGACTTGAGGCAAATCTGTGAGAGCCTTAACCTGCACCAATTGGTGCATCAGCCGACTCATCAGGGAGGGCACACCCTGGATCTTCTGTTTGCTAATCGAAGTGAGACAGAGGTGATTGAGGTATTACCTCAATGTTGGACTGATCATTTTTTAATCCATTTTAGGATAACATTGCCTAGCTTAGTTAATAATACAAACCAGTCAGTAACTTACCGCAAGGGTAGAGAATGGGCTAAGCTAGTAAAAAATAGACAATACCTGACATTCCCAGAACAGAATTCTTTTGTCTCTACTAATTCTGTGGAAAAAAACTATCAAATCTACTGTGACTACATAAACTGTACCCTAGATCAGTTGGTTCCAGCAAAAAGGCTGAAGAACAGAAAGAAAGCCTCAGCCCCTGGTATAGTGAGGAGTTAAAACTGATGCGGAAAAACGCAAACAGGCTGAGAGGAAATGGAGAAGGTCGTATGTGGAGTCAGACAAAAAGAGCTGAAACTGCTGCAGGCCTCGTATAAGGAAGCCATCTCTAGGTCCAAAGCAGAGTACTATGCCAAAACCATCTTGCAGGCGCCTAATAGTACAAAAATGCTCTTTAATATTATAAAGGACCTATCCAATCCAGCTTGTATGGGAAATAAGGTGGACGCGACGCAGAAACTTTGCGATGATATCGCTGCCCATTTTGATGAATGAATGAATGAATGAATGAATATAAAACTTGGAAAGCGCGAACTAAGCCCAAGGGCGTCAAGGCGCTATAAGCGGACCTAAGGATGCAGACAGAAAGACATGCTCATACCGAGGTCTGAGAGAAAAGCCAGGTCTTTAAGGCCCTACGGAAAAGAGAATGGGACACCTGACTTGAGAGCTGTTCCGGGAGGGAGTTCCACAGTTTAGCAGCAGCAGTGGAGAAAGCTCGACCACCCCATGTGACCTTCTTAAATCTCTGTACCGTAAGCAGATTCTTATCTGCAGAACGGAGCCGCCTGTTGGGAACATAATGATGGAAAATGGACTTAATCGCTTCAGGGCCTGACCCATAATAGGCATTGTGAGTCATGCACAGGGTCTTGAAAAGGATCCTACGATCCACAGGCAGCCAATGCAGCAACCTAATAGCATCTGTGACTGAATCATATTTAGGCAAATTCATCACCAGCCTGGCAGCGGCATTCTGCACCATCTGAAGACGTCGCATCAGACCCTTGTTAATGCCCAAATAGAGGGCATTACAATAATCCAATCTGGATGTAACCAGTGCGATGACAGCCTGCTTACGTGCATCGAAAGAGAGATAGTGGGAGATTTTCCGTAGGATCCTAATGATCCCAAAACACGTGGAAACTGTCCTACTAACCTGAAGGTTCAAGGACAATGAGTTATCCACGATAACCCCCAGGTTTTTGCCATGGGAGACCGGAGAGGGGCAGACGCCAAGGGCATCCGGCCACCAGTCATTGGACCACACCTCCTGCTTGCTCCCAAAAACCAAGACCTCCGTCTTCTCTCCATTCAATTATAAAAAAATTCTCCACCATCCAGGAGGATACTGCCTGCATACAGTTCCTAAAATTAAGGGCCGAATCCTTTATGCTATGCGAAATAGACACCATAATTTGGGTGTCGTCCGCATAGGACAACACTTCTAGCCCAAAAGATCTCACAACCTTCGCAAGAGGAGCGACATAAATATTAAAAAGAGTAGGGCTCAGGGAGGAGCCCTGAGGAACGCCACACAGCAGGGGTTTGGGGGCTGAGTAAAATCGACCAAGCTTAACCATCTGTGCCCGCTCACTAAGAAAGGAAGCAAGAAGCCCCAAAGCAGTGCCCCCAATACCTATCTCTCTGAGACGATCAATCAGTCTACAGGGAGACAGGGTATCAAAGGCTGCGGTGAGATCCAGTAGAACAAGGAGGGTGGTATGACCTGCATCCACTTGAACCCGAATATTATCAAATACAGCTGTCAAAGCAGTCTCTGTACTGTGAAGGCTTCTAAATCCATGTTGCGAGCCATCCAGTAAATGGAAATCCTTAAGATAAATACTGAGATGGGAATTAAGGTACGTTTCCAGAATCTTAGCTGGAACAGGAAGCAGGGAGATAGGGCGATAGTTCTTCAATTCATCAGGATCCAAAGAAGGTTTCTTCAAAAGAGGCTTCACTACAGCCGTCTTCCACAAAGTGGGAAATAGCCCCTCTGAGATGGCAATATTAAAAACATCCGTCAAATGAGGGACAATAACTTCACGACCAAGTTTTAGCACCTTGAGGGGACAAGGATCCAGAGGGGAGCCTGATTTAACCCCTTCAAGGATCCGATCGGTCACCTCATAAGACATATTAGGGAAAGTAAGAAAACTGGGCGACCCCTCAATGGGTGCGGCACCAATGGAATGGAAGGTGGATCGGACAGATGCCCCCGATATGGGGTTGGAGGCTTCAAGCAGGGAATAGATATCTGCAATCTTAGTATGGAAAAAATCAGATATTTTATCACAGCGCTCCTGTGAAAAGATTGAGGGGTCGAAGGCAGGGGGAGAGGTGAGAGAATTTATTACCTTAAAGAGATCTCTAGAGGATCTCATAGAGTCAGTGGTTTTAGAGAAATATAATCTCTTTTCCTCCATGACGGCAATTTTATATTCTTTGAGGCCTTGCTTATGTAATGCCCTATTCAGCGGGTTTAGATCTAAGCGCCAATGCCTCTCCTGTCTGCGACAGCCCCGTCTCATCATTCTGAGCCTCTCCGTGAACCAGGGAGCAGAGGGTTTTTTCCTTGCTGAATAGTATTTACTAAGAGGTGCAAGAGTATCCATTGCTGCTAGCAAATGTTGCGATAATTCTACCGCTGCCAAGTTAGCATCATAAAACTTAGTGAGCTCAAGATTGTTAAAAATATTTGAAAGAGACTCATTACTTATGAGGCTAAAGTTCCTCCTCTCGTCCGAATTCATATCACCAGAGATAATCAGCGCCGGAGACATAAAATGTAGGTCAAAAGGGACAGCAAGATGATCAGACCAAGCTAGGGGGATAGGTTCCCCCACAATTACACGTGGGTCATTCGAAAAGACCCCATCAAGTATGTGTCCCGCTTGATGGGTAGGCTTCTTGACCAGCTGAGAAAATCCACATCCATTCAAGGTGTCCAAAAGACCCAGGGCATCCCTGCAGTCGAGGCTATCAAAGTGGAAATTAAAATCCCCCAGGAGAGTGAGATTAGATCTTTCACAGTAGGGCTCTAAGATTAGATGAGAAGATTAATAAGATTGTTGGGGGTTTAAATACCAACAACAGTTGTCTGGATGAGGAAAAGGAACCATCTCAGACATTAGTAGAAGAGCAACAGGCAGAGGCATTTCATAGCCGTCAGTCACCTGCTTTAGAGTGCTTTCAAACTCTTACTGAGGATACATTCAGCAACCTTGCCCGAAGTGTATCCTCGGGCTCCCCTCTAGACCCTCTTCCACATGGGATATGGAAAGCGTTTCAGTTAGAACTATTCCCCTGGCTGCAACAGATTTGCTGTCAGTCACTGATAAAAGGAACTGTTCCTGTAGCTTGGAAGCAGGCAGTGGTGACTCCGCTGCTTAAGAAACCGTCTCTGGATCCTAAAAGCCCAATGAGCTTTAGACCGATATCTCTCCTACCATATCCAGTAAAAATTCTGGAGAGGGCAGTTAGTAAATCCCTGTCCTCATATCTAGAAGAAAAACATTTGCTAGATTAGGACCAATTTGGGATTCGACCAGGACACGGAACTGAAACAGCCCTGGTGACTGTACTGGACAACCTGAGAATGCGTGCCGACAATGGTAATCCATCTGTACTAGTGTTACTAGACATGTCGGCCGCATTCGACACAGTGAATCATAAGATACTGTTTGAAAGACTAGAGAATATAGGAGTGAGAGGACAGGCACTGAAGTGGCTGCAATCATATTTGATGGGCAGACAACAGGTAGTGACCATCTCACCGTTTACATCTCCAAAAACACCTGTGCGTCACGGGGTGCCACAGGGCTTGGCAATAAGCCCTATTCTATTCAACATCTACCTGCGCCCTCTGATCCCCATTATTAAATCTTTTGGAATAGATCTAGTCAATTACGCGGACGACACACTATTGGTGTTTTCCATGGAAGGAAATCAAGCAGTATCCATAGAAACATTTCAGGAGTGCATGTATCAGACCTCCAACTGGCTCAGGACAAACTCCCTACAATTTAATGGAGGAAAAACGGAGGTTGTATACGGTTCTCCGGCCAAAATGATGCGGCCTCTGCAGTCTGAGTTCAGATTCACCCCTACGGACAAACCACTGGTTCCAGTTAGAACAGTACGCAATCTGGGGGTTTTAATGGAGGACAACCTCCAAATGGAGTCACAAGCCAATAAAACAGTTAGCACTTGCTTCTCATTGTTGAGAGCATTACGCCAGATTCTCCCACTACTGCCTAGTGCTACTAGACCTTTAGTAGTGAGGAGTATAATTTTAAGCAGACTGGACTACTGCAACTCTTTGTATTTGGGAGCATCACATTCAGTGCTATTGAAGCTGCAAAGGATCCAGTCCATAGCAGCCAAACTGGCATTAAATAGGCAGCGCAGGTCTTCAACAACGGCAGCATTAAAGGACCTCCATTGGCTACCCATTAAGGAGAGAATTCAATTTAAATCTCTCTGTATTGTGTTCAGAGCAGTGCATGGTCTGGGTCCAATGTCCATGCAGGAGAAGCTCACCTGGTACAATCCTGGGAGAAATCTTCGCTCTTCCAGTGCAAGTCTGGTAACCACCGCTAGATTTAAGAAGACCAGGATGGGCGGCAGAGCATTTGGTATAGCAGCCTCACGACTCTGGAATGATCTCCCCTTGCATATCAGACAAACTAACTCGCTGTTCCCATTTAGAAAAACCTTAAAGACTTGGCTCTTCCCTAGGGATGAGTAATATGAGCTCTCTAAATCAGCATACAGGCTATTTGTTCTGCCTAGTGACAACTTGGTAAGTCGCAGCGCCAGGATACCCGCAGGGTGACAGTTTTTTGCGCTATATAAATCTATGATACAATACAATACAATACAATGACACTATCAGTTACCATTCAAAATTAATAAAAAATGTAACTCACTTAAAAATACAAGTTGAAGTTTAAAAACAATTGATAGCATTCACATAAACAACAGTAACACATAAAATTAATATATCAACTAAAACACATTAAAATAATGTAAATAAACAATATTGTTGACCACTATATTGGTGAAAACACCATTCAAAAAATGTATATTACTTACAGTAATATTACTTACCTCCAGAAATTATATTTTTGTCAATGATATTCATGCATCACAATATTTATGTGTCACAATATTTATTTTCTGATATATATGTCTTCCAATATTTTTCAATATTCTGTCAAAACACCGTCCTTTAAGCAGGACAGCATGCACCCATATGTAACATGCACTATACAAAGGGGAAAGAAGGAGAAAGACGAAAACCCAGTCACAAAGGAAGAAAGCAGGAACCTGCAGGAGTGAGATAAAGGGGAAGGAAGTGTGTGGTAGTGGATTAAAGAGGCGCCGAATATGCAGCCTTTGTATTTGGAGCACAGGCATTTAGTATCACCTGCTGCAGTATTCTGAGCGCCGCTTTGGGCACCAGGACTTATTATTTTACAAATTAAGAACTGGGTGGACCAGATCCCACAGTAGAATAATGTAACTCTGCTTTAGATGGTAGGGGAGCAGTGTTCAGAATGTCAGGCAGTTGAAAAGAGACTGGTCACATTAACTGTGGGGAGACTGCAGATGATGATTTGATGATTTGGATTCACCAGTGGAGGGGCCCCAATTTGTTACTGAGCAGTGCAAAGCAAGGTAAGTGGAGGCGACGATAGTGGTGAACAATGCCCCCAATAGTGAACTAGGATTGAGAGAAGGTTATTTGAAAGAGGATAGGCAAGTCAGTGGGAAGAAAATACGGCCCTTAATGGATTAAACAAGCAAGGATGTCACAGGATCAGGGAACCGAAATGTCTGTTTTAGAGAATGATCATGCCCAGAGTTTAGCATGGAATGCATACAGGGAGAACAGGGATGAACCGAACTAACGAGGGAGATCAGCAAATTTAGGATGTTCTAGAGAAGTGACTGGATGCGTAAGGGTGGTAGTCATAGGAAGATGTTCAATGATTGGAGGAGGAGCATGGTTCGAGGTTGTGAGCACCATGTTTGGCCACCACCCCAAGGGCAAAGGTGTGAATCGCCACTGGAAAATAGTAGGCAGGGAGAGGGAGGGCGAGAGAGCAGAAACACTAGACAAGGGAGCATTGAAAGAAAGTGCAAAAGTGCAGAAGATTGCTATATCGGCTCACTGGGGCTTTCTTCCAGAAACGTACACGTAGATGTACCCTGAATTGCATCGCAACTTCTCCTGTATCAGTGGAGGTCATTCTGCTGTAATCATTCACTTCTTTTATTTATAGTTGCCTTTACAAAGACCAAAGACTCAGCAAAAAAACGTTCATTCAGATTCCCGTTTCTTGACAAGTGGGCATGTGGAGTTGTATATCTTGACAGAATCCGCTCATAGGGGGTGCCACTGGCATAGCAAAGTCTATAATTAATTTGGTTAAACAATATACCAGATGGATGAATATGGGGCTTTACATGTAATGATAGATATTCACTGAAAACACCTTGTTAAGGGCAACCATTCATTTACTCATTAAAGTGAAACTATGGATATGATTTTCAGTTCAATCTTTACTGAATTTTCAGAGATCTGATCAGCTGTTCAATAACTGGCTGCACAGTGCCGCACAATTCAAAACTTGTGACCTTACACATGATGTAGCAGATGATATGACATATCTCATCATTAACATCATCGATTACATCACTCTGGAGCTGTAATTGTTTTTTATTTGAGTACAGTTTTTATTTACTGTGTGGTATTAATATGTACAGATCAATTTGTCCTCAGATATTACCTCACGTTTGGCTGAGCACTGGACTCTGCCCCTTGAAGACATAGCCTACTGTGCTTAGCCTTCTGTGTGCACAGGAGTGAGTGTGTGCAGTGATCATTTTTTGGACAGTCCCTGTGCTGAGCTCCTGTATGAATCTAAGGTACATTGTGTTGGTCCGTGCTCAGTGGTGGTTGAGTGCAGGCCCTTTATCAAGCCTGAGCCCAGATATACCTTACTGTGCAAAGGTTCGGCTAGTTATGATTCAGCCTCAGTTTCGATAGAAAAGGCCTTTTTTGATTTGTGTTGAACTTTGGTTCCCATGAAGAATCTTCACTAAATTTTGCACTGGCTTAGCATATGTAGCTAAGGTCCTGAACAAACGTTTTGTCAAGTTCTGTGCCGGCAAAAAAGTCAAGGGTGGTTCAATAAAGATGTGTTTTAACATTTTAGCTTGGACAGGAAATTTTCCTCACAGCTACAGAAAAAATTGTTCCATAGATTTATGCCAAACTTGGCATAAAAGCAGAACTTTACTCACAAAGCATTCTTTTTATGGTTTGATGTGAAGTTGTTTAGTAGATTTAGAGATAATAGCATTAGAAAAAAGTGAGAGGTGAGATGGAAAGTATTAGATCTGACTGTCTTTGGTGTGGTCTTCACCAAGACTTTTTGCTTTCTTCCCTCCTGTTTGCTGAAATTTGTTTTTGTTGGCTTTAGAAATCTGCGCACTTTACCACTGCTAACCAGTGCTAAAGTGCATGTGCTCACTTCTTAAAACATGATAGAATTGGCCTACACCTGATTGGCACATTTATTTTACTTATATGTCCCTAGTAAAAATGGTACTACATGTACCCAGGGCATGCTACTATTGGGACTGCAGCACCAATTTTGTCACCCACTTATGTAGCCCTATAAAATATGTCTCAGGCCTTCCACTGCAGCCTGTGTGCAGTTTCAAACTGCCAAATCAACCTGGCAAAATAAACCTTTTCTCAGGCCTAAGCTTCCCTTTTTGACACATATAAAGCACCCTTAAGGTAAGTCCTAAAAGCTCATAGTGCAGGGTGCAGTGTATTTAAAAAGCTGGACATGTACTTTTAAGTTTTATATGTTCTGGTAGTGAAAAACTCCCAAACTCGTTTTTCACTACTGTGAGGCATACCTCTCCCACAGTATAGCTTTGGGTTACCTATTACATTTAATAAATACATTTTGATTGGGAACAGGTAGAAATATCATGATTGTTCTCAAATGATTTGTAATTTAAAATCTTTTTTCGTAGTAAAGCTGGATTCAAAGTCACAGCTCTGACAATTCCACTTTTAGAAAGTTGGTATTTTCTCATAAAGCCATTTGTTGCCTATAGCCTGTATCCTGGGTCACAGTCATGACTGTGAATATCTGGCATTTGGCCTTTGTGTATTCCTCCCAGATGGTGAAAAAAAGGGGGACTAGGGTGGGTGATAGACCTGTAAGTCTTAGGGTGGTCTTCCCCCAAACAATTTTCCTTCACTCCTTGTATTTTTGCTAATCTGTTTTTGTTGGCCCTACGACTCTGTGCACTTTACAACTGCTAACCAGAGCGAAAGTGCTTGTGCTTTCTCCCCTAAACATGGCAGAATTGGCTGATACCTAATTGGCACATTTAACTTAGTTATAAGTCCCTAGCAAAATGGTGCCCCTGGTACCCAGGACCTGTAAAATAAATACTACTAGTGGGCATGCGGCACTGATTGTGCCACCCAATTAAGTAGCCCTGTAAAACATGTCTCAGGTCTACCGTTGCAGCCCGTGTAGGCAGTTTTAAAACTGCAATTTTGACCTGGCAAAATAAACCTTTTGCCAGGCCCAAACCTTCCTTTTTAATACATATACGTAACCCCTAGGGTAGGCCCTGAACAGCCCAGAGGGCAGGTTGAAGTGTATTTAAAATGTTGGACATGTACTTTTAAGTTTGACATTTCGTGGTAGTGAAAAACTCCAAATGTTTTCTTTTACCACTAAAAGGCCACCTCTCCCACAGAAAAACACATTTAATAAGTGATAACTTTGAATTGGGAGCTGGTAGACAGATTGAGTTTGGTGTCTAAAGAATTGTAATTTAAAGCCCTCTTTAATTCTTTAATGGTAACGTTGGATTTTAAGTTCCAATTCTGAATGTCACTTTTAGAAAGTTGGCATTTTTGTCCCAACCATTTGGGGGCCGATTATGAGTATGACGGTGTGGCGGCGGGACAGCAATGCTGATGCACCACCAAACCTGGGTGAGAACCGCCCGCCGTCGTATAATTACTTTTTTAGTCATTGACAGGTGATTCCTTTGGCGTTCCCACAGCGGTACTTATAAAATAGGCACTGCAGTGGAAATGTCAAAAACAGTTACAGCACGGCATGGACTCAAAAGTCCATGCCGGGCTGGAACTTCTGTGCATGCTCATAGGGGGGCACATCTCTTGCCCCCCGTGTGCATCCTCAGGGCATGAGACAGAAGAGGGCCCCTGTTGTTTCCTTTCGACCAAGGTTTTCATGGAGGAGGAACCGCCATGAAAACCCTGACAGAGAGGAAACTCCTAATATGTCTGGAGGAACAACGGCAGTCCAGCCAAGCATATGGATGCTCTGGACCGCCGTGCCACAGCCAGGGAATGGCCGTTCCCTGGCGGTGTCGGCGTTCCCAGGGCGGCACGACCACTAGGGTCGTAATGTGGCAGTCACATGGGCCAAGGACCACCAGACTCGTAATCGGCCCATTGGTGTCTGCAGCCTGTGCCTGCATCACATGACTAGGTGTCGTTGGCAGTTGGTCTTTGTGGATTGCTCCCAGAAAGAGAGACAAAGGGAATGTAGGTGATGGCAGGAAGGGCAACTTCGAATTAATGAGGGGGAGGAGTGGTCACCTACCACACTTGCACATCATAAAGGCCCTGCATGAACACACTCACGAAGGGACTTTTACTAGTCTTTTTTTACCCCAGTCAAGCTGGGGTCCGGACAGGAAGGCAGGAAATTTCAAACACCTCTAGGTGGGTGGAATCCTCCAGAACCTTCTCATACTTCAAACTGTGGTACCAGGTATAAGTATTGGACATTAGACCCCCAACTCTTCAGTACATATCTGGACCTGTGGAAGACTCAGAAGGACTGCTGTACTACTTTGCTGCAAGAAGGACTGCCACTTGGCTTCCCTGCTCTGCTGCCTTGCTGCTCTCATGACTGAGTGAGAAGAACTGGACCTAGGCTACATCTTTAACCCAGGATAACTAGAGTGACTCCAAGGGCTAGTTGGCTGGCCTCCTGATCAGAAGCCTCAGGAACAGATCAGGCTGCATCTGTCTTGAACTCAGTACCTCGAGTCTGCCAGCTGTGAGTCCTGCACTCACAAGTGTGCCACTCATGGACCCATGGAAGTAGGCCAAAGATGCTCTGTCAGTTAACCATTGGTGCCAGCAGAACTGACGCATTATGATGCATCACCTCCTAGGAAGCAGGCCGGACTGGGAACTGAAACCGGCCCTGGCAAACTGCTCGGCCGACTCCCCTGTGGGGGGGGAGGGTGGGAGTGCAGCCGAACTGTTTGCCAGGGCCGGTTTCGGCCGATTTTGTTACAGGGGGCTGATATTGCCGGCCCCCGGTAACAAAAACGGCCCCCAGGGGCCCAAAACCGGCCCCCACCCTGGCGGCCCACTGAGGAAATGCCCGGTGCCCGCTACGGCCAGTCCGGCCCTGCCTAGGAACTCTGCATCAGAGCAGATGTGCGGCACATTGCTTCACCAAAGTCTGCATCGGACTGCTGCTTGACAAATCCCCAATGCAGGACTTCGTATCGCTGCTGGCAACCTCCCAGGCACTGCCACTGCATGATGCACCCCGAAGCAGGCCTTCACATCGCAAGCTTCTCATCGACGGAATCCTCGATGATGACGTAGGACTCCGCATCGCAAGACCCGCAGCTTTTTCGGAATCAGCAGGTGTGCAACACATCTTTGACGCAGGACTTCGCATTGCAAGCCCCTTGTTGACAACATCCTCGACAACGATGCATGGCCTCGCATCGCACCTTCGCAGCTTTTAGAAATTGCCACTGCACAGCGCACACTCGACGTGGGACTCCGCATCGCTCTGCAACCAGGATTTAAGTTACTTCAGCGGACCTAACTGAGCCCCTGTAGACGGCCCATATTCCATCGCAGTCAGCCTTAACTTGTGTCTTTGTTATGGTCCAATGTGACCAGATTATCACTGTTGGGATTTGGGGCTTTTGGCACTATATTCACTTAAATATTTAAAATTGCATATCTCCTATTATAATAATTTGATGTTTGTCATTCTGGTCTTAATTTTTTATTAAATGTTCCTCTATTGTTCTAAAATGTAAAGTGTGATTTTTCTTGTGTTGTGTTTCACTTTACTGCTATGTGAAGTGCTGCATAAATACTTTAAACATTGCTTATAAGTTAAGACAGACTGCTTTTGTGCCAAGCTACCAGAGAGTTGAGCATCTGTTAATTTGGGGTTTGATGGTGACTTCACCTTGACAAGGATTGTGTCTGCTGATTGAGTAGGGTTTTACCACCCCCCAACCAGTAATCCAATTTCTTACAATGGGCAATCCTGCCAATATGGGTAGGGTGGAGCTGTTCCCTGCCTCATTTACATTTCATAGGATTGCCTCCAGCACAATCACAAAGGAACTTGACACCAGGATTTTGTCACTCTAGAGCACTTGGAGCCTGAGCAAAGGAAGGAATGACTTCTCCAGAGCCAGATGTGGTGGTGGACTAGAAGCTTCTCCCGCTTCAAAGGCTGGCACTAGGTAAGAATACTGGACCCTCAGCCCAATTCTTCAGTTCACTCCTGGACCTGGGAAGGACTTTCAGGAGGACTGTCTTGTCCTTCAAATGTCTGTCCTTCTGCTTGAAGCCTGCCTCACTGCTTGAACCCAGAAGTACCAGAGTGACTCCCAGGGATAGGTGGATGGCTACAGGGACACAACAAACTCTAACAACCTTGTACTCTGCAGCTGGTCCTTCCCTAGAGTAAATCCTGCCCAAGTGATACCCAACCAGTTCTGCACCTTTGGAAGTTGTGTTAAAGGTACTCAAACAGCCAAAACCAAAAACTTGGAACTTTGGAAATTTTTCCAATGAAGTGGTCTGAGAACTGACAGGAGACAGGGACCTACCTGCAAGCCAATCTGAAGGAGGTGCAGTGCTGGTTGGTCCGACTTCACAGTAGCTTTTGCTATGTTCTTTTCCTCGCAGCAGCAAATCATGTTCAGCTGGACCTCTCAGGAAGGGTATCCAGCCTCGTGTAGCCCACGTCGGCTACAGCCTGCAGCTTCAATCCAGTTTCGATCCTGCTGGAGATTTTCAACGTCCAAAAAAGTGACAGAGTCCAGACATAGAAATCTTCATGCCAACTTCGTCCAGTGGCTATTTGACAACTCCTCCTCCTTGGACAACGTCAGCTGCCTGACTCTGCTGAACTCTACCTTCTCAGAGATGTTTTCTTGAAAATTCTTCAAGAAGTCCAAAGGTAAGCCAAGACCGGGCCCAATCAACTTCGTGTACCGAACCATGCTCAATCACGGGCGGCCTTAACTTTTTACTTTTCTCCAGTCTCGCATGACCAGATAGCTGCGGTATGTCTCTTTGATCTTTTAAGCGTGATTTTTCACTTAAAATTTTTTAATTCATAACTCAATTTCTATTGATTGGATTTAATTTGGTGTGAAATTATTATAATTTTTTCCTATTTTTCTAAATTAGTATGCGATTTTCTTGTGTTGCGTTTCCATTTTATTAAGTTATCACCACAGCAGGTAGTTCAGATATTGAGCCATTCCAATGAGTGGTTGGGGCAAAGTTAAATGAGAATAAATCATTTTAAATTACTAATATCCTTGGCACCATTTGACACCCATGCATACAATTTGGCAGATGCTTAGCATGTTGAGCTTAACCTTTGTATTTTAAAGTTCATGCATATCTTTCAAGAGAGAGAGAGACAGATAAAATGGGAGGGGCAAAAAAGTGATCATTTACAATTAACTTTGACACTATGTGGCAACATTTAGCAGAAGTTAAAAAGATTAGTTTTCTGTTAAGGTATCAAAATGTGTGGCAATCCATTATGGTGGCAAATTTAAAATGGGGGGTATTTACATGTGCCTATAACATTGCCACTGTTGGATGAATCTGCCTGAAATGTGGTAGGAATGTACATTCACTGCAAACATTTCAGATTTTGTGCAATTCTAATTTAAGAGGAGGCCTAGAGAAGGTGGGGTAAAACATTTTTATTTTCCAATAACTTTGCAAGTGTTTGATGTATGTGAAACTCCCAAAATTATGCCATTCTGCCACGTCATGTAATTACACCACGGTCCGTAGCAAAATTATAGTGCAGAAGCATGGGAACAAAGCGAGCAACCATAACATGAGGAGCTGTTCTTCATAGCAACTGCATTTTTCGAGCTATTTTTTTCTGTGAAAAATGTGTCCCTGCCTCAAAAATTCATGTAAGGATGTTTTTTTATGCTAAAATATAGTGGTAAATGATGGATTTGCATTTTGGATTACTATGCCTAATTTCAGAATATTTTGTGAAAGTTTGCATAATTACACAAAAAAGTTGTTAAGCAAATTTCACACACTCATAGATAACTTTCATTCTCGAAAACAGTATATCAACACTACAACAAAATGGAAGACACCATCTGACTCATCACACTTCATTACATCACATCTCTTTACAGTACATAATACAACACCACACAAGACTGCATTCTAATTTCACTCCTCATCACACCTGACAACCTTGTTACAGTATCCTTTTATATCATACAACACCTTACCACCCAACAGGAACCGGTGTGACACCTATATGTGGTACAAGAAACGTTTACAAACCAAACTAATCAGACTTGCCTTTGACTGAAGTCAACATAGAACAGGGGTAATGATCAAAGAATTTCAGATATGGTTAGTCACCCATTAATCTGGAATCTAACTCTCTGTCATAATATTGCTCTGCTCCATTCCAATGTCAATCGCTCTGCAGCAACCGAAAAGAGATGTGTAGCACTTTACATAACGCCAGAACAAATACAGAAGAGTATGTATGGAATACGAGTCAGAGTCAGTAGGAGTGAAAATAGGGGTAAGCAGGAATAAGAGTGCAATTGAGAGTGAAAGTAGACAAACATAGGAATAAGGCTTTAGCATAAGTTAGAGTAATAGAAGTAACAGTATGAGTGAGAGCATGCATAGGAGCAAAAGAGTAGGAGTATGGATAATAACAACGATAGAAGTAGCACTGGGCTAGGAGTGGGAGAAGGAGCCAAAGCAAGGGAGGTATGGGGTAGGAGCTGGCGTGGGGGTTGGTGGAGACTGGAAAGAAGTTAGGAGTAGTGAAGTAAGGATAAATGCTGGCATGGAAGAAGGGGTAGGTGTAAGTAGGTGAAAGGTTGTTCTACAATTGAGTAAATGCACTCCCCATCATCCATGCATTGCAATGAAATTATCATTAGCTGGGCTAATGCATCTAAAATCCAATATATTGTCACTAAAGAGAAACTACACCTGTGGGGCTATTTACAGTGGATGAAGGGGGCTGAGCTAAAGCTACCAGTGCCTCATAGTGGGTGACCAAGAGACCTTCTGCGTATATTTTCTTTTTTTGGTCATCATATGAACTATGGTAGACATATAAAGCTGTCTCTACGCCAGATCAAAGAAGGACAAACATTCCAAGATGTAGGATTGCGGCAATAAAGGTGATTCCTTTTCCATGTATGTGTGGAGGCGGACTGCTGCTTTTAATTTGGTATTCACAGGGAGACCGTTGTCCCACACTGAAGTCGAATTCAGCTCAATTTTTATTTTTTCAGTGTTTCTTCCGGGTGTCCTTAATTAAACTGAGCAGCGGTTTAGTCATCCTAATTAATTTGACAAGAAAAGATTTGAAAAAAATGAAGCCAGGGGAAGACGCAAAGCAATTGCGCAACTAGCAGCAAAAATCGGGGGAGTGGAAGACAGCTTTGTGGGCGCTTAAGGTGAGCGACAAATTCATCGGTGGGAATGATTAATACATATAATTAGTTGACAAAGGCTGGCAAGCAAGCTTATCTGATTTCCTGATTTACTTTACAACACCGCAGCCAGAATCAATGAGCTAATGATCGTGTGCCTGCCTGGCATGGGGTATATTTATAGCACGGAATGCTCTTTCCCGCCAACTGTAAGATGAAAGAGAAATTTAACATCAGAGTACACACAGCACACTCAAGACTTTTCCACTTTAAAGGGGCACTTCCTGCATGCAATAATCATCAGGGCATCGCTGAGCTATTAATGCCTGCGATGTTCCTCATTAAAAAAAGAAAAAAAGCTATTCCTATTGTCAGTCGTTTTGGCTTTTATATAATGGATAACGCTCCCACGCTCAGCTAGTAATAGCACAGGAAACAGGGTTCAGAATCGCAAGCATATGCACACCACCCCTCCCACACATGCACACAAAAGCAGTGTGAGCTTAACAACTGATGGGCTTGCAAATCTGAAATCAAATGATCTTAAAGGAGGTAAACAGCATGACACAAGACTATAAAAAATCAAAAGGAATGTTGGGCTGCAGAGAGACGGATACAAACATCAGCCATGAGGGTTTGACAGCGTTTGGCTTCAAAGGGTAAAAGACAGCATATACATAATTTACTGTGTCCAGTTCTGAAGGGCCCATCTTAATTTTGGTCAAAGGTCTCAATACCTCACCTGGATGATTGTTGCTAGTTGTAGAAACCAAATCTGGAGTATTGTGTGAAGATTAGGGGGCAGATTTACAATGAAAGTGACTCAGCGCATTCCGCAAGCCATTTGGCTGCGCCGCACTGACTCACTTTCAAAACACAGGGATGCGACATATTTACAACAATATGTTGCATCTCTGTGCTTCCCCCTGCACTGGCGCACAAACTGCAGCCATGCGCCGGCGCAGGCACCCTTGCACAATGGTGCAAGGATGCCTGCGTCGTGGGGAGATTGTTTTTGTGCAGGAAGGGGCACCTTCCTGCACAAAAACAATCACTACAGGCATTTTCCTCTTTCAATGCTTGCTGTAGAATGCAGCATGCACTGAAAAAGGAAACAAGCAATGGCAAAGCCAATAGGTCTCGCCTTTGGGATCTTATAATTTTTAAGCAATGTAACAGTTGTTGTTTTTGCACTAAGGATTTTGTTTTGGATAATTACATTTTTTTTGCTTTTATTGTATATGGAAATAAGTTTTCTAGCAGTTTGGCTTATCCCTGAGTTAATGTGTAAAGCGTTTGCGCAATACGTACATAGCAACACCATACCAGGCACACCATAAAAGGAACTCGATACAAGGTTATATGAAGAATAGCCTTTGTATTTTTATAAAACATATTAGAATAGTTATTGTACACTATACACTGTGCCAACTGGCACTAGCTAATATTTTTAGGGTGCGGGACTTAGTTACTTATGTATATATAGAGTTAGTGCGAGTTATTGAGTTAGTAGGAGAGTGAGTGAGTGAGTGAGATAGAGATTGAGACAGTTAGTGAGAGACTTAGTTAGTGATAGAGTGTGAGATTTATGTAGTTAGTTTGTGAGAGTGATTTCGAGAGAGTTATTTAGTTTGTGAGTTTGATAGATGAAGATAGAATTTGTGATGTATTTATTGAGTGAGCAAGTTAGTGAGAGAGTTAGTGAGCTAGTGAGAGTCAGAAAGAGTTATGGCAAAGCATTGCATCGAAAACAAATCAGCAATTAAACATATATTTGTTTTGTAATGATTAACAGATGCAAGCTTTTATAAAAAAAAATCTTTTATTTACAGTATTTTACAACTATTAACGTCCTGCCGGAGGGACAAATAATATTTTGCACTTGAAGCTATGTGTGCAGTGTAGACTAACTTATGATACATGTGATAAACAGTCAAGATTTGAAGTAAGAGAGGTGTGTGTATCGTAAGGGACTGATTTAAAGCGCACCAAACACCAGTAGCAGACGACCAGTGTGGTCCGTGCTTCACCTTCTGCGTATGTAGTGACATTTGCCAAATGCCATAGCTAGGGCCCAATATAAAGTTGGTCCGAGTCCGAACTGTCCTGTTGTAATTGTTAGCTAACAAAGTCAGGATGCAAGAACAGTGTTACTAATGTATTTTTTGCTAATACCCTTTTGTCACCTGCAGTGTGCATTTAGTGTATGGTTTTTTGTTTTCTGTGCAAAAAGGCTTATAAATGCACCTCAAATTGCAAAGAAAATAACCCATACGCAAAAAATAGACACACTGAAAGTAAGGGAGTGTCGGCAAATACACTAATTATAAAGTTTTTGGCCTTAAAACACTTTTATCAAAAGTACCCCAAAAAGTTTCCTGTAATTGTGTGTTTAACTTTGCTGCGTGGTAAAAGAGTCACCGCGTGCAAGTACACCTCTCTTGACAAAGTACATCATATACACTTCTATAATGCTCTCCTTTAAATACATACTATATCTCAAGCTGAACTAAAACTTAATGTAAAGAATGTAAAAAAATGGCAAGCAGAGAAGTTAAGGAGAATGTAGCATTTTGTCAAGCTGTGAAGTGGAATCCTTTAGCAATGCATCAACACCTTGTTTGAAAAATACTCCCAAGTGTAGCCGCCATCCAGTCTGGACTGGTGTGAAACGTCCGAACAGTTACTACCTGTGGTTAAATGGGAGTCTGCCGAAGCTGAATAAAGACAATGGTTTCCTCCTCGTAAAGATCAGTATCAGCGTTAGGAGAGGCAAATGTGGCGTCACTGCAGTTGCACATATGGGTGAAGTTTTAAAAGCAATATAGGATGATTGTAGCAGTCAAAAGCAGAGACCGAAACAGAGATGTTCAATAATGAAGTCAAAACAAAAACAGTTATTTGTACAACAAAAGAGAAGCAGGGTTGCCTGGCATTTAGTAAATGTTTAATCTAATAATAACCGGGACAGAGGGAAATGCGAAAATGAGCTTCAATTAGATAAAGTATATTACTTGTGGACGATGCTGGCTTTGGGGAAATAGCACGTGAGTTCAAAATGCAAAAGGCCCGCGCTATATTTATTTTTTAATAACAAGCCGGAAATGTTTGTTTAAGAACGAAAAAGTTTCTAAATCGTGTACGAGGCTGGCTTTGGTGAGAGAGCACGTAAGTTGAAAATGCAAAAGGGCCGCGCTCTATTTATTTCACAATTATGACTAAAAAGTGTATCAATTATGGACGACGCTGGCTTGAAAAAGTGTATAAATCGTGTACGAGGCTGGCTTTGGTGAGAGAGCATGTCAGTTGTAAATGCCAAAGGGCCGCGCTCACACGCCACACGCGTGCTTGTAAAAGTAAAACAAAATCACACTGCTGGCACTGCAATGATGTGTTTGCTGGGGCCGCGCTCTATTTATTTAACAATTATGCGCCGTAGATGTTTGTTTAATGACTAAAAAGTGTATCAATTGTGGACGACGCTGGCTTGAAAAAGTGTATAAACCGTGTACGAGCCTGGCTTTGGTGAGAGAGCACGTAATTTGAAAATGCAAAAGGGCCGCGCTCTATTTATTTCACAATTATGCACCGGAGATGTTTGTTTAATGCCTAAAAAGTGTATCAATTGTGGGCAAGGCTGGCTTTGAGAGAGAGCACGTGAGTTCAAAATGCTAAAGGGCCGTGCTCTATTTATTTAATAATAACGCTCCCGAAATGTTTGTTTAATAACGCAAAAGTGTACAAATTGTGTACGAGGCTGGCTTTGGTGAGAGAGCACGTCAGTTGAAAATGCCAAAGGGCTGCGCTCACACGCCTCACGCGTGCTTGTAAAAGTAAAACAAAATCACACTGCTGGCACTGCAATGATGTGTTTCCTGGGGCCGCGCTCTATTTATTTAACAATTATGCGCCGTAGATGTTTGTTTAATTACTAAAAAGTGTATCAATTGTGGACGACGCTTGCTTGAAAAAGTGTATAAACCGTGTACGAGGCTGGCTTTGGTGAGAGAGCACGTAAGTTGAAAATGCAAAAGGGCCGCGCTCTATTTATTTCACAATTATGCGCCGGAGATGTTTGTTTAATGCCTAAAAAGTGTATCAATTGTGGACAAGGCTGGCTTTGAGAGAGAGCACGTTAGTTCAAAATGCTAAAGGGCCGCGCTCTATTTATTTAATAATAACGCTCCCGAAATGTTTGTTTAATAACGCAAAAGTGTACAAATTGTGTACAAGACTGGCTTTGGTGAGAGAGCACGCCAGTTGAAAATGCCAAAGGGCCGCGCTCACACGCCACACATGTGCTTGTAAAAGTAAAACAAAATCACACTGCTGGCACTGCAATGATGTGTTTGCTGGGGCCGCGCTCTATTTATTTAACAATTATGCGCCGGAGATGTTTGTTTAATGCCTAAAAAGTGTATCAATTGTGGACAAGGCTGGCTTTGAGAGAGAGCACGTGAGTTCAAAATGATAAAGGGGCGAGCTCTATTTATTTAATAATAACGCTCCCGAAATGTTTGTTTAATAACGCAAAAGTGTACAAATTGTGTACAAGACTGGCTTTGGTGAGAGAGCACGTCAGTTGAAAATGCCAAAGGGCCGCGCTCACACGCCACACGCGTGCTTGTAAAAGTAAAACAAAATCACACTGCTGGCACTGCAATGATGTGTTTGCTGGGGCCGCGCTCTATTTATTTAACAATTATGCGCAGTAGATGTTTGTTTAATGACTAAAACGTGTATCAATTGTGGACGACGCTGGCTTTGAGAGAGAGCACGTGAGTTCAAAATGCTAAAGGGCCGCTAATAATAACGCGACGCAGGTGTGTGTTTAATAATGAAAACGTGTATAAATCGCAAAACAAGGAGGCACGTCTGGCGAGTGCTGTGCGATGTGCGCGCGGAGGCACGTCTGGCGAGTGGTGTGCGATGTGCGCGCGCTGTAAGGGTGCCAGCGAGCGATACGCTTAATGAGCCATGACAAGAGAGGAAAGCCAGAAGGCGCCTGTGCGCGTAACTGTGCGCGTAACCGCAAGCTTTAGGCCACAAGCAAAAGCGTGTGGTCAGCTTTTTGAAGCCCCCTTACTAAAAGTCTCACCAGAGCAGCGCATGCGCTGCCTGAGGCGAGACCTAAAAACAAGGAGAAATGAAAACATTTCTCCTCGTTGCGCCTCACTACGCCACCCCTAGGGTGGCATAGCATAATGACACATTTCCAGATTTACGATTCCTCGTAAATCTGGAAATGTGTCTGGTTCCATTGGTGTTGCGTGGGAACACCCACAGCAACACCCATGGAACGCCCCTTTCACGCAAAGTGCTGCGTGCAAAGGGGCCATATTTACAAGGACAGGAAAAGCCACGCAGGGTGGCTTTTCCTGTCCTTGTAAATATGGAGCAGTAAGATACGCCACCAGTACGTCACAAAAAGTGACGTACTGGTGAGGCAGGGGGCTTGTAAATCTGCCCCCGAGAGCGTTACTCTTTAGTATTGTGTCAAATGTTTGAAGTCTTAGTTTCAATGTTGTGTTCAGCCCTCAATGTTGCACCCGAAGATTTGTTACTGTTATTAGAGATCACCTCTTTCATTTTGTGTCTCACATTCTCTAGGTTACAGTGTTCAGTTCTTGAAGACATATCTTGCAGACTGCGTCAAGTTCTGGAGGCAAGAAGACTGGGTAGGTGGTTAAAGAAATAGGTTGATAAATGAGCAAGTTGGTGAATAAATATGTGGGTAGGTAGATGGGTGAATATGTAGGTGGATGAAAATATAACTAGGTTTATGGATGACCAAGCAAGTGGATGATGGATGCATAGGTGAATGAGGTGTTTGATAGGTGAGCATGTGGTTTAGCAGACAGGTGGTGGATGCTTAGGTGGGTGGCAGATAAAATGATAAACTCATTTCTGCTTAAGTGAATGTTGTTTGAGTAGATGAATTAATTGATTGGTGGTTAAATGAGTGTTTGGCATTTTGTTGGTGCTTAGGTATAATGATTAAGTAACTTAGCTGCGGGACTGTTGGTGAGTATGTCATCGATTGTTAAGAAGGTCAGGATGATGAGTAGGTGGGTGAGTAGGTGCATGGGGTACTAAGATGGGTTGAATGCTTGGCTGGATGATGATAGATTTAGATGGATGGTAGAGGAGTAGATGAATGATAGGGCAGAGTAAGGGGAATGGAAGGATTTTGTATGAATGGAAGAATGTGTGAGCAAATGGTTGGTGAATTAGTGAAAGGGGTGCCTAAGTGGGTTGATGAATAGTGAGAGAGTCAGTAGCTGGGTGAATTGCGAGTAGGTTGATAGCGAGTTAATGGATAAGAAGATGGAGGTGACCTACCTCATGAGTATTAATAAGGTAGGTCGCACACTGCAACCCACTAGGACGCGTTGCCATCACAGGGATGGTGGGTGACTGAGGTCAGCACACCACCATGTCAAAAATTAAAAGTATAACTAACAAAAAATATTTTTTTCAACATTCTCGAAGAAGAAGCGGGCCCCCTTTCCGTTTGTGAATGCCTTACCACTACCTTTCAAAAGTTGGTGAAAAAAATATTGTTTTGTGATGGATTTTAGTCTCAAAACATTAATACATACTACTGTGATTCCCTTTTTGTAAAAGATGCCCTAAACATGCCCCTTCCAGATACAGATTTGGTTTGCAGTTGCAAACCAAATTGCGAATCAGTAACATGCTTGGCTTTCATAATATGAAAAGGCTCTTCTGTGGTTGCAAATAGTCCGCTAGACCTTAATACTCAAGAAGAAAATTGCCCTACCTGAAATGTCTTCCTGTTTACTCATAACTATCCAAAATATTGTGTTCGAGGGATTTAAATTAACAGTTGTAAACATATTCTTTTCCAAGCGTTCTACATGTCACAAGGTGTAATGCTGACTTTATAATAACTATTTGAAAATGCACGCCACAGGAATATGCCTCCTTTTCACGCATGCCGTCACCCTGCAAGCAATTACAACGCGGTAGTTACAACGAACACTTTGTAACAACGTATACCATTACCCCGCAAGTCGCAACAAAGTCTTGCGGAGGGGGGCGCTGGATGTTGGAATAGTATAATTTACTATTCCAACTCCAGTCTGTGCGGACAGTAGGGAAGGTGTTGGATTTTAAATCCAACACCTTCTCCCCCCTCCCCAAGTCGTTGTTTCGACTTGTGGGGTAATGGTATGCGTAGTTACAACGCAGTCATTGTAACGACCGCGTTGTAATTGCAAGCGGGGTGACAGCTTCTTTGTGAGGGCTGTTTACCACGCCACAGCCACATATACAGTGAGGGATGGTTGTAAATTGAACAGGTTACAGCAATTTTCTTTGGAATAAGGGAGTTTTTGGGGAGAGTCAGGAGTGCTCTGGTGTGTGTTGCAGCTGTTTGGTGGTTTGACTTGGTGTACCATTCAAAAGAGCACATGTGAAGCAACTTCACTCACATCCACTCCAATTGTCACTGGAGAAGGGAGGATATTCTGAGCCTAGACTGCCACACGAAGTGAGCTGGAAGCGTCAGTACATAGTCAGGATCCCACAATAAGAGTCTAATCATAGGGATGCGATGAACTATGCAAAGGTGTGTGCCCTGTACTAAGCGGTAGTGTTCCATAATATGTGCTATTCTATGCAATTTGTGTATGTGGCACATTGAAATATGATCTTACCATGGATAACTTTGGAATATCATTTCACAGTCGGAAGACTGGCCCAGTGCCCAGAGCAGAATCAGCACAATCATAGATTGCGGATAATTACTTCATTCTTGCATGGTCGAGAACAATTTGTTGAAGTAGGAGGATTTAAATCAAAATGTTTCAGGCTCCCGTGTGGGGTGCCCCAGGGCTCATCCTTGAGCCCCACCCTTTTCAACATTTATGTTGCACCCTTGGCTCGTATGATCAAAACCCACGGTTTTGAACTGGTATCATACGCAGACGACACGCAGATTATCATATCGATCTCGAGCAAAAATCATGATACAGCTCTGAATTTTAAGGAGTGCATGAGAGGTGTCAGCAAATGGATGGCTGAAAACTGCCTTAAGTTGAACTCAAATAAAACAGAGGTTCTACTTTTTGGCAAGGATACAACATTCTGGTCCTCAGACTGGTGGCCATCTGATTTGGGGACTGTTCCCGTCCCAGTCACCAAGGCCAAAAACCTTGGAGTCACTATGGAGTCCACCCTATCTTTTTTCCAGCATGTAAAAATGCTTACTGCATCCATTTATAACACTATGAAAATTCTAAGGAAAGTGCTCCCATTTATACCGACAAATTTGCAGAAAACTGGGGTGTCAGCCTTAGTGTTATCAAAACTCGACTACTGCAATGGGCTACTGGTCGGAGTAAACAAATCGGTAGTGGCAAAGCTACAGGTACTCCAGAACTCCGCTGCGAGATTGCTCTTTGGATTAGACAAATACTCGTCAGCTAAGCATGCTCTCAACTCTCTGCACTGGTTACCAATGGAGAAGCGCATCAGATTTAAATCCTTATGTATTGCCTTTAAGGCATTACAAAATTCAGGCCCTAGTTACCTGATAAAGCGCTTCAAATGGCATACCCCTGCACGCACACTTTGATCGACCTCATTGATGCTGATGACAGAGCCTACCTTCCGTCTCCAGAGATGGGGTGGCAAAAGTTTCTTTAGCATCACCACAAGATGGTGAAATAAGCTACCATTCTATTTAAAGAATGCTTCTGATCTATTGTCCTTTAGGAAGGGACTCAAGACTTGGCTCTTTACTCTGTAAATCTGCCCAAGGACTGGAAATCTAACATCTCAGTGTGTTCTGTGTGCCTATTCTGCAAGCGCCTAGACGCCCTCGGGTAGTAGTGCGCTATATAAATATTTAAATAATAATAATTAAATAATAAATAATAATCAAGGAATTTCTGGCCAAATTAGTGAGAGATAGTATTAGGATAGTTAGGTTTCTACTAAGGGTGTGTGAAATATGTATAATTTCCTTCTGCAGGAAATTTTGGCAAAATTATGTGTAAATAAATGAAGTGCAAAACCGGCATTTGGCGCAATATTTTGGCACAAAGTAAGTCTCTCAAGACTCATTCCACACTAAAAACAATAGGGTGAAAAAAATAAGCGCCACAAACAGCAGCCACTTGCTTTCTGGAGGATTGTGTTGTTTCTGTGCGCTCACGCTAAATGTTTGCCGTGAACGGTGCGTACTTACATGACATATTAAAGAATACGAACAAGTGATGGATGGAAAGCTTGAATTAATCTCAGCCTCTGGTAATCACTCGGGCTGCATTCCAGTCAATAATTTTTTGCACACCATGCCACCACAGGTTAGACACAGCCATATGCAAATCATTCTTGATCCTACTCCAATGGGAACAAATCAGCCCCAACTGCGAGGACAGGTATAGCTTACACAACATGGCGTTATACGTTAATTTGAGCAATTTCAAATAAAAAACTAAATGCAAAATTATGGAAATTATGCAAGATCACACCGGAGTAACTGGAAATTCGCCTGCATCTCATTTTTAAGTTTCGTCTGCACAGTGTTTGCACTGTGCTTGTGAAATCTATTGTATTTAATATATCTTAAAAGGGACTTCACTTCTTATTGGTCCTTGTGCTTGACACTTTACTTATCCATCATTTCTAGTGGTTGTGGCCTGTTCTCCCTTCTCTGTTTCTCTTATCATTTTCCCAGGGCCCAACTATTGCTTTGCATCCAACTTTTTTATTCGATATCCCCTGTACTCTGCGCATGCACACGTAACATGCCCCGAATGTTTCCTTCATGTTTTTGAGCCTGCTCTGTGTGACGGTGCTCGAAGCATGCATATGAATCTCAAACATGAGTACTTTAAAGATAATTTCCCCTTCATGTTTCTGAGCCTGCCATGGTAGCGGTGTCTGTGCTCTGAGTCTCTGAGCCTGTACAGCTTTTGTACGTCTGTGCTCTGAACATACACAGTAGTCGGCTGTCTGTGCCCCATGTTTGTGCGCAGTGCCCTCAAATAGGCAGCTGTAGAGGCATATTACTTTGCATGCTGCTGGGACGCTTGATGTCAGTTGAGGAACCTGTGACCGCTCCTGGTATTTTGTTGTCAGCTCATCCTACACCCTGGCATTGCGCAAACCTTAAACTTTAAATGGGCCATTTAAGGAGACTGCTGCAGAGAGATACCGGCCGGCTCACCAGTGAAAAGCATGGAGAGGAGGAAAATCAGGCAAGACATCTGTAGGGCGCAGGGACTCAGGTTTGTTGCTGCTTCACTGTGGTGTTATTATATTTTCAACAAAAAAACGCACTAGAATGTGTTAATTCGTTTATTGTGTCTTACAGATGTTTCACTTTGTTCTCTTTTGTATAAAGCAAGAGGCAAATTGTGCACAGGACATGTGCTTTGTATTTTGAGCCAGTAAAACTTTTACAAATATGGTGTACACGTTTCAAAGCAACTAATTTAGCCACAGTGTGGTTTCTATCTGCTCTGTGATTTAGCCTCATTTGTATACGTGGATTCATGGCGGCTCCACGTGGGCTCCCATTCTCAGCAGCTGGATAGTTGGAATAAGCATTTGTGGCAATGCCCTGAAATCTGAGGTCACTTTGCATGTGAAAGTGCTTGTGATGACGTTAAGCACATGGCAGGCAGAAAAGGAACAAGGCAGGCGACCACATGAGCACACTTCCACTACAGCTGATACTAGGGGGAGTGGCATACCATGAATTTGGCTTGCAATCAGTCTTGGTTTTACAGGCACCAGAACTAGGTATTCTGGAATTTGTGGGCCAATACTTACACAGTGGGAAGCCCCAGCATGCTTACTTCCACCATTAACTGATATGCCAGAACTTGCTAGAAACCCACCCTGATAACACTGGGTCCTTTTGAAGTGTGTACTACTAAGGTGACTTTCCAAGATCTGCCTTGCATGCTTTCAGTTTGAGGTATAAACCATTTATGCTTATGGCTACCCCTACATGCTGACTAGAGTTACCATTCCAATAATAAAATTAAAATGTGGTCTGGAAAATTTTACAGATACTGTGGTGTTGAGTGACACTGGGTGAGGAGAAGCTGAGCATTGTAGTTATCTAAATTAATTGTAATCCTATTAATCAAAAACTCCCCACCTTTCATGGAGCATTTGTCACATGGGTTCTAGGCCTATAAAAGCAAACATGACCCCAAAAAGTGTGATCTGTCAAACTTGCCAAAAGTTGTTGATGTTATTGTGATGGCGGGAGAGCGATGGAGGAGGAATGTGGTAGGTTGGGCTGATTTGTTTTTCAAAAGGATCATAACGTGGCGGTGTACATGTGGGGAGGACACGCTTTCTAATGTCAACAAGTCCTGCAAGCGGACTTTGGGGAATATTCACAAGGACTTATCTCCGAATTATCCCCACTTTAACGCATCAAAAGTGGTGATAGAAATAACACCCCATTCACAAGCTGGTGCAAACTGCAGACATCACCAGTATTCCTGAGATAACTGCCCCAAAATGTATCCCAACGGTGGACACCACCAAATAACTCTAATGAGATGCAGAGTAGGCATTCCCATGCAAAAACACACGAAAAAACCACAACACAACTTTCACAACGAAATGCCAGATCTGCGAAGCGAACCAAAAGCAGGTGATAAGCCGCAGTAGCAGCAGTGAATTTACACCTGCCTTTTGCTGGTGTTAAACAGGACGACTACTTGCAGCATGGAAGGGAACACAGCCAGGAGCCTTTTAAGATGCAGGTATTCCAGATGGAAGGTGTCTGCCTAAGTTAGCCCCACTAAAATGACAGTATTTTTGGTTAAAACAAATGGTTAGACTACGAGGAAGCTGATTGCCGCGGTCACCATGCTGCCAGTCTCACAGTGACACCTGGCTTCCAGCAGGGGCAGTGTTGGGCCGGGAGCTTAAAGTAGTGATGATGGGACTTTTCAGGTGATTATCGGCCATTCACAACGTATCGCCGGCTAACGCAGGATTTTAATTCGCCATTGCGATGATTAGTACGTGGGTTTTGACACCCCTTCCCTGTTACTATCGCCATGTACCGCGGGCTTGAAAATAGCCCGCTAACATGGCGATATTAATCAGGGTTAGGCAGCATTAACTTTTCTGACGATGACTGACAATGGCGATAGTTATCGCCCGTCTTTGTGAATATACCCCTTTGTGTTTTCAGAGACATACTTCTTGTCTGGGTCTTGCTAGATTCGCCTCACTTTTCTATGTTGGGCAACTTTTCGTACTCTGGCTAAAATACAGAACTGAAAGTTGGGAATTTTTTAACATACTTATGTTTCTTGCTGGGGTAAACGTGTCTCGTATTTTAGTTGAAGAGGGGTGTTTTTTCTTTTGAGATTAACTTTGGTCTTATCACAAAATGTACAAATTAATGGAATGGAAGATCTAAAAGAACATGCAACTTGATCTAAATGCAACTGCCAACCGTGTTCAGAAAAAGAAATTAAATCTAAATGTAACTGCCAACATTCTTTGGAAAAAGACAGACAAACAAATTATTTCAGAACTCAGGTGTCATGACCAGAGCAATTCCTACTATCCACCAACTACCTAGTACCCTCATTGCCATACCTACAAACTCATCCTAAACAGAATCTGAAATAGGCTGTAAACAGACCCCCTAAAGAGTGACTGGCGCTCTTATCCAGCCTGTTGACTTTCACCGCTCCCAGAATAACAGTATCTTGGCACCGTGCACTCACTCAGCATGTTGTATATGAATTCTCTCAAAAAGGAGCAGCATTTTATTGTGCACTAAAATTCAACATGTTGCCTATGACTTCTCCGAGAAAGCAGCAGCATTATTTTTTGTACTCATGTACAGCTTGTTGCCTATGCGGTGTCCTAGAGAGCAACAGCATATCATCGCACACTCAAATTCAGCATGTTGCCTATGGCTTCTCTGAGGAAGTGACTGTAGTACTCTGTGTACTCGTGAGCAGCTTGTTGCCTATGAATGCATTATAACATTGCGCTCTCATGTACAGCTTGTTGTCTCTGAGCGCTCCCAGAAAAACACAGCGGGTCATTGTGCACTTGTGTTCAGCTTATTGCCTACTCTCTGTCCTAGATAGCCGCAGTGTTACATTGTATACACACATTCATCATATTGTTTATGAACACTCCTACACAACAGTAGCCTGGCTTTATGCACTCATTGTCAGCATCTTGCTGATTAAGGCCATAACTTTTATTGATTTGTGTTGTGAAGCCTCTGTAAATGTGTTGTGGAAAGTGGTGACCAAATAGATGTTGTAGGTGTAAGCCTCTCCAAAGCAATTCCATCTTTCACATGAATACTGTTCCGCTAACCATCTCATGTTCTTCTGCCGTAGTTCTCACCTAACCACCAAATCTATCTTCAGCTGCTTGCCCAGCAGAGCCTGAAACTGGATAGACTATTTTTTCTCATCTCCTGTGGTCTAAAGATACAAAGCTTTGTGCCTTCCATTGACCAGGCAGAAATAGTATTCGTTGAGTGTATCACTCTTGTTTGTTCCTAGAGCTAGACAGAGAATATTATATGAAAACTTCGCTAGCAGCAGTACAAGAGTTTCTAATACAATACAAAGAAGAGGTACCGGTGGATAGGACTGGGCATTTTTTCATTCTGTGGTAAGTGCAAGCAGATTTCGGAGCAAATCGGTGAAAATTCGGTTATCCACTCCTAGCTACCACAGAAGAAAAATAAGGTTTAAGGCTGCGAAAGAATTGTAAATGTACTGCAAACTACCGGTATTATTGGAAGTTCGTGTAATGCATGAGGGTCACATGTGTCAGACCTTTTCTGGGGCCAATTGGGAGAAAATGCGTTATTGCAACACAACCGTGGTAGTTTAAGGCATTTTACCTCTGCTGTCCCCTGGTCTGGCTTGAGAAGATCCTGCAAACTGAACACCAAGGGGTATATTCACAAGAACGTGTGATAACTACCGCAAGAGTAGCGTAACGCAACTTTCGATAACGCAGCCTATCACGGGAAAATAACCCCGTGTCAACGTGGAATTCACAACAAGGCGGTACCATGCGATAGCCTGCCGAAACCACGGACAAAGTCTGCGATACAACCACCATGACGGAGATAAAAACACAAACCACAACACCAAAAAACACGCGATGAGCCAAATAGCGATAAGAAAACAGTGACAACCAGCGCGTGGGCAGCAATACGCACGCGCAATGCAGGAAAAAGCACAAGAACAGTATACGGAAAATGCCACAGAACAAAATACATCAACAGCGGAGTGCCACGGATGCACCCTGGCCAACTGCAGAGGACAACATGCACACCACAACATCCACGCACCGTGGAAGAACAGAACCCACAGGCACACCACTTGAAAGAGACCAGTGGCAGACAAATCAGAGCCACAGGAGCAACACACCCACCGTGCAGCATACGCACACAAGCAGAAGTGCACCCGGACAGTGACAACATCCCGGTACAAACAGCAACACCTCCACAACTGAACACAGGACACAACTGGATCGGAAAATGCGCACAACCTGGCAAATCACACCTGAAACCCCAGGGACATGTAACATGACAATGTACAATTCCAACCTGTGACCTGCAAACATGTTTATTCACACATGCAGTGCAATTGGACATCCACTACTGTCCCATGAATGCCACGGAGGGTCACAATGTGACGTGCTCATGAGAAGTAAGTGTCAATGATGGAGTCCCTACGGGCCATTCCTGCTGCAGCTGCAGTGGGATGTGGGCCACCTGCCCCATCACCACCATCATCGTCCGGTACCTCTGGAACTTGGATCCATGGGGCCCTGGTGCGAATACAGATGTTGTGCAACACACAACATGCAACAATCATCTTGCACACGACGTCCGGGCTGTACAGGAGCTTCCCACCAGTGCCGTCCAGGCACCTGAAACGTGACTTCAACACACCAAATGTGCGTTCAACGATGCCCCTGGTGGGTATGTGGGCCGCATTGTACTGCCTCTGGGCGGGTGT
Source organism: Calotriton arnoldi (assembly GCA_963921515.1). NCBI lineage: Eukaryota > Metazoa > Chordata > Amphibia > Caudata > Salamandridae > Calotriton > Calotriton arnoldi. The sequence goes on along the minus strand of CAWUFW010005221.1, from coordinate 927,978 downwards.
GTTCGGGTCCCGGAGGGGTGTCATCATCCAAGGGCAGAGTGCATATCCTTGATCACCTGTGACAGTGCAGGGAGAAAAGAGTCAATACTTGGTTCGGCAGGATGTGATGGCAGGCCCACCAATTCAGTGACGCCTGTGCTGGCTGGGGGGGGTGAGTGTAGGCCAGCCCTCAGGGAGTAGCATGTGCTGGCAACTACACCAACAGTCATCAGGCACACAGACATGCAATGTCTGAACTATAAGGGGGGATGACTCTAGTTGCACTGGGCTAGTCACCCCGGATGCACAGCGGCCGACACGGGCCCACCACCAAGGGACGCTGACCTGCGGGAGACCAGGGTAGTGTCATGGGGGCAGAGCAGTGCCTCACATGTGTCATGGCTGCATTCCGCATCTCCACACATTCAGCAGCTGTGTGGCTGTGGTGCCATGTGGAGTCCAGGATGACCATGGAGTGGGGTAGTCGTGTCTGGTAGGGGGTCGTGTAGTTTAACATGTCGGATGTGGTTAGGTCACGTGTGCATCCCCACAGTTGTGCCTTGTGCGTTGGTGGCTGTGGGATGTGTGGTGTGTTGAGTTGGTACTTACCAACGAGCAGTCCCGTTCCATATGTGCCATCCTGGAAGCGCTGGTTGATGATGGACTGTCGGAAGATGAAGGAATCATGCACACTGCCTGGGTAGTTGGCGACAACATTGGTGAACATTCCCCGGTGGTCCACTATTGCCTGCACATTGATGGAATGCGTGAGCTTCCTGTTGCGGTAGTGGTGTGCAGTATGAGCAGGGGGCACAAGTGGAGTGTGCAGTCAATTGCCCCCAACACGGCCAGGAATCTGGCTATGGCGTAGAAGCCTTGCTTAGTCTCCAGCTGTTCCTGCGCAGTGTTGGGGAAGTGAAGGTACTGGGGTATGAAGCTGAGGATGGCATCCAGGACGGGTGTAATGAACTTTGATAGGGCTGGTTGTGAGACCCCTCTGACTCTGGCAGTTGTTGGTTGGAAGGTCCCAGAGGCCAACAGGTGCAGCACTGCCAGCAGATTTGTCTGCGGAGGGATGTTTGTTCTCCGCTGTGTTGGGACCGTCAGCCTGTGGGCAATGTGGGTCAGGATGCGGACGATGGTTGTCCTTTTGAGCCTGTAGTGGGCAATGACTTCCACGGGCGTTAGGTCTGTGAGAGTGGTGCGTTTACGGTAGGTCCGCTGTCTTGCTCTACGCTGCCTCTGTGGTGGTCCGGGAGGGGAGAGGGTTTGGGTCCTGGGGGGGGTGGCGGTCCAGGGGGTGGTGGCGGGGGGTGTTGTGGCCCTGTTGGGGCTCCGAGCTGCATGTAGAGTAGCTCCATGGCGTCGTTTGTTCTTTGGGTATGGCTGTCTGCGGGACTCCGTTGCCTACTGCAGGTAGACGTCCTTCTTTACACCTGCTTGAGGCAGGTGTTAAATACCTGCGGCTAGCGCCCCTCATCGCCTGTTTTGTGTTCTTATCGCAGATGTGGCTGGTCATTGTGAATGTTGAGGTGTGATGTTGTCTCGACTTTTCACACGGGAACGCCTACTCTGCATCTCATTAGCGATATTTGCGCGGGTCCTCTGTGGCGATGTTTTTTGCGGCTGCTATCGCGGGTAAACTGGTGCTGTGGGCTGTTAACACCGGCTTGTGAATGGGGGGTAAATTTATCACGACTTTGGCTGCGATAAAGTGCCGTTAATTCAGCGATAGCTCCTTGTGAATATGCCCCCAAGTGCACTCCTTATAATTAGTGAGGTGAGATGCTCAAAGCTTCTCAGGAAGGACATGTGGGGACAGAGACTGATAACTCAACAGTCATGCAACAGCTACAATAATGTCTGCCCAGCTCAGTGCTACTTTTGCGGAAAAAAGGCAAATCTTTTACTATTGTTCAAAATGCAATACTACACACACGACTAATGACGGCATAAGGTTCTACAAATGTGCTATGAGTATTTCTTAACAGACACTAGTAATGTTTAACAATAGCGCTGATGCAGGCATACCATAGAATGTTCAAGCAGCTTCCTTGGTTCTGTTATCCGAATGTCAGTCCTTATAAATGTCTTAGCACTGAGTCTTTAAAGTTATGGTGCAGTCCAAACTCACTTTAACTTATTGTGTGAGGCACTCATGAGTGTTCAACAGTCCCTGAATTTACTACTGTATTGATGCTCAGATGTGATGAGAGTATGTCTGGGGTTCTTGAGCTAGCTATGGTGGCTGCCTTCTCTTTGGATTCTCTCAGTGTGCTAGTCATCATTTCACTGAGTCACCTTCAATCTTCCCAGTGATGCTGCTGGCAAGTGGAGACTGTGCCGGTCAGGAGCACCAGCACCTGTCACTTTGGTGCGTGGTGAATGTAAGAAAGCGAATTATTAACTGGGGTGGAAGGTAGTCCAGCATAAGTAAGAAGGTCATCAACCTATAGGGTCCAAGCAAAGATTTCAGTAATTAAAATCTAAGCTCAATTTCCTGGTAGCTACTCCACAATGCAGACAGGTTTAACTTAGAGAAAAAGTGTAAAGCATGTAGAAGTAACAAAAAAGTAAAAAAGTCACAACACAACAGATTAAAGTCCCACCCCAATTTAGAAAATTAGAGAAAATTAGACAGACAAAATCACACCAAAATGACAAAAAGCAAGCTAGGTAATTCAGGGATATAAATTTTTAAAGATTTACCAATAAAAGTGCCATGAAAAAGTAAAACACTAGTAAAAAGTACTGTTTGGGTGTGACTAGAATGTAAGCATGATCTCAGGCGATCCGCAATGGAGCGCAGGCCAAAACCACCAAGGAGGGTCATTCTGGTCAAAGCTTTTACTATGCCTAGGCAAAATGTAAATTACATTCGTGTAATTTGAGTAATTGTATGAATTCTGCATTATGCTTTTATGCAAAATTCCTGAATTATACCATTACAGCACTTTGCGTAGCTACGCGTTATTCACAGTAAAACTTTACCATGGGAAAACAGCATGCGAGCGGTTGTTGTGCTCTGTACTTTTGTTGCAAAATTTCTTAATGTACTCTTGTGTCAAAAATTTACTTTACGGTGCATATTGAGCTAAACTATAGTGCAAAATGACTGATTTGCATTTCATGTAATTACATAAAGATTCACTTAATTTTGCTGATATTTCTGGTAATTACGTGAAAGCCAATTACGCTAATTTTGTACACCATTGATTTTACCTTTAGAGTTAAGACAAACTCTGAAAAGGGCATCAGAATATTCCAGCAGGGCAAAAGTGCAGATTGTACCCAAGAAAGTCTTGTCAAATATCCTGTTAAAGCTATTGGTGTTGTCGAGAAAAGCTCAGAGCTGGTAAAGTCCAACTTTCACACCAAGGGAAGTCCTCTCTTCAGCTGGATGCGTTTTGCTCCTTTGCCTAGTTAAGATTTCTTCATTCGGACTTCCTCCCTTTTTTTTTAACTGAGAATCCTCCAGCTAGTCAAAGCTGCAGGCTGTTTATGGGAAGGTCACACAGAAGTCAAACAGGCAGCAAAAAGCTCTGTGTGAGACTTAACTGATTTTCATGTCCAGGGAGGTAAGACCTTTGGGGGATTGACTTGGGCGGTTGGTCTCAGTCTTCTGGAAGTTCAAACTTTTTCTAAGTCCAGATTTTTCAGGGATTTCAGAATTATTCCTCCTGGACTCCACTAAGGCTACCGGGACCTCTAGGACAGCATTTCATTGTTAGGGCTCACTCCAGCACAGGCCACCAGCAAGCTCCAGTCCTCTCCCAGTTGAGAATGGTCACTCCAGGAAAATGGCCTCTTGCAGTTTTTGATGGCTCTTTAGCCACACAGGAAGACAGCCAACTAACTTTTATAATCTATTTCTTTGTCCTGAGTACAAGTGGGAGCAGGTCTTGTCCTTCAACTCTCCCCACAGATCTCAAGCAGCAGGTGCAGTCTTTCTATGTTCTGCAGATTGGGAAAGTGTTCTGAGTAGATACTGATGAGGCCCACTTTTGTAAACATTAGTAGCCAGAGGTTTGACTTCTGGACACTCCCTAACAAATGAGGAATCAATTCCCAGGGTAACCCTCCACACTTTTGTAGCACATCAAGTTTGCTAAACTGTAAACGGCCCCAGAAAAAACAATTCTAAGGGAAGCCTAAGATGGAACAGGCCTTTTGCTTTTGGCAGGAGCTTGTTTGAAAGTCAGTGGTGTGTTTGGGGAACTGAGCAATTCCTCCTCCGAAGCTACACCAAACTGGTCCTGGGACCAACTCCCTCTCCCACTGGGACAGAGCAAGGTTGACTACCATGGTATTAAAGAGTCACCTTATTCTAGGTCTCTCCTTATACTAAACTATGAATGAGCGAGCCTACCTTGGCCCTTTCAAGTTAATGAAGTTCCTGGAACCTCTCCAGCTGCCCCTTCTGAGCATACAGGGTGTTCCCTGCCCCATATCCAGCCCATCCTCTCCGCAGGCCTAAGCCACTGTCCTGCACCTCATTAAGGTCAAACACTTACAGGGCAGCTGCTGGTGGGCTTATGCAGATAAACTTTCTAAAAGTTAATATTTCTAAATATTGATTGGAAATCTAACTTCACCATTCAATTGGATTTTTAATAAATATTACAGATTGTGGTTGAACCATTTTCTAGGTTGTCCCAAACCCAAAATAGCAGAAGTAATATTTTAATTTGTTCTCTAGCTGTCCTCATAGTGTGAACATCCAGGCCTCATTTAAGAAACTCATGTAGCTCAATCTTATTTTGATCACATGCATGAACCACCACAGTACACAAGCCCAGTGCTGGGTTAACGTCAGCAATCGTAAAATGCAATTTTGAAGAGCTCGTCCTGCTTGCAATGTGAGAACTATTAGGGAGGATGATACCTATGGTGTTCAGCTATCAAATGTGTAGCTACGTTCAAGGTTGAATTGATGGTGGGATGATGTTTTCTTTCTCCTTAATTTTATCAACTGTGCCAGGATGAGCTATCACCTCGTAATAACCATTACTTATTGTTTCTCTGTATGCACTGACTGGAAATTTTCATTGCTTGAGAAAGGTATATCAGCCCATTCTTAGTGATGAACTGTTAGACATGTTGTATCCGAGGCGGGCTTATGATGTCCTTTCAGCTGGAATAAATTATTTATCCACAAAGAAGGAACCTCCAAACTAAGAGGGTTTATTGAATTGGGCTCCTAAAATAGAACAGTCAGAACATTCCACGGTGAAAAATAGCTTTTAGGGAATTATCACTGTAGGGAGTTCTTCACCCAGACTGTGGAGTCTCCCTCTGCTAAAATATGGAGAAAATCAAAAAAAGTTTATTCAACTGTAAATAAAATAGTGAAACTATTTTATATCAAATATTAATGTTAATTTTATATTCTATTATATATGTGGAATAGAAATGCTACAATACTATTAACTTCATTGTGAATTCATTCTTTAATACATTTAAATATATTAAATTAAATAAACAATGGTTTTCTGAAGTTTAAAATCCAAAATAGGTTTCCCACCTAAAGAAAAACATAATTTTTTGATTATGCTTTAAGAATTATTAAAAGTGATTGTGTTAATATTGATAGAATTGATGCTAATGTTTGTAATAATACATTCGTACATAACAATGAAATTGCATCGGGGCGCGGCCAGCAGCATGGCGGAGTAGCTGCAGACACCGAGAGCTCCGCCGGCCTCGGTATTAATCCTGCCATTCATCCTGGGTCCCCATCGCCACAAGGAACAGATATGAGCGGCGGAGAGTCTAAGGAGAAGAGTAATCGGCGCTGCGACCTTCTGGGCAGTCCCGGAAACTTCTAACACGACTTTCCACGGGGACCCAGCCCGGCGCTCGCCTGATCCTAAAATGGCAGCGGCCCGACATCTCTGAGCCTCAGATCTGTGCTGAGCAGAGAAGAGCCTTCCGCCCCCCCTGCAATAACAATCCCGCGGGGGCTGGGGTCTGAGAGGGGTGCACCAGCGACGGCAGCCGAGAGATCACCGGACTGGCGGTGGCGCTTGCTTTCCTTCCTGGGACTTTCGCGTGCTCGAGGTGAGGTGAGCCGGTTGTGGCCCGCCCGTCGCCGCGGTGAGAGGCGGCCGTTGAGATCCCGGGAGGGTTTGGCAGATAAGTGAGCCCCCTCCCTCCCAACACCATATCCCTGGAGGCCTGAACCCTGCGGCCCTGATTGTGGGGGGGAGAGTGCTGGAAGTGATCCTCGACGGTAGCGCCCTCTGGCCCGGGCTGCACGCTCGCTGCCACTGCACCGCTGGTACCCCCACGTAGTCCTGAGGCTGGTGGCTGGACGTCGCCGCCCTGGGGCGACAGAGACATTAGGGAGCCATACATAGCGGACGCAGCTGCAGGATGGAGGAGCCCCCCCCTGGAGGGGTTGCACGGTGGGGGCCCGGTCAGAGCGCTGTCAGGGCTGTATCCGGGGCCACGCTGAGGATAGAAGCCATCCGCCGAAGCTGCAGAAGCCTTTTGGGTCTTCTCGGGGGTAACGCCATCGGCGCGAAAACTGACACGCGGCGCAGAGACAGAGCTGTCCCCAGGGGGTAGCGGGCCGCGGCCCTTCATCCTGCACTGGAGTGGGTGGTCGCGCTGCAGGGGGTGGTGGCTGGCGAGTTGGTCCTGACATTGATGTGGTGTCCTCACCCTGAACGCTAAACAAACCACATAACCCCTCTGCTAACCGCCCACTGCCAGTGGCTTCCACCCAAAAATAGCGGGCGCAACGTCGAGGCTAGTTGGGATCCTGGATGGCCCCGGAGACACAGGCCGGTCCTTGAGTGTCCAACGCCCCGTCTCCTGAGTCTCGTGTGGTAAGCCTCCCCTGCCTGCCGTGGAAGGAGACGCGAAGGGCGCCTGCCAATCCGGCGACTTTGTCGTCTGATGCCTCCGGGGGAGGATAGGGGCGTACTCAGTGCCTACCAGTGAAGCCATCGATTCCCCCCGTCTCCCTCTCAGTGTTGGGGGTGGTGAGAGAAGTTCCACTTCTGGACCTCAGCCTTCACCGTGCAGCTCACGAGATGGCCAAAGACAAAGAACCCAAGCAATCACGGCAGGGAAAGATGGACCGCTATGCCAAGGTGCTCACAGGTCCTCCTGGGGCGGAGGGGGACCCCGCTCCTCCCTCGGACACAACTACCATCCTGCAAGCTATCCGCGACTCTAGAGAAAGTCTCGAAATGAAACTGGCGGAGGTGAGATCAGAGGTTACGCTGTTGCGCCACGATCTACATAAAGTAGCGGACCGAGTGACGGAAACGGAGCACCGCATATCAGAACTGGAAGATGCCTCCCAAGTCACACGTAAAGATGTTTCAGGACTCTTGGCGGCCATGGCTGAGGTGGCCTGGAGAGTGGACGATGCGGAAAATAGGGCCAGACGAAATAATCTCCGCTTCGTGGGATTTCCAGAAAAGGCGGAAGGATCCGATCCGGGGAGCTTCCTATTGAACTTCCTACAACACACTCTACCGCAGGCGCCGTTCTCGACTTGCTTCGTAGTAGAACGAGCCCACAGGATGCCAAGTTTTGCCCCACCGCCGGGAGCCCCACCTCGCCCCCTGATAGCGCGGTTTCTAAATTTTCATGATAGAGACCTCATACTGCGGGAAATCCGTAAGAAGGGTGAAGTTCGCTACGAGAATACCCGTGTGATGGTCTTTTCGGACTATTCCCGAGATGTGCAGAAACAAAGGCGAACCTTTGACCAGGTCAAAGCCAAGATGCGTGCCATGGGGATCCAATACATGCTGCTCTTTCCCGCTAAACTGAAAGTAATATTTCAAGGCTCCACCTTGTTCTTCCAAACAGCTGAAGAGGCCTGGTCCTGGGTGGAGGAGCGGCCAACCTCTCGGCGAGGGACTCCGAGCGAAGCCGCACCGGCTCTGATGAAACGAGGGGGCCGATCCCAGGACAGATTCCAAGGACAACATCGGCGGCATGGGATGAGAACACATGCCTCAGCGTTAAGTACCCCTGGCCGAACACTGAGACCCAGGGCCGAAGACCCGCCCCAGTCGGAGTCGGGGGACGACTCGGGGCGTTCACGCTCACAGCACTCAAAGGCCCGCTCCGATGGGACCACACATACTCAAAACTCCGAAGCTGAAGATGAGGCGCCAGACCCGACTATTCATCCTCTACTGCAAAGCATCATCCGTATGGAATCCACGGAGCCAAGCCACCAGGCTCTGGAGACATCGAACCAGCAATCAGTGGACAAGGGCGATGGGGACTGAGAAACGAGGCCGGCTGGCCCCCCAACAACCAGTGAGACTTTCCCGACGTGGGCAGTGCAGGTACACTGAACAGTGAGAAGGGAAAGAGCTCTGTGTGAACTTTTGGTATCATTTTTGTTTAGTTAATTGGGGTGGGAGGGGAAGGGATGCGACAGACCTCTTGATAGATTACCCATACCTCAGTTGTCATGTTGGCGAGTTGGGGGAGGTGAGGGTGTCTGAAGAGTGTAGGGAGGGGGTGGGTTGACTAAAATATTTCAGTTTTTTGGGGAACAGTTTGAGGAAAACGGATATCTTTTTAAACACAATTGTGACCTGGATAGTGCGGTGAGGGAGGTGGGGAGGGGGTGGGCTGAGCAAGTCATAAGGGTTGGGCAGGAGTTCACCAACTGTTGTAATTTAAGATGGCAGATCATGGCTATACTGTGATGTCCTGGAATGTCAATGGGCTTGGCAATAAGGTTAAGAGAGGATTGGTGTTGCGATATCTGAAACGGCATAAACCCGACATAATATTCCTACAAGAAACACACTTGCTGGGATCGAGTTGTGCCTTTTTAGGAAGAGGCCAATACACTACCTTAGCCCATGCAGGATTCACCAAAGGCTCACGGGGAGTGGCGATACTCCTCAGGAAAACACCTCCCTTTCGGGTCTTACAGCAATGGGCTGATACAGAAGGAACGTATGTGGCAGTGAGAGGGATCTGGAAGAATAAACCGTTCCTTCTCATGAGCATCTATGCTCCCCCTCGATTGCAACAGCGTACACTGGATGCCGTAGCCACTCTCCTCTTACAGTCAGGTCCTGCATTACCTATACTGGGAGGGGATTTCAATGATGTAACTGATCCCATGTTGGATCGTACGAGATCCCGACCGGGCTGCTCTGAGATCACACCCCTAAAACGGTTCATAGATACTCTGGGGCTTTCTGATCTATGGAGACAGGAACATCCGAATCAAAGAGCGTACTCCTACTTCTCTGGGGCCCATAGAGTATTCTCACGGTTAGACTACCTCTTCGCCCCAGCGGGGGAAATACAACATATAGAAAATATAGAATATTTGGCTAGAGGTGTATCCGACCACTCCCCTCTCCTGATGAGGCTGGGTGGTAGGACTGTCTCATCCACAGCACAGTGGAGGTTGAACGCGTGGGATCTGCGCGATGAGACAATCGCTGAGGAACTCCGGATAGACTCGGAACTCTACTTTAGCGAAAATGAGGGCACAGTTGAGTTAGCGGTGACATTATGGGAGGCTTACAAAGCAGTATTGCGTGACAGAGCCCAAAATATTGTTGCCCATAAGAGGAAACGGGAGTCAGAAGAAATTGAGGCGCTAGAACACAGACTCCTGGTTTTAGAAACCACTGACCCGACTGCAATGACTGAACACACCATGCGCCAGCTTGAAACACTCCGATGAGACTATGTGGCTCTTGTGACCAATGAGGTGAGGACCCACCAACTTGCAACTCAGCATAGACTCTATGAAACAGGGGATAGAGCAGGTAAATTATTGGCTTGGCTGGGACGAAAAGAGGTCGAAGCGCGCTGGGTACATGCTATCACCGAACATGATGTAACACACACAACCCCGGAGGCCATAGCAGGCGCTTTTGCGAGGTACTATGCCACGCTATACTCCGCCCAAACCCGAGTGGAGGAAACGCACTAACCTGCCTGTCCTAGCGAAAGAGGAGTCAGACTGTTTGGAAGGTGATCTGACACTAGTAGAAGTGATGGAGGCCATTGCTCGACTAAAGTCAGGCAAGACGCCGGGACCCAATGGCCTTCCGGGGGAATTTTTTAAATTGCACAGTGCACTGTTGGCGCCACATCTCCTAAAAATGTTCCAGGAGGCTAAAGACCAGGGAATTCTACCAGGGGATCTCCGACTCGCCACTGTGGTTGTTATTCACAAGATGGGGAAACCCCCGGAGGAATGCGGATCATACCGCCCCATATCCCTCCTTAATATAGAGGTAAAGATTTTAGCCACAATCCTCGCACACCGCCTCTTAAAAGTAATTCTCTCTTTGGTTCACGCAGACCAATCAGGATTTATGCCCAAGCGTGCCACCCGGTTTAACCTGCGCCGTGTGGCCAACTGGATAGATACGGTGCAGGGCAGAGATAGTCCCCACTTGCTTCTCTCGCTAGATGCGGAGAAAGCATTTGACACAATACACTGGCCCTTCATGTGGTGTACCCTAGAGGCGATGGGCTTCGGCCCAGTCTTCCGGTCATGGTTGGCACTATTATATAACAACCCAGTGGCTAGAGTTCGGGTTAACGGTACCCTTTCAGACGCCTGGCCAATACAGCGCGGTACGCGACAAGGATGTCCCCTATCTCCACTCCTCTTTGCTCTGATATTAGAGCCACTGGCGTGCGTAGTGAGAACTGAAGAGGGACTGGGGGGGATTCTTAGATGACGTGCGTTGCCTGCAAGTGGAACGCATTTCCCTATATGCGGACGACATACTATTGTATTTCACGCAGCCTGAGGTGACACTTCCCGTGTGCTACGTGTGTTTGAGGCCTGCGGGTTATAAAATTAATTGGAACAAATCCACTCTCTATCCCATATGCGGAGCCGTGGATCCACTGAAGTATCCGAGTTGTTTGAAGATCTCTACAGAGGGATTTCAATATCTGGGGCTGTACATTACTATAGACCCGACGAGCCGAGTGCAGCGTAACATTGGGAAGCTACTGTCAAATTTCCAGGCAGATGCTAAACGCTGGAGGTCACTCCCTCTGACTATTATGGGTAGAGCGGCCATGTTCAAAATGGTGACGCTTCCCCAACTTCTGTATGTGCTACAAAACACAAACCACAGAATACCGGACACAATTTTCGCCTCTATAGATAGTGAACTGCGTCTCCTATTATGGGATGGGGCGCACCCGCGCATAGCTTTACGAACTCTGCAGTGTACAGCATATAATGGGGGACTGGCCCTCCCTGATATCAGAACCTACGATAGGGCAGCACACCTCATTGTCCTTAACGAATGGATACACATGCCAGCTGACCATCCCACATACAGACTGGAGAGGCTCCAATTTCAGACTCGCACACACTTACATTACATATATGGGGGTTCGGAAGCGGCACGTCTCCTTCCGGCGACGCATAGCGGGTAATAGGGGCATGGAGAGTGGCTGAAAAGCAGATGAAGTGGGAGGGAAAACCTATGCGCGAAACTCCACTGTGGGAAGGTGCCAGACTAGTCGAACTGAGGAAACTTACAGGATTCCACCAATGGGATCTCATAGGCATTTCCAAGATAGGAGACCTACTGGATAAGGGGTCGCTAGCCCCCTTCTCAACCATGCAGACTAGATACCAACTACACGATTCCCAAAGGTATGCATACCTCCGACTTAGACATGCCTGGTTGGCCCAAGGACTAAATGAAGTGACACTGCCTGAAAATGCCCCTCTGGAAGGCAGACTCCTTCAGGAGGAGATCCAGACCCAGGCGATATCCCTCACATACAAAACACAAATTAATAATTTCCCGGACAATCTGGGACCGCTGCGCGCTAGGTGGGAACTCACCACTGGGTCCCTAGAAGACATAGAGTGGGAGGCGGCTCTCATGCACCCGCGAGAAGTAGCAATAAGACTGCGGCTGCGACTTATCCAATATAAGATTCTTCATAGAGCCTACTTTGATAGGGCGCGTCTCCACAAGATTGGCAGAGCGGAAGACCCACTCTGCCTCCGCTGCCACGTTGAATGTGGTAACTACATACACACCCTATGGGAGTGCGGCCGCATTCGCACATACTGGCTCACAGTCAGGGAGGAGTTGAACAAAATACTTGGAACGCAGCTGGAACTCGACGCAAAATTCTTCCTATTGGGAGTTCCCTCTGACGTTGATCTTCCGCGCCATAGACTCATACTGGCTAACCTGGGGCTAGTCGTGGCCAAGAGAGATATAGCCAAACACTGGGGGGCCCAACAGGTTCCCACGTTACTGGAATGGAAGGCTGGGATGGACCTGTATATGGGGGCTGAAAAAGTGGTATACAAGGCGAGGGGCTGCCCGCGCAAGTTTACGAAAATTTGGCAGCCATGGATCAAGCATTATAAACTGGACATTGATGATGATGAGAGAACTCTCGAGCATGGGGGAGAAAGATTAGGCTTAAATACTCAGGAACAAGTATGCCATGTCCAGAAATGACCGAGATGAATATAGGTGTACCATCTGAGGGCCTATGTTGTATAACGTGTTTTGTGATCCTCTTCTTTTCACAGTCTGCACTGTTCTATGTCCAACCAACTGTACAGGTTCCCCATCATTTGACCTGGACCGCACTGTATCAACTAATGATTCCGTTTCTGAGATGTATATTTTTGTTTGTTAAATCACTAAACGAAAATTTCAATAAAAACATTTATAAAAAAAACAAAAAAACAATGAAATTGCATCACTATTATCAAATTCGCCCATCATAAACTCTCCATCAACCCTGACTCAGAAATATGTGGTCAGGCAGGCTGTGCGACCTAGGCCTGAGGTTACTGATTGAAGGTCACAGTTGGGGTGGCATGTAGCCGGCAAACAAATGCACGGACAAAAAACTCAGGTCCATCCCCCAGATAAGCGCAGCTACACCACAATGGTCCAGGGAGATTGGCCCAAATAAAGCACACATGGCCAGAGGGGTGCTTGCATTCCCAAAATACCATAAAGTCAGATGCCACTTGAAGTTAGGAACACACAGCCAATCAGGACACAGCACACGCAGTACACACAGTGATCACACGCTCCTCATGCTAGACATCTGGACGTGTTACCCACTATATTTGTTATCAGGGTTCTTATTTATGACTCCATAGACAAGGCCCGCATTATTTTACCAAATAAAGATCTATGGAAGTATTTATGATACCCAAAGAAATGTATAAAACCCTGTTCAAATTGATTGTACCTTGAGACAGTCCTCAGAACCGCTTCTGTAACTGTGCTCCTGGATGAAGTGTTTAATTACACCAACTTTTCCTGTTTTGCCAAGCACCTCTTGTTTTTTTGAGGTAAATTCATATTCGAGCAGCAATTGTAAAAAAGTGGATTATTATTTGCGGTGGGTGACTACCTGACTAGCCACCTTGAGGAATAATCACAATCCTTGTCAAAGGCACTAAACTCACCTGAGTTCACTCCTGGTAGCTATGGCACAGAGCAGAAAGGCTTAACCTAGAGCAATGAATAAAGCAGTGCCAAAACAGCAATGAAGCCAAAATGCAAATCAATACACATCCCAAACCGAATTAGAATTATAGATTAAAATTGAATTATCAAAATGACAAAAATCCCATAAGGGGAATTGGAGATATTATTTTTAAAATTTTGAGTAGCAATAACACAAAAAAACACAAATTCAATGATAGTCAGTGTTTCTGGTAGATTGGGACATAGGTGCAATTTGAGGCTGATATCAACTAAGTGCAGGTTGGATACACCCACTAGATTTGACCTGTTCAGATATTTTGCCTTCTGACTTAGGGCCTGATTCAGATCTCAGCGGACGGGTTACATATCACAACAGTGACAGATATTCCATCCGCCAAAATATAAATCCCATAGGATATAATGGAATTTATATTTCGGCGAATGGGATATCATTCACCATTGTGACACTGCAACCCTTCCGCCAAGATCTAAATCAGGCCCTCAGTCTTTTAAGTCCCAATCCATCACAGAAGTACTCTTCTAAAGCCCTGTCAGTCTCTAAGTGCCTCCAGACTGACAGGGTGTCAGGCAGAGACCAACTGCAGGGTCCAGTCCAGGTCCACTTGCCACTGTTCAGCTGAGTACATCCAGGACAAGGTTTCTTGTAAATTGCTGTATCCCTGTAGCTTGAACAGGAGGTCAGCCTTATGACCGTTGAAGTCCAGTTCTTTGTCCTGAGCATAAGAGGGAGGAAATCCAGTCCTCTGCTTAACTTTCGTAGGTCCAGAAATTGATATGAATTGGGCGCCTGCAGGTGCCACATTTATGTCTGGCACTTGTTAGTGGTTGGGAATGACTTCTGGGCGCGACCTAGCCAATGAGGTAAAGTCTTCGGTCACACTAAAATTGCGCTTTGAGGGTTGGGGTGCGTTTGGGGGAGCAATGGTCCCTCTAAAGCTTTTCCTGCAAGTGTGGCAATGTATGGTCTCTTTGCACTGCAATTAAGGCTATGCATGTGATGGAGCAGTAAAAATAAAAATTTTAACCCCTAACAAATTATATAATTAATTAATTAAAAATGTTCGTTTAAATGTATTAATCAACATTGTATATGTGGGAATGGTAATATGCTAATATATGTGCTAAATAATTTACTAATGAATGTCCGTGTGTCTAATCATAACGTAAGAATAAAAAGCGTACTAAATAAAATAAATGCATGTTTGTGCTTCATAGAAATAAAATGTGTCGTTGCAAAAACAATAGTGATGGTAAGTAAGGAGCAGCTTAAATGTCGCTTTTGCTAGGTAACAACTAATTGGGGTACGTAGACGGGAGGGAAACGAAAGGGATATTTTTCTCTATTTTAATTATGTTTTATTTGCCTCAAATTAGTGCTTCTAAAGTAGAACCGAGTGGCGAGATAAAATGGCCGCCAGTGGGAAGATGTGCGCAGGCGCAAGGGGACACGTGGTACGGGATGAGATTGAAGAAATCTGGAGCCTCGTGATGTCTCTGAGAGGCTAGGATGCAAGAAATGGTCAAGGCTGGTGTGACCTAATTGAACTGATAGTGTGCCGTGATGATCAGGAGAGAGTCCGTGGGAAAGGAGCCCAAGAGAAAGGACAATGACTGCGGAGTTCTTGAATGTGTCAAAAGAAGATACAAATGGACTGATCGAATCGGATGGAAATGTTTAAGCGTATGGGAAAGGAAATGATCCAAGGACCCTTGAATCCAAGAGAACTTGATTAAAGAATGAATAAGCTGACATGCATGGACCAATGAAAGAAAAGCGTGATATTAATGTTGCAACAGTTAGTTAGCAAAGTTAGAATTAGGGTATAAGAGGGCCTACTCTTAGTGGGAGGGGGTCAGTCGCGGTTGCAGTCACAGTCAGTTGCAGTGAGTTCCAGGGAAGTTCCAGAGAGTTGCAGTACGAGAGTCGTGGTAGCAGTATAGGAGACGGGTTGCAGGTAGCTGATGCTGACGAGCTGAAGTTGCTGTTGCGGTCTTAACTTTACAGTTGAGTATGAGAATCAGGCTATTTCTAATCCCAAAGTTAGGTTAGAAATCATTAGGCTAAATTAGGAAGCTAGGCAGGTAACTAAGGTTTTCGGCTTCATGACAAAATTTCCTTTCTGCAATAAATTGATTATGCTTAATAAAATTGTGAATTTAAAATGAATAATTGAATAAGTATTAAATCTTTTCATGCTTTTAAAATTATATAAAATTTAAGATTCTTTAAAAACCAAAATGACTCAGTGGTTATTTTCCTAAATGATTGTGACATGAGTAATTGGTTGATTGTGATTCAGCTGGTCTTAATCACTATGAACTAATTTCTTAAATGAATGATTCATCGACAAAACAATGAGCAGGAATATCTTAAGAAATAATTAAAAGAAAGTGACAAATTAAGGTAAATAGATATCCTTGCTCTTCCAGCGGTACACAAAATGGTGTTCTCCATTTAGTTCTCATGCTTCTCCTAGGAGTACAGAAATTCATAAAGGTGTAAAAGGAAATCCAGGAGTGGGTGTGTGTGTTTAGGCGATGTTTATGGGCCCCATCGTCATGTGGATATGAGAAATATAGTTTGCCCCTGGATGACCTATAAGTAACCTGGGAGGAGGATAGTTTTTATTGTACGCGCTGCAACAGATTTCTTGGTAGCAGAGTTATGGTTTTCTATAGATTAGTTTAGTGATTATTGTTTATTGATTATTGATTATTTTGATGACTAACACTATGGGGTCGATTCCGATTCGGGCCGGAAATTTCTCCGACCGAGCCGGACCCGGAGAGATTTCCGACCGAATCGGACCCGTGCAGTCCGACCGAACGAGTCCGATGCGTCCGTATGTTATCGGACACGAGTCGGTCGGACTCCCATTGAACTCAATGGGAGCCGGTCGTACAACGCGTACGCGGGCTCCCATTGCCTCAATGGGTGCGAGGCGGACAAGGGCGCCCCTACAGCGAGTACGCCGCGAGCGCTCGCGGCATACACGCACAGGTAGGGGGACCCATGGGTCCCCCTGTGTGCGCCTCGCACGGGTACGCGTACAGGGGTCCGACACGGACCCCCAAAGTACGGCTCCGACAGCGAGTTCGAGTCGGACGGCGCGAGTCGGTCGGAGCGGTCGAGGTGCGCATCGTACTCTACCCGGCCGGAAAACGTCTCCATTGCGCGGTGCGACCGGGTCCGACCGAGTCGGTCGGAGCGGTACGATCCGGGTACGAGTCGGTCGGAGCGGTCGGGTCGCCCGGACGAGTCGGTCGGCGACTCGCATCGTACTCGCTCGGCCGGACTCAGCGTACGGTTCGGTCGGGAAACAGGCTTTCGCATGGCTTTTTTCCCGACCGAATGGTATTGGGTGCGCCTCCGACCGAGATCGGAATCGGCCCCTATATGTTGAGTCGCGTTATGTTATATGTAAGTTTTCACGCTTCTGGGATGTAGGAAGTGGAACACGTGTGGCAAGAGAAGTCACATGGAATTTTGGTACATGGTCTGAATTCATTTTGGTTATAACGCAGGTTGTGTTATGTTAGGGATTTCGGTGTGAAAAGTGTGTAAATGAAATAGCAAATCACGTTTACTTGTGAAACTTTGGCCTTAATTCTCAGGAGCCTAGTCTCCACATGTGTCTTATCCCCAGAGAAACGAGTAAATTGTTTGTTTGAAAGAAGGGTAAGGTAGAGGGAAGTGCTACTTTATCGGCGAAAGTAAATAATTCTGTGGTAGGGTAGAGGTAAGCGCTGCCTACTGGAAAAACAGGATTCTTGTGTAAAAGGACAAAGCTGTCACTTTGTTTAGCGAATCAGACTATGGAATTGTTTAATTGTTGTAACTAACGAAGAAAACTGTAAAAAGAAAAATTGCCGATAAATTTTGTAAAGGAGGGGTAAAGAGTAGAAGTGACGTGGAAAAGTGCCGCGCTAGGATTGGTTAGTGCACTGGTCACGTGAATTCAGAGCAGGAGTGACGTAGGAAAAGTGCCGCGCTAGGATTGGTTGGTCCGCGGACGGTGGAAATTGTTCTGATTGGTACGTTAGTGTGAATCGCGCTGTAATTGGACGAAGTTCCGTACACTGAAACAGCGTTAGAGTAAAGAGAAAACAAATAGAAAACATGCCGTATTATGAGTATGAAAGGGAGAGAACGTCATGGACGACGAAATTGAAGAATTTCTTTAAGAAAGACAAAAAGGTTGTGACTAGAGAGGGACAAGTAATTCCTCCGCCGAAATCAGCAGCTTCACATATGATGCTGAAATATGGATATCATACGTGCATATGGTTGGATAATTGGGTAAAATATACCAAGAATGATGGAGCATTGGCTTTTCCTGAAAATGGTTCTTTTAATGTAGCGATTTTACGGAATTTAAAAGAAAAGATGCTTAAATTGGAACCTAGACCTAGACCGACACAGTTTGAGGCTTTAACAGAATGGGAAGATGAGATGTACGAGAAAGAAAGATTCAGAGGTATGAAAGGTTATGAGTTCGTGCCCGGAAGAATGTGGGGAATGAATCATGAGGACAGAATAAAACGATGGAGATGTGCTAACATGACAGGAGGTTTGTTTCCAGCTTTTACAGTTGAGGAAGGGACTAAGAAAAACGGACTGAGAAAAAGAAACATTTAGAGAGAGAAAAGTATATGCATGAGAGCGAAACGGATGACGAGTTGCTGGAAGATATATTAAATAAAAATCCACCTCCGTATCAGCAGAATTCTACAGTGGTGACACCAAATGCGCCACCAATAGAAGCTATGCGAAATGAAAGCCCAGAAAAAAGACAAGAAATAAATAGGTCACAAGAACAAATAAGAACTTCCCAAATTGAGGGAATAGAAAATGATAGTGCAAGAGAATTGGCAAGGACAACAAAAGAACTAACTGAGAAAATTAGAGAATTAACAAAGAATATGGAAGCAGTTACCGTACCCGTAACAATAGGTCCAGTAATACCAGTTTTCGAGAATCAGAAAATTGATGAACGATCTTTGGTGATTCCCTTGAGTTCGCAATTCCAAAGAGAAAAGGAAAGAATAGAAACAAGTCCAGGTACGAGCAATTTGACTAGTGCTTACAGACCAAGTCCACCTGAAAATTTGACAGTGAATGAGTGTAGCGGTAGGAAAATGCCTATGGTAACTGAATCTGCAACAGTGACACCTGAAAAGAGTGGAAATTGGACAGAAATAAATAGTACTCCTATAGGTCCGACTCCTGATGAGTTAAATGAGTGGATAAAAGCTTTTAAAATAAAAGAAACGGAAGAAAAACCATTAGATGTGATCAGATTGAAGATTGACATGGAAGAATTAATTCTAGGAACGATTGGTACAGAAAAGATAAAGAATTATCAGGATGATGAAATAATGTTTCTGTGCAAAAGTATAACATGGAGGGCAAAGAATTTACATGACAAACTAGAAGAAGTGGCCGGTGAGATTGGAATAGATTTTGCAAAAGTAAAAACGTTGCAGAAACCATACAGAGTAGATTTTTGTGAAAAAGATATTGAAAATTTGAATACAGCAGGAAGGCTGACACAGATAAAAGAGTTGATTGTTTTGTTGAGAAAATGGGGTGATGTGGACAGATGGAAGGTTAGATGGACAAAGAAGAATGAGAAAAGTGTAGACAAAGGTTCATTGGCTTTTATGATAACAGAAAAGGAACATGTTGTTAAAGAGTACCCTATGAGAGAAACTCCAGGTGGTAGTTATGTGCATGTTCCCTGGACTAGGCAGGACATCCTGTCATTTACAAATGACTTTCCAAAATTAAGAGAAAAGCCAGTTGAGTGGTACCGACAGGTAGAAAGGTTTGTAAAGGTCTCGAAAGTGTTGTGGATAGATTTGGATGGATTGTTTGACATAGTGGTACCAACGGATCTGTGGTCAGAATGTAAGATTACAGTTGACTGGCCAACTACAGAATATCCAAGAGATCCTAAGACAGGAGCTCCAGGACCAGATGTGATGAAGAAATACGATAAAGTGATTACCTTTTTGAAAAATAAGATTCCTCCAAAAGAGACAGATTGGGTTAAGATTGATAGAACTACACAGGAAAGCAAGGAGAGTGTACATGCATATTATGAGCGATTGTTGTTGGTTTTCAAACAGTATAGTGGTTATGAGGAATTAAGTGAGAAGGATATGAGTCATTTTGTATACCGATTTGTATTTGGCTTGAAACAAGAAATAAGTGATATGATTAAGCAACATATGATAAACTGGCAGAATGCAAGTGTAGATGAGGTGCTGAGGTATGCTAAGTATTGTAGTGATGAAATAGAGAGTAAACAGCGTAAGTTGAAAGAAAAAGCAATGTGGGCACAAGTGAAAGTGGCAGAAAAACAAGAAGCTCAATTGGATAATAATAATGGAAACGAATCAGGACAAAATAAGATGCGACCAAATATAGGTAAAGGAAAAGGACAAGTGAGTCTAGAAGAGGCAAAGAAGAAATGGCCATGTCATAATTGCGGAAAATTAGGGCATTGGAGAAATGAGTGTAAGTTCCCACCTAAACCTAATCCGGAACATCAATCATTAACTCCACAGGTGCAGAATGAGGTAGTTGTTCAACAAAGTCAGGTGCCACAACCACCACTTCCCAACACTGTTAACCAGCAAAGATACAGTACAGAAACAGGATTCTACGGAGGAGAGCAGGTAACACAGTTGCCAAGAGCAGCTAACATTTCCCAGTATTGGTTGCATCAGAGTGAGGATGACCCGGATGAAAGTTTCTGACGGTGCGCAAGAGAGGGGAAAGAGTGCGTGCTTGGCGCAACTCTAGAGGTAGATCAGTCTGGTCCCTTTGTGGATGGAGAAGTGAATGGAGCAAACGTAACATTCCTTGTCGATACTGGAGCTACCCGTTCTACTGTTAGGTCAGTGGAAATTCCGAACCTTCCTCTCTCAGGTGAATGCATCCAAGTGGTAGGAGTTGCCAATCAGCAGATTAAAACCCCACTTACTGAATTGGTAGAAGTAAAAATTGGTTCTTTTAGAAAAATGCATAAATTTGTAGTGTGCGATTGTAGTCCTGTAAATCTTCTAGGTCGTGACCTCTTGTGTAAAATGAATTGCACAATTTATTGTACACCAGATGGAATTGGTTTTCAGACTTCAGATGAAGATGCTTTGTATAAAGTAACTTTGATGAATCAGGAACCTGAAATGAATGGTTTGTTTCCTGCATTTGATGCAGGAAAACTTCCAGAAGAATTAAAAAGTGCAGTGAAAGAAAGTGTGTGGGATTTTACAGGAGAAGACATTGGATTAATGAGAGAAGTTGATCCTGTAAAAGTGACAGTGAAAGAAGGGATAAGTTATCCAAACACGCCACAGTACAAATTAACTCCAGAAATAATTGAAGGAATAACTCCTGTGATAAATAAGATGATTGAACAGGGAATTCTGAAAGAAATCATGAGCAGTCCATGTAATTCACCTATTATGGGACTGAAAAAGCCAAATGGAACATACAGAATAGTACAGGATTTGAGAAAGATCAACAAAATAGTTGTACCATGCTGTCCAATAGTGCCAAACCCTGCAGTGATTCTATATCAAATTCCGCATGAAGCTGAGTGGTACACTGTGATAGATTTGTGTCATGCATTCTTCTCTATTCCTTTGCATCCAGATAGCCAGCCATTATTTGCATTCCGTTTTGGAGAGCGTATTTTGGCATGGTGCCGAATTCCCCAGGGGTATACAGAGAGCCCCTCAATTTTTAATCAGATTCTAAAGAAATCTCTGGAAGATTTAAAAATGCCAGAAAAATCAGTGATGGTGCAGTATATCGATGACCTATTGGTGGCATCGAAAACCAAAGAGGCATGTGTAAGTGACACAATTGCTTTACTGAACCATTTGGAGAAAAGAGGACATAAGGTGTCCCCTTCAAAATTACAGTTTTGTCAGAAAGAAGTCCAGTATTTAGGACATCAAATTGAGAAAGGAGTGCGGAAAATAGCGACAGAAAGAGTAAGAATGATTCAAGGAATGAGAGCACCAATGACTCAAAGAGAGGTAAGAATGTTTTTGGGAATGGTTGGATATTGTCGACAATGGATAAGTGGATTTTCTTTGATTGCAAAACCATTACAAAAATTGACAAAGAAAGATGTAAAAGACCCTTTTGAGTTAAACAAAGAAGAAATGAAATCTTTCAAAGAATTGAAAAGGAAACTGTGTGAGGCCCCTGCATTAGGCATGCCTGATTATGAGAAAGATTTTGAGTTATACTGCAGTGAAAGAGATGGATGTGCATTTTCAGTACTGGTACAAAAACATGGCACCATGAAGAGGCCTATAGCTTACTTTTCAGCTGTTTTAGATCCTATAGCAAAAGCATTGCCTGGATGTTTGAAAGCAGTTGCTGCTACTTGTGTAAGTCTGGAACAAAGTGAAGGTATAGTGATGGGGTATCCACTGAGAGTATATGTTCCCCATTCAGTAGAAATTCTTTTGACAAGAACAAAAACACAGTACATGACACATAGTCGGCTGACT
Source organism: Calotriton arnoldi (assembly GCA_963921515.1). Taxonomy (NCBI): domain Eukaryota; kingdom Metazoa; phylum Chordata; class Amphibia; order Caudata; family Salamandridae; genus Calotriton; species Calotriton arnoldi. The sequence goes on along the minus strand of CAWUFW010005221.1, from coordinate 905,983 downwards.
AAGTACGAAAAAGTCATCTTGAGCGCAGAAAATGTGACCATAGATAGATGCATAAATGTAAATCCTTCGACTTCATTGCCAGATGAAGAGAGTATAATTGAACAAGATGAAGTAGATCATGATTGTCTGAATGTGCTGGAATATTGCACAAAACCAAGAGCTGACATAAAAGATGAACCGTTAAAGGAATCCGATTATGTCATGTTTGTAGATGGTTCATGTTTACGCACAAAGGAAGGAGTGTTAAGCGCAGCTTATGCAGTATGCACAGTGGCAACTGTAATGGAAGCGTCTTGTCTGAAAGGAGTTAGGTCTGCCCAAGTTGCGGAACTAATTGCTTTGATTCAAGCATGTAAATTGGGGAAAAATGTACGAATCACGATTGTGACCGATAGCCAATATGGTTTCGGCATCGTACATGATTTTGGCCAGATTTGGTCACAAAGAGGATTTTTGACATCTGCAGGAACACCTATCAGAAATGGAGATTATGTTAAAAAACTGCTTGAGGCGATACAGCTGCCTAAACAAATAGCTGTAGTGAAGTGCAAGGCGCATAAGAAAAACGAAGATTACATAGCGGTCGGCAATAATTATGCTGACGAGATCGCTAGATATTGTGCGGAAAACATGGCGTCCCTGAACAGAAATAGAGAAAGGGAGCATGTCTCTTGTCCTTTGCTTTTCACTAATGCAGTCGAAACATGGGATGAAGTAAGGCAGTTACAAGAAACAGCAAGAGATGAGGAAAAGGATTACTGGATTAAAGCAGGATGTAGAAGACAGGAAGATAATGGAGTGTGGGTATACAGAGATGAAAGACCAGTTATGCCTGATAGCATGATTGCAGACATGGCACGGATGTACCATGGACAAGCTCATATTGGGAGAGATGCAATGATCAGACTTTTTAGACAAACTTGGTATAATCCAAAATTCAGAGCCATTGCTGAAAGTCTTTGTCAAAGATGTCTTATTTGTCAACAATTTAACCCAGGAAGAAAAACAGTAGTGAGTCTAGGAACAATAGGACGAGAAGGAGGTCCATTCACAAGGATACAGATGGATTTTATTGAGATGCCCCCTAGTAACAGATTAAGATATGTTCTGGTGGTCGTCTGTTTGTTCTCTCGTTGGGTGGAGGCATACCCCACAAGAAGGAATGATGGAACAACAGTGGCAAAACTTATGCTACGAGAGTTCATTCCGAGGTATGGTTTTCCAGTCACAGTTGAGACAGATAGAGGAACACATTTTCAAAATGAGTTGATCCAATTGATTTGTGAAGCATTGAGTATTAAACAAAAACTACATTGTGCTTACAGACCCGAAGCTTCTGGGGTAGTAGAGCAGATAAATGGAACGATTAAAAACAGATTAGGAAAAATGTGTCAAGCTACAGGACTCAAATGGCCAGATGCACTGCCTCTTGTTCTGATGACCATCAGAAGCATCCCTGAAAAGAAAACGGGACTCAGTCCTCATGAAATGATCATGGGACGAGCAATGAGACAAGCCCACGTACCAGTCAACAAGTTATTGACAATAACTGATGATCTAATACTGGATTATTGCAAAGGACTGGCTGATGTGGTGCGTTCTGTGTTTCATCAGGTTGGACCGGATGCGACCACTCTTGAAAGAAAACCAGCCCACGACTTGAATCCAGGAGACTGGGTCCGTATTAAAGTCCACAGGAGAAGAAACTGTCTAGTTCCACGTTGGGATGAGCCAAGACAGGTAATCCTAGTAACAACGACTGCTGTCAAGTGTGCAGGAGTAAAGAACTGGGTTCATGCCAGCCACACAATCAGAATTCCAGAACCTACAGATCGACATGTGAGTCGGCGTCTGGAAGTGTGGGATAAAAGTTTAACGGCGGGAACAACCAAGATAAAAGAAAGGGTGCCAGAACTTGAAGATCGACCTGAAAGTCGACATCTGGAGACCCCAACGGAAAACACCTCTAGAGAAGAAGAGGAACAAGAAGAAGAAGAAGAAAGAAATTCAGAAGTTCCAGAACTTGAAGATCGACCTGTAAGTCGACATCTGGAAATATCTGACACAACTTCAGGATCTGATGATTCAGCTGCAAATTGGGAAGAATTCCGAAAGGGAACTTGGGGTTATAAACCAATTAGAGAAGAAACTGAGCAAGAAATTGAGTTAGATGAACAACCAAGTACAAGTTATGGTGGAAATCCTTCAGAAACAATATTAATAGATGAAGTAGGGAAAGAAGTACACAAAAGGTTAGAAAATCGAGAAGAACCCCGAGGAGCAATAGGGATAGATAGAAAAACAGGAGAACAGGGAAATTCAGAAGCAGGTAAGGAGGAAAACACCAAATCGGAAGAACCCCGAGGAGGGACAGTGATAAGGGAAAACGAAAAGGAGAAGATAGATCCACCAGTAGGAGATGACGAGATTATAAGTTTCAAAATAAGAGACAATAGTGAGACAGTTGAAACAGAAACAGAAGAAAGTGGAGGAGAGGAAAAAGCAAAGACTGAATCAAGAAAAAGAAATTGGAGGTCGGAAAGAGAAGAAAGAGAGGGTGAGGTCAAAAGGCCAAGAAAAGGAGATAATTGGCCCAACAGCTATGTAAGAAAATTGAGATATAGAATAATAAGAGCAGAAGATGAAGATGCTGAACAAGTAAATGAAGTAACAAGTCAAAAGGGACAAGAAAAACCCAGTGGAAAAAGATTACAAAAGTCCAAAAGGACAAGGAAAATAAATTCAAAATTTAAGTCACCTGAGTGGCTGTATATTGCACTAACAGATTACAAAGGAGAAGAAGAAAACACTCACGGAAACCAGAGACTGAGAAGTCGAATGGGAAAAGGTGAGATGCAACAAAAGGACTGAAGTGAAGACTTAAAGTGCTTCTGCCGGACGTGACAATTTTACTGGATGTGACAAATCACCGGATGTGACAACGAAAGAATTCTGGAGAGAATTAAAGAAAGTACCAAGCAAAGACTTTTTGAAAGCAGAGTGGCGTCTAAGTCATTTTGAGGTGTAGTGACACAATTTTCTGAAAGTTTAACAAATAGAAAAAGAAAAATGGAAAATAATGAGAATAGAAGAGATAAATGTGAATTTATAAAGAGATGGTGCAAAATGTGCTGCTTTTGTACAGGGTTATTAATGACCATATGGATAGTATTAGCAATCACAATTCCTATTAGTGTAGCTGTGATAGAAGCAAAGAATGATACTAAACAAGAAAAAGAAACTAATATTAAAGAACAAGTTGTTTTAAGAAGTAGTGCAGAGTTGCATAAGGATAGGTCAGTAACAGATTTCTCAAAGAATGTTTTTACAAAGTTGTTGTATGAGTACGTAAAAACAATGGAAGTAAGAGATTGTTATGTTTGTATGCAATTGCCTGCATCAGTATCTGAAGGTGTGACTTATCATCATTTACCTTTGACTTATGGAATAACATGTAGTGTAATAGCAAGTTTATTTTATAAAACAGGTAGATTAGAATCGTATTATACTGATATAGATAAGATATTTGCAAACATTCCTGTAGTGCCAGAGCTTAACAAAGTGAAACCAGCAAAGGTTTTAGGAGAATTCTTTTTAGAACATAGAAAATTAACGTTAGAAGAAATAGTTAGTGACAACCTTACCTGTGAGTTAAAGAAAGAAGAAAAAGTATTTCTAGACATGGTTGAGGAAAGAAGAATGAAATTTCAAAAAGAAGCAATAAAGAGGAAGGAAAACGTTTATGGACGTTTGAGGAAGGAAATCATGAAGGGAAAAAGATAAATGCAGCAATGACATTAGACTGGCCGCAAACAGGAAAGTTGTGCATTAGGAGAAATAAGACAGTCTATGACAATTACTTTGTAGGTTCCAGTGTCTGCCATGACAATTATCAAATTCTGGGAGGTTGGGGATTCAAAGGTGGAAAAGATCCAATATTTCCAGGTATCTATTATATTTGTGGGAATAGAGCTTATTACAGGTTACCGGACCATTGGTATGGAACTTGCTATGTAGGCCTGGTCTTTCCAAAAATCTTTCACATGGACAGAGAAGAAAAGGGAACATACAAAATGATTAATGGATTTAAACGTAGAAAGAGGGAAAGTTTTTCAGAAGTTGTAGGAGATATTTTTGGAGCATTGATACCAGCAGTGGGAATATCTTTGAATGCATTTAAAATTCAGAAGTTATCCACAGTAGTAGATCGTTTGTCTACAGATACTGCGGGAGGGTTCTTAATGGTAAATACCGAAATGGTTGCCATGAGAGCTATGGTGATGCAAAATCGGCTTGCCCTTGATATTCTTTTGGCAAAAGAGGGTGGAGTCTGTGGAATGTTGAAAGTTCAACATTGTTGTACTTACATTCCGGATAACAGTGAAAATATACAGAAGTATATTACAAATATTACAAGTCTGCACAAAGAATTAGTCCCACTGGAGGTTGAAAGTGTTTTGGGAAAACTTGGTAGAGGGTTTTCCTCAGTAGCAAATTGGTTAACTAGGATGAGTAAACTAGTAATAGGGAAAGTTATAATAGTAGCAACTATAGTGATATTGTTAGCCATGACATTGAAAATAGTAATAACATGTATAAAGAGAAAAGTAAGACAGAATAAGATAAGAAGAAATAACAGAATAATGAGAGAAAGAGAGAGAGAAATGGGTGAAATTGAGTTGGAGAAAATGAAAGAAAGCATGTATAAAGAGACTAAAAGGCAAGATGAAGAAGAGACAGAGATATGAATAACAGAAAGTAAAGGATGAAAGACATGCTGCCTGAAAAGAAGTATGACTTGGGTTTTATGTGGTGATTTAAAAATCACCAAAGGGGGATTGATGGAGCAGTAAAAATAAAAATTTTAACCCCTAACAAATTATATAATTAATTAATTAAAAATGTTCGTTTAAATGTATTAATCAACATTGTATATGTGGGAATGGTAATATGCTAATATATGTGCTAAATAATTTACTAATGAATGTCCGTGTGTCTAATCATAACGTAAGAATAAAAAGCGTACTAAATAAAATAAATGCATGTTTGTGCTTCATAGAAATAAAATGTGTCGTTGCAAAAACAATAGTGATGGTAAGTAAGGAGCAGCTTAAATGTCGCTTTTGCTAGGTAACAACTAATTGGGGTACGTAGACGGGAGGGAAACGAAAGGGATATTTTTCTCTATTTTAATTATGTTTTATTTGCCTCAAATTAGTGCTTCTAAAGTAGAACCGAGTGGCGAGATAAAATGGCCGCCAGTGGGAAGATGTGCGCAGGCGCAAGGGGACACGTGGTACGGGATGAGATTGAAGAAATCTGGAGCCTCGTGATGTCTCTGAGAGGCTAGGATGCAAGAAATGGTCAAGGCTGGTGTGACCTAATTGAACTGATAGTGTGCCGTGATGATCAGGAGAGAGTCCGTGGGAAAGGAGCCCAAGAGAAAGGACAATGACTGCGGAGTTCTTGAATGTGTCAAAAGAAGATACAAATGGACTGATCGAATCGGATGGAAATGTTTAAGCGTATGGGAAAGGAAATGATCCAAGGACCCTTGAATCCAAGAGAACTTGATTAAAGAATGAATAAGCTGACATGCATGGACCAATGAAAGAAAAGCGTGATATTAATGTTGCAACAGTTAGTTAGCAAAGTTAGAATTAGGGTATAAGAGGGCCTACTCTTAGTGGGAGGGGGTCAGTCGCGGTTGCAGTCACAGTCAGTTGCAGTGAGTTCCAGGGAAGTTCCAGAGAGTTGCAGTACGAGAGTCGTGGTAGCAGTAGAGGAGACGGGTTGCAGGTAGCTGATGCTGACGAGTTGAAGTTGCTGTTGCGGTCTTAACTTTACAGTTGAGTATGAGAATCAGGCTATTTCTAATCCCAAAGTTAGGTTAGAAATCATTAGGCTAAATTAGGAAGCTAGGCAGGTAACTAAGGTTTTCGGCTTCATGACAAAATTTCCTTTCTGCAATAAATTGATTATGCTTAATAAAATTGTGAATTTAAAATGAATAATTGAATAAGTATTAAATCTTTTCATGCTTTTAAAATTATATAAAATTTAAGATTCTTTAAAAACCAAAATGACTCAGTGGTTATTTTCCTAAATGATTGTGACATGAGTAATTGGTTGATTGTGATTCAGCTGGTCTTAATCACTATGAACTAATTTCTTAAATGAATGATTCATCGACAAAACAATGAGCAGGAATATCTTAAGAAATAATTAAAAGAAAGTGACAAATTAAGGTAAATAGATATCCTTGCTCTTCCAGCGGTACACAAAATGGTGTTCTCCATTTAGTTCTCATGCTTCTCCTAGGAGTACAGAAATTCATAAAGGTGTAAAAGGAAATCCAGGAGTGGGTGTGTGTGTTTAGGCGATGTTTATGGGCCCCATCGTCATGTGGATATGAGAAATATAGTTTGCCCCTGGATGACCTATAAGTAACCTGGGAGGAGGATAGTTTTTATTGTACGCGCTGCAACACATGCCAAAGTGGTCCAACAACTTACTATGTAAGTGTAGCATATGATCTACCAAAACCAATGGTGATTGATACTGCAAAGAATTAATTGAAATCAGCAAAAGAAGGTGGGTTTTCATTCATTTTAGCTACATGTAATAGTCACCTTTTAGGCAATTTAATGATGTCACGGTATTAAGGACTAAAGTGTTGACACAAACCCCCAAACCCATGCATAGTTTACTCCAGGAGCAACTGTGCTCCACAGATACAGCAAAGACAGGAGTAGCAGTGACTTGTATAACCTAGTGAGTGGTAGGGATTACACCTGTAATTGAGTCCATGATCGCTCCGGGCATACTGAAAGAGATCATAGGAAGCCTGTGCAATTCACCCATCATGGGATTGGAGAAACCATGCGAAAAGTACTGCAGAGTTCAGGACCTTAGAAGGGTGAATAATATTGTGATTCCATGTTGTCCTGTGGTACCGAATCCATCTGTGATCCTATTTCAGTTTCCTTGCAAAGATGCCTGGTTCACAGTCATTGATTTCTGTCAAGCATTTTTCTCCATTCCATTGCACGAGGAAAGCCAATTTTTATTTGCTTTCTGTCTGGAAAATCGTGTCTTAACATGGTATCATATCCCACAAGGGAATACTGAAAGTCCATCTAGCTTCAACCAGGTCTTGAAGAAGAAGTTGGAGAGCTTGATTTTGCCTGAAACTCAGTGCTAGTTCAGTACATTGATGACCTCATTGCATCTGAAACACGGGAGGCTTGTAGGGACGATACTTTTGCTTTACTGAACCTTCTGGCTGACAATGGGCATAAATTGTCCCCGAGCAAACTTCAGTACTGTTTGACTGAAGTTCAGTAGTTGGGTCATCAAATTGAGAGATGCAAGAGGAAGGTGTCACCAGAACGAGTGGAGGCGATCATGAAAATGAATCCGCCTACTACCCAGAAAGAGGTCAGGATGTTTTTGGGAATGGTTGGCTACTGCCGACAATGGATTCCGAATTTCTCTTTGATGGCAAAACCTTTGCAGATGCTGACCCTCAAGGATGTGAGTGATCCGGTACCTTGGGATAAAGACTGCTTGCTTGCCTTCTTGGAGCTGAATGAGGGCCTTTACCGAGCTCCAGCTTTAGGAACGCCTGATTACAACAAAGCGTTTTTGCTGTTCTGCAAAGAAAGGGAGGGTTATGCTATTTCTGTACTCACCCAGACACATGGAGGTGCCCGTAGACCAGTGGCCTATTTCTCAGCTACCTCAGATCCTGTAGCTTCAGCATTGCCTGGATGTCTCAAATCCGTTGCTGCAATAGGTGTCAGTATCGAACAATTTGAAAGCATTGGGATGGGTCATCCACTTACTGTATATGTTTCACACTAAGTTGAACTTCTGGTGACAAGGACCAAAACACAGCATTTGACTAATAACAGGCTGACAAGATACAAACAAGTGTTGCTTGCACCAGAAAATATAACTCTAAAGCGCTGTTCTGTGCTAAATCCTGCTACCTTATTACCTGTTCCAAATGCTGATGGAGAAGATTGTAAAGACCATGACTGTCTGGACATTACTGAGCTCTGCACCAAGCCGAGACCTGACATTGTTGAAGAACCATTGTCTGATCCCAGCCAAGTCCTTTTTGTTGATGGTTCATATCTAAGACACAATGAAGGTAATCTGAAAGAAGCATTTGCTGTTTGTACCATCTCTGGAGTTGTGGAAGCTACTTGTTTAAAAGGAGTACACACTTAACAACTGGCCGAAATTGTTGCCTTGACCCGTGCATGCCTTGTCTTTGAGCAGATTGTAGTCACCATTTATACCAATATCCAGTTCGGTTTCGGTGTGGTTCATGACTTCGGACGGCTATGGTCGCAGAGAGGGTTCCCAATGTCATCAGGCTCTCCCATTAGGAGCGGGGAATATGTGAGACAACTGTTGGAGGCATTGCAATTACCAAAGGAAGTGGCGGTTGTTAAGTGTGCAGCACATGGGAAGGGAGATGATTTGTCACTACGGGAAATCGTTATGCGGATGAAGTTGCTCGTTTTTGTGCTACACATGCTTGCATTTTTAATGGGGAATATGTTGGCGAGAGTATAGAGAAGACCAAACTCAGCATGATGCTAGCTGTTGCAGACACATGGAATGAAGTTACACGTTTGCAAATAGAAGCAACAGATCAGGAACAAGTGGCTTGGATCAGAACAGGTTGTGAAAAAAGGAGAAAGTGACATATGGGTTTCAACTGATTGTAGAGCAGTGTTGCCGGATTGTCTGTTAAACCCAATTGCAAGGCAGATTCATGGAGGAGCTTATATAGGAAGGGATGCAATGGTGAGGCTGTTCAGGCACACTTGGTTCAATCCAAGGTTTCGTGTGATTGCTGCAGCACTGTGTCATCGGTGTAGTACGTGTCAACAGATGAATGCTGAAAAGAAAACTATTGTTGCCTTGAGCCACATTGGCATATCACGGGTCCTTTCAATCGGATCTAATTGGAATTTGTTGAGATGCCTGTGTGTAATGGACTGAGGTACATTTTAGTTGTAGTGTGCATCTTTTCTCGGTGGGTGGAAGCTTATCCAACTAGAAGATGTGACAGCCTCCCAGTAGCAAAGTTATTGCTGAGGGAGCATATACCTCGTTTCGGATTTCTAACTACATTGGAGTCGGATAGAGGAACACACTTCCACAGCGAGATCATGAAGCTGTTGTGTACTGCCTTAAGTGTGGATCAGAGACTGCATTGTAGTTACAGGCTAGAGACATCAGGCATTGTGGAGCAGATCAATGGTACTTTAAAGGTGAGGCCAGCAAAAGCGTGTGCTTCAACATCTTTGAAATGGCCCGATGTGTTGCCCTTGGTTCTAATGAGCTTGCGCAGCATTCCTGAGAGAAGAACTGGGTTACCGGCCCATGAGACCCTCATGGAAAGGTGTAATGCCAGAGGCACTTTCATGTATCGGGACCACGTGATGACCTTTGACTACCATTGTTTTAATTGACTTTAGGTTTTTCTTGAATGTACAACATCATTTTTCCTGCATGTGCACTTTTCCTTGAAGATTTCTTTTGTGTCTCCTTGTAGTTTTAGAGTGGGAGTGCTTTCACAGAGTAGAACAGCCTTGACAGGAACATAACGTGTGGGATGTGCATTTGAAAGCATGAGAGAGAGAGAGTGGTGGGATGTACCTCTTGGTCTCGGAGTGCAGTGTTATAAGCAGTGGTGCGCAAATGTGCATTATGTTGTACTTTGGGAGATGAAGTGTGTAGTGCTAAAGGCAGTGGTGCACACATGTGCATTGTGTTGTACATTGAGAAATATTATAAAGTTCTTACTATTGGCATGTATAGCTTGATCCTTTCCGCACACAGGCAGGCCCCCAGATCACTCAAGTTGTTTAGGCTATCCAGGTTCAAGGTTGTTTTCTGTACTTTTGGAGATTGTTTTCTGTACTTTTGAAGACTTTCGTAAGCTTTGTTAAGATAAGGGGCTGGAACATGTGAAAGTGCAGAAGGATATGTGAGAACTCTTTTGCCTTCGGAATGCTTGCATGGAGAGTGGCCAACTCCATTAAGTTTCCTTGGCGCAGAGGACGTCCTCTCAGACACTCCCAGTGCTTTGAGATTATAAAACTGGGGTTTGTTGACTTGGAAACCGGGATTTGTTTGGAACCTGAATGGAAACGGACGTGTCTACTTCAGTGTAGCAGAACCTGGCTTGCTGAGTCTCTTAACCCCGGCTGTGAATCCCCCAGTCTGGAGCGGGCTAAGATGCAGTATTTGCACCCGGTAATGTGTTTTATTTTTGATTATTGACTTTGTGATGTGTGAGTGTGTCTGTGTGCACATTCAAGTCTCCAGTGGTTATAATCATTTGAGGTGCTTTCATTGTGATGTCTGAGTGTGTCTCTGTGCACATTCAAGTCTCCAGTGGTTATAATCATCTGATATATTTAGCGTATATATCTTTGTGATTTCTTTTAGTGCACATCCATATTATTATCTGCTTGCATTTTAATTCATGTATTTTATTCCATGCATTTAACAGTTGCATTTGCCTACTCATAAGTGTGTTATTCTTGCTTGCACATATATATACATATATATATATCTCTATATACATTTGAATATTGTTCATTTGACATCTGGGAAAGCCTTTTTGTTAGAGTGTTGCACAAATAAAACCCCATGCCTTATTCTGAGAACAGTATTTTTATGTGTCTCATTTTATAAGAAGAAATCCCTTTCCTGGTGTTTTTATTGCTTCGCCGTGATTGTGCCTCCGTGTGGGAGGGCGGTATTTTTTATTATTTGAGAGGGCGAGGCAAAACAGAACAGCGATGCGCTTACCCGCAGTGCCAGCGACTGCTTTAATCAGTATCACAGATGACATGATCCTTGACTACTGTAAAGGATTGGCTGATGTGGTTTGTTCTGTGTCTCATCAGGTTGAAGCAGAGACTGCACCAACTTCGAAAGACCTTTGCCATGACCTGAGCCAAAAGCATGTAAGGAAGAACTGTCTTGACTCAATGTGGCGCGGACCATATTAGGTGATTTTGGTGATGAATACTGCTGCGAAGTGTAGAGGAGTGCCGAATTGGATCCACGCTTCCCATATCCGATGAATCACAGGTCCCACCGATGAAACAGCTCCTCTCACAGAAGTGGTTCCAGCAATGATCGGAAGTTCACCGTAGAGGGCAAGCCAAGCTGTGGAGGTTCCAGAAGAGGCTGGATACCCACCAGGTCAAGTTGAGACACAAAACCCAGGTATAGACTCTGAGGGAGATGGTAACATTGCGAGTGGTATAGAGTCTGACTCAGCAGAACATGCTGGTGTGGAAATCGGGTGTGTGCAGTCAAGAAAGAAGGATGGCGCAGATGAAACATGGCCAGTGAGACATAAAAGAAGGAACTTGAGACTTGCATCTGAAAGAGAACTTGCACCTATAAGTGAATCATCTGAGTCTGATCTAAGTGAGTCTGAACAAGCCCCAGGAAGTGTAAGGAGATCAAGGAGAACAAGAGTGTCATGTCAGAGGTATTCTTCTCCCGAGTGGACCTATCTGGCTACCAATGACGGGGAGAGTGAGGTCCAAGTCCTCGATACTGATCGTCAAGATTTTGCTGAGAGTTCCTGGAATAGAGGCTAATGCAATCCTGTCATTGACTGTGCCTTATCCACCAAGGATGAGTGGTTTATGGACTCTAATTCTGGAAGGCATTGAATTCCCGAGCTTCAGAATTCCACTATCTCCTCAATAGATTGCAGCATTCAGAGCTAAACTGTTACAGCGAGTCATTGAGGAAATTAGCTCTGATCTCATAAGGGATGTAAATTGAACTTCTGAACTGTAAATAAAAATTTGCTTGAAAGAAGATAACCTAGGCCCGAGTGGAAGAAGAATAAAAAAATAGGGACTTTTTCTTTAGTAGAAGAAAGAGGGCTAAGGAAGTCTTTCAAGGTGTGTAACTACTATGCCAAAGACTGCTACAGAATCTTCGAAGATCCCAAAAGAAGTTGCTCAAAGACTTTTGCTGCTCAAAATTAAGTGGCAGAAAAAGAGACTCTGTGTGTTGATCCTCTTACAGCTACAATTCAAGCCACTTTGATAATGGAGTCTGGAAATTCGAATCGTACACACAAATGTATTATAGGTACACTTATTGTAGGGGTAATCATAGTAATAGCTGTAGTCAGTATTGAGTCCATTTTAACCCCTTCCCTGCGGGGGTAATTCCCCCACGGGTGCGGGGGGCGGGGGGTGAGCACTGCGTCGCGGTGCTCGTGACGAGACCAGCTCGTCATGAGTCACGGTGGAGCTGTGCTCATGACGAGCTGGTCTCGTCACGACCCCGCCCACTGATTAATTCTCCCGCACAGGCGGGGAATTAATCCCGCGTGGGCGGAGCGCAGCCGTTATGACGAGACCAGCTCGTCATGAGCACAGCTCCACTGTGACTCATGACGAGCTGGTCTCGTCATGAGCACCGAAGCGGTTAAGCGCACACAAAGCTGAGGAACAGGGAGTGGGGGTACATGGGACATCCATACCTACCACTGCTGCCTCAAAGGAGGATATATAAGGATCTGATAAAGGCTTAAAAGAGCAAACCAGTCACTTTGTGCATGTAGATTTGTCTAAAGGTGATTACACGCTGAATGCTTATGCAAAGTTGCTGTATGAATATGTGAATACTATAGATGTGAGAGATTGTTACGTGTGTATGCAATTGCCTGCTTCGGCCGAGGAAGGTATTAGGTACCATCACCTGCCCTTGACGTATGGCATTACATGTAGTTTGCTCATTAGCATGTTTTATGCAAAGGGTCATTACGAGTACTATTTCTCGAATTATGATTTGGTGCTCTCAGAAGTTCCAGTCTACAAACATACAAACAAATATGATTATTACAAGCAAGAAGAGAGAATGGGAAAGTATTTTGTACCCACAGTAACATAAGACACTGCTTATGCCTATAAACATAATCTAACTTGCACATTAACAGACATACAAAACGAAATTCGTAGATCAAGTAGAGGATAGACAAAGAGGCTTAACCGTTAAATTTAACAATAGGCAGGGAAACTTTGAATGGACCAAGGAGGAGCTAGCTCACAAGCCTAAGGGAAGTTATGGTCCTATAGCTCTAGATTGAGAACAACGAGGCAAGTTTTGCATTCGACAAGTATAGACCCGTTACGACACTATTTTTGTGGGACAGAGTGAGTGTGATCACATCTTCCTAATTGATGCTTCATTGAAGAAGTTCCTACACGAAGCAATGCAAGTGGTGCCAGGAGTATATTTTGTGTGTGGGAAGAACAGATATGTTTGGCTTCCAAACAATTGGTATGGTACTTGTTGTATTGCAGTTGTGTTTCCAAAGATATAGCAGTGGAAGATTTGGGTAATTTGGAGGGAAATCGAATCACAGGAAAAAGCGTGGGCTGAGTGCTGGAAAAACAGAGACATATTTGGAATGATGATATCTGGTTTGGGTGAGGTGATGAATGACATCAAGATTAGAAGGTTGTCTACTATTGTGAATAAGTTGTCGGTTAACACAGCTCAGTCATTGTTGCTCATATATGGAGAAATGGTTCGATAACGGCGATGGGGATGCAGAACCATCTTGCTTTTGATGTTTTATTAACAAAAAATGGCGAAGTCTGTCAGATGCTGAAGGTCCAACAGTGTTGCACTTACATTCCTGATAAAAGTAAAACTCTGAGGAGATGTATAAGTAACATCACTGTGTTACATGACTTGGCAACTCAGGGACTTTGGGATAAGGTTGGAAAAGGATTTGTAGCAGTTGGAACTTGGTTTGCTAACCTAGGAAAGGGAATTCTTGGATATATCTTGAAGCCAATAATAATTGTTGTGGTCTGTGTTATCATCTTGCTAGGTTTGATAAGAGCATACAAATGGCAAAAGGTGAGACAAATGGAGGATTCCTTTAGGGAGAGACAAAGAAGGGTGGAAAGACTGCAGGACAGTCATTACGAGAATCTAAACCGGTAAGAGTAGTTCAGATAGAGGAAACTAGCTACGACATATGTTTAGGCTGGTCTACTCTACAGGGATTTAAAGTGTTTTGTGATGACTCAACGTCATCAGAGGGGGGACTGATGTAGCGAAAACCACAATTTTATTTGTAGGTGTGCATTATAATCACACATGTAGAGGGCGCCCGCATATAATCCTTTGTCGTATTAACATGAAGTGCTAGAATTTTGAAATGTAATAATGTGAAATGTGATGTATTTAGGCCATGGAATAGTAACATGGAAAATTAACGTAGAAAGTGAATGTAACTAGCAGAAAACATTAATGTGAAGAACTCGTGTTGTGCACTGACAATCATTCATTTATTAAATGTGTTTATTAATTTGTTGTTTACATGTAGGTAGAAATATTAACTGAACGTGCCATAGTTTCTTATGCAATTTTGTAAAGCTTGCGTGCCATTTTCTTATTTTAGCTGAATTTTGAAGGCCTGAAATATTTTTCCCTGGAAGCTTTGGCTTTAGAATTAGTAGCTGAATTTCATGTGTGCTGTGGAATTTGTTCTTTCTCATGTTTTCTGTTGCAGTTGAAAGAAGCATTCATGTTAGCTAGAATAATGTTTTTGTTTTACTAGTCAGGCAAGGAGGGAAAAAGTTATGTTGTTCGGTCTGAATCAATAAGAGAAGGTTGTTGTCCTTCGCACAGGGGAAGGCTTGGGAACCATGGACAGGAATGGTGAGAAGAAGAACATCGCAGACCCATGGAAAATTACCTTTAGGATGATATCCAGAGCGGATGGCATGACCCGGAAGGACTCTTGGGAAGGATACCTGTGATAATGTGATGTTGAAAGTAGGGAAAGTGCCCACTTTTCCTTCTGTCTTTGGAGAGAGAGCATCTTAGCACGAGATCTGTCTCGATAGCTTTATGCTATTGGATCCATTGATGGTGGAGAGACTTCTTAGGAAGGCCCCACATGTTGACACCTTTTGTCTCTTGTCCCGGAATAAGCAAAGATAGGGATGTCATCTTAGCGCTAGTGTAAGGATAGATTAATGCTTTATTTTCATCAACCCTCGATGCAGAGAAACCTGGACTCATGCTTTCTGATCCTCTGCATCCTATTTCTTGAGTTAATAGTTTTGTGCATTCGCCTCAATTTGATTCACAGATATGGCTTTATGCTGATTCCGATGTATTTCTACACCCTCATTTTGAGGTGTTTTTATGTCAAGTTATTTTTGGCTTAGTAATAAATTAACTAACCTTACGTAGTTGTCTGAGGTTACTATGTGTCCAGAGAAATTTCTGTTGAATTGATTGGCATTAATAACGACTTTCTCTCCTCTGCGCTTACCTACTGCTAAAAAGAACCATCGGATTGTGATTCTAGAATAGGTCCAGAACGTAAGGGCCTAACACTTTCAATGAGAACTCCAAGGCTCCAGCTTAACCCTCATACTATTCAATCCTAACATATATAGCAAAACTCACAAAAATGCTTACTGATCTTCAGAAATGGATGTAACTGCACTCCTGCAACTGAACATGTAGAAAAACCATTTCCCTTCTACTCTCTCCACTGTCATGCAAGTCACCTGTAGAAACATTGTTTGATTCCTCATGCCTTCTAGACTGTCAACCGTCCATTGTAGACAATGTGAAATCATTAGACTTTCAATTTGCGAACAACCTTAATCTACACACCCACATTAATGCGATATCCTAGGGTGCCGAATTCCAAATCATACTTCTCAAAGGGATTAAGCTGGTAATTCCTTCACATAACTTTATCACTGTAGTGCAATTTATGGTCCTCTTTAAATTAGTCTACGTTAACTCTTTCCTAACTGGCATTTCCAGAATACACCTGTATCCTCTGAAGGTGGCCTTCAACTCTTCAGCCCGCTTAGTCACTGGTCCGAGAAGATTCAGTCTGACCTCTCCAATCCTGACCACACTGAATTGACTCCCCATTGAGGCGAGGAGCACATAGAAGCTGGCTTGAATTATTCACAAGAATCTACACGAGGGATCAGCCAAATACTTAACCCACAAGCTAATCATATCAGGAAGCTCCCGCTCTCTCCAAAGTACAGACTCTCTGTGACTTTAAGTTCCTTCTTTAAAGCAAAACAGAGCTATGAAGCAAGTCTTCTCAGGGAATCTGCCACAATATGGAATGTCATCCCACTGGTATTAGGACAATTCCTCCCATGAATCCATCAGAAACAGACCACAAATATCCTTCACTTTCAACAGCATCTCCCATATGTGGACTTGCTCTATTTTTCCCCGGGGAAAACTACAATTTTTTCCATCTATACAATTCTCTGTTAGTCAGTTATAGCTATGTTCACTCCTGAGTTGTACTGTTTTGTTGCAACCAGGATTCTTCTCAGTCGAGGCATGGCTTGACGCCAATAGAAAATGGCCGCTCGCTGAGGGAGCTCCGTGGCGGCTCGGACGGAGTGGCGGCTTTTCCTGCGGACCTACGCCGCTTCGCCGCATGTTGATGGAGTCCTTCGTGGGGTGAAAGACTCTGGATGCCCTTTTCATCGTTGTTTCCATGTTCCTGGTAAGCGTCTCTCCCTATCAGTTGTGGCTGGAGCGTTTCCCTCATGGGACTCGCGCCCGCCATTTTGTTTTTCTCTACAACGGCCCGCATTTCATGGGTGAAAGAAACGGGAGCATTTACAAAATGCTTTAATGCCTGACCATATTTTGGTGCCCAGTACTACTATTATTAATGGGCTATATTCATGAATAAGTGGATGACAAGGAGCATGGAAAAATATATTATTATTAAAGAGAATTTCCTTTCAGTCTTGGATTACCTCAAGTGTGCGCAGAGCTGACGTGAAGGGCGTGAGATGAAGATTATACCACAGTGAGTCTTTGGTTTTGTTTTGGCAGGCAGTCGAGACTAGCATTAATCGTTTGGAAGGTACCAGTTTGCTGTATGCAATGCGCCTTTTCTCCACGTGGGTTTAGATGCTCGTCATTATGGTCACTAGGGTCTCATTACAAGCAGGAATGGACTATAAATGGGTTTAGTTCATTATGGCTTACGAATATTAACTAATTTACTGGTCCTAACTTCTTTACTTTCAAGGGAGTTTTTGCTGATATTTCAATAACAGTTTCTTTTGGCTGCTATGACACTCCACTTTTGTGTTCCTACACCGTGATTGGGTTTTTTATATCATATTTTGCATGCTGTCTTTGTATCTTCACTATTTTCAAATCCCGCTCAGACTTTTATGGGAAGAACAAAATCTACTCGTGTTACTGGTTCTTAGTTACCATTCTCATCTTTGGTATATCACAAACCTTACTCTGTTCTTTTAACAAATATGGAGAACACTGAAAGCAATTCATCACTTTCCAATAAGGAAACATTGGTAGCAGCATCCAGTATTCCGCTTTCCACCAACAAACTTACCTAAATTGACCACTTCATCTATATTGTCTACTGGAAAACGCATCAAAAAGGATCCTCGTTCACCTGCTACATCTCCTCCACCAAGTACTATGGATGTGCTTCTTGAAGAGATACGGGCTCTTCGACCTTACATGGAGGAAACGAATAAAAGACTCCAAGCTTTGGACGACAAGTGGTCTACTATGGAAAATAGGGTTATGCAGATTGAACAGCAAGTAGACTCTATTCAGGTTGTGATGAACCAAGTTCCTTCAATGAAATCCGAAATTTCACTACTTAAAAAACACATGGAAAATTTGGAGAACCGTAACAGACGTAATAACTTGCGCATTTATTGTCTGTCAGAAGGCTTGGGAGGCTTGGATGCCATTTCATTCTTCAAATCATTCCTTCCATAAGTTCTTGGTATACCTAGCTCCCCTGTCTTGAACATTCAAAGAGCGCATCGTTTGGGCCGTATCCCAACTATGGCAGCCTCTTCAGCCAAACCTAAAGGAGTAATCATATACTTCTTGAAATATACACATTTATTGAAGATCCTACAAGCAGCTAAACTCAAAGGCCATATTTCATGGCAAGGCTCTACTCTCTTCTTTGCTCAAGATTATGCCAAGGAAACATCGGATCGAAGAAAGAAATTCCTGGATATGAGACCAGCACTCCGTACTCTCAATGCCAGATTTGGTCTCTTTCACCCATGTCTTTTCAAAGTGACATATAAGAATAGAACTACGAATTACGAAGATCCTGCTTTACTACAACGGTTCTTAGAGCAGTGCAGAGAAGAAGATATGGAAGTGTCCAGACACGCTACGGTTTAATTTTGTGATGTAATTGGTTTAATATGCTCTGTTGTTCAGACATTTGTTGTTTTTTGTTCCCGTCTAGTTGAGTTTCTTGGATTTCCCTATGTTATACTTACCTGTCATGTTTTTCTCTTTTGTTAGGTGCGGTATTTCCTTCATACATAATTTCTGTTATCCCTGGTCTGCTTGGATGATGTCCTCCCTCCCCGGTCTACCCTGAGTTGCCTGGTTAGTTGTGCCATTTTCCTCATGTGGCTTCACCACCCTCATCTTGTTCATGTTTTTTGTAGTCGGTTATTATGTTTTCGGAATTTTTGATATATGTTTCTTATTTGTTGTATTTGTTTCTTCTTCTTTTCTCCAATTTCTCTTTCTTTTTCTAGACACCTTTTTCCCTTCGCTAATGATTTTTCCTTTTCTTTCTTTACAATTTCTCCTTCCTCCCTGCTTATACCCGTCTTTCCTATTTTCTCTTTTTTCATAACTACTCTTTTCCTCCTCTATGCTCTTCATCTTAATTTTCATCTAAATATTATTACTTATATCATACTGTCAATTTGTATCTGTTTTAATTATTGTTACATAAACTTTATGTCTTATCGATTAATATAAATGGCTTTAAAAGTTGTTTCATGGAATGTTAAGGGTTTGGGTTCTCCTATAAAACGTCAACGGGTATTCTCTCATTTATCTGATTTAAAATGTGATATAGCTTTATTACTTGAAATTCATGTTTTCAAAAAAGAAATTCCTAAACTTAAAAGACAATGGGTTGGTCATGTTTTTTCCTCTCCGGGTACAGGTAATCGTAATGGCGTTGCCATTTTATGTCATGAACGTCTTGACTTACAAATTTTCTCACAAGATACTGATGATGTGGGTAGGTGGGTTTCTGTTTCACTGTTATTGAATAATATCCCCTTGTCTCTTTTTAATCTGTATGCACCTACTGCCCCAGATGTTGCTTTTTGGCATACAATATTATCTAAATTGATGTCCTTTCAAAATGAATACTTGTTAGTTGGTGGGGATCGTAATTTGGTTATGGACCCTATTATTGACCGTAATTCTCAATCTAAATTCATTCCCTCTCCTATGCACTCTCAGTTCACATCCACTATTCAACAAAGATCACTAGTGGATGCTTGGCGACTATGCAATCCTACACTTCGAGAATACTCTTTCCTTTCTCCAGTACACTCTTCCCAATCTCGCTTTAATGATCTATTCATTTCAAAAGCGCTCACACAACATATCATTCATTCTGATATTGGTTCTATATTAATTTCGGATCATGCCCCTGTTACTTTAGATTTGGACCTTCTTCCTCCTATTCAAGGTACACAAAGATGGAGATTCAACAACTCCCTCCTCTTTCGACTCCAAGTTTACCCAACAATATGAAGCCTTTATCACTACTTTCTTTCTTGAGAATGAAACTCCACTCATGTCTCCACAGATTATCTGGGACGCTTTTAAAGCAGCCTCTAGAGACTTAATTATTTCCTTTGTATCTCAGCGAAAGAAATCTTCTTTACTTACTTTGCAATCACTTACGGAATGCATTAAACAATTAGAGCATTCCTTTTTCCACACAAATTCTAAAACCTGCTTGGATGAGCTTGTCAGATCCAAATTCGAATTTAACAAAATATCTACTGAAAACACTAACTCATTTCTGCTCAAACCCTCAGCCAAATACTATGGGGGTCAAAACAAAGTGGGGAAACTTTTAGCCAATTATCTTAAAGTTAAAAAAGAATGCACCAAGATCAGCTCTGGCCTTTCTTCTAACAATCACATAGTTTACAGAAATGAAGATATCCTATCAGGATTCACTCAATTTTTTCAAACTCTTTATACTCCTGAGTCCTCGGTACCTCAGGCAGATATACTTCAATACTTATCCTCCATTAATCCACCTTCTTCCTCTGATCTGGATTTTTCAGTGTTAGATGAAGATAGCCGAGAACTAGATATCCTTACTGCTATTCGTTCTATTAAACGCGGTAAAGCACCAGGACCTGATGGTTTCACGATTTAATTTTTTTCTTATTTTTCTCGAATTCTTGTTCCTAAATTGCATCAATTATTTCACTTCTTTATTTCCTCCAAAAAGTCCAGTGGCTCTTTTCAAGAGGCTTTGATATATCTTCTTCCCAAGGAAGGTAAGGATCATACTTTATGTAAAAATTACAGACCCATTTCTTTAATTAATTTAGACTATAAAATCTTTGCAAGAATTCTAGCTTTGCGCTTAGAGAACCTTTTACCCCTATTGATTGGTCGAGAGCAATGTGGCTTTATTAAAGGAAGACATCTCTCGGACAACACTAGACTTTTCTTTAATGTACTTACCAAGACCAAATCGTGTAAAGATTCCTTAGCGGTCATCTCTTTGGAAGCTGAGAAAGCTTTTGATAGAGTAGGTTGGTCATATATTTTTTCCACTTTGTCCTGGTTTGGTTTTGGTCACAAGTTTATAAATTATATCTCCTTACTGTATTTTTCTCCTGTTTCCTCCATCTTATCTAATGGTCTTATCTCTTCATCTTTTCCTTAATATCGTGGGGTAAGGCAGGGTTGTCCTCTTTCTCCTCTTCTCTTTATACTTGCTCTCGAACTCTTCCTAATTAAGATTCGTTCAAATTCTCAGATTACAGTCTTTAAATATGGCACCAGCCAATTAAAACTTTCTCTTTATGCGGATGATATTTTGCTTTTTTTTATCACATCCACGGACCTCTTTGCCAGCTTTCTTATCTAAAGTACAGTCTTTTGCCTCTGTGTCTGGTTATAAATTAAATGGTGACAAATGTGAAATCCTCCCATTAAACAAATTATGCTTTTCCGTGGACTATATTTCTTCGGGTTTTCGTTGGGCCTTGGATGAAATCAAATCTTTGGGTTTATGGTTTAAGTTTTCTATTAAAGAATACATGTTAATAAATTTATGAGAATTACAGACTCTCTTGAAAACTATCACGTCCAGATGGAATCCCATGTTTTTATCTTGGTGGGGCTGTCTTGACACGATAAAAATGATGTCTGTGCCTATAATACTTTTTTATATCTCTAATATTCCTGTAAATATTCCTAAATCACATTTTAAAACAATCTATTCTATCCTATCGAAATTTCTGTGGAATAATAAGAAACCTCATAGTTCTTTACATAAGCTTAAACAACCAAAACAGTTGGGCTGTGTCAATTTCCCAAATTTTCAAACTTACCATACCACATTCTCTCTTAAACAATCCTCTCTATTACTCCAAGATGATAACGAGGATGCATCATTACCATTATGGACTACTATTAAAAAACATTTTCTTCAACTTTTCACCTTCCTAGAACTTTTATCCTTTACACACCGTCCTTTGTCACTTTCTCTTCCCATTTCTAATAACAGCTGCAGAATTCTCCAACCTTTACTTACAAATCACCTTTCTCATAAAGATCAATTTTTGCAATCTTCAATATGGTACAATGAATATCTCAAAATCAATAATAGAATTATTTTTGGGGGGGATTGTCATGTTAAAGGGCTTCACTGAGTACATCAACTTTATCAAGATAATGCATGTATAACGTTTACAGTTGCTCAAGCACGATTTTCTTTACCTGCCTCGTGTGCATCTAAATATGCATCTTTAATTTCATTGATTCAGTCAATTTATAATCGTTTGGCACTCATTACTGCCTTGTCATCTTCGCCTCCTACTGTTCTTTCTGTCTTATCCCTTTCTCCACCCGCATCTAAAGTTTATAAATATTTATCCTCTTCTCTGGTTACTCGAGATAAAACAGAGGTGGAACTCTCATGGGAAACTGATCTCCAACTATCCCTCTCTATTCCCACCTGGAATAAGGTCTGGATTAAAATTAGGACATCCTCCAGGGCTGCTAATACTACCCAAACTTTACTTTATATTTATAACAGACTTTTACTGACTCCTGACTCATTACATAAAATAAACCCTACTCTCTCTCCTTCTTGCTGGTCCTGTAATACAACCCCAGCAGATGTACAACACATGTTATTTACATGCCCCCATGTTCATAACTTCTGGAAACAAGTTTGGAGACAAATCAATAATATTTTTCACACACAAATCCCCTTAACTTTTGATAATTTATTTCTATGTAGTGTATCTTCTGAATGGGAGTCACACTCAAACAATTTTCATATTATAGACCTACTGCTTGCAGTTGCTTTCCAACAGATTACCAGGGCATGGAAAAATACCACCAATATTTCTTATCAAGCTTGGTGGTATGGGGTTTGTTATAACCACAGGCTAGATAGAGCATATGTCCACCCCATTTCCCTTGCAATGAAACAAGAATATCTGTAGTCACCTATTACTCATTTTCTAGATGATCTGCAAATAAAGCATGAATCCATAATCCCCGAGTTGAAGACGTACCTAAACCTCCTTGATTTCATTTTATATTTTTATATATGTTTTTTATATTAATAATATTTATTTTTTGTTCATCTTCCTCTCTTTATGCAATTTAGTAGACAATAATTATATAAGTGGTTTTGTTAAAAATAATAATAAATAAATGTCATTTCCTCCCCTCCTCCCTTCCCCTCTTTTTCTCTCCCCCTCCTTTCCCATATTACCTTAACAGATTATACAGTTAAGATTGTATTTCCTATTTCTGTATCTTATTGGAATGTTTTATATTATATCAATACATTTCCTTTTCAACCAAAAAAATGGATTCTTCTCAGTGAGTCAATGTCATTACTATTGTTGTTTTTATGACTGATGTAAACAGTTATGATCCCCCTCAGGGACTGGCTCATGCTGTAGAAGACTAAAAATAAATAAATAAATAATCACATAAATAAATAAACAGATAAATATATATATAAATAAATAAAGCCTGCTGCAATGGGGAAAAAAAAAAGCAGGTGTTTACTGTATACACTCTTGCCAACGAATTTAATGGGTGATCATTCAGTGTGCTCTTGAGATGTAAAATGGTCCGTCATGTATTGCAGGAGGAGAAAGCAAAGCCCTCTCTAAGTACATTTTAAAGAATTGGTAACAAAAGATTTACAGACAGCTATGCTGTCACTGCAGACCTAATAACATGTGCATTCGCTTTGTAAGCCAATAACAAATACTGTGTGTGTCTGTGTAATGGAAGATGCAGAAGTCAAACACTGATAGGTGGGTGGACCAGGGGTCTTCTTGATCCTTGAAGGAAACCCCGTTTCTGGTTCTGTCTCAGACGGCACCAACCGAGATCAGGGTCTTCAGACCCTCCTCTAAGGTTGGATGTAGGATGTATATTTAAAGATAATGACATTGCGGTCCCAGTGGCAGCTGCTAAGTACAACTTAGAGGTGGGCCGGGGACACACACACACATGCACACTCAATTAAGTCTATACATTCACATGCAAACACGTGCATACACACCCATTCACAACCCTCACAAATACACATAAATTCATTCATACACGCACGCACCAGTCAATTAAAACATAACACTTACCTGCTGCCACTCTCGGGAAGGGGAGCTTTGGAAGTGCCAGGAGGGTTGGAGCTACTGCCATCCTTCATTGGCAGACCTTAGGTAAATGAGGGGAGGCAGTAATCCCTATTTCTTCACATAGTAGGATGGGGTTAGAGAGACTGCTGACCCCACCCGACTCTGTGACATCAGTGATAGACACTCAGCCCTGGGCACTTCAGGGTTTACAAATTAAGCTCCCAGGTACGAGGCTATCACTGATGCTCCCCCTCATCACGAGGGTGAGGGCTTGAGGAACCTTTGTCAAACTAAAGGAGGTCACCCCCACAGGAGCTCTGACATCCTTAGCCCAGCAAAGTTCAGCTCAAGCAGCCAGGAGCCTGCACATTTAGCGCATGTCTAGCTCTTGGCTGTCTGACCTGAAAATAAAAAGTGTCTATCAGGATGACCTTTGATTAGCTTGACAGACACTCTTTATGTCCAAAAGGTGCGGGGCATGGCCCCTCTGCCCTGAAGGACCGGCCCCAGCAGTGCAGCCTGTGGCAGCTTGTGGGTGCATACACATGCCTGTGTGTGTGTATTGTGTCCATGGGATCGGTACAGTCCATGCCTGAAGCTGTGTAGAGGTTCACTGAAGGGTACATGGAAACACATTCTTTAGAATGTGCATCTGCTGGAAGAATGAGTCTAAACGGCTTATGGGCCTTGTGTTCTCTGCAGGATAAAACTACCTCCCTAGAGGATAAACGGCTAAACAACCAGTTATGAAGATGACACGGTTTGGGTGATCTGACTCCGGTTTGCAACATTCCATAGAAAAACGTGAAATAACTCTTGTTAGGGAATTTGTGAGTAAACCGACTGCAATCGGGAAAGCATCCTTAAATATGTTAATGTGACTCATGGAAACGGTGTAATGACCTCTTGCAATGTGAGGATACAACCTTTCACAGACGAGCTCAACTGTCTCCCCCTACAGGTCTTTTGAAGGAGACGGCGAGCTGCCTTCGGGAAAGCTGCATTTTAACGCTCCCCCGCCTCGCAGCTGGGCGCTTTCTTCTCATGTAATTATACAATCACGGAGCTGCAATGTTAATATGCTGGCAGTGTTTATTGAGGCTGCGCGCCAGGCCGCGAGGCATGGCTGACATTTACCCATGAAGACCGAGGCTGGATAGAAATGCTGGTGTAACCTACCACAGCTGAGCCTAGACGGAGGTCAGTGTTTGTCAGAGACTGTGGTCACAAATTAGCGAAATTATTGTGAGAATTGCCCCAGACAAGGGGAAAATAAGCACATGGAGGATAGTTTGTAGACAATTACACGAAGAATGGGCGTCATAGAGAGGGAAGGCAGTTGTATCATTTTGTGTAATGCCTAAAGAAAGCGCAGCAATAAAGATAGGTAAACTACATGTATTCTGTATGTATGTTGTATTTTATTTGGTTGTTCTGTTTGTGACTTTATTTATTTATTTGCTTGTTCATTTGGGTACTCTTTGAGTGATTGTGATGGCACTGAATAGGATTCAAGAAGGCTGCTGCATAATAGCAAAATATCATGTATATATTTGTCCATCTGTTTGAAAGGGTTATCTTCCTTGAAGTACGGAGTGAGAAAGAAAGTGATTTAAAAGTGGTGAGGTCAGCAGGTTAATTACACCTCTTGCTAAAGTCGAATCAACAGTATCCCCTGCTGTTTCAGGGCCACATCAACGGAGGTGGGACTCCTCCTTATTAACATCTCCAAAAGTAACAAAAGGTTTCTAAAGCTGCATTGTGCCAGACACAATGCTGCAGGTCCACCTTTCTAGCACAGGGCAGTCTTTTGTCTGTGCTGAAGGTCGTGCTCTAGGAAGTCAGGTTAAGGGTTCTCAGAAATGACAGTGAAGCTCCTTTATCAACGCCCCACCCCTTCAAAATGTCTTCCCCTCCCCCGGGGGTACTGAGGGCCTTTGTTTAATTTTCCACTGACAACCATTGTTGCTAGACTTTGGGAGGAGGGGAGAACACTAAGGTTCAATCTCCAGTATTAGGGATAGATACGACACATTGGGCTTATAAACTGCAGAAACCTCAGGTGGACCGTCTTTGCTCCGGCTACTGGTCAAAGCCAAGGATTGCAAACTAAAATGATGGACAAGCACATGGAACCATATCTGGTGATATAAAATGTGCCTAAAGACTTTTGTGCGACTGGGGCAGGATGCAGGGTTAAGCCTTGCCTATCAACAAACTTAGGGGCATATTTACAAAGAAGTGACGGAGCGTGGCGTTAGCCTTCTTGGCTTAACACCGCGCTCCGCACCTTCTGAAAAGTAGGACTGCACCGTATTTACAACAATGCGGTGCAGCCCTGCATTTCCCCCTGCGCTGGCACTAATTTCAGCTATCTAGCGCCAATGCAAGCACCCTTGCACCAGAGTGCAAGGGTGCTTGCGTTGGGGGGAATGATTGTTTATGTGCAGAAAGGTGTCCCTTCCTGCACATAAACAATCTTAAATGGCGATTTGTAACTTCTATTGTGTGCTGCTTTGTGCAGCACACATAGAAGTTGCAACACGTCATTTTTAAAATGATTGTTTATGTGCAGGAAGGAGACCTTCCTGCACATAAACAATCATTCATGGCGTTTTGCTGTTTCTATGTGTGCTGCAAAATGGAGCACACATAGACACAGCAAAAATGAGAAAAAATTAAGTATTTCTCCTCATTTCACCATGTTAAGACCAGCATTTTTTGGTTTTAATTTTGGCGCTGCCTCTTATTTACGCCATCCTTGTAAATAGGGGGCAGCGTCAAAATCAATGGGTGTTGCGGGGAACGCCCACCGCAACTATCATTGTCCACCCCTTTCACGCTAAGTATAGCGTGAAAGGGTGCCTTATTTACAAGGCAACATTAAACCACGTTAAGTGACTTAACACTGCCTTATTAATAAGGCAAAGCCTGTATCATCACAGGAACGTCTTTAAAAGTGACATTCCTGTGGCGATAGGGGTTGTAAATATGCCACTTAGCCTTCTGGTCCTAACTGGTGTTGGCAAGGTTTGGGGTATATCTCTGCTGGTAGGGTAGTGCTCGAGCTCAGTCATGGATTTTCCTAGGTAGATAGGTGTGAAAATCCCTGAATTTATGATCCATCAAAAGGTCATTACACCGCTAAGAGTAATTATGATAATTATACAAAATGCACATAACAGGTGAGGCATGTGCAGGTTTTTTTCGTTTGGAATTTTGAAGACTGCCACCAAATATATAAAATATTCACATCTGTATTGTATAAGCATGTTTTATAGACTTTCCTGCATTTGATGCTTTAGTAAGTGAATGAGGTGTAGCTATGTTGCAAAGCACAAAACTGGCAGTGTCTGTCTGCTTTTGGGATGGAGTGAGGTAAAACAAATGCAGACAATGGCATATGCCGACTGCCAAGTTCAACTAGTGGGCTTATGCTTAATCTTCATGCAGGCTTTTCATGGGGACCATATTACAGGAAGGCCATGCCCCCATGCAAATGAGAGAATACCATTTTGTGACGGTGCTGATGCATTTTGCATATCTTGTGATGGCAAGAACCATATTACAGTGTCATCATATGAATTTTCGGGGCCCTGGGCAGGGAATATTTTAACAGTGTCATCATAAGAATTTTAGGGGCCCTGGGAAGGCAATATTTTGGAGCCCCTTGTTCGGAGAAATTAGGAATGTATTATTCTCCTAATTTAGCCCACAAGATAACAAACAATATTGAATTATATTTTAAAATTCACACAAACATAGCTGGAAGACTTTCCTAACCCCAAAATTCCTAAAAATTACAATGAGTAGCGAAAGTCAGAGGTAAAGACTACCAGAGAGAGGTTCTGATAGACAGATTGGGATGGGGGCCCTGGGCATTAATTTGCTTACTTTGACTATGTATTAAAATGCCTCTGTAAACAAAAGCACCGCGATCAACATCCGCTCAGGTTCTGTTGTTCCAGTGCGTTCATGGTAATAACAAGTTTGCAGTAAAGTTTTATCACAAACAGCAAGTAATTATGCAAAGTGGTATAATGGGGGAATTACGTGTAACAACAAAAATGACTAATTATGCAAATTACATGCGCGTAATTAAAAATGTGGCCGTGCCTTGTGGGCGCTCCTTCAAATTTCTTGCCGCTAGACAGTGGATTCGCCTCTCAACTGACCTGTGCAAAATTTTATTCATGGCAAAGTTGGTAAAGATTTACAAAACCTGGCTTTTAACCGTGGCATTTACATACTCTTCAAGTGCCAGGATACCCCTTGTGGTAGCTCTCTGCACATTTTTACAATTGCAATTCATCCATGCCATTTATTCAACATCTCCCGTTTATCTGGAGAGGCACTTCTGTTTTAAAAAACTCTATTATCGCCTCTCATAAAAAGAAACAAACTGCTGCCTCTGTCTTCCTCGCTTCTATGGCAGAATACAGATCATAAAAATATGGCAATAGAACATATTATGAAAAAAATAAGAAGGTCAATAACATTGACATTCCGTACATGTAATGTAAAGAATAAATACAGGGTGGGTGGGAAGGGCTGGAGGAACACTGTTAGAAAAGAGGTTCTCTAGTTGGCAGAGGTAGGCACCTTTGTCTAAATAGGGACCCTTCTTCCTAGTCAGGATAAGGGAGTTACACTCCTAAAATAACCCCTGCTCACCCCTTGGTAGCTTGGCACGAGCAGTCAGGCTTATCTTAGAGGCAGTGTGTAAAGCATTTGCATATAACCAACAGTAATACAGTGTAAGCACTACAAAAGGCCACCACACCAGTTTAGAAAAGTATCCAATATTTTTATATACTTAAGACAAGACCAAAAACGATAAACATCCACAATACAGTACTTAGAAATCTTCAGTAATCAAAATAACCTTGAAAAACAGTTCCTTGAAGTCGAAAGCTCCTTCTGGGGCTATCACGGCATCGTTAACAAACAAATCCAAACAGTTCTGGCTGACCGTGGCGTCGCGGGCCAGCTACGATGTCAGGAAGACCCGCAAAACAGTACCTTTAGAAATGCAGGGTGTCGGCGACCTCTCGATGACCTTCCGAAAGCACGGCATCCACAGGCGTCGGTTCCGGAGGTCGGTGCAGTTGTCGTCAGGCCCTTGAAGTCACACGCGTTGCAGATCGAACTCCTCGCGGTTGAAGTCAGGAGCGCTGGCATCGGCAGGGGTCGGGTGCTGCGGTGCGAAGTGCAGCGGAGCGGCGTGCAATGACCTCAGGTCGAGGTGCAAGCAGCGGCTCGGTGGCGACACCAGATGGCGTCGTCGGTGAGAGCAGGGTCGCGGTGCGAAGTGATGCGGTGCTCATCGCGGTGCTGGCAGGTCACGGTGCAAGCAGCGACGTGGTCGTTGCTGAAGCGCTGTCGTCCGCTGACGTACTGGAGTCGATGGCACCGGCGTCAGTAGGCCAAGGCTGCGGTGCGGGATGAGGGCGGTGCGTCGTGTAACTTTACGAGCGGTGCCCTCGAACCACGGTGCAAGCAGCGGCGTCGATTTCGGCAGTTGAGAATCCTGACCTCTGCTTGGCCCCATCGGTTAAGGCAATTTGGCAGTACCCAGACGTTAAATCGTCACCCCAGGAGGGTGATCCCCAAGCAGGGATCCACCCACAAGCACCAGGGAGGGGGGAATGGCCCCTTGGGAAAGGGCCTTTGCTCCCCCAATAGATTTTTGCCAGAGACAGTCTTTCTGCCCCCCCTGGAGAGCAGATGGGGGCAGTAGCCCCCAATCTGCCCCCCCCCCGGGGGGGCAGTAAGCACCCTAGATGCCAGGGATTCTTTTTTTATAGGCCAGGGGTGGGGGCTGCCCAGAATGTGCATCCCAATGCCCCACCCTACACCCGCAAAGAAGGCAAAAGACTTTCTGCCCCGCCTCCCCCCAGGAGGCAGATGGGGGCAACAGCCCCTGATCTGCCCCCAGGGGGGCAGAAAGTCCACTAGGCACCAGGGATTTTTTGTTTTTTTATATGTAGGGTTGGGGACTGCCCAGAAGGGGCATGCCAATGCCACCACCCTAAAAAAATGGTACAGTCTTTCTGCCCCCCCCCAGGAGGCAGATGGGGCAATAGCCCCTTATCTGCCCCCCCCAGGGGGCAGAAAGCCCACTAGGCACCAGGGATTTTTCTTTTTCCAAAGTTCGGGGTCGGGGCTGCCCAGAATGAGCATGCCAATGCCCCCACCCCCCCCAAAAAAATGCCACTGTCTTTATGCCCCCCCAGGAAGCAGATGGGGGCAGTAGCTCCTGATCTGCCCCCCCCGGGGGGCAGAAAGCCCAAAAGGCACCAGGGATTAATTTTTTTATGTATACGTAGGGGTGGGGGGTGCCCAGAATGGGCATGCCAATGCCCCCACCCCAAAAATATTTGCCACAGTCTTTCTCCCCCCCGGTAGGCAGATAGGAGCAAAAGCTCCTTATCTGCCTCCCAGGGGGGGGGCAGAAAGCCCAATAGGCATCAGGGAATATTTTTTTTTAATTCAGGGGTGTGGGCTGCCCATAATGGGCATGCCAATGCCCCCACCCCCCCAAAAAAATGCCACAGTCTTTCAGCCCCCCCAGGAGACAGATGTGGGCAGTAGCCCCTGATCTGCCCCCCCCAGGGGGCGACAGAGAGCCCACTAGAGGCCAGTGATTATGCTGGCTTTTTTTATGCTTGGGGGTGGGGGCTGCCCAGAATGAGCATACAAATGCCCCAACCCCCCCAAAAAATTCCCACAGTCTTTCTGCCCCCCTCGGGGGCATATCGGGGCAAACCCCCCCCCTCAGTTCTCCCCCCAGGGCGGCAGAAAGCCCACTAAGCATGGACTTGTTTTTAGCAATGTGCCTACCTGTGGATTTTGGACCTTAGCGCAGCCGGCACATAGGGAAACCTAGCAAACCTGTACATTTTTTAAAACTAGACACCAAGGGGAATCCAGGATGGGGTCACTTGTGTGCCTC
Organism: Calotriton arnoldi; assembly: GCA_963921515.1. Lineage (NCBI taxonomy): Eukaryota > Metazoa > Chordata > Amphibia > Caudata > Salamandridae > Calotriton > Calotriton arnoldi. The sequence continues at coordinate 875,257 of CAWUFW010005221.1, read as the reverse complement.
TCACCAGGTTCTGTTACCCAGAATCCCTTGCAAACCTCAAACTTAGTTAAAAACAAAATCTGTGATGGAAAGTTATGGGATCTGCGTGGATTCACAAAATTCCACCCACCACACATTTCCCAAAGTCTTCCAATAAAAATGGTACCTCACTTGTGTGGGTAGGCCTTGCGCCTGCGACAGGAAATGGCTCAAAAGGCGACATGGACACCCCACATTTTTACAGTGAAAACTGACCCTTTTTTTGCAAAGTGCCTAGCTGTAGATTTTGAACCCTAGCTCTGCCGACACCTAGGGAAACCTAGCAAACCTATACATTTTTGCAAACTAGTCTCCTAGGGGAATCCAGGATGGGGTGACTTGTCTGGCTCTCACTAGGTTCTGTTACCCAGAATCCCTTGCAAACCTCAAAGTTTGTAAAAAAAAAAACACATTTTCCTCACATTTCTATGACGGAAAGTTCTTGAATCTGCGTGGATCCACAAAATTGCACCAACCCCGCATTTCCCAAAGTCTTCCGATAAAAATGGTACTTCACTTGTGTGGGTAGGCTTAGTGCCCGCAACAGGAAACGTCCCAAAACCCAACGTGGACAACACATTTCTACAGTGAAAACGGACCCTTTTTTTGCAAAGTGCCTTGCTGTAGATTTTGAACCCTAGCTCTGCCGGCACCTAGGGAAACCTAGCAAACCTAACCATTTTTGAAAAGTAGACACCCAGGGGAATCCAGGATGGGGTGACTTGTGTGGCTCTCACCAGGTTCTGTTACCCAGAATACCTTGCAAACCCCAAACTTTGTAAAAAAAAAACACATTTTCCTCACATTTCTATGATGGAAAGTTCTGGAATCTGCGTGGATCCACAAAAATCCACCCACCCCGCATTCCCCAAAGTCTTCTGATAAAAATAGTACCTCACTTGTGTGGGTAGGGCTAGGGTCCGCGACAGGAAACTGCCCAAAACGCAACGTGGACACACCACATTTTTACAGTGAAAACTGACCCTTTTGTTGCAAAGTGCCTAGCTGTAGATTTTGAACCCTAGCTCTGCCGGAACCTAGGGAAACCTAGAAAACCTATACATTTTTGAAAGCTAGACACCCAGGGGAATCCAGGATGGGGTGACTTGTTTGGCTCTCACCAGGTTCTATTACCAAGAATCCCTTGCAAACCTCAAACTTTATTAAAAAAAACACATTTTAGTCACATTTCTGTGATGGAAAGTTCTGGAATCTGCGTGGATCCACAAAATTTTATGCACCCCGCATTCCCCAAAGTCTTCCGAGAAAAATGGTACCTCACTTGAGTGGCTAGGCCTAGTGCCCGCGACAGGAAACGTACCAAAACGCAATGTGGACACACCACATTTTTAAAGTGAAAACTGACCACTTTTTTTCAAAGTGCCTAGCAGTGGATTTTGAACCCTAGCTCTGCCGGCACCTAGGGAAACATAGCAAACCTATACATTTTTGAAAACTACACACCCAGGGGAATCCAGGATGGGGTGACTTGTCTGACTCTCACCAGGTTCTGTTACCCAGAATCCCTTGCAAACCTCCAACTTTGTAAAAAAAAAACACATTTTCCTCACATTTCTGTGATGGAAAATTCTGGAATCTGCGTGGATCCACAAAATTCCACCCACTCCGCATTCCCCAAAGTCTTCCGAGAAAAATGGTACCTCACTTGTGTGGGTAGGCCTAGTGCCCGTGACAGGCAAGGGCCCTAAACGTATTGTGGAGACTTCAAAATTACCTATCACAAAAAGCCCTGGTTTTGGAAAGGGGGCAACCGGGTTTTTGGCCCTGGGCTCAGCAGTCATCTAGGGAAACCTACCAAAACCACACATTTATGAAAACTACACACCATGGGGAGTCCAGTGAGGTATGGCTTGTGTGGATCCCCCAACGATTCCCTACCTAGAATCCCCTGCAAACCTGAAATTTAGCTGAAAAAAATCACATTTTCCTCACTTTTCTGTGTGGGAAAGTTGTGGGATTACCGGGCTGACAAAAATTTCCTACCACCTAGCGTTCCCCCAGGTCTCCTGATAAAAATGGTATCTCACTTGTGTGGGTAAGCATAGTGGGTGCAACAGGAAATGGCCCAAATCGTACTGTGGAGTCTTCAAAATTGCCTATCAAACTCCCTGGTTTTGCAGGTGAGGGCCTGGTTTTTTGGCCCAGGGCTTGCGGCCATCTTGGGAAACCTGCCAAACCCACACATTTCTGAAAAGTAGACACCCTGGGGAGTCTAGTGAGGTATGTCTTGCGTGGATCCCCCAACGTTTTCCTACCCAGAAGCCCCTGCAAACCTCAAATTTAGCAAAAAAAAGCACTTTTTCCACACATTTTTGTGTGGGATCAGTGTGCCGGCACAAATGTCCTACCACGTAGCATATCCCTTGGTCTACCGAGTAAAATTGTACCTCACTTGTGTGGCTGCCCAATGCAGAATCCGCTAAAAACTTATTTTTTTTTAAATGTAGCTCTTAGAATTCGCGGTGCTATACTTTTAATCCCTATGTTTTTGGCTCTTCCCAGTCACAGGCCTTTTGCCCACCCACACAAGCGAGATATCATTTTACTCGGGAGAAGAAGGGGAACGCTGGGTGGTAAGACATTTGTGCCGGCATGGTGATCATACACAAAAATGTATGGAAAAAGTGATTTTTTCAGCTAAATGTGAGGTTTGCAGGGGATTCTGGGTATGGAAACGTTGGAGGATCCACGCAAGCCATACCTCACTGGACTCCCCTCGGTGTCTAGTTTTCAGAGATGTGTGGGTTTGGTAGGTTTCCCTCGATGGCCACGAGCCCGGGGCCAAAAACCCAGGTAGCCCCCTGCAAAACCAGTTCGTTTTATGATAGGTAATTTTGAAGTCTCCATAATACGTTTTGGGCCCTTGCCTGTCGCGGGTACTTGACCCACCCACACAAGTGAGGTACCATTTTTATCGGGAGACATGGGGAAACGCTGCGTGGTGGGAAATTTGTGTCAGCCTGGTGATTCTACAACTTTCCCACACAGAAATTTGAGAAAAATTTGATTTTTTCATCAAAATTTGAGGTTTGCAGGGGATTCTGGGTAGGAAAACATTGGGGGATCCACACAAGCCATACCTCCCTGGACTCCCCCGGGTCTCTAGTTTTCAGAAATGTATGTGTTTGGTAGGTTTCCCTAGATGGCCGCCAAGCCCGGCGCCGAAAACGCATGTGACCCCACTTTCAAAAGCAGATCGTTTTGTGATAGGTAATTTTGATGTCTCCACAATACGTTTTGGGCCCTTGCCTGTCGCGGGTACTTGACCCACCCACAAGAGTGAGGTACCATTTTTATCGGGAGACCTGGGGGAACACTGGGTGGTAGGCAATTTGTGTCAGCCCGGTGATCCTACAACTTTCCCACACAGAATTTAGAGAAAAATTAGATTTTTTCATCAAAATTTGAGGTTTGCATGGGATTCTGAGTAGGGAAGCGTTGGGGGATCCATGAAAGACATACCTTCCTGGACTCCCACGGGTCTCTAGTTTTCAGAAATGTGTGGGTTTGGTAGGTTTCCCTAGATGGCCGCCAAACCCGGGACCAAAAACTCATATGACCCCCCTTGCAAAACCAGCTCATTTTCGGATACATAGGGGGCATCTGCGTTTTTGGTCCCGGGGTCGGCAGCCATCTAGGGAAACCTACCAAACCCACATATTTCTAAAAACTAGAGACCCGGGGGAGTCCAGGGAGGTATGGCTTGCGTTGATCCTCCAACTTTTCCCTACCCAGAATCCCCTGCAAACCTCAAATTTTGATGAAAAAGTCAAATATTTCTCAAATTTCTGTGTGGGAAAGTTGTAGGATCACCGGGCTGACACAAATTTCCAACCACCCAGCGTTCCCCCAGGTCTCCCGATAAAAATGGTACCTCACTCGTGTGGGTAGGCATAGTGGCTGCAACAAGAAATGATCCAAATCGTACTATGGAGTCTTCAATATTACTTATCATAAAACTACCTGGTTTTGCAGAGGAGGGAAGGTTTTTTGGCCCGGGGCTCGCGGCAATGTTGGGAAACCTACCAAACCCACACATTTCTGAAAAGTAGACACCCTGGGGAGTCTAGTGAGGTATGGCTTACATGATCCTCCAACGGTTTCCTACCCAGAAGCCTCTGCAAACTTCAAATTTAGCTGAAAAAAGCACCTTTTCCACACATTCTTGTGTGGATCACTGTGCCGGCACAAATGTCCTACAACGTAGCGTTCCCCCTTGGTCTACTGAGTAAAATTATACCTCACTTGTGTGGCTGTCCAATGCAGAATCCGCTAAAAATGTATTTTTTACAAAAATATAGCGCTTAGAATTCGCGGTGCTATACTTTTAATCCCTATGTTTTTGGCTCTTCCCAGTCACAGGCCTTTGCCCCACCCACACAAGTGTGGTATCATTTTACTCGGGAGAAAAAGGGGAACGCTGGCGGGTAAGACATTTGTGCCGGCACGGTGAACCCACACAAAAATGTATGGGAAAAGTGATTTTTAAGGCTAAATTTGAGGTTTGCAGGGGATTCTGGGTAGGGAAACGTTGGGGGATCCACGCAAGCCATACCTCACTGAACTCCCCAGGGTTTCTAGTTTTCAGAAATATGTGGGTTTGGTAGGTTTCCCTAGATGGCCGCGAGCCCGGGGCCAAAAACCCAGGTGACCCCCCTTGCAAAACCAGGTTGTTTTGTGATAGGTAATTTTGATGTCTCCTCGATACGTTTTGGGCCCTTGCCTGTCACGGGTACTTGACCCACCCACGCAATTGAGGTAGCATTTTTATCGGAAGACCTGGGGGAACGCTGGGTGGTAGGAAATATGTGGATCCATGCAGATTCCAGAACTTTCCCACACAGAAATTTGAGAAAAATTTGATTTTTTCAGCTAAATTTGAGGTTTGCAGGGGATTCTGGGCAGGAAAACGTTGGGGGGTCCATGCAAGTCATACCTTGGTGGACTCCCACAGGTGTCTAGTTTTCAGAAATATGTGGGTTTGGTAGGTTTCCCAAGATGGCCGCCGAGCCCAGGGCCAAAACCCAGGTGACCCCTTTGCAAAACAAGGTTGTTTTGTGATAGGTAATTTTGATGTCTCCTCAATGCGTTTTGGGCCCTTGCCTGTCGCGAGTACTTGACTCACCCACTCGAGTGAGATACCATTTTTATTGGGAGACCTGGGGGGAGCTGGGTGGTAGGAAAATTGTAGATTCCAGAACTTTCCACCACAGAAATGTGAGGAAAATGTGGTTTTTTGACAAAGTTTGAGGTTTGTAAGGGATTCTGGGTAATAGAACCTGGTGAGAGCCAGACAAGTCACCCCATCCTGGATTCCCCTGGGTGTCTAGCTTTCAAAAATGTATAGGTTTGCTAGGTTTCCCTAGGTGCCGGCAGAGCTTGGGTTCAAAATCTACAGCTAGGCACTTTTCAAAAAAAGGGTCCATTTTCACTGTGAAAATGTGGTGTGTCCACGTTGCGTTTTGGGCCGTTTCCTGTCGCGGGCACTAGGCCTACCCACAGAAGTGAGGTACCATTTTTCTCAGAAGACTTTGGGGAATGGGAGGTGGGTGTAATTCTGTGGATCCACGCAGATTACAGAACTTTCCACCACAAAAATCTGAGGAAAATGTGGGTTTTTTGACAAATTTTGAGGTTTGCAAGGGATTCTGGGTAACAGAACCTGGTGAGAGCCACACAAGTCACCCCATCCTGGATTTCCCTGGGTGTCTAGTTTTCAAAAATGTATAGGTTTGCTAGGTTTCCCAAGGTGCCGGCAGAGCTAGGGTTCAAAATCTACAGCTAGGCATTTTGCAAAAAAAGGGTCCGTTTTCACTGTGGAAATGTAGTTTGTCAACGTTGCGTTTTGGGCCGTTTCCTGTCACGGGCACTGGCCTACCCACACAAGTGACGTACCATTTTTCTCAGACGTCTTTGGGGAATGCGGGGTGGGTGGAATTTTGTGGATCCACGTAGATTCCAGAACTTTCCACCCCAGAAATGTGAGGAAAATGTGGGTTTTTTGACAAAGTTTGAGGTTTGCAAAGGATTCTGGGTAACAGAACCTGGTGAGAGCCAGACAAGTCACCCCATCCTGGATTCCCCTGGGTGTCTAGTTTTAAAAAATGTATAGGTTTGCTAGGTTTCCCTAGGTGCCGGTAGAGCTAGGGTTCAAAATCTACAGGTAGGCACTTTGCAAAAAAATGGGTCGGTTTTCACTGTGAAAATGTGGTGTGTCCACGTTGCGTTTTCGGCCGTTTCCTGTCGCGGGCACTAGGCCTACCCACACAAGTGAGGTACCATTTTTATTGGGAGACTTAGGGGAACACAAAATTGTAGACCAACTGTTATTACCTATTGACTTTCAATGCATTTCTGCCTTCCAAATGTAAGACAATGTGTAAAAAAGAAGTCACTTTGAAAAAGGACCTATTATTCACATGCTGGTATGGGTACCCACAATTTCGGAGATATGCAAATAGCTACTATTTCTAAACTCTATATTTTGTTCCCATTTCAGAAATACATAGGTGACTTTCATACCGATTTTTCCCTGTTTATATTTTCCCAAATGAATTGCTATATACCCGGTACACAATAAAAAACCATTGCAAGACGCTGCTCAGTTATTGGCTCTGGGTTCCTCGGGTTCTTGGTGAACCTACAAGTCCTATCTATCCTCACAACCAGAAGGGTCCAGAGGAAGTAACGGTATATTGCTTTCAAACATCTGTCATACTTAGTAGAAGTTACAGGTGAAAACGTTGGCACAAATGGCTGGTTATTTTTTAACTCATTTTCAATTTTTTGTATTTTCAACTGTTAGTTTCTATACAAATACCTTGAAGGATCTACACAAATGACCCCTTGCTGAATTCAAAATGTTGTCTAATTTTTAGAAATGTATAGCTTTCCACGATCCATCATTGCTTTCATACCCATTTTTACCATTAACTGGAAGGAGGTTGAAAGCACAAAAAATAGCAAAAATAGGCTATGTCCCAGAAAAATGCCAAAACTGTGTAAAAAATGTTGGTTTTCTGACAAAAGTCTGCTTGTCCCTGAAAGCTGGGAAGATGGTGATTTCAGCACCACAACCCCTTTGTTGATACCATTTGCAGGGGAAAAAAACAGACGCTTTCATCTGTAGCCCTTTTTTCCCCCCCAAAAAAGAAATTAGCTGTATTTTGGCTAATTTCTGGGTCCCCTCTAGGGAAATCAACAAACCCTGGGTACCTCTAAAATCCCCATGATGTTGGAAGAAAAGGACGCAAATTTGGCATGGATACTTTATGTGGTCAAAAAGTTACAGGGGACTAAGCGCGAACTACCCCAAATAGCCAAAAGAAAGGCTTAGCACGGGGGGGGGGAAGGCCTAGCAGTGAAGGCGTTAAACAAACTTCCCATTCTGTCCTATGGGAACAGGTAGCCTTGCAATAGTAAAAAACGAAATTGGCAGTAATTCACTATCAGGACATGCCACACACACCAGGGCATGTCCTACCTTTCACATACACTGCACCCTGCCCACAGGAGTACATTGGGCTTACCTTAGGGGTGACTGACATGCAAGAAAAGGGAAGGTAAGGGCCTGGCAAGTGGGTACACTTGCCAAGTCGACATGGCAGTCCCAGACTGCCCACAGGATCTGCAATGGCAGGCCAGAGTTACATTTACAAGCTGTTTGTGTGGGTGGCACAATCCAGTGCTGCAGCCCACTAACAGCATTTGACTTGCATGCCCTGGCTTACTCAGTGCACTTTACTAGGGACTGACAAGTAAATCAAATATGCAAATCATGGAAACACCAATCCATAACACAGTTTACAACAGGAGCACTTGTACTTTAACACTGAACAGCAGTGAGAAAGTACGCAGAGACACTAAGCCAGCAAAAACAGAGTCAAAACCGGGAGGTCAGAAAGCAAAAACTCAGGGGAAACACACCAAAAGATGCTAAGTCTAACAAACACACTGAAAATGGAGGGTAAGCAGGAAGGGCTAGGAAAGCACAAGGACAACAGAGGGAAGCAGAGGGACAGTGGAGGGCGGGGGCGAGTGGTTGGGAGACCACATAGACAAGAGAGGGTGGGAGGGAGAGTCTGGGGCAGCATTCTGAAAACTTGAGGGCAGACTGAAATGGTTGGAGAAGCAAGTGGAATATGGAGGGTAGTAGTGGTGGCCGGCCTGGCTCGCGGGTGGCGGGGCGGGCGCTTGGGTCGCAATGTAAACAATACATTTAAAAAAAAAACAAATACTTACCTTGCCGCCGGATCCCGCGTCTCTGCTCCTGCTCTCCTGCGTCCGACTCCAGGAACAGGAAGCACAGCTAGGCTCCCCTGACGAATCACAATGCTGCAATGCAGCGTTGTGATTGGTCTGAGCGGCGCTCAGCCAGGGGCTGGAGGGGTGAGCATGTTCTCCACGCAGGCTGTAATGCAGCCTGCATGGAGAACAGGGAACGTGCACATGACTGTTTTGGGCGGCCCTAGAGGGCTGGCCAAACAGTCATTGTGCACTTAGGAGTGTTCTACCACTCCTCCCCTACTCTGCAGCCCCGCCCCCTCACGCAAAGCTGCCGTAGCAGAAGATGAAATAAAATGATAACATTACGTTATTATCATTTTATTTTTCCTTTTTTACTGCTGCAGAGTAGTGGGGCGATGCTTCTCCGCCTTAGCAGAGGAGCTGCCACTGGAGGGTAGGCTGGAGGGACTGGGGGAGCACAGGTACAATGGAAGGCAGGCAAGAGGGGCTGAGGGAGTACTCAGATGATGAAGGGTAGGCGGGAGGGTCTGGGAGAGCAAGTTGACAATACAGGGTAGAAGGGAGGGGCTGGGGGAGCAATCCGACAATGGGGAGCGGGCTGCAGGGACTGGGAGAGTAAGCTGGCATTGGAGGGCAGGCAGGACGAGCAGGGAGAGCAAGCTGACAATGGAGGATGAGCTGTAGGGACTAGGGCAGCAAACTGGCAACAGAGGGTGGGTGGAACCAGCTGGGGAGCACATGAAATAGAGAGGATGGATGGGAGGGGCTGTGGGAGAGCACTGACAATAGAGAGTGGGCGGGAGAGGTTGGTAGAATACATGAACAATGAAGTGCTGACAGGAGAGCTGAGCTAGCAAACTGACAATTGAGGGCGAGCAGGAGGAGCTGGAAAGGTAAATGGACAATGGAGGGCAGGTGTGAGGGGCTGTAAGAGTACACAGACAACAGAGGGCAGGCCGGAGGAGCTGCAAGAGCAAACTGACAATGGAAGCCGGAGGGGCTGGGAGACAAAGAGGGCAAGCTGCAGGGGTTGGGTAAGCAAGTTGATGATGGAGAGCCGGCATGAAGGCTGGAAAAGCCAACTAGCAATGAAGGATGGGTGTGAGTGGTCAGGGCAGCAAGCTGACAATGGAGGGTGGGCTGACAATGTTCTGGGGGAGCAAATTGACAAGGTAGGGTGGGCTTGAGGGGCTGTGGAAGCACACAGACAATGAAGGGTGGGAGGGAGGGGCTGAGAGAGTATACAGACAACAAAGGGCAGATGAGAGGAAGGGGCTCAGGTAGCAACCTGACAACAGAGGACAACTTGACAACAGAGGGCTGACAACTGAGGTTGCATGGAAGGGGCTCGGGTAGCAACCTAACAACAGAGGGCGGGAAGAAAAGGCTAGGAAAGTGAGCTGTCAGCAGAGGATAGCAGGGTGTGGCTGAAACAGCAAGCTGACAATGGAAGGCAGGCAGGAGGGACTGGGCGAGCAAGCTAACAAACGAGGGTGGACTGTTGAGGCTGCTAAAGAAAACTGACAATGGAGAGTAGGCAGGAAAGGCTGGGAGAACAAGCTGCCAAAAAAGGGTGGGAGAGTTTTCCTGAGACAGCAAGCTGACCATGAAGGGTGGGCAAGAGGAGCTGGGGCAGCATGCTGACTATGAGGATGGGCAGGAGTGGCTGGAGTAGCAAGATGACAATGGAGGGTGGATACAAGGTGCTGGGAGAGAAATCTGACAATGGAGTGTGGGCTGAAGGGACAGCGGCAGCAAGTTAATAATGGAGAGTAGGCAGAAGAGTCTTGGAGAGCAAGCTGACACTGGAGGGTGGGCAGGAAGGTCTGGGGCAGCAAGCCACCAGCTAAGGGCAAGTGGCAGAGGCTAGGGATGCAAGCTGACACCAAAAATAGCCTGTATGGGGCAGGGTGGGGGCATAGCCAAAGGCCTTGGATCTCTATATGACCTAAAGTCTGGATGAATCACTGACAAAATATCGAGAGTCAGAAAATCGACCTACAGAAATATTGACGCAAAAATATCGAAGTCAAGAATATCCACATCCTATCTACATTATGGTAAGTACAAAAATATCGAAAAAATAATATCGATGTCAAAAATATCGTTGTTAAAAATATCGTTCTTTTTTTAAAGTTACAAAAATAATGTAAAATAAAGTCAATAATACATATAATTAAAATAAACATAGTTAAAAATATTTTAAAATGTTTAAAAATTATAACTAATATATATAATGTAAAAAATAAATTAAACATATACATATAATATATATACTTACTTAATAATATTTTTTAATAATTATTTTAATAACTTATAAATTGTTAAAAAATATCTTATAAATTACAAATACATCTCTACACATAAAACAATAATATAAATAAAAATTAAATAAATATATATAACAAATTGAAAAAATTACAATTATTTTTAATATTTTTTAAATTAATTATATACTACATTAACTAAAATAATACAAAAAATATTAGATAGCGGAGGAAATAAAATTACTATTCCAACTCCAAACAGTGCAACAGTAGGGAAAATGTTGGACAGCGTAGGGGTAAAAATTACTATTCCCACTCCAGTGAGTGCAACAGTAGGGAAAGTGTTGGATAGCGTAGGGGTAAAAATTACTATTCCCACTTCAGTGACTGCAACAGTAGGGAAAGTGTTGGATAGGGTAGGGGTTAAAATTACTATTCCCACTCCAGTGAGTGCAACAGTAGGGAAAGTGTTGGATAGCGTAGGGGTAAAAATTACTATTCCCACTCCAGTGAGTGCAACAGTAGGGAAAGTGTTGGATAGCGTAGGGGTAAAAATTACTATTCCCACTCCAGTGAGTGCAACAGTAGGGAAAGTGTTGGATAGCGTAGGGGTAAAAATGACTATTCCCACTCCAGTGAGTGCAACAGTAGGGAAAGTGTTGGATAGCGTAGGGGTTAAAATTACTATTCCCACTCCAGTGAGTGCAACATTAGGGAAAGTGTTGGATAGCGTAGGGGTTAAAATTACTATTCCCACTCCAGTGAGTGCAACAGTAGGGAAAGTGTTGGATAGCGTAGGGGTAAAAATTACTATTCCCACTCCAGTGAGTGCAACAGTAGGGAAAGTGTTGGATAGCGTTAGGGTTAAAATTACTATTCCAACTCCAGTGAGTGTAACAGTGTGGAAAATGTAGGATAGCATAGGGGTTAAATTAACATACTTATTAATTCATTTAAAAACAAATACAAAATAAAATATTAATAATTAATTAACAAACATATTAATAATAAATACCAATAAAATTAAATAAATATTTACTTAAATAACATTAAATTACTTCCCACCCTATTCCCCTATAAACACACAACCCACTACATACAAAAATAACACAATTAATTATATTATCAATTAATCAATTAATAAAAATTAATTACCAATTAATAATTAAATAACAATAAATTAATAATCAATACCAATTAATAAAAATTAAAAAGTACTTAATTATAATAAATTACTTCCCACCCTATTCCCCTTTAAACCCACAACCCGCTACACATAAAAAATAACACATTGAATTTAATTATCAATTAATCAATTAATAAAAATTAATTACCAATTAATAATTAATCAACAATAAATTAATTAACAATAACAATAAATAAAAAATAATAATACATTAATTATAATTAATATAATTATAAATTAATCAATTCATAAAAATTAATTACCAATTAATAATTAATTAACAATAAATTAATCATCAATAAAAAAAATAAAAAATATTAATTAATTAATTATAATTAAATTACTTCCCACCCTATTCCCCTATAAACCCACAAACCGCTCTAATACTAAAACGCAAAATTTACTTTAAAAAAAATTACTAATTTCTAAACATTTAATACATATATTTAAAAATAATGTTAAACACATACATATAAAATACATACTAAAATACATAACACTAATATAAATATCGATATTATTAAAAACGATATTTTTGCTAACGATATTACTTACTTCGATATAAAAAAAACGATATTACTTACCTTAAGGTCGATATTCTGGTCACCAATATTCTTGACTTCGATATTCTGTCCCTACGATATTTAAAGCTCAATATTAGTGTAGGTCGATAATAAAAAAATCGATATTATGTCTGCATACCAGTCTGGATAGGACGAAGACATGAGAAAATCATCAAGGTTTGTAAGCAATCTCAAAAAATTGTAAGGAATTCCCTCATCTCCCCTCTGGGTGTCATGCTTCATCATTGGCCATTGTTGCTTGCCAAAGAATCCTCTAATGGCGGAGAGGTTTCCTATATTCACAGGAAGTACTTATGGATGGAGGGTGGGAATGGGAGCTAGATAATGCAGAAAAAATCATAGTTGCCTCCTCTTCAGGGCTACCTTTAATATTTCGAGAAAGCAGCCAGATATTTAAAAACGGGGGAGTGGAGGAATGCAAAGGAGTGATTATTATCCCAGAATCTTGAAGGTCAACATGTTTCAGCCTGTGGCCCCATCCTGGGTCCCTTGCTTTCGTCATGATAGGGAGTCCCTATTTTCCTATGCTGTTAGCAGACAAACAATCAACACACAGTAGGCGTACACACAATACCCAATCCTAGAGATAGGTAATAGGTAATAACTTTACCCCCGTTTGATGAATCTTTATGACACTTTGCGGACCTATTGATTTTTCTACATTGGTGGGTGGGGCACATTTTTGTAGTGATTCATTAAGAGGAAGAAAAGAAAAATGGGGGGGGTCCCAAAATGCCTTTTTCCACTGTTGGAAATGCCCCCTTATAGGGTGCTTTCCCTCGACTTTTTTTGCTTTTGTCCCTCTTAGTTTTCCGCTGATCTATGTGCTAGCCTTAGGACTTTGAGTGCTTTTGACACTGCAATTCAGTGTCAAAGCACTGTGCTTGTCATATACATACTGGTGATTGGTACATGCATGATTGGCAGATTTGAGTTAGCTGTAAGTCCCTTGTCTAAGGTTAAGACATATACCTGGGGCATTTAACTCAAATGCTCCTCAGTGGGCCTGCAGCACTGGTTGTGCCACCCACAGAGGAAGCTCTTCAAACATATCACAGGGTTGCCTTGGGGGAGCCTGTGTGCGCAGGTATTGTTACTTGGCTTGGATTTTTAAAAAGCTACTTGCTAAGGTATTGCATGTCTCTCGCTATATCACAGTACACTTCCTGAGGGCAGGGTGCGGTGTTGGGAAGAGGTAGGGCATATTTGTGTGTGCGCTACATGCACTGGTAGTGAATGGCACCGGATGGTGTGTTCGGTACGATAGGGCCTGCCTCTCGCATTGGATTGGTATGAGGGATCTGTGGAAAGGCTATTGAGTTGCATTTCCTACATGTGGAAGAGTGGCAGTATAGTGTTTGACATCGATAAGTTAGTAATGGCAAATTCTCTCCAGTGGTGCGAGGGGATTTGACATTCTTAACGTGGAAATACAATTTTTGGGAAAGTGGGTATTTCGATGCTCCGGCTCTGTGTGCCTGTCAGCCTGGTCTCCACTTCAAATCTGGGTGCTGGTGGGACAGTTACATCTGTGCATTCTTGATACACAGCTATAAACTAGGGGCTAAAGGCAAACTGCAGACGTCTGACTCTGTGATGCCTTCTAGAGACGGATAAAAGGGGATGGAATTAACACTTGCATTCCAAAGGGGCAGGGTCTAGGCCCCACTAAAGACACTGATCAATCCTCCCAGGGTAGGATGGCAGGCAGGACAGAATTTAGAGAGGGCCTGTGCATTTCAAAGGCGGCCTTTTGAACTGATCTCCTCTTCAAAGGCCATTGCGGTGGGGCTCTGTCCTCAGGAATTAGAGACGCTTGAGGGTTTGGAACCCTACTAAACTGGTTCGACGCTGGGACATCTGCAAAAGGGACTATTGGGGCAGGACGGACTGCAACTACATTATTGGCAGACTTGTGGTGGCCTGGTGCTTGTCGTGCTCTAGGAAGGGAACTATCACTTGGTGGATTTTGCCTCGATGTTGCTGGTCTGTAGTTAATTGCCAACTGTCGTGGCCTGGGTCCCTAAGCACTCCCCAAGAGGTGGTTGTCTGGCCGCCTGTCTACGAGATCCCAGGGACAGAAAGGATCTGCACATTTCCATGAGATCATAAGTACCGTGCAGGGTGCAGCGGGACTAGGTGAAAGTGATCGTTGGTTGGGACAAGGAATGTCCCGGTGTATGCCGTAATCCCGTTGTGCTGAGGAGTGAGCTTGTAAAGATCAGCAGCCCACCTGGGGTGCTGGAATGTGAAGAGTTTGAGTGTGGGGGAAGTTTGCCGAGTTTGAGGGATCCGAGCTTACATCCAGAAAACTGTGCTTGCTCGCACATCATAGCGTGTGGTGTCTGAGGGGTGCTGGGGAAGTTTGCCATGTCTCTGGGATCTGACTGTTTTCGACCTCCAGGTCAGGAGAAAGACAGTGCATGACATTACGGTCTCCATCCAAAGTCACAAGCTCCCTCTCCCCAGACCCACGCCATATGTTACTCTGTTGTTGAGGATATCATGACTGGACCCGAGGGGTCTCGTTGTGCCTTGTGTGCTTCCACGGCTGGCTGCCTGGAGCAACTGCAGCTCACACCTCTGCCGAAGGGGAAACATTTCTCCAATTTGGAAGTGCACCAGCTTCCGGTGTCACAGTCTTTTGCCTACGGAGGGATAGTGATCCTACACTCGTGAAAGATGCCCCTGGGTGCCTGAGGCCCTAATCTAGATGGACGAGAACATGTAACTATTTCCTTCCGCTTTAGGTGGTCCCGACAATCTAATCTAAGTTAGCAAGCGGGTGCAATGTGTATCGTTGATTGGGGTATCTTGAGTAACTGAGGGGCTGGGTCAGGAGGCGCGGTCAAAACCTGTGATTGCTTCACCATTACAACTGTACAGGGTATGCGAAATTTGAAAATGTTGTGTTTCATGCTAATGTGTTAGCGGGAAATTAGAATACCTCTGAACAGCCTGCTTATATGTTTCTTTGTTGTCGCTTTTGATGTGGGAGGGAATTGCTTGGAACGTGAACAACTTGAGGAAGTAAAACATGGGTTTATGTTGCTTACAGGACTGAGGGGATCACAGGGCAAGTGAATACCCAGGACTGGTACATATATGTTCATGCCTTTCTGCTGCTAATGGAAGAGTTTGATAATTGTATATAACTGTAAAGTATATATCCAATGTGTATGCTGTTTTGATTTCGATGTGTGTGTAATGCAGAGGCCAGTGTTTTATACATATGGGGCCCGATTCTGATGCGGGTTGGAAAAGCTTCCCGACCGAGGGCCTGATTCTGATGCGGTTAGGAAGGCCTCCTAACGGCATTTGCTCCTTCCAAATCGGATCGGGAACGTGTCTTCCCGACCGAGGGCCCAATTCTGATGCGGTTAGGAACAAATGTTCCCATTGAAGTCAATGGGAGTTCAACCAAATCGTATCTGGAAGCATCCGGATGCATCCTACTCCGCCGGTCGGACTTTCCCGATCCGAGTGGGTTGGACACCATTTCCCAACCGATTCGGTCGGGAAGCTTTTCCAACCCGCATCAGAATCGGCCCCATGGTGTGGAGTCTTTTTGGTAGTGTACACAGTGTGTTGCAAGGGTGGTGTTGTGCCAACACTTTACACTTTGACCCAGAGGATAAGTGTGACTGCTCTGAGCCAAGCTACCCAAGGGTGAGCACAGGTTATAGGACAAGTGTATCATACTCATTCAATCTAGAATGGTGGATTCTGTCTGGCTTCAATCCGTCCCAGTCAGCCAGGAACCGCTGGGTCTAACATCTGTGGACTCAACCGTAGCGTTAAAATGGCTGACTGGATTTTAATAAAATTTGGCAGGGATACAGACTATCGTGTGTAGATGATCCTTCTTGTTATTTTAAGTGAATTGGTCCAGTAGGCAGTAAGTTATGAGGCATAAAAACTTAGAGATTTATTGGGCCGCGGTATACCGCAATCATTTTACGGTATACTGAGGTACATGCTGATGACAAGGCAGTATATGACTGGCTATTGGCTGCCTTTATAAAAGTAAAAGGCACCCATGATGTTTTTACCACACTAACGGCCATATTATGATGTCGTGGGCCTGCCACCGACTGGCCGTCGGTGGCAGGCCCACCGACATCCATAGAAGCAGTCCGACCGCCGGATTATGATCCAGCGGTCAGAGGCATTGGTCATAGGGACCGACCGCTGCTTTTCCGATGAGCTTAAGGAGCCCGTTGGGGCACCGGTGGGACCGTAATCTCCACAATAGGGGTGGTGCCTGCTCAGGTACTGACATAGGGATTATGATGGCCATCTTCCCTCTGCCTTTACATGGCGGTCCGACTGCCATGTAAATGCAGACGGAATTGGACTTTGTGGGCCCCTAGCAGGGCCCTCGGCCCCGGTGGCCCTCTGCTATGGACCCAGGGGGACACATGGGGTGCCCCCCAAACATCAATGGACCACATAGCGCCTGGCACACTGTGCATGGATATTTGAAAACTGCTCCTTTGTATTGTGGCTTGTGCTGCGGCCCTTTCCTAGGGCCTCAGCACAAGCCACAATGCAAAAGAGCAATTTTGCGACCGCCTGCGATCGCATTGTGATTGGGCAGGTGTAACCACCAACATGTAGTTGGTCGGACACCTGCCTGATATGATGGCTGTTGGACACTCATCCAACTGCCATCGTAATGAGGCTCTTAGGCTGTGCTCTGTCTTAGTTCCTTAGATATAAGTAAGTGGTAGGTTTTATATTTTTCCTTACCTATTACAATTTTACTGAAGTGGTAAAAGGTAGGAAAAATTATTTATATATTTATAAAAATGTTTATAAATTACTGTGGTACTACCTAGGAAGTACTGAAGTACATAAAAAAATGATGTAAAAAAATTAAAAGTACACTAAACTATATTTTACAAATGTAGTGCACTAAGTGTTTTTTCAAGTTTTTTACTTATTTCAATAAAATAAAATATTTATAGAGAACCGCACTACTACCTAGAAAGTACTGCGCTACTTGCACACTACTTACACTCTCTACGTCATGCCACTGTACTCTACAATACCCCACTCCACTCTATGACAGGCCACTCCACTTTTTAATATGACACTTCACTTCACAACACTTCACTCCACTCTGCAATAGTCCACGCCACTCCACACCACAACATGCCACTCCACTGAACAATACGCCACTCCACTCTACTACATGGCACTCCACTCTATGACATGCCATTACATTCTACGCCACTGTGTGACAGTCTACTCCATACTATGACAGCCTATGTGCCTCCACTCTATGCCACTCCACTCTATACCACTGTAGAACAAACAATCCACTCTATGCCACTCCACTCTATGACATCCCACTTCACTCTACACCACTTCAGTCTACACCTCTTCACTCTAAGACACTGTATGACATGCCACGCTATGACACACCACTCCAATCTACTGCATGACACGCCATTATACTCTATTCCTCTACACAAGAATCTACTAAACTCTAATGTAGGCCCCTCCACTGTACGCCACTCTACATCTCTCTACAGCCATGCCACTTTGATCTACTACATCCCACTCCACTTTACGAAATGCCACTCCACTCTACAACACTCCACTCCACACTACAACAGTCCACGCCACTCCACACTAAAACATGTCACTCCACTCTTTGACAACCTATGCTCCTCCACTCTACGAGACTGTACTCCACTCTATGCCACTCTCCAACACTCTACTCCACTCAGTGCCACTTTACAACACTCTACTCTATGACACACTACTGCACTATACTCCACTGTACTACACTATTCCACTCTATGCCACAGGATTTTACACTACTCCAACACACAGTAAATCCTAACTTATGGTGAAGTCGGATTTTAAATTGCCATTCTGAAAATGCCACTGTTAGAAAGTTGGCATTTTCTTGCATTAGCCATTTGGTGCCTGCAGCCTGTTTCTGGTCACATGAATGGGTGTAGTTGGCTGTTGGGCTTTGTGTATTCCTCCTTAGCGGCCACACAAAATGGGAGTTTAGGTGTGACTGGATGGGAGGAGCTGGGCACAGGCTCACTTGCACCAGAATAGGCTCTGTCCTGTCTCCACACAAAGAGCTTAACGACTCTGCATTGTTACTTCAGCCAGCTTGGAGCCAGTGCAGGGGATGCATGGAATTCCATGCACATCTAATACACTATCTAGAAGCTTCTCACACCTTCCAGAATGAAGGAATCAGTGTACAAAAGAAGGACATCAGACACCACCACTTCAGTACACTTCTGGACCTGTGGATACTCTGACAGGAAGACGGACTGCTGTGCTGCTAAAAGGACACCTGCTCTGCTGGACTGCTACTCTGAAGGTGCAGCTGTCTTGCTGTGCTGTCCTGCTGCCTGCTACCCTCTTGCCTGGTGAGGAAAAACTGGACTTATAACCCATCTTGAACCCAGGATCCCAGAGTGTCTCAAAGGACTAGTCTGCTGGCCTCCTCATCTGAGCCTCATGGACATAACAGGCTCCCCAACAACTCCTGGAGCCATCTTCAGTGAGTTCCTGACCTCTAAGCAGTGCCCCTCAGGTCCTGGACCCTTGGTGTGGCTCAATGGGCTCTTTAATCAAGCTTATGGGCTCTTCATCAGCACGAATGGGCCTGTTTGCACCAGAACTGTTCCACTCTCACCAAAAATCAGTGCAGGCTGCCACAAACCTCTTTCTTCACACAGCAAGCATTGATTGCCCACGTGGACCGCCAATGCGAAGCCCCAGCCCGCCCGTCTGCGATGCCCGATCTGCTTTTCATGCCATGCCGATCACCTCCAGTGACGTTCACCTTGCTCCTGGCAGCCCTCTTCAATGCGAATGAGATTCTTGGAGCAAAACTTAAGAAAGTAAACCTTCAGATGGACTAATCTGGGACTGTATATGACCTGGGCTTCATCACCGTCAGCTTGAACTTTTGACTTTGACCCGGTCCAGCACAACCACATATCCCAGGTTGGCGCTCTATGCTTTTAGGCTCTATTTTACAGTTTATTCCTTAAAAATTCATGACTCCGGTCTACTGATTGGATTTCTGTCATTTTGGGCATATCTGTTCATTAAATTAAGCTCTATTTTTGTAACATGGTGTGGGATCTTTTGTATGGTGTTTTCACTGTTTTACTATTTGAAGTGTTGCACAAATACGTTACACATTGCCTCTAAGATAAGCCTGACTGCTCTATGCCAAGCTACCAGGGAGTTTTTGCACAGGCTAATTTGGGGTTTGCTTGTGCCTTACCCTGACTAGGATTGTGGTTGCTGTTTGACCAGGGCTCACACCCTAGTCAACCCATAACCCATTTTCTGACAGTGTTGATTTGGGTATGTATACTGAGATTCTTGTTCAACTGGAACCCTAAGGATGTTGTGCAGTTGATGATGGTTGGGTGACAGGTAAGGATATTCGAGTGTATTTATTCAAGATTGCACTAGAATGGAACACTTGGGAAGAGAAATCAGTAAGAGTTCAGTTTATAAGAGCTTGAGGTGGTGATGGGTCATCCATGATTGGTACATATGTATCCATGACAAGAGTAATTAATGCAATGTCTTTTATGGAGGAACATATCAGGTATAGGTGAGTTCTGTTCACTTGGAAATTATATGATATTTTGGGGCATCTTTTCAAGTTGCCCAGACGTTCTATATTTAGGTTCAAGAGGAGTAGAGGGAGTATCAAGACTTGGGAGGATTTGATGTGTTGGGTTGAAATAGAACCAATTAGTAACGTTCCCTCTGATACCAGTCCTATCATCTAGCCTGTTTAGCCTGTTTAAAATGGTGGGATTATTAACTGAAAGATCAAGGAGAATGAGCACTATTAAGTCTCATTTGTCCAGTGTAATGAGTATATCATCAATGGTCTTGAGCATTGCTGTCTTAGTACTGCATTCCAGTATCAAACCAGATTGACTTTCATCCAAGAGATTATTCTCTAAAATAAATTGTTTTAATTAACCTTCCACACAGCTCTCTAGGACCTTAGCCTTAGCCAAGAAGGGAAGCTTTGACTCTGAACAGGCTTCAGGGTGATCCAGCGCCAATCAGGGATCAATAACTGATAGTTCACTAACATTGGCTCATACACATCCAACATATATCCCCGATAGCACTGTTTCGAGTTTATTTCGTTAAATCAGTTGTCCACCAGCTACAGGCTCATCCTAACACACTAGACACGTTATTGGACCTGTGATCAAACTCTTTTTTCTCTGGTCGATGGACCATTAGTTGAAGAGTTGATGATAACTAATTATTGATCTATACTACTGAATAAAGCACTAACTCAAAATAAGGTTAATAATATTTATCGCAAATAATGTGAAGGTAAATGCTCATCATGTACAGTTTTACAAAGCAGACAAAGAATAAATCACAGTGAGAGAACATTTATCAAAGCAAATAGTTTCAAACTCATATCGCAATGATTAGGATGCAATAAGGGAGTGGATAGATGAAGAGACATAAGTTTCAGAGACAAATATACTTTGCAAAAATTATGCAAGTTACAGTTTTAGCTATACGACCCTAAGTATTTTAGTAGAAAATCTACCCCCTGGTCATGAGAATAGATGAGGGTTCCCCAGGAAATATTCAGGGAACAAAGAATAGAACAGGAACAGAAAACAGGTAGGCCTCTATCTGCATACAGCAAACCGACGGACAGCGACGATCTCCCCTCACTAGCTTCTTCCAAGAGGCGACCCAAAAAACACACCCCCAGACACCCCAGTTATACTCTAAAAACCTACATGTCCATCCCACCATAGTAGCAACATTCTCAGAATCTCAGTCTCTCATGGGTCAGTTTAGGGGGCGTTCTAATCACACCACCATAGTCATGTCCATGGTTTCACAGCATTCATTGTTCAAACGTTTCATCAATACGTAATCCACTTTCACGAATACAGCTTCGTTCCATTTGCAACATGTTACGAAAAACTTGATATTTTATTGTCCGCCTTCAGCAGTTTCCGCGGAAGAAATTTGTTCACTTGTTAATGATTTCACGGCCATCCTTCCGTTACTTGGCAGGCAAACAACGGATCACGAAGGTCATTGACATTTCCTTCTTCATCTCTCTCTCATAGCTCAAATTTACAGCTTCCATTTAATTCTTCAGCTATTTAACCCTTGTCTCATCATGTAACCGATGTAAGCTCATGCAAGCTTCACTACGATGAATAAAACACAGACATTATTAATTTCATGAAATATAATTTTCACTGTTCACCACCCACCATTTGCACTATCCCGCATTATTCATCTATTAAAGCATTAACGCACAGAATGCAGCATTATTATTATTTTAATTTTTCAAGCCGAACGCGAATGCAGCCTAGTTTTCATGCATTAGTCCACGCATTAGTGCACGCATGCGCACTAGCATTTCCCCATGTTTTTATGTTTTTGCATGTTAGATTCACCGCACACTATTAGTAAATGTTACCGAGGAATTAATCCGAGCAGGTTTTATTTTCTTAAACCCCTGCTCCATCAATTTTCCCCTTTGATGGCATTTTTGAGCATCACAAAAATCTCCATCAAACTAATTTCCACCTTTATTTTTATCTAAAGGATTGTACTCTTTTCTCGTTTTGCCACTTTCTCATCTAAGTTTTTCATCATTTCGTAATAATTTCCTCTCATATCTTCTAATTCTAAATCCTCTCTCCTTCTTTTCCTAGCTCTACGTTTATTACCTACTTCTGTCATTTCCTTCTTTCCACATCTACCCTTTTGACATTTATATGCCATTATTATAAACAGAATCACTACAGCTATTGAAATAATTGGTATTAGTATTTTACCTAACAAGCTACTCCCAAATGTAGAAAACCATTTACCTATGGAGGAAAAACTCTTACCAAGTTTCTCCCAAACACCGCCAACCTCCAGTTGAGTCAAATCTTCATGTAATTTTGTAATATTCTTTATATACCCCTCTAGACTTTTACTTTTATCAGGTATGTAAGTACAGCAGTGTTGTATTTTCAACATGCCACAGACTCCGCCCTCTTTTGCCAATAAAATATCCAGGGCAAGTCGATTTTGCAAAACCATTGATCTAATTGCAACCATTTCAGTATCAATCATCAAAAACCCACCAGCAGTGTCTGTTGATAAACGATCAACCACTGTGGACAATTTTAGAATTTTATGTGAATTTAGAATGACTCCAACTGAGGGTATCAGTGCACCAAATATATCACCAATTATTTCTGTAAAACTTGCTCTCTTTATACATGTTAGTCCATGTTTTATTTCATTGATTTTATTGTTTCTATCTACATGATAAACCTTAGGAAATACAATGCCAAAATAGCAACAACCATACCAGTGTGCAGGCAACCTATAATAAGCATTTTTACCACACACATAATATATTCCAGGAAATACAGGATCGGTTCCACCTTTTAATCCCCATCCACCAGTTATTAGGAAAGTATGTTCACACTCACTAGTATCAATGAAATAATTATTATAGTCAGTTTTTAGTCTAAGTAAACAAAGTTTCCCTTTATGATACCAATCCAGAGACATTGCAGCGTAAGTTTTGCCTTTCTTATAATTTCCCTCTCTAAAAGCCCATGGTGGTACACGTGACTTCTCTTGTTCAAAATGTTTTATTAAATGAATTTTTCATAGATATTAAACACAATACAAAGAATAATACCGAACATTAAGGTTTAGGAACATATTGCAAATGCAGGAATATAAACATCCATTAGCATCTAAATAAAATACCTATAACAAAACTAATATATACATAAGAGATATAAGTGATAATATAAACAAAAACAAAAAAAAGGGCTACATTGAACATATATTGACTGATAAAGATTCAAATATGTGCTTTATATTGAAGAACATGCAATGATATAGGAATCAAGACTGGACCACATGTTAGACCTGGAAGGAGATGAGTCATTAGGAGAGCGTGGAAATGAACATTGCCCACTTCTAAGAAAAATAATCCATTCCCACCATGCATTAACTGAAAGTAATGTAGCGTTTTTCCAATTACAAGTAATAGATTTGATTGCTGTAGAAATAAGGTAATCAAACAATTTACAATCCATAGGGGATAATGTAGATTTAAAGAGAGAGGATTTAAGGATTAGAATATGAAAAGATAGAGTTGTTTGGATCTTAAGGATCCGGGTTATAATATTCCATATGTCTGATAAGAACTGATAAATTATAGAACAATTGAAAAGTAAATGTAAATCACCAGTTGCAGAATGACAATGCCAACAGTTTGGAGTATCTAGAAGTTTAGCTTTAAATAATTTATCTGGAGACCAAAAGCATTGGTAAAGCAGATAAATATTAGTTTGTATGAGAGTAGCCGGGAGATAACTAGCCGTGTTGGACTTCCAAATATCCTTCCAGGACACGGTAGGAGATTGAAGATTTATGTGTGGTGACCATTTTTGATTAAGATGTGTGAAGGAGGAATTAGTAGTAGCAAGTTTTTTATATACTTTAGAGGCTATACGTCCTGAGTGACTGAACACAGAAATACAAAACTCCATACCAGAGGACTGAGACATAGAAAGTAGTTGCGGATAGGCATTAAGAACAGTATTACATAGTAATGTATATTTGGAAAACTCAGATAGAGGTAGGTTGTAGTTAGCTTGAATAACATCAAATGTGTAAAACATATCATATTGACATATATCAGCAACAAAAAAAATACCAGCAATAATCCATAAATTCCAGAAAGATATGTTTGTGATATTGGAGTTTAGGATTGAACCAAAGAGAAACTTTTTAGTGGAAGCTATGATAATAGAAAAGCTACTATCAAATGATAAAAGGGCAAGTTTAGAGTTTGCAATAATGGGGGAACGTTTGTCAAGGGAGCCATTTGCCATGGTAAGGAACGCAGGTAATGGATATGGAGCCAAAATATTTTTCTCCAGGATAAGCCATTTAGGTGCATTGGAAGGAGAAATAACATGGAACCATAACGGACATTGTGCCACAAGGAATGCAAAATGATATTTCTTTAAATCTGGAAGACCAACCCCACCATCACATTTGGGCAATTGCAAATTCTTAAGACTGATTCGTGCAGGTTTATTATTCCAGATGAACTTAGTAAATAGTTTATATAATTTAACATAAAAAGTGGATGGGAAAGAAAAGGGTATCATGGACAATAAGTAAAGAATTTGTGGAGTTATAGACATTTTAATTGCCTCAATACGTCCCCACCAATTTAAATGAAGATTAGACCATCTATCTAGTTTCTCTTTGGTATTAGCTAAAATTGGGGAACAATTGGTTTCAACTGTATCTTTAACCAAATCAGTAAATGTTACTCCCAAATATTTGAGTTTTTTTGGAGACCATACTATATCAGTATTTGTTAGCATTGTAGAATGACAAAAAACATTTAATGGAAAAAAATTCTGTCTTATTAGTATTCAGGGAATAACCAGAAACATCAGCATACTTATGAATGATAGCGAGAATAATAGGTATAGAGGTAAGGGGATCATTAACATATAATAACACATCATCAGCGTATGCAGAAATTTTAATGTTCGTATTTTTCAAAACAACACCTGTGTATTTATCACTAATACGGAAAGAGCATAAGATGGGCTCTACTGCAATAAGAAAAAGTAAAGGAGAAAGAGGACATCCTTGGCGAGTGCCTCTATATAAACGAAATGAGGAAGAGCACGCACCATTGACAAAAATGGAGGCTGAGGGGGCTGAATACAATGCTTTAATCATATTAATAAAAATAGGACCAAAACGAAATACTTCTAGAGTTTTAAATAAAAATTGCCAATTAACCTTATCAAATGCCTTTTCCGCATCTAAGGCCATTACACCAATTGGACAGTTGAATTCTTTAGCAAGAGATAAGGCATGACAGAGAAAACGGGTATTATGAGCGGACAATCTACCTTTCATAAAGCCAGTTTGATCAGGTTGAATAATATTGGAAAGTAAGGGTGATAATCTATTCGCTAAAATTTTGGCATAGATTTTACAGTCCTGATTAATTAGAGATATGGGACGAAAATTTGATACTGAAGTATGGTCTTTATTAGGCTTGGGGAGAACAATTATAGTAGCTTCATTAAAAGATCCCCCCATCATGGAAGTATGCTGAAACTCTGTAAACAGGGAAAGTAAGATAGGGGATAATTGGTCCTGATAACATTTATAGAATTCAGCCGGAATACCATCTGGGCCAGGAGTTTTTTTGGAGTTAATGCATTAATTGCTGCAATAATTTCTTGAACGTCAATGGGATTATCTAAGGTTAATCTATCAGTGTCAGAAATCTGGGGCAATTGACAAGAATTAAGGAAATCAATGATAACATTGTTATGAGGGGCGAGAGGTTCGTGATATAAAGAGGAGTAGAAGGAAAGGAACTCTTTCAGTATATCCTCAACATCTGTCACCAATGTACCATTATTTGTTTTGATGGCTGGGATTTGAATTCTATCTCGCTTGAGGCGTATATAATTAGCTAATAGTCTACCAGATTTGTTAGAGTTAAAATGAAAATTTGATTTTTCTTTTGAAATCAGTAAACCTGCTCTTTTACTAAGCATACAATTATATTCGTATCTGTATTTCTGAAGTTGGGATTTATATTGCGGATCTCTGGATGTGATGAAAAGTCTTTCCACAGATGCGATATGTTTCTCTAATTTGGAGAGGTGGGAGTAAAAAGATTTATTTTCATGTGCCATAATAGAAATTGAAACTCCACGAATGTAAGCTTTAAAAGTATCCCAATGTATAATTTTGGAGGTGTTGCATGGATTGTTATTCAAAACATAATCACTAATAGCTAAGGCCATTTTTTTAGAATTAGTTGGATTAAGAACTATTTCAGAGTTCATTCTCCATCTTTTATTAGGAGTGTGAGGGTCAGAAATACATAAAGGAAAGGAAATTAGAGCATGGTCTGAAATCGTAATAGGGTGTATAACTGACTCACTAATCATGTGGCATAGATTACGTGAAGTCAGTAAGTAATCAATTCTAGAAAAAGAAGAGTGAGCATTAGAATAAAAAGTTAATTCTTTGTCCGTAGGATGTTACCATCTCCAAAAATCAACCAATTTAGTAAAAGAAAGAAAAGATTTCAAAGAAAAGAACGCTTTGTTAGGCTGAAATTTAAAAACAGAAGACTGGTCCAACAAAGGATCTCTGATGTGATTAAAATCACCACCCACTATAAGGGACATATTACCAATTTTGAGTATTTCAGCAGAGACGTAAGACCAGAAGGCAGGATCATCAGATGTAGGAGCGTATACATTGACCAAATTTTAAATGAGTTTGTCAATTTTAACTTGAGCATAAACAAATCTACCATCTGCGTCATGATGATGAGACAATATTTGTACATGAGCTCTGTGTGAGAAAAACATAGCTACACCATTTTTACATTTTGCAGCAGGAGATGAAACTATAAGCCCTACCCAACCTTTGGACATAGTATGTAATATTTTATCATCCACATGAGTTTCTTGTAAAAAACAGATATCTATATTAGATTTTTCAGATATTCTACAATTTTACGTCGTTTAACTGGGTGTCTCAGACCCTACACATTTAATGAAGCAACAACTAACTTTTGTGGCCTGGACATATTACCCTATAAGTAGTAGAAGAGAATAAAAGAAGGACAGTAGCCCATATAAAAAAGACAGAACAAGACATACAACCAGTAGCAGCCCGTGCAGGGCGTGCTTGCCGGGCGGTGACGTGGGGCGGGGGAGGGGCAGGGTGGGGGGTAGTAAACACCGGAATACGGACGAATGCAGGTAAGTAGACAATTAAATTACTAAAACGAATTTCGTTGCGCGCGCTGCATCGCCAAATGCGATGCAGCGCGCGCAACGAAATTCGTTTTAGTAATTTAATTGTCTACTTACCTGCATTCGTCCGTATTCCGGTGTTTACTACCCCCACCCTGCCCCTCCCCCGCCCCACGTCACCGCCCGGCAAGCACGCCCTGCACGGGCCGCTACTGCATACAACATATAAAGAGGTCAGTCTCCAAGGCCTCATACCAATAGAACATTGGAGAAGGAGGTACAAAGCAAGAAAACCACCATTATATGCACCTGCATAGAGAAAGAACAACCTTCAGTAAGGGGTATGAAATATTAGCCTGCAGAACCAGATGGTCGAGAATCCATGAGAATAGGATCATGCTGATCCAAGAATCTGATTAAATCTGCAGGAGCTGAAAAAGACTTGGAGACATCATTTTTCCAGATGCGCATAACCGAAGGGTCAAAGAGGCCATATTTGTATCCAGCTTCTCGCAAATGAGGCCTCAAATCTGAAAATTGGCGTCGTATTTGAACTGTCTCCTTTGCAAAATCCTGGTGAATAAAGACTTTATTTCCTTCAATTAGGAGAGAAGGGATCTCTCGGGCAGCCTTTCGTAGGAGTAGGAGGTGATGGTGCCTCAGAACTTTAAATATGATTTGTCTCGGTTTGACTTGATGAGGTTTACGAATGGAGGGTATTCTGTGAGCTTTATCAATCTCAAAACATTCTGGAAATTTGATATTTAAAAGTTTAGGTAGAAGGTTTTCCAAAAAAAGACGACAACTTTGTCCCTCAACTCCCTCTGGGACATTAAATATGTGTAAGTTGTATTGTCTGTTTCTATTTTCCAAATCAAGTAATGAACGTTGGAGAGAAGCAACCTGAGGAATAAGTGGAGCCATAGTTGTAATGGCTTTAGTATTGTCATGAATTTTAATCTCATTATCTGCGACTCTCATCGATTGTGACGCCATATCTCTCTGAATATTTTTAATATCTGAAGAAATAGTGTCAGTATTAATATGAATAGCTTGAATTTCCTCTAAAATTTTGGACAATGAATTATCTTGTGAATCAATAGCTTTGGATTTGGTAGGAGGAGGTGAAACAGCTTGTTTACGCTTATTTGACACCAATTTGGACTCCATACTGTTAAACAGAGAGCAGGCAAGTAACAGAAAACAAATTACACTACAAATAGCAGAGACTTTGAAGTGTAGTATGGCTTTCTGTCAGAATATTATAATTAATGAATCAAAAACAGCTCCAGAAAGTCTTAAACAATGTTTCAATAAAGCTTCAATGAATAATAAAAAGGACAAAATCCCTTTAACCTTGTGAAGAAAGAAGTTGCAGCAATCAAGAGGCAGGAAAAAATCCCTTAAAGAGGAGGAAGGCTTCTGAAGAGAGGAGGTGCCCAGGAAGATATGCCCGCCTCCTCTCAGTGCACAATTCACAGAGAATGCTGCAGGGAACAAGAGCCCTCTCTGAGGAGAAACACAAAATGCCTATCGCGCTGCACACGAAGGCACCAGACTCTCAAAATTCAGCCCAACGTCTCCGCAAACACCAAGGAGCATCTGGGCCAAAAATGATGCCAAAACGAAACCCCTATCGCCGTGAAGAGATCGTCAAAAACGCAGGTGAGGAGACGGAGCTCAAAGCGCGGCGGCCATCATGCTTAACGCGCGCTGCCGACTCCCTGGTACATGTGACTTCTGTTCAGCAGCTTTCCTTTGAAAATCCTGTCTTCTATCTTCAACCATGTTAATGAATTCTTTCTCTTCAGCCCGCAAACTAAAAGTCAAATTATTTCTATGAGCATATACTGTATCTATTGTCTGTGTAATATGGAAAAATTCTCCCTTGTATCCTGCATTTCTGTTACTATACACCTTATTCATATCTTTTCTAATAGGAATTTCTGAAAACACTAAATCCATATTTGAATAATAGTACTCCAACTTCCCCGTCACGTAAAAAAGACTTGTTAGAACACTACATGAAACACCATATGTTAAAGGAAGGTGATGATATGTCACCCCCTCTGAGACAGACGAAGGTAATTGCATGCACACATAACAGTCTCTCACATCCATCGTATTCCCATATTCATACAGCAATTTGGTAAAGACATTTAACGAGAAATCACTAATTGATTTATCATGATGATAAATGCTATCATCAACTTGATCATTGTTAATTTGAGGGGTTTCTTTAGTAACAGGATCCATTCTTTCACTAATCACATTATTAGTATTATTCTTGATATTAGTCACCATTAGAACAGGTACAAAGACAGTTAATATTAACCATATTAACATTAATACCAAAACACTACATAAGCAAGCTTTAATACATTTACGTTTAAAACTCGGTTCTTGATTTCCAATCACTATATCTTCTGCCATTTTTTATACTATAAAAAAATAAAAATAAAACCTAAAAACTTTCTAAAAATCTCTTGACAAACTTGTCCAAAAAACCACTGGAAAGATAGCGTATCCAACACTTCAAGAAGAAAGCTTCTTCTTTACCCCCTCTTTTTTTTTTTTTTTTTTACAAGAGTCTTCTTCAGATCATCTGGAACTTTCCAAATATTTTCACTGAATTTTGTTGCACCTTAATTTCTCACTGTTCTCTTTTAAGGCGGTTTTAATTTGCTTTCATCAATTTGCTCAGTACTAGTACCAGTTTCTCTTTCTATTTGATCTGTGCTTTTAATTACTTCCAAAAGTACATATGTCCATTCAGGAGCTCTGTATTTTCTGCTTGGGACTCTTATTCTCCTTGTTCTTCATACTGATTCTTCCTCTGATTCTGCTTGTTCAGTTTGACTTGATACTTCATTTATTTGTTCTGGCCTTCTCTTTTCAAGAGTGTATTTCAGTCTTTTTACTCCAATTGGCCAATTATCGCCCTTTTTCGCTCTCTTTGCTTGAACCACTTCTTCACCCTTACTTTCTGGTTCACAGACTCTTTTATTTAGTCCCTTTCTTTGTTGAACTTGCTCTTGATCTTCTGTATCTTCCCTTTCTACTTGCTCAACAGCAGTCTTACGAGACCCAGTAGCTGGTGCCCACTCTACTTGACTTGTGCTAGGCTGTTCATCATCATTTTGCTTGTCAGAATCTGTCACTCTAGATTCTTTAGCTTCACAACCTTCAGTTTCTGGTCTCTTGTTTTTATCTGCCAGTTGCTGCTCACCTTCTCGTTCAAGTGGACTTGGGACTCTTCTGGTATGGCTCGCATGGATCCAGTTTGGCAAGCCACCACACTTCACTGCTGTTGTTGTCACCAAAATAATCTGATAAGGTCCATGCCACCTGGGTTCTAAACTCGACTTCCTCACGTGTTTGACAAGAACCCACTCTCCTGGACTCAGATCATGTGCTTGATCCGGCTGTGTTGTGGTTGCAATTTCTCCAACCTGATGAGACACAGAACGCACCAGATCAGCCAATCCTTTGCAATATTCAAGCACTAGATCATCAGAAATATTCATCAGTTTGTTTGCTGGTACAATCGCTTGTCTCATGGCTACTTTTAGGCTCCCCTCATACAAATAGTGCGCGCAAACGTGCAAGTCGCCCCACATTCTCTCACTGCAATGCTCAAAAACAGAGGTTAGACCAGCTGTGGTTTTTCACGGCGTAGCCTTTTTATTCATATCATACCAACATTTAAAAGCTTGTAAGCGAAGTCCGTCAAAGGGCAGTTATGTATAACGCAAACATACATTTCATAGGAATCAAAGCAAGATGGGCGCTGAATACCCAAGTTCAATATCATATTTCACGTTCCCAGTAAATCCAGCACACATTGTTGTGCGATCCGCTGTGCGCAGTGTGCCAGCAGGCCCCGCCTTGCAACAGCCTCTCCACAGGTTGCACCCAGGGCGTCCATGCACCCTTCCTAAAGGTAATTTTCCGGCAAATCAATGGGACAACTTCACCACCTCTCCATCTCCTCCAACCCCAGAGGAGAACTACATATTTAAAAAACCACGGCCACGCATAGCGCATGCGCATTGGCTCACCGGGATACCTGAACACAGGTGTAATCCCCAAAAGTTCCAAAACCCGGCATCGCTGGGTAGGGCAGGAGAGTCCAGGGACCACCAGCAGGTCAGCCCCCCCCTCCCGCCTGCCCGGTGCCCACACAAATCATACCCCTTCAAGGGGGCAGTCCAGTCCCAGAATCAGAATCTTGTGTATCCCCCTTTATTATCTGCCAGGAACCCCGTCAGCTCGGGGGTGGGTGGGTGGTTCACGAGCGACAGCTGATCCTGGCCGGCACCAGGCGTGATGAAAGGGACAAAGAGGAAGGTTTGCATGGCGTGCTGGCTTAAATAGTCCCAAGGCAATGTCGCGCCTCTTGATGATGTCACCGGGTGACCTCCGTTTCCACTTCCTGTGCCAACTGGGAGGGGAGGGGGTGCTCCAGCCCGTAGCGCGACTTAGGGCACCCTTCCCCTAGTCGTGGTGGGCACCTGCTCATAGTGCACGCAAACGTGCAACTCGCCCCACATTCTCTCACTGCAATGCTCAAAAACAGAGGTTAGACCAGCTGTGGTTTTTCATGGTGTAGCCTTTTTATTCATATCATACCAACATTTAAAAGCTTGTAAGCGAAGTCCGTCAAAGGGCAGTTATGTATAACGCAAACATACATTTCATAGGAATCAAAGCAAGATGGGCGCTGAATACCCAAGTTCAATATCATATTTCACGTTCCCAGTAAATCCAGCACACATTGTTGTGCGATCCGCTGTGCGCAGTGTGCCAGCAGGCCCCGCCTTGCAACAGCCTCTCCACAGGTTGCACCCAGGGCGTCCATGCACCCTTCCTATAGGTAATTTTCCGGCAAATCAATGGGACAACTTCACCACCTCTCCATCTCCTCCAACCACAGAGGAGAACTACATATTTAAAAAACCAAGGCCACGCATAGCGCATGTGCATTGGCCCACCGGGATACCTGAACACAGGTGTAATCCCCAAAAGTTCCAAAACCCGGCATCGCGGGTAGGGCAGGAGAGTCCAGGGACCACCAGTAGGTCAGCCCCACCTCCCGCCTGCCCGGTGCCCACACAAATCATACCCCTTCAAGGGGGCAGTCCAGTCCCAGAATCAGAATCCTGTGTATCCCCCTTTATTATCTGCCAGGGACCCCGCCACAGGGCGAGGAGCTTACTGGCGCTCTCGCCCTCCCCCTAACCATACTGTCCGAACTTGCCACAGATCCCAGAACCGTCTGACAGAATCTCAGGACAGAGTGACTGGACTCTAATTTAATTAGCTAGAATCCTCACGCCGAGAGCTACTTAGCCACCCCACCATGGCCTGAAACCCCCACCAAAATAGTGTTGTTTCTGCAAGCCTCTTCTGACTAATTTCTTACTGAGGGTGATGCAACTTATAGTCACCTAAGTGACTGCCTCCCAAGAGAGGATTTGGAGATACCCCCCTGCCTTAGCCCTTTTTATTCCACATCCTCCCCTTTCAAACCGTTGGTCATCAGGCAGAGGCTTCATCAATAATCACCCTACAGACATGTAATAAATTACCTGAGCAAAAGACTGCTTTACATAAATACGTCTTGCCCACAAACCTCAGGAGCAGCACATCGCCCAGCGGCCCCTCTCAGTGCCCATTGCGTTGGGAAGGTCCCTGTTCACCCCATCTCCCTTTTCCACCCAAGGAAACCATGCCTGTCCAACACACCCCAGTGACCAGCTGTACTTCCACTATCCTCCATCCCAGAGGGAACTACCACCCCAGGACCCCTAACAAAAGATCGGCCCACCAGGGTGCAAACCCCCAAAAATCCTCCCTTCTCGGGTATGGCCGGAAAGTCTGGGACCACCAGCAGGTCAGCCCCCTCTCCCACCAGCCCGGTGCCCCAACCAGCTACTTACCGGCTGATGTCAGCCAATCGGCCCCTTTACCAGTGCCTCCCGGGAGCCGCCTAACACACCATCTATCGGGATGCATGTGTTGCGACCAACCTCCAGGCAGCTCCTATCCCAAAAGAAAGAAATCCATGGTACCACGGGTAGGACTGAAGGGGCTAAGACCCTAGCTGGTCAATCCTCTTTTTCCTCCAGCCAGCCCCGAGACCCCAACATCATTACCTGCTGACGTCAGCCATAGTCCACTTACCAACATGATACCTCCCTATGTTCTGAACCGTCTCAGCTATGCTGCCTATTCCATTTCCCCCTATGGACCCCCTTTTTCGCTGTGGCCCGGTACCAATGCCAGACCTTTACTGCTGTGGACTCTGCACTGCCGCCCCTAGAAGACCAACTCTCAGTTGTAGATATGCCTAATGCTTGTCGACCAGCCCTTGTTTATGCCAGGCCAGCTTGTACTCTGTGTGAGGTCCCAACGCACCCTTCACTTACTCCTGGGCTTCGACCCACTTCTCAGCCAACCCCTGAGACTCCTGGTAATGTACCATGGAGGCTCACATTCCTACCTCGTTATTGTAGGCCACTCTATCATGGAATGCTATCTCGCTTCCCAGCCATGTGCTTTTGAAACCTATGCATGCTAGATAACTGACACCTCCCATGCTTTACGGTCATCTCAAAGACTAACTTCTAGTCTTGGCCTTACCAGGCCGAATCTCTGAAGACGATTGCTACGGCCAATTGGCCCGCAGTGGCCATGCTCTGAGGGGAGGGGGTCACCCTGGCCAGAGGGTACTACATGATTGCACCACATTCAAGAATCCTGGCGCCCCATTATCGCCCCAATTCTGCAGGATGCAGAGAGCCGCCGGACTGTTCTCCATGCCCTTATGCACTTCGGGGTGATATATAATTCCCATTCCACCTACCCAGACCAAATGCCCTTAAAATACTGGTTTGCCTATGGAAGGGGTTACCCCCCACGTCCCAACGCCATCGATTTGGGCCTATCCTTTGTGCTAGATGGGGAGGACCCGCTCTTAAAAGGCCAGTCGTACAGGACCAGAAGGATGTTGTACCTCCTTAAACTAGAAGTGAACCTCATCTCTCAAAACCAGGTCGCTATTAGTGGCCCTATGCAGAACATTTCAATGCAGCCATCAAAACAGGGATGCTATAACCCTGCCTCTGTGTATTTAAATATCCCATGCCTATCTATGCCTTCCCATCTTACATCAATCATGGCATGCCAAAGACAGCAGTTTACATTAGCCTGATCATGACCCCTGAGACATGAAATTCGCAACACCGTTGTGGACTACACAATTTCCTGCCATTTCTGCTCGCTGGAGACTGATTTGAGCAGAAAATGTTTAACCGAAATACATTTGATGCTCAGTCTCATCATACCTTTTTTAAGTGAGGTGCGCTCTCATGAGAAAAATTCCACGTGAGGTACCCTATGCCAGGCCTCTACCACGCATGTCATCCATTAGCCGCGATGCTGTATCCCCATCTAAGCATATTTTCAAACTCCCGAGCTGACTATACTTGCGTCTCTGTCATGCACTGCTTATGACCTAGCATAACCAGCCGACATGGCACATCAATCGACAACCGTCTGCATTAGCACCCCCTTGAAAGCTATAGTACTTATTGGGTCGGTCTTAGAGGTGCTGTACCCCTATCCACATATTTTGATCCCCCGCGCTAGCTATACTTGTGTCTCCTAGCATGCACTGTGTACGCCTGATAATTGATTAGGGCCTGTAAGGCCAGCTCGTGAGAAGAAAAAAGGACCAGCCCTATTGAATGGCTCATCTCCATTCCGCCCAGCGCTAAGCGGTTGAGTCCTGCGAAGCCACGACATGGATGTTGTCTTAGTCATAGTCCCTTGACCACTGTCACCCTAGCACTACATCACCCCACTCCTCTTTCTTAAGGCACCGGGGCTTACCTGCCACATCCTTACATCCCTTACATCGCCCCCATGTCCCTTAATGTTCAGGGGGTTACCATCCCGTTCTTAATTAAGGACTTGCTTTGTGCCCGCCCAATCCCTTCACCCTCAAAACTGTCTGATACACCACCATCCTTGAGGCTCACTTTCCTCGAAGCAACGCACATACCTGCGAGCACCAATTCTTGTACAAACCTGGTAGCAGTGACCCATGCACTGCGATCTCTGTCCACCATACCGCCGACATCTTAGATACCCACAGCATCTCTGTGCGTGGCTGCAGGCATTGTTGATCGCTGTCTTAACTCCCACCTTCTTGGCCGCTGAAAATGTAGATGATGGTTGCATATCGGGAACCCGGCCTGCATGCCTATCTGTCCCATTACTCCGTGCCACTCCGACTACCATGCGAAGAACAAAAAGAATATAAACTGGTTAAAATAGAAAACACCAATACTGTTTTAATATAGCTTCAGTATTGCCGATCGGCTTATAAGTTTCCTTGGAGAAATTATGCAGTGTGCTTCTACACACGGTTCTGCAAAATGGGCTTAACAGTAACTCCCCCTGTTATGGGGCTAACGCCTGAAGCGCTACATACTGTGCAAGGGTCCTACGAAACGGCTTCCAAACCCATTTACCGTATCGTTTGTATAGGCCGTTCCCTCCCATCTGCACCCAGAGGTCGCCTTGCTCTATCCATCCTGTTTTTGAAAACGACCTAAAATATGGTTTTGGGCCATTTATCTTATGCGGCCCGCTATATCACGCTTCAAAACCCCTGATGCGCTGCCCCAAATGCAACTGGGCATCCAGGCCCTGAGCCACCCGCAACGTGCAGCCCTGTAACGCTGACCCTTTACGAATGCTGCTTCGTTGATACTGTTGTTAACTGGCAAGGTCAAATGATTTGTAAAAGAAAGAGTTAAGCTCCTGATGATTCGTCCAAAACCTGAAAATTTTTATGCTCAAACCGCTGCTCTGCAGTGTTTACCCAGTTGAAAAATTTAGCTCATGCCTCCCGGCATCGCAACCTGCGGCCCTGAGATAAGAACCCGGTACCCATCCATCATGCTTCTACCAGTTAGGGTTATTTGTGGGTTTAGGTCCAGGGGCATGGGGGAAAGGGGAATTAATGCCATCTAACTCTAAATCTGCCAGCAAAAGCAACATTACATTATAAAATGCCCATTTCTATAGAGAAAATTTACTTGCAGTAAGTCTACACGTGCAGCTTATGAATAGGTCCCACAGTGATTTGCCCAGAATCATGAGCTGGGACTCGAACCTGGTTCGCCAGTTTCACAATCGGCAACTCTGGCCGTTACACTGGGGCAGAATCATCATGAACGTACTGGTCGGGGTCGTAAACTCAAGCGGTTAGGAAATTTACAGAGTCAAAAACACTCTGATTTATATAGCACCAACTCGACCCGAAGGTACTGGACCGCTTCACCTGCGCATCCGTTACAAGAAGACATTCATTTAATGGAAGGCACGGGGAGATTGAGTGATTTGCCCCGACTCACAACAAGCCGAGCAGACACCGATGCTCGAACCCGGTTCCCTGGTTCCAAAGGCGGCCGCTCTGGCCGTAGGGCCACAACCTCTCCCCTCTCGAGCCAGGAGAGTGAAACCTGCTTAGGTAAACTGCTCTCATCTTCCTGGAGGGCACGTGCTTGACCAAACTTTTAGTCTCACGGCTCGCTCTACTGGCCGAAGTACTCCGCTTGTTTAATTTAACACTGCACGAGACAATTACATAACGTTTCGATAACATTTCCCTCTGGATCGTAAATCCACTGAACCCATACGAAATACCGGGAAAACTATGATACAGCATTTCCCGACCCTTGTCCATAGATAACCGCTACCTATCTTTTCCCATGAACCGAGAAACCCCTAACCCCAGGAATTGTAGATTACCACCAAGCCCACAGTTACTCTTCACTTCTTGTCTGTTCTTTCCAGCAAGGTGAGAATCTGAAATCGCGTGCATTACCTCACTAACAATTTAACCTCTTCCGCAGTGGCTACGCTGTGAGGCCCCTTCCTCATGCCTGATATCCGACAAGAAGATCTACCCGAATTACCTTGAAACAATGCTGACGAGCAAAGCAACGATATTCATGAGGATGTCTTGACGAGCGGCGAAACCGGATGCTCCGTGCACCACACGTACCCAGGATCTCCATCGCGGACACTCCTCTCCCTTGACGAGCGACGGCTGATCCTGGCCGGCACCAGGCGTGATGAAAGGGACAAAGAGGAAGGTTTGCATGGCGTGCTGGCTTAAATAGTCCCAAGGCTTTGTCGCGCCTCTTGATGACGTCACCGGGCAACCTCCGTTTCCACTTCCTGTGCCAACCGGGAGGGGAGGGGGTGCTCCAGCCCGTAGCGCGACTAAGGGCGCCCTTCCCCTAGTCGTGGTGGGCGCCTGCTCAGGAGGTTGACCCTCCACCACCCCTTTGGTTTTATAAGATACTTTTTTCACTTTTATATTTCAATGAATTTTTCATTTTGCTACGAAACAATATACTAGTAAGATATTTTTACAAAAAATAAGGCTCACACCAAATGTCCCTAATCATGACTGAGCAAAGTAGTTAAACTTCAGACAAAAAAGACCCCACTCCCCCACTGCAACCACCCATCGAATGGAATATTAAACATTCTCTGCTAAATCCGAGCTGGCACCATTGCCGAGCACAGAGTTTTAATAACAAACATTTGTTCAAAAGCTTGACTCAATGTCTGCTTAATATCTGCCAGATACACAGAATAATCAAGGTCCTCTTTTGAAAGCAAGGGAGGCTGCATTAAAATGCTGAGCATCAGGCATGGCGTCTGAATGCAGGAAATGGAGAAAGGCATGGGGGCATATTAGCAAGACCCACGTTAGAATTATCGCCGTTTTAGCGGCAGGAAACTGCCGCTAAAACGGCGATAATGGGCTTGCTAATAAGCATTATAGAATTCCAATAGAAGCCCAGGTTAGATGTGCAGGACATCTAACCTGGGCTTCTATTGAATTCCATAACGCATATTAGCAAGCCCATTATCGCCGTTTTAGCGGCAGTTTCCTGCCGCTAAAACGGCGATAATTTTAACGTGGGTCTTGCTAATATGCCCCTGAATCTTTTCGGAAACAAAGATGTTTTATTTTCAGAGCTGCCTTTATTTTCCGCTCTTGATGGCTGTCGTCACGTCCACCGCCACTTTTTCCCGTTTATTCTTTTTACAAAAAAAATCAGAGGCACTTCAGAAGTTTGGTGCTGCATCTTTGATAGGAACAATGGAATACGGGCAAAGAAATTAACCAGGAAAGTGCTTTCTTAATGAAGAGAAAATTATGCAGCTGTATCGTTTGTATAGGCCGTTCCCTCCCTTCTGCACCCAGCGGTCGCCTTGCTCTATCCATCCTGTTTTTGAAAACGACCTAAAATATGGTTTTGGGCCATTTATCTTATGCGGCCCGCTATATCACGCTTCAAAACCCCTGATGCGCTGCCCCAAATGCAACTGGGCATCCAGGCCCTGAGCCACCCGCAACGTGCAGCCCTGTAACGCTGACCCTTTACGAATGCTGCTTCGTTGATACTGTTGTTAACTGGCAAGGTCAAATGATTTGTAAAAGAAAGAGTTAAGCTCCTGATGATTCGTCCAAAACCTGAAATTTTTTATGCTCAAACCGCTGCTCTGCAGTGTTTACCCAGTTGAAAAATTTAGCTCATGCCTCCCGCCATCGCAACCTGCGGCCCTGAGATAAGAACCCGGTACCCATCCATCATGCTTCTACCAGTTAGGGTTATTTGTGGGTTTAGGTCCAGGGGCATGGGGGAAAGGGGAATTAATGCCATCTAACTCTAAATCTGCCAGCAAAAGCAACATTACATTATAAAATGCCCATTTCTATAGAGAAAATTTACTTGCAGTAAGTCTACACGTGCAGCTTATGAATAGGTCCCACAGTGATTTGCCCAGAATCATGAGCTGTTGACAGAGGCTGGGACTCGAACCTGGTTCGCCAGTTTCACAATCGGCAACTCTGGCCGTTACACTGGGGCAGAATCATCATGAACGTACTGGTCGGGGTCGTAAACTCAAGCGGTTAGAAAATTTACAGAGTCAAAAACACTCTGATTTATATAGCACCAACTCGACCCGAAGGTACTGGACCGCTTCACCTGCGCATCCGTTACAAGAAAACATTCATTTAATGGAAGGCACGGGGAGATTGAGTGATTTGCCCCGACTCACAACAAGCCGAGCAGACACCGATGCTCGAACCCGGTTCCCTAGTTCCAAAGGCGGCCACTCTGGCCGTAGGGCCACAACCTCTCCCCTCTCGGGCCAGGAGATAGAAACCTGCTTAGGTAAACTGCTCTCATCTTCCTGGAGGGCACGTGCTTGACCAAACTTTTAGTCTCACGGCTCGCTCTACTGGCCGAAGTACTCCGCTTGTTTAATTTAACACTGCACGAGACAATTACATAACGTTTCGATAACATTTCCCTCTGGATCGTAAATCCACTGAACCCATACGAAATACCGGGAAAACTATGATACAGCATTTCCCGACCCTTGTCCATAGATAACCGCTACCTATCTTTTCCCATGAACCGAGAAACCCCTAACTCCAGGAATTGTAGATTACCACCAAGCCCACAGTTACTCTTCACTTCTTGTCTGTTCTTTCCAGCAAGGTGAGAATCTGAAATCGCGTGCATTACCTCACTTACAATTTAACCTCTTACGCAGTGGCTACGCTGTGAGGCCCCTTCCTCATGCCTGATATCCGACAAGAAGATCTACCCGAATTACCTTGAAACAATGCTGACGAGCAAAGCAACGATATTCATGAGGATTTCTTGAAGAGCGGCGAAACCGGATGCTCCGGGCACCACACGTACCCAGGATCTCCATCGCGGACACTCCTCTCCCTTGACGAGCGACGGCTGATCCTGGCCGGCACCAGGCGTGATGAAAGGGACAAAGAGGAAGGTTTGCATGGCGTGCTGGCTTAAATAGTCCCAAGGCTTTGTCGCGCCTCTTGATGACGTCACCGGGCAACCTCCGTTTCCACTTCCTGTGCCAACCGGGAGGGGAGGGGGTGCTCCAGCCCGTAGCGCGACTAAGGGCGCCCTTCCCCTAGTGGTGGTGGGCGCCTGCTCAGGAGGTTGACCCTCCACCACCCCTTTGGTTTTATAAGATACTTTTTTCACTTTTATATTTCAATGAATTTTTCATTTTGCTACGAAACAATATACTAATAAGATATTTTTACAAAAAATAAGGCTCACACCAAATGTCCCTAATCATGACTGAGCAAAGTAGTTAAACTTCAGACAAAAAAGACCCCACTCCCCCACTGCAGCCACCCATCGAATGGAATATTAAACATTCTCTGCTAAATCCGAGCTGGCACCATTGCCGAGCACAGAGTTTTAATAACAAACATTTGTTCAAAAGCTTGACTCAATGTCTGCTTAATATCTGCCAGATACACAGAATAATCAAGGTCCTCTTTTGAAAGCAAGGGAGGCTGCATTAAAATGCTGAGCATCAGGCATGGCGTCTGAATGCAGGAAATGGAGAAAGGCTGAATCTTTTCGGAAACAAAGATGTTTTATTTTCAGAGCTGCCTTTATTTTCCGCTCTTGATGGCTGTCGTCACGTCCACCGCCACTTTTTCCCGTTTATTCTTTTTACAAAAAAAATCAGAGGCACTTCAGAAGTTTGGTGCTGCATCTTTGATAGGAACAATGGAATACGGGCAGAGAAATTAACCAGGAAAGTGCTTTCTTAATGAAGAGAAAATTATGCAGCTGTGGAAGCACACATGAAAGTGTAAATCAGGGGCCCAGATAAGAAGAGCTTTGTGTGCCTGGAAACGATTCGCTCATCAGGAAATCCAAGGGATGTCGTTTGCGCTTTGTAGCAGGCATTGGTATGCTTAATCCGCTTTGTTTGTCACCTGTTTCAGTGTGATTACTTCGCTTTGATGCACATTTTTTCTTTTATCAGGCATAGTAAACAATCGTAATTTATTTATGCTGTATAGCTGACATCGCTTTCACCTCTGTTTCTGTCTTGATCT
Organism: Calotriton arnoldi; assembly: GCA_963921515.1. Taxonomy (NCBI): domain Eukaryota; kingdom Metazoa; phylum Chordata; class Amphibia; order Caudata; family Salamandridae; genus Calotriton; species Calotriton arnoldi. The sequence goes on along the minus strand of CAWUFW010005221.1, from coordinate 834,092 downwards.
TTTTTTTCTAATTCCCTTCCCCCTCGACTCAGCTCACAACAAAGTCATCTTTGGAAATTCTAAAATGCTGTGTAAACATCGATTGGCCCGTTTCTTTTTTCTTAATTCCCTTTTAACTCACGCAGGAAGTTCAGAGATTTATTTGGGGCCGGGGTATCAAACTGGAGCAGGGCCCTTTATAGTACAAGGAAGGGGCAACAGGTTTTCAAGAGCATAATGGGCGTTGCCAGGGACGACTGGTGTTCAAGAGCAAAAGGGGAGTTTCCCTGCCAAAAATGGGGAGGAGGGTGTAGAGGGTACTCAGTAACACGCAGACACAGTGTTAGGGTATCTAGAACTTCCCCAGGGCACGTGCGCCCGGACCCTTTTATTAGCAGGGTCACATGTCCTGGGACACCTGTGATGGATGGGTATGGGGTGGTAATGTAAGCCAGCCCTCTGGGAGTGGCGGATACAAACCAACAATTAGGATCACTAGAACAGTGACCAGCTGGTCACTACGTTCCTCCCAAACTTTATTAACAATGGAACGACAAGTCCACCCTGTGGGAGAGAACAAAACAACAACTGAAAACTCCACAGAGTCTATTCGGCTGCTTCCCAGACAGGATGAGTGTACAATTGCAGCTGCAATCACCAGTTCTAATTGGCACAGCTCAGAGGTGCACTGTAGATCCTGCCCAACCGGAACTCAATGCGTGGAAGTCTATAAACAATGTCTATATACACGATTTACTGTGACGGTGCATGTGGAGTGATAGTAAAGTCAGTGGATATTACATTTTCAAAATACGTCCTGGCTCCATGAACATCAAGCCTCCTAAGACGGATGACATCCTGGTCATTGTTGATGAGTCTTCCTCAGATGCTGCAGTGCTTCCAGTAGCATGATGGTGGAGTAATTTCCCACATCCTTCTCTCACCAGGATTCCCCTCTCATACTAGGATTCCCCTCTCATGGGATTCCCCTGAGATCCTCTTCACCAGGCTTCAACGGGACTGTGTGGACTTCGCTGTGTCGCTCCAACGCCGTACTATAGGCCCCTGGAGGAATCGCTACGAGTCCCGCCTTCAATTCACTTGATCCGCCTTGAGGATAGTTGTTTCCATATCGTGCTACTCCTGCCACTCAGACTCTGGTGTACCGGCATTGACAGGACAGTCTTTGGAGGAACCAGCTTCCGACAAAAGATCTTCTTGCTTCCTGGGACCTGCAGGGAAGCTGCTGCAAACGCATCTTTCATGTTGGGATTCCGCTCTCACCGGAAATCCCTGAGGCCTTTCTCCTGGACCTCCATGGTCTGGTGTGGATTGGTCGGATCCTCTTATAGACCTCCATGACCAAGGTCACTCAGGACATCCTAGCAGGACCACAATCCAATCTCATGTGTGACCCCAAAGGTAGATGGTACAAATGATCCAGCTTGCTCTCTTCCGCGGGCTTCAGGTTTGTTTGGTGTCACCGAAGACTTCTAGGCAGCCAGTCTCCCATGGTGCTGCGTATACATCTGGGTGTTGCATAGGTGCAGTTCTTCACTCAAGATGTCCAACAGATCTGGATTTTTTCTTGGAGATGCACTTGAACTCTACAACACTCACAGTATGTGGTGTGCCTGGTGTCTATCACACACTCCTCTCTTCTTCTTTCTTTGGACTCATTACGCAGTGGCCTCGTGCCACACTTCTTCCTTTTCCTCTTCTTTCACTTCACGACGCGGTCTGGTCCCATCTTGTCTTTCTCTTCTTCTTTTCTGATCAGGCCTCTCCATGTGACGTGCACTTCACATGGTTCTCCCTGGCCGTGTCCTACCCCTAGGACAATGCTTTCTCCTCGTCCAGAGACCAGACCTCTCGTTGTTACCTTCTCCATTTCACGACCTCTCCTGGGTCTTCTTCCTTCGACTTCTCGCAAATTCTCTCCGACCTCTCACAGGTCTTCTTTTCTGACCTCTCACAGGACTTCGTCTCAAACCTCACACAAGTCATCTTCTCAGACCTCTCACAGGTCATCTTCTCAGACCTCTCACAGGTCATCTTCTCAGACCTCTCACAGGTCATCTTCTCCGACCTCTCACAGGTCATCTTCTTCGACCTCTCACAGGTCTCTTCTTCAAACTCTCGCAGGTCTCTTCTTCGACCTCTCGCAGGTCTCCTCTTCACTTGAAGACGCACTCCTTACACCTCAAGGCTACACCGTCGTGGCACTCTTCAGCCTCTACTCAGGTAGGCTTTGCATGGTCTGCCACTCCCTGTGACAACCTGGGCCTCTTCCTCGCAGGGCTCTAACCCTCGGGCTCCTGTCTGTACTGTCAATTCCTCTGACACAGTCTTCGGGGCACTTCTGACTTTTGCACCCTCAACCCGGGAAGTTTCATTTCCGCGGGGACATTCACCCAGACCGCTCACTCATACAGCAATCGCCTATGGCCTCAATTCTGTATGGCTGTATGGTGAGTGTCCTCCAGCTGCAGCCACCACTTCTCTGTCCATTGTCCTTTTTCTCATTTTCTTTTTTTTTTAGCAGATTGTGGTGCCTCGCGCAATCGCTAGGTGGTGCTGCTGCCACCATCTTCATACATATGCCGCTGCGGGAGATGCACAACACCGGTGCGTCAGGATGGACTCCCTCTGCTAGGCCCACCAGTCATGCAGGTAAGCCTCGTTGCTACCTGAAGTGCGAGGGCCACTGTAACTATGTTCCTGGGGCGGCGTTTCTTATTTTCTCCTTGCTCCAGAGCAACAAGCCACTCTCTCGCACCGCCACTGTCCCTTCCACTCTGGCGGTCTCTATTTCACCCCAGGTGCATGGGTGCCCCGCACCGTGTGGGTGCGGCCTCGCCTCCAGCCCTGCACCTCCTACCTGCAGGGAAACACAGCCACCAGCAGTAGGCTTGCGTCGCCACAGGTCTCACTCCTGCAGTTGCTGCGGCCTTGGGTTAATCTGCAGCACTTCCTTCTCACCGGTGACAAGGCTGCATGCTCACTCTCGCTCTCGCTCTGCGCAGAAGACGGGCTTGTATACCTGCAGGCATCACAGCAGGTAGGGTCCACTTCACTTATGGGGGGTGGGGGCACCATGACTCGCACTCAATGCGTCCCCCTGGTCTCACCGTAACACTCCTGCCCAGACGTGCCGCTTCTTCCCCGCTGGCTCTCGCATATGCCTGGCGGGTGCTCACCATCATCGTGCTTGCAGAGAACATCTGCACCGGCCAGGCCATTCATCGTGAGACGCCAGCTTACCCTGAACGGCATTCTCCCCCTAGTTGGTCGTCATGGCAGAGGCTGCAGGGCCTTTAACTTACTGGCGGCATCGGCCTAGCTTCTTCCCAGCTGCACTCTCCTTTCAGTCCCTCACAGGTGCTGGGTGGGGGTCCACCACACTGCAGGCTTCTGGGGCAGGCTCTTCTGGCGCAGACTCACAGCCATACACCACTGCAGGGTCGTGCATAAGCAGGCATCAACTTCCTCACCTACCTCTTGCAGCATTTTAGTGGGGAAGCTACACTTTCCCCCCACGCCAAACTTCAAGGCTGCTGCACGCACGGGTACAACCCGCTTGTCGCCAATGTAAAGGGTTGGGGACCTAGGCCCCCATACGGTACTAAGTAACACGCAGACACAGTGTTAGGGTGTCTAGAACTGGCCCACGGCACGTGCGCCTGGCCCCTTTTATTAGGAGGGTCACATGTCCTGTGACACCTGTGATGGATGGGCGTGGGGTGGTAATGTAAGCCATCCTCGGGGAGTGGCTGGTACAAACCAACAATTAGGAACATTAGAACAGTGACCAGCCAGTCAATACAGAAGGGAAGCAGCCTAGCTCGTGATAAAGCAGCTTTGATTGTGGGGTTTTTGGGTGAGGGATTAGTGGTAGGATTAGAGAGCCCTGTGCATCTGTCAGGTGAGGAAAGCCCTCGCCCTGCAGGCACATGCCGGAGCTCAGACATCACTTTGATGGGTGTGGGAAGGTTCAGCAGTAAAAAATATGCTTGCATTTGGGCGTTTAATCTGTGGCCCAAGATGGGGTCAGAAGAACACCATACTTGTAATGGGCTGGGGTGGAGCAGGCTTATGAGGAAAAGGAATGAGTAGGTGGTAGCCACCAAAGTTTGGGCTCCTTCTTTACTCTTGCCCAATGTTGATTTTGAGTTTGATGCCAAGGGGCAGGCTGGAGGAAGAGTGCGGCATCTCGAGACTTTAAGTTTCGGTTTTACCGGCGAAGTGCAGTCAAAGAGCACGTTGTATTGTTGCTGATGAAAAGCTGTAGTGGAGGAGGAGCCTTGAGAGAGCAGCTCTTCCAGCTGAACGGGCTCACTAGTGAGTGGAAATCTAACATTATTTATTTTGTAAACAACCCTCCCTATATCAAGATGCACTGCTTTTTCAGTGCTTCTGCGTGCCCCCGTGCGCCTGTATTAGAAGCATTTAGGCTTACTTTTATAAAAAAGGCACTGCACATTTTTTCCCCAGTGATTGAATTTCTTCTTGGGATATGTATAAAACATAATCGAGGTTCCGTAAAAACGACTCATTCTTCTGCTGCTCCCCCGGCTTAGACGGCTTGATCCTGGTCGTGTTCCTGTTATCTTTATCTTTCGCTGCATACTGATCCGAACCGGGTTCCCCAGTTTCAAAGGCCACATCTCTTCCTAAAATTATTGTGCATTTGTTTGTTTTATACACAGAGGCCTCCATTGGACTCTGGCTTGCATGTGTAACAATTAGGGCCTTCTAGGTGCTAGACCTCTTCTATGACTGCTTTTGCATAACGTTGTTCAACGCACTGATTACAAATTAGACCTGAAGTAGCACTTTACATGAACACCAGTTACATATAACATGTTTTCGTTATAGGCATGGGAAGACTGAGTGATTGAGCCCAGAATCACAGGACATTGGGCAGCGCCGGGCCTCGAACCTGATCTCCCCAGCTCTAATTCAACATTCCCCAGCTCTAAAGTCAACAGCGCTGACTGTTACGCCACATCCGCCCTCCTGTGATTCTGTGTCGATGTTTTATGCTGTTTGCAGTCTCCCTGTCTACCTTGATTTAGACAAGTGCAACTAATTTCCGGCTGATAAGCAAATACATAACAAATCTGGGAACCACTTTAGGGACAAGCCTTGCTTTTATATTTAATTTTCTTGCTCAAACTCAGTACTGTAACTAGAGCTCAGTCCAAATAATAAAATTAGAAAGAAAGCCACACAGGATGCTTATGGATTTAATCTGCTCTTCCATATAGCGTGCGCTCGGTCCAAGTGCATTCCAGTGCTTCACAACTAACCCTGGGCAAAGTACTACGCTACGCTCGCGTAGTTTGCGAAGTTTGCGCTACTTCGCACTACACAAATTGCACGTAGCACAGTGCAAACACGCGTAGCGTAGCGGTCATTTTTTGCTTGCTCGCGATCCTCAACGTCAAGTTGGCGACCGCAAGCGAGCAAAATGACATCCCGGCGAGACTTTCTCCTCGTTCGCGATCAGCAACATCAAGTTGCTGATCGCGAGCGTGGAAAATAAACCTCCCGGCGAGATTCTCAACGCGGGGAGGTCAGGTTTCTCATTGCGAGTGGTCGCGTATGCTCGCGACCGCTCATGATGAGAAACTACCAGTCCACGTTGAGAAAGCTGCCGCTCGAGTACAAATCTACTCGAGCGGCAGAAAACGACCGCTTGCACTGTGCAAGATGCCGTTTGCAATGATTGCACAGTGCGGACAAGCATCCGGCACTGTGCAATCATCGCGAACAGCATTTCCTACCGCACTACGCAGTTCGCGTAGTGCTACGCGTAGCTCGCGTAGTGCAAAGTGCACTTCGCGTAGCTACGCGTAGCGCTACTACGCGAACTACGCCCAGGATTATTCACAACACAACTACACTGGTTTAACACGAGTGCCGAACATCACATTTTAAACATGTGTTCAAACTGTTTACCATGGGGTGTACAGCGCTTTATCTAGCATCATGAGATTATGAGCTGAGGCCAATCAAGTTTTTAATAGTTTGTTTCAAAAGAACTTGAATTTAGTTTCTTTGCACATTAGGTAGGCCAGAGGCCAGTAGCAGATAACCTTTTTTAGACGCATATGCAGCTAGATATTTTCTTCTATTACTTATTCTTTGTACACCTAGAAAGTTTGCCCCCTCCATTTTCAAATTTCACCAGCCTCCACTGGGCCCTGTTTCAAAGTTTAAAAAGTATGTTATGTGAGGAAAGAGAGAATGTGGCAGGTGCAGTATATGGAGTCCAAAGGCGGCCTATCATTATGGGCATGGCGGAGGTCCATTTTCCCACCTCCTTTTTCAAAGATGTGTGTCTGTCAGGCTGAGGAAAAGGTCAGCCTGACAGACATTCATTATGGCAGGGTCAGCCAGCCGGGTGCTTTACATGCGCTACTTACACAGACGCCTAAAGATAAACCCAGACTCAGCTGCGCCTACTGCAGATCTATCTGGCTCCTTTTTAAACTCTTCTCTCGCAAGCATCTTCCATTTAAGACCAGGTCTGAAGAATGCCTCTGAGAGCTTAGGCCTAAGGGCTCATACTGTAGAAGTTTTTAAAGCTCTATAAATTCTCTTGTTCAATGTGTCAGGTTTGCATTACAAAATGGATGATCCAGCATGGGGGAGTTTCATTTATTCATTTCATATAATTATGTTACAGTAAGCTAGGGTTGTGAAACCAGCCCATAGGTCAGGGTTTCTTACCTTTAGCACTAAAGCACCTTCATCTAGAGCTGATTGCCCTTCTTGCAATCTCCTAATTTGGCTGAAAATATCTCTAAATTGCTCCATTAAAAATTAAGAGATTGATAGCACAGATATTTTAGAATTCAACATCCGGGGAATGAATGGTCTTAAAATGAACCTTTATAACATTTACAACCTTACAACACCTAGGAACAAATAATCACCTATGCTCCACATCTTAGACCATTATATATCCAATTCAGGTTTAAGCACACCCATATTGCTAGCTGGATACTTTAATGTTACAAACTAACCTTTAACAGTGCTTAATTTTTAAAAGGTAACTGCCATTGCAGTTTTCCCCACCCATTGCCCCCGTCATCGCTGCCAATGACAGTACCAACATAACTACTAATCATCACACTCTGACAAGTGTGACAGTTCAGACTATTCCAGGCCGTCCAAAGCTATAAGAATGGTGTGGGTGGCAAGTATTATTCATTGTTAATGTCTATTGAATTATTAAACACAGGTGTGCTCATCTCAAAATTAGACAGACAGTACCACCATCTGGTGGACTGTCACTAGTGCTGGAGCTCAGCACCGGAAACCATCAGCTCAAATTAAGCACTGGCTGGACTGCATGGATTCTGTAACAGATCTGAAGGATGAAGCCAGTGGTATCCAAAGACTGGATGTGGATCCCATTAAATCTTGGTGTTAGAAATGAGAGTCTCTAGTTGGCAGTGGTTCGCACCTTTGTCCAAGTAGGGACCCTTCTTCCTAGTCAGGGTAAGGGAGTTACACTCCTAAAGTAAGCCCTGTTCACCCCCTTGGTAGCTTGGCACGAGCAGTCAGTCTTATCTCAGAGGCAGTGTGTAAAGCATTTGCACATAACCAACAGTAATACAGTGAAACACTACAAAAGAACACCACACCAGTTTAGAAAAATATCCAATATTTTTATATATCCAAAACAAGACTAAAATGATAAATATCCAACATACAGTTGCTTAAAAATTTGAAAACACAGTTCTTCCGAGTCTGTAGCTCCGTCCGGGGCTATCGCGGTGCTGTAAACAACAGAATCCAACAGTTCTGTCTGACCGCATCGGTCAGGTGCATCGACCGACTCGTAAACAGTACCTTCTGTGTTGTGGCCGACATGTTGGTGCGGGCCGGTCATGGCAATCGTCGCAGTTGCGATGCGAAACATAGCGGTGCGGCGTGCAGTGCCCTCAACAGATCACGGTGCAGGTGACAGAGCCGGTTGCGGGGAGCTGGCCTTGGTCGCTCTGGACAGCGTTGTGGGATGGGGCGGTGCATCGTGAGGCTTATGGGCAGTGCCCCCACACCATGGTGCAGTCACGGAAGTCGTGGTCAGCATGCAATGACGGCGTTGGTGAGAACAGGATGGCGAAGTGAAGCAAGGCGAGGCGGTGCGGAGTGCGGTGCCCACAGGTCACGGTTCAAGCAGCGGCTCAGTGGTGGCGGCGCCGGTTGTCGCTGTCGGTGAGACCAAGGTTGCGGTGTGAAATGCGGACGATGTTGGTTGCTTTTCTCTTCTCTGTGGCAACTGAACCAACGGTTCCAGAAGCGGTACCCAGAGGTTAGTGAAGTCTTTGCAGTCCCTGAGACTTCAGAACAGGGGGCAAGCTCTACTTCAAGCCCTTGGAGATACTCAGCACAAGTAAAGAAAGTTCAGTCCAGTCCTTTCACTGCCCAAGGCAGAAGCAGCAACTGCAGGCCAACCCAACAAAGCAACAACACAGCAAAGGGGCAGTACTCCTCCTGGCAGCTCTTCCAGCTCTTCTTCTTGGCAGGTTCCTTGATTCCAGTGAGTTCTACAGTCCTGGGATCTGGGCCCCAATATTTATACTCAAAATTCCTTTGTACTCTCAGGCAGAGAGTGTCTGTGCTTAGTCAAAACCAGTTGTGTCCTCTCTGGCCCAGCTTCCTGGCAGGAGGTGGAGACATAATTGTTCAAGGCAGACCAGGCCCATTCAGGTGTAAGGAAATCTCCTCCCACTACTCTAAAGGCAGCCCAGGTCTATTCAGCCTTGCCCTGACTCATCCAGGAAAGGCAGGACACACTTCGACATCGCCCCCCCGTGACTGTCTGAAGAGAATGCGCATCCCAGCCCTTGTCACTCCAAAGCCAGACAGTCATCCACAAACCAGCAGAGGCACACTGGATGGCTAAGCAAGAAAACACCCACTCTCTATAAGTGGTATTTTCAAACACACAATATAAAAATCATCTTTACTAAAAGATGCATTTTTATATTCTGAGTTCAGGCATACTAAACTCCATCTTTCCATCTTGTCCCAATGGGAAGTTATGTTTATAAGGTGTTATAAATAAACTCCCATTCTATCCTATGGGACAGATAGCCTTTCAATAGTGGAAAACGAAATACACTGTCTTTCACTATCAGTGCTTGTGTGGGTGGCACAACCAGTGCTGCAGGCCCACTAGCAGCATTTGATTTACAGCCCTGGGCACACACAGTGCACTTTACTAGGGACTTACGAGTAAATCAAATATGCCAATCATGGAAACACCAATCCATAATACACTTTACAAAGAGAGCATATGCACTTTAGCACTGAATAGCAGTGGTAAAGTGCCCAGAGTCATAAAACCAACAAAACAGGCCAGGAAAATATAGGAGGAAGAAGCAAAAGGTTTGGGGATAACCCTGCCAAAAGGGCCATTTTCAACATTTGGTCATTAGTCACTATCAATCTGGCATCTATGGCTCTTTCTCATGGCCTATGGGCCTGCAATGGTCACTCTGTGTCTGACACACACAGGTCCTATACATACTTAAGAGCAGAATAGAATATATTATTTTAGACCTAGAGCTTTGGCATATACTCCTCGAGATGCCCAGATCAGATAGTGATCATAATGTGCTTCATCTAACAGTCAGAGAAGACATGATGTCAGAGCAATCATGCCTACTGAATTCTCTGATCATTGTTTAAACTTAGGGTACTACAGAAGGTCTGTAAATTGGCTTAAATTGTTTTCAAATCCTAACATCATTCAGCAGATTTATAATTTGTTCTAAAGTGTTTTAGCCCCTTATGTAGATTGTTCTATCAGTGACATTCCAACTGTGCAGTTACATCTTCCATTTTTTAAGAAACAGAAGAATCTTTGCGCAATGATTACCAAACCCCTAAACACTTATGCCAGCAAAACTACACCATTGTTTACAAATTAATGCCATAAGGCAAAAGCCCAATTGGTTACAACTATCAAATCATGAAATATCATAGCTATGAGAGGGGCCAGGAACATCTACACAATCATAGTGGCCAATTGCAAACCGAATTGGAATGATGCTAACTGGCAGGATCTTTTAGATGCAGGAAAACAAAGGGACAGTACTTCCTTCTAGCATATTATATCACAAAGGTGCTTGGCCAGTAATAATATCACTGAACCTTTTATTCAATCACACTCTTGAGAAAACCTTTTTGCCACACTTTATACCAACATAAATACTGATCGTACTCCTATACTCCATGAATTGCAACACAGAATCTCTGAACCTTTAGACTTCTCCATGTCAGATACCATCAAAGCGATTGAGTCTCTGAAACCAGGCAAAGCCTTGACAAAGTTCTAGGGGATCTGTATCGTAGAGAGGTTTCTATTTGAGTCCTTATGCTAACTGTCTTTCCAACAGTATAATTTCTGGCACCAGCGTTAAGGATTCCTGGTGTGGGACAGAAATAATCCCTATTTTCATAAAGGGCAATCAGTCTGAGTCAGAGAGCTATAGACGCATCAGCTGAATTGATAACTTGAAAAAAAGATCTTTTGTCGACAAGTATTGGATAAACTGTTGGGCTGGATGGATGAGACCCAGGTATTATCTCCCTTGCCAGTCGGCTTTAGGGCAAAATAAATCATGGTTGATCAAGTTTTTTTGACTATCCTTAATCACATGGAAACATAGAAGGCTCAATAAGGAACATCTATATGTAGCCTTTGTTGACTTAAGGCAGCATTCGATCTTGTCTCCAGGCAAAGGCTGTGGAACACTCTGAAGTTAATGGGTGTACCAAGCCTCATACTGAACATTCTAACTAATGCTCCATGAGTATATTTATGTCCACGTCCAATGGGGCAAACAGGTTGAGCTTACAAAATTATTTCCTGTAGAAATAGGGGAATGGAAGAGCTGTGTTTCAGCCACTACTTTGTTCACGTTATATATTTACAATGCCGTCCAATTCCTCAATGAGTCTGTCCATGATAGTCCAAACTCGAGGGCACCTCCATCCCAGCCCTCCTTTTTGCGGATGAGACACTCCTTATTTCAAGAGCTCCTATTGGTCTTCAGAACTTAGTGGACACGTTTCTGGACTTCCGCAATTCACGAGGCCTACAGATTAACACCAGAAAAGCAAAAAATATGACCATTATTCCCCAAAAGTTATATAAGAGTTGTATTAGGATGGGGGAATCAAGCTACAGAAGGTTGATTATTTTGATTACTTAGGTGTTAGGTTTGATAGCTGTATGAGATGAAAACCTCATATTCAGTATGGAGCAAAGTTGAGCCATAGCTGTGTCGTGGTCATTAAGATGTGCAAACCTGCAACATCCAAATCCGCATTCCCGGCAATCTAAGTATATTGAGCCAAAGCCCAAACAGCATCTTTATATAAGGCAGAGATTTGGGGACTGGGGGATGTTAAAGATCTGTTCAGGAGAGAGGCAAACTTCCTTAAATCTCTGTTCAATTTGCCACAAAGCAGCCCAAGCCTGCCACTTTCCCAATATTTAGGCCTCAAATGGATATGGTCCATAGCTGTATTAAGACCACTAATTCTATGGATGAGACTGTGGGCAACCTCAGAGCTTATTTCTTATAGGAATGGTGTTTTTGAGGTTATTAAGCTCAGAAAAGGCAATAGTATATCATGGTGGAGTCAAACTTAACAAGTTAAAAGAGAATCATTTGTAGTATTGTGACACATGTCTTCATTTATAAGTACACACATTAATAAATTGAGACCATTTTGTATTAATACCATTGCAATTTCAGATGTCCACCCCAGTTATGTTGAAATTCGGGGTCTAACTTAACGTTGAGTGGTAATTGAAAATTCTCCTACTTCTGGTGGAAATAGAAATTTCAGAGGATAATTCACTAATATATCACCATAGGAGTAGAATGTTGGAGGACATTTACCTAGTATAAAGTAATACTCACCCAACTTTCCTTGGAACCATTGGCCCTTGATGCCCAAGGAAAAATTAATTCCACTCAAAAATTAGATCTTGCAAAGCCAAGTTATAAAATTATACAGAGATCTCAAGTTATCCCATGCTAGGGTTGAAAAACACATGTATTCTTTTTGTGCTGTTACATGCATTACAGTATTGCACAGTAGCGGCTCATGGAGGGAGTGCCGCGGGGCGGGGGAGGAGCAGGGTGGGGGGTAGTAAACTATGGCATACGGCCGAACAGAGGTAAGTAAACAAATAAATAAATAAAACGAATTTCATTGCGCGCGCTGCATTGCCAAATTCGATGCAGCGAGCGCAACGAAATTCGTTTTATTTATTTATTTGTATACTTACCTCTGTTCGGCCGTATGCCGTAGTTTACTACCCCCCACCCTGCTCCTCCCCCGCCCCACCGCCCCGTGGCACTCCCTCCACGAGCCGCTACTGGTATTGAGTTATACTCAAACCTAATATAGAACAACAGAAATTATGCCTTCTCCTTAAAAATATTTCCCATTGTGAAGTATTTATATCCATAAGGCTGTCCGATCTCGAATATCCCCCAATCTGAAACATGTTTCAAGAGGTTTTTTTAAAGGTTTTTCCTTTTAATTTTGATTTGTCAGCATGGTTCACTGCATGACCTTTTGATACAAATCGTTTAAAATATACATAGAGTGAACTTGGACTTCATCCACTGAAGTATTTATGTTCACTTCGTGCTATTTGCTTATTGGTGTATCATTCATCCTCCTATGAAGTATTTGCAGTGCATGAGAGACACTTTTACACCTCCAAAGTTCTGTGAATGATTACACATTAAATTCTTTATCTCATACATGCATTGCATACAGAAAATACAAAAATCAAACATTTTTTATTTTGTTTTCTCTTCAATTCAGCAGGCTTTTGTAAACATTTTAGTTTGCTAAAAATGCAAGCAAGCCAGCCTTATTAGCTTTTCCAGTGCTTGTTATGGTTTAATTTTCCTCTTGATGTTCACTCTCACTCTCATTGTTTCATAAGGCAGATACATCCTTTGCTTCCCTTGTCTCTATCAGCAGTACTATGAATGGGCTTGTCTGGGAGTGATAGAAAACACAATTGTTGGCCACAGAATCTGAAACAAGGAAGGGGTCAGCCTGATGTCTGGTTTTAGGAAGTAGGCCCTCTTTAGATAGAAGATAAAGCATATGCTAGAAAAATAGGTCCCATGTGAACGTACATTCTGATGCTATGATGAGTGTGTGGCTTTCAATGTGAAGTTCCTTTTCATCAACCCGTGAATCCAACTTGTTGACATTTCAGAGGGGAGTCCCTTGTGGACATTTTTAATACTGAGAGCTATTAGCCTTCCTCTTCATGCTCAGAAGTCAAACAACTTTTATGCTTGCCTGAATAACAAAATAGTGAGACACTTGCCTACATACTGCTTGGATTACCAAGGGTTACAGTCTTTCTCGTCACAGTCCTTAAAAGTTAATACAACATGAGCTCTGTCTCGATATGGGTACAGCTTTCACATATACTACTAAAACTAACGAAAGACCATTCCAATATACCTCTCCCTCACAGGTCATCATAAAAGCGTGTTTCTTCCTGGTATCCAAGCAAAAAACAATTAATATTCAATTCTTACTTATCGATAAATTCTAATAAGTTACTACCTCACTGTGGGGGGAGGGAGAACAGGACCGTGAAGGGTAGCACTTAGAGTAATGAAGTTTACTACGAACTAACTCATGCATCACCTCCTTGCCCATCTTCCCAATCCTTACAAAAATAGAATATACCAAAGCCAAGAGTAAAAAAAATTGCATTTAAAATATAAAAAAATGAAAGCAATATCAAGGTTCTATGCAACACCCACTGCATTTGGATTGGGTTTGATATTTAGTTATTTCACATACCAAGTCTAAACTGATGAACTACAAGAAGACAAAACTACATCCCCAAACATAATATATAGCAGGAGATGAAAATTAAGGAGAGGCTCATGCAACCGAAGCACATATGTCCTCAACAGAGGCAACCTGAAAAGCCTTGCATGAAGAGGAAATATCTGTAGTAGAACGGCCCTTGACTATAAAAGCATGTGTCAAACCAGCCTTCTGGTGATATAAAGATTTGGTGGCTTATTACCAAACCCCTATCGCCTCCACAATGTCACTTTTTGTGACGTTGTGGTGGCGATAGGGTCAGCGCCCTATTACCAAGGCAGTGTTAAACCACATAACGTGGCTAAAAGCCACTTTAAGTGGCTTAACGCTGCCTTGGTAATAGTGCCCCTTTCACGCTAAACTTAGCGTGAAAGGGGCGTAAAGTGGGTGTTGCGGTGGGCGTTCCACCGCAACACCCATTCACTTCGACGCTGCCACCTATTATCAAGAGAGGCGCTAATAGGTGGCAGCGCCGAACTAGGAAAATCCTGGTCTTAAGGTGGCGATACGAGGAGAAATGCTTCATTTCTCCTCGTTGTTGCTTTTTCTATGTGTGCTGCCTTGTGCAGCACACATGGAAAAAGCAAAATGCCAAGGTATGTTTATGTACAGGAAGGTGTCCCTTCCTGTACATAAACAAACCTTTTTTTAAAATGCCATTTTGTAACTTACATGTGTGCTGCATGAAGCAGCACACATGTAGGTTACAAAATGGCATTTTAGGTTTGTTTATGTACAGGAAGGGACACCTTCCTGTACATAAACAAACCTCCCTGCTCGCAGACACCCTTGCACTCTGGTGCAAGGGTGCCTGCATTGGCGTTAAATCGTGAGACTTAGCGCCATCGCAGGGGGAAACGCCAGGCTGCACCATATCCTTGGTAATATGGTGCAGCCTTGCGTTTCCAAAGTGGCGATGAGAGGCATTAAGCCAAGGAGGCTAACGCCTCTCACCGCCACTTCCTAGATGATATGCCCCATAGTCATTCTGATCATCTGCTTAAAGTAGCTGTACATAGGCGATGACCCACATTGACCAATCTAAAGTGAGAAAAATGAAATCTATCCAGGGGAACAAAGAAGTCCTATCCCGACAAACAGACAAAGCCCTGTGAAGGTCAAGACAATCAACTAATTTCATGTCCCGAAGGAGAGGAAGGAAAAGCACAGGGAGGACCAAATCTTGGAAAAGGTAGAAAGAAGAAACTGCCTTAGGGAAAAAAGGGGGGTCAGGTTTTAGTACCATGTTGTCAGGAAAGAACCTAATGAATGGATCATGTCAAAGCAAGGCTCCCATTTCCCCAATCTTCATCAACTGGACATGTCCAGAAAAGCTTTAAAGTGAAAAAATTCAAGGAAACAGGCTGAAAAGTTTCCAAAGGGCCCTCTGGAAGATGTTAAGTATTAAGGGGAGGTCCCAAGGTTGGACTCTATCAAAATACACTTTTCAGAAGTCAGGAAGCCAAAACATCAAAAGCAAAAATTCTATTTCCCTTCAAAGCTCTAAGTGCAGTTTGGCTACATAACATAGACACAGTGGGACATCAAATAAAACCATCCATTTAAAATTCAAGAATGTTACTCCCTTCTCTAGAAATGGCTTGAAGACCCCTAGAGTCACACCAGGAATGGAACTGCTCCCAATGTCTCACATATACTTGGAGAGTTCTCTGTCTGCCAGCTTAAGCAGGAGAGGAAACTATGGTCTCTGATACAAAGCTGGAGCTCAAAAGAGAAAAAGGGGAAATGCATACAGTAGGCCTTTGGAACATCGAAGCATCATTGCATCTACCCTTCAAAATTCTGGAAATGGAAAGAAAGAGCAGAGTCTGGAAAGAAGAGAATTCTGTGAAGCGGCAAAGAGATCCAGTCATTGTGTTCTGAGCCTCTCCTGAATGTATAGCTACAAACAAAAATATAGTAACAAAGGTCACTGATGATGGAAAGATCTGACTCAGCAGTAAGCATATTTATTTTCCATCCCTGGAAGATAAATTGCTTACAGAGAAAGGAGATTTTACACTGCCCAAATTCCTGTCAGTCCCAAAACAATGATACATCCTAGATGGTTTATGTAGGAATGGGTGACCTGGTTCTCTGTATGGATCTAGAGAGCATTGTTCTGAAATATCGGGGCAAAGATATAAGAGCTTTGAATTTTCAGTCAACACCTTCCAGTTGGTGGACGTTTCTCACTCAGTCTCAGACCAATGACTGGGAACTGAATACTTCCACAGAGTGGCTCCCCACTCCTTGCTGCTGGCATCTGTTGTCATGTTCAGAGGCTGGGGTGGAACTAGCAGTATCCCCTGACCAAATGAGCTGTAGCCAATCAACATTAGAAATTTGAGAATTTGAAGAGGAGACAGAGACCATGAACTCCTTTCCCTGTTTGTGGATCCCAATGAGAAATAGATGGTTCACCAAAGGAGTGAAGCATTTGAAGGGAGAAAGGAGGAATGTTAAAGCTCCTTAACACCTCCTTCTAAGAACTTAACACAACAAAGAGTAAGGCAAGCTTATATCAAGTGAATAGCGTGAAAGGATGTAGAGCTCTCACCCATCACTGATCCATGCTTCAACATTGGGTACCCTCTGCATTCAGAACAAGCATCATACCCGCCTTAATGAGCTCCAAAAAAAACTGGAACATTTTAAGAGATCTTATCTCTGTCAGGAGGATTTTCGGATGAATTTGAGTGAAATCCAACGAATGTTTTGGAATTGAAATAAAATTACCTGGAGGTCAATAAAACTCCTCTTATTGGGATCCCTATATACTGTCCCTACCCATTGTGAAATTATCACAATAGGTAAGGTGTAGTTAGCATATTCCTCTGATCTAATTATAAAAGGAGACAATACTTGTGATTGAGAATATCCACTTCAAAAAGATCATAAAAGACAGGAGGTTAGAAAGCGATAACATTGTTATTCATAGACTTAAAACAATTGCCAATCCATAGAAGAAAACACAACATAGTCGCTAAGTTAGGAAAAAACTGTCTTCTCAGCGTAACTAATGCGCTGACATGTTCCACTGCAAACGCCACACTGCTGAAGAAACATACTTAACGTGTTAAAATATTCCTATCTTACCCTTGGGTATGCTAAATTCCTGTAGTTTCCTTTTGCAAAGTTGTAATTACGCAATATGAAAATCCGTCATTTTGTGCTGTATTTTAGCATGAAATGCATCCTTGCGTCCATTTTTGGAGGAAAGACGCATTTAAACAAAATCATCGCAAACAACAGCCACTCTTGTTCTATTTTTTTTGCGGTAAAGGTTTACCTCAATTTGTGCATTTGAAGTACATTTGTATTCTGAGGATTTGGGTATACTATATGATATGGCTGTGAGGCCTTATCATGAAGTGCACTCGCAAACTCAGTCCTGGGTCCAGTCAGTCTCATTTACCTAACCTTAGCATCCTGGGTAGCTCTGCAAGCATTAAGGCTTGGCAATGGAACTTAGTGTAAAGCATTTACCAGCACCAAACAATAAAATAAGAAACTCACACACCAATAAAAAGACACAACAACAATTTATAAAAATAGAGCGCATTTTAATGAAGTTTTAGAGACATTGATCATCAAAATTCATCAGAGGGTCCTGGAGATACAGATTTTAGAATTTGTAATCACTTTTAAATGCAACTGCAAACAGGCATTGGTCAACCAAAAGTTTGCAAAATTTTCAAAAGTTTGAAAGAGTTAGTGCGGGTACTCCGGCCCGGGTTGGGCAACTAAATCCAGCAGGGAAAAGGTCTAGGTGGTCAGAGAGGATACTTTGGAGAGTTACCTGGCTACCAGAGGGTTTTTAAGGCAAGTTCCAAACTTTCCAGGATGACCGCCATAGACATCAATAGAGTGGTCCTGATGTTGAGGATACAGGCAAAGGGTCCTCAAAGGATAGTTCAGTTGTGGTGTGGTTGATGCAGGTGTCTTTGTGGTGGTTCCTCGGTCCATGGGTGATGAGGAGTGACTTTGGCCACAGAGATCTGGGTCCCTTGAAGTCCTCTACATTGCAGTTGCAGGCCAGCCGATGCTGTGCTACTGGTCTCCTTGTACCCCGGTTGGGGCAAAATCCTTATTTGGGGTTCTAGTGTTTCTTGAGTATGATGAATCCGGTCGTTGTTAGCACTATGGGTCCGACAGACATGGGTGCAACTTTTGGCTATGTTGGATTTGTCCTGTGTGACCGGCGACTGGTAGCAGCAAAACGTTTGCTGAGGCTACCAACTTGTCGGGCTTCTTCTGCTCTTGTGTCCCTGGAGCTGGTTCCAGGTGATCAGCCAACTGATTCTTGGACTCTCTGCTGTAGGTTGGGGCTGGGAATCAACTTTTACCCAGGCCAGGAGATGCAGGCACAGTTCAAACTTCGCTAGCCCACAGTGCAGCAGCTGTAGTCCTTTTGGCGGTGCAGCCTCTCTTTTTGCCACTCTCGAGATGTCTGAACCTTCCATCTACTATCAGGACCATGGTAGCCCACCCCAGAGATGTGACTACATAAGGGCTACATGCCCACAGTAAAACCGGTTTGGGGACG
Organism: Calotriton arnoldi; assembly: GCA_963921515.1. NCBI lineage: Eukaryota > Metazoa > Chordata > Amphibia > Caudata > Salamandridae > Calotriton > Calotriton arnoldi. The sequence goes on along the minus strand of CAWUFW010005221.1, from coordinate 815,650 downwards.
GTTTTCCCTCTCTGTCCCTATCTCTAGCCTGTGCAGGAACAAAAAGCATCCAGTATGGGTGTGTTGTTACAGGCGGCCTTTCAAAGGCAGCTTCCCCTTTGAAGCTTGCCTTTTGGGCTAACACCCCGAGTGGCCTTCCTGGGAGAGGAGATCTCACCTCACTCTGCGGCAACTGCCTTTGTTCCCGAGCCTGGGAATCATTCACACGTCTCCCCAGGCAGCCAGGGCTTGTACAAAGCCAGTGGACCAGCTGGGTCACAGAGAGGCAACTTTCTAAAAGATGCTCAACTTTAAAAGTGACATAAATCTCGACATGGGCATCAAGTCAATTTTAGTGCTGCGATTAATTTGATATCTTACAGTACCCAGTTAGGTAGTCCCATTCAGATGTACTCTAGGCTGGAGTGCCAGCCGGTATCCTTGTGTTAGCCAATGGGGCTTCTGGTTAGCAGGCCTCAATGCACTCTCAGAGTTGAAAAGCCAGCAACTAAAAGTCAAAATGTGGCAAAAGGGGGGAGGGCGCATAAAGGCCTGTTTCCTTACATTTACCATGAATGCAGAGTAATTACAGGAAGTGGCGTAATGCTGTAATTTTGTTCATTTTGCATGACTCCTGAAAATATGCAAATTAAGCAGGTGTAATTCAAATTTCATCAGGCCAACCTATAATGTAAGGAGTTTAGTTCTCATAAGGGTGATGTGGAATTGACACTCCCTTTTATTCAAACATTGAGGAAAAATATTGTAAAAGAGTGCATATCAATATAGTTTGCATGACAGACAATGCAATAAGAGGTTGCAGGAAACTTTGCAATATGTATTGATTTTTAATGTTACCATTAGTGAGTTTATTTGAGATGCTGATGAAAATGATGCTCTTTGGGGAGGGTGCCATCACCTTAATGGAACTACTATCTACTTTGTGAGATCTGCATATCATGCTTTAAGGAAGATGAGACCACTCATCAGTGCTTATCATGTTGTTCAAAAATATATAGCCGGAAAAAAATGAAATAGGTGAAATTTGCTATCTATCAGTGGACACACAAGGTGATATTGTTCATAAGCCTGAGCAAAGAAGGGGACTGTCCACCATCAATGGAAAATATAAATTAAAATTAAAAATGATCCCCATGATAGGAAAATTCTGCTTGAGCAGGTAATCATTTTATACGGAGCAGTAAGGGTTTTAAACTCAACTGGGTGATAAAGAATTCCACCCATTTACTGTACAATTTTTGGGAACCTCTTCCAGTGGGTGTGATGCTTGTTGTGAATGAGGGGCAACCCAATAATCAAGCATACCACCATTGCTGGATGAGGTTTCATGTTCTAAACATGACTATGGGGGCAGGTAATTTTACTTTCTACGGTCCCTCTTTTGATATAGGTTCGCCTTACTGTTTGTTCACATAAGGATGTAGATGTAATCCATGTCCCCCTGCACTCTCAACGATTGTCTGGTAGGGGCTTTCTAATATAGAAAGGAACTGTCACTCATTTTTGGGGACCAGCACTTATTTTTCCACGTCAGATTTTTACCGTGACAGGAGAGGGAAACACACCCAAAGCGGGAAGACAGCAAAACAGCCACAAAGAGAGAAAGCAGGAACCAGTAAGAGTGAGATAAAGGGGTAGTGGGTGCCTGATAGTGAATTAGAAGGCAGGAACTGGATCTAAGTCTGTGCAGCCTTGGTATTTGGTGGAGCAACATTTAATTGCACAGGCCGCGGGCTTCTGAGCAGAGTTTTTGGCACTGGCACTCATTCTTGTACAAATTAAGGATGGGGAAGCCAGACCAAATGTAAACACTCACGACTTTTAGTGGACACCCATCACACAAAACCAAAGGACCCTTTAAGAAACTGCATGAACTAGAATATAACAGATGTATAAAAGATCTTAAAAGGCCAGAAAGACTGGCAACAATGAGGAAAAATAATGTTTTGAAAAGTGACCATCTTGAGTCATTTATGCAGGTGAAAAGCGTTCACTCTCTTTAAGTCCAAGGTGAGCAGAATTCTCAGGAAGGGTTTTGAACCCAATAAATTATCAAGCTACATCCTTGAACTATCTGCCTTTCTCATAATGGAACCAAAGCGCCCTTAAGAAATAGGCCTTCGTTTCTCTTGATCAGCCTTTGTCAATGAAAAAAGTGAGTGGGAGTTGAAAGTAAAAAGTATTCTGGAATGTCCTGAAAAGTGATGCAATAACCAGATCTGATTATGAGAAGCACCCAGACATCTATCACTGTTCTTTGCTAGGTTCCAAAGACATCCAGAAGCTTTTTTCCAACCTTCTTTGCCTAATAATTACTTTGGAGCTCCAGGCAGTAAGGAAAAGATACTTGTGCCACATGTAGGACCCAAGGGAGAGCAACAGAGAACATATCACTCCCTTTCTAAATCTTGAAACTCACTGAGAATATGTTCTACCCAAAATAGGATTGGAATTTAGTGTAAGTGGGAAAGAAATGTCCTTAACGGACAAGAACCATCACTCAACCAAAGGTGACATGCTCCATCATTGGGCTCCGTTAAGGACATTTCTTTCCCACTTACACTAAATTCCAATCCTATTTTGGGTAGAACATATTCTCAGTGAGTAAGGAAGAGATGACAGGCTAGATCCAGGACTTGTCAGTGTAGAGGCCTTCCCAGCCATGACTCCTGCCATGAAAAGTCTTTCCAGACTTTCTGATGTTGCTGGAGGACCAAAGACATGACGGAAACTATACCTTCTGCCGCTAGAGTGAGGATGAATTAAAGCTAACACCATATGATCTTCAGCAATCTTTTATTAAAAACCTCAAGCTGGGAACTAAAAACCTTTGCTTCACTGAACGAAGGATGATTTATCAGAGTTTCTTATGAATTATCCATCCTCCAGGCCCTGAGTAAGATATGTCTTCTTGCCGCTACTGTTGATTCTACAGCAGAAGTCGCAGCACAAAGTCCATAAAATATATATTTTTTTAAATCAGAGCTGCTGGTTTATCATAACAAGCATTTGCAATGCAATTGGTCTCACATTTGTGAAATTTAGAGATCTTGGCATTGAAAATTATATTGTTTTTACTTTTATGTTTTTATTTGCAGTGGAGTGATTATATTTGCATAGCGCTATCGCCATTCATATGAACGTGTGGCGTTGGAAAATTAGAAAATGGGAAATAGGTAATAAGGGAGGGTAGACAAGAGTAAAATGCTGCCTGAAGAAAAAAAAAAAGTAACAACATCCTGGAAAAAGCAAACACATATGGAATGCAAGAATAAGTAAAGCTTGTGAAATGGAAGCAGGAACAACATGGTTACCTTAACGCTTTAACACTTATTATTTAGAAATGAATGAGTGTTTTTGCCTGAAAAGGTAAGGACATGTCTACAGGGTCCGGAAAGGAGCCGTTTTAATGTCCATTGGTTATATCCTTTACAAAACATAATAAGTATGGTTTAAAATGACCACACCCCTGAACAAAGAGTCACAGTACATATTTTATAAACTAAAATAAGGAAAACAGCTGATAAGGATAATATTAAACGTTTACCACTCATTGGATGCCTTCAAGAAGATAGTCAAACAGCTACTCATTCAAAAACACTTATGTAACTAACCACTACTAAGCGCTGCTACTTTATATCCTTGTATGTTTTGCTTGACAAGTTGTTGTAAATGTATTGTATTTTAGCTGATAATAGCCTTACATTATACACTTTTTGTTGCAACTTTTGTAGTGTTATTATTGTAAAGTGCTCTGGCACCCCCAAGTCTAGTGCCCTCTATATAAGACTGAAAATAAATAATTATAAATATATCAATCCTGGAAGTAGAGTTCTATGTTGTGGGACATATGTACAGCTGTGACAATTATTTCTTTTAAGTCTGCAATTACACAAACAGTTTGAAAAGAAAACTGCATGTCCCAGAATGCAGTGTGCTGTTGTCTGACAGTGCTAGTTGATGCTGTCACACGTGAAGCGTGTCCTTTTGGCAGCTATATCGCGCCATGTGAGGGTATGATTAAGCGTTTTTGCAGCTGTGTGGTTTATTTCAATGAATTGAAAGTTTTGACACTTAATAATAATGAGGAATTTGAGGAAGTGAGGTTGACATTAATATTAACGAAAAGGGTGATGCGCCATTGGATTTTTCATGCCAGGAAAATTAGACGAGGGCACCAAAGCGATGAATAATAAAAATAATATGGGTGTGGGAAACCAGTCACTTCTGGGAGGGAAGTTTCTGAGATTTCCAGGATGTTACTGATAAACCAGAGAAAGAAGCAACATTTAGTTTTTTGTTGAAGTAGAAACATAGGTTATGAATTGCACTTCGACGTTTAGCAGTGTGACGGCTAGTAACACTTTCACTGCCAAAACAATGTACCCAGTGCTTAATTTGTAAAATATTAAGTGCCAGGGCTCTGACCAGGAGGCCACTGCAGCTTGCACCACCCATCGCCCTTGTCATTGCTGCCAAAACAACTACTAACCATCTCTCTCGCATGTAAATGCGACAGATCAGATTATTCCAGGTCCCCAAAGCTAAAGGAATGGCTGGGGAGGTAGGTGTTAGCAATTGTTTTATGTATATTGTATTCCTAAACAACCATTGTTCTGTTAATCTCTAAATTAGATGAGCAGCGCCACCATGTGGTAGACTGTTCTAAGTATGGTGTTGACAATTAGGTGACGGTGCCGAGCACCGGAAACCAATTAAGTGCCGGTGCTGAGCACCGGAAAGCACCGGCTCAAATTAAGCACTGAATGTACCTCCCGGTAGGGCATGGACTCTGAGCTCCTACCTAGATCCGTTTCCTATAACGTTTTATCATTTGGACAAGCAAAGGGTGCAGCCTGTGTGCCTCGCAGGGCTAAGCGTGCTGCCAGAGCCACGTGACCTCGTCTTTTATTACATCCTTTCAGACCAGTGGTCAAAGTACATAGAAAGAAGTGACATTTAGTTTTATGTTCAAGTAGAAACAGAGGTTATGAATTGCAAGTTGTTGTTTTAGCAGTGTGACGGCTAGTAACACTTTCACTGCCAACATAATCTACCTCCCGGTATGGCGTAGACTCTGAGCTCCTACCTAGATTTGTTTCCTTAACGTTTTATAATTTGGACAAGCAAAGCAGCATGTGTGCCTCACAGGGCTAAGCTTGCTGCCAGTGCCATGTGACCTCGTCTTGTATTATATCCTTTCAGACCAGTGGTCGAAGTGCATTAAAAACAAGTGATACTCACTTTCACCGATACCAAAGCAGTGCGCAAAAAAATCAGTAGGGCTCATTTTAGAGCCTTTATGGTAATCTTTCCAAAAGCATCCCAGTCACTTCTTCCCTTGTCGGGAACATTGTTTTACACTCCCGGTGATGTCAAATTGTCATTAAATTGAGTCTCCCCACTCCGCTACACAGGTAGGCACAAGGGCCAGCAGTAGAGATCGCCATGGCCCTCTAGTACCTGCATTTATGAGGTGCGACTGATACAGGCGATGTTGGTGTGCCTCGGTACGCGGCCAGAGCTGTGGATAATGACGTGAGGCATAATTAAAGATAAAACGCAGCCTCTGGAAGCAGCAGGATTTGCTGGCTTTATTGGTGTGCCTCTGTTATGGGGCCCATGTTTGGTAAAGTGAGAGTCACCATGCGAGCTGTGCCGTGGAGAATAAAAGAAAGGAGCGCCTGCCATAATTAAAGATAAAGCATGGCCTCGGGATCTGTGTGTCACTGAGCATGTCCCGGGTTGCAGGCAGGACACAACCATTTAAGAAAATAGTGCTCGGAGGCTGTAATTAAAGCTTCCCGAGCAGCAACACTTGCAACAGGGGGTGTCCTCATCGGAGGTTACAATTAAATAAAAGGCGGTATTGAGGAGGGACTACTAAGCCTAATGACCAATGACAAGCCACCATTTACAAAGGACAGTGACAGGAGCCAATAAAAAAAATAGGCGGAAAGTGGGCGGAGCTTCTTGCCCGTATCCTGAGTACAGCAGTTCTCGAAGAGACAGCGCAAGTGCTGCCTAGGCAAGACCTAAAAATGACAGGAGGTACAGTCTGCTCACTGCAGTAACTCTTAAGTCACGGACTGAAAGTATCGAAGGAGGGACTGCACTGTGCATGTAGTACAGACAGACGCCCTCATCGCAAACATTGGATTCAGTATGACGTCTGTCTATAGCAGCTTTGATTTTTCTACCTACTGCATCCTCTGCGGTGATAGTTTCCTAAGAAGACATGTCAGTCAAGAGGGAATCATGTTTCATCACAGCTAGAAAATCATCTTGAAAACAATCCAACGAATATCTTCCAAAAGGAAATTGGGAAAAGCAAGGCTTTTCAACATCGCCCATTCCCTGAAAAAAACCTATGTACAGCCAAGGAGTCTGGTGGTTCTTTTCTTTTGTATTTTAGAAAAAAATTATTCTGCTCCTTCTAAACAGAAAACGGAGGTGAAAATACATTGTTGTGCAAATGTTGTATGACCTCTAATAATTCAGGCACCTGTTCATATCTCCCCCTGTGTCCTGCCTCTTCCTTAGAGATAACCGTGTCCTGGTCTAGCTCTGCTTTGCTTCTATTAGAGGGAGGAGGACCCTCTCTCACCTGGAAATCAGCCTACACTACTTTATTTATCATTGTCTGCAACGGCTCTCCATAAGATCCGCCCTGTGGCACCTTAGAATGCCACAGTGGTTCTTCATCAGAAAAATCAGCCTCCTTTTGTTGGAATGCTTTTCTTGCTCCATGGCATCCCTTCTGTTGCGGATCCAGCTCTCATGGAAACAAGGAATGCTTCCTGTGTTCCCTGTTACCTAGGCGAACGAAAAATTTGGACATTGGAAACATCACAGTCATGCTCATCAGGTCATGCCTAAAGTCAGGCGCTGTGGGCCCACAGGCTAATACCAATTTAGTGTGTATTAAAGATATAGTGCATTGGTGTGTCTTGTCCCTAATGAATTCGCAGAGGTGGCTGGTACTTACATTCTCCATTATTCCCACAACACAGCACAGGAAAGGGCAGAGAAAGGCCACTAGAGCAGGCCTAACTGCTTAATTTATACAAGATAAATTCTTTAATCAAATACCAAATAATTGACTTACCTTATGGCTTAGATGATTCTTATCAATGTTCTTTTACAGAGAAAAACATGAAGACGTAAGGGCTAGTCCCACCTTTATGGTAGCTAGATAGGGAGGGATTACTGGCAATCAGCCATGTTGGAATGTTTTTAAGCCAGTTTTAATAGTATAGGTGAAAGCTGTATGTACTCATGTCGAGAAAGAGATCATGTTGAAAGTACTCGGATCTTGGAAGATGGATGACGAGGCAAAGATCCAGAAACCAACAAACATTATAAGCAACAATTAGCTCAGGAAAGGCAAACAAGCCAAAGACATGGGCAATTTAACCTCAATTCAAGGTAGGCCAACAATACCTATATTGTGATTGTTAATGCCTGCTGGCGGTTTCTTAGAGAGGTAAACAGGAATTCTGCTCGCTATACTGTCTGAGGACAATGAGCTCAGACTACATGCAGAAATCATTCAATTTACTAAACCAGAAAACAACTTAATGTCTAAATAATTTAAATGAAGCTAACGGGGATTAGCTATTCATCCAACAGTATGCAGAGGGTATTACATACCATCTTTTTTGCCACACAGCGTCTGCTGGGAAGAAACACCCAAAGCAAGCCTTTAAGTGTTGTGTTCAAAGGGCACAAAGCATTCATATTACAGCAACCACTCCAGTCCTTCTGTGTATGCAGCTACACAGTTGCTCGTCCAACAGTGTGCCCAAGCTTTCCCTTCTGGAATGATGCTGTACTCCCCCCCTACAAGACACAGTCATGGAACAACATTATGCCACATACTTACTCTGTTACTTTCTACATGTTAATAAAAGGTAAGTAGTCCAGATTTCACCTTCTGGGTGACAACTTGGTGCGCACATAAGTCAGCCATTTCAGCCATCGGCTTCAGAATTAGGTTACCAGGTGACACCTTATCACATGTTACCCAATGCACCAGAATGTGACATTTCTTTTACAAATCATTGTCTTTATGATGTGTTAATTGAGTTGGGTCAAGCAAATTAATTCACCACTGCAATTCCCAGAATGCATTCTGTTGCTAAACCAAAACAGAGGATTTGAGCACTGCATTTTGGTGACATGGAGACATCTGGTCGCCTTATTGTCAGATGATCCCACATCACTCATAAAGCACAGCAATAGGGTCTTCACCTTCTAGTAGACACCACATCAATTTTGGAAACAAATTACTTCAACGCTCATACTCTAGACAACACCACATCACTCAACCATTCACCTCAAGATAAAACCACCTCGTTGTAAGGAGGCAACCACAGCTGCATCTACCTAATGATTGAATATGCACAGCATAAAGTAGACTAAAAGCTAACACAGCTTTGTGATAAGCTGATGGTTAGTGCCTTACTTACTAAAAAAAATACCTCACTAATATGAGCCAACAAATTCACTACAGCCTTCACTTTCTTGATGAGACCACTTGACCCAGGGTAGGCAACAACCCCAAAATCAACTTCTAAATAACTCAGATCACTTAGAGAAGACAATAATTCTGTGGATCCATAGACAACTACAACAGCACGAGCACGATCAATGACAAAAAATCTCAGAGAACATAAGTATTCTAACCTTCACTTGTTTAGGATGGCACCATTTGTAAAAGGGAGAGTCATTGGTGGCACCCACCTCTGACCTCACCTGCTGTACAACACACACTACATTAACCAGAGGGACAACTACTCCATCCAGGGCAGAGCTTGCCATTCTACAACTCTGGCATTTCACTGTGAGCTGCAGGCCAGGACTTGATGGGCTGCCATGACCCAGCCCTACAGACCCTGGCCCCATTCCAGTTGCTGCCTCACGGTGCGTGGGGATGGTTTGCACATTTTTACCAAGGTTGGTTCTGGTTTCCAGCCTAGCCGTGCTCCAGTCCTCAACCTTTACATCCATCAGAGGACACATCACACCAATCCCTGCCTCTGAATAGGATCAAATAAACGAAATGAGACAAACACTTGAGTCTGCGACCCCAGTCCATTGCAATGACCATACAGTGACTCCTCTTGCCTGTTGGGGCTCATTGCATCTCTTAGAGGAGTCAGTCACTTCAGCCCGCCGGTAGTGGGCAGCCTATTGCTTTGACGATGCGGTCGGGAAGTGAGATGGTGGAAAAGCCAACGAGGGACACGTGCAGAAGTCTTGTGTGACCTAAATCCTCGCTTGCTAGAGGGTACTTAAATAGATGTACAAAAGTGCTGGAGAAATGTCACTTTCGATAAACAAAAGTAAAGAAGCGGACAAACGATAAAAAAAGAAAGTGAGAGCCTGCGCAGAGTCTCTGATCAGAGAGAACTGCTCCTTGGGACATCACTAAGTGAAATCATAATAATAATTGTAAAAAAAAAAAAAATCTAATTTGATTCCTATCGGTGCGTTAAAATGTAATCTATTTGAGCAATTAGCGGTAAGGAATACTATAAATGAAATCCGTCTGGCAGCTACAGGAGGTTAATATTGCTCATTTGTTCTCTCCTGTTTTCCTCAACACTTGAAAGGATTGCTCACTTGAAAGGAAATACAGCTCAGAGGTAATAATTAAATTGCCTCAAATCACTTCCCTTATCCCCGGCGCTAATGGTGCTCAGCGTTTCTGTGCCTCGCCCGCCTATATTACACAGAGGCCAATTCTGTTCCTTTTCCCTTTGAGGGGCTTTTCGGTTATGTAATCAAATTAAGGTTTATGAAATCAGAAGTGAGAAGTAAAGCGTCTGCTAAGACTTAAATATCAGCCAGTAAAAAGAAGCGCGAGCTCTGCACGCGCTCTGACCAGAGCATAACCCCCGCACTTTGCCCACTCCCAACTTTCCATCCCTGTATTCCTTGTCATAAATAAGCCAACATACACATTCTCTTGTGGTGGTCCTTTGTTGGCCGCAGTTTTATTAGGAATACACGCATATACATATTGCCTATTGTTGGGCATCCTGCCATACATCATTATTGGCGAGCTGTCATCTTTGTGTCGTGCCTTGTTTGCATCTCGTTATACATTGCGTTTGCGTAAATCATATGTACATTGCACAATAGCAGATTAGACTGACAGTTCGTTGTACAGGTCATTTGCAGGCTTACATTGTCTCTTGGCCCTACTGGGTCGTTGCTTAGTTCGGTTGGATTTGCCCTCGCAGGGGGTGTAGCTTCCGTCCCCGGAGTTAGGCCACAACTCGCTACCTTGCCGATTCTTGTTGTGCCCTGCCATCCGGCGGGGGCTGGGCAGCGAGCGCCGTCTCCGTTAGCTACCCCCTTGTGGTAGGCCAACTCACCCAGCCGTAAGGCATCCCAGAGTGAGTGGTCCTACACACCGCCCCTTAGGCCAACTCACCCAGCCGTAAGGCATCCCAAGGTGAGTGGTCCTATTCCGGCGCACCGCACTCCGGTGTGCCTCCGTACCAACCATTGTCCCCGTAGTTTCTCGCCAGCGTCTTGCCTGTTCCTCCGTACTGCGACATAGCCGTTCCTTTGGTGTGGGTGGGTGGGACAAAGATTCTCGCCGGTGCTGCTCCCCCGCTTCCAAAAGATAGGAGCTTACCTGGGGGAGCAGTGCTTATATCCCCCCCAGGTGCTGGGCCGCCTTCTGCATGGCCTCCCCCCATTGGGGGGTTTGTATCACGCCTAGGCCCCCATTGGCCAGGGGGGGCCGCGACTCTCTGGCGGTCGCAGCGGGGGGCGCGGGAGCTTCCCTGCTCCTTGGCGCGAAAACCGTTTTCGTCCGGGGCTCGGCGTCGGTTATGGCGCCGGCCCTCTAGGCCCCCTTCGGTGGCGGCCTTTGCTATAACCCCCGCACTTTGCCCACTCCCAACTTTCCATCCCTGTATTCCTTGTCATAAATAAGCCAACATACACATTCTCTTGTGGTGGTCCTTTGTTGGCCCCAGTTTTATTAGGAATACACGCATATACATATTGCCTATTGTTGTGCATCCTGCCATACATCATTATTGGCGAGCTGTCATCTTTGTGTCGTGCCTTGTTTGCATCTCGTTATACATTGCGTTTGCGTAAATCATATGTACATTGCACAATAGCAGATTAGACTGACAGTTCGTTGTACAGGTCATTTGCAGGCTTACATTGTCTCTTGGCCCTACTGGGTCGTTGCTTAGTTCGGTTGGATTTGCCCTCGCAGGGGGTGTAGCTTCCGTCCCCGGAGTTAGGCCACGACTCGCTACCTTGCTGATTCTTGTTGTGCCCTGCCATCCGGCGGGGGCTGGGCAGCGAGTGCCGTCTCCGTTAGCTATCCCCTTGTGGTAGGCCAACTCACCCAGCCGTAAGGCATCCCAGAGTGAGTGGTCCTACACACCGCCCCTTAGGCCAACTCACCCAGCCGTAAGGCATCCCAAGGTGAGTGGTCCTATTCCGGCGCACCGCACTCCGGTGTGCCTCCGTACCAACCATTATCCCCGTAGTTTCTCGCCACGCCGCCAGGGAGGCTTCCGTCTTCCTGTGGCTCCCCCCTACCTCCCTTTGCCGGCTCTTTCATCTGCAGCCTGCTAACGCCATTGCGCCCCACAGGTTGCTCCAGAAGACACCCATGCCTTCATCAGACAAGTGCACCCCATCTTTCGCATAGAACTCCGGGCGGCCTGTGTGGATGAGCCCGTGCCTAACTGATTCAAACCCATTGGTTCTGCAGAACTTGCTCACGGTGAGGTTCAGCTTTTTCCGTGAGTTCTCAACTGCGCTCTGTGATTGGGCCCCTCGCCATTCGTTCCTGCTGATCAGTTCTGACCAGATGATGGTGGTGCCCCCAAACGCCTTGCCTGCCTCAGTCAAATCCTTCTGTATATCTTGAAGCAGATTGCGCCTCCCTCGCTTGGCCAAATCGTTCCCCCCTAGGTGTATGACCAAAATGTCTGGGTGCCAAACAGTCTCTGCTTTTAGTTCCACGAGTTTTGCCGGCAGCTGCTCCCATTTCATTCCCGGTTGGCCAAACCACCTTATCCAGGTGTCTGCTGGCCGTTCTTCTCGCGTGTACCCATTTTGGCGCCACCAGGATTGCATCCGGGTTATGAAGGAGTGGCCCACCACCCACACCAAGCGCGGTCTCCGTCCTGCCGGGGGATTGAGAACATGTCACTTAATTGTTCGGCTGGGCCGGCGCTGATGTTCAGTTTTTAAAAAAAAAAAAATTTATACCAGCTGGGGACTTACGTACGTCCGGTATGCCTTAGACCGCCATCTCCCCACGGCCTGTGCGGCTGTCGTGGCGGCCCCTATCCTGAATGAATGGGACCCGAAAACTGACGGCGGCAGCCCTGCTTTGCTGAGTGTGAGGCGCATGATCGCGGTGAACTGGAATCTGCTAAGGTGTGTACCGTCGCTGTGCTTGAAGAGAGGGCCCTCGCCGGCTGGACGTATTGTCATAAAGGCGAGCAAACAGCACACCGCGCAGCAGTTCTTATCCTTAATGCACCGTAACCTCACCACCGCCCCTTTACCGGTTTGGTCTGTCTTTGAACGCCTTAGTAGTAGCTCTATCTCCCCTGTTCTCGGTGTGACGTCGCATGCCTGTAGGCAGTGGTCCGCTGGGCCTGTCCTTGCAGGCGCTACTAATTCGCTAATGCGGAACGCCCCAAAGAAGGCGGTAGAAAAGGCTGCCCTGAGCAGTAGGTGCTCGAAATTGTCCTTTGTTGTGCCCCGCAGTGCACCCAACAGGGCCCCCAGCTTTGTATAGTCTATCGGGCGTCTGGTGTCCCTTCTTGTGCCCTCCGCGCGCCTCCACCCCTTCATTGCTGCCTTAGTGTAGTGTGTGGCCACGGGATCCAGCCCGGTCTCTAGCTTGGCGTAATATGCCACGGCGGACAGGTGGGCTTGTGTCCATGATCTGGACTTCTGGGCGTCAAATGCCCACTGTATGAACTGTTCTGCTGCCCTGCAGGTGGCACTCATATTGCCAGTGACTGGATCCCCACCACCCGCATTACAGTATTGATATACGTTTTGTATCTCCTGGCGGCTTCCGGGGTGAGGGCTTGGTTGACCAGCTCTGACAAATCTATCCCGCCAGGTCCCACAGCTGGCCCGGGAAAGGGGTCATTTCCTGCTCTGCGCAGGGCGCCAACTCCCTGAACTTCTCCATCCGTGCCCGGGACAGGGCGTCTGCCACTTCGTTGTCCACCCCTGGTACGTGGCGCACCCGCAGGTCTATGTTGCTTTCCAGCTGTAACTTAACCAATCTGCGCATTAGTCGAAGTGTATCAGGGCATCTGGCTGTCCCCTTATTAACTGCTTGCACTACCCCCTTGTTGTCGGACCATAGTGTTAGTTTCATGCTCTGCAACTCGCGCTTCCAGACTGTGAGTGCGACTATGATGGGGAATAGCTCCAGAAAGGTGATATTATTGGTCCTGCCCGTCTTGTGCCAGCTGCCAGGCCACTGCCCTGCGCACCACTTCTTACCCAGGATTGCCCCAAAACCTGTGCTACCTGACGCGTCTGTGTATAGCGCGATTTGTTTGCTAGTCACCCAGCCTTCCCTCCAGATGAGTACACAGTTAAAGTCTGCCAGGAACGTGTCCCACATTGCTAGGTCTTTCTTGACTTCTGCTCCGAGCCTGACATGGTGGTGTCTATGGGTGAGCCCACATGTCAATTGGGTCAAACGCCTGGCGAATGCCCTGCCGGCTGGGATTACCCTAGCCGCAAAGTTCAGTTTGCCTATGAGTCTCTGGAGGTCCCTCAGCGTTGCTTTCTCCCGCCCGCGGAGGCTCCTGATTTCCCCCTGAAATCTTCCACCTTTTCTGGGGGGAGCCTGGACGTCCCGGCGACGGAATCTAGCTCTATTCCCAGGAATGTGATTTTGGTCGCCGGGCCTACTGTTTTTTCTGCTGAGAGTGGGACCCCTAGTTCCCCAGCCAACTTCACAAATGCTGATAGGGTGTCTCCGCACTCGTCGGACTCCGGGACCAGTGAATAGGAAATCGTCCAAGTAGTGGAGTTTTCCGCCTGACGGGTGTCTTACGTGTAGCGCCCATTCCATAAAGGTGCTAAATAATTCAAAATAGGCACACGACACCGAGCACCCCATGGGCATAGGTTTGTCAAAGTATAGTTTGCCCTCCCATTGGAAACCTAGTAGATGAAAACTGGAGGGGTGGACTGGGAGTAAGCGGAAGACGGACTCGATGTCTGCTTTTGCCATGAGGGCCCCTGGGCCCGTCGCCCTAACTAGGTCGATGGCATCATCTATCGTGGAGTAGGTCACTGAACATACCTCCGTGCTAATCCCATCGTTTACGGAAGTGCCGTCGGGGAATGACAGGTGATGAATTAATCGATATTGCCCTTGCTCCTTCTTGGGGACTACCCCTAAAGGAGAGATCACCAGTTCCTTGATCATGTGATCGGGCAGGGGGCCCTCTATCCTTCCCAGGACGCTCTCTTTCTCTATTTTCTTCGTTACTACCCCCGGGTGTTGCATTGCTGATTTCAAGTTTCTAACACTGCCTGGTGGGAGGTGGCCTGTAAACGGGATGGGAAAGCCTTCTTCAAAGCCGTAGACTAGGGTGTCAGCGTCAGTCCTGTTATGGTAGCCGTTGGCTAGCTTGCGCAACAGGTGCGTGTTAATGGGGGACCGTGCTAGCCTGTAAGTTTGTAAACCCGTAGTCCCCCCCGCGCCCCCTTCTCTCAGATCATTGCTTCTTTGTCTCTTTCCTGTCTCCCTTGTGGTCTTTTTTGCGCTTGCACCCTGCCGCCGGGTGACCCCCCCCCGCAGGAGGGGCAGGTATGTTGGAACTTGCACGCTGCCCCGTAGGTACATTCGTTTGATTCGAACTTCCAGCAGATAGCTGATGTTCCGTTGTTGTGAGGTGCTCTCCACGAGTTGAATTGCTTGGGCTTATTAAATGGCCTCCCCTTCCCCTTGTGGGCGGACCCTCGAAAGTCCTGCTCGTTTCTACCCCCCCATGACTTGGCCTCCCTTGCCACCATCATTTTGTGAATGAATCCCGATACGTCCTCCTCGTTCCACTCCATTTCTGGGTGTGTTTGCATCTTTAGCCTGAACCCCTTATCATATTCCAGCCATGCTTCGCCTGGGAATTGTCTCTGCGCATTGTGGATGTTGGACTCATACAGCCATAGGTCGGCTGCGCAGCGCGGGAATTTTTCCACTATAATACAGGCCATTATACGGAACGCGTCTAGCCAATTATCAAAATTCCTATCCTTGCGCTCTTTTCTCCTTTCCCTTTTGTCCTCGTCCCTCTTATCGCAGGTGGTCAAGTCAAGCCCCTCTAACTGTATCTCTAGCAAGGAAAAGATGTCAATGAATTCTTTCCTTCAAATTCTTTCCTTGACCTCCAGCGGTATGAGGCTAGCTAGCCCTGTGGCCCTGGTAGTTAAGGACGCCGGGCCCGGAGAGGGGCGTGTATATGCGTCGGGTGCCGCTGGTGTGGTGGGCGGGATGGGTGCCGGGGGCGTGCCCCCCCAAGCCATTGTGGGTGATCCCGGCTCGCCCCCACCCCCCGGGGTGATCTGGTCCCCTAAGCGCTGCCGGCGCGCGTGGCCGGGGTCTATCAGGTGCCATGGTAACCCCGAGGACTCTTCCCCTGCCTGGGCACCTATCCCCCTGGTCCTCCCGTGTCTCCTTGCCGCCCTCCTGCCTGCGCACCCGGTGCCCCAGCCTGCCTGACTAACCCTTGCATAAAAAGTGGCGCCATAGTCTTGAGGCATTCCTGCACAATTGCACTGATATGCTCACCGCTTGTCGCTGTATCCGTTGTCCCCCTGCTCGGTCCCGCCGCCGCCGTGCTGACTACAGGTGGCTGGGCCTTCTTCTGGGGGGCCTTCTTGGGAGCTGCCGCCTCTGCGAGCTTGGCCGGTGCCCTCCTCTGTCGCTTGGCTGCCGGTGTGCCGGGCACGCTCCGATGCTGGTGACTTGGCCCTTCCCCTGCGTCCTCCTGCAGGGGCTGCAGCCATTCGCTCCCGTGGACTTCCGATGCCGCCCGGATCCGGCGCAGCAGGTCGTTGAGGTCCTCTTGCTGACTTTTGCTCCCCTTCTTTGCCATCTCTCTTGTCGCCGTAGCAGCTGCCCACTCGTGATCCTCCTGCAGCCTATCCCTTACGTGCTTCACTGCGGGGTGCTGCCGCCAATGTATGCACCAAACGCTGTTGTCCACCCCTTGCTGTGGGGGTCAGATGTGGACGCTTAATAATGCTGGGTGCTGCCGCAGCCTAATGCACCAAGCCCCAGCTGATCGCACTGTGTAAGCCTCTGCCGGGCTGAGTGGCGCCGCGTCCGAGGCTCCTGTCCCTTCAAGGCCCCCGTGTCAGGGCTGCCAAGCCAGCTTGCTCAGTCACCAGTGAGGGGGAAATGTGGTCCCCGGGCCTTGTGTTCCTCCCTTTTTTTTTTTTTTTTTGTCTTTTTCAGCCGGGCGCCGAGACCGAGGCGCCTGCCCCTTTAAGGCTCTGCTCTCGCGCCTGCTCCGGCTTCTCGGCGGTGCGCTCTCCTGGCTCTAGAGTGGAAGGCCGGGATTGACTGGGGGTGTGCAGTGCCGCCGCCGGAGACCGCTTGCCGCATGAGTTTGTGAGAAAAGGAGACCGGGGTTTGTATGGCAGTTGCGCCGATTTAGCGCACAGCACTCCCGAAGTCCGGCAGCCTCAAACTCCCACCGCTGGGCTTACCGGTACACGCCACCACACCCCAGCGCTCCCGAACCTCACCACAGCCTTTGTCCCGACTCCGGTCCCCTGCACGCCGCGATGTCTTCTTTCTGGGCCGCTGAGGCCGGGGTGGGCTCCCGGTCGTCCGCTGTGCGCCGATCCTTTCCCTGGCGCCCCCAGGAGGCCGGGGTGGGCTCCCGGTCGTCCGCTGTGCCGGTCGTCCGCAGCTGCGTTGGTTTCCGGGTTGGCGGTCACTTTTTACGGCGCCGCGGAGGCCGGGGGTAGGCTCCCGATCATCCGCAGTGTCCCTTCCGCATTGCTGGTCTTCCTTGGAGCCAAGGAGGCCGGGGTGGGCTCCCGGTCGTCCGCCTCTTCTCGATGGAGTCGGGGTGGCCCGAAATTCTCTCCGCTCTTTTGCCTCTTGGTGCTGCCCGGCGCGTGATCGTCTTCCGATTGCCCTGTTCGCCGACAACGAACAAAGATTCTCGCCGGTGCTGCTCCCCCGCTTCCAAAAGATAGGAGCTTACCTGGGGGAGCAGTGCTTATATCCCCCCCCCAGGTGCTGGGCCGCCTTCTGCATGGCCTCCCCCCATTGGGGGGTTTGTATCACGCCTAGGCCCCCATTGGCCGGGGGGGGCCGGCGCCTCTCTGGCGGTCGCAGCGGGGGGGGCGCGGGAGCTTCCCTGCTCCTTGGCGCGAAAACCGGTTTTGTCCGGGGCTCGGCGTCGGTTATGGCGCCGGCCCTCTAGGCCCCCTTCGGTGGCGGCCTTTGCTATAACAGCAAATGAGCGCAGCCGTTTCTCCAACCAAAGTAAAGTTCAAGAAACTGTAATATTCGCTGCCGGCATCCGAGTGGTTGGAAATATAAATGTGCGGCAGTTCACATAGCGCCTAATATAGGCAATGGGCTTGCAGTTTCCTAGTAGGCCCTCCATGCGAATAATACCACAGCCCCTGTTATGGAAAGGGCCCATTGTAAATAAATTCCTATTTGTAAAGCGCGAACATATCACCCCCCCTAAGGGTTTCAAGGTGCTGGGGGCCGTCAGGGGGATTAAGTGAGCTATTGCCCAAAGTCACATGATGCTGAGCTGAGCTGCCGCCGGGGATCAAGCCGTGAGCCCCACGCTCCTGAGCCAGTCGCTCTGGCCGCTGCGCCACACCTCTCCCTTCTGCGTCGCAGCAGCACCCCTTTGCTGAGCTGCCCAGGTACAAACAGGGACACTGTGCCCTATTGCAAATAAAGCTCTGTGAGCAGGGCATCCCTGAAAGGCAGTGGTGTGGTTGTTTGAAGCAGCTGCTCAGTCTTTCAGAGCGAAGGTCGCAACTGGACTGGGCTTCAAAGATGGGACAAAGACCCCCTTGCTGGCGGTTGCAGTAAATGACTACATACAGTTGCAGGAGAATGTTTGTGGGCCCCCCTCCGACCCACTTTTAGAGGACACACCTGAGTGATGCACTGTGCACCATCTCTTTGGGGCGCACACTCAGTGCGCCTCCTGGTGGCCTATTTGCTTCTGTGCCTGTGTCCATTATACAGAAGCAAACGAGGGAGCCCCCTTAAAGATAGTGCCAGCACTGTATGTACACAGGCATGATCTGTATTATAGAAGGGCCAGTGCTTTAAATGGGAAAAAATAAGTGCAGGTACTCATTAAAATAGGTGTGGCAAGTGGGCGGGGCTAGAGGCGGGGCTAAAGGCAAGATATGATCATACATAATCACTTCTGTACCAGTTGTAGCACATATCAAAACACACGAGAGAATTGCGTTTGTCAATAAAACAGATTAACTCATTACACATAATAAAGCCATGATGGCACTTTCACCCGAATGGTCGCTGCACACCTGTTTGCCAGTGCAGGGTCTATCTAGAGACCCTGTCCTGTTAATCACAGCATGACACAAGCCCTCTCTAACCCCTGCAGTTTGGGGACATTCAAATGGCCGCCGCAGGAATCTTCACCAGCAACTCTGCAAAAGGCTACTTTACGGCTAAGTTAATTACATGCTCCTCGGAAGCAGAGCGGAATCTGCCCTGTACTGGAGGAGAAACCTAACCTGCACCTGCCGTGGATTAGGGTACCGGTACTCTCACTGGCTACAGAGAAGTGCCGGTACAGACGGCAAAAAAATTCGGAAGTGCCGGTACTCAGTACCGGTGAGTTCTGGCCCATTTAAAGCACTGAGAAGGGCTCACACAGGTGTCTTCATTTCCTGTGTAATACTACAGTGTCCTGGGTCACTGTATGTAATATGACTCAAAGTGGTACTACTGCAGTTTTTATGGGCCATTACAAGCTAAATATGTGGAATAGCAAATAATAAACCAACTTACACATGAAATTCCCAAATGTTGGCCTTTTTTCCCAGGGATATGTTCTACCAAGCTTGCCTTGTGGAATCCGTCACTGGTACCACTTGCAGTGAAACCATCTGACTCATAATTACAATTTGGGAAAAGATCAGTAGCGGTCGGTGGTGGGAGTGCCGTCGGGCGCTGACATGGGGCGGGGGAGGGGCAGGGTGGGAGGTAGTAAACTACGGATTACGGGCGATTTAAGGTAAGTACACATATAAATAAATAAAACGAACTTCGTTTCTCGCGCTGCATCACATTTGGCAATGCAGCGCGAGAAACGAAATTCGTTTTATTTATTTATTTGTGTACTTACCTGTAATCGCCCGTAATCCGTAGTTTACTACCCCCCCACCCTGCCCCTCCCCACGTCAGCGCCCGGTGGCACTCCCACCACCGACCGCTACTGGAATAGATTCCTGTTTCCGTCCAAATCGGAATTAAGAGGCCACTTGTTATGAGTGCTGAAGCGTGTTCGATCTTTCAAATGAGGGAAACGAGGTACAGGGGTTTTAGTCTCAGTTGTGAATAGCAGTTTTAGTTGTGTTGTCCCGCCATGTATGGTGCAATGTCTCCTGGTGCACCAGACATGGCGGGAACTCCGGACACCCACGTGTAAATTCAAAACAGCCAATAAGGTGCAGTGTTTGAAAAAGAGGGATGTGATTAAAACAACTTTTTGAAAGGAGGCATTTACAAAGGCAGTTCTCTGCGCCCCAAAATGAGGATAGTGCTGTGTATGAGCACTTGCCTACTGCAATATACAAAAAACTGATGGATGGAATGCTTGTCTCAGCCCCTGGTAAAAACTTGTGACTGCAACCCAGTCCATCGTTATTTTGCACACCATGCCACCTCAGTTTGGACCCAGTCATATGTAAATCAGTCTTGATACTGCTCCATTGGGAACAGTCCAGCCCAAACTAACGGGCCAGGTCCTCTTGAGCCAGAACACAAGCAACCTAGGACTGGTTTTGCCCTAGTCATGGGCTCATCAGGCGGGTACAGCTTGGTTCCAGTGACACAGTGTGCAGGGAAACCACAACTGGGCATACCCTCCCATGTAGGGAGACACACTAAAGTAGACACAAAACGTGATGGATGGAATGCTTGAATTAGTTGAACATTCTCTGGGAAAGCCTTATTTGGAGTATTTTTAAGTTTCTCAATCTTAAGCAAGAGCAAAAATTAGTAGCCTCTGAAGTCCTGCCAGTAATATTGTGCAGTGAGTTAACATCTGTGGCATCTGTCGCAGGCTCATATCTGGCCTGAGCGGGAATACACAATATTGATGGAAATAAAACAAATACCTTTGATTTGGGAAGACAAACATGTTGCCTCAGTTAGCCAAAATAGACAAGGTAACCTCATTGATTAAGATGTTCACTTTAGACGTTTTAGATCCAGTGGATTTTCACAAGTTCCATTTTCCTCTTTTACATCAACCTGCTCAAGAGAGCAGTTCTGGATCTGAATTAAGCCTGGGCAGAGTTCGCGGAGTACTGCGTGACCCAAAAACTCTGCAGCGCCACGCGGAGTTCCGCAAGTGGCAGAGTGCGCTTGGTAATGACTGTTTGCGTTGATTTTTAGCACTGGGTGTTTGTCCTGCTCTGGAAAATCAACCCGAACATCATCATGTGCAGTGCAAGAGGGCACTGCTTCTTTTCTGCTGCTCGAGTAGATTTTCTACCCGAGCTGCAACTTTCTCAAAGCAAACAGAATGTTTCTCCACGTGAGTGGTCACGACCACCCGCAACCGCCTGTATTGAGAAATACGACCGCCCGCGTTGAAAAATCTCACCGGGAGGTGGATTTTTCTTGCTCACGATCGCCAACTTGGCATTAGGGAGCACAAGTGAGCAAAAATCTCACCGGGAGGTGGATTTTCCTCGCTCATGCTCGCCAACTTGATGTTGGGAAGCGCGAGCAAGGAAAAAAACTCCGCTCTGCAGGGAACAGAGTTTTTCAGAACTCCGTGTGCTCTGCGGTGCACGCATTGCAGAAAATCTGCAAACTCTGCGAGCGGAGTGGAGTTCACCGCCGGGGCTTAATCTGAATCAAACATCTGTGGAGAAATGCAAGTGTTTAATTGGTTGTTCCATTCAGCTGGATGGACAGTCATTTTTGTTTCCTTTGTAGATGAATTCCATAGTACCCTGATACTTTCAGATATGCTGAAAGCATTCAACATTAGATAAAATAATATACTATAGTTGGCATACAGCCATTTACATTCACATGACTGATGCTCAGCTTTGCCGAAGTACATTCTCCTCTTGCTCTACAGTGTGCCTTGTGCTTTCCACCTTAAGTCACATCCACCCAATGCTTAATTTGAGCTGGTGGTTGCAGGTGAAGCCCACTGGCACTCATTTCTGGGGACCAGCACTTACTTTTCCTCATCAGACTTTGACTCAGAGCAAGACAGAGAAAACCAGGAAAGGGGGTATACAAGAAGAGAAAGGACAGAAAGACAGTGACAAAGGAAGCAGGTATGAAAAAGAATCCAAAAGGTTGATAAATGGGCAGAGAGTTTTTGGTGGCAGACGAAAGAGGCATGAGGTTCTCATTCTGGGCATTCGGCACCGCGACATTCAATAGTGCCAGTGACAGGCTTCTGAGCAAAACATTGGGCACCAGCACTTATTCTTTTATAAGTTAAATGCCGCACTCATCATATCAAGTGGTTTACTTTGTCGCATTTATTTTGACAATATCCAGACACTTCTCCACATGAGCAATTATCTGAGGTACAGTTAGGTTAGGTTAGATTAGTTTAAGTTAGGTTAGGTTAAGTGTAAGAAAGTGAATTATTAGTTGGGTAGATGGAAGTCCACTACAAGTAATAAAGTCACTAACCTATTAGGTCCACTCAAATGTTTCAGTAATTGAAACATGAGCTCAACCACTGGTAACTATAAAACAGAGCAGACCGGCTCTAATATTGCAGTTTCCAATATCTGCAGAAGTGAAGCCATTTACCAAATTGAATTGACGTACAAAAGAGAACAGGACAAACAATCTGTTTAAACAAGAACATAGAAATCACACTTTTTCAAGGCTATATTGACGTTCAATCTGAGTGAAAGTTAAAAATCCAAAATCTCACCTAGGTCACGCACCTGAAGCACTTGACATTAAAGCTGGTCTGTCAAATCCTCCATGACTCCTAAGGTGGGTTAGTCAAACAGTCAAGTCCTTCTAGAAGACTAGGCAAAGGTTGAGTGAGATGCAGTACAGCACAAATATAATAGACTGAAGAATTATTAATGCCCAGCCAATGTTAATATTTGGAGACATAATACTTTATTAAACCCAGTTCTGCTATTATTCACAAGCAGCCCTGGGGTGTCTCCTTGTATAGTGCCAAGGCTCCCCTATACAAAGGAACGGCTGCAACTCTAGTACTGGATGTGAGAGCAGTGTGAACAAAAGGTGATGGGCACCTTGAGTCTTTTGGAAGGCTGCCGTGCCACAAATATATTTGTAATATGGGTCTAGGCAGGCCAAAATGTAGCAAATTAACTTTGCAGTTCAGTGCATGAGTTGTGGAGTCACGGATACAGTGGGGAAGCCAGTTACTGGACCTCTGCACAACGGAGCAGGGTCAGAGGGACAGCTAGTGCAGCTCAGGGACATTCCTATGGAAAACAAAGGTTGTGGTGTTACGGGCAGAGCTGCCGACTTTGGAACAAGGTAGCCACGTTTGTGTCTTGATGTCGACTCAAAAGCCTGAAATTCTGGACAAATCACTTAATCTCCCTGTACCTAACAAATGAATGTGTCCTCACATAATGTAACCGGTGCTAATGTAAAGCGCTATAATACCTTCGGGTCGAGTTTGTGCTATATAAAAATGCAAAAAAAAGATAGAAAAAGGAGCAGAGCTGGTGGTGACCTTTGCTCAGGCCATGCTGGAGGACAACTAGGCATACTAGAGAGAAATATGTGTCCTCACATTAACAAAAGGTCAATTTATGGCTGAGGGGACATAGCTCCCCAGAGTTTCTCCTACAGGAAAAGGTTGACTCGTACTTTGCCATGCTTGCTCCAGCTTTCAAATCAAATCAAATTTTTTATTTCCAACCCCTGTAGTGCTGAATCTTTAGAGGGAGCCTCTGAGCACTGTACAAATCAGCTGTGCTCTTTGGTGTCATTGGAAGAGACTTCTTTCAGCCAGCTCTCCTAGGTGATAGGGGGGAGGAGAGGACCACAATCATAGATAAAATATGTCACTGTAACCATGCAGAAAATACATCTCCCTCTGGAAAGCAACGCTAGAAGGGTTGGGTGGATTCTGCAAAGTGCTGGGATGAATATTCCACTTATATCCTACATTCATGGCTACTGGGCTAGTGTGCACTGCCAATCAAATTGAATGTGGAGCTCAGAGTCTGGGTCAACCAATCAGGCAGGCTGTGTCGCTGCAAGATTTATCTAACAGAAGGGTCAAAGGGTGACATGGATTGGCTATCCTTTGACTATTTCAGATTTAAGCCAGACATAAAAAACAACTCCTCAAAAGGAGCTTCCTTCTGCTGTGCTAGGCAGATTTCATCGGTTCATCTCACACTTTCTTATGGATACTGCCTGGAATTAAATACTTCTTGATTGTCCCCAGAAAGTGGTTGAAGAAGAAAGGACAGGGATGGGTACACAAGGGAGGTACATAAACAACCTTCTCGTTGAATCCGTGACTCATCATGACAAGCTGAGCTTCAACATAAACCCAAATGGAAGAGGCGCCACTCAAATATACATCCTCAGTTTTGTTGCATACATAGAAAAGATTTACAAGGCATATCCAAACCCACTGTGACAGTCTTCCCATGCCTAGCCGAGTCTTCAATGGGCCCTACATGTGAGAATGGTGCAGGTTTACCACAAGGCTTCAGGAGAACTCTGCCTTGAGTTACAGCCATACTGTGCCTCAATATGAAGTCACTGTCACCAGCAGGATGGTGCCTCAAGTACAATATGGGCACCGTATTCAGCTCCGCCCTCCTCCTTGAAACAACCAGAAAGTCTTTTGAGAGGCAATTGAGTTAGTGGGTGAGCATGTAGTAGGTAGGAACATGAATAGTTAGCGTGTGAGTAGTTTGTTTTATTAGTGGCTATTCAAACAAGCCAGAATCAAAACTAAAGGTAAATCTTTAAAGGAAATATTGATAAAATTGAAGATTTGCCAGCTGTTAAAAACATTTGTGGATTTCACCTCTGTACTTGACTATTTTTCCAGTAGTCCTTCTGAACTTTTCTTAGTTATATTAGATGTGTTTAGACAGAATAGTGCAAGTGATTCAGAGACCACATTACAAAATTTGAGCATCATGCGCAAACGGCACACTACACTGTTGAACTTATGGGAGTGCTGTTGGTACAGCAGAATGGGCCATAAGGCACCTCTGTAATTCAGAATGTGTATCTGCTGTTTCACCTGGCCTCTAATTCAAATGAGGTATTCACCTCTTTGCATAATGGAGTATCAATACCTCTGTGCATTCACAGCAAAACACACATAGGAAAAACGGTCATGGGGGTACACGCTGAATGCATGCAAAGTAACAAGTGGTTAACATTCACATTTAACAACTCCTTAATTTGTCCTTTAGGAAATGCCATCAGACCATTATGGACTCAGGCACAGATCTGACTCCTTCGCCCCCTTCCAAAGGGAGGGCAGGGATGCCACTGCACAGATACTGGCAATAAAGCAGTGACTGCACTGTACATTTGTGTATAGGTGCATTCCATCTCTGAGCCCTTTAGGGAGACCATGAAGTAGACCACAAGGTTGGGTGCAGTCTACCAGTGTCCACACTAATGGATGAATGCTGGGACCCCCTACATTTTTTTGGGTGGGGTTGATGGGTGGAAATTAGGAGTGGTAGAGAAACTGACACACTATTTTTATGTGCTCCAGAATCTTCTGACAATGGTTTAACTGCTCAATTGAAATTGCATTTTCTGTTTATGGGGTGTAAGGCCCAGGTCTATGCTAATCGCACCCATTTCAGGCACACTGCCTTGGTGGACCAGGCTGCATGCCCCTGAAATAATACTTCTCCGGACAGTGCTTTATTTGTAAATCAGTTAGTGCTGGGGCCCAAAGTTTTGCTCAGAAATCCGTGCCGGGTGCTATGAATATAGGTGGTGAGAATGCCAAGGCTGTGCAGTCTTGACCCCACCCCAAGCCTATTTCATCCACCACCGGACACTCTCTGCCTTTTTTCTTTAAATAATCACCCACCATTCTATGATGAAGCATAAAAGGCCACTTTATTTGGACAGGTTAATGCAGTAGTCTTGTTAACTTAAAAAACAACTTTAACAATAACATCAACTTCTTTAGTACGACAGACTTCTCCATTTATATCAAAATTCACCCTCAATTCTTCATACCCTGCCCTCATTCTTCGAACTGTCATTCGCCATCTTCCTTGCATTCCGCCCAGTCTCTCTGTCACTTCCCCTACCAAACATTCTGCAAATGTAGCCTCCTTGTCCTTCACTAAATTTTCACTCCATCTTCCATCTCCCTGGAGGGGTGGATAGGCCGCATCTGACACTCCTCCATCCCAAACTACAGCCAAGCACTGCCCTAACCATGTCCTACTGTGGCAGGAGTAAACAGCTTCTCCCCACTCCAAACTGAACATTTCAGGTCGGTGGGTGGCTCCACGAAACCGCCTCTCTACGCCTAAATGTGAAGGAGCCGAGAGGCTGACCCTTCACCTTCCCCTTCCTAATATACTTTTCCTAACCCCGCCCCTAAAACTAGCCTATCTCCTGACTCAGCCTTCTCTATTACAAGAAGCAGCCCGAGGGGAGATTGGCTTTGCCTGATGCTCCCCCTACTCAGCCCCCAGGCCCCTTCAATCTCACTTTTGCTGGCTTTTTTTTTCTTCTCTGCTTTTTAAGTTGAGCCTGGGCAGCGCGTGCGCTGCTCTGCGAGGCATGCTGTATTCAGGTAGAGACTTGAAGCTCCGCCCACTCTCCATCCATATTTTTCTTTAACTTGTGTCATTGTCCACTGTAAACTGTGGCAGCTCATTGGTCAATAGGCTTATTAGTCCCTCCTTAGTACTGCCTTGTCTCATTTTGTAACCTCCCATGGTGACACACCCTGCTATGTGTGTTGTTACTCGGTAGGCTTTAATTACAGCCTCTGAGCACTATTTTCTGAAATAGCAATAGGTCTCGCATTTGCGAGGGTTTAAGCTATTGGCATTGTAAATGACAATGCCTTTTATTTATCTGTTTTGATAATTAACAAATACATAAAAGGCATTGTCATTTACAATGCCAATAGCTCAAACTCTCGTAAATGCAAGACCTACTGCATTGTAAATGCTTGTTCGCACTGTCACCATGTTTGAGTCTCTCTCTTCCTGTTTTTGACCCCTTTTATGTTTTTCTCTCTTTTGCTCCGGAAGACAATCTAAGGAAAAATAAGGGCCGGTCTCCAAAAAATGAGTGCCACTGGCTCCAGATATGGACGAATTAGAAACATTTCGTGTGAGTGTTTTGAAAGTTCATGAGTTGGCACTATTCAATTGATCCCTCGTATTTGTGCGGATCTCAGGGGCGATCTTTTCTGATCCTGAATTTCTAGGAGAGAAGCCAAGAGGAGAGGGAAACCTGACGTAAAAGGCAGCTAGTCTACGAGAAGAGAGATAAATAGCCTTAAATTCAGGCGCCCGCACGCAGTTGAATCCGCTGAGATTGCACATCACTGGTTGAATTGTCTCTGCAGAGCATTATCATTGCTCTTGACAATGTGAAATAATACCGCTGATGCGCAGCCATGCTCAGGCAGCGTCAGCATGTGTTTTCTATGCAAATGCTTTGCATTTCTGAGTTTCGAGGACGCACCTGTACCTCCCAGCTGCGCCTCTTTACAGGCGCATTTTCTATTTTGTGTGTACAAATTACATTTTGTATGCCTTGTACTGACTCTGTGCGGAAATCGCTCACTGTCAGTAAATTGAAGCAGCTGTTGTGCACCCGGAGAGTATTGGCCTAAAAGAAAAATAAGGAGAATTTGTAGTTTGTGTCTTTGTAACGTTATAGAGCTGGATAAGTGATCTAAGAAACTGGTTGCTTTTAAATCACTTTTCATAGTGCATCGTTCTTTATAAAGTAAGAGTCCCGTTTTAATTACTGATAAGTTTAGTGCATTTGCACCGTGCAGGTCATTGCATAACAGAATCTCTTCTTAGTGCTTATCCCCAAATTCAGGCAAGGCAAGTTGGCCGGGGTTTTCCATTACAAGCCACGAGGGTCTGAAACTGGCTGCTCCTTGCTATAAGGGCAGAATAGGATCACCCCAATATCAGAAATTGCATAAAAACAGGGCCACTGTAATTATGGAGGGAGTAACACATTTTGCCGCAGGGTGAACTAAATTATTCCTTCACTAAATAGTAATTTTTTTACACATGTTATTACTGTCTGGATTCACCTAATTAGTACCGGTTTAACGCCCAAAAACAGCAATGAGCAACAGAAAGTTGACCACTGAACCTTTGTGAAGAGCCTTGGTCTACGGTGCAACACTTTTGATCAATTTGAGCCAGAATTTGTTTTATCGATGATTGATGATGTGGCAAATCCATAATTATGCAGAAAACACTGTAGCCGCAAAATTGCATAATTCCACTGGCCCTGCTTAAAACTAAGCTTTTTCGCATCGCTGAATAATTTTGAGGACATCTTTGGTTTGGCCTTCTCAAAAATACGCAATTTCTTTCTGTCCAACATGCACCGATGCCACATCAAGGTATTTGTTGCACTCTACTAGTTTATTAATAGTACATGCAGACAACTTTCAATCAGTCTAGCTTATTTGAGGCTGTGCAGGTCTTTTCTTGATTTGACAACATGCTGGTCCTTCTCTGGCTCAAAAGTGCTATCTGGCTACAGAAGACACTACCCCAGTTCACCTTGTATCTACCAAAGGACTCCGGGTATTGTCTACCTGGGTCGCCATGAACTATGAAAATCTTCCAAACTGAACTTTTTTACATAGTTTGCAGCAACATTGCTCCTTGGTGTGTCTCTGAACTTGAAGTTTGGCAAACTCAAGGCATGAGTGTTGAAAGGAAATGGTAGCAGCGAAAACAGAGTCCTAGTTCGTATACAGCTGCTCATCGTATGGCGAGAAAAGCTTTCCAATCAAGCCAATTGACTCAGAATGAACAGAAGAAAACATCTCCAATAGAGAAGGTGCTTTCTACCTCATTCACTTTTGGGGCCACATTTTTTTGATCTTTGTAAACAAATCTCCTTTTTTTGAGAGAAAAGTCTCAAAAACATGCAAACATATCAGTTCACCTGTCTTCCCTCGACCGATTGTCCTTACGACACAAGGAGTAAATGGTCACACTCTTGGCAATATCTTCTGTATCGATTTTTAGAGTTGCCCAGGCTCATGTTAAGACTAAAGTTATGTTCTCCTCACAACACCTGTATTGCCCTCAACACTTCCATTTCTAGTTATCTCTTAGAAATGTTTATACTGTCACTTTTTCTATTGTGTGTCTTCCATTTTTATACTACTGGCAGTTTTATCCCTCATTAAAAACTTAACCTCAATCAGGAGGACGATGAAAGCGTTCACGCTGCTTCCTGTTCCCGGATTGGGTGAAACCCCTCAAGAGTGCAGCATATTTGCAATTGAGAACGTCATGCAATCACTGCCTGTCTAGATTACTTCAGAGTGGGTGTACGCCTTCACATGTTCTTTGAACCTTTAGCATCTACAGTGCTGGACGACCATTGGCTGGATTTTGTGAACAATGGAGTCAACACCAATGTCCTTTTGGATTTGCCAAACCTTCACTTTCACTATCCTGCTGGGATTTTGTCACTTCAAAGGACTTCAAGGCTCATGAATGGTTTAGAACACCTGCTATGAAATGTATCAGGCTTTCTCCTATGTATTTTAGTTTGTTCTTCATATTATAAGGCGTGGTGTTCACTTGTTCTGTTTGACACGCTAGCAAGATCCCCTCTTGTCCCACAGTCTTTCCTCTGCACATAGACACACAGAGCATCCTAAAGCATCAGGGCATCTCGACTTTGAGGCACAGCCATTTTCAACAGTGAATGGTGGAGACCAGGGGTTGTATAGGCAGCCACTAGTTGATGAAAGATGAGTTTAAACCATATAAATCAAATACAAAAGATTGATCATGGTGATTCGTGACAAGGTGGACCTCGGGAGTCCACCTTTTTATCCTGAAGAAATGATGAAATGTAACGTCTACTAAGTAACCAGGTGATCCCATCTGGAGTGTAATCTGGGTACCAAAGCTTCCAAAGAACATTAGCCCAATGTGCATCGGTAACAACGAGAGGCCTACTTGAGGTGTGTAGCTTCACAGAGGTTCATGAAAGGCTTTAGAAGGTCTAAATTCAAAAACAGAAAATCGGATTCCCACAAATATTGTCATTTGTAAATTATTTCTGTTGTCTATGTTGTCCTTGCATCTCTTTATCAAGGGTTCTCACTCAAAAACCAAGATACAAGTGAAATGCGTGGCCATTTTTACTGAGAGAAGAACATCTGCTGACTTCAATATATCTGTAAGAGAATGCTCCAGATAATTTGAAGATCCGCAGCAGGATCACTTTAAATTAGACTTGAAGCTGAAAAGTATCAGTTCCTTCTTGGACATGTGCATATCCAGCATTTATGCGTGGTCCTTGATTCTGGGCTTGCATAGTCATGAATGTTTGAATGTTAGGCACCATAAAGAATAAAAGTATGTGTTTTGCTCCACTGCAAGGATGTTTATTCCCCTAAATGCTTGTGTTATTAGCAAAATTGTACACGCTTTCAGCTCTGATGATGTCTTATCGCAAAACCCTACCTCACTCTGAGCAGCAATCAAAGAGATAAAGTGAGGATATGGTAGAGTGAATTCAACCAATGATTTGGAATACCATACTCAAGTTGGCAGTGACAAAGAAGTACATGGAGGTGGCAGTAGGAATGCAGGAGTTACAACAGGCTTGGTCTAGCAGGAGTTTTGTGGTAGCAGAAGGTCATAGGTAGTAGTAGGTTTGTCGTTGAAGCAGGCTGTAGGTAGCAGTAAGTTTCTTGAAGCAGCAGGATGAAGGTACCAATAGACTTACTCTGGAAAACTAGGAACAGGAGAGCAAGTGAATAAAGTTACCGGACCCAGGAAAAGGAATGAAGAAGAAGCAGGAGCAGAATGAGGAGCAATGCACGAGGCAAATAGGCTGGAGTGGACTTTGGACCCTCAGGGGTGAGGTACACATTTTACAAGTGACTGTGGGGCAGGACAACTCTCTTTTACACTGCAGAAGCCGGAAGCTTTCTTTTGTGTAGGCCCCCTGCACAGCAGTGTTTTGGCGCCAATTCTGGGTAGAGTGTTTTTAAGAGAAAGCCTGAGAGGGATACACTAAGGATACCTAGATGCACATTAAGGCATGTAGACAGAGTTGTATCAACATCACTGACATTGACCCAGTGGAGATGAGTCCCTCTGGCCTTGCTGCTGGAAGAGAGTCGATAACTTTCCTCACAAACTATTAAGCAGGTAAGTGCGACATGTATTGTGTCTTACTGCTGTAGGCAGTCACTATCCTTTGTCCGTAGAGCATGTTGATGTGTTAGTGACTCAAAATGGCTGACTTGCCAGGCCTCTAGCATCACACATTTGACCCTTTGTCCTACCTTTAGCTCATCAACAGCAGTGAGAGGAAATTAGAAAGTGTAAACATGGCTCTTGAGGCATGTCTATTACAAGATTCATTCTAAACCCCCTTGAATCACAATTGTTATTATAACTGGCAAACAGCATGTTGCGCAGTCCTAGTGGTGTTTTGTCAAAATGATATGCATCAGGAAAAATCTGGTCTAAGTTGTGTGGGCTATCAC
The DNA here is from genome assembly GCA_963921515.1 of Calotriton arnoldi. Lineage (NCBI taxonomy): Eukaryota > Metazoa > Chordata > Amphibia > Caudata > Salamandridae > Calotriton > Calotriton arnoldi. The sequence continues at coordinate 784,655 of CAWUFW010005221.1, read as the reverse complement.
ACTCTTTTTTAGTGCACTGCAGTATGAGGGAATGCATGGGGAATTAGCATGCTATCCCCCGTTAAGCGGTACAAAACTCAAAATAATTTGCAAACTGTGCACCAGGTAAATACCAAACCATGGCAGAATCAATACTTTGCACCTAGAATTGTGTAGGTCTTAAACTGAGCCCTTATCTGTTCTAGTTACTGACTTCATGGGCATTGAGACCAGGAGTACTAAGAGGAGTGCCAGTGGTACTAAGGGGCGGTGAGCAGCTCAGTTGCTCCCTATCACTATACTTATGCCCGACTGCAAACCAAAAGGGCAGAACTGGCCTTTAGCATGGGGAAGCTGGGTCCAGGCCCAGGGCACTGACACACATAGGAGCACATGATGCTGTCGCAATACAGGTCATGAAGTAGTCTCCCTCCAACCTGGCTGCCATGAAAAGTGTGTTTAAACAATGTTTCTGTAGACTGCCAGCATGTCTTCATCCTGCAGCTCTGCACCAAATACTCTGGGAGAAAGGACTTATAAGACACTCTGACTATCCAAACAAGAGTGGGAGAAGTATTTTTTTTAATTAAAGGAGGGTGGAGGGAGGGCGCCGAATTAGGTTTCGCCTGGGAGTGCCAGCAGAGCAAAGGTCAACCAACCCTGACACAGGGACACTTTTCTTGGACCAGCTAAGGCATAAAACTAGTGCGTGGATTCTGCTAATTTTTCGGAAGCATATTAAGGTATACAAGGAATTTCAAGGGAAAGCCCCATTTCAAGGTCAGCAGGGACCCATTTGGGAGTGTGAGTAAAACGTTAGCATATTGTGTACCTAAATTAGAGCCTACATCAGTGCCGTGAGAAATTTGCTCAATGCATATTTCAACACCTCGGTTTAAACAAATTTCAGTTTTAAGGATATAGTCAATATGTGTTACTAAATCAGACCCCCCTCTACGGTGTTCGAAAAAGCAGACAATTTGGCAAAAGTGATTGGCTATTAATTGCAGTCCGTCGTCGATGTCCACTGATCCATCCATCTTCAAACTACGTCGTTGTTTTTTGCAAACTCTAGTTCTTGTCAGCTTCATAAACACTAACTAAACAGAAATTCGGTGGGGACCCACTGCTTGAACGCAGCCTCGGTTGGGGTGAGGTATCCTAGACCTGGCGCCGAGAGAAGCAGCTGTGAATCAGATTTGTAGCCTGTGCAAGGAGCAGCTCTTCAAGGATATTATTATGTGCACCGTTAACGCTGAAACTAAAGAGCTCGTGCATGCAAAATCAGACTGGGCGCAAGGGAGATGGCGCCATTAAACCCTGATAGACCATAGCAGCCTGACGCAGGACCGACGCTGCAGGATCATCCCATTAAATGTAATGGCTCTGACAGTCTCATGCCATGATTTTAATGGGATTGACACGGTGGGGATTTGGTTATCGCACAAGGAGTCTTAGAAGGATTTCCATGACAGCAATGAAAGGTGGAATAAATATGGCGGGTGTTTTCCTAGTCATGTGGGGAGAGATTCTCGAACATTTTATGCTGGGGTTAGCGTCACAAAAGTGACGCTAACCAGCACAAAATGGGTTTTTTCCTGATCACTTTCCAGTGCAAAACTTGTTTTGTGCTGGAAAGTACCCAAAAGTAACAAAAAGCACGGCAAAATGCTGCTTTGCATTACTTTGCGACAAGGGGGCGTTACATGGGCAGTACATGGGCGTTCCCATGCAACCACCCATGCTTTTTGATGCTACACCCTATCTATTAACATTAGTGGACAGGGTTTTGCACCAAAAATTAATGCTCTTGAAAAGCAAGTGTTAAATGGAGAAATGTTTTCCTTTCTTTTCCGACTTTGCATGTGTGCTGCACTGTACAGCACACATGCAAAGCAGGAAAAGGTTTTTCCCTTGTCTAGCCAAAGTATTTTGTACAACAAAACCTATGGTAGATTCAGGCATGCACCCTAACACTATGGCGCTAAGGTGAGTGCCTGGCGCGCAGCAGCTGAAATCAGCGCTGGTGCTAGGGAGAGGGGAGGAAATTGCCATAACTTTGTGCTCGCTCCCACTCACGCAGCGCAGCACGGTATTTTTGGCTGCTGTGCCGCGTTCTGTGACACCTCTTCGAATCTGGGCCTCAGTTTACTTACCTGTGGCACGCGGGACTAGTAATTGAGACCCTGGCATATCCGAATTGGCTCCTTAAAGATGGAGAAATTCCAGCCCCAGTAGAGCGAATCCAATTTGAATGAATGGGAAAAATTGAGCTTAGCTGTTTCTCTGATTGCTCTTATCTCGTTCCTTCTTTGCAGCAGTGTTTATTTCTCATCATGCTGATTGCATAAAGGGGAAGGGAGACATTTGCAGCTGGCATGTCCATTTAGTACCTACCCCGGAGAAGGCATATGTGTGCTGCTGTGAGGTGAGCTGGCTGCCCCTCGATGAATGGGGAGCCTGTGTGCACACAGCTGCCTGTTATCCCTCCATGCTTCCAGGGTCACCACTAATACAATCCCATTCTGTGAGGGCCAGGCAATTTCAACAATTTAAAGCTCTGTTAATACAATTCCTATTCCTGGCTGTGTGGAACAGGTATTAGTTTATACTACCAGTTTCTATAGGATTGCCCACACTGATGTGTTAGCAGTCGAGTCCTTTATAACATGCTACCTTTTGCAGATAACCCTGCGGTACCTTGTGCCACTTTTAAAAGGTGCTGAAATGGATTATTCCTCTAGAATATTTGCATCACTGTTTGTGTGACCCTGGTATGCTGGTTAGTGGTGACGCGTTAAGCTGAGGACAAAGGGCCTGATCTCGAGTCTGGTGGTCTTAAGACCGTCAGACTGGCGGTCGTGGTGGTCTGTTCGCCGCATTACGACTTCAAAAGTCTTTGCGACGGAGGACCAACAGCTGCACCAGAGAACAGTCATGCCCTTGTGCTGGTGGAGCTGTGCCACAATGTAACATACTGAGCAGGACTGGCACAGTCCCGCTCAGCATATTCCGAGTTTCACCACCGCCAGCCATTTCATGCCGGGAGCCCCGCCATGCAAAGGCTGGAAGTGGAGGAACAAAGGGGGCCCTACAGGGTCCCCATGCCCCCGCCATGGGGATACATTCAGGGGGGCACAAAATGTGCCTCCCTGTCGTTATTCCCCCAAAGTTGCAGCATGGCATGGACATCACCATTCATGCTGTGCTGGAACTTTTTTGCCGTTCCCATTGCGGTGGCTGTTTTCTAGGCACTGCCTTGGGAAGGGCAAAGGACCGTCCACCTTACACGAGTTCAACTCGCAATAAGGCGGGCGATCCTTGTGCGGCTTTGGCGCAGCTGTGTCAGCGGACAGCCGGCGCAACTGCTCCAAACTCGAAATCAGGCCCAACGTTTTTACCCATGGGTGTAAGGGCTTTGTTGCTAAATAGGAATGTGTTGAAAATGGAAGTCTTCTCTAGTCGCAGTCTAAAAATGCAGGTTTTATTCCCCTATTGGCTCTTCAAACTATCTATGTATTTATATTTTTATATGGGAAGCAATAGAGCACTGTACATTAATTTGGAAGATCAGGAGACACTTTAAATGGGGATTTTACATATTTGAATTACGCATTTACTTTTCACATTTGTTACAAGTTTACTACATTAGAACTCATGTTCCCATTCACAAAAGTAGGAAGCTCAGCCATTAGACCAAATCACTTTCCCTTCCTTCTTCTATTAGACATTCAGCGTCTGATCCACTAAAAGATGTTCCATTGTACATTATACTAATTATTGTGATTATTTCAGGTGTCATCTTATTGTTGGGCGTGTGCTGTACTGCAAATAAGAACGGCTGAAATATATATCAAATGTATCTCTTAATTGTACAGGTTTTTCATTTAAAAGCAATGCCTTGCTTTTTGTAGAAGCCATTTCTCCTAGATCAAAAATATGTGAAAAATCAAGGGTATTTTGGATTGAAACTTGTTGCCCCCTAGGTAATTCTCCCTGTGTATGCAGGGGCTAGGCTATTCGGGGTATGAGGCCTCAAAGGGATCCTTGAAAACAGTAGTTTTCAGGACTTTCCTGAACTCATGATGTTTTAGTTGGCATCTTATATTCGGGTCCATATCTTTCTAAAGGTAGATTTTTTCCCCCTGGTTTTAATAATTTGGATTGCTTCTGCTCATTTCAGCAACATATAAGGTACATTTTTGGGCAAACTGCAGTTACAACTAAGTCTGGGCGGTGAAATCCACTCCGCTCGCAGAGATTGCGGAGATTTCCGCACTCCGCGTTACGCGGTGCTTGCAGAGTTCCGAAAAACTATGCTCCGCGTAGCTCGCTCGCGTTCCTCAACGTCAAGTTGGTGAGCGCGAGCGAGGAAAATCCACCTCCCGGCGAGATATTTCCTCGTTCGCGATCAACAACATCAAGTTGGCGAGCGCGAGCGTGGAAAATCAACCTCCCCACGAGATTTCTCAATGCAAGCAGTCAGATTTCTCATTGCGAGTGGTCGCGTATGCGCGCCACCGCTTGCATTGAGAAACTGTCCGTTCGCGTTGAGAAAGCTGCTGCTCGGGTAAAAATCTACTCAAGCGGCAGAAAGGAAGCAGCGTCCACTTGCGCTGTGCATAGTGCCATTCGCGATGATTGCACAGTGCAGAAAAGCACCTGGCACTGAAAATCCCAGTGAACAGCATTTATCCAATGCACTCCGCCGCTTGCGGAGCTCCACGTAGCGCATCAGAGGTTTTTTTGCACTTTGCGGACTTCCGCGTAGCAGAACTCCACAAACTCCGCCCAAGCTTAGCTACAACGCAGCTGTTACCACGCATAGCCTTTACCACACGGTTGTTACAACGCTTGGACCACTATCATGCGTAGCCTTTACCACACATGATTTAAAAAAAGGCACATACCTTTACCACGCATGCCTTTAAAACGAATTACGTTGAAAAGGTATGAACAGTAAGGGCATATTGGTACTGGTGATAAGGGCATATGCGTGGTAACGGTGGAAAGGACACCGGCGTGGTACAGGCTATCGGCGTAGTTGGAGATGAAGAGACCCAGCTTCCGCTTAAGGAAAAGAAAATCAACCTGTCAGTCTGCCTCGAAGTAAAGGCACATCCCCACAGGAGGGCGTGGGGGGGGTTTCAGGGATGGTGCTGCGGCGGCTCCAGGTTTAGGGCGTTGGACTGGGGGTGGTTTTTTTTTAGGGCAGGGAGCCGGGGCGGACCTTAACACCAATTGCCGGTTTCATGGCTCAGGGCTGGGTCCTGTTTTTTTAAAGGGCTGGAGCTGGTGGGGGGGTGCGCCGTGATCAAGTTTTAGGGCGCACAGCAGTGACCTGATATTTTTGTTAGGAGAGGGGTCAAGTTTTAGGGCTCAGGGCCAGGGCCGGACTGGCCATAGCGGGCATCGGGTGTTTCCCTGGTGGGCCGCGAGGCTGGGGTCGGGGTGGTTTTGGCCCCCTGGGGGGCCGTTTTTGTTACCGGGAGCCTGCAATATTGGCCCCCTGTAATAAAATCAGCCGAAAACGACCCTAGCAAACAGCACTCCCCCCCCCAGGGCCATCTGAGCAGTTTGCCAGGGCCGGTTTCAGTTACCAGTCCGGCCTTACTCAGGGCTGGGGTCGGGTATTTATTTAAAGGACTGGGGGCCAGGGCGGTTGTGCCGTGGGTCAGTTTTATGGCTCAGGGCTTGGATCAGGCAAAACCTTTATCAAGCATATGCCTTTAACATTCATGCTTTTTCATCGAAAATAGTTGTAAAAGCATGCATGGTAAGGCACAATTGGTGTTAAAAGTATGCATGGTAAAGGTTATGTGTGGTAAAGGCATTTGCGTTGTAATTGACGGGTTGTAATGGCATGCGTTACAACAGAATGCTTGTTTCATCACACATCCACATTTTTTAGCCTGAGAGGGCTTAATCTCCAGAAACCCCTGTGTTGTGGCAATTGTATTTGTATAACCTCATAAAGTCATAAGGCCCTGCTCTCTGATGTTGAATTGGAACCCAAAGTGCGCTCCTCTAGTAAAATGTGGCTATTCTCCTCCTACCCACGCTGCTAGAGACTGACAGTAATGGCATCAGGATTGACAGTTATAAGAGAATGCTTATTTTTCCATGAAAACCTAAATTTGTTTGGACTGATGCAGATGGTTTTTAGGCACTGTCCACTGGGACCCTGCTAAACAGGCCCCAGTGCATGTGTTTTGACCTTTAAAGTCTTGTCAAATTGGTTAAAAACCCTGATTGGCACACTTAACTTACATATAAGTCCCAAATATACAACACCCAGTGTGTCCTAGGTCTGTAAGTTAAATATCGTTAGTGGATTGCAGCACCTATTGTGCCACCACTAAAGTGACAATACAAAGCATGTCTTCATGCCTGCCCCTGCAGTCTGAGTGTACAGTTTTAAAACTGCAAATTTAGCTTGGCAAGGTATACCTTTTGCCATGCCTGGTCTCATAAAAGTTTTTGGGGGCACTGTATTTTTTGATACAAATGTTTTTACACTCACAGTTAAGGGGACAGCACGGTTGTTTTTCATGTTGGGGGTAGGTTGGTACTGTGGCATAATTGCCATTGAACTTGGTTGCCACTTGGTTTGCAACAAGCAATCTGGACACTAGATAGGTCAGGTTACTGCCATGGCTAACAAGGTTGGGGGGTGGGGGAGCAGTACCCCAATAACCGGGGGTGAACCCTGACCTTGACAAAGGACTTGATAAAAAATCCTCTAGTGGGCAGCCTAAGAATCTGCCCAGCGGACAGTGAAGGCAAGTACCTCTTTCCAGCCTCAGACAGCCTCAGTGGTACAACCACCTGGTGTCGCTTCTGGAGTAGCAGCCACTCTTATCCCAGCTCCTGCAGCAGACCATCTTGGGGATGGTGCAAAAGGAACCAAAGGTGAGAGGGGTATCCCATCCAAAAAGTGGGTATAACCAAGCACTATCTCAATGGGATCAGTTAGGTTTGCATTTACCTTAGGAAATGAAGGATAAGATCAGAAAGGCGTGTATGTATATTTGTTTGAACTTTCTGTTTTAACGCTGGAATCTGGGAACCAAAAGGATCCTAAAGACTTTGCACACTGAAAAAAACTAAATTCGAGGAAATACGTATCAATTGGATAAGGAGTTTTGCTATTTGTGACTCAGTACTTCTGGAAGAGTTTCCAGAGAGTTTTTCATATACCCTTTTACCTGAGAAAACCTGCTGGGGCTTATGAGGAGTTTGAGGGAACCTGCTGGAAAGACTATTATAACTATGGTTGAAGAAAGCTACCAATCTGTGTATGAGTTAAGACAGACATTCATTCTTAGCTACATTGCATGATGCTCAAGAAAAGTCAGGAGAGTGGCCAGTCACCTTTTCGGCTGACAGCCACAGAAGAATGCTGGGCTTTAAATCAGAAGACATATACTAACCCTCAGGCGTCCTGTAAATTCAAGCATAATTTCTCCTTCTGTGGGATAGCTGGCCACCCAGAATAGAAATGATTTAAGAATTCCTGGGGAAAAGGTGAGCAAAAGTGAAACCTCAACCCCCACGATTTATCAACTCCTATCCCCGGTTTTCTTACTGGAATTAAACCAATGGTTTAATGCTTATACGGGACATGACATAGCCCATCAGCTTTATTGTGGTTTTCATTATGGCTTCAGGATTCCAAGGCCAGGAGTAGAGTGCCCCAGTTCTAAAAAAATCAGCAATCACTGTGTCTGAGCAAGAGTGTTGCATGGAAGAAGATTAAAAAAGAGGTGGGATTGACGAGGGTAGCTCACCCTTTTTCTGACCTCTGCCATTTAGGAATTTTTTAAGCTCCCTACAAGGGCTGGTTCCCAAGAAAGATCTGGGGGAATTTAGGCTCATTCATAATATATCAGTCCCATAGGATGTCAGTTAATAATGCGATTGACCCATTGCTCTTCTCAGTAAAGTACTCTTACCTGGATGGATCCCTCAAGACATTGAGAGAATTGAGTGTAGGTGCCCTTATAGCAAAGCAGATATTGGGTCTGTCTTTGGACTTCTTCTGGTTCATCCGGATAATTTCCACATTCTGGGATTTCAATTTGAGGGTGGGCTTTTCTATGACAAGTGCAAGCTCACAGGATGTTCTGTCTTATGTGCTTATTTCGAGCGTTTCAGTACTTTTAAAAGTACATGTTCATGCAGGTCTCCAGTTATAACGGGGTTATTCATAATTTGGCAGCATTTTTATTTTTAGGGCCCAGAGATTCAAAGAGTTGCCCAAACTCATTATCTAACTTTATTTAACTGATGGTGAATTTGGAGTATTGTTAGTCTATGAAAAGACTGCAGGCCCAACCACGACTCTGGTGTTTCTAGCTATCGAGTCTGACTCCGTGAAAGGTGAATGCAGGTTACCACATGAGAAAGTTCAGGTATTCCGGTCCTCTCTAGAGACTTGCCTTCAGGTCAGAAAGTAATTGTACAGCAGTTGCAGGTTTTGGTGGGCCAAACTCAGTTTTGCATTATGCATCATTCCTGTGGGCCATCCCTTCTCACACTCTTTTGCACAGGTCATATCTGGATTGAGAGAAAAACACCATAGAATTTGCATATCTGCAGCACTGAAGTATGACACGACAATCTGTTTATCATTCCTGGAGAGTTTCAGTGGGTCTATGCTATGGCAGGCACCTTTGAGTTCCAAAGAGGATTTCAGGCCCTTTACCAATGCTGCTGGTAGCGTGGATTTCGATGCCATTTTAGGCATTAAGTGGTGTGCTTAGCTGTGGCCACAGCAGTGGTTTAACTCTGGTCTAGTAAAAAATATGACAATTTTGGAGCTATTTCCATAGTGGTGGCCTTACATATATTGAGGGATCTATTCTGCAACCAATCAGTAGTGTTGTGGTCTTATAACATGTCTGTTGTTGAGTCCATTAACTTTCAGCACACAAACTGTAAAAGAGTTCTCAGTTAACTAAAAGAAATGGTGCTAATTTGTTCATAGTACTACATTTCGTTTGGAAGTAATCATGTTCCCAGTTTCTTGAATAATGTAGTTGATGCATTATCTCATCTCAAGTTGCAGGACTTTCTGCGTTTCCATCCAGGGGCTGAAGCGGAGCTCACTCATTTTTGCAAGATCTCTATGGAATATTGGTGCCCAGCCCTACCACAGCTAATCACTGCCAGTCTCACCCCCAAAACTAGGAGGGCATACGAGAAGGTCTTCCAAAATGTTCTTTTGTGCACTAAAGGGAATGTTCAAGCGTTGTGTTTTTCCCTCGGAAACTGGTTGGGCTTTATTGAGCATATGCGAGTTGAGGGCAGGTCTTTAGCATTCATCAGACAATATATATCAGCAGTAGCTTTCTTTGCCAAGCTCACAGGGGCACCAGACCATTCACATTCTTTCTTAATTAAGAAGACTTCAAGAAGTTGGGATATGTTAAAAAGGGCTGCAGCAGACATCAGACGTCCCATAGAAATCGGAAAGAAAGTTGGAAAAAATGGTGAGAGTCCAGCATGTGGTCTCCTGCTCAGATTATGAATCAATGCTGTTCTCAGAAACTTTTTCCATAGCTTTTTATGAGGCATGTAGTGTCTCTGAGCTTGTGGCTGTGTCGAAGAAGGATATACACAGAGGGCTTTTATTGAGCCGTGTCTCCTGGCTCAAAGGGCTTCTAATAGTCAGCGCGCCTCACTCAAAACCGATCAGCTGGGAAAGGGGGAGCAAAAGATTTTAAGGCAGAATGAAGGGGTCCTTGGGTGTTTGGAAACTGCTAGGTCTGCCTTCCTACATATTCTGCCTCACACAACTTCTACCTCCCTGTTAGTGCATAACACAGATGTACAGCTCACAAAATACCAGTTTAACCAGATGATGCACACAGCACTACGCGAGACGAGTATAAATAGTATGGACTACAGGTCACAAATGTTTAGGATAGGTGCGGCAACATCAGCAGTAGGGGTGAGTCTCAATGCAGAGACAGTCAGGAGAATAGGAAGGTGGAGAACTAATTACTACACTATGTCTACACAGGTCATTCGATTTGATGGCTTTATTGTGTATTTTATCCTGCCTAATGTTCGCAGTGCATTAGGTCACATGGCTACAGCTAGTGTGTGGATTCTCGGCCATTATTTTGTGCAACAAGCGGGGGCATTGTTTAAGCAAAGTGAATTTCATCGGGAAGCAGCTGACACATGCCTATGATTTTTGGGGGTCGGCAGAGGTGGTCTTCGGCTTAGTGGATTACACCAACTGGTGGAGGTGGTCGAGAACTGGAGGTTGGTTCCACCTGCACTCATCATTCTCCACAGAGGTGGTAATTATTTGTCACTTTTGGGGAGAACAGGCCACTTCCAAAAGCTATTGGTGGCTTGCGGTTGGCAAATAGGTTCCCTGGGTTAGTGATTGCCTGGTTCCATATTATTCCAAGAGATGTATGGCTTGTAGATCTTCCCTACATGGGACTAAACAAGTCAGTAAGGTACCTGAACAGTCAATTAAAGTGGTTGCCTAATACAGCCATTCAAACAATATTCCCTCATGATTGCCTTAGAAGTGGCCCCCTTTTCACAAAGATGTTTGTACCTATTGCTCAGGGTAACAAAATGTTTGTTTAATACACTTGTTAGCTTTTGCAGCGCAACCTTTCTCACATCCACATAGGAAAGTCGTGTTGGTCAGGTAACCACCCAGGCTTGTGGTGGAGATGGAGTCAGGCTTGGCAAAAATTGCTCCAACAACGTAGGTTAGGAGATTCCAATGTATAGCAGTTCTCCAACTCTTTTAATCTTAAATGTAAAAATTATGTACAATGTGTGATGGAAATCAAAATGTTATTATTACAGTTTATATTTTGTGTAATTAATGTGGCCAGGGAACTGTTTTTGCAAACACAAAAAGTTGACTGTCTCAGGCCAATTTTTGCTTTTCCTTTTAAAAGGTTGGCCCATAATTCAGGCCTTTGGTTTCGCACTTCTCCCACTAGTATCGGTGCGGTCCCCTACCTGTAGAAAGGACTGAAAAATCAATTGATCAGGCATCCATCTTCCCAAATCACCAATCATGTCCCCTGTTATTATTTTAATCAGGAGTGAGCAGGAGAAGTCTTGCTGAACTTACCTCACCATCCTTTTTATAGCCCTGTCCTGTTAATGTTCACTGGGGCTTGCACTCTATTCGACACACCACGATATGATCATTTGGTTCAAAGAAAAATAGCTTGTTCAGGAATGAAAGAACATGTATGCCTTAGTCTATCAGCTTATATCTGAATTGTCCCTTCATTGAGAAGGCTATGCCTTTTATGAGTTTGGTCTGTATCTAATCATACCAAAACTTGAAACATCATTGTTGCATTTGACACTCTCATTACTGCCATGTACAATAGTCCATCTGTAACATTATACCTAAGCTAAACAAGAGAGACACGTGGCACACAGGAGTAGGCTGAGTTTAAGGCATAGCACATGTCCCTTCTTTAGAAAAACAAGCAAACACAACACATCATCCACATAGCCAACACAAGAAACGTGAGAAGGTAAGCAAAACCACGATACAACTTATCTAAAAACTGGTGAAATGAAGATGGAACACCATGAGCACCTAACAGGGTATTATTTGATGTTACAGAAGCAAGTCATTCTGCAAACTAGCAGCTCAAACAACACATGCACTTGCTGTGCAACAGTGCTGAGGGATACAAAAAATACCTGAAAATTAACTCAGCCAATAGCGGCAATGAAAAGTATCTCATCAGCCCACTCAACAATAACCAGCTCACATTCACACCGTCTTGCATGGTCTCCCGTTCACTGAACAGAATTTGTGTGTTACAACCTACACTCAACCTTCTTGAAGGATAAGCTACCAGCCACAATAAACTCCACCATAATGTTATCTTGTATACAGAAAAGAAACCACATTTCACGTGTAACAATACCACAAATGAACATCCCGTCACCGTCCCAACATGAAGTCCAAGGTACTACCATAAAAATATAACAATCAAACATCCTCTTAAACTCACTCACACAAAACTAATCACACAGATCCAATGAAACATACAAGCATAAAGAATCGATGAGATTGGATAAATGCTAAAAACCCGATAACAGGCCTGGACTGGCGCTACCTGGCACTGGACGCTTACCTTGGGCTGGCAGGCTGGGGGCCAGTTTCAATGCTGGTGGGGGGCGATATTTTGCAAAGGACCAACCAGCCACGCTTCCCACCTGCAGCACTGATAAACAATGCAAAACAAACGTTTTTAAAGCGTGTTTCAAAACACTTTGTTTCTGATTTGGGTGGTTCATGTTGCCTGTAGGGTGAGCTTGAGCAGCTGTGACCTTCAGGGCTTTGGAGGGGGCGGGTGGTCTACTGCTGATTGGTTCAGATAGTCCAGTACATACATGATAAAGACCTTTTCAAAATTCAAAATAGCGTATGTGTTTATATCGTGATTTGCAACGCTTTTCAGTATTTCACCAATGCATTGAATAGCAATCGGTTTTGCAGTTGGTAGAAGTTTAAGATTCTAATCATGAACTTTGAAACATGCGTTCCACTAGAATCACCGTGATGGCGATTCTATTGGTGTACAAAGGGGAAAGCAGTTTTTTGTCTCCTTTACATGGCCTAGGATGTTACTGTACATGAGTAACATTAAAGTCTTTTGCTTTGTGCAGCGCACACCCCAAACTGATGTATTTCAAGGTCTCATGTGATGAAGAAGGAAAAGGAGGAACTGTAAAAACATTAATTGCCTAGGTTCACACAATGTGTTCAGTGGAATCGGGGATTGATGCGTGGCTTTTGCGCAATTCAGCCTCTATATGGTTTACTCATTCTTTATCCTGCTTTAGATCAAAGCTTAAGCATAGTGTTGAATTCTATCAGGTGCTAAATCAGTGTGCTGTGTTTAATACAACCAGCCTATGTATGTTTCACAAGGATTGATGGTAGTAGTGTTTGGGGAGGGTGATCTTTTAATGCAGAATATTTAAATTAAAAAAAGAGAGAACCCACACTTGCCAGGTGCACTGAGACCATGTTATGTTGTTATGTTAATTTAACTTACAATGCACATTAATCACGCTGGGAGGGGTATCTCAGCGCCACTGTAAACCATGAGCAAGACAGCACTAGTATTGGAATAGCTTGGTCTTGAGAAGCTTTCTGAAATGAAAGTGGTATCTGCACTTCCGTATGTGAATAGGTAGTCTATTCCAGTAGTGAGGGGCCAAGTAAGAGAAGGCTCTGCCCCCAGAGCGTGTTTTCCTAATTCGGGGCAAAGTAAGAAATGATTTGCCCATAGATGTTAAAGGTCTTGTAAGGAATAACTTTCTCAGCCAGGTATCTGGGTCCCATGCCGTTTAGTGATTTATGCACTAAGCAGCAGATCTTGAAAGTGATTCTCTTGCACACTGGAAGCCAATGGAGTGAGCGTAAAAGGGGAATAGAGGCTGATCTGGCAGGCATATTTTGGAAAAGGCGGGCCTCTGTATTTTGGACCACTTGAAGTTTATCAAGTAGAGACTCATTTGTGGCAGCTAGGATGGCATTACCATAGTCCAGGCGGCTGATCACCAGTGCCTGAAATAAGGTTTTGCGCACCGAGAGTGAGTGGAGAGGAACAATTTGGCACAACAGACTCATCATACTGGCAGGTGCCAGTGGTAGCCACTACCTGATCTCTCATAGTTAGAGTCTGGTCTAAGCAAACGCCCACATTTTTTACTGTGGATTTAGGGGTAGGTGCTGCACCTAATTCTGTTGGCCACCAATCCGGGGACCAGAGCATTTGGGCTCTCCCAAAGAGCATGATCTCCATTTTGCTAGCATTTAACTGGAGAAAGTTCTCTGCATCCTAGCCGTTATAGCTTTCTTCCCATCTGCAAAACGTGCTTTCATAGTGTGGAGATCATCATCAAAAGAGATAAGAATTTGGGTGTCATCCGCATATGAAAGAGGTGTGAATCCGTAAGCTCTTATGATTTTTGCAAGGCAGGCTACATAGAAGTTAAATAGTGAATGTTGGAACTGGCCCTTTTTGCAGGGTTATCCCTAAGTTTTTGCCTTCCTCCTGTATTTTTTCTGACCTGTTTTTGTTGGTTTTATGACTCTGGGCACTTTATCACTGCTGATCAGTGCTAAAGTGCATGTGATCTCTCTTGTAAACTTAATAAGATTGGTCTAGACCTGTTTGGCATATTTCATTTACCTGTAAGTCCCTTGTGCATAGGTATCCCAAATACCCAGAGCCTGTAAATTAAATGTTACTGGTGGGCCTGCGGCGCTGCTTGCTCCACCCACCGAAGTAGTCTTTCAAATCTGCCACTACAGGGCATGCATGTGCAGTTTACTGCCGCAGTGACGTGGCACTTTAGGTGTTTGCCACGTCTGAAACACCCCTTTTACTACATATAGGTCACATACATACATGTAGGCCCTAGGTAGCCCTATGCGCAGGGTGCTATGTAGATAAAAGGTAGGACATGTGCCTTTACTTTGTGGCATGTCCTGGTAGTGACAAACAGCCTATTTGGTTTCTCACTGCTGTGAGGCTGCTCCTCTCAGGTTTTTGCAATGGGAATTCCCTGATATGTGTTTCAGTGGTAATTTGCGATATGAAAGGTTAGCATGGCTATGTTTTGGAATAGTAGTAATAAATCCAGCTTATTGGTGAAAGGGGATTTGTTATTATTATTTTAGAAATATCACTTTGAGAAGTGGGCATTTCTGTGTGCTTATGACTCTTTGTGCCTGGCCTGGTTGTGTATTCAACGTTTGGTTTAGACGGTCAGGAGAAGGGGATGAGCATTCAATCTAGACAGTCACAAGGGGGGTTGAGGTGTGTTCTGCCTTTCCTGGGTGACTCAGTGCTGGGATGAATAGACCTTGGCTGCATTTAGATTGGTGGAAGGAGTTTCCCTTGCACCTGAATAGGCCTGGTCTGAATTTAGGGTGGTGGAAGGAGTTGCATCGGCCCCTGAATAGGGCTGTGTCTGACTTTCACAATGCTGTCTCCGCCCCCCTGTAGTGTGTCTGGAGCCAGAGCTGGGAATTGAATGGGGGTGTTGTGCACTTCTAAAAGTTGTTTTACGAGCCCCAGAACAAAGACTTGAGGAGCATAAGTACAGGGCATCTGACCCCATATTTTTAGAGCCCTTCTGGGAACTGGGACTGAACCTCTGCCAGAAGGACCCCTGAGCTGCAAAAGGAAAGACTCACCTGGACTGCTTTTTTGTTGTTGCCCTGCTGCCAGCTGCTCCCTGACTCGGTTCTACAAGGATACTGTGCTACTGCCTGGAGAGATCGCCACCAGGACTGCTGGACTGGTAGTGCTGAGATCCCTGCTTATTGATGCCTGCCTTGTACTTCACCCCCTACCCAGGAGGCCCATTGCATGTTGGTTGTTGGTTGTGTTCCTGGCCTCTACAAGGATAGTGCCTGGGGAGAGCTTCACTTTCCCTTCCTGGCCCCCAGCGCGGGTGGAGCACTTTGTCTACAGTAACGATTACCGGTTCTACAGACAAGCACTCTGCTTGGAGGAGAAGAAATCATATCTTGCTGGGCCAGAAATAGTGCCCCAATCCACCCGACTTGCACTGCCCCTTTAACCCACTGTGTGACCCACAGAAACGCAGATCGAGATCACCGACCCTGTGGGCCACAGAGACGCCGCGGTGCAGAGAGAAGGCTTGGAGCGTGGGCCCCCTCATTGCCATGTTGATCCCAGGCTTCCCTGTGATGTCGGATCCAGTCCGCTGGCTCGCGTCACTAAGGACTGCCTTGCCCAACAACGTCCATTTCCCGGAAGCTCAGAGAGGTGCCCGGCTGAATGAGGCTGCAGCGTGACTTCAGCTGTTCACTGCACGACTGCAGGCAGCTGCCCCTTTGTTTCTCTGCATGCGGGGGGGTATGGGGGATGCAAGGTCTCCCTGCAGCGCTGTGCAGTAGGTGTGCCCCCTCATCATGGTGTGCACATGCCTTAGGTGCAGCCGCCACTTGCATTTATTTTACAGTGCAGGACCTAATGAGGTTTCGCCATGGGGTTCTACCATGGGTGCCCCTCCCCCCTCTTTCCTGATAAAGCGTACCTGGGGGGACACTTGCCTCTTGATTTGGCACTATGGGGCAGATCCTCGGCGGAGGCCCCGGTGCTTGGAATTACACATTTCCCAGTGTAGGCACACCTGAGCTTCGGCAGTCTACGAGTTGGACATAAACATGTCACTGGCAACCAAGCCAGAGTACGGACCATAACCCTGCTATTTGAAGGGCAGGTGTGCCGGGGTCCAAGGCCCCTGAGCGGGCCAAGGTGCTTGGAGAAGTACCTTTTGATTTAGGCACTGCTGCTGATGCGTTCCAAACCTGAACTTACCGCGTAGTACCTACTAGAGGCGCAGGAGTGATGTGCCCTATCGCCTGATGAGGAGGTGGTGGTAATATGCATTTCTGGTGATTGATGTACCCCCTAACTATTGCCTTTTATGCCCTAATGTGGTGCCCTGCATGATCAGGACAACCAGTACTTTTATGCTTAGAAACTGCATTAGATGTACAATGCGGGTGTAAGGACGTGTTATGCCTATGTGCAGTGATGGTGTTTTTGTAACATGTGCAACCTATAAACTGTTTACGTGATTGCACTACCTATGCGGTTATGACCATTGCCTTATGGCAAAGTGATTTATGATCTAAGTGATGTCGTGACAATCGCCTGGTTGGCGAAGTGATTTATGTGATTGTGGTCTAATGTGTTTTTATGTATAATACAAAGGATATTTTTATATAACCTTGTGTGGAGTCTCTTTTTGTGGTGTGTCTGGTGTGTCACTGGTGTGTGTGTGTGTTGCACAAACGCTTTACACATTGCCTCTGGGATAAGCCTGACTGCTCTGCCAAGATACCAAAGGAGTGAGCAGGGATTATCTTGTGTGTGTAACTCCCTTACCCTGACTAGAGTGGTGGGTTCTGTCTGACTTAGGTGTATACCCTAGTCAACCAGAAACCCTATTTCTAACAGTGAAGGACTTAGATATGAGCTCTGAGGCACTCCCTTGTTGAGCTCTATGGTGCGAGATCTGAATGGACCCAGATTGATAGTTTGGGTTTGATGAGATAGGAAACTTGTGAACCATTGCTGAGCTATGCCACAAATACCTATCTCCTCCAGCCTCTGGAGCAATCTGGGATGAGACACTGTGTCGAAAGCCTCCGACAAATCAAGCAGCACTAACAGTGAAGGCTGGTTTTCATCCTGAGAGCGTCTGATATAGTCCGTGACCGCTATTAGAGCAGTTTCAGTGCTATGCATGAGTCTAAACCCGAATTGGGAGGAGTCCAGGGCCCTGTTGGACTCTAGAAACTCCATAAGTTGTCTATTAATATGTGCTTCCAATAGTTTGATCATCAAGGGGAGAAGTGAGATAGGACGATAGTTAGACAGGTCTGAGGCTGAGAGATTCACCTTCTTACGTATAGGAATGACCTGGGCGGCTCCCCAATCTAACGGAATCTTACCTGAGCTTATTGAAAGATTTAATAATGAGCAGATGACCGGGGAGAGCTTATTAGACGGAATAGGTGATCTCTTAGCTGGGTCAATGTCTTGAGGAGACCCCGATTTTGCGCCTTCAAAGCTTTACAGACAGAATCCAGTGTAAGAGGTACAAAATTCTCTAGGGTATAAGTACTTGTGGCATTAGAGAGGGAGACATTGGGATCTGAACCCATTTGATCCACTAGTCTGGGAAAGTTATTGTAAATCAGATTGACTTTTTCTTCAAAGTGGTTTGCAACTGCATCACAAAAAGCTTGTTGAGGTAGGTTATCTATTGAGCAGGCATGCAGGTTTGTGAGGGATTTAAGGACTTTGTATAGCTCTTTGGAGGAGCTCCCAGCCTGTCGAACTTGCCGTGAGATGTGTGCCTTGCATGCTTTTTTGATGTTGCCGTGGTAAAGCGCTAAGGTTTTTTTTATAAGCTTCTCTATCACAGGGGTTATGGGCTTTTCGCCATCGTCTCTCCAGTTTTTTGCACCCAACTTTTTCCCTGCGCAAATCTGGAGTATACCAAGAGGCATGTGGACCATGTTTAACTGCAAGTTGGTTTTTCATAGGTGCCAGGTTGTCTAGTGCTGTTTTTAAGGTCTCGTCATAATCTGCTAGTGCCTTGACCACATCTCCAGACTCCAAATTCCTTAGTGAAGGCGGCCGGTGTGACTTTTAGCCATTGTCTCACAAGATTTTGCTTAGGTTTTTGTATTGGGTGTTCAGGTACACATTCCGAAGTGACCCAAAATCCAATTAGTGAATGATCTGTCCACAGGAGGGGGCAATGGGGCTCACAGGATGTAAGGGGAGAGTTAGTAAAAATCAAATCCAGAGTGTGTCCCGCAGTATCCCGCACCATTAGCTCTACGTAGCTAAAAGCCTATGTTCACTGTCATCCATTTTTGAATTATTTCATCCACCCATTCCTCATCATCCAACTATTCATTAAATCATGCTGCCCTGTCTCAAATCTCCATCCATCCAATGATTGGACAAGGTGAAATACTGAAACATTTGTGGTAAAACACAACCATATTTACAATTTAAAAAAATAATTTTTGGGGGGAACCCCCTCACCCCAAACCCGGCTAGCAGTTGTCAGGCTCATTCACTGCGCTCGCTACATGAAGGATGGGGCCTGGTCTGTCAAAATTTGCCTGAGCAACTTTTGGTTTCCAGTCCAGCCTTGCCAGATTACCAATTTTCCATCCAAGCACCAACTATCAATGCTAACTGAAATCAGATCACAACAATGTGCACACAACAAAAGGGAAAAACAGAAATGTAACAGGGATCATAGTTACATCCTCTAAGTTGCACTCAAACACAGTGCCCAAAGACCTCACCTTGCAGTGTAGAAAATAACTAAATAATGCCGAATTCCACCTTGAAACAAATGTACAAAGTGCATGTCCAAAATTCACATCACTGCTTTATAGAATGCTTCCTTCCTATGGCACACATGTAATAGTTTCACATTAAGACATTTTCTGCAAAGTCCAAGGACTATGAACAGGAACCTGTGGCATTCCAGATTTTACATTGTTTTACATTGTTAAGCTGACATATAAATGAATATGCAGTTCTCACAATACATGATGAGGCACAGAAAGAGTAATACCATTCCTCAGGCATGACTATCTAAGGCTTCCAGGGGTAGAAGCCCCAAGGGTGGTCCATCTTCTTCAAATGTGACATTGAATAAGAAAAAATCAGGAATTCCAGTCCCCCTGCCAAATAAAAGAACACCGCAAGATAATGGAAAATGTTTGCAGCTAAGAGAAGTTCAACACTTCACCAGAAGAGATCCCCACTGCAGTAACTTATGCATCAGTTATGCCAAGTTTTCACACCCTCCCAATGTCAAAGCCTCCTCAGTAGCTGACAAAGCAGTAAGCAAATGGCTCACCTCAATCTTACAGTATCCAGGCCAAATGCTCCAGCATCCACATTAACTGGGCAGCTCATGCACATACCTTTGCTGAATGGTTGCATTTTGTAATAGTTAAATAACTACTACAGTAGTTCTGCTTACTACAAATGCAATTCACAAACCTACAGGTGTATATCTCCACCTCACCTATCTTTTCTATGAGGAGATCGTTACATAAGTAAGTTTCCTACTTAGGGGCTCATTACGATGCCGTTAGGAAGGGCTCCGGGTGGGATTCGGTATTGTCCAATCCGATTCGGAACCCTTGTTTCCTACCGAATCGGTCACCTTTCCGGACGACCGACTACGATGCAAGGAGGCTGTCTGAACCGTTTCCGAATGGGATTCTGTCAGGCCGAGTAATTCCGAGGCGAATTGTACAGCCCGATGGAGACAGTTTCCAAACAAGCGAGTACGATGACCGATTCGGTCAGCTGTTCCAAATCGGTTTGACTGAGACAAAATGGATTTCGGAATCGGTCTGTGGGGGCCTGTTGCGGGTATCTCTTCACCCGGAGGCGACCGAATGTGGCCCGTGGGTGTTCCCAAGGGACCCCTCTTCCCAACCATGGCCAATGTGGCAGGCACCATGGGGTGCCCGCCACAGGTTGCAAGGTTTTCCCCACCCACCCCTTTTTCCAGTGGGAGCATGTGTTCTTGTTCGAGACACAGGCTCCAATTGAAATCAATGCAAGTCCGATCGAACCAAGTACGTAAGCATCCAGACACATCATAATCGATAGGTAGAACTCCACGAATACGAATCATTAGGAAAGCATTCCTAATCCGATTCGGTGGGAATGCTTTCCTAACGACATCGTAATCGACCCCTTAGTAGTAAATGTGGTATAGATGAGGGAGAGGCTTGGAAAGTAGAATAATTAGTACTAAATACGAGGGGAATAGGGAGGGCTATGGAGGGGTTTAGGGAGGGACAGACACCCACCCATAAAAGAGTAAGACCATTGCTAGACACAAACTACACTTCTTAAGTCAAAACAGCCATAAAGGACCCAAAAAATAATACATGTACCCCGTTTTGGACCTGGAGTTAGTTCAGCGCTACCCATGGACAAGCACTGGAACTGCAACACCCTCTTATAGAAAATAATGTAGGAGGTGACTTTAAATAGCATTTCATAGGAAATACTGCTAAAATAAATGAATTTACTGTGACTATATAATATATATAATTTTAAGATAATGTCAAAAAATATATAAATAATACATATTTTTCTAATGATAACATATGTTATTAGCCTTTTAAATATAAAAATAAATGCAATAAAAAAATTTTTTTTTACATTAATTGACATTTAGTCTATACATCGCTTTTTGTAATTTTTAATACATAATGATTAAATATAAACATTTTACCTTATGTTGGATTTGTTTTTCAACAAATCTTTAAAAAAGAATTGTAATCTAATTTAAAATAGTTACATTAATTAAATATTACATTTAAAATGACGTTAATGGTGCTGTTGCATTTTCTTTATTTGTTCTGCATTTAAAATAAATATATAAAATTAATTTACATTAATATTTAACTTACAAATATTTGTACAGGTTTTTTAAAGTTTAATAAACTATACTTTATCATAGGGAAATATTTGTCCTGTTGACGGAGAACACCAGCTACAGTGAAAAAATACTAGCAGTAACTTTACACAATTAACATAATTTTGCTATGCTCCAGAAAAAAGGGATTTCTTTAGTAATATAACTACCGACCATATTATAAGCACAATAAAACAATACCTAACATCCATATTTATACCTAGCCAATTAATTACTTTGAAAGATGTACTTCAACATTTTTAATGAATGCTATGAAAGTTTAATAATGAGAGAAATGCTAGAAAAAGGATCAGGAAAACAATGTAGAAAGGAAGGAGAATCAAATGGAGAGAAGAAATTTAAAGTGATAAGGGAGAGGTTGATAATGGCATGGTAAGTAAAAAAGAGGAGAAGAAGAGAAAATCAAAGATGCTGGGAGGAAAAAGGCTGTGGAAGGGATTGTTAAAGACAGCAAAAGGATGTGTGTCTGGTATACCTTAGCTAAAGTAAGTAAAGTTCAGAAAAACAAAAAAGGAAACAAATTAAAAATTAAATTGACAGAAGGCCACGCTGATTATTATTATCTGTGAGATTATTAAATAAAATCTAAGAAGAGCAAATGAATAACTATCGATAACTTACTCATACTAGAGTTTAAGCTTTCTGTCATAGTGGGGGCAGCAGAGGATAACATCCCTCTCTTGGATCTTTTCTTCCTTGGTGTTCCTTAAAGGAGGGAAGAAAAAGAAGACCTTCATTAGTAGGTTAAAATATTATTGAAACACATGTAAAAATAATCTAAAGGCAAACAAATGTACTGCTTGAGTAACCAACCCAATTCTTCTCCTTTAACCTCTTTCCGAAACACATTTACCTATTGTACAAATTAGTTATAACTACAAATGATATTGCTTCTCCATTTCCTTCATGAGTCTTTCCTATTGTCATATTAAAGCAATCCGCAATTAAAGCCAATACTATTGAGCAGCATCTCATGGGGAAGGAAACTGTGCAGCGACTGGAGAGTCATTGAGGAGCCCCATCACTAATTAGAACTTCCCTATATCCTCCTGACTTACTGTTCATCAACCTAAGTCTATACCTGGCTCCAACATTTCCTGCTTCTGACATCCTCGATGACCTCAACGCAAGATCGATTAGTGGAACAGATTCTTTTTAACACCAATACCAGGCACTTTGACTTGATGTCCACTCTGCTGCCAGTCCTCCTGCCACACTCCCTGAGATGCAACATTAGTTTCAATCTGGATTACGCATGCCCAACTCCTCACCTACAAAGTCTTAAGAAATTATAATGTAAAATATATCTTGGTGCATCTAAGTTAATTTATAAACTTATAAAGGCAATTTCCAAACACCAAATATGTTTTTCCACAGTGCTAAACTTATTTTATTTCAAAATAATTTGGTATATATGCAAATATGTGTGTGTGTTGTATATATACATATATAGATTACATTACATTAGCCAGAGGAAGTCTTCTATAGACAAGCCATTTTCTGGCTTGCTGATAACTTTGCCACTGTTTGATGACTCTTTAAAAAACTTTCCAAAAAAAAGGAAATTCGCTTCAGCTCCTTCTTGGAATGTTTCGGGGTGATCCGTCAAGCGCGGGCTGAATAAAAAGGGGGTCCCAAACGCAAATTTCCCCAAGCATTTTCCTCAGACTTCTTTAGACAGCTCTACTGCAAAGTTGGCAGGATGCTAGATCTTAGTATGCAGATTGTACTTTTTGTGATTTGATGTAAATCTGCTAAGTAGTTTTGGAAAAGTTAAGGTACAAAAATGTTTGTATATCTGGATGGTTGAGTCTGCGAGAGCCTTGTGGGAGCACCAATTTAAAAATTGATCTGATTGCCCCAGGGAGCTTTTTTTCCCCTGGGCCATCTTGGTCTCATGAGAGTTAGACTTGAAGTTTAAATAAAAATGATATTTTATAACAAAATTGAGACTGCCACGTTTTTTTTTTTGCCGCAATGCCAATTTTTTTATATTTTAGCCCCTAGGGTGGGTCTCATTGGACCCTCCACCATGAGTCTTAGGGAGGCAGGGTATCTCTAGTCTGGGCACGGGGCTAAGTCCCTGAGTCCTGTAATAGCTGCCATGTGCATGTTGTTGGCAACCAATCAGAGCACTCGCTCCAGTGGGAGTCTGACTCTCATGGGACGAAGATGGACCAAGGGAAAAAAAAGCTCCCTGGGCCAATCAGAACACTCTATTTTTAAAGTGGCGGGGGAGGGGGTGTCAACAGGGCCCCCCTCTCTAGCCCATTTCATTTGGGGCCCGGGGACCCCAAGCCCGGGGCCTGGTATCAGATCTCAGCACGAGATCGGAAGGGGTCCGTGTCCCTATATATACAACTGGAAATTTATTTTCTTTTTTTTTTTTAAATTTGTTTATTAAGAGCTTGCAATTACAGTGTACATGCTCCATTTGGGAGCCACAGTATCCAGAAAGCATATATCGACACAAGCAATTTTTCGAAGAACGAGAGATAGCAATAATACAGAGGTAAGCTGAACAGGAGCTCCAAGAGCTAACAACCCGCCCCACCCAGCCCCCCCTCCCCCTCCCGGCACCTACAAAGATGTGGCATCGTGTAAACAAGGAATGGTGGGCAATGAAATATATACATTCATCAACTTTAAGAACGAAAAGTAATACACAGTTAATAGTCTCCAGGGCAATACACCCCTATAAGGAAAAAGCAAGCGAGGAAGTAGAAAAAGAGAAAAAGGGAAACAGAGAGACAAGACACATCACAGATCAGGGTGACTCAAGAGGTACATTGTCAGCGGGGCTGTTAGACCTGGCATCCTTGGCGTGGGTCTCCCTTCCATTTTTTCGTAATGCCTCCACTGTTGCCGATATGTTTTTGCTGGACTAGATGCTCATGGGCACTTTGCCGCTGCTAATCAGTGCCAAAGTGCAAGTGCTCCCTATCGTGAATTGATGTATGTATTAGTGACTCCATGATTGGATGATTGGTTTACTTGTCAGTCCCTAGTACCGTGCACTAAGTGTGCCCAGGGCTTGTAAATCCAATGCTGCTGGTGGGCTTGCAGCACGGGTTGTGCCACCCACAGAAGCAGCTTGTAAAGTGTGTCTCAGGCCTGCCATTGCAGAGCCTGTGTGCAGCATAGGGCTGCCATGTCGACTTGGTGAGTGCACCCACTTACCAGTCCCTAAACCTTCCCTTTACTGAATGTTGGTCACCCCTAAAGTAGGCCCTAGGGCAGGGTGCATTGTAAGTATAAGGTAGGGCATGCCCTGGTGTGTGTGGCATGTCCTAATAGTGAATTAAAGCCATTTTCGTTTTTCACTATTGCAAGGCTACCTGCTCCCCATAGGCCAGAATGGGCAGACTGACTATTACACCTTATAGTCAAAACTGACCAAGGGAACATGGTAGAAAAACGAATTTAGTATGCCTGAACTCAGGATGATAAAATACATCTTTTAGTGAAGTTGGTTTTAACATTCTGTGTTTGAAAATACCACTTTTAGAAAGTGGGTATTTTCTTGCCTAACTATCCAAGCCTGCCTCTGCTAGGTTGTGTATTCCTTGTCTGGAGATTGAGTGACAGGGGCTGGGGGTGGCTACAGGAGACAGGGTGAGTCAGCACAGGGCTGAATAGAAAGATCTGCATCCAGAGTGGAGGGAGGAGTTGCACCTGGGTCTGAATAGGGCTGTGCCTGCCTTCCACAATGCTGGCTCCACCTCCTGCCGGGCGGCTGAGCACTCTGCCCCACATTCTGAAAGGAAAGAAGGAGTCAGAAAAACAAAGTGCTCCAGGACTGACCAGAACTGGTTTTGGGCTAGGCAGAGGCCTCTCTGCCTTCAGAGAACAAAGAGAAACTGTGTATAAAAAGGGGACCCAGACCCCTAGGAAATTAGATCACTTTTGGGAACAAGGAGAAACCTTTGCTGAGGAGCGGAACCAAGAAGAAACTGAGGAGAGACTATCCCTAAGCCTGAAGTGCTGCTTGGGGGATTGGCCTGCAGTGGTTTGCCTGACTGCCAAAGAAAGGAGAAAGAACTTTTGCTTTGCTGTGACTTTCATCAACTTGTGAAGGATCTCCAAGGGCTTGGAAGAGAGCTTGCCCCCTGACCGAAGTCCCAGGACCATTGGACTTCACCCCCTTTGTGAATTGCTGCTGGAAACTCTGTTTCAGTGGCTACAGAGGTAGGGAGCTGTGACCGACTCTCACGACCGACTCGGTGTCCTGTAAGCACCGCATCGAAGCACCGTCTCGCCCTGCAACGCACGGCCCTGGTCTCACCGACTCCGTCAACGAGCCGCTGCCTGCACCGCATCGAGGGACAACGCGTCCTGCAACGCTTCGCTACGCCAAATCGAACTGGTCCGACCGACACGGTCACTGCTGCTGAGTTCGACTCCTGTGACCGCACCGGAGTTGGGCACCGCTCGCACGCTTTGCGACGCACCGCCCGACTCGCACCACTGTCCGGACTGATCGACGCCAGCTCCTGAATCCGGCTCCGTCGCCGCACCGCAACCTGCCAGCACAGCATCGAAGCACCGTCTCGCCCTGCAACGCACGGCCCTGGTCTCACCGACTCCGTCTCGCCGACGTCAACGAGTCGCTGCCTGCACCGCATCGAAGAACAACGCGTCCTGCAATGCTTCCATTTTTACATCGCGACCGCGACGAACAGCCATTTGGCTCGCACGCCCGTGCCTGCCGCTTCAAGTAAAAGGTACTGTGACCGAGTCTGTCTACGCTGTGTTGGCCCGTCTCGACGCGGTCAGCTGGATTTGTTAGACTCTGTTTGTTCTCGACATCGCCGTAGCCGGAGGAGGCTACCGACTCGCACAGAACCTTGAATTAAGCCTTTTTGATCAGAACTAAGCACTCTTAACAGTATTGTGGATTATTTTTGTCGTTTATGGTCTTGTGATAAATCTATATAAAGTATACCTATTTTTATAAATATATAACCTGTGTGGTGTCCATTTGTAGTGTTGCCACTTGATTACTGTATGTGTTCACAAATGCTTTACACACTGCCTCTGAACTAAGCCTGTCTGCTTGTGCCAAGCTACCAAGAGGGTGAGCAGGGGTTATTTCGGGAGTGTACCTACTTTCCCTGACTAGACTCAAGGGTCCCTATTTGGACAAAGGTACCTACCTCTGCCAACTAGAGACCCCCAAATGTAACATTGGTGGTCAGCGGTGAGGATTCTGGACTTGCATTTGTGACTCATGTACAGTGATTGGTGAACACTACTTAGTGAGTGCAGACCAAAAACGCAACCACATACTTTAATAGCATTTTTCTGGGATTTCCTATTTTTGCAACTGCCAAGTTTAATCACTATGGAGAAACCAGCATCAGTAGCCTCTGTTGAGTGTGATTGAGAAGAAGAGAGGCTAGAATGCTACACCCTCAAGCAGCTCAGGCAATTCTGCAAAAAGTTTAAAGTGTCCATGACCGGGCTCTCCAGGAAGGAGGACCTCCAAAAGGCGCTGAGGGCCTGGGTCGAATCAAGGAGTGCCCCTGTGGAGGGGGCAGAGAATGCAGAAGGGCAGCTGGAGGGGCTATTGGGTCTAGGGGCTGGAAGACCACCTTCCCCAGTAGGTAGCAGTGTTTCTGCCAGAGGACTGTCTCCAGAGGAGTTGGAGGACAGGAAAGAGAGTAGGATGCACGAAATGGAGCTGACCAAGCTCAAGCTGAATGGGCAGTTAGAATTCGAAATGCAAACTAGGAAATTAGCCCTAGAGGAAAAGAAAATGCAGTTTGAACATGAGAAAGTTTTGAGGGAGTTGGAATTGAAGGCCAAAAGCTTAGAGATTACTCCCTCTGGTGGCAGTGTACCGCCTGTGCCTGTTGAAGCTAGGGTGTATATTCCAAAAGATGTGGTTAAGGAATTTTTAAAAATGATGACATAGGGCAGTGGTTCAAAGCCTATGAGGTAGCCATGTCTTCCCACCGGGTCCCTGAGAAGGATTGGGGAGCGGGGTTGTGGGGACGGTTCCTCAGTGAAGGGCGGGATACCTTGTTGGATTTGCCCTCTGAAGTCTATAATTCGTACAGCCACATGAAGGATGCCTTAATGACTAGGTATGGTTTGACCCCTGAGCTTTATAGGCAAAGGTTCAGGAACTGTAGTAAGATTGAAAGCAGTACCTGGGTTGAATATGTGACCTTCTTTTGCAGAGCCTTGGATGGTTGGGTAAAGGGTAGCAAAGCGACTGATTTTCAGGCGCTCTTTGATTTTAATTGCCTGGGAGCACTTGTCCGGTAATTGTTTTCCTGAGCTACGCCAGCACCTGATTGATAGTAAGCTGACTAACCCTAGGCAGCTTGCTGAGGAGGCGGACCGCTGGGTGAGTACCCGGGTCCACAAGGGTCACGTGGGAGACTCCGCCAAGGGTGGGCAGGGTCCCCAGCAGAAGAGTGGGGGGGACAAAGGTAAACAGAGGGAGTTCCATAAAGGGCCCCAAAGTAGACCCCAAGGGAAAGGTTCCCAGCCTCCCCCTGAGAAGAAGCCAGTGGCCCTGACAGGCCCCCCTGTTCACCAGGGACCACTGGTGTGTTACAAGTGTGGCGCCCCTGGCCACAAGGCAAACGATCCTCGTTGCCCTTTTCATGGAAAGCCAGCACCCCCTGGTGCAGTCCCCCGGCAGTTGGCTAGTGTAGCCCTGGGGGAGGAGTTGGGTGCCCAAGCTGGGGGGGGATCCCACAGTGTTTTCCCTTGTCTCATTAGGAGACTCTGAGATGGTCCCTAGGACCCCGCTGCCTGAGAACACTAAGAAATACAGGCAGTGGGTGACCATCAATGGCCATAGGGTGGAGGCTCTGAGAGACACAGGAGCCAGTGTGACAGCTGTCAAGTGTCACCTGGTGTCTAAGGAGCAGGTTATCCCTGATGCATTCTATCCGGTTGTTGCCGCTGACAACACAGAGAGTCACTGCAAGGTGGCTCAGGTTCCCTTTGAATGGGGGGTCTCGGGTACTCTTCAAGTAGCTGTGAGGCCAGCCATGCCTGTTGACTGTTTGTTAGGGAACGATTTGGAGAGCTCACCTTGGGCTAAGGTGGAGCGGAGTGCGTATTTAGAAATGTTGGGCTTGCCTGATTGGGCATGTGTGACCACCCGGTCAATGGCAGCGAAAGGTGTTCAAGAGGACCTGGAGCCTGAGAGGGAGGCCCAGGTGCCTGCCGGAGAGAGAGGAGGCGGGGGGCGTGGGAAACCGGCCCCCGAAGTTCCCACGGTCCAGGAGGAGGCAGACCCTGAGGGGGATGCCCTGGAGCCTACGGAGGAACAGGTAGCTGAACTGGGGGACCTACCTGAGCTGACCCATTGGCAGCAAGAAGGAGGACCCTCCAGGGAAGAGTTCTGCGAGTAGCAGAACGCATGCCCCTCTCTCGTGGGTCTGAGGCAACAGGCCACAGACCAGGCAGCAGGTGATCAGTCTGGATCACATTGGATTTACTGGGAGAATGGTCTCCTGTATTCAGAGCCTAAGGTTGCTGAGCCTGGGTCAGCCCATGTGCTGGTGGTACCCCAGCGCTTCAGAGCCTTCCTACTGGGGTTGGCTCATGATGTACCGTTAGCAGGACATCTGGGGCAGGACAAGACCTTTGACAGGCTTGTTACCCATTTCTATTGGCCCCAGATGCGCAGGAGTGCCGCCACTCACTGCAGGACATGCCAGACTTGCCAGGCAAGTGGAAAGAGTGGGAGGAAGCACAAGGCTCCTCTCCAGCCATTCCCTGTGGTCAGCACCCCCTTTGAAAGGGTAGGTATTGACATTGTGGGGCCACTGGACCCCAAGACAGCCATGGGCAACAGGTTTATCCTGGTCTTGGTGGACCATGCCACCCGGTACCCTGAAGCCATCCCTCTGAGGACAGTGACGGCCCCCGTAGTGGGACGGGCACTGATGGGAATTTTCTCACGTGTGGGATTCCCTCAAGAGGTGGTGTCTGACAGAGGTACCAACTTCGTGTCCAAGTACATGAAGTCCCTGTGGCAGGAGTGCGGTGTAACTTACAAGTTCACCACTCCTTACCACCCTCAAGGAAATGGGCTGGTTGAGAGATTCAACCGGACCCTCAAGGGCATGATTATGGGTCTGGAAGAACCCATGAGGCGTAAATGGGACGTCCTCTTACCATGCCTGTTGTTTGCATACCGGGAGGTGCCACAGAAGTCTCTAGGGTTCAGTCCCTTTGAGCTCCTCTATGGACACCTGGTGCAAGGACCTCTGAGTTTGGTCAAGGAAGGCTGGGAGCAATCTCCCAGGAAACCTCCCAGGATGTATACAGTTACATGCTGGCCTTCAGGAACCAGACTAGGCGTTTCAGAGAACTTGCTGAGGCAAATCTGGAAGCCAGCCAGGAGGAGATGAAGCGGTGGTACGACCAGAATGCCACTCTGGTAGAGCTTCAGCCTGGTCAGAAAGTGTGGGTCATGGCCCCTGTGGAGCCTTGTGCGCTCCAGGACAGGTGGACCGGCCCTTTTACGGTGGTGGAGCGCAAGAGTCCAGTTACCTATTTGGTGGACTTGCAGTCTCCCAGGAACCCCTTGCGGGTCCTGCATGTGAACCGCCTGAAGCCCCACTTGGAGAGGTCCCAAGTGGGCATGCTCTTAGCTACAGATGATGGAATGGAGGAGGAGACCGAGCCTCTTCCTGACCTCCTGTCAGCCCGAGAGCAAGATGGATCAGTGGAGAGAGTAAACCTCTCTATCTCCCTGACACCTGAGCAACAGGGTGACTGTCGCCAACTGTTGGGACAGTTCCCTGACCTGTTCTCCCTGGTTCCCAGTGTCACTCATTGGTGCGTCCATGATGTGGACACTGGGGACAGTCTTCCTGTGAAGCACAAGGCTTACAGGGTGACTGACAGGGTCAGAGCCTGCATCAAGGAGGAGGTCTCCAAGATGTTTGCGCTAGGGGTGATTGAGTCCTCTAACAGCCCTTGGGCCAGCCCAGTGGTCTTGGTTCCAAAGGCTGCCGCGCCTGGTGCCACACCAGAACTCCGGTTCTGTGTGGACTACAGGGGACTCAATTCCGTCACCAGGACTGACGCCCACCTCATCCCCAGAGCTGATGAGCTCATAGATCGGTTAGGGGCTGCGCCGTACCTCAGCACGTTTGACTTAACGTCTGGGTACTGGCAGATCGCCTTGACTGATGGGGCAAAAGAGAGGTCAGCATTCTCCACCCCAGATGGGCACTACCAGTTCCGGGTGATGCCCTTTGGGATGAAGAATGCCCCTGCCACCTTTCAGAGGTTGGTCCACCAGGTGTTGGTTAGACTGGAGGATTTCAGTGCCGCCTACCTGGATGACATCGCAGTGTTCAGTGCCAGTTGGGAAGAACATCTGCGCCACCTCTGGGAAGTGTTGATGGCGCTGAGGAGGGCAGGCCTCACAATCAAGGCGAGTAAGTGCCAGATTGGGCAGGGTTCTGTGGTGTACTTGGGACACCAGGTTGGGAGCGGCCAGGTGGCGCCCCTCCAACCGAAAATTGATACCATTCTGGCTTGGGAGCCCCCCAAGACCCAGACAGAGGTGAGAGCCTTCCTACGACTCACCGGGTATTACCGGAGATTCGTCAAGGGGTATGGCAGCATTGTTGCCCCCTTGACAGAGCTGACTTCCAAGAAGCAGCCCAGGAAAGTGATTTGGATTGACGCCTGTCAAAAAGCTTTTGACACCTTGAAGACTGCCATGTGCACGGCGCCTGTGCTCCAGGCACCCAACTTCTCCAATGAGTTCATTGTTCAGACCGACGCTTCAGAGCATGGTGTAGGGGCTGTTCTATCACAGATCAATGAGGAGGGCCTAGACCAACCTGTAGCCTTCATCAGTAGGAGGTTACTTCCCGGGAACAGAGATGGAGTGCTATTGAGCGTGAGGCATTTGCTGTGGTCTGGGCACTGAAGAAGCTGAGACCATACCTGTTTGGGACTCACTTCCGGGTTCAGACAGAGCACAGGCCCCTCAGATGGTAGATGCAGATGAGGGGTGAGAATCCAAAGCTGTTGAGGTGGTCCATTTCCCTACAGGGGATGGACTTTACGGTGGGTACAGAACACGCCAATGCTGATGGACTGTCCAGATTTTTCCGCCTTAGCGATGAGAACTCACTAGGGGTAGGATAGTTCTCCCCACATTTCAGCTGGAGGGGACACGTGTTAGACCTGGCATCCTTGGCGTGGGTCTCCCTTCCATTTTTTCGTAATGCCTCCACTGTTGCCGATATGTTTTTGCTGGACTAGATGCTCATGGGCACTTTGCCGCTGCTAATCAGTGCCAAAGTGCAAGTGCTCCCTATCGTGAATTGATGTATGTATTAGTGACTCCATGATTGGATGATTGGTTTACTTGTCAGTCCCTAGTACCGTGCACTGAGTGTGCCCAGGGCTTGTAAATCCAATGCTGCTGGTGGGCTTGCAGCATGGGTTGTGCCACCCACAGAAGCAGCTTGTAAAGTGTGTCTCAGGCCTGCCATTGCAGAGCCTGTGTGCAGCCTAGGGCTGCCATGTCGACTTGGTGAGTGCACCCACTTACCAGTCCCTAAACCTTCCCTTTACTGCATGTTGGTCACCCCTAAAGTAGGCCCTAGGGCAGGGTGCATTGTAAGTATAAGGTAGGACATGCCCTGGTGTGTGTGGCATGTCCTAATAGTGAATTACAGCCATTTTCGTTTTTCACTATTGCAAGGCTACCTGCTCCCCATAGGCCAGAATGGGCAGACTGACTATTACACCTTATAGTCAGAACTGACCCAGGGAACATGGTAGAAAAACGAATTTAGTATGCCTGAACTCAGGATGATAAAATACATCTTTTAGTGAAGTTGGTTTTAACATTCTGTGTTTGAAAATACCACTTTTAGAAAGTGGGTATTTTCTTGCCTAACTATCCAAGCCTGCCTCTGCTAGGTTGTGTATTCCTTGTCTGGAGATTGAGTGACAGGGGCTGGGGGTGGCTACAGGAGACAGGGTGAGTCAGCACAGGGCTGAATAGAAAGATCTGCATCCAGAGTGGAGGGAGGAGTTGCACCTGGGTCTGAATAGGGCTGTGCCTGCCTTCCACAATGCTGGCTCCACCTCCTGCCGGGCGGCTGAGCACTCTGCCCCACATTCTGAAAGGAAAGAAGGAGTCAGAAAAACAAAGTGCTCCAGGACTGACCAGAACTGGTTTTGGGCTAGGCAGAGGCCTCTCTGCCTTCAGAGAACAAAGAGAAACTGTGTATAAAAAGGGGACCCAGACCCCTAGGAAATTAGATCACTTTTGGGAACAAGAAGAAACCTTTGCTGAGGAGCGGAACGAAGAAGAAACTGAGAAGAGACTATCCCTAAGCCTGAAGTGCTGTTTGGGGGATTGGCCTGCAGTGGTTTGCCTGACTGCCAAAGAAAGGAGAAAGGAACTTTTGCTTTGCTGTGACTTTCATCAACTTGTGAAGGATCTCCAAGGGCTTGGAAGAGAGCTTGCCCCCTGACCGAAGTCCCAGGACCATTGGACTTCACCCCCTTTGTGAATTGCTGCTGGAAACTCTGTTTCAGTGGCTACAGAGGTAGGGAGCTGTGACCGACTCTCACGACCGACTCGGTGTCCTGTAAGCACCGCATCGAAGCACCGTCTCGCCCTGCAACGCACGGCCCTGGTCTCACCGACTCCGTCAACGAGCCGCTGCCTGCACCGCATCGAGGGACAACGCGTCCTGCAACGCTTCGCTACGCCAAATCGAACTGGTCCGACCGACACGGTCACTGCTGCTGATTTCGAGTCCTGTGACCGCACCGGAGTTGGGCACCGCTCACACGCTTTGCGACGCACCGCCCGACTCGCACCGCTGTCCGGACTGATCGACGCCAGCTCCTGAATCCGGCTCCGTCGCTGCACCGCAACCTGCCAGCACCGCATCGAAGCACCGTCTCGCCCTGCAACGCACGGCCCTGGTCTCACCGACTCCGTCTCGCCGACGTCAACGAGTCGCTGCCTGCACCGCATCGAGGGACAACGCGTCCTGCAACGCTTCCATTTTTGCATCGCGACCGCGACGAACAGCCATCCGGCTCGCACGCCCGTGCCTGCCGCTTCAAGTAAAAGGTACTGTGACCGAGTCTGTCTACGCTGTGTTGGCCCGTCTCGACGCGGTCAGCTGGATTTGTTAGACTCTGTTTGTTCTCGACATCGCCGTAGCCGGAGGAGGCTACCGACTCGCACAGAACCTTGAATTAAGCCTTTTTGATCAGAACTAAGCACTCTTGACAGTATTGTGGATTATTTTTGTCGTTTATGGTCTTGTGATAAATCTATATAAAGTATACCTATTTTTATAAATATATAACCTGTGTGGTGTCCATTTGTAGTGTTGTCACTTGATTACTGTATGTGTTCACAAATGCTTTACACACTGCCTCTGAACTAAGCCTGTCTGCTCGTGCCAAGCTACCAAGAGGGTGAGCAGGGGTTATTTCGGGAGTGTACCTACTTTCCCTGACTAGACTCAAGGGTCCCTATTTGGACAAAGGTACCTACCTCTGCCAACTAGAGACCCCCAAATCTAACAGGGGCCCAAAAGTCTTTAGGCCGGGAAGACTACGGCAAGTCCTCCGCATACGTCTCCAATTGTTCCCTGCAATAGGTCAGGTCCCGGATCCACCTGCGCACTGTGGGGAGCGTCTTGGCGCCCCAGCACTGTGCCACTGCTCGTTTGGCCATTAGGGTCGCCACGGCAACCAACCGCCGGTTGCCTGGTTTTAAGGATTTCACATCACCCAGCAGACACACCTCGGTACACACCGCACGCCCTCAAGCACCATGTCTGTCAGCACACTCACAACTTTGGTCCAAAAGGCAGCTACCCCTGCACACTGCCAAGCGAGGTGTAGGAAATCGGCATCCGCTCGTCCACACCGCACACAGCAATCCGTAACACACAATCCAAGTTTACATAGTTGCACTGGAGTATAGTACAGTTGGTGTAAGAATTTAAAATGAATAATGCGCAAATTGCAGTTGGCAGTGAGGCGTCCAGTTAGCTTACAGCAAAACTGCCAATGGTCTAGTGGTATGGTATAACCCAACGCAGCATTCCATTTAAGATAAGAGGGGTGCTCCCCTGGCTCCTTCTCGCGCTGGGATGCAGCATATAATTTAGTAATCAAACTCTTGCGCTCCTCGCCAGCTAGTACCACCTGCAGTGCCCGCAAAGGTTGTGGTTCAGCAGGGTAATCGCTTTGACCGCTTGTCGCACCCTCACATATGTAAAGTTTAACATTAAACCATGAGTCCGACCAGCTTGCACGTCAGACAATGAACGGAAGTGACCCTGTTTATACAGATCTCCCAGTTTTAACATGCCGGCAGACCTCAGTGTGTGCAAGGCCAAGCTTTCCTGTGCCGCCGAGATGCCCGGATGAGCTGCTAGTGGTAGCTGTGGGGCATAGAGGTAGGCCAGCTGTGCACTCTTTGCGAGAGCCTGCCAGGCCCAAGCTGTACATAGTACTGGATTAATCTCCTCCCTGGGGCCTCCACCGCCACCCATGAGAGTTGCCGCAACCAGTGGCAAGGGAGGATAGCATCTGCTTCTATCGCTGTGTGCGGCAGAAACTTTTGGGGAAAGAACCAGTAATGCTCAAAATGCGCCTGAGCGCATAAATAATAGAGACGCGTATCCGGAGCCTCGAAGCCACCCCTTTCAAACGGTTGTGCAAGTGTATCCCAGCTACAACGAGGCTTCTTGCCCCCCCAGACGAACGATAGCAAAGCCGACTGCAGTGCCTTAAAGACAGAGATATTCAGACGAATAGGAATATTCACGAAGAGATATAGCAGCTTGGGTAGAATAGTCATTTTCGTCACTGCAATACGATCTGCGAGCGAAGGGGAAGCCGGGTCCAGCGCTCAGCTTTATCTACAAGTTGTGAGATGGTGCGGCCATAGTTCATGGAAATAACCAGCGCAGGGTCCCTATGTAAGCAGACACCCAGGTATTTCACCGGGTCCCAGGTCCAGGCCAGTGGGAAATCCAGTTCGAATTCACGAGTGCCTGCAGTCAGGGGAAAAACCGTAGACTTGGCCCAATTAATCCCTAGTCCTGAGAATCCCTAAAATCTGGCGTATTCACGAAGTAACTCATGTAAATAGGTGGCGGGTTCACAGACATATAGAAGCATGTCGTCTGCATATAGTGAGACAATAAGCGGGCGCTGCCGAAATCGCAAAGCGGCCGATGCATGGAGCTGACGCAATTTACACGCAAGAGGCTCCAGGGCTAATGCAAAAAGCATTGGTGATAGAGGCAGCCCTGACTGGTGCCTCTGAGAATAGGGAAAGTAGTGAACACCCAACCATTGACACGAACCCTGGCCACCGGCTCAGTATAAATAACTCTGATCCACTGAAGGAAAAAAGGAGGGAAGCCCATTCTAGTAAGGACTGTGAACATATAAGCCCATTGAAGGGAGTCGAATGCCTTCGCGGCATCGAGTAGCACAGCCACAGCTTGAAAATCAGAGTCGAAGTAATGCAGGGTGGCAAACAGCGTGCGCAAGTTGTGTGTGGTTGAACGAGCAGGAACAAAACCTGACTGGTCAGGAAGCACCAGTAGTGGAACCAGCGGCTGTATACGGAGGGCAATCATTTTAGCTAATATCTTGGCATCGATGTTGATAATCGAGAGGGGTCTGTATGAGTCACAGCGGTTGGGTGCCTTATCCGGTTTCAAAAGCATAACTAAGAGAGCTTCCCTAAGGGAGGGTGCGAGACGACCAGTATCGTATGCTTCCGCGTAGACCGCCAGCAGTCTAGGGGCCAGAGCGTCCGCAAATAACTTGTAAAACTCACTGGGGAGCCCATCGAGACCCGCAGCTTTGCATGTAGGAAGAGACAAGATGGCGAGTTTCACGTCCTCCACATCAAAGGGCTGCGTAATATATTCCCTATGACCGGGGGACAGCCATCCCAGAGCAATGTCGTCGAGATAAGAATGCAAGTCATCTTGCCGTAACTCAGTTTTATTGTCATAAAGGCCGGCATAGAAGTTGAGTATAGTCTCGCTGATATCTGCAGTTGTGTACTGCGCCTCCCCTGTCTCACTAAGTATTTTAGTGATGTGCTCCTGGCCACGCGGTGCAGTCAGCTTCTGAGCGAGTGAGCGGCTTGGCCTACCCCCCCTCGCCATAGTATCGGGCTTTGCTGCGCCTTGACCTAAGGATTAACTCCTGATCAACCGTATTGTTATGTTCAGTGACCAGCTCCCGAATCGCAGAGAGCGTCGCAGGGGATGGGTCCGCATCGTAGGCACGTTCTAAAGTGGAAATTTCATCAGCTAGTTTTCAAATTCTACGCCTTAAATCTCTCAGGACGCCTGCCTGCGCACCCATGCAAATCCCCCTAATAGTTACTTTAAAAGCATCCCAGAGGACACCAGCGCTTACTACAGAGTCCTCATTTTCCCTGAAAAAATTATGAATGGCTTCCCCAATCGTATGTTTGAAGACTGTGTCAGTTAAGGAAGACGGCTGCAGCCGCCAAGTGAACGGAGGCCTTTCACATGCAGGGACCTGCAATTCTAAGAGCACAGGAGAGTGGTCCGAGAGTGTCTGGGCCATGTGGCGCACGTCAGTTGTCCAAGTACATACCGCTTCAGTAGTCAACCAAAAATCCAATCGAGACCAGGTCCCATGCACGGAAGAAGTGAACGTGCTCTCACGCGCCCCAGAGTGTCGCAGTCGCCACACATCGCTCAAGCATCCCGCATCCATCAATCCCAATAGCATTTCGGAAGCATGCTTAGGCCTTGACACCTCACTGCCCTTACGGTCAAGAGTGACATCCAAACAAACGTTAAAGTCACCGCCCCATATGATCTCCACCTCAGGAAAACTCGTAATGCGTCGCCACACATCTGAGAAAAAGGCCGGATCATCCACGTTTGATCCGTACACATTCACCAACAACACATTGGTGCCACCTAACAACCCATGCACCAAGACTAGACGGCCCGAGTCATCAGTTTCAGTGCAGATAACTGAGAATGGGACCCCCTGTTTGACCAGAATCATCGCCCCACGTGCATAGCTGGAGAATGAAGAGGCCACACGCACCCCACCCAACGACCCCCCCACATTCTTTTCGGACAGTGTTGTAAGATGTGTTTCCTGCAAATAGGCAATCTGCATGTCCAACCTGTCAAGATAAGCAAAGACAGAGCAAATCTTTTTGGGGGTGTTCAAACCTCGTACATTCCAAGTTAGGAACCGTACTTTACCACCCATGAGGAACTGCACCAAGAGATAGATCTAACAATGGGATATAAAGAAGACATGTATTCAAGCATACAAATGAAACAAAGCTATACCACACCCATAGATTGTAAGTGCCACAATACCCCCCAAAACCCTCCAACCCCCGACCCCACTCCCACTTCAGCGTCCCCAACTCGCCAAAGCCATCCCAACCCTCTGTAACCCATCCCACACTAAAAACAAAGAGAGCAAAGCAGAAATGGGGTTCACCCATTGGGGGGCGTCAGAGAACTACTGGCCTCCTATCAAGTAGGAGGTGGCTGAGCAGAACAACAACTGTGCCTGATCCAGGAGCATACCCGACATTTTACCAGGCAAAAAAAAAAAAGGCAAGTATACATAAAAAGTCGAGGAACTTCAACCTGCAATAATAGAGGACATACATTGCATAGAGAGCAAAACACTTCCACGGAAGCAGAAAGAGAACCGCCCATTCAGCCAAGTGAGACGGCAAAGAACAAAGAACCGCCCCCATTGCATCACTGATCCTCAGTCTCAGATAGTGTTTGAGATTCGCGTCACCTTCTCTTTAAGTGCTTCGCATGTTCCAGCGCCGCCTTGGTATTTGTGAAGATCTTGTAGTCCCCATCTGGGCCTATTTTCAAGCGGGCGGGATAAAGCATGGCATAGGGGACTCCTTCAGATTGTAAAAACTTTTTGACAGCTCCGAACTCCCTTCGCGCAGCCTGTACAGTAACAGTAAAGTCTGGGAAAAAAGAGAGTGTGTTTCTTTGGTGTTCAATTGTTCCCCTAGTTCTGGCCATGTGCAAGATTGTGTCTCTGTCCCTATAGTTGAGTAGTCGTGCAATGACAGGGCGTGGTGGGGCGCCCGGGACAGGTCGAGCTGCGAAGGAGCGATGGGCCCACTCAATAATAAACATGGTGGAAAGTTGTTCAGTGCCAAAAATGTCTGTGATCAATTTTTCAACAAAGGTCTCCATTTTACCTACATTTGTGGACTCTGGCAGTCCCGTAATACGAAGGTTGTTCCGTCTGGAATGGGCCTCCAAGTCTTCATTCTTGGCCTGAATAAGAGAGAACCTTTTCCATATTTAGAGTTTTCTCCGCAACGTCGCTCAATCCAGCCTCTGTGACGGATACTCTTTGCTCGACTTCCCCCATACGAGCATTTTGTTTTTCGAGTTGGGACGACATGTGATCAAGACGTTGGTTAACGGCCGCCATTGTACCCTCTATAGATTGGAGGCTACGCTGCATGGCGATAAGCGTGGTTTCTAAGGTAGAAGGTCCACCATCCTGGGCATCGGCCTCGGAGTCAGATGCTGCCTTCTGTGAAGGCTTGGAGGACTTGCGCGCCTCAAACGTGAGGTGGGGTTGTGATTTGTCAGTCCGACCCATAGTGACCGCAAGAGGAATCAATCTGATGTGGAAAAGGAGGCGAGGGCCCCCGAGCCAGAGCCCCACAGTAGTGCAACGCGGTGAGCCGTAGGCCGCCCCCTCAGGCAATGGTGGGCCCTCCGCTCCCCACAGCAGGAGAGGGCCGGAGGTGAGCGCAATCCACGCAAGGAAGTTACGGCGTGGGCCTGAACAAGTAACAAGGGCAGCACCAGGGCCCCGCACCTCCCACCAGCAGAGAGTGGCGATTCCGAGCGCTGCAACAAAACCAGCTCCAGGAGGGCAAGCGCTCCCGCCAAAAAACGCAGCTCAGTCTTGAGAGGTGAGTGGCCAGAGAATGTATAAGCAACGCAGACACCGAGGAGTGGGCAAAATCTCAGCGGACCCCCCAACGAAACAGCAGGCCACGCGCCAAAAGAATAGAGGAGTCCAGTCGTAGGCAGCTCACCCACACAGGAAGACGCGCACCTCTGGAGCTGGGAGTGGTGGCAGGTAGATCGCTGTGATGCCCCACCGATGTATCAACAGAGCCCCAGGCGGTAGGCAGGCAGCGCCGAGCTCACGCGATCACAGCAGGGGGAGAATCCTCAGGCGGGGCACCTCCAAGGCAAGGTGTAGCGCGCCCTCCACAGACGTGCTAGAGCCCGCTGCCGTATGCTATCTAGTCTGAGCAAGGCAGCCCAGAGCCACCCGCGCACCCCAGCACCTTACAGCGGCTCGTAGGCCACGGCCCGCACTAGGCCCGCACCAGCCTCCACAGCTGCAGACCTGCACCAGGCCGGCGCCGGGGACACAGGACACAGGAGCCCTCCTCCGCCTCGTTCGCCACAGGAACCAGGGGTCGCCACTCCCCCACCACCTCAAGAGCCCCACGGGGCCCAGAGCAGCCTCCCCAGCAGGAGCGACAATCTCCACAGATGGATGCACACATAATGTTCTGTTGATTTCAAGTCCTCAATGGACCCCGCAGACAAGTCCGTCCTAGATCCTCTGCTGCTGCCCCACATTTATGATTCAGTCAATACCAAGTCCCGTGGCCCCCTTGATTCGCGGGGTGGTGCTCGCTCCACGGCAGGAGGGCCGCGTATAGAATCAGCTCCAAAGTTGTCCACCAGATGAGCAGCACTCAGACAACAGCAGCAAGACAACAGCCTTTGATAGGTATGAACGGTATTCCGCCTACGGATACTTTAAACAGCCGTTTCGTATAGGACTGCCTGACGAGTTTCGAAATTCCTCAACTTCTCCTCAGAGGACTTTGAATTCAACAGAACATTATGTGTGCATCCATCTGTGGATTACTAAATGCCGAGACTACAGCTCCCATCATGCACAGTCTCATAGGAGCGGCCCATTTGGGGGCGTGCAATATTTAAATGTGAACTGGGACCGGTACATGCACGCATCCTTTCCGTTAAAGCCTCTGAGGAGAAGTTGAGGAACTTCGAAACGCGTAAGGCAGTCCTATACAGAACGGCTGTTTAAAGGATCCGCAGGCGAAATACCGTTCATACCTATCAAAGGCTGTTGTCTTGCTGCTGTTGTCTGAGTGCTGCTCATCTGGTGGACAACTTTGGAGCTGAATATATATATATATATATATACACACATCTATATATACACATATATATATATATGTATGTATATACATATACATACATTCACATACACCATCCATCAAACTTTTTGTATCATGGCAAAAGCTGCCATTATGGTGCTTTCTGTGACGGTACGGAGACAGGAATCATCACAGGCCAGTGGTGATCTCGTAATTTGGCAGACAGTAGACTGGCAGGGTGGCTTTTGTAATGTTCTTCATCACAGTGACAGAGTATCATCTATCACATTCTAGATCTGGCCCTATCTTCCCGTATTTCTCAACCTCCCTCTTCCTCCCTTTCACCCTTTCTCTCTCTAGCTCTGGGTTTAAGTTTGATGATGAAAAATAAAACCTGGTCCTCAGAAATAAGTGCTGCTCTCCATCAGTGGCAAACGCCACCACAAATTAAGCACCGCATAAGAAGACGTAACCCTCCACCAAAAGCAGGAGACTGTCCAACTCAGACCTACATACTCCTCTTACCTCAATTGTCAATTTGCCATTATCGAGATCCCCAAAATTCCATCTACATCATCAAACCTAGGAGCTGAGCATTTTGCTTTGCCAAAACCAAGCAGTGCCCTTAATGAAGGTTCCCAGGAAGAGTTTAGGCTTCACATTGGAGTGTATTGAGCATGATGTAATTTAATTAGTTTGAGCAGCAGGCTTCACGCTGCCAAGAGAACATTACCTTCCATTTGGAATCAAATAAAAAATTGTATTCGCGCCATAAAATGTTACTTAAAATTTTATTTGCTAATAAGAATGCTGTAATGAAAAAATTATATATCCATTCAAGCCAGAGATTTATTGCATTTGTTTTATGCTTCCAATTACATTTTTTCAATGTAGCTTCTGTATTTGCTCGAGCGATGTACAATATAGTTACACAAACAGGGATTTAATGATACAGTGGAAGTGAACCTTCAAAAATGTACTGACATATTTAAAGCTAATATGCAAAGTGCAGTGTTTTTGGTCAGCTTAGATATTTCTCATTTCTGTTTCACGCTACAACCGACATCACTAAAAGCAAAAACGCCAAACAAACTACCCCGATGGCGTAAACAAAGATCCATTAAGGACGAAGACACCTAGGTACTAACTAATCTACAGAATGTATTTAAAAAAATGTTAATTCCAAAATAGTTTTTACGGGGAGAACATTTCAATATGGTAAAACATCTGGAACATTCCTTTCAGAAACAACACATTTCATCAAACATTACAAGCACAGTTCATCTTAAGCAATGCGACATATTTACTGGCTGCTCCAATGCATCACGCTATGTTCCTAGTGGTGCAAAAAAGTATTACATTTAAAAGTTGAAACAGAGTATCATGGGCCTCATTTACCTTCCTGCTGCGCTGCCTTCTATTAAAATAAAAGGGGAGGAATGTGCTGTATCTACAAGATACAGGCGCATTCCTGTCCTTCTCCCCTGCGCCTTTGCACAAACAGCAGCCGTGCACCAGCACAGACACCCTTGCGTCATTTTGCAAGAGTGCCTGAGCTGAGGGGATGATTGTTTTTGTGCAGGAAGGTAGACCTTCCTGCACAAAAACAATAATTAAAGGCATTATCCTTTTTCTATTTATGCTGCAGAATGCAGCACGCATAGAAAGAGGAAGAAACGGGGAGAAAAAAACTAGGAAAAATAAAAATATTTCTCCTTGTTGCGCCTCCTTATGCCTCCCCTGGGGTGGTGTAGGATTCTGACACAATCCCAGATTTACAAAATGTTGTAAATCTGGGAATGCCTCAAGTTCCATGGATGTTGTGTGAGAACACCCACAGCAACACCCATGGAACGCCCCATTCACGCAGAGTTATGCGTAAAAGGGAAACATATTTACAAGGCCATAACAAGTCACATAGGGTGAATTTACATGGCCTTGTAAATATGGGGAAGCCCATTGCGCTGCCGGTGCATCAATAAAAGTGATGCACCGGCAGCACAATGGGCTTGTAAATAAGCTCCCATATGTGCAAAATGTCAAATATCTCTTCCCTCACTTACTTCCTTGTTCACGTTATGACGCCACGAGGCGAGTTCGCCTCTTGCAAAAGGGCATTACCTTTTTTTTTTTCCAACTCTGTGATGCTTGAGGTTGAAATGTTCTGTAAAGCGGTGCCTTGTGCTCTATATCTGGACCCTGGCCCAGATGTACAAAGCTTTTTTGAGGTAGCAAACGGCCCAATTTGCAGAATCGGGCTGTTTGCACTGCAAAAAAGCATTTTCTAATGTACAAAGGCCCAATTTGCAATTTGGTAACCTATTACCACATCGGGTTTGTGATTCAGTATAAGGAAGAGGCGTGTTTAGGGTGACCATTCCTAATATCGAATCACAGTGGGGTGTGTGAATGCAGTCGCAAAACATTCACATTTTACCACCTACTTCAAGTAGGTTATAACCCATTTGCAAATGGGAAGGGGTCCCCAAGGGATCCCTTTTCCTTTAAAAAAACATTTTTAAGAGCAGGCAGTGGTCCCTCTGGCCACTGCCTACTTTTAAACAATGAAAAGAAAACTTTTCATTTTTCATTTTATCAAGCATTGCTTTATTGAAAAGCAATCACAGACATAGACATGGTGGTCTGCTGATCCCGGCAGGCCACCCTCCCTGTTCTTTTTGCAATTCCCAATGGGTCCCAAACCGAGACCTACCTCAGGAATAGTAATGAGGTAGGTCTATTTGCAACCCACTGGGAATCGCTAAATATGTAAAACACACATTTGTACATTGCCGTTTGTGATTACCAAAAAGTGAATCACACAAATTTGCCATTTGGTAACCTCAAACATTTACCTTCGTACATCTGGCACCCTGAGAGGAAACTGTGGCCTGGTGGGACAAACTCGTCAAGTTGCAAAGTGTATCAACTACAAACCACTTTGTCTAAGGGCAGAATTTGTATTCAAGTGTTTTCTCAAGGAGACCCACATTTGTGCAGGATTTTTCACCTCTAACATTTCAAAAA
Source organism: Calotriton arnoldi (assembly GCA_963921515.1). Taxonomy (NCBI): domain Eukaryota; kingdom Metazoa; phylum Chordata; class Amphibia; order Caudata; family Salamandridae; genus Calotriton; species Calotriton arnoldi. The sequence continues at coordinate 741,370 of CAWUFW010005221.1, read as the reverse complement.
GTCTTCATCTTCGTGAAGTTGGAGAGGTTTGGGAAAAAAAACTTCATCAGGTCAATGGAAGAGTCTGTGCTAACTTTGCACATCCTGTTAATAAAATAATCACCTATTAAGTTGGTGAAATGCAAAGCAGAAACGTTTTCTTACTTTATTGGTGAAGTTAACATTTGTTCTTCATTTCGCTTTTTGTCTGTTTGTCTACAGAGAGAGAAGGACTGCAGGACTGAAGGGTGGATCGACTCCTATTCTCTTGCTTTTATCCGACTTGGATTGGCAGGTCCTGCACAACATTTACAATTGTACTTCACTTTTCTATTAGCACCCATTATGTTTTAACAGAGGAGGAGGTTTATGTACATTTCTCACCCAGCAATTTTTTAGGTTGAGCCTAGGCAGCGCTTGCGCTGACGCTTAGCGACCTGAAGTAATTGCTTTTATGGAGTTCCAACTCCACCCATTGCTTGCTTTTGTTTTTCATTTGTCTATGTCAGTGTCCTTCAAAAATCCTTGCTTGCCAGTGTTCAGTCCTGCCTCTTTGTCCCTCCTTTTTCTCTTCCGTTCCTCCCATGCAGCAGGGACTAAGTACTGTCTCATCAAGCTACAGTTCTTTATATGTTCTGTGGGAGACTACTTTTTTTCTTGGTTTTCTGCTCTGTTTCTGTTTGCCTGTGGGTAGTTTTGGCACCATAGTTGATTACATTTAAATATAGTTTTCCTCCCTCCCACCTCCTCTAAAATCCACAGTTGTATTGTGGGTACGTCTTGCGCCATGCCTCCACTTCGTTTGTTATATTTTTTAAGGTTTTACCTATTTTCGATGTCGACCTTCATTTGGGCTTTTTTAGTAGGATGCTTTTTTGGTTTTGGGCTGTGTGTTAAGGAGGATTGGGCTTGTTGTATTTTTTTTATATCGGACAGAAGGTTTTGGAACTGTTTTCCAGCAATGTGAAAGTGTTTACATTTATTAATTTTTTATTTAAAAGATGAGCGCTTATTCCTCGCATGAAAACAGTGCACTTTGTGTGCAGGCAGCATGCATTAAAGGCACGGGCAATGGGCACCTGGGGATGAGAGTGCGCCCAGCAGGAGCAGTGATCTGGTGAGTTCCTTTTGTCTCTGTGCCCCTCGCAGAACTGGGTTTGTGTCTCAGATTCTCCTAAGTATCCTGTGCCTCCATATTCGCTCTGCCGCACTTGCTCGGCCCGGTGACACCACCCTACCCCCTACCCCCCCCACACACACCATTATCACCACGCTTTGTCGGCTCCACACTCTCGTCTCTCCCATCTCGGCATCTTGCTCTCCAAGCTCTTCGCTTGACCTCTCTCTCTCCTGATCCTGTGCCTTGTTCCCTCCCCCTCGCCTTCTCTTTCTCCACACTCATCCCCCGCTCTGCCTCTGTGCGGCTGTACTCTACTCCATGCTTTCCACACTCCCTGTCCCCCTGCCCCCGCGCTCTTCTGCTCCTCTCTTCTCCCCAGCCCGCCCTTTGTTTCTTGCGCTGATTTCCCCGAGCTTCGAATCTATGCAGCTAAAGAGCTCATCACGTCAGCGGTCTCTTATCTCCATGCACATGGACTGGCTCCCTCTTCACGGCTGACGTGCAGCCACCGTCCCGTTATCTGCTGCAATGGGGTGAGGCAGGGGAGGGGTGGGCAGAAAAGACACAGGAGCGGTGAGCGCTTAGTGTTGTTTCAGCCTTCGTTTCATACTTGGGTACTCTATCGTCACCAAAGGCTTCTTGTAGTACCGGGTAAGAGTCCTGCTTGTTGAATGCCTCTGTACCCTCGCCCATGGTACATCACAAGCGGTCTCCTCTGTAGCACTCGCTACGTGTTCTATAAACATGCTATGGTGCTCCCCTGGAAGCTGTGCTCCAGAAGTCAAGGTCCGCTTTCGGGAAGCCTGGCACCAAAACCAAATGCAGTGTAAATCCAAGTCATGGTTGTTTGTGTTAAAAGGAAAGTATTTTAATTATTCTTGTATTAACATATCAGTTAAACAAGCATTTGCAATGCAATAGGTCGCGCATTTGTGAGAGTTTGAGCTACTGGCATTGTAAATGACAATGCTTTTTATTTATGTGTTGCTTTTTAAAACATGAATAAAAAGCATTATCATTTACAATGCCAATAGCTTAAACTCTCGCAAATGCGAGACCTATTGCATTGCAAATGCTTGTTTAAATAGATTTGTGTTTTTACACAGCCAAGCCACAAGCATTTAAGACATTAATGAAGAATGATAAAGTGTGAGCTTTTTAAATTTAATGACAGGGAATTTCCATTTGCATGTCTGAAAATTTTAACTTTGCTGAAGTAGTTGAATATGAGTAGATGCTCACAGATGTACTGGGGACGTTTTCAGGGTTTGCAGGGTTTGACATAGGAATCTCCTACATGTAGAAGCGCCACATTTAATTTCAAATAGGTAGCTATCAGAGTAGTAAAAAGGAATACCTTCCATCATTCTAAAAGTGGGTACAATGCTTTGCACAATGTGATATGTAGCCTGCCCCATTTTTCACACCCCATAAGCTACGCCCCTCAAGTAACAACACCCATACACTCTGACCTTAACTGGTAAATGTCTATTTTCTTATTCGAATACTGTGTTCCCCCAGTGCGTATATGATTTACCTTCTAGAGTTTATTCTAATAAGAAATGTGGTTTAATCACATGTCATTTTGGGATATCTTCTATGGGCAGGTTATGTTGAAGTTAAGTCAATTTGTTAAGTGCTATAATTGCCATGAAATGGATACTTGGCACAAACATTGAGGTGGTGAGGGTACCATATTTGCCAAAACTAATGGAAAATCAAGTACTTCAATTAGCAAGACATTTGCATGACCAATCTCACCCGAGATAGCCTCCACTGCAATTGAAAACAAGCATTGGCAAAGCCAATAGATCTCGGCAACGGGAGAATTATTGCCGCTGTCAATGTCTTTTAGCCATGTTGTATAGCAGCACAGCTGGCTGTGTCATAGCATATTTTTGTCTGGCAGCAAGACAGCACAGGGGAGTGGCAAGCAACACAACATGGGAGGGGGTCGACGGCGGCGGGGGAGATGGTAAATTAAAAGGCATAAATTATTTGCTAAAATGTTCCCAAAACTTTTCATAGATTTAACCAGCCTTGTGGTTAGCTGAGTCACATTACATCAACTACAACAGTCTCTTTGAGGCAGCACATACGCTGTCTAGCCAAGAGCTAAAAAGGGATTCAAACACAGAAACTAGGAAACTGTGGTTCACTTAATCTTGTAGTTATCCTAGTCACTTAAAAGGATGTGACAGTCAATCACCAAACTATAGTTTAAATAATCTCACTAAATAAAACATGTGCATGAAATGTGCATTGAAACAACAAGGATCTCAAAGAAACCTCAAAAGACATATACTGATTAAATCAGATTGGATGTAATGGGTATAACCACAGAAGGGGAGCATATCAAATGCACTCACTAAAAAGTCCAAAAGGGTTAAAAACCTAGAAACTTGAAAACTATGGTTTGCTTGATTTGGTGGTTAAAATGGAAAACCTGACTAGCTTTCCTGTCACTTAAACTGATGTGACAGTCAATCACCAAACGTTAGTGTAAATATATCAGAGCAGTGGGAATAGACTTAAAGGAATTACTTAATACATTGATGTGAATGAAAAATCTTTCCAATTGCTTTTGGAGTTGAGTGAATCAACAGTACTATCACCTTACCGCGTTCGGAGATAAAAAAGCGCAGCAGAGGAGTCCTGTTAGATATACGGGGTACTGCTGTCAACCACGGCGTCATTGTGCACGTTGGTCAACACTCAGGGCCCTCATCATATGATGGCGGCCAGTAGGAGGAGGTCTAGGCAATGTACAATTACAAGTATGTTGAGCGTGGTTACTGAAATCGGCATACTAGTGGAAAAACCAATCCTTTACAAAATAATCAGAGCGGGCCACCGGTAAGATAAAAGACACATTTCATCCCTGTACAGCTGAGTGCCAAAACAGACATCAGCATAGTAAAGAAAAACTATAGTTCGATCATAAAATGAAAGGAGTGGGCTGCTGTATGATGTTTCATGGAAGACAGATTGTTGGAACTCGCAGTGTCAGGTTGGCTGAAGGGATGCCTCTAGCCAGGCAGAACCTATCGCTCCTGTCAAGGGCAGGTGATTACACCCACTGTACAACTCATGCTCACACTTGGGCAGCTTGGCACTGAGAAGTAAGGCTTATATCTGAGGCAATGTGTAAAGCAATGGCACAACAGTCACTTGCGACAAATACACTGAGCATCACAAAAGAGACTTCATACAGGATGTATGTAAAACCGTTTATCTTGAACACACATTCAATCATTATAACATGGACATCAAATACTTTTGGGCATAAAACACATATGGAAATATTACTAGCAGTACTAGGCCAACTCGAATGTAACAATATCAATAGTATGCATACTGTGGACAATTCCTAATCTACCCCCCACCCCTCAATTTAGAGAGAGCACCCTTATCTGGTGCACAATATCACAAATATGTACATATACGGAAAAAGAACACTTTTTAGCAGCACCGCGGGCTGGAGACAAGCAGGTAAACCCAACGTCAACTGTATTTTGCTTTTGGCATAAAATCAACCTATAAAACGGTATCGCGGGCCAGTCTCGTCATCCCAGGTGGTCCGCACACAATCACGCCAACTCACACACTCTCCTTCTGCACCGCTACATGGTACGACAGGTATCATCCAGTTTGTACAGCACGTTCTTACACACACATATGCACTCAGCACCCTAATGTGGTGCCACTGGTACCCAGTAGGTCAATGGACCACACCCCGCAGAGTCTTTGGCCCCAGCCGCACTCCACCCTTTAGTTGCTCCCAATGGTCCTACACCCCCGGATGAAAGATAACCAGCCCCGCCTCCCGGACACTGTGCCACACGCGGCCAAAGTCGCACTTAGTCTGGGTCCTCGGGAAGCAGGTGGGAATATGTAGCAGTTTTAATAAGAGGTAGACGTAAACAAGGGAAGCTCAGTAGCCAATCAGAAGTTCACCCACAGGTCTCAAAACACAAAGGAGGCACACAGTCTCTTGACAGGCTTCTGAAATGTCTCGGAAGCATTCCTTTAACACAGTCAATCTCTCTCACTACTTCCTGATGCCAAGATATGTTCAGAAGGGGCCAGGTGTGGAGAGGGCAGTTGGGAACAACCAATGAATGGGGAGTAACACAGGGGATCCTCTCGTTGGGATGAGGCACCCCAATCGGTACACGATCATCAGGGTCATGCCCAGACAATCCAGCCACAGCATCTGGTTCGCATTGGTATGAGCTGCACCAATCACAAAGAGCGGCAATTCTGTGCCTCCCTAGAAATTAGGCACAATGACCGGTGCACGTTGAGATGGGTTGCACTAGGCAATTCCGTCCACACACTGTAAAGAGTTGCAATTCCGTATCTCCCTGGAAATTTGGCACAACGTCCAATGCATGATGATATGGTTGAACCAGACCAGTCCGGTCACACACACAGAGCCACATGAGGTAGAATGCAGCACTACTATGGGTACCCCCCGCCTCTGACGGTCGCACCCTGTGAATCAGACACCACACGCAATGAGCATGCAGTCGGTGTGTTGCACAAGAGAGATGCAGCACAATCGGCAAAGCAGGCCAAGCGGGGTCCCACAACCGGTAAATTCTCTCACCACCATTAGACCTTTATGAGTGTCAGGATCCCTGCAGCACAAGAACCACATGCCTTAGATATGAGGGAAATTTCTGGGGCTCCTAAATAGACAATCCAGTCTCCAGGTACAAGTCTTAGTTCCACGCTCACACCGAGCTACCAGTTGGAATTCAGTAGCCAATGTGGGCACTTGTTAGAGGGCTCCACTCTCTAGATGTGACAGGTAGGTGTTGTAGATCCCTCAAAGGATATCTTTGATGTCTCTGAGATTTCTGTGAGAACAGGAGTCCCAGAGTCAGGCCCTTGGAGAGCACTCTTCAGGGCGCCACACTTCGGCAGGTCCTCGGCCCAGGCCAGCCACTATTCGGGCAGCTATCCTCCATGTGCACAACAGGGTCCTCTGGCAATGTGCACCTTGCAGTCTGGGTTCTCCAGTCCCACGCCCCCACAAGCATATTTCACCATTTGCTGAAGGATGGCACCCGTAGTTATACTGTCATATGTCTTTGAAGTTAGGAGTGGTTTAGGGGGTTTCCTTTTGAACCGCAGATGTCTCCCCTAACTTGTAGGCCACAGGGTCTGTGGAATGCAGATCTTAATCTTTAGTGGGTTCTTGATCCGGCCCTTAGAGGCTAAATGTCAAAACCTCTATCTGTAATCTATCCCATTCGGCCCTCAAATGGCAGAGGTCTGCCGTTCCCATTGGATGCCCATGGTTTATGGCTGTCACTTGGGGAATGCACAGATGTGCTCCCCTGACCCTGGCATGCACTGGAGCCAGGCACCACAGTCCCCGAAACTCGGAGCATAGAAACGTCCATATTCTATAAGTGGCATTTCTAAGTGAATTATGCCAAAACCCCCATTACCAAACAAACATGTTTGGCATGGCGAATCCATTGACAGAAAACATCATGAGGCTGCTCCGCTGCAATCCACTATTGCAGCCCAAAGTAATGTCAACCACTTCCCCATGTTAACCTATGGGAAGAGCAAGCCTCTTAGGTAGTGAAAACACACATAGGTATTCCTCACTACCTGGGAACACAAGGGCTAGTGTGCACAAAGACCTGCGCTGGCAGGTTGGACACATAGTCCCCAGCACCAGGGGAGCAAGTGCACCCGCCCGAGTCTGCACAGCAGACTGGACACGAGTTTAACTAATACATGTGTCAGTGCGCACACACTAGCCTGTGATGGCAGTCAGCACATGCAGTCACAGACACCATGGGGGTGGTTGCGCACATACAGTGTCCTACAATGGCAAGCTGCTCATGTGTTTATTCACAATAGTTGCCAGTGCGCACCCGCTGGTCTGCTATGTCAGATCAGTCCATGGTTCAGAATAGCGAATCAGTGCCACAACCCAATACTGGTAGGAAGGGCGTGTGCACTTTCACACCGTATTTTCAGTGGAAAAGTGCCCAAAGCCCAGAGGCCACATGAGAGAATCAGCAAAAACCAGGCGGAAAATACGAAAAAGTTCAGTACAGTAGAAGAGATTTAAAACCATTGCTTTACATGCAGATAAAGATATTCAATTTACAGAGTACCCAAAAAGAAAACTATAACTGTTTGGCATAGATAGAAGTGCTGATAACCAACCATCACCATAGAGAGAGATGATATTTTCTAAACAATAAATTACACTCGGTTGACAATATCCAACTGTCAAGCTAATTGTGGTTGGCACATTTCAACCAACAGAGTACGTACTCAGAGGTGATGATATTGAATCCAAAGATGAATTGTCTAATCTTTTGAGAACAAAGTGATAAAGGCATCCTATCCTAGCAGTACCATGGTCCACAATGTCAAAGTATTGGAGTACATGGAAAAGGTTATCCAATCAACGGAAACAGCCATGGCAATGATCAATCACTGAAATACATAGAGTTAAAGATATAACACATTCATAAACACCAGGAACGATGTCATCCAGGTTTCATTGTACTCAAAGATGGTATTATCTAGCCCTAGAGACTTCTCAAAAATGATGTTACTCAAACTGAAGAGTACATAGGGAGGACAATAGTATTCAACCCCTGGAGCACATGAAGATGTTCAGTTTTTGAAAAACATTTGCAGAGCGTTGTCCAGTGCTTAATTTGAGCTGGTGGTTTCAGTTCTCAGTACCAGCACTTAATCATCAACACCGGCGCTTATAGCGCGAACTCAACCCCTTCATTTTTGGTAGGCATGGGGAGTTTAAGTGATTTGCCCAGAATCACAGGATGTTGAGCCGACACCGAGACTCGAACCTGGTTCCTCAGCTCTGAAGTCGACAGCTCTGGCCATTACCCCACATCCTCTCCCCACTTGTACGGTTTCATGGTTAGTAGTTGGTTCTGTTTTAGTTGGCGCTAAGAGGAGAAATGGGCTGGTGCAAGCTGCCTACTGACAAGAGCCCAGGCACTTATTTCTTTTTACAAATTAACCACTGGCATTGTCCAAACCCTCACAGATAATAAAGTTGCTGCTTTCCATTTGTTGGAGTGTTTGGGTATAATGACATCCAATTCTGATACTACATGGCACTATATTAATATCAAAACCTGATACAACTCTGGTTGTAGACTGAAATAGTCAAATCTAGCCCCTCAGTACTTTGAGATAATGGCATTAAAGATCAGGAGTACTTATAGTTGATGAAAGCCCACCTTTCATTGCACTTGTATGTGCCTTTATAAGAATGGTGAAGTTATACCAGCCTTGGCAGTACACAAAGAATATGACATTATATGTGAAGTTTCAGTCAGTTCATATGAGCTAAGCTTGATACCTGCATAATCAAGCACTGCGAATCAATAGGGTGTTAGAGGATAGCTATCAGTAGTGGGGAAGGCTAACCCCAATTATTAGTAAACTATTCATTCCAAGCAGACCAAACATCCTCGGTTTAAGACCGTGTGATCACGAATTTATTCTTTTCAAAATGTTGTCTCCAAATAGATCTGCTCCACTCACAAAGCATCAGAAAATTCAGCCTCAGGCTAGCTAAGGAAAAGCATGGCATATGCACAATTGTTCTAAATTATTTCCTTATAAAAATAAATTGAATAATATTTGCATGGAATGAACACCTGAGGCATGATCACTGCCATATACCCATAATTAATCTACATATGCATAGGTGCTTTTTAAAACCAAGGATGCATATTTTATATTTGCTGATATTTTTTTAGACCCTGGGAAATCGTAAACAGTCAGGACAAGAGAACTGTGAAATATACATTTGTGCATATTGGTGGGAATCTTTGGGAAACGCCCCTATAAGCACGATTTTGAATCAAATTGTTCTCTCAACAAAAGCTTGCTGAATAAATAGCATGCACAATCTGCATTAAACAGTGGTGAATAGTTTCATTGTAAATTGTGATTGTGGATACATTTATTTTAATGTTAGCAGCACATGCTCAAAAATATTCCCAATTGAACAATGTACACACATATAATTTGGAAGAATTTTGGCTCATTGGTGTCTTGCTCAAGAGCAGAACAGTGTTTATTTATGTGTTGCAATTATTGTACTTGTACAATAAGAAGGCACCTTATTTCGTGGAAAAACAATATTCTGTGATATACAGAATTAAGCACTTCATCACCGAAGAATGATCTTCAATAAACAGATTGGGTTTGTGGGCCAGGAATAAACATAGCTGCATGTCTAACTCCTTGCCCTCGCATTGCATTGGTGAGGTACAAGATGCAAACTTTGTCACCCACTGCTGCCCTGTACCGGGAAAAATGACATGTACATTCATCTAAAGTTCTTGATAATCGCAGCTCGGGAGCGCGTCATCCCTCTGGGGACTGACTACCAACGCCATGATAGAATGATGTCCTCAATTTCGGAGCATTATTACGAAGTTATTTTTAGCTGCGGTACATTCTGGAAGATAAACAACAGATGGTTGATCGTCACTTTATTCAAGCAATGTCTTTCCTCTTCAATTAATGGCAAATCAGATGAGAGACGGGGCCCAGTCTCTTCTCCGATTCCTCATTACGGGCTGCTCCAGTGTTTGGCACGACCCTAATTACTTTATTGACATGGGTGATGCTCCCACTGAACGCTTTTAATTTCTTTAATTACAGAAAAAAGCCCATAGTTAACAATGGGAAATAATGAATCTCCTCTAGGGAAGATGTAGAATGTTGAATGCCGGAGTGTATGTAGTTTGGAGCAAAATTGAAAAACAATTGATTAATCTTACATTTTCAAAGATTAAATATAAACACGGATGAGAAGGGGGCAATATTATTATGTTCTCAGTTTTATTAAGGGTTATATGTAGTTTTAGGCGCATGTAGAAGAAATCTTGTGAGGTCTTGTGCATGTGTGCTATGCTGCCTTACATAGCGGTATAGCACAGTATTCTCCAAATTCTTGGCCTCCTGACACTGTTGCATCAACAGGTGAGGTTGTCTTTGAAGCTGATGCGTACAGGAGTTGATTACTTCCCAGTACTCTTCATTACTCCGATTTTCCCTACCCCGTTCCAGTACTTACTCCTTGAGAAAGTCCCAACTTCCACACATGGCACATCCTGCTCAAGAAATGTCACATTTCTTCCTCTCCCCTCTTTTCGTATATTTTGGTGACTATTGGGTGACTATTGGTACAAAGAGTGTCTGCACCCTCATCACTTTGTATACATGCCAAGCCAATTCATGAGGTGCACAGGCAAACATAGGGGAGAGAGAGCGACTTAAGCACAGAGACAAGGTTAAGAAAAAAACGGAGTAAAGAAGATTACTGATAGGTAACCTGCGTCCTGTTCCACATCTATCCGTAGAGAAACAAAGGTGATGAGAATGCCAAAGTGTTGGCTTCACAGATGTATAAAATAGAAACGTCCTCACTGGGCCAAGGCAGCACTGTGAAAAGGAACTGAATCTGAGCTGCAAGAGACAGACTAGACTAGATGAACAATGATTAAATTAATGAAGAGTTTAGATCCAAATAAAGCAAGTCCATAGTCAAGAAAAAGAGACTGTCACATTTCCCTTAGTAGGCCGACATGAAAACGAAAATCTAAACAGCTTTCACTACATCCAACAAATATAACTTACGTTCTTTCTCAGTAGAAGGATGTGGAAAAAAGGATTACAGATCCAACCTCCGATCCTAGTGGAAGGCAGAATTGTCATTAGGAAGAAAACCTGGACCCTATTGTTGGACCAATTGACCCTCAAAATTCCAGCGGGAGGTAGCACCACAAAAAGGAAGCGACTCCAACTCACTTAATCTATAGGCCGATGTTGGTTGCACCAGAAAACATACTGTCAGAGACATAAACTTTTCTATACCACAGAAAAAATACTATCAGCGACATAAAAGTTTCAAAACCATAATTATGGCTCAAAAGGAGGAGCCTGAAGGGCTGATGGGACCAGTGGAAGATCCCAAGGAGGGGCCATTACTCCTATCTTGGGCCTTAGGAAAGAAAAAGCTTTGAACAAATGCTTGACCGGAGCTTGGCCGGAGCTTGGCCGGAGTTTCAATGGGCTAGTGATTCCCCACAACCCCCGGGTTCCCTAAAGGTTTGGATGGCAGACTTTGGCAAGCATAAAGTAGACTCAGAAAGAAAGGCGCATATTAAACCATTCCCATGAAAATTGAGAGACCATCTCTGGGAAAAACTGTAAACGAGATATATCCTATAAATTTCCCCAGCTGAGAAATGAAGCACAGTGATAATTAAAAGCATGTCTGGTGGATGGTCTGCAGGGAGCCTTAAAGGAAAGGGACACAGGGAGGCAAAGACCTAACAGTTGAAGCACAACCATCTCAACTTCCATGCCAATAGCTTCAGATCCTTGATTGAGACCGATGGATCAGTGTGAATTAATCCAAAGAAATAAACCACTCTGGTTCTATCACCATTCATTGCCAAAGAGTAAACCACATTCTTCTCAGCCAAAAGGGAAGAATTACAATAACCAGGGCTCTATAACTGTAAATGAGGAAAGAGGGGAATTGATGGAAAGACATGGAGGAGCCACAATATCCATGGACTCAAGATTGCATCTGTCCCTGAAGCTTTCTGATCGAGAAACATGGAGTTAAATTGGGGAAACAAATTCACTAGCAGAGTGACATCATGGCAACAGATTATCTGAAATGCAGGTGCGCCAGAGCATAGGTCTGGGATAAGGGGAACACCTGGCTCACGTTATCCACTGTTGAATTGTCCCCATCCCGAATGTTAATTGCTTCTATTGAAATCAATACCTGTCCTACTCATGATAAAAACTGAAGTGCCAAATGATTTAGAAGTCATGACCCTGTCCCAAATTGTTGATTCAAATTTGATCTGTTTACTGTACTAATTGTTGAAAAACACAATCACCTGCCCCTGGACATCCTGGCAAAAACACCTTAAAACTATCTTTTTTTTTTTTAAGAAACTTTAGTTTCCAGAGTTATGAGACAAAGAACATGAAATAGAAGTTATAGCCGTGCGCCCCTCATGCTCCCCTTCCGTATTAAAATACAAGGATATTTGTACACATCACCCTTTGAGTGGAGGGGAGCCCCAACAAAGACATTGCAACCCAATCAGGCAACATGAAGAGAGTATGAAGAGCACAGCAATTTCGGAGCCCAGTCGGCACAGATTGCACATTGAAGTGAGAACATCAATGTTAATCAAACATAGTAGCAACAAAGGGCAAAAACACAGGTTGCCTGCAATTTGGAACTTAGCAAGGGTAGAATCCATGTCCAGATGAGGCTGTGGTGGGTATGAGCGTATGAGGGCCAGGGCAGGTGGGAAATTGGCGGTGCCAGGGGGAGTATATAGTGGAGGCGTGTGGATCTGAATCTGAAGAAAGAACAAAGAGGGGGAAGTCCAGTCAGAGTCCTCCTTCGATCTCCTGGGGGGGGGGTTGTATCTTACCACAGCCATCCAGCTGGGGGAGTCAGATAATATGGTGTCCTAAGCCAGCAAGATGTCCAGAGGTCAGAGTCCCTCCGTATCTCTCCTCTCAGAACTACTATCTCACATTCCACCCATTTGATGAGTCTGCCCGCAAGTGCAGGAGGCTGGGGCCTCGCGGGGACTTCCAGGAGAGGGCAGCTTGGCGCAGGCCAGTACCAAAGCAAGGTCTGTGAACACAGTCATGATTGCTTTTGCACGGGGCATAGGAACAAACCTACTATGCAGACAGCTGCTGTGTTCAGAATAGTGCACCGAGTGGGCAGCTGGATACACCTGGTAACAGTGGCTGAATAATGCAATAGAGTGAGACTGCTCCCCACCATGTGATAGAAGTCAGCCAATTCTGCAGCACAGTGTGGGCAAGCCACATGTGCTGCTGGAAACATGACGTTAATGCATTTAGGGGTAATAATGACTCTAAGCAGCTAATAACTTTAAATCTAGCATTCCGCAATGTCCGTTGGGGATAGCCAACAGTAAATTGCCCCAGACCTTGGTCGAGAGTGGGACATCCAAGTCAGCCACCCAGTGGTCATGGAGGTTTTGAACAGTGGCGGCTCGCAGAGGGAACTCTGTGGGCGGTGGGGCGGGGCAGGGTGGGGGATAGTGGAGTCGGACATACGACGGCAAGGAGTAAAGCACGTAAATAAATAAATAAACTATTTACCTTGCGCTCGCTGCATCGCCGAGTTGGCGATGCAGCGAGCGCAAGGTAAATTGTTTTATTTATTTATTTACTTACTTTACTCCTTGCCGTCGTATGTCTGACTCCACTACCCCCACTCTGCCCCGCCCCCACCCCGCCCCACCACCCCACAGCGTTCCCTCTGCGAGTCGCCACTGGTTTTGAAGTATAGTCTTGGTCTGCTGCAAAAGTGCAGTGTAGAGTAAGGAGATCGCCCTTGTTTTCCCGGATGTGGTGCAAAAGATCCACAGGCCCAGGTGGGGTGCTTGTTCAGTCATGTCTACCCCCAGCATGCCCGCACTGTGGCTCTCACCACTTCATAGAGTAAAACATATTGTGGGGTGCTCAAACTCATCCACAAGCTCCTCAAAGGGTCTAAAAGTGGAGTGATCAGTGAGGTTCTCCAGGATAGGCAGTCCTGCCTCCTCCCACTCCCAGAGGGCACTCCTGTCACGCCACATCTGCAAAGCGGCTGGTTCAGCAATCGGAGTCCCAGGCATTGGGGAAAGGGGAGCGGGTATGCTGCAATGCCCTGGGCCATGCATATATAACTGTAGTGAGTAGGATGTTTCCCATAACATCATGCAGTGTTCGCGGGGGCTGCAATGGTGTCTCCACATCCCAAGGGTTGGCGGAATCCCACGGCACCATCCTCCATCGCGCAAAGTATCTGTGCGGCCAAATAGTAGAGCTCAAAATCAGGGGCAGCCACCCCGTCCTCTGTAGTGGGGAGCCGGTATTTGGAAAGTGAGATCATGTGCTGCCCTGAGCCCCAAATCAGTGTGAGGAGTAATCCATAAATCTCACAGAAAACCACTCGAGGGATTTGTATGGGTAGGGTGGCAAAAAAGTATAGCAGGCATGGTACCATTACCATATTCTCCAGTGCAATATGGCCCATGACAGATAATGGCAGGGTGGTCCAGAAGGAGACAGATTGCCTTAGGGACACGAGCGTTGTCTACATGTTCCCCTCAGGCAGTAGCGATGCAGAGTGATATATTTGCACACGTAGGTACCAAAATGTGTGGAGTTCCCAGGAAATCTCACTACCCAGTTTAGGAAGCCTATCGTTCGTGGCCATGCCTGCAGGGGAAACGCATTAGATTTGCTCCAGTTCACCCGCAGACCAGATACTTCGGCAAAACGAGCCAATGCTGTGCAGGCCCCTTCCACATCACAGTGCTCCCCATGCAAGAACAGCAACATGTCGTTGGTATACAACAAGATGTAGAGGATGGATCCCCCGAAGTCGAGGCCCCAGTAGCTGACTAAATTCCTGACAGTCAGTGCAGGGGGCTCCACCTCCATGGGAAAAGCAACTGAGGCAAAGGGCAACACCAACAGATGTCCCGCCAATAGTGCAGGGTGTGGAGATTGTGACACCGTTCTGACCCTCACAGTTGAGGGGGAAATAGAGCAACTGGGTCCAAATCAGAAAGCCCCTTCCCATACCCATTCTTGCCGCTGTAATATACAGGAAGTCCCAGCGGAGGAAATCAAAGGCCTTCTCTATACCGACAGCCAGTTCCATAGACTTGGGGCACTATTCCTGTGGAGAAGACAGCATATGCACTAACAGTCTAATGTTGGGGACTGTTCTATGTGATGGCTTAAACCCTGATTGATTCAGGTGTATCAACTCTGGAGTGTGAGGTAGCAGTGGTCAGCCAATAGTTTGCTGAATATCTTGTAGTCTACGTTTAAGATCAACAAGGGCCGATAATAGGAGACGAACATCTCGTCCTTAACCCTTTTTAAGAGCAGGACAATCCAGAACTCGTGCAAGGTGGGGGTACGGATCCCTGATACCTGGCGGCATTGTATACCTTAGTCAGAAAAGGGGCGAGGAGATCGACGTATGTTTCATCGCATTCAACAGGTAGCTTGTCAGACCGAGGTATTTTACCCGTGGCCAGCACTTTGATAGGTTCTCGTACTTCCTGTACCTGAACAGGAACTCTCAGTGTGGCAGCGGTGTCCCCTCCCAAGCGGAGCATCATGGCATTGATCACATAGCTATGTATGGTGTGGGTCCCAGGGCCCTGGGTGCCAGCATAAAGGGAGGCATAATAATCCCAGAATGTGGCATTAATCTTGGTTTGTGTGCATACAATGTGACCTGTGGGGGGTAAATAATGAAAGGATCTGTGGCTGGGATCTCCTGGGATTCGCTAACCAGTCGAGAAGGTGTCCAGCTTTGTCTTGGTCACAGTGAGTTTAAATGAGATATTGTTTTTAATCATAATCTTTAAGTCTCTAGATGAGTTTCAGGAGTTTCCGCCTCTCATTGCAAGCCTGTTGCCGGGCAGCATTTTCTCTTGCTTCACTATCTCATGAAGCAGTTGGTATGTACCCAGCGGATGTGGCTATACAATGTCCCAATGCCACCACCCTCAGTGATTACCACTCGTCCTAAACCGAGGATGCAGAGTTGTTATTTTAATGGTGTAGTTATATAAGGAGGTGTCCAAAGGATCTTGGACGACTGGGACCTCCAAGGCAATAACGTTTAACTTGCAGGAGGGGATCCGTGGCCATGGAGAGTCCCACAGAAGAGTCAATATTGCAGGGTTATGGTCAGAGTATGTCTTAGCCAAATACTCTAAAAGGAGTGTCCTATCCTGCAAGAGTTGTTTACACAGTAATTTATCAAGGCGAACATATAAATCATGCATATCAGACTAGTAGGAGTATTTCCTGAGTGTCAGATTATGTTCATGACATCCGCCCATCAAACCTCATTTGTACATCCACTAGCAGAAATATTTTGATGCAGCATGTATGGGGAGAAAGGGAGACGGGGTGGGATCTATCTAGATTTGTGTCCACTATGTAGTTGAAATCTATCCCGAGAACCGGGGGAAAAGTGAGATATTGTCAATGTGTGGGACAAGGGAGTAAAAAAAAGACTGCTGGACAATTGTTGGGGCATATAAATTGAAGAGAGCAAGGTCCTTACCCTCCAGTTTACCCCTCACCGCAATGAATTTACCCCCTGGATCAATGGTCTCGAATTGTGGTAGAAAAGGGACCCCAAGCAAGATCCTAATAAGCACTCCTCTAGAGAAGGTTGGTATGAGGTGTAGTACACCCGCCCCCTCCAGCATTTCTGTCACAGCCCTCATCAAATTAATCTCCTGCACCTGTTCCTTGCTATAAGCAATTAGAATGTGACCTTTGTGAACCATCTAAAACACCTTCTAGAAGACAGCCTCATCAAATTAATCATCTGCACCTGTTCCTTGCTATAAGCAATTAGAACGCGACCTTTGTGAACATTCTAAAGCACCTTCTAGAAGGCAGCCTCATTAAGTTAATTATCTGCACATGATCCTTGTTACACACAATTAGAATGTGACCTTTATGAACATTCTAAAGCAGTCTTATTTAAAGACCGTCCACACTCCTCCCGTTCACTTAGCCTCTTCGCTTGCCACTTACCTGTTTCCCGGCTTCTAGACTCTCTCTTGCCAGCTGTCTTGATCCTCCCGCTTCAACCTCACCGCAAAGAATGTCCTGCAATAGTCTTGCACCTGCATGAAAAAAAGAAGAAGAAAAGGAGAGACACATTAACATACTTGAGTTCACTCTGCGCTGAGCTATGTCGGAACATCATGCTGCAAACAAATGTAACCCATGTTTTTGTCAACTTGTACATACTATGGGCAGGGCTCTACCAGAGGCGGCTTGGGTGAAGCTAATCCCGGCCAAATTTGCTTGTGGGTTTGATGCTGAAATCATACTCACTACAGTTTGAGAAATGTAATTAAGGAGCCTCTACAGACAATCTAAATGAAAACAAAACAACAACAAAACTAAAGGTTGGTTGCGGTTTAAAAAGCTTTCATGAGGTGATACCTTTAGAGATAGAGTTAATACTAGACTAAAGCTTTATAATTTGTTTGTTTATAGGTACCATATCTGACAGTACCATTTATCAGACTGGTGTGAATGCCTGCTGCAGTATTGCTGTTGAGTAGATGAGCAATGCAATCTTTGACTCTGCATGCTCTCTCCATCCCAACCCCCTTACCCCAGGGATTTGCCACCGGAGCAGTGTCTCCTCCTATAAACCAACCGAGGGAAAATCTCAGGCTGCCCCATTGAAATCATCTGGGATCCAGGTAGGTGACTTATGACAGTTTCAGGAGTGCCAACTCCTCCTTCCTAGTGAGGAGGGTTTCCTGAAGGAAGGCGAGCAGTACCTTTTGCGCCTAGATATATGCCTGTAATCGGTACCTATTTCCTGGAGAGTTAAACCCCCTGACATTCCATATAGGAATTTTCACCATGGAGGGGGGACTAGTCATAGGCAAGTATTGGGGAACATGGAGTCCCCCTCACACCCACAGCCTTCCAGTGAACAAAGGAGACCAGGCAGTTAAGAACAGTCCCAGTAGGCGACAACAAGTGATAACATCAACAAACCCCAACTGTTTCCCCCAAGGACTATCATACCTGGATGTGTTGTCCAAACCATTCAATCATTGAGTCAACCAAGTGCCTTTAGGAGGAGTTTCTCCATAGCAGTAGCCCTCTGACAGACGCTATAATCTGTGTGATCGCACGCAATTTAAGCTACTTGATAATTATCAGTATTGTGATACTCGTCCTCCTCGTTCCTTTCAGGACTCACCGGATAAACAATACGAGAGAGTAGGGTGCTCTGAGTGCAGACATGAGGAGTATGTGAAACTGAAAAAGGACTCACAATGCTCGTCTGACATAAAAAGAAGAAAGAGAAATTTTCTCTGCAAAATATGCCACTAACACTAAGAATTCTCATGCTGATCGTGAGTTGGGGGGCGACTCTCCTCAAATGCACGGCAGACATAATTATAGTGCGCTGGAATATCTAGGAGTTTCTGATGACAAAAGCAACTGATACATATATTACAAACGAAACTCCAGATCGATGCGTAGACCCTCCAGAGAGATTATATGATTTGGATGTACAAATTCAAGGTGACATACAGCGCACCATACAAGTAATATTCTTGGAAAATTGAGGATTATCATATGACATTCTCTTAGCCGGAAGTCGATTGACCCCCGTAGTTTGTACGCACATCACCACAGGGTGAAGATGTAATAATACTGTTATTTTCTGGGCTTGTCCCTAATGAATTCAAACAAGTCTACGCATCTGAAGGGGCTCTTGCACAAGCCCCGGAGTTATACCGCAATCATGTCGGCTGAGACAAGGACTCTCCTTATTATATAATACCCATATGGTCCAGCCCGCAATTGCAACCACAATACCCAATTACATGGGATGCTAAAGCTCCTGTTAGAGACATACTCTCACAATTAGAATACCAGGGTGTCATTGAGCCTTTTATTTCACAAATGAATAACCCTCTTTTTCCAGTGGTGAAGCCAGACCACTCATGCTGTATTGTCCTAGACTACAGACATTTAAACAGTCGTACATGCTCATTTCCAATACAGAATACACATAGTATGGCACTTATTAATAATACAGTCCATAAAAAATAGAAAACAACCTTGAATCTTTCCAGTGTTTTTTTCTGTCAGAATATTGTGCCTAAAGGCAGGGATTGGACTGCCTTCTCTGCCAATCCTAAACAGTAGGCCCAGAGGACTTGTTGGTACTTCCCTAACCCCTCTCGCTACCATGCAGGAATTTCTTCTATAGTTTGTGAGCAACATCAAAGATCTTTCTCCCCAGCTGGTGGGGGGGGGGGGTGAACGAACTTCAGTTGATTCATGTTGACACTACAAATGCCAGCCATATGATGGAAATGAGTGCTGTACGTGCTACTGCGTCTTCTGCTAATTAAATCATTGATAATGATTAAGGCTCCCTGTTTTCCGTTTTTACTGATTTTTACAGATAAACACAGACAGAAAACTATTTAAATTCTTGTCTATATTTATTTTTAAATGTGGATAAAAACGTAAATTGGGAGCTTTTTGAGTGATTCTAAATACACTTTGCCATGATGCCAGTCCAATAACTGTGTGGATTTATAGGTAAGGGAGTTAAAAAAAAAGTAATGTTAGTAAAAAGGCTTAAACAGCAGTAGATATGCACAAGGCTGATACTGAAATGTGCATATTTTCATATAAGAACATTGATTTATCTTCTGCGGGTGTTCATATCACTGAAACCTGACAGGCACTCAAGCATGACTGCATATTTATTGGTTAAATAAATGTGGAAATATACCAGTTTCAGCTTTATTTCTTTCACCAAACCCATAATAAATATGGATAAATACAGATAAAGTTGACAAAAAATAAATATGGATAAATACAGACGGAAATGTCAAAAAAATAAATACCATAAAACCGGGAGTCCTAATAATGATCCACCCTTAGTGGACTCTACAAGTTCATTTTCAACACTTGTGGCTCCAGGTTTTCAACAAACTGCTTCTGGTTATTTTGTAGGAACAAAGGCTTTTAATCTGACTCTTTTGACACTTCCACCGTTCTAGACACTCCGCCTACACAGGCCTCTGTTTTCCTTTCAAGGCTGAAACACACTTATCTGGTCCCTCCTTGGATATATCTTTGGATAACGCTTTCCTTGGTTTTCCTATTTCTTTGGATTAGATTTGTGACTGTTTTCTTCTTGCTAATAAATGGCCTTTACCATCCAGAATGTTCTGCCACAGAACTGGTGGATACGGTGTTAACGCCTCACCCATCTTCAAATAATCTGAGAAGAGACCTGACATTTTAGCTGTCCCAGTAACTGATGGAATTGGTGGGATATGGTCTATGAGTATTGGAAAGATGCCATTAAATTAAAATCAATTTGGGGTACTAAACATTGGCAAATGCAGGGAACAGACACCCTATCTAGAACTTGCTTGATTCCTACACAAATGATTTTTCTAAATGACACAGTTCAACACACTACATGTCTAGGACTTGCTAAAATTAAAGACATGAATTCACCTAACAGTCCTTCCATTGCCTAATTTGATAATTGGCAACATTTAACACATTATAGTGAAGAACAGCTCAATGGTATGGGGCAGAATGGTACATTCAACTCCACACTTTCCAGTCCAAGCCAGTAGTTATTGTTGCCAGTGGACACAAATGGTTGTTATGCTTGTTTTTTGAATTCCACACTGGGGTTTAAGGCAGCAGACCGGACCCTCTCTATTCCCAGCCTCAACACTCAGGAATAATCATCACCTATTCAGAAGGGAAATTGTGCCAACAATGGTTGGAACATTCCACTATGTCTGCAGTTAAACAATATCTTCTCTCCCATCGGATGACATGGATCTATCAGACTTCTTGTTGGGTCCTAGGTCTCTGCATTCTAAAAGATTTATCTATGCCACTTACAATGAAAGTTGGAAATTGTCACAGATAGAAGCTGCTGCATGTTTAAGACAAATTGATCAAGATAATTTGGATAAAGTACTTGTTGTTGATAATAGTATTAATGCATTGTCTTCTCACCTTTACAGCTTGAATAACATTGTGTCATCTGTTATTGATATTATGCAAAATGATAAGTCTTCATTATACCATGGGCAAAGTCAGCTTAGATCTATTATGCAATTTAGTTGGACACTTCAGGTATTAAAATCTAGCTGAGTGTCATGGCGGTATTTAAATTCTACACACCTATTCTTGCCTTTTAACCTGGCACATAAACAGCAACTCATGGCGAAAAAGATGCCACTCATAAAATGTTGCATATCAAGAAGTTAGAACAACTGCCTTTCACAATAGTTGAAACATCTTCCACAGTGTGGATAATTCATGGCATAATATCTTTGCCAATTTCAACATTACAGTTTACTTCTTGCATGAAACATTTTCCAGTAGGAAGATATGAACCCCTGGGAGGGAGCTTATTCACAAATTGTGGTCACTTCCCTTTGATTACCAATGTGAAAGGGCAGACAGAGAATTATCCATACTGGAACTAAATGTGATTCTTCTGTCGGTCATCCACTTACTTGTAAATATATTACAATTAATGGAGCATGTAACACTTTGGTAGCTAATTTGGCATGTTTTCTAAAAGGAAAACCAACACCATCAATTCTCCCCAGCGTTATTGTACTTTCTAATGGAAGTTATTCAATGCTAAACTACCAAGATTGTAGGATGAGAGCCATTATTCCATATGTCCTTTCTGTTTCACAGATAGTGACTTGCTGTAATAACATGCTTTGTCCTCCAACGCACGAGGTTTCTGATGTTTCCTTGTGGTCTTCAATTCCAACTCTGAAGGTCAATTTCAACAAGCTAAGCAGACTCAAAGCCTTATTATTTCAAAATCATGTGGCATTAACATCTGCCAGAGAAGCCTTTGAACTACAGGTTGCAAGTAGGGGTGGACGGAGCTTGCAGAGTTGAACTCTGCGGAATTCCACTGACATGCATAAAAACTCAGTGGAATTCCGCTCCACCCTTAAGATGAAGAAAACTAACTTGTCAGCAAGGTGCGATTCTGTCCAGGAAGAATGTACATATACACTTGTGCACTGTATCGACACTTCCCAGCACAGTTGTACTTTTGGTGGACAGTAATAACAGAACTCTCATACAAATAGTAACAATACGAGCGCATGTGCACAGGTTTGGTAGCAATTACAGGGACAGCATTACCTTTTCAACGCAACAGTCCCAAGCATAATATGAAACTTGCAACACTTCTTTGCAGGACTTACACACTTTAAATATGACAGTAACAACAGTTTCATGCACAGAGTTGGGGGATTATGTTTGTGCATAAGTCTCCCACTTATCAAGCATACACTACTGCAACTATAATTAAAAATATAACTGAAAAATGTGATGTAGACAGATGGTCCCCCACTTCAAAATCAAATTGCACGTACTCAATATAGTTCATGTTTCATTAAACAAAAGCAATGCCGGGTTACAACAACCTAGAGAATGCCTAATTTCCCAATCCGATTTCACATTAGATCGAGAGTGTCCATGCATGTAAATACCACAACTGGCGGGGTATGCCCAGACGTGGGTCCCTTGCTCACTTTGCCACTGGATTCAAGCTAGCCTGGCTGATGACGGCTGAATGGCCAGAAACCGGTCCCAGGATGCTTGTTTCCGGTCCAGGGAAGACATGGCTTGGCAGTTCGGGCTGGACTGTTCCCATGAGGCACAGGGTCAGACTGATTTGCATATGGCCATGTCTGAACTGGGGTGGTGGAGTGAGCTAAAGAATGATGATGGATTAAACCCAGATCAGTTGACTGGGGGTGAGTGTTTGAAAAGTTTCAGCGCTCCATCCATCATCTACTTGTGTTTGCTTTGTTTGCCCTAAGTTGGTGAGGTATGCCCAGACGTGGGTCCCTTGCTCACTTTGCCACTGGATTCAAGCTAGCCTGGCTGATGAGGGCTGTTAGCCCAAAACCGGTCCCAGGATGCTTGTGTCCGGTCCAGGGAAGACATGGCTTGGCAATTCGGTCTGGACTGTTCCCATGAGGCACAGGGTCAAGACTGATTTGCATATAGCTGTGTCTGAACTGGGGTGGCGAAGTGAGCTAAAGACTGATGATGGATTCAACCCAGATCTGTGACTGGAGTTGAGTGTCTGAAACGTTTCAGCGCTCCGTCCATCATCTCCTTGTGTTTGCTTTGTTTGCCCTAAGTTGGCGGGGTATGCCCAGACGTGGGTCCCTTGCTCACTTTGCCACTGGATTCAAGCTAGCCTGGCTGATGAGGGCTGTTAGCCCGAAACCAGTCCCAGGATGCTTGTTTCCGGTCCAGGGAAGACATGGCTTGGCAATTCGGGCTGGACTGTTCCCATGAGGCACAGGTCAAGACTGATTTGCATATAGCTGTGTCTGAACTGGGGTGGCGAAGTGAGCTAAAGAATGATGATGGATTCCTCCCAGATCTGTGACTGGGGGTAAGTGTCTGAAAAGTTTCAGCGCTCCGTCCATCATCTCCTTGTGTCAGCTGGCTATGAGCCATTCTCTTTCTGCCTTTCAGCTCCATGAGTCGGTTCTTATTTCAGAGTGCATACACCGGCACGGAGACACCATGGGCCTGCCATAAGAGATTCCCAGCCAGCACCCGGCCTGGTGAGTATAAGCACCACAAAAATAAGGGGCGCCCAGAGCGGAGCTGAGGAGAGCAGCTTGGTCACAGACTCACAGTCACATTTCTCTGGCTTCTGGGAAAGGTATGACACTGCAAGCGGAACCGAACATAGGACCTGGAGGAAGTCTCAGCAGTAAAAGCTGGGAGGGGAACAGCAGATGACACATTGAGAAGAAGGTACGGGCCGGATAGCTTTCGATCTGTCACTCGTGCCTCTGAAGCTGCTAGTTTGCCCCAGACTGTGAAGTCTGTTAAACTGACACTCCTGACAAGGTAACAAACTTTGGGGCATATTCACAAGGAACTATCGCCGAATTAACAGCACTTTATCGCAGCCAAAATCGTGATAAATGTACCTCCCCATTCACAAGCCGGTTTTAACAGCCCACAGCACCAGTTTACCCGCGATAGCAGCCGCAAAAAACATCGCCAGAGGACCCCCGCAAATATCGCTAATGAGATGCAGAGTAGGCGTTCCCGTGACAAAAGCCGAGACAACAGCACACCTCAACATTCACAACGACCAGCCACATCCGCGATAAAAACACAAAATAGGCGATAAGGCGCGTTAGCACCAGGAAATCTACACCTGCTCTGACCTGGTGTAATGTCGGACGGCAGCCTGCAAACCAAAAGGGAGCACAGCCCAGGGCCACATCGGAAGGGCAACAGATGCCATGGAGCCACCCATCATGTGGCCCGGACACCCAAGAGGGCCACAACACCCACCGCCACTACCCCCAGGACCACCCCTCCCTGGCACCCCCCCGACCAAAGACATGCCACGTCAGCCACACCTAAACATGTACAAAATATTCTGAATGATGCCGCACAATCACAACTAGTGACATGGATGTGTCGTCACAGAAATGACCAGCACACATTCACTTTCGAAGCAACAAATGAAACTTTATTAAAATGAACAACGAAATGAAATGAAGACACATGGCCGCTCCCCTCGGGACAATACGTAGGTCACAGCCTCTAAGACAAAAAACATGATGAGAAGGTGTGTCCTGCGCACATCAGAGGACAGAGAGAGAGCGAAGGAGAGAGAGAGGAAGAGTGGGAGGGAGAGAGTGAGGAAGAGAGGGAGAGAGAGAGAAGAGGAGAGAGAGAGGAAGAGAAGGAGAGAGAGAGTGCTGCCCCTGTGCACCCAGGCCACACTGCTCACCTGCTGCCACTGGATTCAAGCTAGCCTGGCTGATGACGGCTGAATGGCCAGAAACCGGTCCCAGGATGCTTGTTTCCGGTCCAGGGAAGACATGGCTTGGCAGTTCGGGCTGGACTGTTCCCATGAGGCACAGGGTCAGACTGATTTGCATATGGCCATGTCTGAACTGGGGTGGTGGAGTGAGCTAAAGAATGATGATGGATTAAACCCAGATCAGTTGACTGGGGGTGAGTGTTTGAAAAGTTTCAGCGCTCCATCCATCATCTACTTGTGTTTGCTTTGTTTGCCCTAAGTTGGTGAGGTATGCCCAGACGTGGGTCCCTTGCTCACTTTGCCACTGGATTCAAGCTAGCCTGGCTGATGAGGGCTGTTAGCCCAAAACCGGTCCCAGGATGCTTGTGTCCGGTCCAGGGAAGACATGGCTTGGCAATTCGGTCTGGACTGTTCCCATGAGGCACAGGGTCAAGACTGATTTGCATATAGCTGTGTCTGAACTGGGGTGGCGAAGTGAGCTAAAGAATGATGATGGATTCAACCCAGATTTGTGACTGGGGGTGAGTGTCTGAAACGTTTCAGCGCTCCGTCCATCATCTCCTTGTGTTTGCTTTGTTTGCCCTAAGTTGGCGGGGTATGCCCAGACGTGGGTCCCTTGCTCACTTTGCCACTGGATTCAAGCTAGCCTGGCTGATGAGGGCTGTTAGCCCGAAACCAGTCCCAGGATGCTTGTTTCCGGTCCAGGGAAGACATGGCTTGGCAATTCGGGCTGGACTGTTCCCATGAGGCACAGGTCAAGACTGATTTGCATATAGCTGTGTCTGAACTGGGGTGGCGAAGTGAGCTAAAGAATGATGATGGATTCCTCCCAGATCTGTGACTGGGGGTAAGTGTCTGAAAAGTTTCAGCGCTCCGTCCATCATCTCCTTGTGTCAGCTGGCTATGAGCCATTCTCTTTCTGCCTTTCAGCTCCATGAGTCGGTTCTTATTTCAGAGTGCATACACCGGCACGGAGACACCATGGGCCTGCCATAAGAGATTCCCAGCCAGCACCCGGCCTGGTGAGTATAAGCACCACAAAAATAAGGGGCGCCCAGAGCGGAGCTGAGGAGAGCAGCTTGGTCACAGACTCACAGTCACATTTCTCTGGCTTCTGGGAAAGGTATGACACTGCAAGCGGAACCGAACATAGGACCTGGAGGAAGTCTCAGCAGTAAAAGCTGGGAGGGGAACAGCAGATGACACATTGAGAAGAAGGTACGGGCCGGATAGCTTTCGATCTGTCACTCGTGCCTCTGAAGCTGCTAGTTTGCCCCAGACTGTGAAGTCTGTTAAACTGACACTCCTGACAAGGTAACAAACTTTGGGGCATATTCACAAGGAACTATCGCCGAATTAACAGCACTTTATCGCAGCCAAAGTCGTGATAAATGTACCTCCCCATTCACAAGCCGGTTTTAACAGCCCACAGCACCAGTTTACCCGCGATAGCAGCCGCAAAAAACATCGCCAGAGGACCCCCGCAAATATCGCTAATGAGATGCAGAGTAGGCGTTCCCGTGACAAAAGCCGAGACAACAGCACACCTCAACATTCACAACGACCAGCCACATCCGCGATAAAAACACAAAATAGGCGATAAGGCGCGTTAGCACCAGGAAATCTACACCTGCTCTGACCTGGTGTAATGTCGGACGGCAGCCTGCAAACCAAAAGGGAGCACAGCCCAGGGCCACATCGGAAGGGCAACAGATGCCATGGAGCCACCCATCATGTGGCCCGGACACCCAAGAGGGCCACAACACCCACCGCCACTACCCCCAGGACCACCCCTCCCTGGCACCCCCGACCAAAGACATGCCACGTCAGCCACACCTAAACATGTACAAAATATTCTGAATGATGCCGCACAATCACAACTAGTGACATGGATGTGTCGTCACAGAAATGACCAGCACACATTCACTTTCGAAGCAACAAATGAAACTTTATTAAAATGAACAACGAAATGAAATGAAGACACATGGCCGCTCCCCTCGGGACAATACGTAGGTCACAGCCTCTAAGACAAAAAACATGATGAGAAGGTGTGTCCTGCGCACATCAGAGGACAGAGAGAGAGCGAAGGAGAGAGAGAGGAAGAGAAGGAGGGAGAGAGTGAGGAAGAGAGGGAGAGAGAGAGAAGAGGAGAGAGAGAGGAAGAGAAGGAGAGAGAGAGAGAGAGTGCTGCCCCTGTGCACCCAGGCCACACTGCTCACCTGCTGCCACCGGTGTGTCTCCAACCATGTGCCGGTATGTATAGCAGGACACCAGGTCACACATCTGAGTCAGAGCCGTCAGCTGAAACAGAGCCCAGATACATGACTGGCACAGTACAGACACTTGCACAAGACAACATCGCCTGCCTGCCCATGCACACCCAGGCAGAGGCACCCCAACCCCTCCCGCCGCCCATCGGAGCATGCCCGCCCATGCACACCCAGGCCTCAATGCTCACCTTCTGCCACCGGCGCATAGACAGGAGGTCCCACCATGTGCCGCTGCAAGCCACAAGCCCGGGGCCCGCGGACATGGCACCCTCCACATCATGCAGCCCTGCTCTGCAGGCCACCAGGTCTCACGTTTGGTGCTGGGTCTTGATTACTCCATGGCAGAGGACATACCAGTGCACCCGGCACCATCGCAGGCTGCCCACCCGCTCAGCCCAATGGATGCCACCAACTCTGGGATCCCGGACGCGACGCCACGTGGTGGTAGGCCCGCACTGCCCGCTGGCTCTGGCCTACACTGCGGTCGAGCAGGGCACACAAAACCTGAGCTGTCCGGACCGCCGGGACGGGGCATCATCGCAGGCTGCACACCCGCTCAGCAGCTCAAGGTGCCACTGACACAGTGCACCCAAAGTCACCGCCCCGTGGCAGTGTGCCTGTGCCGTCCGCAAGGCCCCGGGTGCCACTAACCCTGTGCAACCCCAGTCTGCGCCACGTGGTGGTAGGCCTGTGCCTTACTCAAGGCCTCGGATGCCACTAACCCTGTGCAACCCCAGTCTGCGCCACGTGGTGGTAGGCCCGTGCCTTACTCAAGGCCTCGGATGCCACTAACCCTGTGCGCAACAACTCATGGGCCCTATATGAGTGAGAACCGTGGAGCGGCCGTCATCCAGTCACCACCAGAAGAGGGGAATGTGACGTCGTCGGCCCCTTATGTTGGTAGAGTCACATGGCCTGTGATGCCTGTGCCGGATGGGTGTGGTGTGTGTGAAAACCTGCCCTCAGGGAGTGGCTGTGACATGCTGACAACTAGACCAGTGACCTTCACACCACCAGCGAGTACGGCTGCGACGGGTAGCAATGAGGGCCCCCCCTCGGGGCGTTAGCGGAGTGGTCTGGCCTGCCGTATGCCCGACCAGCGCAGGGCTTGCAACAATGACTCGTGGGCTCTGGGCGTGGTCCAGTCCATGTCCGGACAAGGAAGTGACTGATGCGTGTGTCCCTGTTGTAGTGTTCACGGAACCCGGTACACAAAATGCAATGTCGCACCCTCTGACTGGCATCCCACAGGATGAACATCATTGACGCAAGGGAAGGCACTGTCCCCACATCCATACATGAATGACGTAAGACATTACACAGCAGTGCGTCACTGGATGTTTATTTGCACATCCAGTGCAGTCATGCAGCTGGAGCGGTACGGGGCAATGCCGAGCACACTACACAATATGGGCCCGTGGAGGGCCAGCCAGTGTCAATCCGGGATGACCTGTACTGCGGAAGAGGAAGGGTACAGTCCGCAGTCTGTCCGCCGTGTCATTGGTTGTCAAACAGGATGTGGCAGTCCATGTCACTGTCCAAGGTGAGTGCATCGGAGTGTATCGGGGGTCAGTGGTAGGTCTTGAGGCCATGTACGGCACCAAGCAGAAACAGGCAAGGTGGCGGAAATGGATGCTAGTGCCTGGCCCTCCTGACCACAGTCCCATCCACGTCCTCGTCCCCGGGTGTGTGCCCTGCTCCACCTGTGGGTGTTGCAGTACCGGCTGCGGCACTGTGTGCCACTGACACATCAGGGGTCGGAGGAGGATTGTCGGCCGTACTATGTGGCAGTGACACATCAGGTGCCGAAGTGGATACGCCTGCCGCACTGGGAGGCACTGACACACCAGGGGGCGGAGATGTGGATGGTGTGGGGGCAGCAGCATTCATCATCGCCATGCCTTGTGGCAGCAATGCCATGATGAGGACATGCAGGGCACGGTAGATCCCAGCTACATTTCGCTGATGTGCAGCGGTGGCTGCCATCCTTTCCGCCTCCATCCGCACCATGTCCTCCATGAGCCTCTGCATGTGTGCCAGCTCACGGCTGGCATCGCTGGGGCCGCTCTGAGCAGACAGGTATTCTTCCCTCCGCGTCATGACTCCAGAGATGTCAGTTAGGGCTCGCTGGAGACCATGGGGCGGACATAGACACCCAAGGATGGCGTCCAGTTTGGTAGCCATGAGCTCGAACCCCACCCGCACCTGCTCGGCCATCTCCCTCTGGCCCTCCAGCACACGGCGTTGGAAGGCCATTTGTTGTTCCTGAGGGACTTGGGAGGGTGCCGGGGCTGTGGGTGCCTCCTGCTGGGTGGTTTGGGTGGTGGGTGGGGTCTCATGGATGTAGCTGGGCTGCCCTGATCCTGGAGGTGAGTTGCGGATGAGGGCAATGAGGTCTTGGATGGTTTGGGTGTCGATGCTGGTGTTGTCCTCCTCCTCGTCATCAGTGAAGAGTGGCTGTGACTGCTTTGCAGGAGGTGTTGACGATGCCCCTGCGATGTGAAGGGGAGATGGTGTATTACAATGTGTCCACATGTATGTAGCCGCATGGTACAGGTTGACATTCAGACAGCATGGCATTGTACATTGTGACAGTCTGTGGGTCTGGGCGAGGACCCAGAGTGATTGTGGGTGTGCACTGTGCCCTGCTTGCTTGTGCATGTGTGCCATTGAGGCCATCTCCCCCCGTCCCCCCAGTACCTGGTGGTCACTCACCCTGTTGCGGTTGTGTTGTGTCCTGTCGAGCAGTGTCCGGTCCCCCAACTCCGGCCACAGCCTCCACACTGATGACTGTCGACACCAGCTCCTCCATGTCATCCAGCTCCAGCTGTGGCGCTGGGCCCCAACTCCGGTCTGCATTGCTGCCTTCAGGTTGGTGGAGAGTTTCTCCTTGGTCTTCCACTTGATGTCATTCCATTGCCTCTTGACCTCGTCCATTGTCCGCTTGTGCTCTCCGACGGCATTCACCTTGTCGACGATGTCCCGCCATTTTCCAGTTTTGGTGCCCAATGACACGTTGGAGGTGACGAAGAGTTGTTGATGGTGTTCCATCACCTCCGTGACTATGATCCTGTTCGCCTGCGGACTGAACTTGGTCTTCCTCGTCTTCTTGTCCTTGCCCTTCCCTGTCCCCGAGGTCCCAGGCTGGTCGTCCGGGGTGCTTGTGGGATTGCGCTCTTCCTCTGCACCTGCTCCAGCTGCCTCCATAGTGCTTGTGTGTTGGTCAGTTTGTGTGGGGGTGTTTTTTCTACTTTTATGGGGATTTTTGATGCCTGCCAGGTGTGTGTTGCAGGCCTGGAGCTGCTTGTCGCTGATTTCCTCATCACGCTTTGGCCCATCGCATGTTTTTTGGTGTTGTGGTTTGTGTTTTTATCTCCATCGTGGTGGTTGTATCGCGGACATTGTCCGCGGTTTCGGCGGACTATCGCATGCTACCGCCTTGTTGTGAATTCCACGTTGACACGGGGTTATTTTCCCGCAATAGGCTGCAATATTGAAAGTTGCGTTATGCTACTCTTGCGGTATTTATCACACGTTCTTGTGAATATACCCCTTTGTTGCTTACCGTTGCTGATGCCATTTGGCAGATGGACTCTAGTCAGGGGCTTGCTTGTTCTGTAGGACACGCTGCCAGGATCGCTGCTGAACTCAGAGAACAGTCACAGACACAGTAGCAAATAAACAGGGGTTGGCCGGTTCCGCTAAACTCCGCTATGCTATGCGGGATGCAGAGTTTTCTGCTGAACTCCAGGCAGAGTGCGGAGTGGGAAAACTTTGCAAGCTCCGCCAGCAGAGTTCAGTGCCTACCCCTAGTTGCAAGGACAACCAGCAAAATACAGTCTCTTTTAAGCACTAACCTCCCACAGCATTTTGGTGAGCTTGTGCATCTCATTTTCAATGCTTTCAATACTGCCTGTATAGCACCATTTTTTAAAGCAATCGGGACTGGCTTAGCCAGTACCTTTCAGAAACTCCTTGGAGTAATACAGGCCTTCATACATTCACTATTTTGAAGTTTTTTGGGGGGCATACCCTTGGTGTTATTCCTCATTTGCAGCATATTGTTCCTATTTTTGCTGCTTCGCAATGGATGTTCTGTTTCGCAACCCAAAGGTAATGGAATTGCCACCAGTCCAGCTGTGCTGTGAGCTCATATAGGATTCTTTGGAGCCCCACTACTCCAGGAACTGAACACTAACTAGCCGTTGTCTTTCAGACCTGTCTGGTTTACCTACATGCAACCAGTGTTTCATTGCCTATGGTGTTTCTTTGAATGGGCACTTGAAATCTGTCTTGCAATGCAATTGACTGTTTCTACGGACATTGACTGATTGATAAGTCTGATAAAGGGCCATTTAGGGAGTTGTCCCATGAACTTGCCGCTGATTCAAGTCGCCTGCTATGAGCCACTCCCTTCTTGGGAGATGGATTCTTCGATTCCTAGAATTGCGAACTCTGGCCCTAATAACACGGATACAGCACAAGAAGATACTTCCGCAGCATCAGCTGATAACGAGGATCATATCTGTTCTTTGGAGCTTTTGAATGGGGCTATTGCGGAATCATTGTCTGAAGAAGCTGAATTTATTCCTAATTTAATAAACAATTACTATGTGGAAGAATTCTCGGGTGCCTCCATTTTGAATTAATTTGGCTCCTTTTCTAAATTTTAAATTTAATTAATTTTGAGACTATTTTTTGTTATCATACATAATAGCATAGTATTGAATTTGCTTGGCTTATAATTTTCCTTACTTTGTTAGTATCCGAGTTGTTTTCACGACGAAGGAGGGGGTATAGTGATTTTCCGTTTGGGCCCACTTTTGCTCTCCCTTACTTTTGCGTTTTAGATGTTTTAGGTTGTCTCAGCTCGCTCTGCATAGCCACATATAACACAGTTGGTTTTTCTACATTATTCTGAGAATATGTGGAATCTATTGTTTGTTATTCAGGGACTCTTCTTGGGATTTCATCTACACATTTTGTACAAGGTTGCTAGGAATACATAACAACAATGTACTGTTTTCTTTGCTTGTTTAGCAACAACTCCTAATGTTTAGACATAACACGGTTGCACAACTGCATCTCCAGCACAATAGTTTTATCATATGAACGGTGTTCCTTCCCCTTAGGGGCAGAGAGGAGAATTCCGGCAGAGAGGACTGTTCTGGAATGACAGCTGTGCCTGACATGCAGCTGTGCATAAACTAGGTTTACACTCATGATGCGGACCACCTAACTACATACATCAGTTATAGGGTTTTAGGTCAATCCCAGAGATTGCAAATATATCCATGTGCTCAAACAATAAGGGTAGACCTAGAAAGATACATAATTTGCCATGGTTGGGATGTTTGTCCTATACAGTCTGTTAGTAATGCTAATTACTTTGTTTGGTTGCACCTGCCTAATGATCTCAGCACAATTG
The DNA here is from genome assembly GCA_963921515.1 of Calotriton arnoldi. Lineage (NCBI taxonomy): Eukaryota > Metazoa > Chordata > Amphibia > Caudata > Salamandridae > Calotriton > Calotriton arnoldi. The sequence continues at coordinate 709,064 of CAWUFW010005221.1, read as the reverse complement.
CTTCATAATAGACAAAAATAGTTTCAATAAATGTATTGAAAGCGTCCTTCATGTCTTTCTTATGTTTACTACGTGCCTGCATGAGTGAGTAATGAAAGGGGAGGATCTGTTTCCACGGTTCTCTTGGAGACATTATGGGTCATGTTTGAGGTTGCAGAAATTACCTGTTACTCTTCTGGGAAGGTTAGGAGTTTAGGTGAGGCAATGTGAGATAGCCAGAATTGGGCTGACAGGTACTAATGTCATAGAGAGACTCAGTCCCTACACTCTGACGTCATGTCATGCTAACACACAATTCTGTTTTGCAAGCAGAATCCGTGCAAAGGGATAGCCCCTCCAGAGCGACCACTTCCTGCAGCCAGTCCTAGAGAAGGAGATCATCGATAAGCCCTCGATCTGCTCCGGCAGCCCCACAACTCTGATGTTGTTTTTCCAGGCCCTGTCTTCCTGGTCTTCTATCCGGGCCTACAGTGTCTGAACTATTCCCACCAGGACACCCAATGCCATGGAGTGTTCTTTAACAATAGGGGCCAGGTCGGACTCCACTCGTCTGATCATAGCTGCAATTTTCGGGTAATAATCCAGCAGGAGCCCCAGGTCCCCCACCAGTGTATCAAGCTTGGCCTTGAGCGAGTCTGGTGAAATCCATGGAGTTGGGGATGGCATCTAGTTTGGCATCCAAGAGTGAGGCCATGGCAGGGGCATCGGTTGGCACCATACCGTTTGAGGGGCCAGCATCACAAGCCTCCATTTTAGTGCAATTTGTCCTCCCCTTAGCCAAGGACCAAGAGGAGGAGGGATTGAGTAGCATAAGGCAGGGCGGTGTCCCACAGGGAAGCACACAGGAGATCCTAGTGGTGAGTTTCACAGCGTAGGAGGTCGGTGCTCAGCGCTAAGTTAGTTTCCGAGGTAAACTAGGAGGGTCAGCATCTTACCATGTCGGGCACTCAACTGCACTGTGCCTGTGTGGGTGAGCAATTGCTGTGTCCGGGTGATATCTTGGCCAAAAATGTTGCCCCGTTCAGTGGCCCATCCACCACTCAGATTCCCCACACTGAGGTGTTGACAGCATGGATAAACCATAGTGTACCCAGAGAAAGCCGGGGAGGGGAGCTGGCTCAGAGATGAGAGTCCACCGCTGCAGGGCCCTAACGTGTCTCACCTGGCATACAAAGCTCTCCACGACATAGGACCAGCATATCTGAACCACCGTCTCTCATTCCATGTACCCGCCAGACAACTTGGCTTCGCCCAACTTGCCCTGGCCACTGTCCCACGGATTCACAAGACCAGAACCGGTGGAAGATCCATCTCCTACCTCGCTACCAAGACCTGGAACACCCTGCCCCTGCACCTCAGACAATCCCTGTCACTGACCCCATTCAGTAAGCATATCAAGACATGGCACTTCGGCTAAGCCTCCATGCACAGATGGATCAGCAGCCCCTGCCTTCACGGATGAGTAGTCATCCTATACAAACTCCCGAGTGATTGATAGATTGATTGAACTGGGTCAGGTCCCTCTCTCTCTAAGTGTCCGCATGGATCTCCATGAACGCAGCGGTCGCTTAAGGGGTGTCCACAGAGGACAGCCCCAGAAGTTTATGCATCCTCCGGTATCTCCTATGGTTAGTGGGCCCTCCATCAAATGGGGCCAACACAATTCTAGCCCAGTGGCAGTACGTCAGGCCTGATTCCCGCAGTTAGACAGCATGGCGTCCATCACCACAGTCACCGAATCACTGAGGGAGCAGCATGGAAATGTGGCGTGCAGTCTGCAGCCACCCGGGGACTCAGCAATGAGTCCTTGCTGCGGCGGTGACCAGTTGCTCCAGCTTCTTTCAGCCGTCTCCACTGGTGGCCGCCATCTTGGCCTCAGCAGCTCGGGGGCAGCACAGGGGTTTTCAGCACTCTCCCAGATTCCCATTCATGACTGAGATCTGGTGCATCTGATTTGGTGGTAATTACATATTACAATAGAGCTATCCCACCAGATCATGAAAATCACTCTTCTAAGTTACTTTTCCCACTGATTGGTTAATAATTTGTGAGTTCTTCTCCACTATCTGCATCTTCTATAGAAGAGACCAGTAACTATGATGATGCAGAAGGATCTAGAGAAGCACTGAACTCTTATGAACATCTCTGATGGTTTCCCAGGTCTCTGAGATATACTCAACTAGTGTCTGCAATTGCACCTATAAAGGGGTATTGGAAAATTAGAATCACTGCCATGTTGCTGGCCTTTGCTAGTCCATCTTCTAGGCAATGAGGGAGAGATAATGGCACCTTGTACAATAATTCTGATATAAGAGTGAGAAGATGACACCCAAGCGTGCAAAAAAGAAAACCGGCAAGAAAAGGGAGAAGTAAGAAAAGAGAAAGCAGTTGATCAAAGCATGTTGGCTGAGGAAGGCAGGACTTCCTCAAAAAGTAAGGAATAGAATGAGGATGGACAAGTGAAAAGGTAATGCATTATTAGCTATGTAACTATGTCTGTTAGTTGTGAATAGTCCTAACAAAAGTTGTTGTTTTTTTGGAGGGGCTGGATCTTGCAGCCTTTCAACAAACCACGATGAGTGTGTGGTTGTCACCTTGTGTGGATGAGAAAAGAGATCTACTGTCATTTTACTCCGCTGTTTGTCGTTTTCCAGAATGCATGTTATGGGTAACTTATTCTGAAATGTTGGGCCTTGTGACCTGCCTCCAAACCCAAGATGTCATCTATAAGATATGTGTATGTGAAAATTGAGATAAAGGGGCCAATATTGACTTTGGGAAACTGGCAAAAGCCCCATCACATCGCATAGTGTCAAAGTTGCATTCTAATTTAGTGATAGGCTCAGAGCAGCAGCCACAATGTGGGGAGGAGGGTGTTTCGAGTAATTTTGGCTGTTTCACTGATGAGTCTTGGAGACGCACTAACTGTTTGGGTATCCAAAGCTCACACAGAAAGCAGAAAACAATATATTTTCTCTGTTGATGGAAAATTTCATTCCGTGTGAGCCACTGAGTTGCTGGACCAAGAAACAGCTCAAATTTGTTAGCTACAATCCATATGAGATCCTCTGGTCCAGAACCCCTCAATGAAGTAAGGGGCATATTATCAAGCGGCAGCGATAATTATCACTGGCCGCTCTTAGCGAGATTGTTTTTATCGCCGGCTATCGCTGGCAATTATCGCCATGCTATCGCTGTATTAACAACGCATAGCGCAATGGCGATAATTTCCCAGCGATAGCGGTGTTTTCCATGGAACATCGCTGGTTTTCCAGCGATGTTCCATGGAAAACGGCGATAACCTTGCTGATACGACTCTGTGGTCGTATCAGCATAATCCACCCCCATGTTAGGTATAGGTAAGTCTGCATTTTTGCAGACGTTAGTTTTTGGCGAAAACCGTGGTTTTCGCCAAAAACTAACGTCTGCAAAAATGCGTGAGACTCCTTGTTAATATCGCGATGTACATTTTGCGATATTTAACAAGGTAGTCCGTCAGGGGTACGCCCAGTGACGCCCACTTTGCATCTCATTAGAGATGCAAAGTAGGCGTGCTGGAAACGGGCGCTAAGTCAAGGAAACACGCGCTAGTGTGTCCTTGATGATATTGCGATAAAATTATCGCCGCTTTTCGCCCGAAAACGGACGCTAAAGCGGCGATAATTTTATCGCGGCCCCTTGATAATATGCCCCTAAGTTTTCTCGCTTTTCACCCTCAGATGTTTCATTAAGTCGCCAGGGTGGTGCCATATTATTGTCCAATTAGGGGGCTTAGTGCTAATTTTTACAATTTCCTTGATGTGAAAGAAAACTAAGACTCGCAAATGTACTGCCTAAACTAGGAGTCACTCTATACATGATCAGAATCTTCAATTACTCAGATGTTTTTATTTTGCCTTTGGTTCTCTGCTCGCGCACAACATTATCTCAACAGTTAGATCATTTTGTTGATTTCTGTCCTTTGGTTTTAAAAGAAAACGATTTTCATTTTAGAAGTGGTCTTTGAGATACTTTTAGCTGTCTCACCAGGCTTTTGTTTTTCCTAAAACCATACTAAATATACATATATAGAGGGGCTTTTGGTCAAAAATGTTCATCCATTGGTCTGCTTGTTAAATTGTCCTTCACATTTTGCTTCCACCCACCAAAACATACAGCAAGGGACAGAGGTCAAACCGCTTTACCCATTGGCTCCCTTCACTTTGAGTGACTACAAAAAGCCTGTGCACATTATACAGATCAACCTAAAAATATTTCCTTTCAATTCAGTGATAATCCTGGGTCCAAGTGTGCTTTTTCATCTTAGTTTTTTTTATAATTAACTTTTGATAGCAGCTATTTATTGCGCCTGCACTTAGAGAGCCCAGTTATATGACAATTTATTCTCTGTCTTTATAAAGCTTTAAAGTGATTAGATGACATTGTAACATTGGGCCTTTCTGCGATTTGAGTGCTTAGTTGGCCGATGATTTATTGTTGTCTCCTTCTCAGATAACAATAAAATGCATGGCACAACACAAAGCCTTTATATAGAAGAAACACTAATAAAACTGCTACATCAGTGAATGCTTTTTTAATCAAATAAATGCAGTGCAAGCATATAACAGTCAGATTTAGGTGGCCAGTAGAAAATTTCCTTTTTCTTTTTTTTGATAGCACATACAAAAAAAAAAGAAATTGACCATCACACCATTCTGCCAAGGCTAGACCTATTGACCTTGCCAATGCTTGCTTCCATTTTGGGTTAGCACTCGCCTTTCACTGTAACTCTTAACCCATCAAGGTTAATTGTGTTGTTTGATGTGCCTGACTGCATTGTTTAGTACGGCTTCATTGCGTCATTTATTTTTTTAACCTTAGTATGGCAGGTACTATGAGAGGGCAAATTCTGCTTTTCACTTTTTTCAGTACAGGAGGCGGTGTTAAGGGAGGACTTGCAGAGAAGCTGGTAAGGCAATGAGCGGGGAGAATTTAGAGAGCTCTCAGAAAGTGTCTAAAAGACGAAAGTGAGCTCTTCAAAGATTAGAGGAACTGCATGGGTTAATTCCGTTTGAGACATTCTCATAAAAAAGTATGGGATGCGACTGCTGGATGGTTTCTCAGTCATAAAGCTTTATACGTTGGACAACAGGGGTCAGATTTATTCAAGACTTTGCAAAGTCATGCAAAGTGACACAAATCAGCACAAAACCTTGATAACTTATTTACTTTCCAGTGCAAATTTTTTTTGCACTGCAAAGTTGGCCAAAATATAACTCTTTACGCTGATTTGAGTTACTTTGCCTCAAGAGTGTGTCCCATGCTTATTAAATGAGCATTCCCATACTATCATTAATGGTTTTGAAGTAAAACCCTATCTCCTAAAATTGATAGATAGGGCCTTATATCAAGAATAATGCCTCCTTGTGGAAGGCCTTAGCAAGGAAAAATGTTTTCAATTGTTCCAGGGACATATTTACTAACATTTTATGTAACGTAGGGCAGCAAGGTACTTTGCTGGGATCTGTTGTGTAAAAGGAAGGGTGCTGAAGTGCACCACGTTTTCAAAGATATGGCACAGATCTGCTCTCTTCTATCGCTGGTGCACTTGTGGATGCCTAGCACCAATGCAGACACTCCTCCGAAATGTTACAAGGGTGTCTGTGTTGTGTTGTGGTCAGGGTATTTTTGTGGAGGTAAGGATACCTTCCTGCATAAAAACTATCCTTTGAGGCTTATTCCTCTTTGTATGAGTGGTGCAGAATGCTGCACACATGCAAACAGGAAAAAAACAGGAGAAATAAAGATATTTCTACTTGTTCCGCCAAACTCAAGTAGGTGAACCATTTTGATTCAAACCCATGTTTACAAGTCTTTGTAAATATGGGTTTACATCAAAATACATGGCTGGATGCATGGAAACTACCAGTTCGGGCTGGACTGTTCCCATGAGGCACAGGGTCAAGACTGATTTGCACATGGCCAGGTCTAAACTGGGGTGGCATGGTGAGCAAAAGAATGATGGATTTAACCCAGATCTCTTGACTGGGGATGAATGTTTTGATTTGTTCTGCATTCCGTCCATCAATTGTGTGTCTTTTGCTTCCTCGCCCTAAGTGCACCGGGTATGCCCAGACATGGGACCCGGGCTCACTGATCCACTGGATTCAAGCCATCCTGGCTGATGAGGGGTGAAACACCGAAACCGGTCCTAGGATGCTTGTTTCCGGTCCAGAGAGGACCTGGCTTGGCAGTTCGGGCTGGACTGTTCCCATGAGGCACAAGGTCAAGACTGATTTGCATATGGCCAGGTCTAAACTGGGGTGGCACGGTGAGCAAAAGAATGATGAATTTAACCCAGATCTCTTGACTGGGGATGTATGTTTTGATTTGTTCTGCATTCCGTCCATCAATTGAGTGTCTGGATGCATGGAAACTACCATGCTCCACCTATGTGATCCCTACCTGATGCAAGGTAACGCAAGGCAGTGCTAGGCGCTACATTACTTTTTTTTTTACAAAGCTGTGCATAAGTCACATGTTAATAGGCTCTCTGATGCTCTTTCCCACTAGTACAACACAGTGCAGCAAATTTGCGTGCATTGCTAAAATATAATAAATATTCTCCTGTTTCTCCTGGACCATGGATCATACTCATTTATCAGGAATAAAGCTTCAATTTGCATGGGTGTGGGGGGATCCGCTTCTCTTCTGTTCCCATGCGATCTTTGTCATCACAATGTGCTACATAAGTTCACACTGCGTCAAGCAGGTGGAACTGAACATCACCACTAAATTTGCCCTGCCACTTTGGCTATAGTCTGTGCAATCGGGTAATTGCACTTACAGTGGTCTGCTCAGTCAATCGGGAGCAACACAATCCAGTTCCTTACAATTTCATGAATACGGTTATAATTAATAGAGAGAAGTGATTTATTTCAACTGATGACTCCAGTGAGGGCATTCAGCCTCAAATGCAGTCAAGCTGCCTCCGACCTCCTTGACACTGGTTGTGCACAACTGTCAGTCAGTGGTGTAGCCATTGTGTTATGGGCCCTAGTGCAAGGAGGGAAATAGGCCCCCTGGACACTGAAGTGGGAAATGCAGCAAGAATCAGGGTTCAGTGGACCCCTCAGGCCTCTGGGCCCCGGTGCCACAGCACCTTCTTGACAATGGAAGCTACACCCTAGCTGTCAGTTATTGATGTCAGCCCACGCCTGGTGATCTACCCCTTCTAAAATGTGTTCCCTCGTCTTCCCAGCCGGGGAGCTACTCTGGTTTCATAACAAGTTGTGTGTGGTATTAAGAGTGAACCTAAAAGACTGTGCTTAATTTTTTAATCTTCAATACACTGTGATTTGCTGGTGATATTGCTATTAATGTTTCATCACTCAGTAATCTCTGTCAGCTCTTGCTCACTCATTAACACTCAGGGCACAATTCACAAAGGGGCTCCGAAGTCGGGGCGGAGGCATTGTAGTTGTTGCGTGGCGCACACACTCGTGACGGTACCGCCGCAATGAGAAACTGCAATGCGGAGGTCCCGACACAAGTGCAGGGGCCCGCCACGACTGCGGGGCCTATGCCATGAGTGCGGAGGCCCTTTGTGAATCAGGCCCACAGTCTGCGAACATTACCTCAGTCATTTAATGGTGTATGCTCTAGTTAAATGCCCCATCACAGACCCTTCCCATTGACTGCACTGATACTTCAAGGGCCCAGATTAATTAGTTTAGGAGACAGGGCACTTCTGTAGGCAGGTCAGACTTGGACATTGGACTTTAATTTCAAATATTTCTGTAAGGGGAAGAAACAGTCACACCAGCCACACTGAATCAGGATTTTATAGCAAATTCAATTGTACTCCTTAAAAAAATTCAGGAAACAACTCTTAACCACATGAACAAAAATGAATACCTTCCCAGGGTGCATCCATCTCTACCCCTCTTGACTAATATTAGGTAATAAGCATCATCCCAACAGGTGAATGAATGGGCCACAAAAACATCAATCAGGTTTTCTACAGTCTCTGATCCAGAGTCTCGCATATGTACAGAATATTACCACAAATGACTTAGCTGCTTTAACAGGTTTTACATCCTCAAGTGCATCTTTCAGTTTGGTGAAATGCAGTGCTTAATTTATAAAAAAGAAAATAAGTGCTACGGTGCTCCTCAGGATGCCACTGCAACTTGCACCATTCATTGCCCCTGCCATTGCTACTAATGACAGCACCAACACAACTACTAACCAGTACACTTCTACAAGTGTGACAATTCGGATTATCCCAGTCCCACAAAGCTAGAAGAATTTCTTGCGTGGCATGAATTAGTCATGCTAATGTTTATTGAATCAATAAGCAGTTGTTCTTGTGCTCATCTCTAAATTAAACAGACAGGCCACCATGTAGCTAACAATCTTCAGTGCTGGTAGTGACAATTAAGTGCCGAGCATTGGAAGCCACCAGCTCAAAGTAAGCACTGAACGCCACAAGGATATCGCCCACAGTAGCACCAAAAATCCCTTAACTTGTTGCAAACCCCTCCTCCTCAGTGAACATTAAGACCTCCACACTCTCCATCATCACCTCTTCTTTCACATTAGAAGCTAGCAGCGATCGTCCTCTCCAATACACTACCAACGACTCCACTCACCGTTCCTTTTGTCACATTATCGAACGTTGCACCCTTCGCAGGGAGTCTGTTGGCTCTGACGTCTGTGATCCATTGTAGCGAAACAGAGTCAGATGTGATTTAAAAACATCTGAATGGCATCAGGCAAGAAAGTTTCTTCAGCTGACATTGGTGCTTTGACATACATGATCGAGCATGTATGGTACATCTTATAAGTGTGACTTCTCGGCTTCCAGATTTATCATGGAGAATATTGCTTTGCCTTGATCTTGCAATGAAAGGTGTTCCATTTGGACTTCCAGATGCATTAGGGAGGATATCGCTTTCCCACGGTCTTGCAATGAAAAGTACCTTTCTCTGACAGGTCTAACACCATTTACATTTGTGAACTCACTCTGTAATGCTCTCTTTCTTCCTATGAGGCGTATCTCCATAGTCACCAACACCTCGTCATTGGATGTAACCTTCAGTGGATGTAACCTTCCTCTCAGTGTTACATATCCCTAAGTGTAGTGAGGATTATGAGTAGCTTGACAGTGGGATTGAATGTCTTAGTAAAGTTGTTGTCTTGTGATACTGGTCTCCCGTGTATCCCAAGGCAACTGTGCTGGTGAAAATATTGGGTTTTACAGATTCAAGCAAACATAGCTTCCACAAATCTTATCTGTAGTCCAGTTAGGGTCATAAACTACATAGGCCTTGATTATGAGTGGGTAAGAGCTTTCTGACCCCTTAGAAAACATTTTCTGACCCCTGTACAAATCACTATTTGCACATGGGTTCGAATTCCCGGGTGTGTAGTATTAACAACACCCGTTGCTGGGTGCGATAAAGACCTCACCCTTTGGTAAATTTCAGTAGGTCAAACTTGCTGGAATTTAAAAGGGTAAAAGTGTATAGTATTTATTGTAACATGGATTTTGGTGCTTCCATGTGGATTTAGGTGTGCTAACCACCAAAACCCATAGGTATTCTCCCACAAAAATTAATAACTTCTGAACACCTTATTGTCTCATTTTTATCTCATTCTGGGCACTCATACTCAGACCCAGTTGGCTACAGTCTTTGTTGGGTCCATGGACATCATTTAGGGGTTGCCAAGTGTCGCAGATACAATGACTGGCTTGCCCCTTGTGACCCCTGGCACTGCTCTTGCGACCCTTGGCCTCAGAGGTGCAAAATCAGCACCAAGAACACTGGGGCAGCACACCATTGTAGATGGTCTCTACCCTCCTTTTCGGCTCATTTTTGATTAAGCCAATAGTGAATAATAGTACTTGATTCACTATTAGCATAAGACAAAAAGAAACTTCCGGAGCTGGAACATGTCCTTCTCTGGTAGCTGGGATAAGTAAAATATAATGCTTTTAAATGCATGGCTGCAGTGAGAGTGAGCGTGTGTATGATTGTGTCTTTGTATGTGTGAGCATGTGTCTGTGTGTGAAACTGAGTGAGAGTTAGTGACAAGTAGTGAGAATGACAGAGAATTAATGAGATTGAGGGATAGATTTATCAAGACCTTGTGCCGCAAAAGTCTAAATAAACTATTTTCCAGTGCAAAACTTTTTTTTACACTGGAAAGTAGCTATGAAGTAGCACAAATCATGTGTTGTGCTGCTTTGCACTACTTTACATCACAGGCCTGCTATGGGTGTTATATGGACGTTTCCATGATAGAACCCAGGTTTTTTGATGCAAAGCCCTATTTACTAAAAATGTTAGGGAGGCCTTCGCACCAAAAATATCATCTTCTTGAGGCTAGCGTTAAGTTGGAGAAATTGTTTAACTTCTTCTAAGTTTTTACACATTGCATGTTTGCTGCACTACATAACACACATGCAATATGTGAAAAGTTTTATAAGCATAGTATTTTGTACTGGAAGGTTACCTATGTTAGACATAATGTGCATGCCTTTGCAGTATGGTGCAAATGAATGTGTGTGGTACTAGACCGCCTGTTCATGTGCCAGTGCTAGGGAAGAAAGCACCAGTGCCGCATCTAAGTAGATTTGACTGTTCAATGCTTGCTTACCCTAGCGCAACGCAGAGTAGCAACTTTGGTTGATGGGCTGTCTGGTGCTATTATTTTAGTAAATGCGCCCCTAAGTGTCAGTGAGTATAAGTGAGTCATTGAGTGAGAATAAGTGAGTGAAAAAAGTGTGACTATAAAAAGTGAGAGTACGTGGGTGAGAATGAATATGAAGGTGTGTGAGAAAGAATGAGAGATTGACAGTGAGTGAGCGTTACTGTGAGTGATAACGAATGAGCGAGTGCAAGTGAGTGACAATTAATGAGTGCAAGTGTGAATTAGTAAATATAAGTGAGCTTGAGGAGAATGTGGTATTCCGTTTGAAAGTGTGCTCTTGACCCTGCCATACCGAAGGTAAATTCTTGCTTTAAAGATACACCCACGGCAAATTTCTGACACTGGATTCTGAAGGCAGTTATTTCCATGGCAGGCACATGTGACAAAACGCTAGCAAATGAGGGCACACTAGAATTTACACTTGGAATATAGGTACGCTGATGACAACATGCTTGCACTGGAAAAATTTAACAACATTTTTGGCATGAGGCACCTATAGAAAACTGCAGACACTGGCATACTGGAGGAAATTCTTGGCTTCGGGTGGCACCGTGGCAAAATGATGGTGCTGACACATTGAAGGTTATTTTTGGCATAAGGCAGGACAACTGTGGTATATAGGAGGCGGGCATTCATGACAAAATGCTGACTCTCAGACAATTTTAGACATAAGGGTCACTCATAGTTTATGGACAGCACCAGTGGCAAAATTCTGGCAGTGGCATACTTACATTTTACATTTACATTTTATCCATTTATAGAGCGCATAGTTACACCGCCGGTGTGTCCCTGCGCTAATAGCAGACTTTCAGATGGCAGGAGTTGAAAGTAAGGCAGCCCAACCCATGGGCATGTATCAAGCAGTCTCGGGAGTCTATTTTAATTTACCAGTGGGGAAAAGCCATGGCTTCAGCTTTTTATGGAAGGTAGCTTCACATGGCTCTGTTCTTATGTCAACAGGTAATGTGTTCCAGTGTTTAGCTGCCAGGTATCTAAAAGACCGACCACCCATCCTAGCCTTCCTTATTCTTGGTACATTTGCTAGCGCCTTTCCTTCGGATCTCAGGTTTCTGCTGGGTGTGTAGGCTGTTATCTTTGTTTGAAGGTACCGTGGAACTTTTGTTTGCCAAGATTCGGTGGCAGTAGCACATTGTCTTGAACAATATTCTTTTCTCCACAGGTAGCCAATGCAGGTTGAGTAAGGCTTTTGTTATAGATGTTTTTTTAGGGAGATTCAGCACTAGGCGGGCTGCTGCTTTTTTGTATCGATTGCAGCTTCATTGGCCTTTTTTTAGATGTGCCTAAGTATAGGACATTGCCGTAGTCGATACTGTATGTAATATTTGGACTAAAGGGGCACCCATGACAATATGCTGGACCTGGCATAATCAAAGTCATTTTTGACATATGGGGACATCCCTAACAAATTTTTGAAAAGATGGCATCAACTCTTGGGGAGAGGCAGGTGAAATTGGCCTGTCTCACCATGAAAGACTTGAATACTTAATGAGAGGTTTTTCAGAGCCTGTGGCTTTTTAGAAAATTTAGAATGCACTATCTTGCCCCATTCTCTCAAAGCTTGTTTGGGGTGAACTAAGAACTCTCTCTAGAATATGTCAGGTTCACTCACTAAAATTCAGGGAAAATATTTTGTCCCACCACTTTAGAAAATAACCAGCGCTCTCTCCAAGAACAGAAGGAAACAGTACCTTGAAGAGCACTGTTTACTTTCAGTAGATGCCACTGGGATAGAGACTGTGATATTCCATGTGAGGTTTTGTAAAATTGAATAAATCGAGCACTGCAATGTGCATTCTACTGATTAAATTAAAACAAATGAGCTAAAAACAAACATTTTTAAACAAATTACTGTCATGTTTCATTATTGTGAATACATGAAAAATGAAGTAGCTGAATAAAACCTTCACCTCTGTGCTTCAAACGAGTAATGTAGCCATTCAAACAATCTTAAAATAAATGTACTAACAGGAAACATTTAGGCCAGTAATATTGTTCATCTCCAATATGTGGTCTACGTCAATTAATACATGTAGATATAACTACTATTTTTTTTTTAAATTTCTTTTCTTCTCTCCCTATGATTATTCAACACATTTTTCATTGCAGTATACGGTAGGGGAAGTATTACATTGTGACAGTTTGTGGTATAAAAAAGGTAGGCTCCCAGTCTTGTGTGGTTTGTGGCACTATATCCTCTTCAGATGAACCCTATCATTTTTCAAATAATGCTATGCGAAATGAGCAATCATCCCCTTGCATATCATGTCAGCACTAATACAAGTGGTATCTGAAACAGACATTTGTCTATGTTGTGTTATATTAATCATGCATTTATTATGGAACTTCAACAATGTCAATTATTATTAAGTCATCGGGGTTAAGATCTTGTGACATCATTCCCTTGGAAGATTGAAGGTCATATGTCATATGATGTCAGTTCATGTGATGTCATTAAAATCAAAGGTGTGTGGTATCACTTCCACCAACCCTGGCATTTTCGTGAATCAACGTCAATGGCTGGGTCCAGGTGCATTTGACCTTCAACCGTGGACACTGCAGCGGAAATCATCTTAAATATTGTTGCTAATGGAAACCCAGAATTTGATTCAAGGCACACAATTTTGTCCCTGGCTTTCACATTTGAGGTCTAACTCTGATTCCTATTGTACTCTTAGTTCAGGTGACATCATGGCAGCAGCTAATAACTTAAAAGGGCAAAAGCCTGCATGTTTTTTCTTTATAAGGTATATGGTAAAGTGGGAAGTGGAAAAGCAAAATATTCTTTTAATACTTCTTTCTGCCCACAGTCCACTGCTTTTATGCATGCTTAGTTCTGTATCGTAAACATCTTTGCCTTTACAGTGTCGAGAATGCCATCCCTGGAGTCACTTAAATTATGTAATCCTGCTGGCAAATAGTTCACCTTACTAGTCTGTATCTAATCATTTTTTGGAGTTCGGTGATTTCTCTTCCATACCTACCACTTTATGAGGTTGACAAGAACAGAGTACCCAATTCACAGAGTCATTTGCACATGTAAACTAGCCTTAAATGATCTATTAACTCGCTTTTAAAAGTTCAAGTCAAATACAAAATGTAGCTTGTTCTCTTAGGTCCTTCAGGTCATGCATAATACTAGCCTTCAATGAAGTAATTCTGTAAGTGATCACATCTCAAGCAAGGTGGGGGGAGGTGGCTTGCAGCGTGCGGTTTGGCTATATTTAAAATACCTGCAAACCAGAGAATAGTTTTTGGGCATTTTCATACTCCTCACAGGCCCTTTCCTACAAAGGAAATGAGAATGACACAAATGTATGCATGATAAGAGCATGAATAAATCCAATGAGTAAATCTCTTTCATAGATAAGAATTGGAGGGGGCACTCCTCACCCCCTTCCCCCAAAGTTTGTGGGCTTATAGTGGAAGGGGTTCTCCACAAGAAAATTACTTTGCCCATGGAGAAAGAATATTGTGACATTACACAAAGGGGAGGCTTTTCACCATGTACAATTGTACAATCTGTTCAATTCCACCTGTCGAAATGCTGCTAGATTGCCACAAACTGGAATTCACAAAGGTGTTCTGGTAGTGTACTTGCAAACCTGCGACTGGCGCAACTTTTCTGTTGTAGCTCCAAAAGCACTGTGAATTCCGGAAAGAAGTAATCTACACTCACTGAGGGAGAATGAGATGGATTGTTCCGTCCAATGTTGTGCATTGATAAATGGACTCTGCTAAAAACCATGGCATGCCCTTTCAGTAGGATTTAAAAGTAATATATTGCATGTTACATGGCTACTGAATTAATCACTGTTACTACACCAGATATCTGTCTCTTTTCCATTCTGTTTTTTTTCTGTCATTATTTCTTCAGGGATTTGTAATTCATCTACAGAGGGGAGAGAGCGCACAGTAGGAGGAGGCTGCATAAGAGGAGGAATGAGTGCATGAGAATGAATACCCAGGTGTTTGATACAAGGGTGAAAAAAATAATGAAACTGATTGAGAAGACTTTATCATACATACTATAATTCTATGTCAGGACTGGAGGCGAGGATTATGCCTTCTTTCTCCACTTTATTCTCACAGCAGCGTAGAAATAAACAAAAACTACGTTTCCCATGGAACACCGGGAAAAAGTAGTAAAGAAACAACATGGCAACAACCAATCAGGAAGGAGCACCAATGTCCAATCAGGGGCTAATGAGCCCAACATAGTCCTCTGTCAGTATCCCCTCTTCCTCTTTCTTCGCTGCTCCACAGCCAGAGATAAGTTCTCCTCAGTTTTTTTTTTGTGGTTTTTTTTCTTTCTGTGAGGTGCTTTGTTTCTCATTGATGGTTCCGTGCTTATGTATGCCGATTTATTGGATGATTATCCGCAATTGTGCTTTGCCTTTCAGGCGTGTGTATCGGGCTCCGCCCGCAGTGTAATTTATTTTTAGGTTACCGTTTGTTTCTTGAGCCGCGTATCGCAGTGTGTTGCTTTGTTCTTTTTGAGCGCGTTCCGCGCCCCTCTTCTGTGGCGCCGTGGGTACAGGGTTTTCTCGTCCCTACGCGGCACCTGCTGGCTCGCTCTGCGGACCGCCCGCCGTCAGGGGGCGCGGGAGGCTGGCTTCGACGCGACGCGGTGTTTGTTTTCCTCAGGAATTCAAACACCGCGCGCGCATTTGAGTACACGGCAGAGCTCTGGTCCGAGGTGAACACCCGGTTGGGGGTCTGTACTCGGCGGCGGTGTACTAATTGCCGCGTAATGCCGATTTAAATATTTTACGCTCCGTTTCCCGGCTTCTTTGCCTTGAGGGATTCGGAGTCTGTATTGATATATCTCTGACGCCTCTTTGAGGTCCGGTATTGGCCTGTGAAGGCCTTAAAGGGGACGCAGCCCGGACCAGTGTTACCCTTGAGTGTGGGGTTTGCAGACTCTCCTGATATTCTGACTTAGCCAGCAATTGTCCCCGGGGCTAGAACCCCATATAATTTGCGGATTTTACTGCCCAAAGTGCGGGCTGCCACCCAGCCTTTTCAAAACTACACCCTTGTTGGCCCTGTAAGTTTCCACCCCCCATCCAGATTATTTGTACCATGGAGTACTATGATGAATTCCCAGAGGAGGAAAACCCTCTTGCGGACATGCCTTGGGGTGATGCCTTTTATGAGGCTGTGGACTCATCTATTTACCAAGCGGTGGATCAGGCTATCACCCCCTTGGAAGATAGGCTCTCTCGCCAGATTAATCAGGCGTTTTCACGCCTTGAGCAGCGGATGGCTGCTGGCCCTCCCACCTCAGTCTCTTCGGGCCCTGATCCCACTGGCTCCCCACCGGCCAAACGTTCCCGGGAACCTGGGGTGGATTCTGATGCTTTCGAGCGTCTGCGGCAGGCGTTTGTAAATAGGCCACAGGTGCCGCTTGCAGGGAATCTCCTGCCTCTCACCCCAGCCCCCCAGTCTACCGACCCGGACGCGGCTGGTGACCCCGATTCTCCCGGCCCTTCAAGGCCTTGGCTTCCCTCACGTCCACCCGTTCCCCCACAAATTACTTCCGATATGTTGGATCCCAATGACATTGTCCACCCCGCTCCTCGGAGTGGGTTCCAGCAGAGAAAGTCACCGCATATGTGGCAGAGCACATTCGCCGTCCTTTAGAGAAGGAGGCCCCCAACTGCCTACGGGCGGAATGTCCACGCCCATCTTTGGAGGGGAAGGTGGCCCTGACCCCAGAAATTGACCCCTGCATGTCCACCTTCCTTCAAAAGTTTATTCGTGATACCAAAACAGGGATTGATAGATCCTGGAGGGCTTGCCAGGACAAGCTCCTGGATGCCCTCGGCCCAGTCACAAAAATTCTAGATATGGCCGAGGAGGCCAAAGAGTCTGGCTCCATTATCTCTCCGGAGGCCCTCTCAAGCTGGGCGCAGAGGGTGGTTATCTTTTTGGGCAATGCGAATTGTGCCCTCTCCACCGAGCGCCGCCGGTCCCTTCTCATAAAGATAGATCCAAAGTTAGGGGACCTGGCGGATTCCGAGGCTGGCGCTATCGCGCAAGGTGGGTTGTTTGGCGAGCCTTTCGTGAAAGAGCTCGCAAATTTTTTAACACTTTCACGTCGCTGGACAGAGCTCAGTCCACAATAAAGAAAGTTTTTCCCCATGTTTTTCGCGGGGCCGGCCAAGGCAGGGACCGCTCGGCCAGTTGTCACCACCCCCAGAGTAACCAGAGAGGCTCCGGTCAGTACCAGGACCAGTCCCGCTTCGGGAACTTTTACCCCACGAGAGGACGGCGTGGAAAAGGAAGAGGATTCCGGGGAGGATCCTCCGCCCCTAACTCCGGTGTGTGTTCACCCTTCTTCCCTGTTAAATATAGGGGGGCTACTGGCAAGTTGTTACCAGGCTTGGTTGTCTCTAACGCACGATGCATGGGATCTCCAGACGGTACAGGGGTTTCACATAGAGTTCATGGGACATCCAGTTCAAAAAACCAGGCCCCGGCCCATCCAGTTCTCTGCGCAAGACGCAGCCTTAGTGGACGAGAAAGTAGCTTCCCTCCTCCGCAAAGGCGCCGTTTCCCTTACCTCCCTGCACCCCAGGGGCTTTTTAAGCAATCTTTTCTTGGTGAACAAGCCGGATGGAGGCAAAAGACCTGTTCTGAGCAAATTCAACGAATGGCTAGTCTATTGCCATTTCAAAATGGAAGGAATACATCTCCTTCGGGACATTCTTCGTCCTCAAGACTGGATGGTCCATTTGGACCTCAAGGACGCCTATTTGGTGATCCCGATTTTTCCTCCTCACAGGCGGTACCTTCAGTTTGCTTGGCGACACCTCATCTACGAGTTCACAGCTCTCCCGTTCAGCCTTTCCTCGGCCCCCTGGTGCTTCACAAAGGTCCTCAAGGCGGTGGTGGAGTTTTTGAGAGCTCGAGGGGTCAGAATGATCGTGTATTTAGACGATCTGCTTTTGATGGCTTCTTGCCCTCGTCAACTGATTTCTCAGCTTCAGATGACCGTCTCCCTCCTTCAGGACCTGGGCTTCGTGATAAACGAGAGCAAATCTATGTTACAACCTGCCCAGTCTCTTACCTTCTTGGGGTTTGTGATCGACTCCACAACCTCTACTCTCAGTCTTCCCTCCAGGAAGATATCCAAGATTCGGCACGAGCTACGTCGCGTCCTGTCCAAACATCAAGTCTCTCTTCGCCAGCTAGCCCGGGTAGTGGGCCTTTTGTCGGCTTCAATTCAAGCCATCTTTCCGGGCCCGCTGCATTACAGGGCCCTTCAGCGCCTCAAAGCGTTCTTCCTCCGCAAAGGGTTCCCATACTCCCACAAGGTCTCCTTGTCAGAGGAAGCAATAGCCGAGATCCAATGGTGGTTGGACCACATGGAGGCCTGGAATGGCCAAGCGATTTTCGGTTCAGCTCCCGATCTGGTAATCGAATCGGACGCCAGCAGACAGGGCTGGGGTGCCAGGTGTGGCGATCTGTCTACAGGCGGCTTGTGGTCACCCGAAGAACAGAAATTACATATCAACTGTCTGGAGCTTCTGGCGGGCTCATTTGCAGTGTGTTGCTGGACAAGAGACTTGGTTCAGTCCTGCGTTCTTCTGAAAATGGACAATATCTCCGCAGTCCGCTATGTGAATCACCTGGGAGGTACCAGGTCGAAGGCTCTCTCAGACCTAGCTGCGAGTTTTTGGCAGTACAATTCCGCGTGTGGTAGATGGACCCGTTGGTGTTTGCGAGGGGGTTTCGATCCCTTGGTCTCCGACGTCGTTCATGTCGTGAATTTCTTGGCGCAGCTCGCTTCGGACGGGTTGGCATAACGCTCCATCAACACCTTTAGGTCGGCCATTTCTTCTGGCCATGTGCCGGTCCAGGGAGCCCCTATCGGTGAGCATCCCTTAGTTTGCAGGCTCCTGAGGGGTATTCGTCTTTCGTTACCACCTGAGCCGCGCTATTCCGCTCTTTGGGATGTTAATCAAGTTCTCAACCTGTTTCTATCTTGGCAACCTAACAGGTTTCTCTCCAGGAAAGAAATCTCGACAAAGCTGGCCATGCTTCTCTGCCTCATTTCTTGCAGGCGGGTCTCGGATGTCCGAGCCCTGGACATTTCTGGGAGGATGTTCACTCCTGAAGGGGTGACCTTCACATTGCTTCGTCGTACCAAATGCCATACTAGGGTTATCTCCTATCCGGAACTGTGCGTTGTTATATGTCTCAAAGCCTATGAGGAAATGACGGAAGAATTCCGCCCACCAGGAGAGCGTCAGCTCCTTATTGCGCTCCGCAAACCCTTCAAAGTGGTTTCCTCCCCCACCATCGCTAGATGGGTTCGTTGGGTCATGCAAGAGGCGGCTATTAGCCTTCGTCACTTCGGAGCGCATTCAGCGCGGGGGGCTATGGCTCTAAAGCGTTCGGCTTGGGTGCCCGGTAGGAGGATATCCTCAATGCGGCCGATTGGTCTTCGGATTCTACCTTTAAGAGGTTTTATTTTAAACCAGTGCTTAATATGGCTCAGCTGGTTGTGGGCAAGCTTTGAACAAGCATAATCCTCACCTCCAGTCCTGACTTAGAATGAAAGGTTTCCTAGCTAACGTAACAGAAAGTTTCAATTCTATTAAGGACTCGGAGGCGAGGATTATCCCGCCCTACGCTCCTGGAGGAGACCCCTCCCCGTATTGCAGTAAGTACTTGTCTTTGAGATAAGTGTTATGGTTCTGATGTATTTTACGTGACTGCTGCATGCTTCTTTACAGGTTTCAGCAGTGGTTTCTTTTGGGTAATGTGTTCCCTGTTGTTTCAGGTTCTGATTCCCAGAAACAAGATGCCTGACGTGCCGAGGATGGCTGTCTTCGCGCTCAGAAAGAGGAAGAGGGGACACTGACAGAGGACTATGTTGGGCTCATTAGCCCCTGATTGGACATTGGTGCTCCTTCCTGATTGGTTGTTGCCATGTTGTTTCTTTACTACTTTTTCCCGGTGTTCCATGGGAAACGTAGTTTTTGTTTATTTCTACGCTGCTGTGAGAATAAAGTGGAGAAAGAAGGCATAATCCTCGCCTCCGAGTCCTTAATAGAATTGAAACTTTCCTTTACGTTAGCTAGGAAATTTTTCATTGTGCACCATGTAGTCAAAAATGCACAGCTATCTAATGCTTATGCTTGCAATGCTCCACGTGTCTCCTTGATGCAGGAATGCTAGCTTTTTGGGACCAAAGAGGCATTTTTTAAAAATTCAGCTTCTATCATTAGCCTTAAAAAATTGAACAAACTTGAAATCTCACATCTCAGTCTACCTGTTATCTTTCTCTCCTGCTACTGAAGCTATCACATAAGAGTCCACAAAGGATTAATGAGTTGGCACATATATTCAAGGAGAATGGGTCTCTGAGCTCCTGAAATGATGTCATTTCCTCACATTCTGCAAGCTTTTCTGTGGTTTGTCACTGAGGAAAACCCCATTCACGTTGTTAACTTTATTAATTACACCCCCTTCAATCTTCAGTCTTCTCTGATGGACTCGAAATGTGACCACTTCAATGACTGCTTGGTATGTAATTCATTAACTTCAATTTCGCTTTCCTCTTTTGCCTTTAGGGGTCAATTTAAGTTTGCATTACCATTTGCCATGCTTTAAAGGTTTTTATGCACTTGTTGGATGAATTACATCTTGTTGTTAACACTATGAAGCTGTTTTACTTTTGAATGGAAAGTGTGTTAGTTTTACAATCACAAGTGCCTAAGCATGATTGCCTAGCCTGCACAGTCTTCGCATTGTGCTTTCATATTAATTGTTTATTCTGAAGACTTTCAGTAGATCTTTCACTAAATCATATTAAAACATTACATATCATGTCAGAGGTTAGAGAGGAGACCCACACCAGGGCTGAATGGGACCCACATGAAAACAGCTCCCGCTTTAATCAAAGGATGCTATGAAGAAGCTGGGCTTCACCAGCCACTGTTTATTCTTCAGCACAGCTGCAATAAGAATAGCAGGTTGTTGTTCCCAAACATGTATGCAAGGTGCACTTCCTATGAAACTCAGCAATAGGCAGTTTAATTACTAATTTACAAACAACACTAGACATAGCAATCAAGGGTGTTAAGAGCTATACAATTCAATAACCATTTTAGTGTTTTTCCTGTTGTTTTCATTATTCACGAAATGTTTTGCCTCATTATTGTTTATCCTCTGTGTGGTTACAATTCATATTGTATGCACTAGCTTAGGACTTTTTTTAAATAAACATTTTAAATGCATATTCTGTTTGCTAGTGCACTTTGAATGTGTTATTCATTTATAAGAAGAGAGTGTGGGTAGTCACTAATTGTCCATGACTCATTTGATGGGACTGATCATTACCAGAACCACTTCTTATGCAAACATTGCTCAATGGGTTGTGTATTAGTTGCAGACCAACTGGATGTCTGATTCGGGTTGCCCATTGGCTGAGCCCTTAGTGCTAGGGGATCAGAAAGTTGAAACCTGTTGCTCTAAGAGGCCCTAGATATATCAGTCTGCAGATGAATTCCACAGCCTTCACCTGATGTAGTTGCGCCCAGTGTCATAATATTTGAGAACATTGAATACTTTGCAGTACGTGTGTGTTTGGGAACCAACCGCACATCCTACAACAGCCTCTGTAGAAGTTGTTATTATGAGCCCGCAATCAGTGCCGGCCTTTGGTCGGGTTGCTGAATTCCAAGGCAGCCTAGTTGATTCCACCTCATGCCTCTTTGTTTCACTTACACAACACTTCCTATGTTTTTATATCTCGCTTGCAAGTTCTTTGTCTTCCCTCCATTCTTTCTTACTCACTGTTTTCCTGCCTTTCTCTTCTCCCTTCTATCTCTCTTTTCAGCCTCTCTCTCTTTTTCTGAGTTATGGTCTGATAATGATAAATACGTTCCAGTCCCCAACAATGAGTGCAAGTGTCCACCACCTGCAACAACCTGTATAAATTAAGCACTCTTTCTCTGAGCATTGTGACATTAACAAGTTGTTTTCACTGACAGTACACTTTGAATCAATACAAGAGCATTGACTAAAACACACAATTAAAGAGAAGTCATGGTTTAAAACAAAACTAAACAACAACTGAAATTCACCAGTTTATGCTATGTAAACTAACCAAAACTCTTGCCGCCCGTCATGCACTGCATATAATTTCAAATAAAACATAGTTCATGACATTTTAAATGATATTGATAACATCATTCATGGCACTAATAGCCATATCTACACTTTAACTGTCTTTTTCAGTGAAATTCAGAAGTTTTTTAAACATACATTCAGGTGTAATAACAAAATCTAACCATAACTACGCTTGAACCTTTGTTTAGGTGAGTGAAATTCTTTGGTCATATTCCACATCCAACTGTGCCTTGGACCTCACTTTGGGGCCGATTACGATTGCGGAAGGCCCGTCACCGCCAGCCATGCGGTGGCGGTCCTTCCGCAATCGTATCGCGATATTTTCCCCGCCACATTACGATGGCGGAGGGAATCGCGCTCGGACCGTGGCGGATGCAAAGACCGTCCGCCACTTGTCCGCCAAAAGCAATCATACACATTGCCTGGCGGACGGTCCAGAGAGCATAAAATAGTGGCGGTACCTAGCAGGCACCGTCCACCAAATCATGATGCTGGCTACTGCCGGCCTTTCCATGGCGGCAAAACCGCCATGGAAAGGCTGGTGGGGATTAGTTACGGGGGCCCGTTGCGGGCCCCCCTTGTGTTGGGGGGAGGTGTGGGTGCACTGGGGGGTACCCATGGTACCCCCCCTACATTTCACAGCACAACGTGGCAGGCAGTGTGTGGTGCCTGCCACGTAGTGCAGTGAAATGTACATCCTGCCTTTTTGGCATCGCAGCAGGTGCTGCAGTCAGCAGCACCCGCCGCAATGTTAAATGGTAGGATGCGACCGCCATGGTGGCGGTCGCATCCTGATTTGGTGTGCAGGACTGTTGCATGTATGGCGGATGGTCCTGGTCTCCACCAGGATGGCGGACGGACTCCAGTCCGTCCGCCATCCTAATGACCTTTGTTTTTAAGGCTAATACCATCTGTGTATGAACTTCAGCGGAGTGCAGTGGGGATTGGTCTCAATCCTTGTGCCCTATCCACAAGCCCTGGCATCAGCCAGGCCTTGTGCTCAATCTGCTGTGGGTTACAGGAGTGAAAGAGTGTGGATTTTCCTCTATCTCCCACTGTAAATTTTGCTCACACTTACAGTCAAAGCCACTGAACAAAGTTACACAAAACTGAAAGTAGTATACTTTATTCAGAAACCGTGCTTTCTTTGGTGTGGTATAAATGTGTTCAGTAGTTTTTGAGATGTGTTTTAAAAAGTAGACGAATGGCCTTTAAAGGGTTAACACTTGTGTATATCTTGGCTGTTTTGATTGTGGAAGATTCACAAATCTGATTCACAGATATCCGCAAATACAAAATTTAAAAAAGAAGGGAATCCGATTGGATGAGCGGGCCTTTTCTCGTGTAGTCCCTTTCAGATCTGCAGTTCCAAAGTTGGGACTGTGCATTAGAATCTTCTGATTGGCTGGCTGCAAGAGAAACATTTCTCTTACAACCACCATTTCAGAATGCAGGAAACAGTCCCCCTGCCCTGAATTGTTTTTTAATTTTACAGAAAGGTGCTTAGTGAGTACACCCTGACTCCAGGACATAGTTGGGGGGAGGAGGAACTCTCAAATGGTCCCCCTGTTTTAAATAAAAACATGAGTGTCAGGAATGTTAATGCAGTAGCTGGTGCAATGAGGAAAGGTTACAGAAAAAGACTTAGAATCTATCGATATCCCCATTGGAGACTTCGATTACCTTTTGCACGCTTTCTCCTGAACGTAGTACTGAAGAATCTGAGCTCCGACTGCATCGCGGAAACTCAACATGGCCGTCTCAATCCCCCTACAGGTCAGCGCTCTATGCTTTCTACGAACTCCTGTATTGTTCGTTTCTGAGGAAAAAAAAGAAATTCCTGAGCCAGAGGAAGTTTCTCCTTCATTTCCAGAGTGGTTATCAGGGAGAGACAAGTAAGAGTATCTAAGCAAGAAGTACGATTAGTGCAAGTGATGCAGCGGTAATTTCACGGTAATTTCTCAATGCAAAACCTCATTTACCTTCTAATTTACCGCTGCAAAGGTACTGGACCCTTGCCACTGTATATTACCATCAGGAGATTTACATAAACATGAAAAATCAAAAATGCAATTAATATTTAAGCCAATAAAGAGAGTTGTGAGTATTTTAAAGGGTTTTATTTTCTAGTTAAAAGTTAAAGTTCTCTGACCCTTTATTCATTAGTCAAATATCAATCAGGTTACAGAATTGAAAATAGGAAAAATAGAATTAATACAAAACATATTATAGGTTGCATACAAAAACATTCCATAAAGGAAGGGAATGAGGCAATCAAATGTCAATCAGAATTCTCCAAAGAAAGTTCAGGAAATATAATTCAAGAGTGAATTATGCAAGGCTAATCAATAATTAATAATTGGCAAAAATCTCCCATAAAGAGAAATAAATGCATAAGACAAATAAATCTTTTCAAAAATAATTAATTAGTCAAAGCATGAACTTAAAAATGTTAGCATCTAAATCTAATCCTGTTCTATCCAGCTCCACTCTCTGCCCTGGTCTGCTCATCAGTCCTCCCCTTGTCCACAGAGAGACGCTGCTCCTGAAAAGGCCCCTCCTTCACAGACCACAGAGGAATGGGATCTACCTTGCCAAAAATATGACGTGCAAGGCTAGCCTATGCCCCCCACCTCCCTCTATCTCTCCTCGGACGCAATCTGCTCTCAGACTGCACCCGCTAAAGCTTCTAAAGCCTCTAAAAAAAAAAACCAAAGCCCCCTAAAGAGGTCATATTTATACTCTAATTCTTGGCTGACTATACTAATAAGGTTGCAATTTTCAGTAAAGCTTGCACCCTGATTGGATAGCTTAGATGACGAGGGTCCCACCATCATGTTCTCATTGGCAAATCCAACCCACACCAGTTCTAACAAAAGAATGATTAATACAATTATATGTTTTAGCAACATTTACTAGGAAAAATGTTTCAGTCTATTTCCTCCTTCCTGTCATATCGCACGCAGGAAGGACACATTCCACAAACACTGGTACATTGGCAGGGTAACAAGAATGTAGAGTTCATGGTGGCCTTGAACCAGGTCTTCACTTGAGGCACTTGGCAGTATGTAGCTGGTATAATCTGCGCATGCGTCTCTCAGCACGATTCTCAGCCATGCTGGATTCTTAGGCAGCCATTTAATGGTGGGCCCATAATCAAAACAAACACAAAAATAGTATTAATTTATTAAATAAATCCCATTATGTTTTTCCTCACCCATACTAATACCCTGTATAAATGATAACATAGCAAAAGCTATAAGTTTAAAGCAGCTTTTCTTATTATTTGTGCACAACATGCAAAAATGTGCAATGTACAACATAGCATAAAACATGCACTAGTGTAAATTTTGATAGCGCACACAGTTAATACATACTCATAGCAACATGCTCTAATGTTTTAGATAGCTTTTCATGCAAAATGCTTTGCCCCGGTGTAGTGATGGTGCATGGTTAATTAATACACATTATAAAAAGATGTGTTATGAACTGAATATGTATTGTCTAAATATGCAACAAAGCAAAAGTCTCTTGAGACAGGAACAGGGAGTGTAGATTATAAGGGAAAGGAAACTGGGAAGAGAGAACACATTCCATGATTCAAAGCTAAAGAGGCCACTGAAATCACAAGTTTTCTCTACACTGCAAAAACACATGTTAATTCAGCACAAGCATTTCAGACTGAAAGCATTTATGACCAAACCTCATTTTATGTTTTTCACTTTGAAAAAAACTTTTGACAAGGCATGTGCCATGTGTTTTCACTTGCACCAAAATTTGTGTGCCATTTTAAATGCAGTCTGTCTGAAACATAAAAATAAAGCAATGCTTAATTTGAGAAATCTAGCTCTATCAACTCCCCCTTTGATGATAACAAATCATGATACCTCAAATGATTTGTAGATCATCACACTTATTTATTTTCACAAGTGACATTTTTATTGCAAAAGCTGAGCATATAACAATTTTTACCTCTATTTCTAAGGCAAACACAAGTCTTGTCTGTAATCAGATCATATATAGCCAAGCTCAAAGTTTAGTGCAGAGTTCTGTAAGTAGTTTCTTGGAACTGTTAGTCTTCTCTAAAATAAGTAACTAAAATAATAAAAAGAAAATTCAACAGGACAGTTCTCTTTTCTATTTTCTTTTCTTCTTTTCTTCTTTTTCTTTCATCATTCAAAGATTCTTTTCTCTTCAGCTCTTGACAATTCTCAGTTATTGTTTCAGCCTTTCTTTTTCTCTTTGTCACCAGCTTGCCATCAGGGTGGCTCATACAGTTCATTCAAAGTGGCATTCTGTACTTTGTCCATGCATTTTGACCACTCAGGTGCTGAGAAACTCTGACAGAGCACCATCAATTCCTTGCACTTTTTCAATCCAAGCCTTTCACTTTTATTTTCACTTTGATCAGATTCAGATGTTTCAGCTATGGGTGTAAATGATTTTTCAAAGGACCACTCCAGACGTTCTGGATACCCTTTCAGCCAGCTTTTTCCTACCTCCACTCGTAGGCCCACAGCACTAATTTCTTCTTCAGAGGCTGCATCTGACTCTTTCACCCTTTGGACACCGCTTTCATCTGAGCCAGTTTCCACTTTTTGCTTTTCCAGTGCCACTTCAGTTTTCTCTAGTGCTGCTTCAGACTCTGTGTGTTCCCTTACAGCTTGACTGACCCTCTTCTGTGGACTTTTGACCACTGCTGGCATCTCTTCTTGAAGAGGAGCTGTTTTATCAGGGGGACACAGGACCATACGTGTGTGAGAGGCATACACCCAATTTGGAAGGCCACTACATTTCACAACAGTCTTTGCCAGGATCATTTGGAACAGGCCTTTCCATTTCACAGCATCTCTCAGATCAAAGTCGTTGCGCCATCCATTATGCAGATCTTGTGTAGCAGCTGCAATCTGGTGAGAAACTGCACGCTCCACATCAGTCAGACCTTCACAGCAATGGCTAGTCTTTTCATCTGTGATTTTCACAAGTGCATTTGCATGTTCATTTTCAAGCCACTTTGGTGATGCTGAAACACAGTCTTTTGCAAAGTGTAATTCTGTGCTGTCTTTGTGTTGCTTTATTATGCTTGAAACTTCAGGCTGATGGCTACAATCGAATCTTTGTCCAATCCGTTGTTCTGCACTCATCATCTTTGAAACCTCAATATGATCTGATTTCAGAGAAACTGGCAATCTATACCTGGGCATCAGTTTTTGCAATAACACATTTGCTACTATGCAATTGTCACTTTTTTCAAAAACAGTTCTGATACAACCCTGTTGTTCTGCTTCTGAAACAATTTCTTGAGCCTCTATTAATTCACCTGTGAAGATTCCATTGAATGTATATGCTAACAGAATACAATTTTGTGCAACTGAATTAGCAATTCTCTCTCCCATGACAATAGTGACTCCCATTTGAGCAGCTATACTGCATGTTATGGTAAGGGCAATCAATTTCGAATTTTGGGCTGAGGTAACTACTGAAAGCCATGAAGCTTTGACAACATAATGTATAGGAAGCACAGCATGTGCTGCTCTTAATGTGTCATTATTACCTTTCAAATATGGGCCATCTACAAAATGGACATTGTTGGGCTGAATCAGACGTTCATCCTTAAAGTCTGATCTTGGCTTTATGCATATTTTCATGACATCTAGACACTCGTATTCAGTTTCATTGATGTTGGGATCAAAGGTCATTGGGAAATATATCACAGACCCTTGAACACATTCATGTTTTTGAACAGGCACTGAGAGAGCGCAGCCCTCCCTCTCACTGCAAATTAGTGTATTTTCTTTTAAATAAACTTGCATTCCTAGTGCTGAGGCGCGCCACTTTTTCTCTTTCAACTCTAGGAATGCTTTTGTGCAATTGTTGTCCAATGGAAGCGGATCAGACACATCCTTGTGTGTCAGCCTCAGTAAAGGCTTAGCCATTAGGGAAAGGTTTAGTAACCACTCTCTACAGCAGCCAACCATTCCCAAAAATGTCCTGACTTCTTTCTGAATTTGAGGTGGATTCATCTGGTGAATTATTTCCACTCTCTCTGGTGACACCTTTCTACCTCCCTTTCCAATTATGTGTCCCAGACATTCATTTTCTTTTTGACAGTACTCCTGACTATTCTCATGCAATGGCACTGTGACATGAACTTGGCAAAAATCAATAACAGTAAGCCATTCTTCAGCACATGGGATGTGAAAAAATATATTGGCTGTATTCGGTACCATAGGACAACATGGAAAAATTATGCTATTAATCTCCTGCACTATTCTGTTCTTTTCATTTAGTTTCTGTGAACCTCGAATCAGAAAGTTACATAAACTTCCAATCAATTCCATGAAAAATCTTTTACTCAGTTTATCTCCAATTATGGGTAAAATGTCTGCAACTGATGGTGTTCTTGAATACATGTCATCTGGTTCTAATTTGAATAAGACATGTTCTGCACATTTTATTATTCTGACATCTTTCTCTGTGAACTCCCTTACTTCTGTGTTTATTATTTCTTTCAAATCAGAAGGTAATTTTTCAACTGTCTTTTCTGAAAACAATGCTACAGCTGTCTCTTGTTGGGCCATTTTAAAATGTACATCCTCACCAGGAATCTGAAAATTAACATTATCTGGTGTACAGTAATCTGTGCTGTTTAATTTGCAAAACAATTGTTTTCCTGCCAGGCCTGAGTCACAAACAACAAATTGGCAATTTTCCTCAAATGGGCCTATTTTGGGTGCAAATTCTTCTAAAACTGGGTTTGTAATTTCTCCTTTTAAAATTCCTACAATGAAGTCTGGATCTTCCACTACTTTCACAATGGACTTGGTAAATTCAGAATTGTTAGGGTTAAAACTCTCATTTTCAAATATAGCAACCTGTTGAACTGGGTTCTGATTTTGTTTCTGGAAAGAATTCACATTTGCTCTGGACAACTTATTTAAATTAATTTTAGCATTTTCCATATTTAGTGGGACCATTTGGGCTTGAAAAACTCCTGCCATTGGTACCTGTTTCTGAACTGACATTTGCATTTGCTTAACTGGCATACTTTGCACCTGCATTTCTCTCTGTTTTTGCACATTTCCAACTGCTGCATCATGTTTAAATTTAAATTTCTTCTTCCAACGCTCAAATCTGTTATAAAGATGGCAAAAGGACACCTTTTCCAGCAGTACAACATCCATACCTGAATTTGCACAGACCAAAACACCTTTACTTCCATCCTGTGTTCTTTTAATCTGTACCCAATCAACATCCTTTGCTGGCATTCTGCCCTTCAGGAAAGTAATCACTGCTACGTTTTTCTCAATAACAACAGAAAATGATGGTGCATTCATGCAAACCCTTATCATTGTCTCCTCACCTGGCCTTTGCACAACAACTTTAGATTCTAACCACAATTCAGTCTGCATGGCAATGTCAAAGAACATTTCCAAATTAATGCACAACTCTTTTAAAATTTCAACAAATCCATCTACTTGTGGGTACCACAGCATAAGTTTGTCTCTCAATTGTGGGAATGTGTTCAGAAATGCTGCAAGTTCACTTTTGTTCCGTGGCACATGAACATGCACTTCTCCCACCTTTTCTCTCAATGAGTAAGCAAAAGCTTCTCCCTCATCCTGTTTATTATTTTCCCTAACAAGGTCTGGTGGTTTCTTTTTCTTCTCATGTTTTCTTGCCCACTTGTCTCCTAATTTCTCAAACCCATTGCATTTGAAATTATATTTTATTATTTCTGCAATGTGCAATTGCATTCCTGAAGAACCCATTTTCTCATTTGCTTCATTATTCGTATGTACCCTGAAGCTTTTCTGAAATGGAAAACTTCCTGAAACATCAATTTCATATTTTTGAGCCAAATCAGTCGGTCTCTCATGTGTAGTTAGTACACATGTAGCTGTTTCCTTACTCAGGGAAATTAATTCTTTTTCCTGACACTGGTTCACATTTTCATGATTTAAACAGCAGGGACTGTTAATTTCTTCATGTTCAAATGTTGATTTTAAAACACTACGCTGTCTCTTTTCTTCAGGGTCTGGGTTAATTTGTTCCCCCATGCTCTCTATCTTTTTAAGCACTGCTGCTTCCTCACAGCAGGTTTGAGAAATCCCATCTTCAAATATATTCATTTTTCCCTGGGCTATTGGTGTTGTAAAGACTATTTCTCCCCCACCTTTCAGTGCTTGGACTGTCTGGGGTAATAATCTGTGAATTCTGAGTTTCTGAAATAAACCCTGACATAATTACTCCTTCTGCAGCTGTTTGAACCTTTTGAGTAGGGGCCATATTAATTGGGGCAGTCACAATTTTTCTAGGCATTGCCTGTGCATCTGTAGTTTGTGATATCTGGACTGAATCAGTCACATTTAAAGCAGTAACACCTGGAGGTATCACTGACAGTGCTGAATCAACAGGTAATGGGTCAATCTGAAATGTCTGCACAGTTCTCTCAGTCTGTGTTTCTCTCTGTTTAACAGAAGCAGTAGCCACTGTAGTACTTACTGGTACACTATTTTCAGTATTTTTAATGGGAACCACATAAAGTGGCGGACACTCAGTTAACAATGCATCCATTATTTCATCCCCTGAATCATTATTTATTTGAAGCTTTTTATCATCATTAATTCCCTTCTCCTGCATCTGGTGCTTTACCTTTTTATCCTCACTTGCTTTGTCTCTTGCTGTCTTTTCCCACATGCTTAAGGCCTCAAATTGTGCAGCTCTAGATGGTGTCTTTATTTCACATAACACTTCCCTTAATTTGTCAATAATTTGCAATTCAAAAGTACCATCTTTTGGAAACCTCAAAGGACCTTCTTTTTCAGTAATCTTGCACCATTGGTGAACCCACATACATGAATTTTGTCCCAAATTGGTAGACATAAAATGCACGGGTGTTCCTTCAGGAGCATCACCAATTAAAAACGAATTTTTCACTTTACCTCCCAACAGTTTCTTTAAACCTTCAAACATTTTCATTCCTGCAATAGTTCAATGCAATTTCTTTTCTCCAATGCTGTCAGTTTCAATTTCAGTCAGTTTAACTCCTACTACTGACCCTCCACAAAATCTTACTGCAATATTTTTCTGAGTTTTCTTAATCAAAATTCTGTTAGTAACAACATAAAAACATTTGCTACTCTGTCTGTTCCACTAAATAAAGGATAGATTTCTTTTCACGGCGAGTAACACATTCCGCTTACTCTTCACAAAGTAAGAACTTCTGTTTACTCTTCAAACACTGCGAGTAAATCCCTTCCGCTTACCCTTCACTCAAGCTCAGAAGAACCTGCTACTCCTTTGGCGTTACCCTTTCTAGGTGATATAACACCAAAGTTTCACCAGCGAACTCTTTGCTATCAATCACTCTCACTTTTACATAGAAAATAGTCCCTAATTTAACACTGCCAGCCCTACCTAGCTTCTCAGTGTTATTCCAACAGACGAGTAACCTCACTGCAGTGTGGCTTCCATTTACCACCCGCTATTCCTTTCCCGGGAATTTCCACAGGTGTACATACCTGTTTTTCCAGACAACATAGAACAAGACACTAACTTACTTAACATGAAGAGTTAAAACATGTAATCAATAACCAATAAATATTGTCCTATGAAATTACCAATATAATCAATAAAACCATAAATTCAAAAATGAGCAAAATTTCACCAACAGTCAAAACCCTTACTATTTTCAACACTTCAAAATACATCCTAGCACATTAACATCATTTCACAACCCTATTGATACTCACACCACTCCAGCAATCGCCTTCTTGCATCACCTTCCAGTACTGCTTTGCCAGTCTTCAGGTTCTGAGCATTGGAGTCAGGAATCAGGACTTGGACATTTATCTAACTTGGGCAATTATTTTCTAGAACTAATTTTCACAGATCAACTCTCCTCCTAAGGTCAATGGACCATTAGTCAAATAGTTGATGGTGATATTAATAATCCTTAATCACCAAACTAATTGATAATAACCTTCCTCTTGCTACCAGAAACTGATGCAGCGGTAATTTCACGGTAATTTCTCAATGCAAAACCTCATTTACCTTCTAATTTACCGCTGCAAAGGTACTGGACCCTTGCCACTGTATATTACCATCAGGAGATTTACATAAACATGAAAAATCAAAAATGCAATTAATATTTAAGCCAATAAAGAGAGTTGTGAGTATTTTAAAGGGTTTTATTTTCTAGTTAAAAGTTAAAGTTCTCTGACCCTTTATTCATTAGTCAAATATCAATCAGGTTACAGAATTGAAAATAGGAAAAATAGAATTAATACAAAACATATTATAGGTTGCATACAAAAACATTCCATAAAGGAAGGGAATGAGGCAATCAAATGTCAATCAGAATTCTCCAAAGAAAGTTCAGGAAATATAATTCAAGAGTGAATTATGCAAGGCTAATCAATAATTAATAATTGGCAAAAATCTCCCATAAAGAGAAATAAATGCATAAGACAAATAAATCTTTTCAAAAATAATTAATTAGTCAAAGCATGAACTTAAAAATGTTAGCATCTAAATCTAATCCTGTTCTATGCAGCTCCACTCTCTGCCCTGGTCTGCTCATCTGTCCTCTCTGTGTTCACAGAGAGACGCTGCTCCTGAAAAGGCCCCTCCTTCACAGACCACAGAGGAATGTGATCTACCTTGCCAAAAATATGACGTGCAAGGCTAGCCTATGCCCCCCACCTCCCTCTATCTCTCCTCGGACGCAATCTGCTCTCAGACTGCACCCGCTAAAGCTTCTAAAGCCTCTTAAAAAAACACTAAAAAAACCCAAAGCCCCCTAAAGAGGTCATATTTATACTCTAATTCTTGGCTGACTATACTAATAAGGTTGCAATTTTCAGTAAAGCTTGCACCCTGATTGGATAGCTTAGATGATGAGGGTCTCACCATCCTGTTCTCATTGGCAAATCCAACCCACACCAGTTCTAACAAAAGAATGATTAATACAATTATATGTTTTAGCAACATTTACTAGGAAAAATGTTTCAGTCTATTTCCTCCTTCCTGTCATATCGCACGCAGGAAGGACACATTCCACAAACACTGGTACATTGGCAGGGTAACAAGAATGTAGAGTTCATGGTGGCCTTGAACCAGGTCTTCACTTGAGGCACTTGGCAGTATGTAGCTGGTATAATCTGCGCATGCGTCTCTCAGCACGATTCTCAGCCATGCTGGATTCTTAGGCAGCCATTTAATGGTGGGCCCATAATCAAAACAAACACAAAAATAGTATTAATTTATGAAATAAATCCCATTATGTTTTTCCTCACCCATACTAATACCCTGTATAAATGATAACCTAGCAAAAGCTATAAGTTTAAAGCAGTTTTTCTTATTATTTGTGCACAACATGCAAAAATGTGCAATGTACAACATAGCATAAAACATGCACTAGTGTAAATTTTGATAGCGCACACAGTTAATACATACTCATAGCAACATGCTCTAATGTTTTAGATAGCTTTTCATGCAAAATGCTTTGCCCCGGTGTAGTGATGGTGCATGGTTAATTAATACACATTATAAAAAGATGTGTTATGAACTGAATATGTATTGTCTAAATATGCAACAAAGCCAAAGTCTCTTGAGACAGGAACAGGGAGTGTAGATTATAAGGGAAAGGAAACTGGGAAGAGAGAACACATTCCATGATTCAAAGCTAAAGAGGCCACTGAAATCACAAGTTTTCTCTACACTGCAAAAACACATGTTAATTCAGCACAAGCATTTCAGACTGAAAGCATTTATGACCAAACCTCATTTTATGTTTTTCACTTTGAAAAAAACTTTTGACAAGGCATGTGCCATGTGTTTTCACTTGCACCAAAATTTGTGTGCCATTTTAAATGCAGTCTGTCTGAAACATAAAAATAAAGCAATGCTTAATTTGAGAAATCTAGCTCTATCACAAGTAAGGACAAATATTTTCCCTGTGACTGTAATGTTATTTACCAAGGCGTCCAACTTCTATTAAGGGAGCAGAACTCTTTCTCTTTAGATCCTCCCTTACAACTTCTGAGGAAAAGACTACAATAACGCCAATAGAATAAATATAAATATTAAAAAGAGCTCATAATTCACGAGAAACAACCTTCTTACCAATATACAAGAGAGAGACAAATCCTTGAAGTGAAATAGGTATAGAGAACGGAGTATTTAGATATTTTAATATGTTACGGTTTTGAATGCATTTAACCTTGTGTTAGAACTGTAGATGTATTGCTTGTAACTCTCTTTCTTCTAGTGTTAAATCTAGAGGCAATCCTTCCTGTTGGCTGAAGACCTTCACTCAGACTGACAGAGAGGAGTTCTAGAAGATCAACCAGAAGCTTCACGGCAGTCTCTCTTCTCTTTTCTTCCCAATTCCCCTTCCCCCAGATGAATACCTCCCAATTAGAAATTCATAAAGTATAGTTGGGGGCGTTTACCGGGGGGCTCTGGGAAAAGCTCTTCTGCTCCTGTGGAATCATTGGCACCAGGTTAGTGTTTGACAATGAGCAGCAATGCCTGTGAATCCTTTTTGGGATTCGCTGAACCTTGACACCTAAAATGGCACCTGGATTCTACTGAACCTGTCCCTGTATTGTGGATGATGGGCACCATTTTAGGTGTGAAGGTATTGAAATTCCTGAAAAGAACCATGGACAGGGCAAGGTTAATGTCCGATTACCGAAAATGCAAGGCGAGATTCACCAACCCATGTCTCACCATTCTGGGGTTCGTGGTCATGGATTCGGAACCGTGGATTCCCGTAAGGTAATGTATCAATTGGAGACGCCTGCTTCGGGTTGACAGTGCCTGGGCGTGATGCTTGAATTTTTTTCGTGGTACCAAACTAGGGTTTGCTAAACCCATGAGCTGCTCACGGGCCACAAACCTGGCCATGTGATTTGTGAATCCTTAAAAAATTAAAAAGAAAACAAAGGCAGACTCTGTAGGCCAAACCACATATGGAGCAGGGTTGTCCATCTTGGCCCATGGCCTGACCAAAGACCTGGTTTGTAAAGTATGAAAATGAGTGCTAAACACATATGCAAGATGACAAGCATGTATTGTATTTAACTGACAGCAACCAGTGCTTTCAGTATTTTGCCAGTTCTTTAAAAAGGTACAACCTGAATGACTATGAGCCTATCTGCATTTACTGTTTTCATGAAGCTAGAAACCTCATTGAGAGTACAACATACACTAATACACATGCAAAAAAGAAAATGATGGTAAACCTCAAAGTCTTTATCCTTTGTAGTTTCTTTAAGCTACCACTCAGCACCTTATCAGTACTTTAAAGATTATCAAACCATGCATTTAAAATTCTTGTACCAACCTTTTTGACTCCTTGATCATGTCTCATACCTTCAAATTTCTATCGTTTATTAAATCGTTTTCCATTCCCTCGTTATTGTTTAGAGATTTCCCATTATTATTATTACAATAACTCCACCATATCTTCAGCATATCAACATTTTTGCAGCTCCTTAAATGACTTTACATTAATAAATTTGTTCACCATTGCTCCAATCTAAATACCTTTGCCAATGTAGACATTCGTCAAGCCAAGGAAAAAGAAGCATAATACACACAAATAAGGATTACGAAACAAGTCAGAAACAAGCGAGATATTAATGTTAAAGTTTCTGGTGTCTGTAAGAGTTACCTCTCTCCGAGAGACGTTTCTACCCACCTCCAGGAAAGCCTTTCTTAATATCAGCCACATCAAACTCCCCAGAAGCTTTGGTGAAAATCTTATTTAAAATGCTTGCGTCTTATCCTTCTGAACATCAACCAAATGTTATTAAATTGCTCTGAGGTCGTGGACACAAAAGAATGCTACCATTGATTCAATATATATCTATTAATGTATGACTTTTCTTTGTTATTGAGATAAAACTCTCCACAGCTGCCTTTCTCCAAACATTGACGGTCATTACGATGGCGGGCAGACGAAGTCCGCCCGCCACAGCAGCGGCAAACGGGACCGCCCGCAAGAGGTGCGGCAGTCCCGCCATGGCTATTAGGATGCCACCGCCACGGTGGCATCCCGCATCATTTACATTGCGGCGGGCGGTGCTGTGAGCAGCACCCGCCGCAATGTAAAAAGAGCATGTTGTGCATTGGCATGCACAACGTGACAGGCACCGTGCGGTGCCTGCCACCCTGTGCATGCCAATGTAGGGGGTACCATAGGTACCCCCCAAGTGCACCACCCACCCCCCTCTCCTCCGGGGGCCCGCAATGGGCCCCCATTGCAAAAGACCACATGCCTTTCCATGGCGGCAACGCCGCCATGGAAGGGCTGCTTTCCGCCATCATCATAATATGGATGGCGGTGTCTTGCAGACACCGCCACCATATTATGCATGTTTTCCGCCCAGTCGACGAGTCGACCAGCGGAAAAGCGGCGAACGGTCTTTCCGTCCGCCGGGGTCCCCCCGCCATAGTAATATGGCGGGGGGAAATGGAATGCGGGCGGTGTAAGATAGCGGGTGGATCGCCACCACCATACGGGTGGTGGCGATCCACCCGCTATCATAATGACCCCCATTGTTTGTGAACAACATCCATTGTATTGCTTCATTTCTTCATCCATCACTTATGAATCTGTCATTAATTTGCCATCCTTTCTCCTTCTATTGACCTTCCTGGATTTCCACCAGAATATCGTTAGTAAAAATATTGTTCTACAAAACTATTGCGGCCGAAATATCGACAACAAAAATATAACAATAAACTTCTATACATACTTTAAAGCCCAGGCCTTAACGGAGATCCAAAGTAGTATGTATTGGTCGAGAGATACATTTCAGCTAGTGTAAAGTATAAGAAGGCTGTTGTATGTAGACTTAATATAATACAGGTTCTCT
This sequence comes from Calotriton arnoldi, assembly GCA_963921515.1. Lineage (NCBI taxonomy): Eukaryota > Metazoa > Chordata > Amphibia > Caudata > Salamandridae > Calotriton > Calotriton arnoldi. The sequence goes on along the minus strand of CAWUFW010005221.1, from coordinate 672,309 downwards.
GAACGTGGATCACTGAGTATTTGGATCAACGAGTTATAAGATCATTTTCCAAGGCACATTATTTTTAAGAACGTTTCAAAGTATATTTATTTTCATGCTGATATAGTGCTAGAATTTGTTTAACTGACAAATCAAGAGTATCTTGTAAATGAGACCCCAAGTTAGATATTAAGGGATCAAGGAGAAATGGAGATTATGATAACTCATTGACTGTTCCTAGGAAGCAGGAGGTTAAAACACATTTGCACGAATTGTAACTTCCTGGAAAACTAAACGATAATCCACTGTCAAACTACAAACCAGTTTTTTATCAAGTTCATAGTGTAGGAAAGTTTCGAAACTCTAGATAATTGAGGTATAATGCTGATCCATGTGTCTGAGGGTACATGAATGATAGAGCGAGAAAGAGTGCTTTGATACCCTGCATCAGAGTATGTTATTATTGACGTCTGTGTCAACATAATTAAACAAAAATCAGTACAACCATCCATCAGTACAGCCCTACATGGTACTAAACCATATTTTAAAACGTTAGCTGGCAGAATTTTTGTCACAGTTAGGTATTTCATGCTGTGACATAACGGTGGATATAGTTGTGGACTTATTTGTTTGTTTTTATGTGACTTAATGATGTGATCCATTGTGCTTCTCCATCTTTTGGAGTTCAATTCCTGGCCTCTTTCCATCTGCCCATTTTCAATCTTTCTCTCCATGAAGCTTACTGTCATCCTCCTAACTCATTTCCCATCTTAAACAACATGTTATCATCTTATTTTACAACAGGCTGTTCTTGAACTTCTTAGATTACAGGAATACCAGAAGTTGTTAAATCTAGAAATCAGACTCAAGAGAAAGCGCTGTGGTTGCTTGGCCTCCCGTCTACAGATGAGAACGCAATGCATTTTGGCCTTAGCGCTTGGTGTGTAGAGAGGACTTTGCTCCAGCTTCACCCAGCCAGTATCAGTACTACTGTAGTTAAGCCAGTTTGGGAAGTTGCCTGATGGCGGCGAGGTCTACTGCGTGCAGTGCAGAGCCCCATGTTGGGGGATCAGCTGGTGGAGTGGGGGAAGATAGGAAGATGCTAAAAAGAAGGTTCTTCTTCTTACATCTGCGAACATGAAGAAATACCATTCTCCTGAAGAAGAAGGCATGGCTAGCCTTAAATCTATTCCTATCGAAGGTGGAGCATTTCTAGTGTTTGTTGTCTGAGGTTCCTAATATAGGATAGTGTCAACCTTTTTTCGTTTGATGTAATTTCCAGACTAGACCATACATAAGGAGGCTTTTTGTCATTGGAGGTTGCTTTGCACTGCTCTCATTTCTCTATTTTTTCCCATGCCCCTTGCATATCTCTTTTTTGACTCTAATGTATGCTTCCTTTTCAGCTGCAGTTTCCCTAGCTGGATTCCCTCACCTAGAAGACCTCTATGCTGGTCTTTTTCTCTACCCTGTTTCTGTGTAGTTATAGTGCCTTGATTGACAACTCCTGTATCATTCATCATTTCAATCAGTAGTAACCAATTTTGACAAGGCGGCTTTCTCTGAACTGTGTCACTTTTCCTCCTAACTGCGGCCCGCTTAAGGAAACACTTTTCACAAATATATTAAGTGCATAGTGGCCACGTGGCCACTGAGATATCCTGCCTTTCCACAGGCAATCGAGAAAACTAGAAAGACCTGTACAGTGTTCAGTCCTTGGCAAAACTGGATTTGTTTATTCTTACCAGTGAATTATTCTGGACACAGCAGAAATTGAAGTTTAGCTAGTTTTTCGCATGACGGGATCATTGTGATACCATAAATAGTAGTACATGAATTCTGTCCACTGTGGTTTTTTAGGAGTGTCTGAGAGAGCAGGAGTTGGTTGTCATTGTCCTGCTGTTCATGGCAACAACTGATCAAAGAAGGAATCAACTCATCCACAGTAGAGTGACTTAAGGGTGCTTCTCAGATCCTTGTGCATTAATTCTGACAGTCAGCATTTGCCCATGGATCACAGAAATTGTAACTAATTACTTACTTACTTTTGATTCAAAATAAATTTCTACATAGGCTTTTATTCTTCGTTAGGTGAAAGACGTTTGATGAGTTTAACTAAAATGTATAGTTAAGCTGACTTAAACTACTAACAAAATATTAAAACAGTATAAAAATCATTTTCAGAATCCATTATTTTTATTACAGACCACAGTCAGTTCATGTAAGAAATTGGAGAATTAGTGGAGGGGTGGTGATAACCCTCCTCAAATAATAATCACAAACCGTGTCAAGGGGACCCACAAAAGACATTAAGTAAACCAGTGCTTAACCCTCTGGTAGCTTGGCACAAAGCAGCCAGGCTTAACTTAGAGGCAATGACTAAGGTATTTATGCAGTATTCAAACAGTAGTAAAGTGAAGAAATTACACAAGAAAAATCCCACACTGATTTAAAAAATAAAGTACATTTTAATAAATATAATGACACCAAAATGGCAGAAATCCAAGAAGCAGAACTGCAGATATACATTTTCAAAAGTTGAATTAAAATTTGCACCAAAAACACAAAGAGCTAACCACAGTTATCTGGCCACACTAGACTGGTTCAATGTCAAAAGTTAAGGCCAACCATGATGGATCACTGGTTGGATACAAAAGCCATGTTGTTCCTGGTGGAAAGTTTACTTTCAGACTAAGAGACTTTTTGGGGAGAAAAAGTGGTCGTCGACAAGACTGGGACATCTCTGAGCAGTCAAAACTGTGTACAGGAAGCCTCGATGTCGACTGGGTTGCTGCTTGGCATTGGTCCTGATGAAGCCCTCCACATTCTGACTTAATAACTTTTCTGGAATTCAGCTCCCTTTCAGTGGGGCAAATCAGTGGTTCTCCAGCAGAAAGTTGGCAAAAAGTACCAGCTTTCACAGTGTGGACAGTAGGAGTACATTCTGACACCAACCAAAAGTCCAGGACCTGGGAGAAACCACTTGGGGTTAAAACTCACTCCAACAGAGGCCGATGGACAGTAGGAGTACATTCTGACACCAACCAAGAGTACAGGACCTGGGAGGCACCACTTAGGGGTTAGAACTCACTCCAACAGAGGCCAGCAACAAGGTCCAGGGCAGGTCCAGCTGGGACAGGTCAGCTGGGCAATTGCAGGGAGAGAGGCTTCTGGAAGCTTGTTGTGTTTCTTTAGATTAAACAGAAGATCAGCGAACAGTCCCTTGGAGTCACTTCTAGGGCCCTGTATTTAAGGCAAGCAGGTTCAGTCCTTCTTCAGATTCTCCACAGGTCCAGACATGCTCTGGGGAGGGTACTGGAGATGGCACAGTTATGCTCAGTGTCATCATGTGAGTGGGGAAACTCTTGGCCACTGCCTAACCAATGGGGTAAAAGTTCCTAGGGATGAACCTTCCCACTTTTTCAGCACTTCCTGATTATTTTACTGTAAACTATCCCAGGTCCCCTCTCTACCTAAAATCAATCATGACAGAACCTTTCTTCCCTTGATCCGAGCCCCCTGTGGCCACCCAGAAGCGTGGCCATGATAATGGGAAATCCCTTCCTTGTGGTCACTCCAAACCTGTTCTGGGGTAGTTCCCTCCTTCCACTGAGTTTTGAGCCAAGCTGCTCCCACTGGGTTTGGAGCCAAGATGTCTAGCAAGACAAAAGGGTGGCAGGACTAAGTTTGAGCCACATCTGCCAGTGACAGGATAGACATCATTTGAAGCTCTGGGTGTGGCTAGGCACAGCCTCCAGGCTATCCTGTCAAGGGTGGTGTCCCCCTCCACACACCCAGAGCCCTCTGTTCCCTGTCATGTAGCAACGCAAATCTCACCACAGGGGAGCCATCAGAGGTCAGGTGACAGCTGGACACTGCCAAGAAAGCCTTTTGGTTTTAGGCAGGAAAAAAATACATTTCTAAAAGTGTAATTTCCAAAATAGTAATATGAAATCCTACTTGACCATTAACCCCTTAACTGCAGTGCCTCCCCATTCCCCAGTGCTGAGCTCTTTTTTGGCTATTTGGGGTAGTTCGCGCTCAGGGCTCCATAATTTTTTTCCACTTAAGGTATCCATGACAAAATTTCGTCCTGGGGATTCTAAAGGTACCCATGGTGTGTGGATTCCCCTGGAGGGGGCTAAGAAAATAGCCAAAATAAAGCTCAATTTTGAGTTTTTGGGAAAACATTTGAAAAATGTGCTCTGGATAAAAGTGTTTTTTTACTAAAAATGGCATCAACAAACGGTTTGCTGTGCTAAAGTCACCATCCTCCCAGCTTTCAGAAACTTGCAGAGCTGAATCAAAAAACCTAATTTTTTGCCACAATTTTGGCATTTTTCAAAGAGGTAGCCAATTTTTCCTATTTTTTGTGCTTTCAATCCACTTCCAGTTTGTGGTGGAAATCAGTGTGAGAACCATGGATGATCCAGGAAAGCTATATATTTCTAAAACGTAGAATACAATTCTGAACTCAGCAAGGGGTCACATGTGTAGATCCCTCAAAGTTCTTCTACAGAAACGAACTGTTGAAATAAAGAAATATTGAAAATGAGTAGGAAAAAAAACACCATTTGTGACTATGTTTCAATCTTTAACTTTTTGTTACGATGGCCGATTAACAAAAGCAATGTACCATTACGTTTTCTAGCCCCTTTTGGTTGTGGGGATGTATAGGGTCCGTAGGTTCTCTTAGAACCGGATGTACTCAAGCCAACAACTGAGCTGCAACGTACAATGGATTTTCATTGTGTACTGAGTATAGACTAATTCATATATTGAAATATGTAGAGTGAAAAATAGGTATCAAGGTAGCCTATGTATTTCTGAAATGGGCATAAGATATGGAATTTAGTAGCAGTGGTCAAAAAGTCTTCTTTCTTACTCACTAATCAGTAATTACAATATTCTACTTTTCTATTCTCCCACATGTCTTCTCATAAAAATGGTACCTCATTTGTGTGGTAGACATTGTGCCAATGACATGAAACGCCCCAAAACACAGCATGGGTACATCACATATTTCCACTCAAAGCTGACCTGTTTTTTACAAAGTGGGTAGCTGTGGATTTTGGCCTCTAGCTCAGCCGGCATCTAGGTAAACCTAGCAAAACTGCACATTTTATAAAACTAAACACATAGGGGAATCTAGGATGGGGTGACTTGCATGGCTCTCACCAAGTTTTTTACCCAGAATCCCTTGCAAACTTCAAGTGTTCACTAAAAAAACATTTTCCTCACATTTCTGTGATGGAACGTTCTGTACTCTTTGAGCAGCCACAAACTTCCTTCCACCCAGCATTCCTCTAAGTATTATGATAAAAAAGGTACCTCACTTGTGTGGGTAGGCCTAGTGCCCGCAACAGGAAATGGCCCAAAACACAACATGGATACATCACATTTTTTTCAATCAAAACTGACCCTTTTTTTGCAAAGTAGATAGCTGTAGATTTTGGGCCCTAGCTCGACCAGCGCCTACAGAAAGCTAGCAAACCTGTACAATTTTTAAAACTACACACCTAGGGGAATCTAGGATGGGGTGACGTGATGGCTCTCACTAGATTGGTTTTCCCAGAATCCCTAGCAAACCTCAAACTTTAACTAAAAACGCATTTTTCTCCCATTTCCATGATGGAAAGGTCTGGAATCTGCTGGTAGTCAGACAGTTCCTTCCACAAAGCATTCCCTTCAGACTTCCATTAAATATGGTACCTCACTTGTGTGGTTAAGCCCAGTGCCCGCAACAGGAAACGGCCCAAAACGCAACATGAATACATCACATTTATTCAGTCAAAACAAACTCATTTTTTGCAAAGTGGGTAGCTGTGGATTTTTGGCCCTAGCTCAGCTGGCACCTGGGGAAATGCTGCAAGGTGGATTATTAGTAGGGGTAAAAATGCACCTACCACTACCAATAAGGTCACCAACACAATATAAGACCCACTCAAGGTCTTAATAAATTATTCCCTTGCTCAACCCTTGGTAGCTGGCGTAACTTAGGAGACAGGTGTGTAAAGCAATCATAAACAACAATACATTAAATAAGTAAGACATAACACACAATAAAAATGAATAAAATCCAGTTTAGGAAACCGGAAATATGAATTTTTAAACAATATATGCTTTTTAGTGGCTTAAAACGAAAAGCGCCAACTTAGGACATCTGGTCGTGCCTGACCGGGATAAAGCCAAAGTTTAAGGCCGACCGCGATGAAGCATGGGTCGAGCGGTAAGGCTTGGTCAAGTTTTTACCTTCACACTTAGGGCCCGATTCCGATCTCGCTCGGAAGGCCCTCCAAGACCCGTTCGTAGCCTTACCTTCCGACCGACTCATTCCGGGAGCCGGTCCATCCAAACGATGAAGTACGATGCGCAAATGTCTCCAATTCCCGAACGACTCATAACCTCCGATTCCAGCACCATTTTCCGTACGAGCAGGCTCCGTAAACGCTGAATGGAGTCGTCCAGAGGCATTTCCCAAGCAGTTTCCGGCCGGCCAAGTACGATATGTACTTCCTACGTGCCGAACAGGTTGCCACCCCCAGCACGTCAGAGCACCCAGAAGAGCCGTATTTCAGCTCCGATTCGCGCCACAACACGATCACTGCATACGAGACGAAGCAGCCATGTATCCGATCGCACATGTCATCCCTATACTGTACGCCTACGGTCAATTCAACAACCGTAACCGACATGTTCATCACAGACGGAATGTCAGACACCTAACACACACAAAAACGTCACTACACCGCGAAAGGCAACAGAATACACAGCTTGTGACAAACCACAGTCAATATTGGGGTGGGGGGAATTCTTACAGCAATGTAGAGGCAAGGTGGGTGGTGGATGGCAAACCCTCCTAGCATTGTCCACCCCATAGGGGGTGGATGCCTATCATTCCCACCATTGTCCAACCCATAGGGGGTAGGATGTCTATCACTCCCACTATTTGCCACCCCATTGGGGGGTGTATGCCTATCACTCCCAGCATTGTCCACTCCATAGGGGGGTGGATGCCTAACACTCACCCAGTGTCCACCCCATAGGGGGGTGGATGCCTAGCACTTCTAGCAATCTAAATGCCAATAGGGGGTGGATGCCTATCACTCCCAGCATTGTCCACCCCATAGGGGGGTGGATGCCTATCACTTCCACCATTGTCGAACCCATAGGGGGGTGGATGTCTATCATTCCCACCATTGGCCACCCCATAGGGGGGTTGATGCCTATCACTCCCAGCATTGTCCACCCCATAGGGGGGTGGATGCCTAACACTCACCCAGTGTCCACCCCATGGGTGGGTGGATGTCTATCACTCCCACCGTTGGCCACCCCATAGGTGGTGGATGCCTAACACTCACCCAGTGTCCACACCATTGGGGGTGGATGTCTATCACTCCCACCGTTGGCCATCCCATAGGGGGTGGATGTCTATCACTCCCAGCATTGTCCACCCCATCTGGGGGTGGATGCCTAACACTCACCCAGTGTCCACCCCATAGGGGGGTGGATGTCTATCACTCCCAGCATTGTCCACCCCAAAGGGGTGTGGATGCCTAACACTCACCCAGTGTCCACCCCATAGGGGGGTGGATGTCTATCACTCCCACCATTGGCCACCCCATAGGGGGGTGGATGTCTATCACTCCCACTGTTGGCCACCCTATAGGGGGTGGATGCCTAACACTCACCCAGTGCCCACCCCATAGGGGGGTGGATGTCTATCACTGCCAGCATTGTCCACCCCATAGGGGTGTGGATGCCTAACACTCACCCAGTGTCCCTCCCATGGGGGGGTGGATATCTATCACTCCCACCATTGGCCACCCCATAGGGGGGTGGATGCCTATCACTCCCACCATTGTCCAACCCATAGGGGGGTGGATGCCTAACACTACCAGCAATCTAAATGCCAATAGGGGGTGGATGCCAATCACTCCCAGCATTGTCCACCCCATAGGGGGTGGATGCCTATCACTCCCACCATTGTCCAACCCATAGGGGGTGGATGTCCATCACTCCCACCATTGGCCACCCCATAGGGGGGTGGATGTCTATCACTCCCACCATTGTCCAACCCATGGGGGGGTGGATGTCTATCACTCCCACCATTGGCCACCCCATAGGGGGTGGATGCCTATCACTCCCAGCATTGTCCACCCCATAGGGGGATGGATGCCTATCACTTCCACCATTGTCCACCCCATAGGGGGGTGGATGTCTATCACTCCCACCATTGGTCACCTCATTAGGGGGTGGATGCTTATCACTCCCAGCATTGTCCTCCCCATAGGGGGGTGGTTGCCTATCACTCACCCAGTGTCCACCCCATAGGGGGTGGGGGCCTAACACTCCCCCAGTGTTGTCATGCCAAATTTGTGTTTTGTGTACAAACTGCCTGCAAATTTGACACATAAAGTGATATGCTGGACAACCCCCCAATCAGTGTAGTGACAGAAAGGTGAATGTGGGTCTCAAGTCTCCAGCATTGTCAAGCATATAGGGGTTTGGGGGGGATAACCCCCCCATCAATGTAGTGACAAAAAGGTGAATGTGGGGCTCAAGCCCCCAGCATGGTCAAGCATATAGGGGTTTGGGGGGGGATAAGCCCCCATCAATGTAGTGACAAAAAGGTGAATGTGGGGCTCAAGCCCCCAGCATTGTCAAGCATATAGGGGTTTGGGGGGATAAGCCCCTCATCAATGTAGTGGCAAAAAGGTGAATGTGGGGCTCAAGCCCCCAGCATGGTCAAGCACTTATGTTTATTGGGGTCAAAACCAACCAGCAATGTAGTGATGAAGTTGTGGTTGTGGGCCAAACATCAACAGAACTGTTGAGGCAAACATTGTTGTGGGTGTTACATACCCTCAGCGATGTGCAGCCAAACAGTGCTTTTGGGGGCTAACACTGCCAGCAATGTTCAATTGGACAATGTAACATGTGACCATCCAAAATGCATCAACACACATTTTTTGTACTAGCTGCAGCAAATACAAAGGATTCAATCAGAAAGTCCAGTTTTGATGATATCCAATCCCACACTGTGGCAGCAAGGTTAAATGCAAAACATAAGGAATGTGCAGAGTGAAGATGTAGGATGCCCTGGGACAGTAGAAAAAGAAACAAAACACAACATCCACCCAATGCCCTACAAAGACAGTTGAAATACATGGGGAAGATGCACAAAGACAACCAACCAGCCACATACTGCAGAACAAACACAACATGTGTGTGAGTGTGGAAGTGTTTCTAGCCTGGGCCAACACACACGATGGGGGGCTTAACTCCACTGAGACATATGCGTGTTGAGTATAATCAGGAAGTATTCCATATAGGGCTTGGATAGTGAATGTGGGCAATCAGGCATTGTTTGATGAGCGGGTGCAGCAGAGTCACATGCGGAACAAGCTTGGTGGAACACCAAAAAACACATCAAGAGACTGACTGTCTTCTGCAGTACCAAGGCCACAGCACTGTGGGGCCAGTATCCTGTCTGTTGAGCCGCTGTGATGCAAAATGAGGATGGGGCCATACTTTTTAGCACACTCACTCTTGTGCACTGTGTCACGTGCCTTGCAAGAACCACTGTCATCTCACATACCCAAACATAACTCCTAGGGCATGGCCGGTGATGTGAGGCCACATTGTAGGTAGGGGCCTTGCCAGGAGCCAAGTCACATTTGGCCAGTCTAAACACCACCCACCTTGATCAGCAGCACTGTGCCTCATCAAAACCTCCCTGGACAGGTGACATTGCACAGGCCCCCATGTCAGTGTGGATCACTGGCTGTATGACGATGAATCCATTATTGACCACACATGATTGTGATCACAATACAACCATGGGTCCATGTACTGTTGTGTATGACCAATGTTGCAATCTCTGTATCAGGTAGGTACACCCAGCACGTCACATACTAGGACACACACATTTGATGGTGGAACAAGAGGTGCCAGACACACATATGTGTGGGGCACAAAGTCACAGCATCTGTCCACCACAACACATACTCAAACCATGCAGGGCAACAGGGGTACACACACTCACAGAAGGATGACATTGTGATGAGTTGGTGTACAATGAAGCACAGAGGAGACTGCCCACGACACCACACAAGTCCACAGACACACAAAATAGAATCATGAGCATCCCACTACAACAAACATGAAGTGGTTGTGTTACAGCTGTCAGCGCAAAATGTGTAGACCACATTCCTACTTGCTGTGTAAAAAAGCATGGACCAACACCAATGTATGAGACAGTCACCATGTGTGGCCTGGGGGCGTTGCACACAACTTAAGATCAGACCATTTACACTGACAACTTGTTTGCATGTCTATCACACCAACTCTGCATCTAGCTACAAAAGCTGCATCATGTGCAGCTCATCACTAATGCCAAATTGCCAATGCCGGTGTGTACTGCATAAGACTTGGAAGACACATGGCTCACCAGTTAGAGGATACAACAACTGTGTTAGTAGGCTCCAATGCACAAGAAAATGTGTAAGCTAATCTTCCTGCACTGGTGACAACGCCAGGGGTGGTGGGGGGATCTGTGTCTCATAAACACAAGACACATAGCTAGACATAATACATGGGAAATGTGTACATCTGTTGAGGATGGAGTACATGTGCAGAATGGAATTTGCATTGGTCACATTTGGCACTTTAACACTGTCTCAGAATCCTGAAATCCGTCAAGGAGACCTACAAATAAGACATGTTGCCATCAGTCTACAGGGCAGGGTAGCATGTGCTGATTGTGAGCAGTCTTTGACACATACAAGGCCCACACTTGTCAAACCGGATGACAGATTCAAAACACGCTGAGGATGCCAACACAAATGGAACTGTGTGAAATTTTAATGTGTCACATGTGAGTTTGCTTACAGTGCAGGCTCTTGTCTCAACACAACCAGGGATGTCATCAAAACGACTCCACTCTCCTGGTGCACTCACACCTTGGCCACTAAAAGTCCAAAAGACTTGATTACCTACGTGTGTTTTGTCTACTGGGAAGTGCAGGGATACCTATCTGGACTATTTGGAGCACAGGTGGCAAATCAACACACATAAGTACATATACACTTGCGGGGACAATACCCCTCTGAGCAATGTGCTGACAGTCAATGTTCACGTATCATCACTTAACATCAGAAGCAAACACCACCTCCATCTAAGGCCACCATCACAGGACATTGATGAACATTCATTGTCCACCACTGACTACAAAGTGCTACTTAGCACTTATGCCCACACAAGACTCACCCAAGGCAAGTCTGGTTGGAGGCTACGCCTCCTGTGATGCAAATAGGTACTGCACACATCAGTATATTGACGGTGATCATCACAAAAAGCATACATTAACAAACCTTGGCATACATCAAGCTTCAGCAGATACCTGACTCAGCCACAGATTAACTATGGGTATTCTCCCTGCACACACACATGCAACGCATATGCACATGCCAACTTCAACACAAGTTGTGCATTAAATCAAAACATGCAGGAATGTTCCCTCCAACACCCATGTCACACTACATGTCCATCTCTCATAACTGACAAACACACAAGCACGTCATATTCCATCTATGGTGCATCTAGATGTTGAAGCATGACTGTCCCATGAGCGCCAGCACAGTACACATACCATTACAACCCAAGATGTATAAACACGTGTGTGTGTCCCTCATCACATCCACACCTACACTTGCAGCGCCACTCTCCATCACCATGTACACAACATCTCTCAGATACAGGCTATGCACACAATGTAGAGTACACATTTCCTTATCAGCAGATGACAAACGTTACATGTCAGATGGACCACTCTCATTACCATCCGCACACTGTGTGATGCCTTGGACTGCACTCATGCCATACTGTGGAGCATCACAGCACACCCAGACAAGCACATTCCACACATCACTACATCTCACAACAAGATACATACATAGTGCACTATCTGTGTCCTCTGTCATTTTCATATCACTGCATAATTCAACAAAAAAGCACAAGTCCGAAGGATTGTCACTTAAGGAAATATGCATACACATATTCAAACTCAACATACTACAATGGGATAACACCTCTCATTTCACCATCCAGCACAAATTATCAAAACACTGGTGTACATACCTTCACATTCACAAATACACTCTGACACATATGACTAGTCAGACCTTGTCTTTATGTAGCCCTGTCACATCTACATATTACTTCCATAACCAATATCCACATGGACTCATGCACAGTATAAACAAACATCACTCATCCAGAACTGCCCCGTTACAGTCAAAATGCACTTGAGTGCAACAGACCACATCTTTCATCACATGCTACAATACAATATTCTCCGGTGGGATATCCCCCATCACATACACACATTTTTACCACATCTTGTTTAGGGTGGAGGCACTAAATCTAGATCACATTATCAGAATCACACCCCCGCATGACAAGCACTCACATAGGGACAATGTGCACACTCCATGCTCACAACACATCAAAAACCAATGAACTGATGTCATACACCACACCTCCTGACACCATCTCAAATAGTGCTGCTGCCATCACATATGATTCTACACTCCATGCATACCTACGAGACTCCAGTCTCCATCGACTCTACACTTGTGTGTGTCAGCTCAGCACATGCAACATCAACCTTGGTAAACACACATGCAGCTAGGCTGCACAAATAAATTTACTATCACTCCCCTGTGGGCCAATGAAGAGCATAGAAGTGACACAGGCTCCAGTGGCGTCTGCATGACAGATGGACACACTACACACCTGTGCACCAGCACCCCATTCTGCTCAACACATGTTGCACACGGACAAACCACATACATCCCTGCATCTCTATTCCAGCTTTGTGTGACCAGGTATAACATCATGCATAGCTGAAAAGGACAACATCATTGCACAGGCTCAAATCGCAACACACACAAGATACTTATGCCCAATTACATGAGGGGTGTGGGTGAATACATGAAGTCAAAGCACGCACAGACAAACACTTGATCAACATGATGTAGCCTGACCAAAGCAGGCTGCCACAACTCCCAATAGGTTGAGAAAGCACTGGACTAGTCAGCCCACAGACAGCTTCTCAAACAGGAACATATGCAGGGACTAGAGTCTTTGTAGGAAAGGGGGTTTGAAGACAGAGATTCCTGCTCACCTCACACACACCATGGGCTCAGGATATGTCAGATGAACACACTGTCATGAGGGGATTTCCCTATAGTGGAAGTTCAGCTGTGGCAAGCTTGTTCTTGGCAGGGGTCTACCATGTCATAAGGAGACTCAGACATGGCTCTAACACTTACAAGTCACAGAATACTTTGTTTCCATCAGCCTGTTTACATGGGTGTGTCCAAACGCATCTGCACGTAGTGAAACTTCATGTATACCCAGTTGTACTGATGAGACAGATGACTTGTTGCACATCACAGTGCTATTCTGCATGGCCATCCTAGACGGTTGCACTTCGAAAGACTTGTTCAATGTCTACAAATGTCAGCACGACCTATGTGTAAAAGTGTAAGTCAAAGATGGTAGGTTGGTAAAAGCATGTCGCCCTCATGGGCCAAAATGTTGTGGATTATGACAACCTGCAAATGTAGACATTGATGACTCAGATACATACTGCAATAGGACACATATGCCATGGACCACATGCAGTCCACCACATCACTATATCATTGTATACCCACTACAAGATTTGTACATCAATGACAGATGACTTATTAAAATGTTGTGGTCCACAGAAAGCAACTGTACAAATAACAAAACCTGCTTTATTAAGCATTTGTGATGAAATGAAAAGAAAAAAAAACAATAAGGCCAATGGCCAGTCCATTATTGAGAGTCTTGGAGGGGGTCATGCCTATAAATCTTCCATCGCTTGCCTGCACTGCAACCACAAGGGGACATCTCCCCTTGGAGGGGCATCTTTGGGAGCATGCCAGGCACCGCAGGGACAGGACTAGGGGGGACTGGTTTGGGTTTTGGGAGGGATGGGATCTTGTGTTTTGTGGGGCTCCAATGCAGTGGACTGTCCAGATTGAGGGGGGCCACACTGCCGTGGACTGGTCAGATTGAGGGGGGGTGCTCCACTGCAGTGGACTGGTCAGATTGAGGGGGTGGGTGCTCCACTGCAGTGTCAGGAACAGACTGAAGGGGGGTGCTGTTGGAGGGGAAGGGCAGGTGGCAGGGGGGAGGGCCTGAGCTTCTTGGGGATGGTGTAACAGTGGGTGGGGAAAACTGGGATGGGGTCTGAGGTGTGATCTCTGGGAGGGGGGCCTGGGACCAGGAGGAAGTGGATTTTGTGGGGGAAGTGTGGGATGGTGGTGGGGTTTTGGTCTTCTTTGATCTGGGGGATGTACGGGTGGGGGACTTTGTCCTCTTACTCTTAGGGGAAGGTGTGCGTTCAGGGGTGGATCTCCTCTCTGTGCCGGAGGTTTCCTCTTCCCCTTGCTAGTGTGGTCTGATGGATCAGTGGGGAAGAGGCCAAGGTCACAGAGGAAGACCCGGAGAGTCAAGGGTAGGGGTTTTGGAGGGAGAGGTAGCTGAGGAATGCGGAGTGGTTGTGGATGGGTGTGCAAGTTTTTTGGCCCTCTCCCCTGTATGTGTGATGTCAGTCCCCTGAGTGTGCGTGCGTGTGTGTTTGGACATTGTTTTGGGTGGTTGTGTGCTGCTTGTGTCTGTTGGTGTGTGTGCATGTGCCTGTGTGAGTGTGCTTGGGTCAGGTGGGGTAGTGGGGACAGTTGATGGGGTAGAGGAAGGAGTGGCGAGGGACTGCTGCAGGAGGGACACTGCTGCCGTCAGTGAGGAGGCCATGGCCTGATTTGATTGCTGTAGGGCAGACATGTCTGATGAGATGCCCTCCATGTATGACACCAATTGTGTCAAAAGACTGGTATGTGCATGGAGGACACTCAGCATGGATGTCTGCCCCATATGGATCTGTTTTAGCAAATCCACAGCCTCCACACTCAGGGCAGCAGGGGTGACAGATGCAGGGGGTGCAGTGCTTGGCCCGAAGGAGACATGCTCCCTAACATGGGAGGGTCCACGGACACTTGGAATGGGAGCAGCTGTGAGGGTGGAGATGGTGGTGGTGGTGGGGGCAGACTCTAATGTTGTGGGCTCTGATATGGGAACATCCACCACCACAAGGGAGTCATCACTGGAGCTTGATTGGTCCTCGGCAGATGTAAATGTTTCCAACCTGCCCTCAGTGTGTCTCCCCTCACCCTCCGTTTCACTGGGTCCCTCCTCCTCCTCCACAGTGGACCCAGTCTGGCTAGCCACTTCCCCAAGGATGAGAAAGAGATTCACATCAGTCATCTGCATAGACTTGACACATGAGTATCATCACAACACATCACAGAGCAAGCATATGCATCATTTTCATGGCAGGTTTTGAATTATTACACATATGTGAACATGGCACTTGTCAGTCTGCCAGTAAACTATGGTTCCCAGACACCTGTTGGCATGTGAGACATCGGTTAGATGTATGTCAAATACCACAAAAACCATGTCAACTACGACACTATTTGACAGGTGGTCTGATCTGTAATGCTCCTGAGGGTCATGTGTCATTACATACCAGTCTCATCTCCTGCAAGGGAGTCTGTAACTGGCACAGCAAATGGAATGCACACATTTGAAATTTTAAATGTTAAACATACTTCCATCCCCAGTCATCATGATGCGCACCTATGTCTTGAACATCAATGCTCTAATGGTCTGCATGCATGACAACTGCCAAGTACAAATACTGCATCCTCACAAAAATTCATGTGCCATACTATGCCACTGGCCTATCTGGCTGAACAGTCTGTACGGACTCTTGGTACAGGACCGATACATCTCAAGTTTACAGTCAGCACCGTGTCACAATCCTGTATTTACTGCTTCAAGCCACATTTGTATGTGTGAAGTATACATGTCCCCTATGTGCTAGACACAATTTTAACCCTTTAACAAGCTCACGTTGTTCTACTTAGCCATCGGAGTATGTGAATTAAAATTTCTGTCTACATAAACATTTTACAGCTCTCATGAACAAAGTAATGCAGCATACACATAGATGTTCAAGCCACCAGAATGCACAGTCAAGGGATGATACACACATCTTGTCTTGTGTATCTGAGCCAAAAGCCATACATTAGATATATGTACATGTTTTCTATATTGACCATCTGTGTCTTTCAAAGATTGGCACATGTACTCACTGTCACCGAGTCTGACCCATGGATTTTCACATTACAATGGTGAAAGTGTTGCCTGACACACAAAAATCTGATGTGTCAGTGTCTCGGATGGCCTGAGTTGGCATACCTGTCCTTGATCCATGTGATACATATGATTACACAGAGCACTATGTATGGGACAGTACATTTTGACCACTTATCAATATGATTTGTCTGAGGCATACACATTGGTCTCACCTGCTGCACGGATGTATAGCATTGTTTACCCACACCTGTGTGCACCAATAGCACCATTTTGCACATATATGTATGTACCGCACTGAGTACAGGTCATACATCAGTCAATGTGCTGACACATGTCAGACAATTACATCACTCATGATGGTCAACTCCATGCACATGTTGTATATAGTGCTGATCACATGAACAGTGGACTACAACCAATACACAGGAACTAAGTGACACATGTCACAGACGGAAAAGGACACACCTGGGCATCAGATGTTAATGGGGCATAGTTATATTTTGCCACAGAAGTGTTGTCTTAGCAGACAGACGACCTGTGAGAAGGGTAGCAGGCTGGGGGAGAGCAACATGCATGTTAAACATAGTTCAGCAACATGGCACAAACTCACCCCCTCCTTGCTGCTGTCTGGCCTTCAACTGCCCATCCAGGTCAGGGAAGACCACCATCAGTACCCGGAGCATGTGGGGGGTCAGGGTCCGTCGTCCTCCCCTTTTGCGAGGAGGTGACAGCTTCAGCTGGACCCTTGCAATCCTCCATGTCCAGCCACGGAGGTCCTGCCACCTCTTCTGGCAGTGGCAGACGCGGCGTCTGAATACCCCCACAGATCTTACTGCCCGGACGATGGTCTGCCATATTTCAGCCTTCTGATGGGCGTCAACCTGTATGGATGACATGGTGACACACCATTACTCCATATGCTACATGTTTATGCATCACACACTTGTACATATAGGTCATGGTCAGAATGGCAGATAATGTCTAAGGGGTAGGCAAGTGTCATCATGGGCAGTTGTCCTGTGTGCAATTCTCCCTCAAAAACATGAGAACAGTGCAGAAAAGTCAAACCCAGTACACACACTTCTACATCACTGTACCTGTCTAGAACCAAAATCTACACACTGTAAGACTATTTTTGCATGCTTGCCCTTGGGGATCCCAATGCTAGTAGTGCATGTTTTTACACATGGCCTATAAAAAGGCAGTGTAATCACCACTCACCTGCTCCCCTGGTTTGCCATACAGCTGCCTGTACTGTGGAAGGAGGCTGTCCAGCAGGGCCTGGTTCTCCTCTTCTGTGAAAGCAGATGCCCTCTCCACAGTACGTGCCATGGTAGCTCCCAAAGGATGCAGAGACAGCAGCAGAGAGATGTTGAAGTGCAGTAAAGTTGCATGTAGTGCAGGCAAGTGAAGTCTCTTAGGACCAGACAGACTTATATCTGTGCCTTAGAGGCGGACTGTTCCATGCGTCCAAAGCGATAGGTCCGAGTCGTTCAAATTATCCGAATTTGTCCAATACATAACATTGCACGCATCGGACAAGCCTACCGCGATGTTCAAAATGTACGCATCCGAACACTATTGAGTTTGATACATTGGTGTTGTAAGTTAACCGATTCGGATTGCACACGATTCGTAGACAAAGCAAAACTCGCGCCTGTCACCACGACAACCAACAGCCAATGTGTGCGTCTGGCTCGGTTCGGATGCGGCTAACAAGTCCTTTGAATACTCATCCGCGACGTTCACCATGACGACCAACAGCCAATGTGTGCATCCGGCTCGGTTCGGATGCGGCTCATGCGTCCCTTCAATACTCACCCATGTCATTCAGTATTACAGTAAACAGCCAACGGATGCATCCGGCTCGGTTCGGATGCGGCTCAAGCGTCCATTCAATACTCACCCGCGTCGTTCAGCATTACAGTAAATAGCCAAAGGATGCATCCGGCTCGGTTCGGATGCTGCTCACACGTCCATTCAATACTCACCCGCGTCGTTCAGCATTCCAGTAAACAGCCAAAGGATGCGTCCGGCTCGGTTCGGACGTGGCTCACGCGTCCATTCAATACTCACCCATGTCATTCAGTATTACAGTAAACAGCCAACGGATGCATCCGGCTCGGTTCGGATGCGGCTCAAGCGTCCATTCAATACTCACCCGCGTCGTTCAGCATTACAGTAAATAGCCAAAGGATGTGAACCACACGTTTCGGGTGATGCTCACGCGCCCTACACTAATCGGTCAGCAGGGCAGACAGTATAGCAAATATTGATGTTCTGCTGCATTACATGTATGGGTACAGTGATTAACATGTCATATTGGACATAGTACTTGATAGCTCACACTCCCATGATGAGCCAAGCTTGATGGGCACACAAAACATTGTTTGTGAGGCACATCACAACAGTGAGTGACCACTTCACAGATCACCTTCTTAGGCTTGGACACAGTCCCAGGGGATCATTGTGTTCACACAGGTTATGTCCACACATAATCACTGCTTTATTGGACTGTGTGTTAGAAAGTGTATTGTGGTAAGTTATTGGTAGTAAATCAACAGTGTCTGAGTCCTGTACAACGCAGACACTTCATTGTTAATTTTTTAAAGGATATTTATCTGACACATCAGCTTGTATTTGCCATGTGAGTTGCTGTTGTGTCTTTGTGTCACAGGCATACATGGATGCTTGTCAAATATAAATGTGCCACACATTCTAACTAAAAGTTCCGTGTATGTGATAGTACATGTTTGTCAGACATGACATCATGACAGTGTCCACACTGTGACAGTGGTGTGCATGGTGACACGCTGTCTGTATCTAGTGTCCCACATAGCTGGTATTACATGATCCAGTTCTGTGTACCTTTCAAACATGTGATAGTTGTGACAAACCTCTATCTAAGATACTTAGTTCGTTGTGTGTTGAGTATGTGATGTTTGATCACATGGACAGTGACAGACCCCAGTGAGTAGTCACATTACAGCACTGTAATTGTGCCAAACCATATTAATATGACATGTCTGGTAAGGGTCACATAGTTGTGCTCTGTGTCTAGGCTCAACCTTACGCATCTGACTTCATTGTGTCTTGATTTAATGTTGTATGCGTGTAATTGCATGTTCCTTACTACATTGGAAAGTGTCCTCAAATATGTTTTCACTTGTAACATAGGTACCGCAGGAGACCAGCTGTGCACAGACCCTTCCCCGACCTCCAGACCATGGAAGAACGGGATAGCATCAGACGATACCGCTTCACCAGACCACTCATTGTGAAGTTGGCAGACCAGTTGGCCCCACATTTGCAACCTGGAAGCACATATCCCTTTGCGCTGACCCCCAAGGTGAAGGTGATGGCGGCCCTACATTTCTTTGCCACTGGATCCTTCCAGTATACTATGGCTACTGCTGGTGGGATGTCCCAGACAATGTTTGGCCATGTGCTTTGTGATGTGTGTGAGACATTGTTACATTTTCTGAACCTCTACATCAAGTTCCCAACACCAGTACAGTTTGCAGACATCAAGAGTGACTTTTATGCTTTGGGCCAAATGCCACATGTCATTGGCTCCATTGATGGTACACATGTCGCTTTGCTCCCACCACAAGCCAATGAACAAACATACAGGAATTGGAAGCATTACCACTCCATAAATGCCCTGGTGGTATGTCTGCCTGACATGATGATCTCACATGTCTGTGCGCGTTTCCCGGGAACAGTACACGACGCATACATAATGAGAAATAGTGGGATCCCACATATGATGTCTCAGCTGCGAAATGAACGTTCCTGGCTTGTTGGTGGGTAATGTTGTCTGTTTCTGTTGTATGTTGCTTGTATGTCAGGTTGTACCCTGTTTTCATACAACTGAAGTATTTTCTGTGTTCAATTTAGGAGACTCTGGATACCCCAACATGCCGTGGTTGCTGACACCACTCTGGAACCCTGTCACACCTGCTGAGGTTTGTTTCAATGAGGCACATGGGCGGACCAGGCGAGTGGTTGAGCAGGCATTTGGCCTACTGAAAACAAGATTTTGCTACCTGGACCGTACAGGAGGAGCCCTCCAATATGCACCATCGAAGGTGTGTAAGATCATCATTGTGTGTTGCATGCTCCACAACCTGGCAGAGAGGAATTAGCTACCTCTCATATAAGATGACGGAGACCAGCAGCCTCCAGCAGGGGAGGATCCAGGACTGGGACATGTTGCCAGTGATGAGGAGGAGGAGGATGTTTGGAGACAGCTCATCAACAACTTTTTCCCATGAGTGTAAGTATGCAATGATGAGATGACAAAGCACTTTCCTAGCATGATATGTGTTTGTTGTACAATATGTTTGTATACGTGTGAGTGTATGCTACTTAACATGATCCTTGGAGTTGTTTAGTGTCTATTAAGTTAGTATGGTCACCAGTACAGTGGTGACATGACTCCTAGCTAGTGTTCACATGTTAAAAAATTTAATTATGAAATGTCTCTTGGAGATGTATGAAAATAATGATTGATTTCAAGACTGTTCAATGTCTCTCCTTCACAGGGTCCTTTGGCTGTTGTATGGAGACATGTGACCTCCCAGACCCACAATGCAGTTACAGATATCAAGTTTTCTTGTGATCAGGAATCTGTGCCACACACTCACTTCAGAAATTATTCTAAATCTTGGTTAATTTGTGCTTATTGCCACAGTGTGATTTGATTGCATTTGGTGTGAAGGCAACAGGTTGTGCCTGTGGAATAAACCTGTGCTCCACATTGAGGTGTGCCTTGTCTGTTTCCACACATCCAACATTCATTTAAATATTGTATATATGCCCTGATGTTCAGGTTATCTGACTATGATTAGTGTTTGTGCATTGAAATGGTGTATCATTTTATAACAGTGGAGGCAATGAGGATCTATGCCATGTACTATGTGTGTTGTGATGACCTTGTTGTGTGTATCTCTCATATGTGTCAGGTTACATTTACTCACAAGACATTGGATAAATTCCTGTACTTGTTTTTCAGCCAATGTCATTGTAATTCCATTCCTTGTTTTTTGATCATCATTTCTATCTGAAAAACAGTGTTTCATTCACTACAGAAGCAAGTATTGTGTGAATATTAATTTATTACAGTGCATGTGTGTAATTTTACAAGAAAGGGATAGTGCTGTACACATTTTTGAAGTCCAAAGTTCACAGAGGAGTTGGTAGTGGCAGTAGATGAAATTTTCAGAGCCAGGTCCACAGTCATTTGAGTGATTGATCCAACTTAGACCCTCCCTCCCATGTGGGAGAGTTCAGTGACAATCAACAAAGTGAACACTTCACACACAATGGAGGATATCAGGAGCAGGTTGTCACTTCCTGGGGGGGATGCATAGCCATCTGTCTCTCATTTGTCCCTCTTCGGATGACCCCTCTTATGTTTTTCGGGGGGAACATCAGGTGCAGTCTGCTGCGGTGCAGGGGACTCTCCGCCAGAGTCCTCATCCCTCCATGTGGCATTTGCAGATGTAGTGGGCACACAGGGAGGTGGGGTAATGTTGTTAGCAAACTGGCGAAGGCAGGTGAGTAGGTCCCCATGCACCGCAGTCAGGTCATCAATTTTAGACATGTTTGACTCCATTCTTGCCATGTGTTGGTCCATTTTGGCATAATGGGCAGCCTGCTGTTGTTGCATGTCCCTGAGGATCCCAACTACCTGGCCAAAGTCTCTGGTGCATTCTTGATATGCATTGAGAATGCGTGCCATCTGTGGGTCAGCTTGATCATCAGCACCAGCTGCATGACAGGACCTCTCCCCATGCCCCCTCCCACCACCCCTACCCACACGAGCAGGACCTGTTGTTGCAGACACAGACAACACTGAGCTTCCCTCATAGTTCAATCAATCAATCACAGAATTTGTAGAGCGCACTACTTACCCGCGAGGGTCTCAAGGCGCTGGGGGATAGTTGACAGTGGTGTTGTTGTCCGCCAACTCCAGAGTGCCCTGTGTTGCTGTGCTCTCGGTGTATTGTTGCCTTGGTGTGTCCGTGTGGGTAGTGGTCATCTGGGGGTTGACAGATGTTGTGGGAGTGGTCACAGGGGGTGCTGATGTTACAGCTGCTGGTGCTGCATGCTGACCCACACCAGAGGGGCCAGGTACTTAATCGTCATCCGATGAGGGCTGAGAGACGTCCACACCGGAGAGCTCAGGGTCAACCAGAGTCTGGGACTGGGATTCCTGTTCTGTTCCTGCAGTGTCCCCGGCAGGCCCTGTGGGTAGATGAGAGACACAATGTTTGTTGTGTTTTTGCACAGGTCATCGTATCATACACATTACATTTGCTATTGTACATTATGATGAGTGTATGTACATTAGATAGTCCTCTATCGTCACAGACACAGGCCTATGTTTTCAGAGAACATTGTAATTTTAACAAGATGTGTTTTGCTGAGCATGTCCAGCTCTGTGCATAAATGGGCATGTATTGTTTATTTGACTGTACATAGACATTGACTGTCAAGTGACACCCTGTGCATGACACAGTTGTGTTGGTATTTCCCATATCTGTGCTTTTAGAATGACAAACGTACTCTTCCTCTTACGATGTGCTGCAAGATTTGTGCATATGTGCTGGCCTTTGTGCATGTCATTTGCAGTCGCATTGGTGTGGCTACCTACACACTCACAGTCCAGAATGTATGTGAGCATTTTGTTTATAGTATTTTGATGAATGAGTTCCTAGTTCTCATCTCATTGCACACATGTGAATAGCTGTCAGTAGCAAATAGTGTTACTGCTTTGCTTTGTGCCTGATCACATCATGTATATTGTCTTTGTCCTCCATGGACAGATGAGTTAACCAAGGCTGCTTTCTTGATTTTTCTGGCTCAGAGCTGTGAGGTACAGAGGTTTGTGTGCTTGTGTTATGCTGCTGGAACTTGTACCCCTCCTCCCACCCAGCCCAGCTTACTCCTTGTGACAAAGGATCAATAACAGTGAGGGGAGTGTAGTGGCAAGGATGCTGACACAGCTGCATGATGTAGGAGTTGAATGCAACTCTCAACAATGCCTTGTGCACATGACACCATGCAACAGTGTCAGCCATCTTGCTGTGGCCCTTCCATTCACTGTCAGGTAGCCATTGTCACTGATGAACAGGTTGCTTTGGGTGTGGGTAGTGATGTGTGCTAGGACTGCAATGCACACCATGTCCTGTCCTCCACACACCTTCCCAGCCAGCCCAGGGAGCACACCTGGGACTATGCATTCCCTGACAGTGAGTGGAAATGTACTGTGAAGATGGCTGAGAGTGGGGATTGGTGTGAGAAGACCAAGGCCTGGATGTGACTTTTGGCCAAATCATGCATTATGCCCCTGTGTCAGCCATCTTCCTAGTACATTTCCTTTCACTCTCAGGGACTGCCTAGTCACAAGAGTTCTATTTGTTCTGGCTGAGAAGGTGTATGTAGGGCAGGGCATGATGGCAGTTGAAGTCATTGAAGATACTCCTCCTCCCTCCCAGAGCAAGTTGACCACCATGAACCATGAGTCCATGACAGTGAGTACAAATTTACATTCAAGATGTCTGACAGTGGTGCCTCATGTTTGTTTTAGCACAACTCCCAACAGGGCCTTGTGCTCCCCACACAAGAGCCCAGTATCAGCCATCTTGCCAGTACATTTCCTTTCACTCTCAGGGACTGCCTAGTCACAAGAGTGCTATTTGTTCTGGTTGAGATGGTGTGTGTAGGGCAGGGCATGATGGTATTTGCAGTCACTGCTAATAATCCTCCTCCCACATAGCACAAATAGACCCCCTGGTACTATGCTTTCCTCACAGTGAATGGAAATGTACTGTTAAGATGTCTGACAGTGGTGCCTGGTGTTTGTTTAGCACACAACACCCATCAGGGCCTTGTGCTCTCCACACCAGAGCTCAGTGTCAGCCATCTTGCCAGTACATTTTCATTCACTCTCAGGGACAGCATAGTCCCAGGTGTGCTGTTTGGTGTTGGTGGGAGGGGTGTGTGGGACAGGGCCTGCTGGTAGATATAGTCAGGGCTACCACTACTCCTGCCACCCATACCAAATGGGCCACCATGAACCATGCTTCCATGACAGTGAGGTAAAACTTTACTTTCAAGATGTCTGACAGTGTTGCCTGGTGTTTGTTTAGCACACAACTCCCATCAGGGCCTTGTGCTCCCCACACCAGAGCCCAGTGTCAGCCATCTTGCCAGTACTTTTACACTCCCTGTGAGATAAGCATAGTTCAAGGAGGGCTTGTTGGGCCATGTGGGAGGAGGAGTGTTAGCTGTGACTACGACTCCCATCATGCTTTTAGCCACACCTACCTTCCCAGCCATCCCATACCCTTTCTGTGACTCAGTTTTCCTGGGGAGTGAATGTGTGCAAACAAGATGGCTGATGCATGTGACTGGTGTTTGGATCCCATTGCCTTGCTGTGAGTTAGTGCTAAGTTTGTACATCTTTGTAAATGGTGACATTTCCAGTTACATTGCAGGTATGTTGTTAGTATAAATCTATTTTTGACCAAGACTACCTTCATGGACTTGTGCTCCCCACACCAGACCACAGTGTCAGCCATCTTGCCAGTACATTTTCATTCACTCTCAGGGACAGCATAGTCCCAGGTGTGCTGTTTGGTGTTGGTGGGAGGGGTGTGTGGGATAGGGCCTGCTGGTAGATATAGTCAGGGCTACCACTACTCCTCCCACCCAGACCAAATGGGCCACCATGAACCATGCTTCCATGACAGTGAGTAAAACTTTACATTCAAGATGTCTGAAAGTGGTGCCTGGTGTTTGTTTAGCACACAACTCCCATCAGGGCCTTGTGCTCCCCACACCAGAGTCCAGTGTCAGCCATCTTGCCAGTACTTTTACACTCCCTGTGAGATAAGCATAGTTCTAGGTGGGCTTGTTGGGCCATGTGGGAGGAGGAATGTTAGCTGTGACTACGACTCCCATCATGCTTTTAGCCACACCCACCTTCCTAGCAATCTCAACCTTACTTCCTGTGACTCAGCTTCCCTGTGAGTGAGTGAAACAGTGCTGGCAAGATGGCTGACAGTGGTGGCTGCTGTTTTGAGCACAAAGCCTTGCTGTGTTTTTTTGTAAGTTGGTACATGTCATGAAATAGTTACATATTACTCTGAGATTGCTAATATTTTGTTTGTCAAACTGGCATACACATCACATGCTCATTTCATTCATATTGTTAGGGCTTTGCTAACAGTGATTTGTATCACTGTATCCTTGACAGTGATGTCTGTGGCTGTGTATTTGCTGACAATATTGGCTATTTGAGTATGTACTCACCAGGCTCTGGTACTCTTGATATTCCATAGACGCCCTCTGGTGGAAGGATGGCCCGCACCTTCTCCTCCCAGGAAGTGAAGTGCACAGGTGTTGCAGGAGGGCCACCGCTAGTCCGCTGGCTCAGGACATGGTCTTTGCCAATCAGCTTCTTGACCCTCCTCTGCACATCATAGTACCTGTTCCTGATATCATCCATTTTGCGCAGGCAAGGTGCTTGAGCGTTCACCTTGTTGACAATCCTCTCCCACATCTTGTTTCTCTGGGACAGGTGGGTCTTTTGGACTAAGTTCCCAAATAATTGTGGCTCTACTCTGAGAAGTTCATCTACCATGACTTCCAACTCCTTCTCTGTGAACTTTTGATTCTTCTTTGGGGGCATGGTGATGGGTGGTAGTGGAGATGGATGTGTGGGTGAGTGTGAAGGTGAGGGTGAGTGTGTATGAGTAAATGTGTGTGTGTTTGTGAGTGTAGTAGTTAACAGGTGCTAGTAGTGTACAGGTTGTGTGGTGGGTGAGTTGTGAGTGTATGTATCAGCCCAGTGTAATAGTGGTATGTGCTGGCAGTTCTGTTGAAGTTGCAAAGGATCATGGTAAGGATTTTGGCCCTTTATATAGGTATATAGGTGGAGTTGTGAGTGTGGCTTATTTTGAACTTTTTTTTTTGTTGACATTGACAATGCTTGTTTGGACTTTTTCTGTCTGTTACTATTGCATTTTGTTGAGCATAACCGAAACGATCCGTTGACCGCACCGGATGCTTGTTCATGTATTGGCGGGGTGGTCCGAGTATGTCCCATTCACGCTAAGCTATGTTGCAGCGTTCACGTACGAGTCGGTCGCATCGGGCTCTTTTCCGGACGATTTCCGTACAAGTCGGTCGTCCGTATTGTGTTCCGTGCGAGTCGTTTGTATTTGACACGCATTGCATTGTACAACGTCGGTCAGACTGCGCGTGTATGAGTCGGTCGAACGGCATTCCCGATCCGAGTGGTTGGGAAGGCTTTCCGAGCGAGATCGGAATCGGGCCCTTAAACGTTTTTCTTAAGCTTTTTCTCTCGTTGTTGAGCGGGGCAATTAGTCAGGCCGGGATTCGGATCAACAATGGTGGAATGGATTTGTGCGAGGCCTCTGTGAAATCCTGGAAGTCTTGAGCTCAGAAGCTTTCATCAGGATGAATCTGATATCCAAGCCAAGTCGCAGTTCGACGTCCATGGCTTGACTCTCGTCGATAGGTCGGTCCACTTATGGAGCTTTTTCACAAAAGTTCTTCCTTAGGTTATTCCAAAAGTTCCTTATGGGGTTTCAAAGTGCCCACAAGCAAAATCAAAGAGTTGCTACTCGGAAGTTGGGACTATAGTTCCCACAATGCACCTGGCCACATTCTTTAAATTCTAGCTGAAGTTGGTTATCTGGGTTGTTCTTGCTGGAGATGATGCATGTGGAGCTCTTTTAACCTATTGCTTTCATTGGGTCCACTCCTATTTTTAAAGCAATGCAAAGCCCTTAAGGCTGTAGGTCGTAAGTGTGCAGCAGGTGCAGTTATTCAGAGTGCAGTCCTCTTGGTGCAGACCAGGGTTCCAGCAAGGCAATCCTTCTTCATATTGCAGTTTCAGGCAGGGGATCTAATTTGCTATGCAGCTCTCCCATATTTATCCAGTGTTCTGGAGTGACAAGTGGGCGACACCCCTGACCAATGGGGTACAGCATGAGAGCATCCTCCAATGTGTGCTGTATTCTAGTATCACAAAACACTGTACTTTAAAATTCAAGATGGAGACCCTTTCTTCTTGCGGTTAAGATCTGGTTAAGTCAACCTACTGGTGTGGCGCATGTCCCTTAACACTCCCCTTCCAGGCCTTCTGCAAATTCCACTCCTAGGGCTCCCATGTGGATGGGGGGTACAGGATGAGGAGGAAGGTCTGGCTTGCTTCCTTACTGTCCTGCTCTCTTTGAAGGCCAGTTTATTTACCCAGCCCCCTTCCTGGCCTGTTCTTTGCAGCTGCAGATCTCCCCACCAGATATCCTTTATCTCCATGCAGGCCACTTATCACCTCATCAGAGCAATTCAGCAAAACCTGTCAAGGCCTGGCCAAATCAGGAGAGGCTGCTAGAAGGCTGCATTTTGGCTCACAGAAAAGAAAGTTCTATAACTTATTTTCTGTATTAGTTATTATAAATTCAATAGTGACAAGTTGTTGGATTTATCATTACTAATCTTTTAAGTCCTTGAAATATTATTTTAGCTCTCTCCTGTCGATGGTTATACATTATTACAGAATTACCATGGTAGCCTAGGGTGCTAAAATGCTACAATGGGGAAAAACAAACTTGGTAGTTTTTCCCTCACCAGGGCATATAATACATCTTTTAACATGATCCTGCTTATATTTACATGCACCCTACCCTTGGGACTCCTAGGGTAGATCGTAGAGGTGACATATATAGAAATAGGGTAGTATTATACTTGGAAAGTACCATTAATTCCAAAGTTGAATTTGCATATAATTTGAATTTAAAAGCAGCTTACAAAGCAGGACTGACTTTTAAAATGACAGCAGGCAACACAGCAGTGCACACTTAAGTGCATTACATTTTCTGGGCCTCTAAACATACATGCCCTACCATATTATAGGGGCTTACAGGTAGGTTGTCAGTACAAATTGTAATTACACCTAATTACCATACAGCATTTAATCAGAGCACTGGCCTTGGGCCTGGTTAGCAGAGCCCAGTGCACAGTCAGAGTCAGTTAATACCAGTCTCAGTCAAAAAATGGGGGTGATCAATGCCATAAGGTAAATTTTTGAAAACTAGACACCTAGGGGAAACCAGGATGGGGTGACTTCCATGGCTCTCTCCAGGTTGGTTTAGCCAGAACCCTTTGACTAAAAAAAACATTGTCGTCAAATTTCTGTGATGGAAATTTCTGGAATCTACGGTGAGCCAAAAACTTCCTTCAACCCAGCATTCCCCTCAGTCTTCTGTTAAAATGGTATCTCATTTTTGTGGGTAGGCCTAGTGCCCACAACAGGAAATGACCCAAACCGCAACATGGATACATCACATTTTCCACTCAAAACTGACTTGTTTTTTGCAAAGTGGGTAGCTGTGGATTTTGAGCTCTAACTCAGGTGGCACCTAGGAAAACCTAGCAAACCTGCACATTTTTGAAAACTAGACAACTAAGAAAGTCTAGGGTGGTATGCCTTGTGTGGATCCCACTTCAAGCTTTACCTGAAATCACGCATTTTCCTTACATTTCTATGAAGAAAACTTCCAGAATCCATAGGAATCTACAGAATTCCTACCACCCAGCATTGCCCCACTTCTGCCGATAAAAATGCTGTGTCACTTGTGTGGCTGGGCCTAGTGCCTGTGACAGGAACAGATCAAACCAAGATCAATGGGAGCCCTTGCAGAGGGACTTCCATTGACCTCTCCTGTGGCGATCCCCAAACAGGGATCCACTGAGCAGAGGTACCATTAAAAAGGAGAGAATCTCCCCTTTTTAACGATACCTCTCCATGAGAATCAGTCCTCGGGGAGCTGGGATATGCCCCTAAGTACTGATTCAGTGAAAATCAGTAGCTCATTTTACTTTCACTTTTACTGCAATGACGTTAGCATGCCCTGCGCGCCAATCGACATTGTAGTAAAAAAATTTAAACAATCAGGCTCCTGAGCAGCCTGATATAAATATAAGATTAAAGGACTCCATCCAGAGGGGCCTTTAAGTACCTCCCCAGTGTCGGCCAACGGCCAACACCATCACTGGTGATGTAGTGCGGCCATTGGCAAATTTCCGCACTTAAAGGGTTAAGTTGGATTTTAAATTGCTATTAAAATGAATCTTTGAGCTATTTTTCTAGCTATTCCAAAATTGAATTTAGTACTTATTAAATGTAATAGTGTAAACCAGTGTTAACTTATGGGAGAGCCTAACTTGCCATAGTGAATAACAACTTTGGAGGTTTTTCACTGCCAGGGCATGTAAAACATTAAGGGCTTAATTACAATGTCGGGTGGACGAATCGGGACCGACCAACCTCCGGTCAGTGGAGCCGACCGCAATATTACAATTTCTCAATATTACAATGCGACCGCACATGGTGCGGTCGCATACTCCCATTTCTCTATGGGAATTTGTGCTGGGGCCGTAAAGTGACCACTGCACAAGCTCCCGTAGAGAAATGGGAGAATATGTTCATCCCTGCACCGCGTGTCAGGCACCTCCAGGTGCCTGTCATTCTGTGCAGGGATTAACAGGGGGGCACCTCGGTCCCCAACCGGAGGCCACAGGGGGAAGTTGGCACTGCTAGAGGCCCCCAAAGTCGCTTTCCGACAGGCTTTCCATGTCGGAAAGCCCGACATGGAAAGCCTATCTTAAAGTGACATCGTAATCCCGATGGCGGAAACGCCGTCCACAGGGATTACGGTGAGGCCTCCGACTGGCAGACGGGCTCCTTTAGCCAATCGGTATGCAGCCGGAAAGACCGGCCAGTTTCACTTTCGACTGCCTGCATTATAATGCAGCGGTCGAAAGTGAAACCCACAATGTGACTCGGAAAGGCTCCTACCCTGGCCCTAAATATGCCAATAAATACCATACACCCTATCGGCTTTGGAGGCCTACTTTACAGGTGGTAATAAGTATTAAACAGGAGGGTTTAGGTCTGGGAAGTGTTGCTTATTTTGCTGGTCCAAAATTGCAGTTTAAAACTGCAGACCTTGGCCTGGAGAAACGTTTTACAGTGCTACTTTAGTGGCTGGTCCAATGAATACTGCAGCCCACTAATGGCATTTAATTTACAGGTCCTATGGTCAATAAAAACAGGTTCAGCAACAGGAGGCAAAATCTGGTGTGACCCTGCAGAATGGGCAAATTTCCAACAGTTCCAAATTAATTTCTCTTCATGCTAATATAGCGCTGGAATTTGGCTAACAAATGAAGAGTATCTTCTGTCATGAACATCACGCAGAATAATCCCCGCCCAAGAAGCATCCACATGAGCTCCTGTTTTTAATGTAACTAAATATGCTAAAGATTTGCATCCAAATGAAACATCTTTTTTTCCTTGTAAGCATAGGATCAACATGCAGAATTTCACTCAATCTGTCAGCATCATAACATTTAATATTGGGCTTGTCCATGATGTAGGAGACATTATGTAGTACTACACAAATTGGATACATTTTTCTTATGGGTTTAGGCCAATTCCTTACAAGGTTTAAGGGAAAATTGAGTGTGATGCAAAGCCAGACAATATCAGTTTCAGATTAATAACAAGATAGTGTCTCATGTCCAGAACTGTAGTAAAATGAAATAGGTATGATATCACTTACACTAGGTGCCGTCAAAGTAAACAATACACTGTTGATAGGGCCAAAGTACAGTAAGAAATAGTATGGTGACGCTCTGCTTTACAGTAATGTCTCATTTACATGACTGTGTCAACATAAGAAAACAAACATTTGAACAGTCGCACAAATAAAGACAGCA
Source organism: Calotriton arnoldi (assembly GCA_963921515.1). NCBI lineage: Eukaryota > Metazoa > Chordata > Amphibia > Caudata > Salamandridae > Calotriton > Calotriton arnoldi. Next base: position 641,250 of record CAWUFW010005221.1, on the reverse strand, counting down.
TCCTTCAAAATGTTAGCTGCAAGAATTTTGTTTTTTCTCAGTCACGTATTTGCAGCTATGACATAATTATGGTGTTATTTTCTTGTTTTGGAGTTTAGATATCATTTGATTATGCAGTTAAACCTGCTCAATCTTTCTTGATTCGCTTACCAGGACCTTCCATTTTCCTATGCCCCTCTTCATATTGCCCTCTCTTCTTCTAATCTCCTAGGGGCCTCATGTACTAAGAATCAATTTAGTATAAGTGGTCGCAAATTGTGCACACACATCTACCCAATCGATTCTGATTTTGCAAACTAACCTATGTATTGATAGGTGAATTTGCCAAATCACCATTCTTAGTCGGTCCCAATCTGACCTACGTCATTAACATCATTCTTGAGGCATGTTGCAAAGTGTGACCCTCTGCAATTGGCTACAATGATAGGGATTGTGGCCTGCTGGGGTCAGCAGACCACAATGTCTGTGATTGCTTTTCAATAAAGCTTTTTTTTTAATGCAGTCCATTCTCTTAAAAGAAAATGTGAAAACTTGGTAAACATTTTTTATGAGTAAGCTATGGTCTTATGGACCAGTGCTTACACCTAAAGATATTTTTGACTATTCACCATGCCCCTTGTACCTTCTTTGTGGTGTCAGTAAAATATAAATTGCTTGCAACTGGATTTTTGTTTGCAAAACATTACTACATACTGCCCTTAACATGCCTCTTGCAAACACCGAATGTGTGTGTTCTTGCAAATCCAAAGTGTGATCCACTAAAAATGCCATTTTACACTCACAAAGGCTCTGATTTTATGAATTGAAGCCTTTGCAACTGTAAAATAGCTCGTACATGAGGCCCCTAATCCCTTGCCACACACTTCTGTGAAGACTCCAGCTTTAGACTCCATGAAGTAACAGAAAGTTAGGAAAAAATGCATTTGGCCATGAATGTTTGCAGGTCAAACTGTAGGGCATATTTACAAGGAGCTAGCACCACCGCAGCCTCATTTTTTTTGACGCAGCAGTGGCGCAAACAGTGCTCCACACTGCTCCAAATTTACAAACTGATGCATTGGGCCCAATGCATCAGTTTGTAGAGACCTGTGTCACATAATACCTGCCTGAGGTATAATGTATGCAGGGTAGGTGTTCCCACGTTAAAAGCCACGTATAACTGATGCAGAAAAATTTACAACTTTTCACTGTGTCACTCCACAACTTGACTGCGTCAAACTCCCTACGCCTTCTTAAACCAGGCGTAATGGTTGACGACCAACTCCAGCAATGAGTCACTTTAGCGTCAAAAGATGTGTCAGAATTTCTGATGAATCCATGAATCCTTAGGCCGTGGAGCACTGTACTGTAAATATAGCATATCCATGGTGTCATTTGCAGCAAGTCCAAGAAATCTGACGCATCAATGCCGATGCGTCAATTCTTGTGAATATCCCCTGTATTAAGGAAGCTCATGCATGTGTGGATGCTACTAACATTTTATTTACTCATTCCTCCCAAAAAAGTGCTGAATACACCCAAAAAAACGAAGCCAGCTTGGTTTCTTGTATGAAATGATCACTGGGCCTCGGTATAAAATTCCGCTCCTCTCGCTGACTTTGCAGAATTCCGCAACTCCATGTTCTGCTGAGAACGCAGAGTTACCGATAAACTCTGCACTCCGTAAACAATGGGAATTTTTTTATGCCGTAGGTGATCAAGATCGAGCGCGAACGACCGCGGCTACAACCTGTTGTGCACCAGGAGGCCCCTTTGCAGAGTGGTTGAGAAAGGAGGCAGAGCCTCTGATGACATCTCAGCAGTCCTGCTGTGGGAGACTTACTTGTGGCAACAATAGAGGTTCATGGCCCCCAACGATCCTCTGCAGCAAAGGGGACTTCATCCCCCAACCAGTAGTGAGCCAGTAGGCCCCTTTGCAGAGGGGTTGGGGCCCCCGATGACGTCTCAGCAATCCGGCTGTGGCGGACATACTTGTGGCAACAATAGGGGTTCTTGGCCCCCAACGACCCTCAGCAGCCAATGAGATTTCATCCCCTAACCAGTAGTGCACCTGAAGGCCCATTTGCAGAGTGGTTGAGAAAGGGGGCAGGGCCTCCGACGACATCTCAGCAGTCCCGCTGTGGGGCCTTAATTGTTGCAACAATCGGGGTTCTTGGCCCCCAACGACCCTCAGCAGCCAAGGAGACTTCATCCCCCAACCAGAAGTGCGCCAGGAGGCCACTTTGCAGAGTGGTTGAGAAAGGGGGTTGGGCCTCCGAAGACGTCTCAGCAATCCCGCTGTGGGGGACTAACTTGTCACAACAACAGAAGTTCTTGGCCTCCAACGACCCTCAGCAGCCAAGGGCACTTCATTAGAGCTGGCAGAACAATACTCCACCCTCTCATGGAACTCCACAGAATTTGGTGGAGTTTTTCAGCAACTTTCAGTAGAGTGAATCTCTGTAAGCTCCACCCAGGCCTAGTGACCACCATGATGACAGCCATCGGCCAATCTGAATTTTATTCTCTTTAAGTTTCCTAGAGATGCCAAGGGTCTCTTAAAGAGTGAGAGTTAGCTGTAAGCATCCTGATATCCATTTTGACCACAGGTTGGAGGAGGGGTGAACTTACCCACAGCTGACTAACTGACTTGTGCTTCTGTGCTGCTTGTGGATGGATGGTGGTAGCCAGTGTTTCCTGTGAATAATGGAAACTGAAGACTAGTGACTCACATTTTGCTATTGGAGAAATTCTTTCAACATAGGTTCTCTCGTGTTTCATGCATATTTCTGTATGCCCCATTACTATATGAACAGCTAAACATTTTTACCTCATTCTCTTCCAATGTTCCTCTTCAAAATCGTGCCCTCTATGTCTTGTACATTGCCCCAATCTAGATCTGGAGATTAAAAGTAGCATGAGTAGGGATGGGAGAGACATTGCATCAAGAGGGAGTCATGACGGGTGTAGGAAAGCCATCTTTATTGCCCTGATTACACCCATTTTGGGAACTGATACTGGTGTTTACTGTAGGAAAGTGCCTTTTTTTGACATGGTCACCCACACTTTTTGCCTGATACTTGATGTGATTTTGACTGAAAGTGCACTGTGTCCCTACTGACCGGTCCCCTGTGCCAGAGCTCTTTCCCAAAACTGTACCAATGTTCCACAATTGGCATGACTTCAGCTCCCCTGTAAGTCCCTAGTAAATGGAACCTCTGATACCTAGGGCATAGGGACTGAAAAGGATCCACTAGGGCTACAGCACAAATTGTGCCACCCTGGAGACCCCTCACCAAGATCATGCGAACTGCCATTCCAGGGCACATGTCTGGGTGCAGACAAAACCAAAGAGTCGACATGGCACACAGCCATGTGTGCCATGCCTACAGACACTGCCTGAGATAAAGGTAAGTCACCCCTACAGCATGCCTTACAGCCCAAAGGCAGTGTGCACTATACCCCATGTGTGGACATATCTCCCAGAGCAGATATGATCCTGCAATATCTAAGTCCATTCTTAGACTTTGTAAGTGAACAGGGAAGCCATAACGATTACATGGGCTGGACACATCATTATGAGTTCCCCAACCCCATGATGGCTTCACTGTACCCCAAGATGCTTCATACCAAACATCTCATCTTAATAAACCTGCACTGATGCCAGTGTCAGATTTATTAATAAATGCACACAGAGGGCACATTAGAAGTGCCTCCTGAATACCTACTGACTACTAGTGTGGTTACCGACTGGTCTCAGCCTGCCTGCCACCACTAGGCATGTTTTTGGCCTCCTGGGGTGACATACTTCACTCTTAGAGACAGGGAACAAAGCCTGCTCCGGGCAGAGGGAACTGCCTTCTGGGGTGGGAAGCTTCAAAGGCCATGCCACCTTTTGAAATGCAAACCAGGCCTCTCTCTAGCTAGCATGTCCTGTCCCCACTTTTGGCAGGAGGACAGGCGAGAACATTTTTATTATTATTATCATGATTAGGAGGTGTGCCCAAACCTAGCCATCTTGTGTTGGAGAAAATTAGTCTAAAAGGGTCAGGGTTCTGCCCACTTCCCACAGGAAGAGGTCATGACTCATAAGGAGGGTTTGGCACCCTAAAGGGAGGTAGCCCTTTGGCTACTACCTGGTACTCCCCTTAATGCCACTAAATTGAGTATTTAGGTGGCACCCCTCATCCCAGAACTTCAGATTCGACGGATCTAAAGACAACAAGGACAAAGAAGAGCTGCAGAACCTGAGAACTGAGTGCCTGCTGCGAAGCTTTGGCGCAAACCACTGCCTGCCGCTTCAAGACTCGACAGTCAAGGTAAACTGTCTCGCCCTGCTGCTGTGTGGTGTCTAAGAACCCCAGTGGACTACCAGCCTTCACAAAATGCTGAAGAAATCCCTCAGAGTAGAGGAGCTACTCCCCTTCAAACCGCAGGTACAGAAACCGCAGAGTTCAGTCCACCGACTTGCAGCTCCCCGGCGCAGCAACTGACCAGAAAGAGGCACTCATGCTCTGGAAGGTCAGATCTGTCTCCCCCGAGTGTGGCGGCACCAGGACCGACCAGAGCCATGCAACACCAATACCCGGTGTGTCGGACTGCCTACCACCAAGACCTACAGCGAAGAGTCCAGTCGGGACTCCTACAGTACCAGAGCCCAGCAGCCACTGAGGGACATCAAGACTCCTGAGATCCACTTCCAGAGTAGCCCAGCAGTCCTAAATTTGCCCCTGCCAGCTGTTGGCCCCTGACTGCAAGGAGCACCTTTATGCACCGGGGCCAGCCAACCTACCAGCTGTGCACTCAGCCCACCCGGCCTGGGTAATGACGAAACGGCTTTGCTCCCTTGTTCCTAAGGCCCTTGTGACACGAGCCCCTTTGGGAGCTCTCAGACTTGCTTGCAAGTCCCCTTGTTCACGCCTATTATTAGAGGCCCCCCCCTTAACCATAGCGCGCCAGCTACCAAATCCACCAACTCTCTGCTCCCGGTGGAATTCAGGATGCGCCCAACTACCTGTTGGTAGAGCATTGAACCCTGGATTCCTTCTACACTAATCCAGGAAGGTGAACCCCTACAACTGTCTGTGCTGTGTGCTTTACCTACCTGCTTTTTTCCTCCCATAGGATTGTATGGTGTGTAACTGCGCACGACTTTGAACATTCATAAGAAATGCAGTAATTACCTCTGAAAGTAGTTCTTAGGTCAAAAAAATATATTAAAAATTGTCATTTTTTAAAATTGGTCTCAGATTTATTCTTGAGTGTGTGTCTCATTTATTGCCTCTGTGAGTTACCACAAATGCTTAGCACTACCCTCTGATACGCCTAACTGCTACACTACCTCTAATAGAGCCTTAGTATTATCTAATTTTGCCCCTGTCAACCAATTCAGGGCTCAATGGACTCTCTGCACTGTGTTCTTCTTTTTATTGCACTATATAGAGAGCCAGTTTCCTAAAGTAACTGACGCTGAATGTGCCCTGGGGTCTGCTAACTAGGCCCAGGGTCAGTGCTCTATTTAAAAGGTGTATGGTAATTGATGTAATTACAATGGGTTCAGACAACCTACCTGTAAGTTCCTAGTATATGGTAAGGCATGTAGGTTGAGAGACCCCAGTGAACTTAATGGGGTGTTGAGACAAAATCGCGAGTTGGAAATATCGACTTGCAAAAATATTGAGTCAAAAATATTGTAACATGGAAATATCATCAGCAAGAATATCGTTGTCAAGGATATCAATTTTATGGTAAGTAATATTGATTTTTAAAATATCGAAGTTATTAATATCGATAATAAAAATATAGGGGCTCATTCCGATACCCGGCGTAAATAAATCCGCCAGGCATGGAAGCGACAAAAATCCGCCCGCACACACCGCCTGAACACCGACCACGCCATTACGAGTACACAAACCGAAAACCGCCATCGGCGAAAAATCACACAAAATACCGCCCGCCATCGTCCGAGTCGGAGTCAAACCGCCCGCCACGGACGGAAACACGCACGACAACACAAAACCGCCCGCCCACACGGCCGACACACCGCACGTGAAATTACGATCGCACCGCCATGAGCGCGGAAAAACAACAAATATACCGCCCGCCAGCGCAAACAACGCCGATGAGAATCGACACGGCAGAAGCCATGGCGCCCACGTACCTGCACAGAAACCATCCGCACACAAAACCAATAGCACACAACATGGCCAACAAGTCCACACAGCAAGGCACGCACAAATACACAAGCACAGTACACATCCCGAAAACACCCCCGGACAAACAAAAAATACAAAGGCCAGAACCCCAGACACAACACACCTGAAAACAACAGACCATGAGGACACACCCACATAGGTGAGTACAAAAGCAGCGCTCCCACAGACCACAACCCCTTGCTACATTGCAAACCAGAGAGGAGAGGAGAGGACACAGTGACACAGCAAGGACAGCAGCACACCACAGAAACGCACACATCACTACCACCACCACCACCACCACCACCACCAAACACCACCACCACCACCACCACCACCACCACCAAACACCGGCACCACAAACCCCTGCACATTACACAACACACACCGCACCAGCACCACAAACACCATGGCACCACAAAGGATGCCCAAGTTCACGCCCATGGAGCTGACGGTCATGGTCGACGAGATCATCAAGGTGTACCCACAAATCTATGGGAACATGGTCCAGCACACACCACTAGCCACCAGAAACAGAATGTGGACCCGGATCGTAGACCAGGTCAATGCAGTCGGGACCCTGCCCAGGAACAGAACCGAGATAAACAAACGTTGGAATGACGTAAAGAGCCTGGTCAAGAAGAAGGAGGGCAAAAACAGAGAGCTGGCTGCCGTCACTGGCGGAGGGAATCCCGCGCTCTTTAAGACCTTCAAAGCGTGGGAGGAGAAGGTGCGAGTCGTAATCCATCCGGAGATCCTCGCCGGATTAGCAGGGGGAGTGGAGGCTGGTAAGTACAAACTAATGTATACCAGCACACCGCTATGTACTCACATGCGCAACTACCATGCCACAGCTCCCAGGGACAAACACCCCCATGTCCAGCACACAATACACAACACATCACACACACATGCAACAGACACTACCACACACAGCCCAAACCGAACAACTGTAAGATGCGTGGGGACATGTGTACACTAAGCCAGCCACGTAACCACCAACAGGTCCACAAATATGCCAGAAGCGCCACAACGAGCACCCACCACACCCATGTGTCCGCCACAGCTGCACTAACCGACAAGTAACAGGTAAGTGGCAGGAACACAAAGTGCAGTGGGTGGGACGGTGGACAGCCCAAGTACAACACACACCAGGCCCCAGTCCCACAGCACAGCAAGGAGGAGCATCCCCCACACCCCACAGCCACGTGTCAGCCACCGCAGTGCACAACGACAGCCGAAAGGCAGACATCACGGTCCACAGCAATCGGTGTCAGTGGGTGTACAGCCACCCCCACGACCCACTACACCCCCCACCCCCACAGACCTGCAACATGGAGCACCCCCGCTTAGAGCCATGTGGCATCCAGTACAGTGCACGCACGAACAACTTGCAGGTGGGAAACTGGACAGGGCTGGATTACTGGAGGCATGAGGACCATAACACCACCAACACATGGGACATGTCATGTAGCACACGGACACGCAGCACCGCCCACCGTCACGAACAAGTGAACAATGTGCACACGGACATGAACAGCAGACTCACACCCCACATGACCCATCACAGACATAGCAACACCCAAGGAGCCACGTCTGCATGCACAAGCCACACTGAATATAGTCCCACACGGCAGCCACTGTGCAACTCATCACACACAACCGAAACACCATTGAAGTCCTGTCCATGTAGCCCCCACTGCCTGTCAACCCCACACCCCACAACTACGCCTATGTAAGACAAACAACACTAGACGCAACAGAGCGGAACAACAGAAATGCACACGAACACCACTGAACCCATCAAACTCACAGACACACCATGCACATACAACATACCATCCATCCCATCCGTCAGCCCCAGTCACATGAAAGGCATGTCATCCGCACAGCTGCCACACATACAGCAGTCACGCTAAGACACATGCCCATGACCAACCATGTGCCAGAAGTCAATTAAGCGCACGACACACTGTGAGCAACAACACACAACATGGGCCACACCCCCCGAGCACTGCAGTGATGCACATGGCACAGGGCAGCACGCACACCAAGGAGATGGGACAACTGCAATACGTTGGCTGGCACACAACTATCACTCACTCATAACGATGCGTCCAATGCCATGTCCAGTAACCACAACAGACAGCAAATATGCAGGGCATGTCAGGCATGCACACACCTCAGACCATGCACTGTCATGCTGCCACAACACATGTCACGTTCGGCACCCATGGCTCACAGTATGTACCCCAAAAGCATATCCCCTCCCAAATGTGAATCTGGGGCATGGCCCCCATGTTGCCATATGCGTTCCTAAGCGTTCCATTTGAACCCCAAAAGCATATACCATCCCAAATGCGAATCTGGGGCATGGCCCCCATGTTGCCATATGCGTTCCTAAGCGTTCCATTTGAACCCCAAAAGCATATTCCATCCCAAATGCGAATCTGGGGCATGCCCCCATGTTGCCATATGCGTTCCTAAGCGTTCCATTTGAACCCCAAAAGCAAAGTACAAACCAGACCCAGGATGGGCCAGGAGCCCGCATACACCAGAGTCACAATGAGTAGGGGCAAAGCAACACACCCATCGGCATGGCCAATCCGTCCCATGCCACATGTGCACAGCACACAGTCCCATTGCCTAGCACACACAACTACAGATGCCACACACAGCCACACACTCGCCTCCGGGAAACCCATGTACGAGATTGCACGAACTGCCAATGTCAGACGACTAATACATACTTCGCCAGGTGCAACACAATAACAAATCTCATTCTCTCCACAGGTGACGAACTGCTGGACGCTGGGGATGGAGACAGCAGCCAGCACAGCCAGCCTACAAGCCCCCAACGAGGACACACGGATCTGGAGGATCTGTCCACCTCTTCGGACACGGACCACCAAGCTGGCCCATCTGGCGTGGCAGGGCCCAGCCGCTCCCCAGGACCCCTCCTACCCACCAACCCATCATCCAGGGATGCTGAACAGTCCCAGTCCCCTGCTGCCACTGTCGTTGCGGCCACACCCACGGTCATTGCGGCCACTACCACTGCCGCAACCGCCACCATCGCCGCACCGACCACCACCGCCTCCACCACCACCACGTCTTCGCTGGCACCAGCCCCAGCGCAGGTGGTGGCCCGGCCGACTGGATCCACCCTGGGAGCCACAGCGAGGACCGTGGTGAGCAATGTGGCTAGTGGGCAGGCCGGTGGCAGCAGGACTGGTAGGAGGAGCAGGGTCAGGGAAACGCCAGCCTCCCCTGGGAGCCATGCCCTGCCTCAAATGGCCAGAGTCCTTGGGGCCTATGAAGAGGCCCAAGGACAATGGGCCAGGTCTGCTACTGACACGCGGGAGGTGCTGGGGGTGCTGAGGTCCATGGACGCCCATATGGGCCAATTCGTGTCCCGTATGGACCAACTCGTGGACCTCCCGGGCCAGCTGGTGGTGGCGGTGGGGTCACAGGCAAGGCCAGCAACACCACCTCCGCCACCACCTGCTAGGGCGCAGGGTCGGCCAGCAGTGTCCACTTCCCCTGCGTCCACAGCCAGTGAGCACACCTCACCCACCACCAGCAGGTCGCCACCACACACCCCCTCCCAAACGTGGAAGGGGCCGTCCGAAGAGGAAACAGATCTCCCGGGAGGACTTCGCACGCTCCAGTCGCAAGTGAGGCAGCCAGCCAGCCTTCCGCCAGCCTTCCTTGACCAGCCACTGCATTGACTTGCTCTACGATCCCACTCCACACGGCCAGCTGGATGGCATGTGTGTGTTGGACTATGGACATAGAACAAGTGGGTACACCCTGATCATCACGCAGCCATGACCGACAGCTCATTGTCACTGCACGCACCACTTTTGTCATCACCTTACACACAATCACATGTCACAGTTCGTAATAAATGCACCTTTTCACTAACTGCTGTTTGTGCCCTGTGTTTTATTTGTACGGAATACAACGGCCACCTTGGGCGGAAGGGCACCTGATGCGTGGCATGGCAATGGAATCCGGAGGGCCTGTAGGGACCTAGGGGTGGGAGACAGAACAGGAGCACATTCAATGAGTGTGTCACACACCCATCACACAGTACATGTCAACAACTACAAGCAATGTACACACATCGCACAGAGCAATAGGGCACAATGCCACAGTCACCAACAGTGGCATACTACCCTGGCCATGGAGCGTTGACACACTGCACGCAGTGAACATACGGCCACCCTGACACAGCACACACACACCTGCATAGATACAGACACATCATCCGTCGTACATGGACACTCACCGTCAAGTGAAGTAGCGGGCGATGAGCTGCTGGCGCACATTCCCAGCTTCCTCCTCTCCGCTGTCCACCTCACTCGAGCTGTCCTGGTCTGCGGGCTGGGGCCCTGGTTGATCTCCGTCATCCACAATGAGGGGGATCTGCTTCCGAATGGCCAGATTGTGCAGCATGCAGCACGCCACCACTATCTGGCACACCTTCTGTGGGGAGTACGCCAGTGCACCCCCGGTGCGGTCCAGGCACCTGAACCTGGACTTGAGGAGGCCAAAGGTACGCTCGACCACACGTCTGGTCCTCCCATGTGCCTCATTGTAGCGATCGTCTGCTGGGGTGCGAGGATTCCTCAATGGACTGAGCAGCCATGCCCCATTCGGATACGCAGAGTCACCTGGGTGTGAGGGACACAGAGAACCGTTGCTATTCCAACTGGACAGGGGACAGCAACGCACAACCAGCACGCTACACCACTCCACATACTCACCGACAATACAGGCACGATCCTGTTGCAGATTGGCCATCAGTCGTGGCAAGATGCTGTTGCGCATTATGTGTGCGTCATGGGCCGAGCCTGGAAACTTGGCACACACGTGGGTGATCACCATGTCCGCAAGGCACACCACTTGCACATTCAGGGAGTGCGTGTGCTTCCTGTTGCGGTACAGGTGCTCAGTGGCCTGTGGTGGAACAAGGCCAACATGAGTGCAGTCAATGGCTCCCACGACGTGTGGGATTCTGCCAAGGGCATAGAATGCACCCTTCACTGCCGCCAATTCACGAGCCCTGGGGAATCTGATGTACCTGTTCCGGTACAGCATCATGGCTGCCAGTACATCCCTCAGCACCTTGCTGAACATGGGCTGGGACATCCCTCCTCCACTGCCCACTGTGTGCTGGAATGACCCAGTGGCGAAGAAATGCATGGCGGCCATCACCTTAGCCGTGGGGTGACAGCAGTCGGATACACCCTCGGGACGGAGATGGGGCTCTAACATGGCACACAGTCGATGCAGAGTTGGCCTGTCCAGCCGAAACTTCCTGATAACCTCTGTATCGTCCATGTCCGCCAGCAATTGGTATGGGCGGTCAATGTTCGGTCTCCGCCTGGGTTAAATGGCAGAGGACACATGTCAAAGCAACACGGCACATAGCAATTTCGCATACACATCACTGACATGACTGAGCAAGCACATGAGCCACAGCCCAGCTGTCAAGCTGGGACGGCACGGCCACAATACACTTACACAGGTCTCCCAACAATGGCAATGGCAAGTGAGACATACCACTGCCATGTGCATGCACATGGGGATCTAGGCCCCAATGACTTGCGGGGCGTGCTGATGGGGACTGACTGCATATTCGTCAAGCGGCAACGCCACGGCAACATGAGTGTCTGCTGAGCATGGAACTGCTTCCGAGGCTGGATGAGTATGGCACACGACGACGACGATGTGGGCACGGGCTGAGCAGCCAATACAAGTGGGACCTGTGGCACGAGGGGATATGAGACAGTAGTAGGTGTCAGCACTGCACCCTATGTACAGCACTGTACGGATCACAGCTCCCGAAACATTGACTGGTGTCCACATTGACAGCCCCATGCCAAGACGGCTGTGTGCTTGCAGTCACACGTCACAGGTGAGAGGTTACATTGCACGTGCCAGGTGGCAGACGTACATAGTGGGAGCTGGCATGTGTGTGCATGTGTCTCCTGTTCAGGATCCACCAGATGGGCGCTGACTCTGTACTGACCATTGGACACAGCATGTTCCGTGGAAGGCTTGTGTGTGTGGGATGGTGGCACTGGATGTGCCTCCGTTGGGTGGGGGGCCATGCACAGGGCGGGTACGTCGATGATTGCGCATTGTTGGTCACGGTGGGTGCACCAACTAAGATGTGTTGCCCTGTGTTCAATTCCTATGTCCGCATGATGATGGACTGTGGATGTGGGCAGACTACACATTGGTCGATGTGCTGTCTATATGCATGTGCCTTCACACCAGGCACAGCTGCCCCTGCACATGTGACCCCTGCTGGACTCGCTGCTGGGTCTGTGGAGCTGATGCACCTTCTGCGCGTGGGGCGGACAGCTCTCCTCACTTCCTCATTGCGCATGTCATGTCTTTGCCGCAGGTGACATGGATCATGGAGGGCCCACATGTACGCGTGGGTAGGCTACACATGATTGTTCACTGGTCGCCACCCCCAGTCAGTGTTTCGAATGGGAAGGTTGTCGTGCTGGTGGTATGTTCGATGTGGCGGATGGGCGGGCCTAGGTGCGGGCTTACATTCCGGACATGGGGGGTAGTTGGATTGGCGACTAGTTGCAGTACACACGGGACACGTCTCTTCCTTTCCACATCTGGGTCATCCCTTGTACTAACTGACAGTGATACAGTCATCTTCGCCCAGCCCTCATGTCCTCCCCTCGCCCCCCAATATGCATGCTCACCTGCGAGGCTAGCGCTTGCACAGGCAGCCCCAAGCTCGCACCAGAGAGGGCAAGGAGTGTATGTGTGGGTCCAGTTGCACGAGTGGGCTGTCTCAGGGTATGATGTGTGGCGGGACGCCGTCCACCTGCGTGGTGCCCCAAATGGAGACCCGGCCTGCATGGACTATGCATCACAGTCTTCGCCTTCCGGATCCGCCACCTGCGACACCCAGTGGCTGTGGCTGCCCTTGCGGCCAGGCCGCGTCCGTCTGTGGCTGATGGCCCACACATTCACTCTTTGGCCTCTCTGGGGAGGGCTCGGGGGTGGTGGCGCACGCGCTTGCACTTAGTCGCAATGGCATGTGGCGTGGTTGGTATGATGGGCAATGGATGGGATGGTGCGAGCCACCTCCCGTGACGTCAGTGCTGCTCGTGCTGTGGTGCGTCCCCCCTACACTTCCATTTGACTTGTGCCATGCTAGACGTTGAGGTTCTATTGCCTGCGTGATATGACCAGGAGGAGCGCGAGGAGACCTCTCACACACCATGCTCCACTGCCATCCCGTGCCCTGTATCGCCTGTGCGGATTGACTATGTTGGGGTTACACCTGGTCGACTGGGGCTGTGTGTGCCTTGTCAAGGGGCATGGCGGGCGCACAACAGGATCCAGCTTGTCCACAGAGGGTGGGCTGAGGTGCGCCTGGTACCGCTTGTACGTGTGCCCGGCTGCTGTGCACACACGTGTTCACTCCCCCGACAGGTGTCCTCTCACAATGCCCAGGGAAGCGGTGGTGTACTGTTCATGACCCCTCCCAACACGGCGTGCTCCAACTTGGCATGTGCGCATCTACCCATCGCACCCACCCACCTGAGCACTGCGTCCATACGACTTCACACGACACATGTGTGTCTTCCACAGTGGTGCTACTCATTTGCGTTGACATCCAATACCAGTGGACTACATGGTCATGTCACGACTGCCGTGTACTTCACATACTCTCATCCTCTCTCATTCGTACTTGTGAAATGAGTCAGCGGAGACAGTTTTGGTTTCAGACATTATATTGAGTCTTCTGTCCTCTGTGATGCAGTATAGTGGACACTACTGGCAGCGGAATACATGTTGAGGATATACTGAGCATGATTACAAATGGGATAGGGTGTGGGGTTACATCTGCTTGGCCAAGGCTGTGCTAATGTACATTTACGTATAGCTGCGGAGCTGCGGACTTTGACACAGACGGTATACATGTAGCCTACCAGACCGCTCGGCATCATGGGCACAGTCCATCTCAGTTCCATGTGACAGGTTTGCTGCGGTTGTTCCTCATGCACGCGTGCATGTGAGATGACATCAGGGCATGTGCTTGCGTGCATGCAGCGGCGTGCCACTTGTTGTTGCACTGTGGTGGTTACTGGACATGTCACAGTCACTGGGGTCGTGTTGTTGTTGTATGCACTTGTCGTCCATGCAAAGGTCCTGGTATGGGATTCCCGGGCGGGGGTGGGAGGGGTGCAGCACCCACAGACTCCAGGCGACCTATTCATGTCCACTGAGCGGTGTGTGTGTCCATGTGCGCTGGATCCATGTCGTGTCCTGGTTGTTCGTGCAGTTCCGTCCATGTGGGTGCGATGCACAGAGCCCATGCCACTGCCTCCCACGATGCATGCGGTGTTCCTGGATGTGATGGGGAACAGTGTGCATGTCCCGGTCATATCCGATGTCATGGCGATGTCGTTGATGGTGTGGTTACAGTTGCCGGTCGTTTGGTATGGCTGTTGTGGTGGTGACTGGCCAGTCCGTGCGGAAGCTGAGCATGGGTGCGGGGTTGGACTTCATAGGTCACTCTGGGAACCTGCGTTGTGGTCCGACGTATTTACAGGTTGTCAGGTATGCGATGCCGTCCAGCAGGGCTTCCATGTCATTGGTGGTGTACATGTTTGCCAGCCAATGAAGCGGATGGTGGCTGTCAAGGTGTTGTTCGTAGGTTGTCCCTTGGAGGACCATGATGGGGCATGCTGGGTGACATTCGATGTAGCTGTTCTCGATGATCCGTCGTGTGGAGGCACAGTGGTTCCATTTCAGTGCGCGTGCGATGTTGGCCACATACGCCATGCCCCCATAGGCAGAGCAGGCCCTGTCGTGTGCGTCCAGAGGGAGGAGTAGTGGTAGCAGGTCCGCCTTCAGACATGCCGGGTTGGAGAGGCATATCTCGACGGGATGCTGGTAGGGACACCTCCGACAGTAGAAGACGGGCATGACGCAGCTGAACAATGTGATGCGGTAAGTCAGTCGGTAACTTACGTTCAGCAGGGACAGGAGATCGCATCCCAATGTATGTATCGTGTTGGTTTGGTACAGCTTGAGCTCTTCGGCGTAGTTGGGTAGGTGTGTTGCGGTTGCCATTTCGCAGCGGTTCGTAGAGGTGGCATGCTCCGGCTGTGTGTGCAGTCTGCAATGTGCACGCTCCGGGGTTGCTGTGAGCTCTGTGTAGTCGTGGGGAGACAGGACTTGTGTTCTGTTGGCTTGTTTGGAGGACACGGGCCCTCTTCCCACATGCTTCTCAGACAGTTCAAGGTCGGTGCTGTGTGACTCCTTCCAATTAACTTGCATGTGGCCGACATGGGGAGTGTTTTCTTCTTTCTTCCCCGTCCGTTGTGTGCTTCTGTGATATGCGCTATCTGCCCTGTGGTCGGTCTCCTCGGCATGCCTGTGTTGGTCTATTCTTGGACAATGGCTGTATTCACCGGCTTCTGTCGTAGGGCTGTGGTTTCGGTGTTGGAATGGAAGGTCATTCAGTGCTGTCTGCTCTCCCTTGTGTGGGCGGCAGGCTGCCTTTCCGCTCTGTGTTGGGCCTTGTGTGTGGATGTTATTCTTGGGCCACCTGTTGTCGGTCCACGGGCTCTTTGGTGTTCCGTTTCATGTGTCTTGTTCATATGTGCAGGGTGGTATGGGTTTTTCAGTGTGGTACTGGCGTTCCTCTTCCCGAAGGGGCCCTGCTTCTCCTAGTTGGTGTTGCCGCCGCTGTGTGCTACGCCATGTTTGTTACACTGGGGTGTGTCCTGCAGTTGCGTGTCTTCACTGACATGTGTGCGTCGTTTGTGTGGCGTTGGGTGTTGTCCGTGAATTGGGCGTTGGGGACATGTCTGTGGCCGGCCTGTCACGTGTCATGTGCGTTCGGGGTGGGGCTGATGTGTGTGCTGCTTGGTTGTGTCCCTGTGTCTGTGTGCGACGCATGCATGGCGCTGCGGTTGGCCTCTGCGTTGTGCGCATGTGTGGCGGCGTCATCGGCGCTTTGTGGCCGTGACGGGGTGGTTGGTTCCTAGTCCCAGGTGGTGTGTACACATGTGTTCCGCGATGTTAGGATTTGGCCTGTGTGTCATATGTGGATGCAATGGTGGATGTGTAGTGTACACGCGCTGGTGGGGGGTTGTCCGCTTTTCCGCCCTTGCACTGTGTGCGCTGTTTGCGTGCACTTGTTGTGTGTGTGCCTACCTGCGTCTCCGCGGTACGTTGCGTCCTTGGTGGTGCATCAGCAGAAGCATGGGAAGGGCCTGCAGTGCTGGATTCATGCCCGGGGTGCCGCTTCTTCGTTGTCCGTGCTCTGCGTCCGTGTTACCGCCTCTCTTTCACGTGCGGTGTCTCTTAGCCGTGGGAGCCGTTTGTTTGCGGCATCGTAATTTATGCGCCGGGCGGGACGTGTTTCGTCCGGACGGTGTGTGTCAGTTAGGCTGCGCCGCTACGTGTGCGGGCGCACTTTGATGGCGGACGGTGTTGCTGGCTTGCCGGCGGTGTTTGGCCTGCTTTTCGCATCGTAATTGTGCGGGCGTGTGGACTGCTGCGTGCCGGCGGTAACTGGTGGTTTTTGCATCCGCCAGCACGGCGGTTGTGCTTCCGCCCGACATCGTAATGGGCCCCATAGTTGTTTATAATATCGTTTTTTAATTATTGGTAAGTATTTTGGTATATATATTTTAAATGTATTTTTAGTAGTTATTAAATTTAATTTAAGTAATTTTTGTTTTTTTTTAGCACTGTAGTGGGTTGTGGGCATTTAGAGGCACAGGGTGGGAAGTAGTGTAATTATAATAAATTAATGTAATATTATTTTTTAATAAATAATCATGTTAATAGAGTAATTATTTTTTTAATTTACATTTTATGTGCAGGTTGTGGGGTTTATAGGGAACAGGGTGGGAAGTAATTTAATTTTAAATATTTATTAATTAATTGTTAATTAATATTCATTATTTAATTGATAATTAATTATGTTAATAGTGTTAAATGTTTTGTTTTAAATATCAATTTTATGTGCGGGTTGAGGGTTTATAGGGGTACAGGGTGGGAAGTAATAATTTGAATTAATTAATAATTTGTTGTTATTGAATATTAGTTATTTCATTTCTAATTATTATGATAATTTTGCAATTGTTTTTTTTTTAGGTGTGGCTTGTGGGGTTTATAGGGGAACAGGGTGGGAAGTAAATTAACTAATATTAATACTTTTATTTACTAATGATTATTTAATTTACAATTAATTATGATAATTGTGTAAATACATTTTTTAACTACGATTTTTGGTGTGGGTTTGCGTTTTGTTGCTGTATACGGTAGGAAGTAAATTAAATTTTAATCAGGCTAGAATTGATTTTTTCATTGATAATTATTAAAATTAAAATGTATTATGTTAATTGTGTAATTCAGTTTGTATTACATTTTAGGAGTGTGTTGTATATTTTGTTGTAGTACATTGTGGAAAGATAATTAAATGTTATTAAATAATAATTAATTTTTATTTATTGATAATTAGTTTGTTGATAAATATTTATGTTAATAGTGTAAATAATTAGCTTTTTAAAGTTAGGTTTTGTAGGGGATGTGGTGGGCGGTAACTAAAATAATTATTTAATACATTATTATTTTTTATATGAAAATTATTTTTGGATTTAAATTTTATTAATATTTGTAATTATTTTTGATATGTATTTCACATCATGATATGTATTTATTTTAAATACCTTTTATGTGAAATATATATTTGTGTTTTTTTATATTTATAATTTTTTATTTTGTTTTTGTAAATATTCATTGTTTTGCAGAGAATTTGTTTGTTTCTAATCTACTAGGAATATTTTTGAAATGTCTTCCGCAATCCAACACTTTCCCTATTTTTGCACTCATTGGAGTGGGAATAGTAAATTTTGCCCCTCCGCAATCCAACACTTTCCCTACTGTTGCAATCAGTGGAGTGGGAATAGTAAATTTTACCCCTGAGCGATCCAACACTTTCCTTACTGTTGAACGTATTGGAGTGCTAATAGTACATTTTACCCCTCCACAATCCAACATTTACCCTACTGTTGCACTGACTGGAGTGGGAATATTAAATTTTACCCCTGCGCAATTCAACACTTTCCCTACTTTTGCACTCAGTGGAGTGGGAATAGTACATTTTATCCTTTTGCAATCCAACACTTTTGCTACTGTTACACCCAGTAGAGTGGCAATAGTAAATTTTACCCCCCTCACAATCTAAATCTTTCCCTACTGTTTCACTGACAGGAGTGGGAATATTAAATTTTACCCCTCCGCAATACAATTCTTTTCCTACTTTTGCACTCATTGGAGTGGGAATAGTAAATTATATCCGGCCGCAATCCAACACTTCCACTACTGTTGCACCTATTGGAGTGGGAATAGAAAATGTCATATCTGTAATCTAAATGTTTTCCTAGTGTTGTATTAATTGTAGTGGGAATAGTAAATTTTAGTACTCAGCAATACAATATTTTATCTAATTTTGCATTATAGTGAGAGTAGTACATTTTACCTTTGTGTGATGTAACCATTTTATTACTGTTGTGTTGTGTGAGGTTGTAGAGGGAATTTTATATGTATTAATATTAATTTTAATATTTTATTTAATATTGTTTTAATTGATATCATTATGTTTTTGATTATTTAAAATAATAATATTTATAATTATTAATGTTTTATGTTTTTCATTTGTAAAATATTTTTATTAAATTGTAAAAAAAAAATTATGTTGTTTACTTTTTAATTTTAATTGAAGTGGTTTGCTTATTAAATATTTTGGGCCTAATTAGGATGTCCAGACGGCCTAATTGGTTGCAACCGAACACTGTTCGGTCGCATTCCTACATTTACGGCTGTAATACATGCTCCCATAGGGAAATGGGACGTGCTGTTCATCCCTGCACCCCATGGCAGGCACCTTGAGGTGCCCCCTCAGCCCCTAACCAGAGGAAGCACACACAAGGGACAAGGGAGCCCTGCTGGGGGCCCCCAAACAGGCTTTCCGACATGGTTTCCATGTCGGACAGGCTGGCATGGAAACCATGCCGGAAACCGTGCATCGTAATACCCAGGGCGGAACGGCCTGCTCTTTGGGATAAAGATATGTATTTGCTACAATATACATTGAGGGCCTCATTACAATGTCGGAATTGGTTTGGACTGACTCACGTTCGGCGAGTCCGACCGACCGATTACGATGGTTCCAAACACCGTTCGGAAAGTCATACATTGACTTCAATGGGAGCCTGTGTCCCGACTGACAACACAGGCTCCCATTGAAAAAAGGGGTGGTTGGGGAAAACCTTGCACCCTGTCTAAGGCACCCCATGGTGCTTGCTACAATGCGCATGGTTTTAAAGGGGGGTCCCTTGGGTACCCCACAGGCCGCAACGGGAGGCTTCAGGGTGATGGGGGGGCCTGCTACGGGCCCCCAAAGTCAGTTTCCGACAGCCGTTCCGTGTTGGACAAACCGATTTGGAAAGGCTGTCCGAATCCGACATCGTAATACGTCGGTCGGAAACGCAGACCATAGAGCTGTACGATTCGGCTTCGACCAACTCGGGGTCTCCGAATGCCAGTCAGAACCGATTTGGACTGACCGAACGGTTACCTTTCCATTGTAATCGGTCAGCCGGAAATGTTTCCGAGTCAGTCGGAAACATAGGTTCTGACATGGTTTAGGAGAATCTGACTGCCGTTCGGAGCCTTTCCGACCGACATCGTAATGAGCCCCTCAATATATTTAATTTTTATTATATTAATGTTAGTATTTAATATATATTTTTTAAATATTTTAATATATACATATTTAAAAATCGATATTTAATATAACGATATCATTGAAAACAATATTTTTTTCTGATATTTTTGTACTTACCTTTTTAAGTATATGTTGTCGATATTTTTGTAGGCGATATTTATGTGTCAATAATTTTGTAGGCCCATATTTTTGACCGACTTAATGCACTTAAGTGTGCACAGGGCAGCGCCAAGTAGCTGGGATGAAACAAGCATTTGCAATGCAATAGGTCTCTCAGTTACGCGAGTTGAAGCTATTGGCATTGTAAATTGCTGTATTCCAAGGCCCTGTGGTGCATTCACCTCAGATTGCTCTTGCCCTGGAGGGAATCACTCACCATTCAAATGGGATCTGAGGGGAATAAAACAGGGACACAGTCTTCGAGTTTGCCAATTTTGGCCACAGGCATTGTGTGGTGCCAGGAGGATCTACAGTTTGGAATCAATGCACAAGTCTGCTGAACAGGAATTGGGCGGCGATAAAGGTAGCATGGCATCACGCTCCATCCAGAGATACAGAAGATCTGCAAGGCCATGAATTCAAAAATGAGCGTACATGAATTGCACAGACTTGTAATAGGCTTCAAGGTCCAGCGCGTTTAATCCTCTCATGGCATACAGTAGTGTAGGTGTGTCCCAGCACACTCTTGGCTGCTTTCCTGCCCAAGCCAAGCACACAATCAGGGCATGCAATGTCCGAAAGAACGAGTTGGGTAGGAGCATGGGTATATTCACAAATAAAAATAAGAATCCAGGTAGGAAACCATCTTCATGATGGCGATGCGGCTGCAAAGAGTGAGGGGCAGACTGACCCATCGATCTATATCTTCTGTTAAACATTGCACTACCTTTACATAATTCTCTAGCATTACTACATTTGGGTCCGGATGTACCTTGATGCCCAGATACCGCACTGGGACTGTCGTCCATTGTAAAGTGTACTCCAATTGCACCTGTGACGTGGCCTCCGTGAGAGGGAATATAAGCGATTTGTCCCAGTTGATTCATATCCCAGCCCAGGGTTACCTCCGAAGAGGACTACCTCTCTAACAAACGGTGAGAGATTACAGTCTGGGTGGCAGACATATAGAAGTGTATCATCTGCATAAGTGGACACTATCAGATTATAGTGTTGGAAACTCCTGCCCTATTGGGCGTCCAGAGGCTCCATGATGAGAGAGTACAGCAGGGGATATAAAGGACAACCCTAAAGCACCTCTCGTAATGGGTATGGTGTCTGATACTAAACCATCCATGTGACGTTGTGCCATCGACTAAGCATAGAGAACCTGGAATAGCTTCAGTAAGACCCCCCCCTACCCACACACAGCACAGGCCCAAAAGCATGAACCCCCACTTGACCGAGTCGAATGCTTTCTCCGCATCCAGAAAGATGGCAGCAATGCGCATCCCAGGGTCAATGCGAGAGATCGCACTAAAAAGGGTGCACAAATTATATATTAAGGACCGGCCACGTATGAAGTACGACCATTTTTTCCTGGGAGTAACGGGCCAGACGATTGGCAAGCACTTTCGTGAATATTTTTGTGTGAGTATTTAATAGTGACAATGGCTGATTGGATCAGCATAGGCCAACCAACTTACCCAGTTTAAGCAGTGTGACCAGTAGTGCTTCACGCATTGTTGGAGGCATCTGACCATTTCTTCGAATAGGCTGACCAAATAGGGCGCAATCTTGTCATGGTAGGCCATGTAGAAAGCAACTGTCAGCCCATCCGTGCTAGGTACCTTCCTGTTCTGCAAGTCCTTTAGAGCAGCCACAATTTCAAAAGGACGTAGAAGGGCCATGAGATGTTCCCTGTGCGTGTCTGTCAGCCACTTCATGGTAATGTGGGACAAGTAGTCCTCTGCGGCTTGCTCATTATGGATGATCCGTGAAGTATCTAGATCTAAATAGTACGGGCGGAAACGGTCCACCACCTGATCCACCGCGTGGAGAGTCATGCCGTTCTCATCTTTGACTGATGCTGTGCTGTTTTCCTGGTTAGGTCAAAGGAGGGCAGCCAGTGTCGCGCCTGGATGCTCACCCTCGCTATATACGCTCGCTGTGGCATATTTGTCCAGGTGTTTAACCTCACTCTGGGCTGGGTCATTATACTCAACCAGTTTGGTCCTAATGTCACTCAGTAGACCCTGCTCTGCTGTGGCTCTATGAGAATGCTCCAGTTCCTACAGTTCTGTCTCTAGTCGTGCCAAGCAACCACGGATCGAGGAAAGCATGCCCCCATGCTTTAAAATGATAATCCCTCAGATGTAGGCCTTAAGGCCTCCCATAAATTGGTAAACTTCTCCACAGAGCCCAGGTTGGTGCAGATTTATTCAGGTATCGCCTAGGAGAGCTCCTTGTGAAATGCAGCATCTAGCAGAGAGTACTGTGGGAACTGCTAGGCAAATGCTGGTGGTCGACGCTCATCCATTTCTAGTATCACCAAGACCGAGGAATGGTCAGAGTACGTGCTCGGTAAGTGTTCACAAGGTCGGATCCGAATGACCAAACTGTGTGACAGTTGTCAATAATCCATGTGTGTGTGAATGTCATGAACAGTGGAATAGTGTATCTAACCTTTGTCTGTAGGGGCATGGTAGCACCACGTTTCCACCAGGCTGCATTGTTCCACACTGGCTGTGATAGCATGCGCTGCAGCAGAGGGCCGCCGATGCGGGCCCGGGAGGCAGTCTAGGTCTGGCGACAGCACATAATGAAATTCCGTGCCCCAAATCTGGGGCAGTTCGCTTCACCATGCTAGACTAGTGTGTAGGTCATAGTAGAACTGCGGGTCATCGTAGCTGGGTTCATATACCCCCCAGAAGCAGTGCAGCAAAGTGATTTTTATGACAGCACGCCACTACAAATTGGCTCCACGGGTCGACATAAATTTCCTGCACTTGATTTCCTGAACCATGTCAGACCCATATAAAACCTCCACGCGCATGTGCAGTGAAGCTCTCGGTGTAGCAAGAGCCCCTCTTGCATTTTCGTGTGAGCAGCCTGCTTCCTGGCGCTAGGTGTGTCTCCTGGAGTATGGCTATGTCAACATGATGACGCTGGAGATTTAAGTTAAGACTCTTTTGCACATTTTTCTGCTATTGATTAACCCCCTGATGTTCCATGTGAGGAAATTTAGCAACAGTGGATGCTCTACAGCATCACCGGTGTACATCGCATCATCAACCATCCCCGCACAGCTCTCCATAAGAAAAACAATTACACTTCAAGTCGCTCCACGCAAACATCTGCACACCAGTGCTGCATGAACAGACAAACAAAACCAGTAGCGGCCCGTGGTGGGAGTGCTGCCGGGCGGTGACGCGGGGCGGGGGAGGGGCAGGGTGGGGGGTAGTAAACTATGGAATACGGCCGCACAGAAGTAAGTAAACAAACAAATAAATAAAACGAATTTCGTTGCGCGCGCTGCATCGCATTTGGCAATGCAGCACACGCAACGAAATTCATTTTATTTGTTTGTTTACTTACCTCTGTGCGGCCGAATTCTGTAGTTTACTACCCCCACCCTGCCCCTCCCCGCCCGCGTCACCGCCCGGCAGCACTCCCACCACGGGCCGCTACTGAACAAAACCCATTCCCACCCCCACCCATGCTGCACCCCACAACAGCCGGCGCAGCAGCCTAATTCCCACCCGAAGCCCTCCCTGATTCTGTGTAAGGAAACCTCAAAACAAACAATGTTGTGCACACATGGGGACTGAAGCTGCCCGCTAAGCATCCCCGATACAGGAAGTAACGAAGGGCCGCTTTAGAAAATGGATATTCACCTTTGACTAATACGCAGAACACAAACTGCTACGATCTTCTCACAGCCAGACACCAACTGCAGGACTCAGTCAGCCCATTCAGACCACTTCAGCCAGTACCCCCAGCGTGTCACCTGAGCATGAATAGGGCCTCCGTGCACAGTTTATAGGGACTAACCAATTATTAGGTTACGGGTTTCACACATGCACTGCCATGTTCAGATACTTGTTACAATACAAAGTGCCCATTCGTCAGTTTAGAGTGAACAATAACATCAAGGCCCATACTGAACGCCACAAAAAAAAGGATTAAGTATATATTATCTCAGGCAGCATGAAGGGTAATAAGTAATCACTCTAGCTCCTCGAGACTTTGTTAGGCCACCAGCTAGTCTCCCTTTGATCTTGGAGAACAACGCCAAGTCCACATCATCTCACTTTACTTGATGAATTGATGCAGGAGCTTTGGATCACTAAAAATCTTTGTCTTCCCATTGACAGTCACTAATAAGCAGGCAGGGTAGAGCATGGCATAGTCCTGCTTCAGTTCTTGAAGCTTATGTTTAGCAGGTAGAAACTGTTGGTAAGCCTCCTGGACGTGGGCTGGGGTGTGAAGTCAGGAAATAGCAAAAGTTCTGTGCCCTCATAGAGCAGTGTTTGTAGTTCTCAGGACCTGCAGAGTGCTGCATCACGGTCTCAATAATTGAGCAATCTAGCAATGATCGGTCGGGCCTGGGTGCCAGAGAGCGGTGGGTATGTTCCACAACAGAAATGTCTGAAAAAGTCTCTTGACCAAGCAACTCAATCAGCAGGCGTTCCACACAAATTGCAATTTTGCCTGAGTCTTATCTACCTTGCTCAAGCTGGCCAGTAGTCCCACGGTCACCATAGGGGCCGAGCGGCTCTTCAACAGGCAGCTCGGGGGGGCGAAAGAGGAGGGCAGCAGTCATCCCCACAGATCCGGAGAGGTCACTGTTGCTAGTGGAGGGAGAGCCCCACAACAGTAGGGTTGAGGACCCCGAATCAGCTGCGGCATGTAGAGGGCTCGGTCCATGGGAGTCTTTTTTTTTTATTTAATTTTTATTTATTAATAAGCCAATAAATAGCACAGTTATACAAAGCTTAGGATTGGAGCAACAAAAAAGATAAAATAGAACAAAACAAAAAAAGAAACCATCAAGATTACATTCTAGCATCAATACTTAAAAAATCATGTTTTATACAATTCATGCAATCTTACTAAACATAATAAAATAAATAAGGGCTCAAAGATAAAAATATCATTCCTCAACGTAGATCTTATTGCTTTACCCTATATGGTCTAACATTGCACCCCAGAACTTAATACCTAATCTACGTTTATGGGACCCTTTAAGGGAATGCACGCTGCACTCCAGGTTACATATGTGCATAAAATCTTCCTCACCACAATTCAAACGGCGAGGGTTCTTTCTGCTACCAGAATGAAGCTATGCATAACCGAGCTACCGCTACAGCCATAAAAATCGAATACCTACCTTGGTGCATCTCTCGGCTAGTCATAGCCAGCACTCCTAAAAGCATGACTGTGGGTATGACGGAAATACCTACCCCAATTATTCCAGTCAAGAAAACCTCCATCCCCCTAATTAGCTGTCTCAGGTTAGGACACATAAAAAAACATATTAAGGCTATCAGCTTGATGATTTACCGTCGTTTGTCCCGCCCCATTGGGAGATTATTAGATCCGTAAACAGAGCATATTACAAATTTAATAACGCCGGCATCACATTCCACGGTCACCCAGCGGCCATACTTGTCAACAAGTACTCTGCAAGTTGTACGTATATTTTGCTTTGCAATGATAACCACCCCTCGGGTTGTAGTGCCCTGCTGTGTGCAGGCTAGTAAAATATAGCCCAATTCTGATATAGATCTATGCTTCCCCCCAAGGAATGTGGGTTTCTTTAAGACACAGCACATCAGGTGGCATTACTCTTATCTCCTGAGCAATTCTTTGTCATTTAGTCCTATTATTTAGACCACAGACATTAAAAGAACATATACGAAGCCTAGCAGACATCAGCCCATATCCAATTTAACAGAATGTAAACCCTCCGACAATGTGTTTGACATAACTGCTGTAAGAGCCCAATCCACAGTATCTTGCTCCAACCCTACCACCACGTGGCTTTTTATCTTTTCACCCCCGTGAATGCCCCTCTTCCCACCCATTACTACCGCCTCACCACCCTTAGAGAGCCCTCCTTGACCCACCATAATGCACCATCCTCAATGTAGACCCCCCTTCCAATCCAACCATCGAGGCAAAGGGACCCTAAGGTCCGATGTGATGGAGAGCCTCCCAACCACCCCCGATCAACACCCCCACCTGATCTGTCCAACCGTACCAGACTAAGCACAGGAAAAGAAAAAGACTACACGAGAGAGAGAGAGAAAAAAGTCAGGGGCAGAGAAAAGGGAACAAACTAAGTCAGAAACCCATAAGAATACTATGATCCCCCCTCTACACCACAATCTCGGTTGTTAGACTTTAATTGCCTGTAAAAACGTATTGGCCTTCGCCTCAGAAGTGCAAAACTGGATTTGATCTTTATACATAATTTTGAGTTTTACAGGGTTAAGTAGAAAGGCCTGAGTCCCTTTATTCAGAAATGATGGAATCAATTGCCGGAGTTGCCAGCGTTTTTTAACTGTTGTAAGACAGTAGTCTGTCCGGACGAAAAAATCATTCCCTTTCCCCACCTGTCTGGATGTGCCAAATCATACAGAGCCTGCCGTGCTAAAAAATTATTCAACTAAATCAGAATTGCCCTTGGCTTAGAAATTGGCTGTCCTGGATGAACATTTTGTTTGAATGGGAATCGATGAGTTCTCTGAACCTTCAAGTCCCAAATCCATTGTGTAAGCTCGGGGAATGCTTCTGTGAAGAGTTTGACTATAAATTTCTGGGGATTGGAGCCTTCAACATACACTCAGATAGTCCGAGGACTCTAAGGTTGTTACATCAAAGACGATTCTCCAAGTCCTCAAGTTTTCATAGCGTGTCGTCCTTCTGAGACTTTAATGTATCGGTAATAGCTTTCTGCGCTACAATCCTGTCCTCCAATGTGGAAATTTGGTTCTCAGCTTCACTGACCCTCTCCGCTAATTCTGAGCATGACTTGGTGACTCGACAAATAGAGTTCTGCAGCTTGCGGCAAGCCCCATGAGTTCTTTGGCTCTCTGTGCAGGTCTCTTCCCTATGTGCCATAGTACTTTGATAGATGACAGAGAGCGAGATTTCCTCGGGGATCTCTGGTGTTGTGAGAGCAGCTTGCCTCAATGCGTCAGCCCCATCAGCCCCCAAATCAGGAGAAAATGAGAAGTCCCATGACAGTATGGCAGCAGATTCTTTTTGCTCCCCTGGGTTAGATAATTCCTTCTTTCTGCATACAGTACCAGTAACAGATTCAGTATTTATAATGCCAATATCATCTTCCTCCAAATGTAAACTACCAGACTCGCTCCATCTACTACTTGGTGACTCTCCCCCTGAGTGCTGCTTAGACACATACGAAGTTTCATCTCCAGAAGAATTTGATGGATCTGAAAGGGAGAAGAATTTTTCTCCAGAGTCAATCTCCATCGGTCAGCAGAACTGACACCTTGCTCTGCCCAGCTCTGACCTTTGAAGCTGCCCAGTTTAAGCATATTAGATTCCTTCATAGTGTAGCGGTACATAGCAAAAAAGAACATACGGCTGACTGAGGTACTGCACCTCTAATCCAAATATTACAATAGTGTCCAAAATCCCGTGCATACACTTCCGGAGCCCGCCGTACTTGGTCTCCACTGATTTCCCAGAAGATAAAATTTGTTGCAAAAGGGAAGGTGCACCGGTCAAGAGAGTCCACAATGTTACCAACTTTTCCAAAGTGTATACTTTTTTGATACAAAAAACATTGTGGACTCTCTTGACCGGTGCACCTCCCCTTCTGCAACAAATAGTGTAGCGGTACGTCGCACTCAATGGACCTCATACCCCAGGCCCTCTGCAGTTACATGAAGTAGCCCCACCAGGGCTTGATGTTGGGTGCAATGGCAGGCAACAAGCAGTGCAGGCAAGTACCTAGGTGAAGCAGCCCATAAGCTGGTGTAAATCGGGCTGGGGGCCAGTGGCCTCCACAGCCACAATGCCCTGAATCCCCTAGGCGCCCAGTCCGAACCTCTGCACTGTATTTGTCTAGTAGGGGGAACACTGGCCACTGTAGGTCACAGCGAGATACTACGAGGCAAGCAAAGCCACCTGGCTCCCTCTGTAGTCTTACCATTCACACAGAAGGGGGCCCCTGAAACTATAACAGGCTGAGAAAACAGGGGAGACTCAGAAATACAATCAAAACAAAATTTCTCTGCCAGTGTAAATAATCCAAAGTGCTAATCGTCACTAATATATTTACCGCAAACATGAAACACTGGCCTTCCAAAATATAATACACAAGTACATTAGGTACAAAAAGAATCAAATTTATTTAATAAATATAACATTGCAATTATATGAAAACAAGATATGTAATACATCATAAATCAACCAAGCGCATCCTACACCACACACACAGTCGTTCAAACAGACATATGCATACCCACACATACTCATACGTCCTACAAAATAAGGGTTCAAAGCTTTCGGTGTATCAATATGTACATGGAGACAAAAACCACCCCTTTTTTTCCACATGTGACAATTGATGACTTTGTCAAGACCACAAAGATGGAACAAGTCAGCCAATTCCAGAGTTAATCAATAAATGAAGGACAGTTGATGATACAATTCATGATTGAAATTCAGTTTCTTATTAACATATTTGTGGATTTTGGGGGAGAAGAAACAGGTTAACATAGAAGCTCCAGCGCCGACGCGCGTTTTGGTGGGTGACCCCAATATGGGTCTCACCTTCTTCAGGGCGCAGTGGAAAGTTACAAGCAAGGGAGGAAGCGCCTGAAAAAACAAAAAAATGAAAACACTCTATATAGTACAATACTAAAAATGCTGTATGCCATAAATAAGCACAACTGATAGCCAGCACAACGTAAAGAAAGAAGGCACATGTTCATGGCAGCTAGATATGCTTACAGGAATAGGATAATAGAAAACGGGCACACTGAAAGAAACAAGAGTTGTAAGAGCCGATGTATCCGCTAGGTAATAAAGATAGTCACAAAAACACCTGTGTCACAAACATCCGTGCCAGAGAGAAAGACAAGTGATGGTAGTGAGCATGATGGAGCAAGGACTCACAAATGAGACTTGCTCGAATGCAATCTCCTCACAGTATTAATTTATTAAATTTGTATTGTCTCTACTAATCCTTGCATACACTACACGAATAGTAAGGATGCTTGCCTATGTGTTTTATTAATGAATAACGCTTGTCCGTAATCCAAAATGGCCGCTTTTGCACGGGAAACTTACCGCGCATGTCCCAACCACATCACGTGTTGTGACGTCTCTTCTTGCTTGGTGGGAAATTTCTGCTTCTGCGCAGTGTGCATTAAAATGGCTGCTTGATGTTTTCACATGCTTCAGCTTGCTCTCATGTCATTATTAAATTGTCATTTCTCTAACGCTACTAATGTGGGATAGTGTTAGATTTGGGGGTCTCTAGTTGGCAGAGGTAGGTACCTTTGTCCAAATAGGGACCCTTGAGTCTAGTCAGGGAAAGTAGGTACACTCCTGAAATAACCCCTGCTCACCCTCTTGGTAGCTTGGCACGAGCAGACAGGCTTAGTTCAGAGGCAGTGTGTAAAGCATTTGTGAACACATACAGTAATCAAGTGACAACACTACAAATGGACACCACACAGGTTATATATTTATAAAAATAGGTTATATTTTATATATATTTATCACAAGACCATAAACGACAAAAATAATCCACAATACTGTCAAGAATACTTGGTTCTGATCAAAAAGGCTTAATTCAAGGTTCTGTGTGAGTCGGTAGCCTCCTCCGGCTACGGCGGTGTCGAGAACAAACAGAGATCCAGCTGACCGCGTCGAGACGGGCCAACACAGCGTAGACAGACTCAGTCACAGTACCTTTTACTTGAAGCGGCAGGCACGGGCGTGCGAGCCGGATGGCTGTTCGTCGCGGTCGCGATGCAAAAATGGAAGCGTTGCAGGACGCGTTGTCCCTCGATGCGGTGCAGGCAGCGGCTCGTTGATCGTCGAGACGGAGTCGGTGAGACCAGGGCCGTGCGTTGCAGGGCGAGACGGTGCTTCGATGCGGTGCTGGCAGGTTGCGGTGCGGCGACGGAGCCGGATTCAGGAGCTGGCGCCGATCAGTCCGGACAGCGGTGCGAGTCGGGCGGTGCGTCGCAAAGCGTGCGAGCGGTGCCCAACTCCGGTGCGGTCACAGGACTCGAACTCAGCAGCAGTGACCGTGTCGGTCGGACCAGTTCGATTCGGCGTAGCGAAGCGTTGCAGGACGCGTTGTCCCTCGATGCGGTGCAGGCAGCGGCTCGTTGACGGAGTCGGTGAGACCAGGGCCGTGCGTTGCAGGGTGAGACGGCGCTTCGATGCGGTGCTTACAGGACACCGAGTCGGTCGTGAGAGTCGGTCACAGCTCCTTACCTCTGCAGCCACTGAAACAGAGTTTCCAGCAGCAATTCACAAAGGGGGTGAAGTCCAATGGTCCTGGGACTTCGGTCAGGGGCAAGCTCTCTTCCAAGCCCTTGGAGATCCTTCACAAGTTGATGAAAGTCACAGCAAAGCAAAAGTTCCTTTCTCCTTTCTTTGGCAGTCAGGCAAACCACTGCAGGCCAATCCCCCAAGCAGCACTTCAGGCTTAGGGATAGTCTCTCCTCAGTTTCTTCTTGGTTCCGCTCCTCAGCAAAGGTTTCTTCTTGTTCCCAAAAGTGATCTAATTTTCCTGGGGTCTGGGTGCCCTTCTTATACCCTGATTCTCTTTGTTCTCTGGAGGCAGAGAGGCCTCTGCCTAGTCCAAAACCAGTTCTGGTCAGTCCTGGAGCACTTTGTTTTTCTGACTCCTTCTTTCCTTTCAGAATGTGGGGCAGAGTGCTCAGCCGCCCGGCAGGAGGTGGAGCCAGCATTGTGGAAGGTGCAGGCACAGCCCTATTCAGACCCAGGTGCAGCTCCTCCCTCCACTCTGGATGCAGATCTTTCTATTCAGCCCTGCGCTGACTCACCCTGTCTCCTGTAGCCACCCCCAGCCCCTGTCACTCAATCTCCAGACAAGGAATACACAACCTAGCAGAGGCAGGCTTGGATAGTTAGGCAAGAAAATACCCACTTTCTAAAGTGGTATTTTCAAACACAGAATGTTAAAACCAACTTCACTAAAAGATGTATTTTATCACCCTGAGTTCAGGCATACTAAATTCGTTTTTCTACCATGTTCCCGGGGATAGTTCTGACTATAAGGTGTAATAGTCAGTCTGCCCATTCTGGCCTATGGGGAGCAGGTAGCCTTGCAATAGTGAAAACGAAAATGGCTGTAATTCACTATTAGGACATGCCACACACACCAGGGCATGTCCTACCTTATACTTACAATGCACCCTGCCCTAGGGCCTACTTTAGGGGTGACCAACATGCAGTAAAGGGAAGGTTTAGGGACTGGTAAGTGGGTGTACTCACCAAGTCGACATGGCAGCCCTAGGCTGCACACAGGCTCTGCGATGGCAGGCCTGGAGACACATTTTATAAGCCGCTTCTGTGGGTGGCACAACCAGTGCTGCAAGCCCACCAGCGGCATTGGATTTACAAGCCCTGGGCACACTGAGTGCACTGTACTAGGGACTGACAAGTAAACCAATCATCCAATCATGGAGTCACTAATACATATATCAATTAACGATAGGGAGCACTTGCACTTTGGCACTGATTAGCAGCGGCAAAGTGCCCATGAGCATCTAGTCCAGCAAAAACATATCGGCAACAGTGGAGGCATTACGTAAAAATGGAAGGGAGACCCACGCCAAGGATGCCGGGTCTAACACGTGTCCCCTCCAGCTGAAATGTGGGGAGAACTATCCTACCCCTAGGGAGTTCTCATCGCTAAGGCGGAAAAATCTGGACAGACCATCAGCATTGGCGTGTTCTGTACCAGGGCGGTGTTCCACCGTAAAGTCCATCCCCTGTAGGGAAATGGACCACCTCAACAGCTTTGGATTCTCACCCCTCATCTGAATCAACCATCTGAGGGGCCTGTGGTCTGTCTGAACCCGGAAGTGAGTCCCAAACAGGTATGGTCTCAGCTTCTTCAGTGCCCAGACCACAGCAAATGCCTCACGCTCGATAGCACTCCATCTCTGTTCCCGGGAAGTAACCTCCTACTGATGAAGGCTACAGGTTGGTCTAGGCCCTCCTCATTGATCTGTGATAGAACAGCCCCTACACCATGCTCTGAAGCGTCGGTCTGAACAATGAACTCATTGGAGAAGTTGGGTGCCTGGAGCACAGGCGCCGTGCACATGGCAGTCTTCAAGGTGTCAAAAGCTTTCTGACAGGCGTCAGTCCAAATCACTTTCCTGGGCTGCTTCTTGGAAGTCAGCTCTGTCAAGGGGGCAACAATGCTGCCATACCCCTTGACGAATCCTCCGGTAATACCCGGTGAGTCCTAGGAAGGCTCTCACCTCTGTCTGGGTCTTGGGGGCTCCCAAGCCAGAATGGTATCAATTTTCGGTTGGAGGGGCGCCACCTGGCCGCTCCCAACCTGGTGTCCCAAGTACACCACAGAACCCTGCCCGATCTGGCACTTACTTGCCTTGATTGTGAGGCCTGCCCTCCGCAGCGCCATCAACACTTCCCAGAGGTGACGCAGATGTTCTTCCCAACGGGAACTGAACACTGCGATGTCATCCAGGTAGGCGGCACTGAAATCCTCCAGTCCAACCAACACCTGGTTGACCAACCTCTGAAAGGTGGCAGGGGCATTCTTCATCCCAAAGGGCATCACCCGGAACTGGTAGTGCCCATCTGGTGTGGAGAATGCTGACCTCTCTTTGCCCCATCAGTCAAGGCGATCTGCCAGTACCCAGACGTTAAGTCAAACGTGCTGAGGCACCGCGCAGCCCCTAACCGATCTATGAGCTCATCAGCTCTGGGGATGGGGTGGGCGTCAGTCCTGGTGACGGAATTGAGTCCCCTGTAGTCCACACAGAACCGGAGTTCTGGTGTGGCACCAGGCGCGGCAGCCTTTGGAACCAAGACCACTGGGCTGGCCCAAGGGCTGTTAGAGGACTCAATTACTCCCTAGCGCAAACATCTTGGAGACCTCCTCCTTGATGCAGGCTCTGACCCTGTCAGTCACCCTGTAAGCCTTGTGCTTCACAGGAAGACTGTCCCCAGTGTCCACATCATGGACGCACCAATGAGTGACACTGGGAACCAGGGAGAACAGGTCAGGGAACTGTCCCAACATTTGGCGACAGTCACCCTGCTGCTCAGGTGTCAGGGAGGTAGAGAGGTTTACTCCCTCCACTGATCCATCTTGCTCTCGGGCTGACAGGAGGTCAGGAAGAGGCTCGGTCTCCTCCTCCATTCCATCATCTGTAGCTAAGAGCATGCCCACTTGGGACCTCTCCAAGTGGGGCTTCCGGCGGTTCACATGCAGGACCCGCAAGGGGTTCCTGGGAGACTGCAAGTCCACCAAATAGGTAACTGGACTCTTGCGCTCCACCACCGTAAAAGGGCCGGTCCACCTGTCCTGGAGCGCACAAGGCTCCACAGGGGCCATGACCCACACTTTCTGACCAGGCTGAAGCTCTACCAGAGTGGCATTCTGGTCGTACTCACCGCTTCATCTCCTCCTGGCTGGCTTCCAGATTTGCCTCAGCAAGTTCTCTGAAACGCCTAGTCTGGTTCCCGGAAGGCCAGCATGTAACTGTATACATCCTGGGGAGGTTTCCTGGGAGATTGCTCCCAGCCTTCCTTGACCAAACTCAGAGGTCCTCTCACCGGGTGTCCATAGAGGAGCTCAAAGGGACTGAACCCTAGAGACTTCTGTGGCACCTCCCGGTATGCAAACAACAGGCATGGTAAGAGGACGTCCCATTTACGCCTCATGGGTTCTTCCAGACCCATAATCATGCCCTTGAGGGTCCGGTTGAATCTCTCAACCAGCCCATTTCCTTGAGGGTGGTAAGGAGTGGTGAACTTGTAAGTTACACCGCACTCCTGCCACAGGGACTTCATGTACTTGGACACGAAGTTGGTACCTCTGTCAGACACCACCTCTTGAGGGAATCCCACACATGAGAAAATTCCCATCAGTGCCCGTCCCACCACGGGGCCGTCACTGTCCTCAGAGGGATGGCTTCAGGGTACCGGGTGGCATGGTCCACCAAGACCAGGATAAACCTGTTGCCCATGGCTGTCTTGGGGTCCAGTGGCCCCACAATGTCAATACCCACCCGTTCAAAGGGGGTGCTGACCACAGGGAATGGCTGGAGAGGAGCCTTGTGCTTCTTCCCACTCTTTCCACTTGCCTGGCAAGTCTGGCATGTCCTGCAGTGAGTGGCGGCACTCCTGTGCATCTGGGGCCAATAGAAATGGGTAACAAGCCTGTCAAAGGTCTTGTACTGCCCCAGATGTCCTGCTAACGGTACATCGTGAGCCAACCCCAGTAGGAAGGCTTTGAAGCGCTGGGGTACCACCAGCACACGGGCTGACCCAGGCTCAGCAACCTTAGGCTCTGAATACAGGAGACCATTCTCCCAGTAAATCCAATGTGACCCAGACTGATCACCTGCTGCCTGGTCTGTGGCCTGTTGCCTCAGACCCACGAGAGAAGGGCATGTGTTCTGCTCCTCGCAGAACTCTTCCCTGGAGGGTCCTCCTTCTTGCTGCCAATGGGTCAGCTCAGGTAGGTCCCCCAGTTCAGCTACCTGTTCCCCTGTAGGCTCCAGGGCATCCCCTCAGGGACTGCCTCCTCCTGGACCGTGGGAACCTCGGGGGCCGGTTTCCGCGCCCCTGCCTCCTCTCTCACCGGCAGGCACCTGGGCCTTCCTCTCAGGCTCCAGGTCCTCTTGAACACCTTTAGCTGCCATTGACCGGGTGGTCACACATGCCCAATCAGGCAAGCCCAACATTTCTAAATGCGCACTCCGCTCCACCTTAGCCCAAGGTGAGCTCTCCAAATCGTTCCCTAACAAACAGTCAACAGGCATGGCTGGCCTCACAGCTACTTGAAGAGTACCCGAGACCCCCCACTCAAAGGGAACCTGAGCCACCTTGCAGTGACTCTCTGTGTTGTCAGCGGCAACAACCGGATAGAATGCATCAGGGATAACCTGCTCTTTAGACACCAGGTGACACTTGACAGCTGTCACACTGGCTCCTGTGTCTCTCAGAGCCTCCACCCTATGGCCATTGATGGTCACCCACTGCCTGTA
This sequence comes from Calotriton arnoldi, assembly GCA_963921515.1. NCBI lineage: Eukaryota > Metazoa > Chordata > Amphibia > Caudata > Salamandridae > Calotriton > Calotriton arnoldi. Next base: position 606,067 of record CAWUFW010005221.1, on the reverse strand, counting down.
TTTCTTAGTGTTCTCAGGCAGCGGGGTCCTAGGGACCATCTCAGAGTCTCCTAATGAGACAAGGGAAAACACTGTGGGATCCCCCCACCTTGGGCACCCAACTCCTCCCCCAGGGCTACACTAGCCAACTGCCGGGGACTGCACTGGTGGGTGCTGGTTTTCCATGCAAAGGGCAACGAGGATCGTTTGCCTTGTGGCCAGGGGCGCCACACTCTGAAACATACCAGTGGTCCCTGGTGAACAGGGGGCCTGTCAGGGCCACTGGCTTCTTCTCAGGGGGAGGCTGGGAACCTTTCCCTTGGTTCCTTTGGGGTCTACTTTGGGGCCCTTTATGGAACTCCTTCTGTTTACCCTTGTCCCCCCCACTCTTCTGCTGGGGACCCTGCCCACCCTTGGCGGAGTCTCCCACGTGACCCTTGTGGACCCGGGTACTCACCCAGCGGTCCGCCTCCTCAGCAAGCTGCCTAGGGTTAGTCAGCTTACTATCAACCAGGTGCTGGCGTAGCTCAGGAAAACAATTACCGGACAAGTGCTCCCAGGCAATCAAATCAAAGAGCGCCTGAAAATCAGTCGCTTTGCTACCCTTTACCCAACCATCCAAGGCTCTGCAAAAGAAGGTCACATATTCAACCAAGGTACTGCTTTCAATCTTACTACAGTTCCTGAACCTTTGCCTATAAAGCTCAGGGGTCAAACCATACCTAGTCATTAAGGCATCCTTCATGTGGCTGTACGAATTATAGACTTCAGAGGGCAAATCCAACAAGGTATCCCGCCCCTCACTGAGGAACCGTCCCCACAACCCCGCTCCCCAATCCTTCTCAGGGACCCGGTGGGAAGACATGGCTACCTCATAGGCTTTGAACCACTGCCCTATGTCATTTTTTAAAAATTCCTTAACCACATCTTTTGGAATATACACCCTAGTTTCAACAGGCACAGGCGGTACACTGCCACCAGAGGGAGTAATCTCTAAGCTCTTGGCCTTCAATTCCAACTCCTCAAAACTTTCTCATGTTCAAACTGCATTTTCTTTTCCTCTAGGGCTAATTTCCTAGTTTGCATTTCGAATTCTAACTGCCCATTCAGCTTGAGCTTGGTCAGCTGCATTTCGTGCATCCTACTCTCTTTCCTGTCCTCCAACTCCTCTGGAGACAGTCCTCTGGCAGAAACACTGCTACCTACTGGGGAAGGTGGTCTTCTAGCCCCTAGACCCAATAGCCCCTCCAGCTGCCCTTCTGCATTCTCAGCCCCCTCCACAGGGGCACTCCTTGATTCGACCCAGGCCCTCAGCGCCTTTGGAGGTCCTCCTTCCTGGAGAGTCCGGTCATGGACACTTTAAACTTTTTGCAGAATTGCCTGAGCTGCTTAAGGGTGTAGCATTCTAGCCTCTCTTCTTCCCAATCACACTCAACAGAGGCTACTGATGCTGGTTTCTCCATAGTGACTGAACTTGGCATTTGCAAAAATAGGAAATCCCAGAAAAAATGCTATAAAAGTATGTGGTTGCGATTTGGTCTGCACTCACTAAGTAGTGTTCACCAATCACTGTACATGAGTCACAAATGCAAGTCCAGAATCCTCACCGCTGACCACCAATGTTAGATTTGGGGGTCTCTAGTTGGCAGAGGTAGGTACCTTTGTCCAAATAGGGACCCTTGAGTCTAGTCAGGGAAAGTAGGTACACTCCTGAAATAACCCCTGCTCACCCTCTTGGTAGCTTGGCACGCAGCAGACAGGCTTAGTTCAGAGGCAGTGTGTAAAGCATTTGTGAACACATACAGTAATCAAGTGACAACACTACAAATGGACACCACACAGGTTATATATTTATAAAAATAGGTATACTTTATATATATTTATCACAAGACCATAAACGACAAAAATAATCCACAATACTGTCAAGAATACTTGGTTCTGATCAAAAGGCTTAATTCAAGGTTCTGTGCGAGTCGGTAGCCTCCTCCGGCTACGGCGGTGTCGAGAACAAACAGAGTCTAACAGATCCAGCTGACCGCGTCGAGACGGGCCAACACAGCGTAGACAGACTCGGTCACAGTACGCTTTACTTGAAGCGGCAGGCACGGGCGTGCGAGCCGGATGGCTGTTCGTCGCGGTCGCGATGCAAAATGGAAGCGTTGCAGGACGCGTTGTCCCTCGATGCGGTGCAGGCAGCGGCTCGTTGACGTCGCCGAGACGGAGTCGGTGAGACCAGGGCCGTGCGTTGCAGGGCGAGACGGTGCTTCGATGCGGTGCTGGCAGGTTGCGGTGCGGCGACGGAGCCGGATTCAGGAGCTGGCGTCGATCAGTCCGGACAGCGGTGCGAGTCGGGCGGTGCGCCGCAAAGCGTGCGAGCGGTGCCCAACTCCTGTGCGGTCACAGGACTCGAACTCAGCAGCAGTGACCGTGTCGGTCGGACCAGTTCGATTCGGCGAAGCGTTGCAGGACGCGTTGTCCCTCGATGCGGTGCAGGCAGCGGCTCGTTGACGGAGTCGGTGAGACCAGGGCCGTGCGTTGCAGGGCGAGACGGTGCTTCGATGCGGTGCTTACAGGACACCGAGTCGGTCGTGAGAGTCGGTCACAGCTCCCTACCTCTGTAGCCACTGAAACAGAGTTTCCAGCAGCAATTCACAAAGGGGTGAAGTCCAATGGTCCTGGGACTTCGGTCAGGGGGCAAGCTCTCTTCCAAGCCCTTGGAGATCCTTCACAAGTTGATGAAAGTCACAGCAAAGCAAAGTTCCTTTCTCCTTTCTTTGGCAGTCAGGCAAACCACTGCAGGCCAATCCCCCAAGCAGCACTTCAGGCTTAGGGATAGTCTCTCCTCAGTTTCTTCTTGGTTCCGCTCCTCAGCAAAGGTTTCTTCTTGTTCCCAAAAGTGATCTAATTTTCCTGGGGTCTGGTTGCCCTTCTTATACCCTGATTCTCTTTGTTCTCTGGAGGCAGAGAGGCCTCTGCCTAGTCCAAAACCAGTTCTGGTCAGTCCTGGAGCACTTTGTTTTTCTGACTCCTTCTTTCCTTTCAGAATGTGGGGCAGAGTGCTCACCCGCCCGGCAGGAGGTGGAGCCAGCATTGTGGAAGGCAGGCACAGCCCTATTCAGACCCAGGTGCAGCTCCTCCCTCCACTCTGGATGCAGATCTTTCTATTCAGCCCTGCGCTGACTCACCCTGTCTCCTGTAGCCACCCCCAGCCCCTGTCACTCAATCTCCAGACAAGGAATACACAACCTAGCAGAGGCAGGCTTGGATAGTTAGGCAAGAAAATACCCACTTTCTAAAGTGGTATTTTCAAACACAGAATGTTAAAACCAACTTCACTAAAAGATGTATTTTATCACCCTGAGTTCAGGCATACTAAATTCGTTTTTCTACCATGTTCCCGGGGATAGTTCTGACTATAAGGTGTAATAGTCAGTCTGCCCATTCTGGCCTATGGGGAGCAGGTAGCCTTGCAATAGTGAAAACGAAAATGGCTGTAATTCACTATTAGGACATGCCACACACACCAGGGCATGTCCTACCTTATACTTACAATGCACCCTGCCCTAGGGCCTACTTTAGGGGTGACCAACATGCAGTAAAGGGAAGGTTTAGGGACTGGTAAGTGGGTGTACTCACCAAGTCGACATGGCAGCCCTAGGCTGCACACAGGCTCTGCGATGGCAGGCCTGAGACACATTTTATAAGCCGCTTCTGTGGGTGGCACAACCAGTGCTGCAAGCCCACCAGCGGCATTGGATTTACAAGCCCTGGGCACACTGAGTGCACTGTACTAGGGACTGACAAGTAAACCAATCATCCAATCATGGAGTCACTAATACATATATCAATTAACGATAGGGAGCACTTGCACTTTGGCACTGATTAGCAGCGGCAAAGTGCCCATGAGCATCTAGTCCAGCAAAAACATATCGGCAACAGTGGAGGCATTACGAAAAAATGGAAGGGAGACCCACGCCAAGGATGCTGGGTCTAACAGATAGAATTTATAATTAAATGGGAATAGAGTAGAAAGAGTGGGCATACAGTGAAACATTTTATTTGTGATTTTAATATTTTCTTCTTGTACTTTTATTAGTTCGTAAACTTGGGCCTGGGTTTTGGTGAACTGAAAGCTCGTGTGACAAAGATTTCGCACATGCGCCCTGCAGTGGCAGACCAGAAAGAAAAAGATGAAGTCAACTTGGACATCACCCAAGGCCATGACCTGCTAGCCGACACCACTACATACCAAGATGTTCTCGTCGAAAAGAAACATTTTATATGAATAAATTGTAAATTTTGTCATGAGACGGGTGGGAAATAAAGCAAATGTATTAAATTGAAGGGGCGGTAGTTTAAAAACAATAGGCTTCAGAATTCAAGACAAATCAATATGGTGTGAGAATCCACCCCTGTCCCTGTCCAATCAGAAGTAGTGGTCCCATATTTTAGCAACATTAAGGGGAGGTACATGGGAGTAGAAGGGTATAATAGATATAGAATTAGCTAATTAGTTAGAAGGAGATGCTGTAACGGAACAGGCGTTCATGCTGTCAGGCAGAAGAGCTCCAGACCGCCAAGCTGATCGATTGCAGACTGAACCGCTGTCCAGAGAGGTCCTGAGGAGGGGGCGGCGGAGTCCATTAGAAGGAAGACACGGGCGAATCGAGGAGAAGTCGAGTATCAGAGAGGGGAACGACGCAGGCGTCGTTGTAGAGAGGTCACCGGTCCTGTCCTGATCCTGGAAGAAGTCTTTGCTCTTCATCCTTCCTGGGTCCTATTCTTTCCAACTCCTTGGCCAAGGGGTTTGGTTCTCGCACTTAGGTAAATATAATGCAACCTTTAGTTGTGCTGCTGTCTCTATCCTCTCCTTTTCTGAGGGACCGTCATTGATTAGCAATAGTTATTCTATGCTTCATCTTGGGTATGCGATTAAGTACCGTGTGGTTCTGTATTTTACTCTGCTAAATCTTTAGATAAACATTTTTAAAACTTTCTGACTCAGTGGTTATTTCAGGATTATGTACTATAATGAATGTCACTCATTTTAAACTTCCCAATTAGCAAAGGATTCATTGGTAAGTCATTACTCTTCAATCAGAAGGTAATTGGAAGCAGGGATATTTTGATAAAGAGTATAACTGACACCGCGTAAGTATTAGCGTAGTATGAATGTATGGGCCCAAGTGAGTGTTTTGTGTATGATTGCTGTTTGCTAATATCGCGCTGGATCAGTTTTCTGGTAATCAGAGGATGGTTACTCTTTGTTAATTGGGTAATGAGAATTTTATTTTTATGAACTAACAACCGTGTATTCAAAGTTTGTTTTATGTTGTCCAGAATAACCCGGGGAAAATTGAATAGCGGATGGTAAGTGGAAGCCATACTGCAGTGAGGTTATCTGTCAGGCAGAAATAGTACTGAAAAGTTAAGCAGGACTATCAGTACTGGTTAGGGAATCTATGCGTGTGAGTAATAGCAAAAGAGTACGCTGGTGAAAATTTGATGTTATATCACCTAGAAAGGGTAACATTGAAGAAGTAACAGGTACTTCTGAGCTTGTGTGAAGAGTAAACGGAAGGGTTTTACTCGTAGTGTATGTTTAGTAAACGGAAAGGTTTTACTAAGTGTGAGAGAAACTATCTTTTTCGAATTTAGAGAAACTGGCACGATAGCGAATGTTTTATGTTGTTACTGAAATTTAATGAAGAATTATAGAGAAAATAAGTTTGCGTAAGATTTTGTAAAGGGAGGGTCAGTTGCCGGAGAGGGAGCTGACGTCACAAAACGCCGCGCTGGGATTGGTTGATATCAGCGGGTGTGGAACGACTCTTGTAAAGGAGGGGTCAGTAGTCAGGAGCAGTACTGACGTCACAGGTACCGCGCTGGGATTGGTTGAAACAGCGAGGGACAGTGAAGAGCAGATTGTAAAGGAGGGGTTGACAGACAAACGTCACCAAAAGGCCGCGCAAGGATTGGCTCGGGAATAAAAGATAGCAGACACTTGATTGGTTGATATTCTAGAAGCTAAATTCTTAGTGGATAGAGATTGCATGTTAAAACGCGATCCGACTTTAACAGGAACTCGTCCAGATAGGAGATTCCTAGGTTTTGCAGAATACAATTTTATACACCGAAGATTAGATAGAATGTACGGAGAGAAGAGAAAAATGTCCTTTCTGCAAAAGATTAAGAACTATTTTAAAAAGGACAAACCAATCAAAACTAGAGAAGGAATTATCATTCCACCAGCTAAAGCACCCGCTTCATTTATGATGATGGAGAGAGGTTATCATACTTGTGTATGGATAGAGAATTGGATAGAATATACCAAAAATGATGGAATACTAGCATTTCCCGAGAATGGCACGTTCAATGGACGAATTCTTCAAAACTTGAGATTAAGGATGAATGACTTAGAACCCAGACCTAGATTAACTCAATATGAAGCTTTAGAGGAATGGGAAACCGAAGCATTTGAGCGTGACCGATTCAGAAGTAACAGGGGTTATCGAGGATTCTTTCCCAGGAACCAACATGAGTCTAGGGATAGTCAGATGAAACAATGGAGAAGGGCAATGATTACAGAAGGACTATATCCATTGTTAACAGCAGAGGAAAAATTAGGAAGTAAATGCACAGAAAAGACAAAACATTTAATGAGAAGTGACGATTCTGAAGACGAATTTATGGAAGAAATGTTAAGGAACCCCCACCATATCAGGAAGGGACAAGTGGATGCACCCCAAGTGCACCACCGTTAAAAACCCCATTAGTACCACAGGTAATGCATGAATTCACCCCTAGTAGAATACTTCATGACAAAGAAAGGGAAGCCCTAGAGAAGACCAGAGCAGAATTAATACAGAAAATAACACAGATAAAAGTACATCCTGATTCATTGACCATACCTGTAACAATTGGTCCAGTAGTTCCATTATATGGTACTCAGGGAAACTGTCCTCCACCGATACTTGCACCTACTCCTGTAAACGCTACAAAACCTGAAGCAGTAGTAATGGTTGAAGATCACTTTAGTGACAGCGAATCCACAATATCATTGATGGATTTACCCATTCGAGATTCTGTCAATATTACTCCCAAGAGAACTACACCTGGGTGTTCAAAAGATATAAGTTTAGTAACTTCATTAGGAGCGAAAAGTGCCACAATAGTCACCCCTGAAGATTTAGAAAGGTGGGCACAAGAATCAGATAAACAGTGCACACCTCCAAAAATAATAGACATTTATAAATTGAAAGTCGAATTAGAAGAAATAATAGCAGGAAATATAGGACTAGATCGCTTAAATACCTATGATGATGAAGAATTATTATTTATGTGCAGGAGTATCACAAGAAATGTAAGATTATTCCATGAAAAATTATCCAATTTAGCACTACAGATGGGAATAGAAATAGGGAGATCAAAGGTGTTGCAGAAACCCTATAGAGCAGAATTTTCAGAAAAAGATTTAGAAAATATGAATGCCTCTGGAAGAAAATTACAAGTAAGAGAATTAATGATAGTTCTACAAAAATGGGGAGACCTAGATAAATGGAGAACTAGATGGGCCAAGAAAAAGGAAGAAGCACGATCAAGTAGATCAGCATCGGAATATGTGATGAAAGAGACAGGGAAAGCTGACCAAATGTACCCAATGCGAGAAGTTGCGGGAGGAGGATATGTACATGTCCCATGGAGCAGACAGGATATTTTGTCATTTACGAATGATTTTCCAAAGTTGAGAGAAAAACCAATTGAATGGTACAAGCAGGTTGAAAGGTTTGTGAAGGTGTCAAAGGTATTGTTGAAGGATTTGGATGGTTTGTTTGACATAGTGGTACCTGCCGATTTGTGGACAGATTGTAAAATCACAGTGGATTGGCCAAGCGAAGAATACCCTAGAGACCCAAAGACAGGTGCCCCGTCAAATGATGTGATGAAAAAGTATCAGCAGGTGATAACTTACCTGAAAGGGAAAATACCACCGAAAGAAACCGATTGGGTGAAAATAGACCGAACTACACAAGAAGCTAATGAATCGGTACATTCCTACTATGAGCGTTTATTGCAGGTATTTAAACAGTATAGTGGATTTGAGGACATTGGAGACAAGAACATGAGTCAGTTTGTGTATCGATTTGTTTACGGTTTGAAGCCAGAGATTTGTCAGATGATTAAACAACACATGCTGTGTTGGCAAGGGAAACCTATCGACGAGATTTTGAAATATGCAAAATATTGTGGAGATGATATTGAGGATAGGCATAAGAAATTACAGGAGAAGGTAATGTGGGCACAGGTGAAAATGGCCGAGAAACAGGGAATTAATTTGGAAAATCCGAGTGAAAATCAGGGAAAGGATTCTGGAACGAGTGGTGATACTGGGAATGGTGGAAAAGTGAGAGGACGAATGAGTAGAGAAGAAGCTAAAAAGAAATTTCCTTGTCATGGATGCGGAAAATTGGGGCATTGGAAGGATGAATGTAAAAAGATCCGGAATAATAATGGCCCAAATCAAAATTTAAATCCACAGACGCAGAATGACTCACAGCAGGGTGTAAATCCTCAGAGTCAGTTGCCACCTGCACCTATTCAGGGTAATGTAAGCAGAGCAAAGCACGGTACAGACATCGGATATCAAGGAGGAAGTGGTAAGAATGATTATATAACCTCACAGTTTCTTTTACAGGACGATTTCTGTCAATACAGTTCATGACGGTGCCTAAGAGAGGGGGAGAAGGAGTGCGTACTTGGCGCATCCTTACCGGTAGATCAGTCAGGTCCATATGTTGAAGGAAATGTGAAAGGTAATGATATTACTTTTCTGTTGGATACTGGTGCTACCCGGTCTACTGTAAGAACAGCAGACATTCCAGACCTTCCTCTCTCTGGTGAAGATATCCAAGTAGTGGGGGTAGCTAATCAAAGGATTAGAACACCTCTTACCGAACCAATGGAAGTTAAAATCGGAAACTTCAGAGAAATGCATCAATTTGTAGTATGCGATTCTAGCCCAGTAAACTTATTAGGCAGGGATTTGTTGTGCAAAATGAACTGCACAATATTTTGCACACCGGATGGTGTGGCAGTTCAGACACCAGATGAAGACCATGTATATAAAATTATGATTGCAAAACAGGGTACAGAAGTAGATGAGATGTTTTCGGTATTAACAAAAGACGAGTTGCCAGAAGAATTAAAAGGTACAGTAAACCCCATAGTATGGGATTTCACAGGAAAAGAAGTAGGACTTATGGCTAAAATAGACCCAGTTAAAATTACTGTAAAAGAAGGTGCGATTTTCCCAAATACCAGACAGTACAAAATGAGTGCAGAAGTAAAAGCAGGAGTCATTGAAGAAATTAATCGAATGGTTGAACAAAACATACTAAAAGAAGTAATGAGTAGCCCATGTAACTCACCAATCATGGGACTAAAGAAACCTAGTGGAAAGTATAGGATTGTTCAGGACCTGCGAAAAATAAATAAAATAGTGGAACCATGTTGTCCTATAGTGCCAAATCCTGCAGTAATTCTATACCAAATTCCTTGGAGTGCAGGATGGTTCACAGTAATTGATTTATGTCAAGCGTTCTTTTCAATACCATTGCATCCGGATAGCCAGTATCTTTTCTCATTTAAATTTGAGAACAAAGTTTATGTGTGGAATCGTGTTCCTCAGGGGTACACGGAAAGTCCTTCTATTTTCAATCAGATATTGAAAAAGTGCCTTGAGAAACTAGTGATGCCAGGAAACTCAGTCCTAGTGCAATATATCGACGACTTATTGGTGGCATCGAACACCAGAGAGGACTGTGTTGTTGATTCCATAGCACTATTAAATCTTTTGGCCGGAGAAGGGCATAAAGTCTCACCTGAAAAGTTGCAGTTTTGTACAACAGCTGTTAAATATCTGGGACACCAAATTGAGAGGGGAAAAAGAAGAGTAACCTCTGAAAGAGTAAAATTAATAAAGAAAATGCAAATGCCTGTAACCCAAAGACAAGTAAGAATGTTCCTAGGAATAGTAGGTTACTGTCGGCAATGGATACCAGGATTTTCTATACTAGCTAAGTCCTTAATTAACATGACGAAAAAGAAAGCAAAGGATCCTGTTGAGTGGGATGATGAAAGTGTAGGAGCTTTTGTAAAATTGAGGAATGCACAGTGTTCAGCACCTGCCTTAGGCATGCCTGATTATAAAAGAGAATTCGCATTATTCTGTCATGAAAGAGAAAATTGTGCACTTTCTGTCCTAACCCAGAGACACGGTTTAGACAGACGTCCTATAGCATATTTTTCTGCTACATTGGACCCAGTGGCAGCCGCGTTGCCAGGATGCTTAAAAGCAGTGGCAGCTACTTGTTTGAGCATTGAACAAAGTGAGTCAATTGTGATGGGACATCCTGTAAAAGTGTTTGTTCCACATGCTGTTGTGATTCTATTGACAAGAACCAGAACGCAACATCTTACTCCTAGTCGGCTGACTAAATATGAAAGAATAATAATGGGTGCTGAAAATGTGACCATGGTAAGGTGTACTATAATAAATCCAGCAACCTTACTACCAGACCCATATCATGAGAGAATTAAAGATGACGAAGAAAATGAACATGATTGTTTACAGATTACAGAGTTATGTACGAAACCTCGCCCTGATATTGAAGAACAGCCCCTCAGAAAGCCAGACAGGGAGCTATTTGTTGATGGTTCATGTCAAAGACATGAAGATGGTAAATTAACTGCTGCCTATGCGGTATGTGAATTAACTGGAATAGTCGAAGCATCTTATTTACCAGGAGTCAAATCTGCACAAGTAGCTGAATTGATTGCATTGATAAAAGCCTGCAAAATTGGGAGGAATCAAAAAGTAACTATATTTACAGATAGCCAATATGGTTACGGGGTTGTGCATGATTTTGGCCAACTATGGATGCAGAGGGATTTCCTGACTTCTTCAGGATCCCCCATTAAAAATGGACAGTTTGTAAGGGAATTGCTGGAAGCAATACAATCACCAAAAGAATTGGCTGTGGTGAAGTGTGCCGCACACCAGTCAGGAGATGACTGGGTGGTAGTCGGCAACAGATATGCAGATCTGGTGGCTCAACATTGTGCCAAAAATAGATTGTCAGTCAATAAGAGGGTGGAAAGAATGGGAATCAGCTGCCAACTTATGCTGTATATGCCACCTGAAACTTGGAATGATGTAAAGAGATTACAAGATGATGTTGATGAAAATGAAAAGAATTTGTGGATCAAAGTGGGTTGTTCCCAAAGAGGAGATGATGAAGTGTGGATCAGTGCTGATGGCAGACCAGTCATGCCAGACTGTTTACTCTCACAAATGGCCAGAATGTATCATGGAGACACACACATAGGGAGAGATGCAATGATTAGGCTTTTTAGACAAAACTGGTACAATCCGAAGTTCAGGGCTGTTGCAGAGAGTCTTTGCCAGAGATGTTTAACTTGCCAGATGCATAATCCAGGGCGGAAGACAATAATTGGGTTTGGAAAAATTGGAAAGGCAGAGGGTCCTTTTATAAGACTCCAGTTCGATTTCATACAGTTACCACCATGCAGAGGGCTGAAATATGTACTAGTCATAGTGTGTCTGTTTTCAAAGTGGGTGGAGGCTTACCCTACCAGGAGAAATGACAGCATTACAGTCGCAAAACTGTTGCTACGAGAGCTCATTCCTAGGTTTGGTTTCCCAGTAACTTTGGAATCAGATAGAGGAAAACATTTTAACAGTGAAGTGATCCAAATAATCTGTGAAGCATTCCAAATTAAACAGAAACTACACTGTGCATATCGTCCAGAAGCTTCTGGAGTGGTTGAACAATTGAATGGCACTATAAAGTCAAGATTGGGAAAAATGTGTGCATCAACATCATTAGAATGGCCAGATGCATTGCCACTTGTTTTAATGGGACTCAGAAGCATACCTGACAGAAATACAGGATTGAGCCCACACGAGATAATGATGGGAAGAGCAATGAGACAAACACATGTTCCCACAAACAAACTGCTGAATATATCTGATGATATGGTTCTGGACTATTGTAAAGGACTGGCTGACCTAGTGCGTTCTGTCTCTCACCAGGTTGGAGAAGACGCAGTTTCCAGGCAGCCTGAACAGGAACATGATCTGAATCCTGGTGACTGGGTGGTAGTGAAGAATCACACCAGAGAAACGTGTCTATCACCTAGATGGGGCAGTCCTTGTCAAGTAATACTGACCACAAATACAGCAGTGAAGTGTGCAGGATTTCCTAATTGGATTCACGTAAGCCACACCAAAAGAGTACCAGATCCTGAAGAAGAAAATCCTCAGACAGCATCAATCACTGAGGAAGCTGAAGGTTGCCCAGCTGAGGAATCTCAGGCTCGAGATTCAAGAGAAGCTGAAGAAGAACAACCGAGCACAAGTCAGGACTGGATACCGGTGGTAGAAATTCCTGAAGTTTACCACAGAACAAGAAGTCAAACAAGATTGGAGGAAATTGAAGAAGATCAGATAGGTGAAGAAGAAGCAGCTCAGGAAAACGAAGAACATACAATAAAAGAACCTGAGCAGGACCAGATAGGGAAAGGAAACTGGGCTCAAAATAACGTAGAACCAACAAGTTTTGAGCAGGAACAGACAGGTTTAGAAGAATCCGGTCAGGCTGCAGAAGTACAAAGTGCAATAAGCCCTGATCAGAACCAGTTAGATCAGGAAAATCACACAGAAGAAAAAGATCTCGAGAAAAATGAACATGAAGAAATAAATCAAGCACAAGGTCAATTATTGGAAACTCACAGTGGAGCTGCTGAAGAAAAACAAATCAGACCTGAAAAAGAGCAAGAAAGAAAAACAGTAATTGCAGAAAACGAAAAAGGGTCAGAAAGTGAAAATAAAGAGATTGCTGAAGACGAAGATAAAGAAACAGTGCAAACAAAGAAAACAAGAAAAGGAGATCATTGGCCGAGTGTCATTAAAAGAGTAAAATACCACATAACAACCAGAAGTGAAGATCCAGATCAAGTAAATGAAGTGACAAGCCAAACTGAACAACAGAATAAAACTGAGAAAAGAAGAAGTAAAAGACTGAAACTTGTGAATAACAAATTCAAGGGTCCTGATTGGACTTACATCATTCTTGAAGATTACGAAAGTTCAGAGTCAAGTGAAAGTGGTGACGAAGGAACAAGTGCAGAACTAACGTACGAGAAAGAAACAAGACCACCTTGACTAAGCAAAAGAGTCATATAAAGAAGAAAAAAGGAAATAGATAAGAAGAGCGATCTTCCTTGTCGAAAATGCCTGACGATAGAGTTGCTGGGAGACCAAAACAGAGATGTTGTAGAAGATGCTGTGCAATATGCATATGTAGTCTAGTAATGGTGCTTATAGTATGGTTAGTCCTGATTGTAGCAGTTCCTTACCTTATGATAATGGATAAAAGAATTAATAATGAAACTAAGGAGAGGACAGCAAACATGAAGGGCAATAGAGTAGAACTAATGGCAGAAAATGAACCAGAATTTCATCATGAAATAACTGATAACGACACTAGTTTAAATGTTTTCACAAAGTTATTATTTCAGTATGTAGATACCATGGAAGTTAGTAATTGTTATGTCTGTATGAAGTTACCTGAATCAGTAGCAGAAGGATTAACATATCATCACTTACCATTGACATATGGCATATCATGTAGTGTTTTGTCTAGTTTATTTTATAGAACAGGGAGACTTCAGTATTATTATTCAAACATAGATGTGATATTTTCTGAGGTTCCGATTCGAAAGAGTATGAACCCAGTGCTTAGTAGTCAAGACGCACAGTTTATGGGAGAATTTTTCTTAACAATGAAATCAATAGACATAACACATGCACATAGACACAATCTAACATGTTCTCTACATGAAGAAGAAAATATATTTTTGAATTTAGTAGAAGATAGAAGACAAGATTTTCAAAAGAAAGCTTCTGAGCATAAGGCTCATTTGCCACCTTGGGCTGAGAAAGAAGGGAGTTACACACCTGGCAAGGCTCAAGCTGCTATGGCTTTGGATTTTGTAAAGACAGGGAAAATTTGTCTACATAGGTTAAAAACTGATTATAACAATGTTTTCATCGGTACCAGTGAATGTGAACATAATTTCTTAATTCTTGGAGGTTGGGGAATCAAAGGAGGAACAGATTCAGTTTTTCCTGGAATCTATTATGTGTGTGGGAATAAGGCTTACTTTAGGCTTCCTGCACGGTGGTATGGAAGTTGTTATTTTGGAATAGTATTTCCAAAGATATACCACGTAAAAAGAAACACTGGGAGCAATGAAAACAATAGTGAATTAATACGTAGTAAAAGAGCTAGTTTTTCTGAAATTGTAGGTGATATATTTGGTGCATTGATACCTTCAGTGGGAATAATTCTGAACTCAAGGAAAATATGTAAATTGTCTACGGTGGTTGATCGTTTATCAACGGATACTGCTGGAGGTTTTCTAATGATTAATGCGGAGATGGTTGCGATTAGATCTATGGTGATGCAAAATCGACTTGCTCTTGATATTATATTGGCAAAAGAGGGCGGAGTCTGTAAATTATTGAAGACAAAACACTGTTGCACTTATATTCCTGATAAGAGTGCGGAAATTGGAACGTATATACAGAATATAACTAAACTTGAGAAGGAACTAAAACCACTGGAAGTTGATAGTGTATGGGAAAGATTGACAAGTAGTATTGCGTCAATTGGTACCTGGTTTGCTAATGTAGGAAAAGGACTTATAGGTCAAATATTAGTACCCTTAGCAGGGATAGCAATAATAGTACTGTCAATAATAATATGGTGCAAATGTTGTAGAAAGAATGGAACATATAATGTGACAGGAAAAGGAAAGAAGAGAAAATTAGATGAAATAGAACTTGAAGAATGGAGAAGTGAATTATACAAGAAATTGAAAGGGGATGGTAAAAATAGAAAATGTAAAAATGAGAATGAAACTATTTGCTAGAAGTTGGCATCTGATTGTGGGTAGTATTTTGATGGCTCAGAAACGCCATCAGAGAGGGGATTGATGGAGCAAGGACTCACAAATGAGACTTGCTCGAATGCAATCTCCTCACAGTATTAATTTATTAAATTTGTATTGTCTCTACTAATCCTTGCATACACTACACGAATAGTAAGGATGCTTGCCTATGTGTTTTATTAATGAATAACGCTTGTCCGTAATCCAAAATGGCCGCTAAAACGCGGGAAACTTACCGCGCATGTCCCAACCACATCACGTGTTGTGACGTCTCTTCTTGCTTGGTGGGAAATTTCTGCTTCTGCGCAGTGTGCATTAAAATGGCTGCTTGATGTTTTCACATGCTTCAGCTTGCTCTCATGTCATTATTAAACTGTCGTTTCTCTAACGCTACTAATGCGGGATAGAATTTATAATTAAATGGGAATAGATTAGAAAGAGTGGGCATACAGTGAAACATTTTATTTGTGATTTTAATGTTTTCTTCTTTGTACTTTTATTAGTTCGTAAACTTGGGCCTGGGTTTTGGTGAACTGAAAGCTCGTGTGACAAAGATTTCGCACATGCGCCCTGCAGTGGCAGACCAGAAAGAAAAAGATGAAGTCAACTTGGACATCACCCAAGGCCATGACCTGCTGGCCGACACCACTACATACCAAGATGTTCTCGTCGAAAAGAAATATTTTATATGAATAAATTGTAAATTTTGTCATGAGACGGGTGGGAAATAAAGCAAATGTATTAAATTGAAGGGGCGGTAGTTTAAAAACAATAGGCTTCAGAATTCAAGACAAATCAATATGGTGTGAGAATCCACCCCCGGTCCCTGTCCAATCAGAAGTAGTGGTCCCATATTTTAGCAACATTAAGGGGAGGTACATGGGAGTAGAAGGGTATAATAGATATAGAATTAGCTAATTAGTTAGAAGGAGATGCTGTAACGGAACAGGCGTTCATGCTGTCAGGCAGAAGAGCTCCAGACCGCCAAGCTGATCGATTGCAGACTGAATCGCTGTCCAGAGAGGTCCTGAGGAGGGGGCGGCGGAGTCCATTAGAAGGAAGACACGGGCGAATCGAGGAGAAGTCGAGTATCAGAGAGGGGAACGACGCAGGCGTCGTTGTAGAGAGGTCACCGGTCCTGTCCTGATCCTGGAAGAAGTCTTTGCTCTTCATCCTTCCTGGGTCCTATTCTTTCCAACTCCTTGGCCAAGGGGTTTGTTTCTCGCACTTAGGTAAATATAATGCAACCTTTAGTTGCGCTGCTGTCTCTATCCTCTCCTTTTCTGAGGGACCGTCATTGATTAGCAATAGTTATTCTATGCTTCATCTTGGGTATGCGATTAAGTACCGTGTGGTTCTGTATTTTACTCTGCTAAATCTTTAGATAAACATTTTTAAAACTTTCTGACTCAGTGGTTATTTCAGGATTATGTACTATAATGAATGTCACTCATTTTAAACTTCCCAATTAGCAAAGGATTCATTGGTAAGTCATTACTCTTCAATCAGAAGGTAATTGGTAGCAGGGATATTTTGATAAAGAGTATAACTGACACCCCAGCGTAAGTATTAGCGTAGTATGAATGTATGGGCCCAAGTGAGTGTTTTGTGTATGATTGCTGTTTGCTAATATCGCGCTGGATCAAGCATGCCCACACACTCATGGAGCCGGTGGTTGAAGGCTACCCAAGGGAGGGATAGCTAGAGAAGAGTCACCACCCTTAACAAAAGATCTACCTGGAAAGAACACGATAGATGGCAACCAACGTCAAGGGTCCGTGGGAGAATGAGAGGCTCGAGGCCAGAGTCTGGGGAGACCAGAGAACAGATATGAGTGAATAAGCTGCAGTCAAAGTAGTCTGGAAGGAAGTATCTTGAGTTGATGAGATACACAGAGGGCAAGGCATGTGCTTACCGCAAAGGTGCGTTGATAGAACCCCTGGGTCAGGTGGCAACAATATCAAAGTCCTCAGTAGCAAAAAACCAAATAAGGCACTAGAGCGTCCGGGACATAGATGAAACCACATCGGGGCCACGGGCCCTCTCCAAGAAGGATAGAAAATACAGGTAGGCTAATAGTCCATGGGTAGGGTGCTAGTGGACCTGGAATACGAGAAAAAGAGACACAAATCCAGACCTACAGGTTATATAGGGTGACCGTCCTGCGGCAAGTACTAACCGTTTAGACAAAGGTCCAGGGGGGGCAACAAAAATGAAGGACAATATGGCAACTCGGAGAGTAGACTAGCGCCATAAAAACAGGGATGTGCCCACTGATGCCGAAGTACAATGGGGGAACCTGCGTCCAGCGCGAAGCAAGATGTCTGTCAAGCGCCGACCCAAAGCCGATAATAAGGGCTGCAAGGAATATACAGAGCAGAAAACGGGCCAGATACATAGTTAAAGCTGGGCCGTTCAACACGGATGTATCCGCTGGGGCCAGAGTGATAATGGGGAACATGCGTGCAACGCCCAGCAGAAAGACTAAGGGACAACCGGTCCTAGGCAAATTACAAAAACTGATTACAAAATACAGCGCTGTGGCCGGGTCGCACACAAAATTAAACTGGGTCGGACTGACAAACTGAAAAGGGCCTGAGGGTGAGACAATAGGGGGCAGCTTAGCTTACCCTAAAGTCAAAAAACAGGAACAATCCAATTCCCGTCCAGCGCCTCCGGCTGGTACGGGAGTCCAACGTGGTGGTGGCAGGATACCCCAATCGCAGGAAAGTGAGTACAACAACACGGGCTTTAAAATGGGAGCTCGCGGTCGTCGAATGACGTACGTGCGTCGAGTTGACTGAAAGCTCCTCCCCCACACCAAAGTCAAAATCGTACTAACAAAGAGACCAAAAGTGGTCTCGCCATGTTGAAATATACACAACTTACATACATGCCAGAAATAAAGCAGAAAAACCGAAGATGGTAGCGGTCATGACGCAGTGCAACCAGGGTAAGAAGCAGCAGACCTAGAAGAACCAGGTAAACAATGAGGAAAGAGGACTAAAAAAATCATTATTTCTACAAATCGAACCGAGGAGCCACAAAGAACAAGGCCAGTGAGGTAGCGCCATCGTTAAGTGAACAGGAAGTGGGAGAACAATCAAGATAAACAAACAAATAAAGCTAATGGCCATAGTGCCATAGATGAAGAAATAAACCGCATAAGCCAAGAATGACTCAATGGACCATGATGGAAAAGGGACAAAAATATAAATAAAAAATAAAAAATGGACAAATAAAGAATATGGCAAAAAAGGGATGCCGGAAAAAATCACAACAAGTAAAGCACGAGGGGAAAGGAGGAGGTAGTAAAATCCCTCGGACAATACAATAAAACGGGGAAAAAAGCCGAAGGTCGCATGGGGTGAACTGCAGATAGAAAGAAAGAGAGGGAAAACCAGACTACTCTAGAATTGCATTTACCCACGGTAAGAGTTCATTTAGACCTTTTTCTTTAGTTTTGAGTGTAAAAATCCAAAACACTTCTCTTTTTCTGCGAATAGCCGCTGTGTCCCTTCCCGGTTGGGGTAGGATTTTTTCCAAAATCGACCACCTGAGGTCTGCCTCTGTGTGGTTGGCCTCTCTCCAGTGGCTGACTAGAGGCGCGGCTTGTTTGAACAATCTGATGTTCGATTTGTGTTCGCAAATCCTTTTCCTGCATTCCCTTCCAGTCTCACCTACATAGGCCAAATTACAGGGACAGAGGATGAAATACACAATATTGGATGACCGACAATTTGTCATCTCCTTGAGAAACACCGTCTTCTCATTAATCCTGATACTATCACTCACAATGGCATTGGGGCGCGCTTGGCAGGAGCCACACTTGTGGTTTCCTTTGACAGGTTCACCCCCCGTGATGGATTTTTGACAGAACTTGTTGTGATCCGACCTCTTGACCCTCACTAGGAGGTTCCTAAGATTTGTATTCCTCTTAAAAGCAAAGAGAGGTCTAGGTAGTTTTTGTTCATTTTCATCTATTTTCAACAGGTGCCATTGTGAATTGATGATTTGGCGCACCTTATTGTCGAAATTCGAGTGCTTGGTTACACACACAAGTTTGTCTAGTTGTTCTTTGTTCTTAGGTCTGAACATTGCATCACGATCATAGTATCTAGCTCTCTTAAGAGAGTCTTTGATGAGTTTAGTGGGGTATCCCCTCCTGATAAGTTTGTCCTTAAGGATTTCGGCTTGGATCATAAAATCCTTAATGGTAGTACAGTTTCTTCGGAGCCGAAGAAATTGACTAAACGGAATACATCGGGGGTGGAAACTACTAAAATGTAGTGGAGTATTCCTAGCCGTGGGTTTGGTGTAAAGGGAAACCAGTAAGTGGGCATTTTGGTGTTCGATCCACACGTCTAGAAATTCCACCCTCACGTTGCTGGTGTGAGCCATAAATTTGAGGTTGGGGTCAACCGCGTTGATCCACGATGTAAATTCATTGAGGGTGTCCTGGTCGCCTCTCCAGACAAAAAAATGTCATTGATAAAACGTGACCAATAAAGGACGTTCTCGAAGAAGGGGGCCATCTCATTGTAGATGTGGTGAGTCTCAAAGTGGCCCATGTATAGGCAGGCAAAACGGGGGGCACGGGCCGCACCCATGCTGACCCCCTGTACTTGTTGAAAAAAGTCGCAGTTAAACTCAAAAATTTCACCAAGAATGATCTCCAGACATTGTAGGATAAACGGGGAGTTGGTGACCGCGGGCTCTAATTCCAGTATTTCCCCTATCACCCTCATGGCTTCCCGCTGGGGGTTATTAGTATACAAGGCCTCCAAATCCATAGTAACTAGTATCTCCCTTTGTTCATCGTATGGCAGGCATTCTATTTTGGAAATAAAATGGCCAGTATCCTTCACAAACGAAGGTAAATTGCGAACAAGAGGCTTGAGGAACAGATCGACATATTTCGATAGGGGTTCCGTGGCGGCCCCAATGGTGGAAACGATCGGCCTTAATGGAGGGTTTTTCTCATCCTTATGAGTTTTGGGAACTCCGTAGATAATAGGTATACGGGTGTTGGAAGGGGTGAGAAATTCCGCCTCTTTTTGACAAATGTGACCGCTTTCGATGGCTGTTTCCACTACACTAAGGATCCTGCGTTTAAGATTGGCTTCAGGATTATTGGTAATCTTTTTGTAATGTCTCTGTGATCCAAGAAGACTATACATCTTCTCCACATACTGTGTGGTATCGAAGATGACAATACCGCGCCCCTTATCACATGGTTTGATGGTAAGATTCTGATTGTCTTTAAGGGAGAGGAGGGCAGTATTTTCATCTTTCAACATGTTGACTGGTGGTTTAGGTACATATCTCGTTGCTTTTTGGATTTTGGACATCACCACTTTTTCAAACACTTCTACCTCTGGATCAAGGAGATCCAGACTGGGGGTGAAATCAGACGGAGGTTTTAGGCCTGATGCGTTATCTTCAGTACTGATGGGAGGTCTGGTCTGAAAAAGCTTTTTGAGTCTAATCCTACGAAAGAAGGAAAACAGATCTTTAGTTAGTTCAAACTTATTAAGGGTAATTGTGGGAACAAATGATAGTCTCCTAGAAGGAAGGGACTCAGTATTGGGGTCAATATTGTCCAATGATAGATTAAAAACTGGGATAGGGTTTACGTTCTCCAGTATTGTTGGTTGCGGTTTGGATGTATTTCTGAGGTTGTTCCTGTTCTTGATAATAACCTCTCTCTTGCTGGTTCCGGAATCTGGGGCGAAAATTGCCCCTTCTGTTCCCTAAAAAATGATTGTTTACAGTGGGCCTATCAAATTGTTCTTTTCTTGGTTGATAATTAGAATTGTGGTATGATGGACCCCCACTGTCTGAATCGGTGGTATCAGAGAAAGTCGTCACTAGTCTGTTTCCCCATTTGGAATTCCCTTGTCCTGATGGATTCTCACTGTTTGAGGTGTAGAAATTCTCAGTGAGATTTGGATATGTACGTTCCTGGGAGAACAGACGGACGTCCTTCCTAAGTTTTTCAGTTTTCCGTTTTAACAAATATTCACAAAAGGAGTCCAACTCAAAGGTCATCTCCTCTAGCTTCTTTTTTTCTTCCTCTATGCTATTGCTTTGTTTCAGTTTTTCTTCGAGGTCCTGAATTTCTTTATTCAATATGGAGACCACTTCCCTGGCGGTTTCAATGATGAAAATCATCCAGTCCCTGGAGCATCTGTTGGAAATGAGAGCCCATTTCTTCAGGAACTGTCTGATCTCAATGAATAATCCCGGGATGTTCCTCACCCTTAGGCCAATCGGAATGGTGCCGGCCTTTAAGTACTCTAACATAAAGTTAGCGTGTGACTCAGTTCTTTTAAATTTCTTTTTGAGAGTAAGTAATTTGATCCATTCCTCATTAAGGCCCTTTGATAAGGTGAAGGGTCGGCTCCCTCTGTAGTCTTGTCTCGCTCTCCTGCGGGCCGGTTTTGGAAGAACATAGAGCCCCCCCACTGTCTCTCCATTGTTGTGGCCCGAGCTGTGCCTCCAGGTCCACAGGCAAGATGTAGCCCTAGATGCGAAGCCCCTCCCTAGCATCGGGGGCTCTCGTGATCACAGGCCAAGTTGGACCGCAGCACCACCGGTTCCGGGCCGCAGGTTCCTGACTACCGGGGCGAAGCAGTGGCAGGGATGGAATCTCCCCCAAAGCAGCAGGGGCCCCAGTGACCAATCTGCGCTTCACGTCTTGCATGCCGCTCGGCCAATGCGTCCCTCTCCGATAGGCAACAGTGGGGCTCCCAGGGCCAATTTCGGGGGTAATTTCAGCAGATACAAGATCTGCCCTGCAGATATTTGGCAGGTTGGTGACAAAGGCTGCTTTTGTCAAGTTTTTGGCGCAGGATTGTTCAGTATTATATGTTCAGCCTGAGGAGCTTGCCTACAGGGCGGCCATCTCCGAGTGAGGCAAGGTCCACCCCCCAGCCAGAGACCTACTTGGTGTCTTCACCAAAGTGCGTTTTCCAAAGGAGGTGGCCTCAGACAGGGGGACTAACTTCATGTCTGCCATTCTGAAGGCAAAGTGGGATGAATGTGGTGTTACCTACAACTTCGAACCCCTATATCACCCCCAGATCAATGGTCTGGTATAGAGATCTAATAAGACTCTAAAGGGCATGATTTTGGACTTATCTGACAAGCTCAGGAGGAGCTGGGATGCTCCCCTCCTATGCATGCTGTTTGCTTAAAGAGAGATGCCACAGAAAGGGGTTGGGTTTAGCCCCTTTGAGTTGCTGTTTGGGTACACTGTAAGAGGGCTGTTGTGTTTGGTGAGAGAAGCTTGGGAGAAGCCTCTCAAGGAACCCAAACAGAATGTGCTGGACAATGTGCTAGGGCTGCTGTCCTGCATGACAGAATTCATGAGTAAAGCAAGTAGCAACCTGGATGCCAGCCAAGAGCTCATGAAGCTCTGGTATGACCACAAGGTACAATGCCCGAGTACCATCCAGGACAGTTGGTGTGGGGGTGTGAGCCTGTGGTTCCCAGGGCCCTCCAGGACAAGTAGACTGGGCCCTATCCAATTCCAGAGAAAATGGGTGAGATCACCTACTTGCTGACCCTTGGCACCCCCAGGAATCCCCACAGGGTACTCCATTCCAACAGACTGAAACCCCACCAAGACTGGTCAGACATTATCATGCTGATGGATACAGATGACGGAGGCGAAGAGGAGAGGAAGCCCCTGGCAGAACTCCTATCCATCAATGTGCAAGATGGTTTAGTGAAAGGAGTTGTACTCTCTCCCAAGTTGGTAGTCCAGCAGCACAAATACTGTAAACAAGTGTTAGAACAGTTTGCTGGGCTGTTCTCCTTCGCCCCTGGGATCACCACTTGGTATGCCCATGATTTTGACACTGCTGACAGTCTATCTGACAAAAACAAGCTGTACAGGTTGTCTGACCAGGTCTGAGCCAGCATTAAGTCCAATGGTACTGGTGCCTAAACCTAATCACCAAAGGGGGAAGAAAGATTGAGGTTTTGTGTGGACTACAGAGGTTTGAATCCAGTCACCAAGACTGATGTTCAGGCCATACCTAGAGCTGATGAGCTAATTGACAGATTGGGGGCTGCAAAGTACCTGAGTGCATTTGATCTGACCCAAGGTTACTGGCAGATTGCCCTAAGTCCAGGAGCAAAGGAGAGTACTGCATTTTCCACTCCAGAGGGCCACTTTCAGTTCAAAGTGATGCCCTTTGGTTTGAAGAATATTCCTGCCACCTTCCAAAGGTTGATGAACAGAGTTCTGTCTGGGTTGGAAATTTTCAGTGCAGTTTGTCTTGATGATATAGCTGTATTCATTCACACCCGGGAGGAGCACTTAGTCTCCCTGAAGGAAGTACTTCAGGCCCTGCAGCAGGCGGGCCTGACTATCAAGCCAAGCAAATGCCAGATAGGGCAGAGTTCAGTGATGTACCTGGTCCACCTTTTTGGTAGACGCCTTTGTACAACCTCTCCAGCCCAAGATCCAGACCATCCTAGAATGGGAAGCTCCTAAATTCTAGATACAGGTCAAGGCCTTTCTTGGCCTGACTAGGTACTATTGGAGGTTTGTCCAGGACTATGGGACCATTGAACTCACCTCTGAAAAGCAGCCAAAAAAGTGAATTGGACCCCATTGTGTCAGAAGGCCTTTGACACTCTGAAGGAGTCTATGTGTTCAGCACCAGTCTTACTGGCCCCTGACTACACATAGGAGTTTGTGGTTCAGACAGATGCTTCAGAACAAGGGCTTGGGACAGTGTTGCCACAAGTGAATGAAAAGAGGGCCAGGGTCAACCAGTTGCCTTCATTAGCAGGAGACTACTCCCCAGAGAGCAAAGATAGAGTGCCATTGAGAGGGAAGCCTTTGCTGTGGTCTGGTACGAAGAAGCTGAGACAATACCTGTTTGGTACTCACTTCCGTGTTCAAACTGACCACAGACCTCTTGGACGGCTCATGCAGATGAGGAGGGAGAATCGAAAACTGTTGCAGTAGTCCATTTCCCTACAGAGGATGGACTATACAGTGGAACACAGGCCTGAGTCTGCCCATGCCAATGCATATGGACTTTCCAGGTTTTTCCACTTTGCTGATGAGAACTACCAGGGTGTAGGTTAGTTACCATCACCTTTGGACTGGGCGGGGGCGTATAGGAAAGCCATACTTTTTGCCCCGCTCATCCCCATTTTATGACTGATACTGGTGGTTACTGGCTCTGAATGTGCCTGGGCTCTGCTAACCAGGCACAGGACCAGTGCTCTGTTTAAACGGTATATGGTAATTGGTGTAATTGCACTTGATTCAGACATCCTACCTGTAAGTCAGTAGTATATGGTAGGGCTTGTAGGCTTAGAGACCTCAGTGGACTTAATGCACTTAAGTGCACACTGCTGTGGTACCTGGTGTCATTTTAAAGCCAGGCCTGCCTTGCAGGCTGGTTTTAAAATAAACCTATGTCCAATTTAGACTTTGGAATTGAAAGTACTTCCAAAGTCTACAACTACCTTTTTATTGAATATAAGTCACCCTTAAGGTCAGTCTTAGGTGCCCCAAGGGTGGAGTGCCTTGTCATAAAAAGCAGGGACATTATAAAATATGTCTTATATGCCCTGGTGAGGAAAAAACAGCCAAAGTCATTTTTTCCCATTGCAGTACTGCTAGCTCCATAGGCTAACATGGGAAGGCTTTATAAAACTTTAATAAAGTCTAACTTTTGACAGGAGTGAGCTAGCAACATAATTCAAAGTATCAAAATAATAGTTACAATAAATCCAACAACTTGCAAAGGTCAGATTTATTATAACTATTGCAGGAAAGGAGTCTTAGAACTTACTTTCCTGAAGTTACCTAAACCAACCCTGTAGCAGCCTCTTCTGATTGGCCAACCATTAACAGCTTGAGCCAAGCTACTTCCTGATTAGGTGTGAACAGGCCTGGGGCTGAAATAATACAGCCATTTGGTGGGAGGAGGCTTGGTTCCTGGATAAGCCAGGGACCGGAAGGGGACTGGTAAGATAAACAGGTCTTCAAAGGGAGAAGCCCAGATGTCAAAGGACCCAGACTACCCCCCACTTGCTTCATCCCCAGCCAGATGGGAGCCCTTCTAATTAGATTAAGAGAGGGTCTTGAAAGGAACCTTCGGAAAGGTTAGCCACAGCTGTGGGTTGGGTTAGCCAGACCTGAGCTCCAAGGAGAGATTTTCTCCATTTTGATGTTTGCTTAGATGTGCATTCTGGGACAAAAATATGCCACACTTCCCAGGAAGTTGTCATGGTAGAGGGTGGCAACTTGAACCCCATTGTTTGGGGTGTCCCCCCTTGTCAGCCTACAATGGGGAATATATATGGGAGAACTGCAAGAGTACCTCTGATCCCTGCCTGAAAACATCTGGAGAAAAATGACTGCCCTGCAAGACCCTTGGACAGCACAAGAGAGAACTACACTCAGAAGGATTCTGTTGCATTCTAAGGACTTTGCCTGTCTTGAAGGATAAGGAGAGGGCTCCTTGAGCAGCAACAGGTAGAAAGGTGCTGGAAGAAGCCACCCGAAACATCCACTTTAAGGACAACTCCAGCTGACCAGCTTGACCTGGATTTTACTTGGATTGACCAGGTGCATTGCGGGAGTTGGAGTCCCAGACCCTCAGAAGCAAACCAGAGCTTCTGAACCCTTGTCAGGTCCTGAGGAACCATTTCTTACATCAAGGAACCTTCAGAGAAGAACTTCTGAAAGGTTGGGAACTTTTGATGACATTTTATAAATGCTCCAGAGGAAGACAGGCATCGATGACGAGAGTCAAGCCGGAGACTTCGAACCGCAACTCGGCCTGAACTCACTGGTTCGCACCACTGAAAGCTCCAGAGCTTCCCTCCTTCGACCACAAAAACAAAGACCTCCTGGGCTCACTGAGACATCATGCTGGAGCAGGCTGGGGTTGTCGAATCTAAATCCAGATGCGAGGCCCTGATCGCTCGAGGCCGAGAAAAAAGCTCTAAAAAAGTAACTAAGTCAGAAGGTAAAAACTTGACTGGGCCCACCCGCTCCTCGTATCTGACCCGCACTCCATCGTGGTTGGCGTGAAACTTTGATTTTGTCCCAGTCCAGCATGACCAGGTAGCCATGGTTGGCACTTTACACTTTTTGGCGCAAGAAAGCACATTTTCTAATTCAAACCTTAAAAATTCATATCTTCGGTTCCCTACATTGTTTTTTTGTCGTTCTGGTGTCATTTTAAAGATAAAAATATTCTCTATTTTCATAAATTGGTGTTGTATTTTTATTGTGTTGTGTCTTTTACTTATTTATTGTTTTGGAGACATTAAATGCTTTGCGCACCTGTCTCTTAAGATAAGCCTGCCTGCTCATCAGCCAAGCTACTAAGGGTAGAGCAAGGATTCATTTATTAAGACTTGACTGGACCTCACTTGTGATTGTGGTGTTATTACTAACTGTAGGTTCCTACCTGCACCTACTAATAAACCACCTTCCAACAACAGGTATACAGCATGAAACAGTGGCAAGCCACCAGGTCAGAAACAAGCTCTACAGTTTTCCTCCACATATACACACAGTATGGGGAGGTGACTTGATAGCTACTCCAACAAGAAATAAAGGTTCATTTAGTGCCTTCCGGGTAGTCTTTTGATCTGCCAGGTGAGCAGACGCCATGGCCTACACCACCCAGTCAGTGGATCATCAACTCTATTTAGAGATCCCCAACCTGCCTGGTGGGGATCTCTGGCCTGTGAAGGGAGACACTACTGCAGTAGCTCCAATCACCGCTTTGCAGGCTCGCTGAGCATCCGTCATTTTTAAAGTGTTCATTTGGAGAAAAAAAATCGATTAGCATAAACAATCACATGAAAACAAGTTTTATACACTCTACATTTTCTCTGTCATTCTGTATTATCCATGTGAGACATGGTAGACACAGGCAATGACAGTCACTCCTCTCTCAGTAGGTTATCACAAACATCATTGAGACATGGTTGTCCTTTGGTGCAGAGGCTATCAGGTAATAGCTTTCACCGGCAGAGCCTCCAGAGGCTCAGTCTGTGTAAATACACTGCTTTTCCCCACCTCTAAATAGAGATTGGGAACTGTGAGTTTGATGGTGTGGGAGTACTGCCAATTTATGGCAGAGTTCCTGCTCTGCCAAACTCTGACTGAGGCCACGTATCACATAGTTTGTGAGATCCATGGGAAAAACATTGACTGCAACCATCCATTCAAAAGTAGTACAAAATGGGTTTCTCGTTCAGGACACCCTAGAAAGTGAAGCTAACCCATTTTCTCTCATCAAGTGATCACTCTGATGGGGACACAAGGCTATCTGAATTTTATCCACTTTCACACTTTTCAGTTGTGTGGAGATTTCAGGTTCAATAGTAGTGTCTGTGGGAGTTGGCTGTCAACATACTGGTGACCATGTTTGCCAAAGATGAAAACTGAGTGAGTTAATGGTGCTTCTGTGCTAATTATTCATGGAAGGGGGCAGCCAGTGTTTGCCCTTTAGTCGTAGATGTCTTGCAGGCTATTGACTTAGGGCCTGAATATGAGTTTGGTTGTCAGACCGCCATGGGACCACTGCTACGCCAGGGATCCGCAACCTCTGGCAGTCTTGCAGAGCTGTCTGAGGCCCGCAATATACTGACAGAGCATATTACGAGTTTCCTCACTGCCGCAGTTTTGATGGTGAGGAAACTAAGGGGGCCCTACAGGGCCCCCTGTTGCCTCAGGGGCATGGGGTGCATGCAGGGGGAGAACATGGCATGCCCCCCTGTGTGCATGCACCACAGTTCCTGCAAGGCATGGACTGCAGGCAGGTGGTCGGCGGTCGAGTTTGGCGGTTTGGGAGTGGGGTGCTGGCATGGCAGGTATTCAGGTTAATAGACAATACATAGAAGTCAATATGAGCTAGGTTCATGACATAAAAGACCAGCATTGACTATCTCCCTCTTCATATCCCTTTCTTAATTAAACATCTCTTCCTCTTAATTCCATTTTTCTCTCCAATACATCATGTTTTCTATTTATTTTCTAAGAAGAATCTGTGTGAAATTCATGGAAAACTAGAGGTTCAGGGGACCATTTTTTTAGGAGAAGAGAATGTATAAGCGTTTGCCGGTCAAAGTGAATTCACAGAGGTATGTCATAAAAGTGGATTACCATGATCACCATGATGACAAACCTAGGCCTACTTGTATTCTATAATTTTTGTGGTCTGGCTCTTATTGGCGCTTCAGAGCAGTCTGGAACTTGGGAAATTGGCTGCCAGTATTTAAAAGCCCTTGTTGACCATATGTTGAAGGAGGGACAAATTCACCTACAGCTGAGTTACTGATGGATACTTTGGTTTGTGCATGGATTGTTGTCAGATCCTTGGTGCAGGCCAAGAACCCCTATTGTTGCCACAAGTAAGGCCCCACAGTTGAATTGCTGAGACATCATTGCAGGCCCGCCCCCTTTCTCAACCACTCTGCAACGGGGCCTCCTGGCACAATACTGGTTGGGCGATGAAGTCCCCTGGGCTGCTGAGGGTCGTTGGAGGCCAGGAACCCCTATTGTTAGAATAAGTAAGTACCCCATAGCGGGATTGCTGAGACGTCGTCAGAGGCCCTCCCCTTTCCCAACCACTCTGTAAAGGGGCATCCTGGTGCACTACAGGTTGCAGCCATGATCGCTCGCGCTCGATAGTGCTCGCCTACGGCACACAAAAAAATCTGATTCATTGCGGAGTGCAGAGTTTATTGATAACTCTGCATTCTCTGCAGAACGTGGAGTCACCGAATTCCTCAAACTCCACAAGTGGAGCAGAATTGTACACTCCTAGCAAAGTTCTTCACAGGTCCAGTAGTGTACTGTCTTGGTAGGGTCAGAGCCTAGTACTTATATCCAAATGTGCCTTTGAAGTAGGGGTGACTTCAAAGCAGGCCCTTGAACTGCGCAGGTACCCTTTCATCCCAGCCCTGTCTGCCAAGCTATCTGTGGGCTGTAATCAGCCTTTTGTGAGGGAAACAGGACACTGCCTATTATAAGTGTCAACTCCCCTTCTCCCTTCCTGACCAGGAAAAGCTATCAGAATGAAGATGAACGCAGTTGAGTTCTCTGTCATACCCACCCTTCCTATGTTTGTGGCTGTCTAGAGGGAATGCACAAAGTGTAGCCGTCACCCACCCCAGACGTGTATTGGAGACAGGCTGCAGGCACACAGAGCTAAGTTAAGAGTAGAGAAATGTCCACTTTCTAAATTCATCTTTACCACCAAAGAGTATTTCTCATTACTATTCCAAAGATATAAAACATGAAGCAGCTACTCCTTTCTAATCAGGAATTACAGCTTCAAAGTGTTTTAAGGAATTCCCAATGCTAGCCTATGAGAGGAGTAGGCCTCATAGTTGTTAAAAACGAATGTAGCTGTTGGTAACTATCAGGACATGTAAAACTTAAAAGTACATGTCCTACCTTTCAGTTACACAGCACCCTGCCCTTAGGAATACCTAGGGCCTACCATAGCGGTGACTTATGTGTAATAAAAGGGGAGTTTAAGGCTTCGCAAGTGGTTTGAATTTTAATGTACGGAGGACTAGAATTGTGAAACATGCCTCTCATTGAGTAACTTTGGAGTGCAGAGCAGGGATTCTATACCTGGATTGGGACAGTGCTGCTTATTTGTGTTTGAAGGAATGCCACCTACTGCAGATGCAGGCATTCACCACTGCCAAAGATATGGCTATATATTTCATCCAGTATTTCATTAACTCACCCATATCATGGAGCAAAGAAAGTGAGGCAAATCAATAAAAATCTTAACCACTAGTGTCGATCATGGTACAGACCTTGAGCTTGTAAAGTTCAATCTTTGAACAGGATCAAAGAACATGAATTATGCAACAGTTTCAGATCGTTATATCTAACATAGTGAATTAAGTTTAAGTGTAGCTGAATGTCAGTACGGTGTTTGCAGTACCAATTATGTAGCACTTTTTTTCATTTCACCAGTTACGTCAATTCTAATTCTAATTTAATAAGTTAATATTTGGTGGAGATTCCATAGAATTAGGCAGTTAAGCAAAGACCTGAGCCAACGCAGATTTTCAGAATATCCACAGTAACGTAGTTAATCTAAATGTGAGTCATCAGAGTAATATAAAATCTGGGCAGTCCTCAGAGCTTCAGGGGTCAGATTTCTAACCCTCTGATGCAAGGACTTGGTTCAAATAATCAATAATAAATTAGAACCCAGTTGGACCGCAGCCCTGACACTAGCTCGCTGAGCAATTCTGCATCCACAGTGTTTTCAGGTTACAATCAGTTCCTCTAGATGAGTTCAGAGACACAGTAGCAATCCACACAATATTTCATCTATGAATAACACACTTAACGACAGCACTAAGAAGCAGTGACATGTAGATTAAAATGTTTATTGTAAAATCTGCAGTCCAGTTAATAAAAATATGCATGAAAACACACAGAATGTGGAAATAAAAGCAGTTAGGCATGCAATGGTCAGCAAAAACAAGAGAAATGTTCCCATCATTGTTAGCGATTTTTTGGCATCCTAACGGCCTAATGCTATTTTTAAATATTATGTTAAACCACAGCTACTGCATTCAATGGCAAAACCTGTCTTGTGAGTTTCATAGAATAGAGTGCACAGCATACATCTGAATAACTGGCTTTAGCTATTCCTTTTCAGAGACATGCCACAGAAGCAGGATATGTGCTCTAGGTGATGGCTCCTTCAGCACAGCTTCTTGAATCAACTCTCTGACTGAGAGCAGGGGGCTCAGTAATCTGGTGTGCCCTCTGGTGACAGTTATAGCACAAAGACTTTTTCTAAACAACAGTCAAATCCTGGGGTTTTTATTCCACTTGACAACTGATTATATCTCATATTATTATAAAATAAAAAAGGTTTTGTAGACTCTAAGCCTACTGTAAGACTAAGCTAGCAAGGAAAAAAATGCATCAACTCGATCTACATGTTGATATTAAGCATCCATCTTTGTAAATAACAAGCTTATACTGCAAGGGACTATATTGTAATAGTTGGCCCCATTAACATAAACAAAAAATTGTCAGTCCACAGAATTATCGACCATGATGATTGCAGCATTTGTGCATGTGCTCTGACAGCAAGCACCGAATGAAAACAGACTAACAGAATAAGCACGGTTACAGTGTTCACAACAAGAGGTTATTCAGAATTTCTGGTTTCAAGCTTCCCATAACTGCGAGACTCTGGAGCAACGACAAAATCTTGTAACAAAGATTGCCATGGTTTCTAGGATCACAGAAGGCAGCTACCACTGAATTGTCAAGTAATTTATTCTTACCCTTTGACAGCCAGTGAGTAGCAAGATCAAATAGTTAAGGCTTACTCATGAATGTGGGTAATGTTATGGAATGTTACATTTAGCTGGCACCAGGATAAATTACAATAAATTGTAGTATATTTTTAGAGTTTCATTTAAAAAAAAATAATAATTCATTTATTTGTGTTTTATTTAAAAGCTTAATCAATGTGGTATTATTCTGCACAACTATTAAGTTTGCTTTGCAGAGGGCTCTGAGTATTTTACAGCAACAGATCTCGCTGTGTTAAATTGTCTGCATGCCTTAACAGGGAAGTACCTGTGTGGGTATGGAATAGTGATCAGCCAGAGCACAGCATCTGGCATCTCAGGAGGGTGTAAGCATTTGCTGCAACAGTCTTACTCAGTTTGTGGGCCTTAGATGGTTTTGAAAACATGGACCATATAGCTGAGTTACACAGATCCTTTGCAGGGAGTGGTGCTATTTTCCAGAGAATTGCAGCGGGTGCTTCAGCTGCCGCAAAAGAGTTCAGGAAGCCTTGGTACTCTCCTGGTGAGAGTAGCACAAGTCATAAGGCCCAGAATCGGTGGATCTGTTTACCTGAGGTGCACAAATCACCACCACACACCCTATCTGCGTCATCCGCAATTCTGACTCTAAAAATACTTCTAGCATGATATGTAGAATTCCTTAACCTTAACATTGCCACTGTCTTTCTCTCGTCCTTAGCTCTCATAAATTAAAAAAATCTTTGTGTTTTTGTTCTAATTTGTAATTGAATTAATGTTCTCTTGTCCAATAGGTTTATTTGCATTTATAGTTGATGAGTATTTTTAACTGTCCCATAATAAACAGGCATGCAAATATGAAGTGAAGGGTATTTTATAACCTTTGTCAACTTAGGTTGAAAAGTTAAAAAACTACAGTTGGTTAATAATTCGGAAAAAGTAGGTTTTTCGGGAAGAAAAAACAATTTATAATTAGTAGCTACAGGTCTACCCTTAGATGATACTTGATCAGTTGCCTGCCTTTGTCTACATTTAGGTGATTGTTATTAAAAAGATTGAAGAGGAAAAGCCATCCTTTTTTTTCTTGCAGTCCCAAGGGCATCAAAGCGCTTCACAAAAGATCCATTTTACACATTTTTTATTTCAGGCACAGAGAGATTAAGTGAGTGGCCTAGAATCACAGGATGTTGAGCTGAGGCAGGAACTTCAACCTGTTTCCCCAGTTCCAAAGACGGCACTCTAGGAGCTGGCCTCACCTCTGCCCTTTTGCTTTTGTAAACTTGAAGTGTGAACTGCAGAATTCTTCTCATTAACTGTTGAATGTCAATCATGAAGCCCTTTTTAGAGCCTACCATACAGCGCAAGCTGTCTGTTTGCAAAATACCTATGGTCAGTTTAAGAGGAATTTGCAGTGAGATTAAAGCCCTGCCATTGTTTACCTTTGGCTGGCTTTATTGCCACTCTCATTTAATTGCTTCTTATTCTATGACTTGCCTTGTTCATCTTGTGTTTGTCCCTCCCATGGACCAGAGCCTCTTTAATGTGCCCTTCTACTGCTCACTTTAAGAGAACATCTTTTTTCCTTTATGCTTAAGCACTTCATCAGAGTGCATGCGTCTTCTACATGTCTCCCTCGTGTGCTTTTCTCCTTGCCCCAAGCTCCGTGTTGTTCTCTCTCATCTGTGTGCTTCTCTCCCATCCTGTGCTCCATGTTACTCTCGCCTGCGGGCTTCTCCCTTCACCACATGTGGCTCTCTCCTTTGTGTGCATCTCCTCTGCCCTCCTTTTTGCTCCCTTCCTTGTGTGCTTCTTTTCCCTTTCTCTACCCGTTACCCAGACTCGCTCCTCCTTTGCCTCATACTCTCTCCACACAATCCAATTTTTTTTTAATGTAGCTTTTTCCGAGGGCCATGCAGCAAATTGCTGCCATCTCTTCTGCTTTATAAAAACGTTTTTACATTACTTTATTTTCATAAATGTTTTTAAAGTACTACTCCATCTCAGATTGGTGAATTAAAAAAATGGCGCCCACGTCTCACGCATGCGTAATGATGCATGTGCGCACCTACAAAATGACACCGTTGAATCAACAGAATGACACGATCGCATCAACCCTTTTTTCTTTTTGATCATGCTGGACAACATAGATTTTTTTTTGTTTGTTTTATATAGCGGGAACTAGACCCAATGGTATCAGAGCACTTTATATGAACACCTGTGGCGTGACAGACGGACACATTCATTTTTTGTTAGGCACAGGGAGATTAAGGGCCTGATTACGATGGTGGACAGAATTCAGTCCGTCCGCCATCCTTTCGTATTTGGGACCATCCACCTACAAGGCAGCGGTCCCACAGGGCAAATTACGATGCGACCGCCACCGCTGCGGTTGCATTGTCCATGTTTTGTATTGTGGCGGGTGCTGCGCTCTGCAGCACCCGCCCAGTACAACCCCCACACATATACCTGCACTACGTGGCGGGCACCATGCGGTGCCTACCATATGGTGTAGGGATATGTAGAGGGGCATCATATGTGCCTCCCAGGGTCTATGTCCCTTGCCCAGGGATTTATGGGGGCCAACTACAGGCCCCCAAATCCGTTTCCGCCTGTCGTTTCGTGGCAGGTTGACTACCGCAAAACGACTGACTGAAAGGGATATCATAATCCCTACAGCGGTCCCTGACAGTCACTGCCTCCAGTCAGGGACTACAGGGAGATCCGACAGGCAGTCGGATAAAGACCGCCACATGTCCGCCCGCCATTGTAATCTGGCGGACAGGCCACCCTATCACGATGGTGGAGGGAGCACCACTGACAGCGTGTCGGTGGCGGTCCCTCCACCATCGTAATCAGGCCCTGAGTGATTTGCCCAGAATCACAGTTTGGTGAACGTCTTGCCAGAGACTCGAATCCGGTTCCCCAGCTCCGAGGTCGACGTCCCTAGCCCTTAGGCCACATCCTCTTCCCAAATAGATATTTTTGATGATGCTGTACAGCATTACACAAAAGGCATTGGCAGAGCCAATAAGTCTCAAACGAGAGGCTTATTGGCATTGCCAATGTTTGTTCTGATAGTGGGGTGCACGGGTAATTCTCATTTTGCCACGGAGTTCTCAATCAGAAGCCACTTTACTGACAGTAGGGTACATGGAACCTTGTTGCCCGTGCTATTCATTTAATGGGATTACTTTGCATTAAATCTAAAAGGTTATCATTCATCCCAATGGTGCCATCGTATGACTCAAAGGAAATGCACCAAGTTAGATTCTGTAAACAAATGCTTTGGGTAAATAAATAATGTGCTACAGGCTCAGCTTAATGAAATGAAGACTATACTGGCACAAGCGACAAGGCAGGGGAAAACCACGTCTTTCTACATCTGGTGCTCTTCATTCCTAAGTTTGAATACATTTTATAGCGTGAAATACCTAAATGGGTGACTATCTAATCAATCACACTATTCAATCGTAACATGCTCTTCAGAGGTTATCCCTAAATCTGGTGCAGGTGAAGTACAGCCAAGACACAATTGATGCAAGAGAAAGACATTTTTGGCAACCCATTATCACCAAAAATGACAAAAAAGCTTTGTGGCTGTTGCCTTTAATTTAGGGTTCCCCACAATAAGAATCATAGCATGTGCCAGAGGGTATAGCAAGGGTATATATGTATAAACATAATACAAAACTGACTCTGCATACCCGGTTTCATCAGAAGTAATTAGTATTATTCCTGAGTAAAATAAAATGTACAGGACCAGAAGGGACAGTATGGTCTTAGCTGCCCTCGTATGGGCCTCTGTGCTTGGCTTGCTGAAACCTGTACAGTTCTGCATCATGTAGAGGGAGATAAGAGTTATCGCTGCTGATGTTACTATCATTGCCAGAGGCAAACTACATCCCAGGGTTTCCAAAAAGACCTTGTAGAAAAGACTGTATGTGTATGTTGTGCCTCCATTTCTGAGGACCTCTGAAGTGGAATTTTCATGAGGGATTACCGTCACATCCCAGATCACTGGGACACTCATGGCTGCAGCTGCCAAGACAGTCACCAAGAGAACCCACGGAACCATTCCAGGGACCTTAAGCTTCAGGTACATGAGGAGTGGGTGTGTGAAGTTGACAATCTTGATGCAGTAGAAGGCACAGAGCCAAGCTGTGATCCAAAAGTTACACGACACTATAAAGGGGTAAATGCCAAAGACGAATTTCTGAAAGCTCTCTAGAATATAAAGTTCTCGCCAGATTAGGCGAAGCATGTATTCACCTGTTGAAACACCCTGTATGATGATATTGGTGAGAGCCTCGCACAGTAGAATCAGATCACAGGGCGGCAGGCATCTACTTCGAATCCAGTCCATTGAGATCACAATGATTATGAGCATGTTTGTGGTGATCCCCATCACCATCTCAAGTCCAGAAATGACCACGGAAAAAATACTAAAAAGAGACATGGATCCTGCTTTAATGGATACCCCTCTATACTCTACTCTGAGTGTCTCACTCAATGGACAACATTATGTTTTCTGCATTCAACTCCTCTGAATTCTTCTTCCTGTGTTCACAACGTTGTCAAAGAAGGAAACAGATATTTCTGGAGCTTTGAACTGCGAAGGGAATTTTCATGAATTTTTCATGTAAACTCGCAGAACAGAGGACGAAATAAGCAAGACAGATTGTGCCCAACTGGGCTCTGTAAGGCTGTTCCAATGAAAACTCCTGCGGTGCCTTGCCCTCTCAGTATATGTTCAGAGCCGGGTTCTATTGAGCAATATTTGTGATGAATTCCATTAGCAAATGCTCTCTGTCTCTTCTCTCTGCTTCTTCTGTCATCATATCATCACTTTCTGCTTCCCTGACGGCGTGCTTCTCCCAGCCGATCTTAATTCTGTTTTCCTTCCCTCCTAGCTGACTCCTCCCTTCTGTTCACTCACCCAATGGATCACTCCGTCGCCCCCTGCTGTGCCTGTCCAGTACCGCCTATGACTACGCACTTCCTCTCAAAACTCCCTCCCTCTGTTGCTAAAATCATTAGTAGCATGGGGGCAGGGCCGGCGCTAGGCATGGGCAGTGTGGGCAGCTGCCCAGGGCCTCGCGCTCTGCCAATAAACAGGGGGCCCCGCATCACTGTGAAAGGCAACACTTTCACAATTAGCCAACTTATTCCTGCGAGGCCCCCTGCCCCACCTGATCACAGTAGTCTTGACCTTGCTGGCTAGGGCGAGGTGACATTCCTGGGGGTGCAGGGGTGGGGGGAAGGTACAAACAGAATGGGGTACAGCACACCAGCTGGGCCAGCAATTATGTTGGCTGAGTGTCAGGGGCGAGGCAGCGCCTCTGTTAAGTACCTGCCATTCTAGGCGCCCCTTGTGCATTTTTGTATCCAGGCGACAGAAGGCCCCTTTGTTTCCAGGAGCAGCCGGACACAGGTAAGAGGAGGTGGGTGAGGGGATGAGGGGGCAGCCAGATCAACTGGCTTCTTAACCGTAACTGGGAAGTGCGTCCTTACTGTTTCATGGCCCAGGGGAGGGGCTCCCCTCCCTGGGCCTCAGCCCTAAGATCAAGCTGCAAGGTTCAGGTGTGGGGGGCCTTCACTGGGCCTTGTAGTAATTATGCGGTGCCAGGGTTGGATTGGGAAGGGAGGTATTCGGCCTGTGCGAGAGTCCCAGTCCCTGAGGCTTGAGTGGGCCGTTTTGTTTCCTCATTTATGTTCAGGCTTGCTCTGCTGCTGTGAACTCGAGAGGCCTCAGCAGCTCCTTCCACGGCCCATTTTCCTATAAATAATTCGTTTTCGATTGACCTTGAACAGCAAAAGAACTGAATGGATTTTTGGCATTGATTTAATTTTAAATGTTGAATCTTGGCGCTCCATGTAAAGCAAGCATTTGCAATGCAATAGGTCTCGCATTTAAGCAAGTTTGAGCTATTGACATTGTAAATGACAATGCCTTTTATTTATGTGTAGGTTTTTAAAACATAAATAAAAGGCATTGTCATTTACAATGCTAATAGCTAAACTCTCACCAAATGCGAGACCTATTGCATGGTGAATGCTTGTTTCCTTCTGGCACTCCGAGCGCTGCAGAAGGAAAGTAAAACTACAGGTCCCAGAATGCACACATGTGAGGCAACTATAGAGCTCTTAGTATCTGCTTGATGCCTGCCCACTAAGTGTAGTTAAGCATATTAGTTGCACAGAGAGCCAGTGATAGCACTGTCCACCTTTGGAGCTGAAATCATCCATAACAATTACTCCGTGAGAATTATGGTGACATACTCATCCTCCTGTGTAACCTTTGACCCACTGTGTGTCTGCCGTGCATGACATCTGGCACTGCAAGTCAGAGACCGACTTCACCTCTCTATTAATTTTAGAACTTCCAAAAACTCTTATTTTGCAGCCATATTTAAGTATTATGGGCCATATGTATCAAGCCAAATTGCATTCGCAAACGCCGAAATTCGCAGAATTTTGGCGTTTGCGAATGCAATTTTGCTTAGAGCTATGTATGAAGTCAAAACTGCCTCGCAAAATAAGGAATCGTAAAATTTGCGATTCCCTATTTGCGATTGCATTTAAGGAATCGCAAATTGCGATTCCTTAAATGCAATTTAAGAAGCACCAACAAAGTGCAATTTGGCCTTAAGGAATCGCAAATTACCACCAACTTCAGGTTGGTGGTAATTTACGATTCCTTGAAAATGCACTTTTTGCATTTTCAAAGTGCCATGTGGCGCACATACATGCCCTTAGGGCATGTATGTGCACCACATCTGCACCCATGCTCATTTCAGGGAGTGCAACAGGGTGTCCTTTAGACACCC
Organism: Calotriton arnoldi; assembly: GCA_963921515.1. Classification (NCBI taxonomy): domain Eukaryota; kingdom Metazoa; phylum Chordata; class Amphibia; order Caudata; family Salamandridae; genus Calotriton; species Calotriton arnoldi. Next base: position 567,908 of record CAWUFW010005221.1, on the reverse strand, counting down.
TGGCACTCTGAAATTGCATTCTCAATTTGCGATTCTCTAATTGGGAATCGCAAATTGCGACAGTGTCTTCCCATTCATTCCTATGGGCCTCTAGGCCCATAGGAATGAATGGGGAGGTATTCCTTAATTGCGAATCGCAATTTGCGATTCGCAAATAAGGAATATGTAGGATTCGCAAAATTTATTGCAAATCCTACATACATCTCGTTTTGCGATTCTCAAATAGCGATTCTCTAAAATTCGCTATTTGAGAATCGCAAAACCAAACTTTCATACATATGGCCCTATGTCCCTTGTGGTTCTCCCGGAGTCATGGATTAGGAGCCTGTGGTCTCAGACCAGTTATCTGATCTGCATAAATGAGCTTTGCCTGAGGCTTTTTGTCTGTAATTTAAAAAAGAGAGAAGTCTGACAATACCATCTGCATGTCTGTATTAGCGGATATTTCGGCTCCTTGGTACGAGGCCTGTCCTTTCACAAAAACGCACGATGTAGCATGCAGCCTTTCAATGTAAGAGGCACAAATAAAACACACCCAGACAGCAGTGGTCTGCAGTAGTTTATTTATAGCTGGCAGAACATTTTAGAAGAGCAGAGCAGTCAGTGCTTAATTTGTAACAACATAAGTGCCAGGGCTCTCATCAGGAGGTCACTGCAGCTTGCACCACATTGCCCCCGCCACGTTGCCAATTTTAGTAACAACACAGCTACTAACCATCACACTACTGCAAGTGCGACAATTCAGACTATTTCAGGCCCTCAAGGCTATAAGAATGGCTTGGGTGGCAGGTAATAATAATTTTTAATGTATATTGAATTAATAATTAACTGTTGTTGTAGCCATCTCTAAATCAGATAGACAGCGCCACCTTGTGGTAGACTGTCACAGAGCCCCAGTGTCGACAATTAAGTGCCGGTGCCGAGCACCGGAAACCACCGGCCCAAATTGAGCACTGGCAGAGCTGCTGAAAACATCTGGAGTGATCACGGCATATTGAAATCTATGACCAACTATTCCACACACTGCCATGTCTGTGCAGGGCCACCTTAAAAGCATTATAGGCCCTCGTGCAAAGCAGTGCACTGAGCCCTGCCTACACAACCACTCTCAGGAATAACAATGTTTAAAGGATAATCAGTGTTAAATTTTGGTCTGCTTGGGGGCCCTATGCTTGTGGGGTCCCAGACACCTGCCCAGCATGCCCATGCATTGAGGGCACTGTGTCTGCGGGTCTCATGGTTGACAGCACTGGTCCTCAGCGCTCTCTTTACTTTTACACAATGCCTGCTGCAGCTGTCTGAGCGGTGTTTTAGCTAGGGAATTGCTGGGGGAACGTTTGATTGAATTTGATTGTTGGTTTTAACATTCTTTTAAAAATTCTTTTAAAGCGCACTCACAATTTTGCCCACTGCACCCTATGCTTTAGTGCTAAAAGAAATACATAATTGATATTCCACACGCGTCTGTGTGGCTGCCCGTACTTCCTGGTGCTTATCCTCATACGGTGATTGGTTGGCCCTTAGCAATCAGCGCAGAGCACGGGTGGAGCCTGTTGAGCCCCGTAGCCTCAAATGCACACCACTGCGAGGACGCGCAGCGGGCGCGCCAAAGGCAAGCCCGTCTGCGCCCCAAAGGCAAGCCCGTCTGCGCCCATCCGCGCTGGGACATTGCCAGAAGCCAGAGACCCTGCTCCTTCTAAAGCCCAATTAGGTAGCTACACCGGCGAAGAACTACGGGCCCTATTTAAAAAGGCTCTCTGTGGAATCATAGCTGGGACCCAGAAAACTGTCCTTCTCTTTGTGAACACTGTGAATTCAGAGTGCTCCCCCTGATACACGCTACACTCTCTGGTTCTGGGATGGTGACACACACTCTTCTGAGCATTAATTGTTGCTCACTGCCTAAACATCATGCTGAGGTGTTTGATCTCCTACAGGAACGCTCACCTGAGATCCTTTTCCTTATGGAAACTTGGCTATGTGAATCCTCTGTGGCCATACCAGCACTCGCTCTTCCTACAGGCTATGCTATACGTAGCATAAACAGATCTGGAGGAAGAGAGGCGGCATTGCGGTATTTATAAATCAGTCCTTTCCTGCAGCCTGTCCCCCTTAGATCTTCCTGACTGTGAGAGTGCACTTTTAAAATTTCTATGAGTGCTAACTTTACTTTCTCCGGCCTTCTTATTTATCGACCCCTGGTCCTTCAAAAACCTTTAGAGAAGCCCTGGTAAATACTGTTATAGCACTGGCTCTCCAGACTGCCAATTTTAACATCATAGGCGATCTGAACCTTCATCTAGAGCTACAAGAATCATCGGAGATTGTTGGCTTTCTGGGGATCTGGCAGCCTGTCAGTTGATTCAATTGACCCCAGTGCTACGCACAGAGCGGGACATCTCCTTGACCCTATTTTGTCTAATCTAGAGTCACTGGAAGTTCTGTCACCACTCCCTATGATCTGGACTGATCATTTCCTCATCATGATGCGGCTAACGATAGCCGGCCATAAGCCCCAGCCTAATCAACATCCCTCATTAAAACGGCCCTGGCACAAACTGAACCAAGTAGATTTCCTCACAGCCCTGAGTGCAAAGCCCATGGTAAAAGTTGCAAATATGGAAGAGGCTGACGCGATCTTCCAAAGGTGGATTACTCAAGCCTTAGATACATGCATTCCCCTTAAACTTACCCATTCTAAAAGCACTCGGGCCAATGCCTGGTTCAATGAAGATCTAACCCTTGCTAAGAAGAACTGCAAGATCTTAGAAAGATCTTGGAGGAGATCATATGACCCTCAGGCCAAAAGTACTATATAGAGCGGCCATTAAATCCTATCATAAACTGGTACGCATAACCAGAGCAGCTCATTATTCCAGCTTGATTGATACAAGCACCAACCGCAGCAAAACTATATTCTCTCTACTGAAAGATTTAATCTCCTCTCCAGTGGAATCGGGCAATGTTATTTCCTCCAACAAACACTGCGAGGAGCTGGCAACCTTCTTTTTGAAGAAGGTCGAAGATATCTACCAAAAGTTCGATCATGGTATACCCTCCAGTGTTTGCGGGAAGAACGTTTATATTGGCTCTGAGACTGTCCTCCTTGCTTCTCTTCCCCTATTTCCCTGAAGGAATTAGAGAGATTAGTGGTCAAAATCAAATCTGGATCTCCAGACGATCCTCTCAAACCAGACGCTTTCAGGAAAATCCAACAAGGCCTTCTTCCTGAGTGTCTGTATTTACTCAATCTATCCCTTCTCACTGCAACGGTGCCTAAATCATGGAAACATGCAAAAGTGGTCCCTCTTCTTAAGAAACCAACACTCGACACGTCCAAACCAGAGAACTACCGCCCGATTTCCTTGCTTCCTTTCCTCTCTAAAATTCTAGAAGCACATGTGAATTCTACTCTAACACAGTTTCTAGAATCTAATCATATACTTGATAGTTCACAGAATGGGTTCCGACCAAGATACAGCACCGAGTCAGCTTTACTGGCTGTGGTAGAACAACTCAAATCCGCGCTGGATGACGGCAGCACTTCAGCGCTGGTGCTGCTGGACCTAAGTGCGGCATTTGACACGGTGTCCCATGAAATCCTGCTCCTACGTCTGAAGGGGATAGGTATTGGGAATAAAGCTCTAGCGTGGTTCTCCTCCTTCCTGGCCGACCGAACCTTTCAAGTGACCTCTCCCCCTTTCTCTTCCCATGTACACTCTCTTCTTCGTGGGGTTCCTCAGGGCTCTGCATTGAGCCCTACGCTCTTCTATATATGAGCCCTTTGGCACGGCTGGCCAAAGTACGAGGAATTTCCCTGGTGTCATACGCCGACGACACCCAACTAGTGATTGCCCTGTCCAATGATCCCAAGCGAGACAAAATAAAATTTAAAGAAGACATCTCTGCAATTGCAGAGTGGATGACGGCTAACTTCCTGCAATTGAACTCTACCAAATCAGAGATTCTCCTGGTTGGCAAAGAGTCTCATCTCTGGATGAAGGAATGGTGGCCCCGGGCACTTGGTGATCCCCCTGATCCCAAACCTGCTGTGAAAAATCTAGGCTTCATAGTTGATAATAACCTCAACTTTGAAACAACACCACCACTCCACCACCACCACTCCACCACCTCAGCATCACACCACCACTCCACCATCACTCCACCACCACTCCACCTCAGCATCACAACACCACCACTCCACCACCACTCCTCCACCTCAGCATCACAACACCACCACCTCAGCACCACTCCACCACCACCTCAGCACCACTCCACCATCACTCCACCACCACTCCACCACCTCAGCATCACAACACCACTCCACCACCACTCCACCATCACTCCACCACCACTTCAGCATCACAACACCATCACTCCACCACCACTCTACCACCTCAGCATCACACCACCACTCCACCATCACTCCCACCACCATTCCACCTCATCACACCACCACTCCACCACCTCAGCATCACAACACCACCACTCCACCACCTCAGCACCACACCACCACCACAGCACCACTCCACCACCACTCCACCACCTCAGCATCACAACACCACTCCACCATCACTCCACCACCACTCCACCACCTCAGCATCACAACACCACCACTCCATCACCACTCCACCACCTCAGCATCGCAACACCACCACTCCATCACCACTCCATCACCACTCCATCACCTCAGCATCACACCACCACTCCACCATCACTCCACCACCACTCCACCACCTCAGCATCACAACACCACCACTCCACCATCACTCCACCACCACCTCAGCATCACAACACCACCACTCCACCACCACTCCACCACCTCAGCATCACACCACCACTCCACCATCACTCCACCACCACTCCACCACTCAGCATCACAACACCACCACTCCACCACCTCAGCATCACAACACCACCACTCCACCACCACTCCACCACCTCAGCATCACTCCACCACCACTCCACCACCACTCCACCACCTCAGCATCACAACACCACTCCACCATCACTCCACCACCACACCACCACCTCAGCATCACACCACCACTCCACCATCACTCCACCATCACTCCACCACCACTCCACCACCTCAGCATCACACCACCACTCCACCACCACTCCACCTCAGCATCACACCACCACTCCACCACCACTCCAGCACCTCAGCATCACACCACCACTCCACCATCACTCCACCACCACTCCACCTCAGCATCACAACACCACCACTCCACCACCTCAGCATCACAACACCACCACCTCAGCACCACTCCACCACCACTCCACCACCTCAGCACCACTCCACCATCACTCCACCACCACTCCACCACCTCAGCATCACAACACCACTCCACCACCACTCCACCATCACTCCCCCACCACCTCAGCATCACACCACCACTCCACCACCACTCCACCACCTCAGCATCACAACACCACTACCTCAGCACCACTCCACCACCACTCCACCACCTCATCATCACAACACCACTCCACCATCACTCCACCACCACTCCACCACCTCAGCATCACAACACCACCACTCCACCACCACTCCACCACCTCAGCATCACAACACCACCACTCCACCATCACTCCACCACCACTCCACCACCTCAGCATCGCAACACCACCACTGCACCATCACTCCACCACCACTCCACCACCTCAGCATCACAACACCACCACTCCACCATCACTCCACCACCACCTCAGCATCACAACACCACCACTCCACCACCACTCCACCACCTCAGCATCACACCACCACTCCACCATCACTCCACCACCTCAGCACCACCACTCCACCACCACTCCACCACCACTCCACCACCACTCCACCACCTCAGCATCACTCCACCACCACTCCACCACCTCAGCATCACAACACCACCACTCCACCACCACTCCACCACCTCAGCATCACAACACCACCACCTCAGCATCACAACACCACCACCTCAGCACCACTCCACCACCACTCCACCACCACCACTCCACCACCACTCCACCACCTCAGCATCACAACACCACCACTCCACCACCACTCCACCACCTCAGCATCACAACACCACCACCTCAGCATCACAACACCACCACCTCAGCATCACTCCACCACCACTCCACCACCTCAGCATCACAACACCACCACTCCACCACCTCAGCATCACAACACCACCACCTCAGCATCACTCCACCACCACCTCAGCATCACAACACCACCACTCCTCCACCACCACTCCACCACCACTCTACCACCATCACTCCACCACCACTCCACCACAACTCCACCACCACTCCACCACCATTAAACACATTGGCAAAGTCAATAGCTCTGCCTAAACACTTATAAGGCCCCAAAGGCGAGACCTATTGGCTATGCCAATGCTTGTTGCCTATGTTACTGATATCCACATTAGGTCACTTCAGTGATGTCAAATAAGATCAATAGTTCTGCGATATCACTTTCTGTGATGTCACTTCTTGCGATGCACTATGTAATTAGAGGGGCCTCACATTTTCCCTTTCGCCCGGGGCCTCAGAAGTCCTAGGACCGGCCCTGCATGGGGGTGACTAAAACGGATAACACCAAACAATTGCAGCTATAATAATTCTCTGGATAGAGAACTGTCTACACACATTCCAACAAATGAGGTACTAACGAGAAGTAAATGATACCTGAAGTCAAAGTAAATCAGCATCATGCACGCAATACAGAAAATGTTTTATAAATAAATTAGTGCTTGGTACCTGACAAATATTTTAATACATGTCTTTACTTTAATAAAGTGCAACCGTATAGCATTTTTCAATTTGCTTCACTGAGTATCTGTGTAAAGTGAGAATCTTGCGCTAAACCACACACCAACACAAGGCACAAATATAAAACAGAACACTATAGTACACATAATTAATAAAGAATTAATAAATATTACATTGGCATTACTGGGAGATAATTATTTAACATGCTTTGTATGTATCCCTCCAAACACAACAGCGTCTAATTAGGGTGATGGGAAATTGGCGCTATGAAAATGCACTCTAGAACATCCATGAATGCTGTTAGAAAATGCCCAATGGGAGCAACAGTATTTTCTAAGACAGATTCCTAGGGCATAGTTAAAAAAATAATAATAAAGACTGCAGGTATTTGCACGAGGTTTCAGGGCTTAATTTGTAAACAAATAAGTGCAGGTACCAAAAGCTCTGCTCAGAAGACAGTGGCCGGTGCTTTTAAATGTCAGCGCACCGAATACCCTGGCTGCTAGTCTGAATCCACCTCATGCCTCCTTAATCCACTCCCACACACTCCCTGCCCCGTTATCGCACTCTTGCGGGTTTCTTCTTTCTCCCTTTGTGATAGTTTCCCCGTCTTTCTCTTCCTCTGTCTTTCCACTTTGCTCTCAGTAAATGAGAGGCAGAAAAATAAGTGCCAGTACCCAAAAATGAGTACCAGTACACCCCACCAGGAACCTCCTGCTCAAATTAAGCACCATGAGGCTTACTAAACATGTTGTTTGACAGGCATTTGTGGGAAGGTATGTGATATAATCAATAGTACATTGAGAAGCACCAAGCAATAAAACTGATACAAATTCCGATAGGCTGCAGGAACATTTTCACACCACAAACCTGAGAGATGTAAAAGGACACCAATATCTTAGTGGACCCCCAGGGTTCCACTGGTAATGCCATTAACTCTTCCTACTCCGAAGTTAGCGACACCTTTGAGTTGGTAACTCCATAGGGCCGAATTTACTGACCCTCAGCAATGTCTGAAAGAGGGCCTCAGTGCCCTCACTAATGGCGGAATGTTCTCATCCTCACTTACATATGCTGAACATCTTCTGTTCTGTGTGGGTTGAACCTCGTGCAACACTCCATGTAGCCGATGGCTATAGGATCATGTACGTGGGCTGCTGAACGATCTCTCAATCTCACCATTATCTCTACGTCTCCCAATCCTGCCCTTCCTATATCATCACTAGTGGTAATGGGGTTACCCAGTATCCCTCAGCACCTGGGCATTAGTAAGAAATCTACAGTGAATGCTGTCGGGTCAAACGATTGCTTCGTCGATTATATTGAACTAAAGGTTTCCACTCAATGAATTCATCTTGGACTCAGAAGAGTCCCGAAAAGCACCCCAAATCATATTGATAAGAATACTCGTGCAATGCAAATGTCAATAATCACTTATTGTTTTTATGCATGCAAAATGAAAATATGGCTGTCGCATATATAGTTATTTATCAACAGTGGTGAGAGAAGTGACATATACTTGAATTAGGTGAAACAAGGTGACACAGTGGAAATATCATTGTAAGCAACAGATATTTTTACATATACACATTTATACAAATAATATATCAAATAATATATCAGTCTGCCCTTTAGTAATTGTTCGTGTCCTCCTTAATTGCCCTGGTGATAGTTATGTCAGCCTTAGGGCGAGGGGACTGACGGACACGACATAGAGACACGTCGACGTTTCAACCCGAAACTGTGCGCAGGCCACTGTTCTGTATGAATTGCTCAGAAATGTACGGCAATATGCCATGATGTTCCTCAATTATTGTTGTACCTGTACCTGTCAAGGTACTGACTCAATGGGAATCATGAATATGGAAATGTACTGTGATTTAGCCTCTCTGTTGCATTGTTTTTCGTTACTCATTTTATCACGAATGAGGGGACTGTCAGTCAATCCTCCATCTGGCCTTCTCATTCACTGCTTTTAATTGTCCATTTACAACTTTATCGAACATGAAAAGACTGTATCCCTGGGCTGACACAGTCAGCCGCCCACGTGAACCAATGCATTACTATCAGTTCCCGATAGAAATCTGTACCGATCACACTTAAATATAACATGATTTGCGGTACTAATCAGTCTTGTCGTTCTCTACCAGACATGCGTTCTCAACTATGAATATTATCTGGGTTACTCGCACACGGGGAGCTACTTTTTGGTATGCTTGGTGAAGAATTGAAGGATTCTTGTCCTCTGACATCGCCTGACGACAGGCATGCTTTTTTCTAAAATAAAAACTTTATTCATTCAGTTTACTCACACACACTGAGTCACTATGTGTAATGTCTACGTGCACATTAGATGATTCCTGCGAGCCTCCTTGTTAAATTGAGACGGTGGGGAGCGTGCGGTTTCGCGGCTTTCAGCATTCTTTGCCCGGACCCGACAGGTGAGACATAGCTAGCTCTGTTTACGCTGGCTTTTTACGAAGAGGCCTACAATTCGGTCTTCAAGTTAACTAACTCGTTGATATTTGTTCCTTTAGAGCAGAATGATTTAATCCTCGCTCGGTAACCAAGACATCTTAAAGGTAAGACACGCTTTTTAGCATGCACTAAAGAATATAATGGATTTATCACATTTAACAAAGCACATATGGTGACTTTATTATTATTTTTCTTTTTATACTCATAGCAATTGCTTCTAATTGCGTCCAGTGGTTGGACACTCACCTGTTGTACCTGAAAAGTAGCATCGCCAAAAAGGTAAGACACTTTGAGACACATTTCATACCTAGAATTCTCTAACGTTAAATGCGCTCTCATCCAAAGTTTTTGGTGATTTTTAGATTTCGCATAAATAGACCCATGCCGCCAAGTGATTTTATCCTTTCAAGACTCCTCCTACAGTGGCGTAACGAAACTTGAGGGGGCCCCCTGCAAAGCACATGGAGGCCCCCCCCCAGAAGCCCGGCCAACTACCTACCACTTTACCCTACCGCCCAAAAATCTGGTATATTTTGATTTGAAACCTCCAACATTTAATGAAATGCCTCTATATTGTCTTGCTCAAAGTTCTAATGAGAAAGTGGGAAACACTCAACATATAAGCTACGTCATTTGTAACAATACTGTCAAAAAGCAGATTATTTAACTGAGGCAGCAATCAGAACAATGCCAAGGAGCGATCCTATTGTCTCAGGAATTGCCTATCGCTGAAGAACAACTATGAAGGGTCTGAATTAGAATTGACATTAATGGACAATAACTTGAAACTTTGAAAGACAAACCCAAGCCTGCAATTCCATAAAAACTCGACTGACAATATACATGAGAAGTACACAAGATATAACTCAGTATCCTGCGAAAGGCAAGAGAAATAGACTGGTGAATTATCTGCATGCCACACACTAGCGACTGTCAAGGGTTGTGCATGATAATAATGTGAACTGAGGAAGCAATTTCTACCATCATGTCTTTATTAGTGAGCATTACAAAACAGGCAGGCAAGCAAGGCTGAGGATGAAAACTCTTTGGGTGCTTCAGAACATTGATGCAGATGTTTGTCTGTTTGAATTTATCATTTCTGTAGTATAAACAATGCTAAATACAAGATTTAAGGCACATGTATTACAGACAAGTGCAAGTAACACCATAAATAACATTACATATATAATAAAAACAAACCATATCAGCAAGTACCTAATGAAAGAATCTATACAGACCGTAGTTGGTAAAGCAAAAGAAAAGTGCCAATACTTTCAAAGTGCATAATAAAGCAATCACCAGTCCAGCAATATACAAAAATCAAGCATGTTTTGTAAAACAATTCAACTTTCTTCTTGCATCAACGTGAAAATACTTTCAAAGTGCAAGATAAAAACAAGTCCAGCAGTATGCAAAAATAAAGCCAGGTTAGTCAAACAATTCCCTGTTTGGTGTGTGCATAAAGGCACATATATTTCAAAGCAACTGGTAAACAATAACAACTTCAGCACCATACAATAATCATAGCAGTTTAGACAAACAATTCCCTTTTTGAAGGCTCAAATATTTCAAAGTGACTGGCAAAACAGTAACAAGTACAGCAAGCAGCAGCATACAGAAATCAAACCTATTTATTCAAACTAATTCCCCTTTTGTTTGAGCATGAAGGCATAATTATTTCAAAGTGCCTGATAAAGCAATAACAATTTAGCAGCATAAACATCAAACCCATCCAGTCAAACAATGCCCCTTTTATTTGTGCATAAAGGTGCAAATATTTCAACGCGATTGGTAAAAACTTTAACAAGTTTAGCAGCATGAACACTAAACCAGTCTAGACAAAGTGTGCCCCCTTAGTTTGTGCATAAAAGCGCAAATATTTAAGTAACTGGCAAAGCAATAACAAGCTCAGCAGCAAAATAAACAAAGCTGTTTACTCAAACGATGCCCCTTTTCTCTGTGCAAAAGAAAATTTCAAGGGGGTGCATATACTTCAGGTTAAACTGAATACATTTCTTCTTGCCTGTATAAACATATGTTCAGAATATTGAGGTAGCCTATATATAAGCGCACAATATTTAAAGTATGATATACTGGCAGAATACCATATTACTTACTGCTTCCTCATGGGATTCAAAGGACAGATACATTTAGAAAATCAGACTATGAGTAGGAACAGTACTTCATGGAGCCTGATGAAATTAATTGCAGAGTTTGAAGGCTAGTGCAGCAGAAAACAATACTCAAAAAGTGGACACAATGCTAAAGGCTGCTTACACCAGGAAGAGTGACTGGCAAATTAGACTGGTGGCTGAAGGCTACTACTGCTTGGTTCACTGAATTGGAGAGATTTACTTGACAAAAAAATGTTTGCCTCTTTTCGTGCAAACTATTCTGTTAGAGCTTTCACATTTAATTTATTTGCTAGATCACTCTCAATGCTTAAAGTTGCAAGTCCTGACTCCCTTTCCAGTGTCATTGTGCTTTGGAGATAGTTCTTGATTAATTTTAAATTTGAAAATGACCTTCGTGCCCTGGCAACAGTAACTTGAATTGTAAGAAAAGTTTCAGTGCTGTTGCAACATCCAAAACACTGGGCAGAATTGCATGGTTTCTCAAAAATAAAAGGTCAGCCAGATCCTTTATTGTGCCACCTGAGATCAGTTGTATTTGTTCTTTCAAAGCTGCTTTGAAAGCGATGAGTTGTTGTAGAAACTCTAGGGACAAGTCTTTTTTGTAATGAGCTGCCAGGGACATGGCTGCTTCAAACAACTCCTCCTCAGTAGCTTTGAGAATTTCTGAAGGCATCACAGACTCACCTGATGCCTGGCCTGCAGCTTCAGTGGCAGGCATGAGCGGGCAGCTGAAGACCGGGAAAGGCTAGCCAGGGGCTAGCAATAATTAAATTATGGCCGCACGGTCCCTCTCAGCCATCTCGGGGATGCCTCACGTGCATTTTTAATTGCACGATGCGCATGGCAATAGTCACCAACCCATGCCCCACCCAAAGGGTGAAGGCAGCGCACCATTTAATTTATGATGAGGCCGCGGCGAGGTGCAACAACGGCGAGTGTAACCAATCACATCCCAGATGGATGTGTGTAGTGCTTGCTGGCTGCGCGGCCGCGGAGGGGGCCCCTGGAGCGCGGGCCTGTGTTACGCCCATGGTTTGAACTGTTGCACAACCACTTTACACACAGCCCGTAAAGTTAAGCCTGACTGCTCTGTGCCAAGCTACAAGAAGGGTGCGCATGGGCTAATTTAGGGTTTGCCTGCCTCTTACCCCAACTAGGATTTTGGCTGCTTTTTGACCAGGGCTCATACCCCAATCAACCAACCACACAGTGATAAAGAAATTCTGCAAGGAAATTATCAGCCATTTTAAGTGGGGTCTGAGCTGTCTGGTGCCAGAGGAACCAGCGACTCTCATTCTGGGCCTGCAAGCAGTCACTGACTCAGCCCTCCTCTACCACACATTAAGGTGACCAAAGCAAGTTGTTGCCATGATCTGGAAGAAGGAGAAGGTACTGACTGTTCCCTTTGGGTCACAAGGGTCTAGCATGCATTGCCAATGGAAAGGCTGACAAGCAATATGAGTCACACAGAACACACATTCAGCAGAAGTTGATGCAATGTTTGCATTACCGTATTATTTATATTTTTTTACTTAATCAGTATGTTTTGCTTAGTTTAATAAATGCTACTCTCCTGGTTTTTTTCAATTGTATATTGTTATTTCTCCCTTCCCTCATTTTTGTTCCTTCCCTGTTTCCAGGGCCGGTTTTAACACTGGTGGCGCCCTGTGTGACAATGTATGTTGGCGCCGCCCCAGTGACCAACTCTGCCATGGACTCCCTCACAAGCACCCTTTACCAGTGCCCCTTAAGTCTTCATAACCACTCTCTCAGATTCATTTAGTTTTCTAGCACCACTCATACCAGTGTAAATGTCAGAGCACTTTACATTATGCACACATTGCACAGAGATAATCATATGTGTGTAAATCGGTGTATAGGAAATGTTACATCAGACAGGACTACAAGGTGTAGGAGTCACATGTCATTGATACTGGTAGGCAAATTAGTTTAAGAGTCCTTATTCTGGAAAAGTACAAATTCAGAATTTAAAAGGTAACACTATTGTTAGGGGTTCACTTTAATAATAAGAATTGTTTTCTACCCAAATGAACCCTTTGGGCAAGATTAGAATAATGAAAGACTGGGGTAAAAAACATATAGCTCTAACATATACCTTGCAGTTTGCATGCAGCTCTTTGAAGACAGTTAATACCTCACTGCTCTATGTTAGGATTTTATTGTATAAACTGCAAGTAACAAAAGGATCTCTCTGACAAAAGCAGTAACCCACTGACCTATTTACATTATGTGCACTTTGTGATCTGCATGGTACATGTTCTTTGAAGCAGGCACATTAACCCTCTGCGCTACCTTACCATGAGTCAAAACTTCCACTAGACAAACCTCAGCCTCTTTCCAGGAAGACGATTATTCACTGGAGTTATCCTGACATTTTAATTGATGCCTGAAATTGCTGGAGGTAAGGACCACGGCAGCAGGTGCTTTTAAAATGATAATATAGTTGCAAAAATGATGCCCTCACCCCAAGTCAGCGCCCGGTGCGGTGGCACTGCCCTAGAGCCTGCCCTGCCTTTTTCTTTAGATTATTTATTAAAATATAAATTGCAGTTATGTATTTCATAGTTGTTTCAATATGCATATTTTCCATGTCTTAGGTTCTTTTTGTTAGATCTACTTATTATTATGTATTTTGTCTTTAATAAAGCTGATAAAACACAAGAAGTTGATGCAATAAATGAGACTTGGGTTGGGGTCTTTGCGCTCGCTCGCCTCAGCCTGTTTAGGCGAACAAATACATGGGACGCTACTCCAGTATCTGGACATGGTGGTTCTGTTCCTTCTTTATTATCTAGCACTCTTCAAACATCACCAGTACCTGTGGTAGGGGGTGATTAGGAGAGGGAGGAGTTGAGGTGTGGGGAAGCAGAGCTGTAAATACTACTGTTTATGTCTAGCGTTAGCCAAGATGGTTTGAGGGGCTTTCAGCCAGCTCTCTTCAGCCATTGGTTGATTGTTGTGTAATTCATATTATTGTCCTGGCCGCTGCACTAGAAAGCCTGAGGCACTGGGTCAGGCCAATTCAGTCACTGGCTTACCTCTCTGTCAGTGACCACATTCCGGACTTGCACCATGTGCACTTAGAGTAGACAAAAAATGTAACAGCATTATCAAACAGGTGGAAAAGCAAAAAGTAGGCAGCTGACGCCTGACTTATTGGCAATGCCAATGCTTGTTTGACTGGGCTCTACTGCACAACAAATGGTTATAGCTTATATCTTACAGCCAGTGTGCGGATGTTTTCTATGATTGTACTTTAAATGAAAACTAATAAAAAGTAATTCTTCATAAAACCAAACAGCCCGTCAGACCGACTTTGCCTGCTTGGTGCTCGGTGCTCACCGCTCCCCCTCCCCCCTCTCCTTTAAGTCTGACGCCAGCAGCAGCAGGGGCCTGGATGGCATCGGAAATATTTGCGCTTTTAAACTAATTGCTTTCCTTGACACCCTTGAGAAGTCATGGAATGGGCCAGAAAGGATGCTAACATTGTGAAGATATGTGTGGATGTATTTCTACGCTGCTGTAAATATTTAAGTTTGCTGGGGAAAGTGACAGTCATGGCTGGGGAGGTACACCCAGCGAAGCGTATGTGTCTTGAGGGGAACAGCCAGGCCCAGAGAACCCAACTGCCATGCGGCCGTCCAGCACATAGAGTTTCTACTTCGTACTAGGTCTGCATAACTGCGAGGAACGCATTCAAACTGCTTTAAGCATTATCCTATGAAACGCTGCAGGGTCAGTCAGTAGCTGGCATGCCGGCCGCATGATGCATGTTGCTGTATGCTGCCCAGCCCACCCCACCCCACCCCACCCCTAAGTGACTCCTCGGCCTCGCTCCTCCAATAGACTCACCTGAGGCCTGGCCTGCAGCTTCAGTGGCAGGCATGAGCACGCGGCAGAAGACCCTTTCAGCCGTCTCAGGCCCGGGATGCCTACCCTCACGTGCATGTTTCATTGCGCAATGCGCATGACAATGGTCATGGTCACCAGCCCCACCCTATGCCCCACCCTAAGGGTGAAGCCTGCGCAGACGCGGAGACATCTGTGCGCAGCACATCATTTAATTTATGATGAGGCCACGGCGAGGTGCAACGACGGCGAGCGTAACATAAGTTACCTAACCTATCACATCCCAGACGGATGTGTGCAGTGCTTGCTGGTTGTGCAGCCGCAAAGGGGACCCCTGGAGCGTGGGGCCCCCCCCGCAACGCGTGGGCTGTGGGGGCCTGTGCTACGCCTGTGGACTCCTACACACTGCGAAGTTCCTCATAAATCAGGTACACGCTACCCTGCTCCTACATCATAATTCGAGTATCACTGTGTTTAAAGATATACTTAGGATCCCTTTTTCCTCCCACTACATAGGATATCTACTACACGTAGTTCATACAATCCTCGACCCTCGATACGTAGAAATCCTCCACGTATTGGCTAGTTTGGTGAGTGCATATATTTACTTTTGACACTTCTCCCCTCTCAAATCACCCCTTATTCCTTCTTGGAATTAATTTATTCAATTGCATTTGTTCCTTATAGGCTGTCCTTACTGTCAGTCCTGATGAAGACCCGCCGTGACGCCTTGTGAATTGCGCACAATTTTGGGTCAAAACGTCGACGTGTCTCTATGTCATGTCCGTCAGTCCCCTCGCCCTAAGGCTGAAATAACTATCACCAGGGCAATTAAGGAGAACACGAACAATTACTAAAGGGCAGACTGATATATTCTTTGTTTATATGTGTATATGTAAAGATTTCTGTTGCTTACATTGATATTTCCACTGTGTCACCTTGTTTCACCTAATTCACATATGTCACTTCTCTGACCACTGTTGATAAATAACTATATATGTGACAGCCATATTATAATTTTGCATACATAAAAACAATAAGTGATTATTGACATTTACATTGTACGAGTATTCTTATCAATATGCCTTCTTCTATCATCTTCACATTTTATTACCCCTCACACGTCTATCCATTTCCCTATTCTTTCACCTTTGAATGACTCCATCCTATGTTTTCAGATATAGCCATTTAGGAGCAGCATGTAGCCCTGGGACAGCTTTACACTCTGACTTTCTGAATCCTCGACAGTTGAGAAATCGATTAGTTGTGTAGTTACATGTCTGATGTATGTTCAGGAGCTAAAACGCATCTTTCTCAGAATTGATTCCATCCAGCTCCACATTTGTACCCATGCAGTAGGTTTTTTTGGTTTGAAGTCTTGTATAGCTTTGTAAAACAGGGTAACCTAATGTATGTTTTTTTATCTTACATATTTCTAAAATAATTAATGTTCCCCATTGCTGCTTGTTTAATTAATTACACTAATTTGTTTTCACAGACTAGACAGAAGATATACAAAATGCCTGCTTCACAAAATTTTACTCTAATAACATAGGGTCTGATTTAGAGCTCGATAGATGGACAACGCTTAATTTGAGCAGGTGGTTGCCAATGTGGTATACCGACCGGGACTTATTTTTGGGAATGGGTGCTTACTTTTTGCAAAAGATATTTTCCAAGCCCAAGGAAGGGAAAAACATACAGACCTGAAAGACGGATCAAGAAAAAGATGGCAAAACAGTTACAAAGAAAGAAAGCAGGAACCTGCAAGTGTGAGATAAAGGGAAAGGGAGTGTCTGGTAAAGAGGCATGCGCTGGATTTACGACTACCAGCCCTGACATTTGGTGCAACAACATTCAATGGAACTGGAAGCGGGCCTCTGAGCAGAGCTTCAGGCACCAACACTCTTTTACAAATTAAGCACTGCAGATAGGATATTCCGTCACAAACTTGACAGATATCCCCTCCACCTTACTACAAGTGCATTACATCCTATGGCATTTGTAATAAGACGGATGGGCTTTCTGTCACATTTGTCATGGAGTAACCCCTCCTCCAAATTCTGAATCAGGGCCATAATGCTGGAGGAGAAAGGAGATCCTAACCTTCTTTGCTGTAAGCCATTAGTGTCAGCAGCGACATAGAATCTTTATGGATGCTGACTTTAGTTTGCTATGCCCAGTGATAAGGATCAGTGCATGTGCTAGTGAATATAGTACTGTTAAATACTTTAAACATAAAACATAGCAGGCTCTTGATACTATGCCTGGGCGGAGTTTCGCTACACAGAACTCCGCAAAGTGACAAAAATACTCTGCCAATCTACGCGGAGATCCGCAAGTGGCGGAGTGTGTTACCTCGTGCCGGTCGCTCTGATTTTTAGCGCCGGGTGTTTGTCCCGTGCTGTTAAATCAGCGTGAACGGCATCAAGCACAGCACAAGAGGGCGCTGCTTCTTTCTGCCACTCGAATTGAAGTTCTATTCGAGCGGCAGCTTCCTCAACACAAATGGAAGATTTCTCAACGTGAGCAGTAGCGACCATCCGCAACCGCCCGCGTTGAGAAATCTCACCGGGAAGCAGTCTAGTGTTGGATTTTCCTCGCTTGAGCTCACAAACGAGGAAAAAACTCTGCTCCATGAGTTTTTCGGAACTCCACGAGCTCCACGGATCGCGGAGTGCGAAAAACACTGCAAACTCAGTGAACGGAGCAGAGTTCACCGCCCAGGTCTACTTGTTACCCAGTCTCATCAGCCATAGATAGAATTAGAGTCCAAAAAAAGCAAATGTATAGGAAAAGCAGAGAAAGGATGGTCTTAGCTGCTCCCGTGTGGGCCTCCATGCTTGGACTGCTGAACACTATGGAATTCTTCTGCATTCGCTGAGATTGTCCGTAGAGCAAGGTAGGAATCATTATTGTTGAGTTTACTATCAGAGCAAGAGGCAAAACAAATCCTACAATTTCCACGAAGGACCTATAGAAATAGATGTGTATAAAGATTGTTCCTTGCATTAGATGGATCTCTGGTGTTGAATTTGTTGGATACATTTTCCTTAATTCTAGGATTGCTGGAACACTGACAGCAACACAGCCTGTTGAGTCCCTATTAGGTGCGGGGCACCATGCCACAGATCATCAGTTTCAGATGCATTAAATGAGGGATTGAGTGAAGGTGGGTATTTTGAGGCAGCAGAAGAAGACGCAGAGCCAGGCAGTGACCCAAAAACTGGAATCAACCAATCAGTATTTGTAGAGTGCATAAATCACCTGTGAGGGTCTGGAGGCTCTGGAGTTTTCTTGTTGCTTTGGGATGATCTGTTGAGTCAAACAGCCAGATCTTGAGCCCCTTCCTGAATTCCTGGAGTGATGAGATGGTCCTCAGGTAGAGGGGAAGGTCAATCCAGGCCTTGGCAGCCAAGTGGGAGAAGGAGCATCCTCCGCTGTTGCTTCGGTGGATCCGGGGGTGGCTGCGAGGAAGAGAGAGACAGATTGTAGGTGTGTTACCCGTTGGTGGAAGGTCATTTCTTTGTTGATGTATTGTGATCCTTTGTTGTGCAGGACTTCATGTGCATGGGTCAGCATTTTTAACTGGCATCTCATCTGGATCAGGAGCTAGTGTAGCTTCTTGAGCTGTGGTGTGATGTGGGTAAGTCTGAGGAGGTTGAGGATGAGTCTTGCCGCTGTGTTCTGAAGGGTTTGTAGTCTCTTCAGGAGGCGTGTGGTGATTCCTACATAAATTGTGAGCCCTCTGAAGATCTTATGCAGGATGCGTAGGGTGTGGAAGCAGGTAGATTAGATTGCATTTATCTGTTTCTTCATCGATAGCTTGCTGTCCAAGAGGATGCTGAGGTTGTGGGCATGGTCTGTGTGGGCAAGGGGTGGACATTGTTCAGCAGGCTGTCATTCGTCCTTCCACGGCGAAGTGTTGTTCCTGAAGATGAGGACTTCCGTCTTGTCAGTGCTGAGCTTGAGACAGCTGTCCTTTATCCAGTTGGCGATGTTCATCATACAGCTGTGGAAGTTGGCTCTGGTGGAGGAGGGGTCTTCTGAGAGGGTAAGCTGGATGTCGTTGGCATAGGAGATGATGTTGAGTCCATGCGATCTGACTGTGTTAGCCAGGGGGGGTCATGAACGTATTGAAGAGGGTTGGGCTGAGGGACGAACTTTGGGAGATGCTGCAGATGATCTTCTTGAGTTGCGATGTGAATGGTGGGAGACGGACTCTCTAGGTTCTTCTGGTGAGGTAAGAGGCAATCCATTTTAGGATGTCTCCCTGGATTCCAATGTTGTGAAGTCTGTTGATCAAGACGTGATGGAAGATGGTGTCGAAGGTGGCTGACAAGTCCACGAGGATGAAGGCTGCTGTCTCGCCACGGTCCATGAGGGCCCTGCTGTCATCAGTGGCTGCAATTAGGGCTGTTTCTGTGCTGTGGTTGGCTCAGAATCCCGGATTGAGAGTGGTTCAGGAGTTTGTTGTGTTCCAGGTGTTCATTGAGTTGTCTGTTGATGGCCTTTTCAAAACACTTCATGGGAAAGGGAAGCAGGGAGATGGGCCGGTAGTTCTTCGGTTTTGCAAGGTTGATGGAGGTTTCTTCAGGAGTGGCCCTACTTCTGCTCGTTTCCAGTCCTCGGTGAAGGAGGCCGATGTGATGGAAAACACTAAAAAGCGATAAAAGACACAAAGGAATTTCTGAAACCCATCTAAAACATAAACTTCTCTCCAGATCAGGCTGCCAAGTATTCTGCTACTGAATACGTTTAGATGTTGATAGTAGTGAGTGGCTGAGACAGCAGCATGAGGTCACATGGAGGCAGACATGTACTTCGAGCACATTCCTGGGACATCACAGTAATAATGAACATGTTGGTGGTGGCCCCCATCGGAAGCACAAGCACAAAAATGACTAGAGAAAAATACTAAATGGAAATATAGAACCTGCTTCAATAGATACTCTTGTCTTTTCTAATCTGTGCTTTACTAGGGAAAAAAAAAAACATTTTCTCAAGACTTCCACCTCAGGTATTTGGTTCCCTATGTATAATTTGAAGTTATTTTGACATTTTCTGTCTGAATTTTAGTAGGATCTATTTACAAATTGGTGTATGCTTGTGTTTTTTCACCTAGGCGTGTGAAAAGTTGAACTATCTTTTATTTTGAAAAGATGTAGTAAAGTTAAAAAAAACGGTGCAGTCTAGAAAAGATTATTTCAGATCAACACTGTAAAACTGTTCTCTTGAAAGGATGAACATCCAAAATCTACTCTGCCCCCTTAGTATAGCGCAACCTCTCTTTCAGCAGCTTACTTGGACGTCTCGATCTCCTTCCGCTCTTCTGTTCTGCACTTCCTTTCTTCTAACCCTCCTTGTGATCTACTCCTGACTCTATTGACACATGCTCTGTCTCCATGACTCATCCCATCCCAGGCCCTTGCTTTGCCTGTCAAATCTCTCCTTGCAACACGCACCTTTTTCGTCAAACCTCCTTCTTTCGCCACTTATCATCAGCTTGTTCCTACTGTTATTTTCCCCCTCACCCGACAGCTCCACGTGATTTGGCTAAGCTGAATGAAATTACGTCACACGTTTGTGGTTGAAGCTATGCATGTAGTTTTGCATCACTTAAGAGAAATGGAAGTGAGGCAAAGGTAGAAAAATCAAGCTTCTGGTCTAGGTAGATCTCATAAATTGTCTTCTTATGAAACAAGACCCTCTTTGAATAGTAGCACATGCTTTACAAGCAAAAATAATATGCACGTATGTAAAATAGGCATACACAGCTGAAATCAAAATAATAAGTGCTGGTGCCTAAAGTTATGCTTAAAGTCTGCAGACGATGCTGAAGAATGTCGAAATTGCCAAATACCAAAGATGCATTTTGTTAGACTTGGCTTTTTCAGCGGGTTTACCCCCAGACTTTTTGCTTCTTGGCCTCCTGTTTTTGACCCTGTTTTTGTTGGTTTTAGGACTCTGGGCACTTTACCACTTTACCACTGCTATTCAGTGCTAAAGTACATATGTTCTCCAGGTATATTATGTTTATGGATTGGTGTTTCCGTGATTGGCATATCTGATTTACTGGTAAGTCCCTAGTAAAGTGCACTGAGATTGCAAGGGCCTGTAAATCAAATGCTGCTAGTGGGCCTGCAGCACTGGTTGAGCCACCTACACAAGCAGCCTTTCAAAGGGTTCTCAGACCTGCCACTACAGTGCCTGCGCACAGTTTTTACTGCCATGTCGACTTGTCAAGTGCACCCACCTTTCAGGCCCTAACCTTCCCTTTTCTTACATGTAAGGCACCCCTCAGGTAGGCCAAGGGTACCCCTATGGGCAGGGTGCAGTGCATGTGAAAGGTAGGACATGTACTAGTGTGTGTGACATGTCCTGATAGTAAAATACAGTGTATTTAGTTTTTCACTATTGAAAGGCTATCTGTCCCATAGGAAAGAATGGGAGTTTACTTATAACATCTTATGAGTATATCTTCCCATTGGGACAATATAGAGAAATGGAGTTTAGTATGCCTGAACTCAGAATGTAGAAATGCATCGTTTATTAAAGATGATTTTTATGTTCTGTGTTTGAAACTACCACTTTTAGAAAGTAGGTATTTTCTTGCTTAGCCATCCTCTGTGCCTCTGCTGGGTTGGTGATTGACTGTCTGGCTTTAGAGTGCCAAGGGCTGGGGATGTGCATTCTCTTCAGACAGCCACTGGGGGGTTAAGGTGCGTCCTGCCTTTCCTGGATGAGTCAGGGCTGGGTTGAATAGAATTGGGATGCATTTAGAGTAGTGGGAGGAGATTTCCTTGCACCAGAATAAGACTAGTCTGCCTTGGACAATGCTGTCTCCGCCTCCTGCCAGGAAGCTGGGCCAGAGAGGACCAAACTGGTTTTGACTGAGCACAGACACTCTCTGCCCAAGAGAACAAAGAGAAACTTAGTATAAATATCGGGGCCCAGACCCCAGAACTTTAGAACTTGCTGGGATCAAGGAACCTACCAAGGAGAAGAGCTGGAAGAGCTGCTAGGAGGAGTACTGCCCCTTTGCTGTCTTGTTGCTTAGCTGGGTTGGCCTGCAGTTGCTGCTTCTGCCTTGGGCAGTGAAAGGAGTGAACTGAACTTTTCTTCACTTGTTGCTGAGTATCTCCAAGGGCTTGAGATTGAACTTGCCTCCTGTTCACGAAGTTTCAGGGACAGCAAAGAATTCACTTACCTCTGAGTACCGCCTCTGGGACTGTGTGTCTCAGTTGCCACAGAGGGAAACCATAACGCAATGCCGTCACTAAGACCGCCGGCAGTTTTGTGACCGGATGGCACCACAGAGGGCACTGTCGTACTTTATACTTCAACCCTGGTCTCACCAACGACAACGACTGCCGTCGACACCAATCCGTTGCTTGCACCACGACCTGTGGGCACCGCACTCCACACCGCCTCGCTTCACCGACGACGCCATGGCCAGCTGACATTGCCGCGGCGGTCTGCACCGTGGTCTGGGGCACTGCTCATAAGCGACACGCAGCACCGCCCAGTCCCACACCGCAGCCCACTGACGCCAGCCCCGTCGACCACCGATCCTCGACGGCCGCCGAAGCTTGCGCCGTGACGGTAAGCACCGCAACCCACACCGCCCAGCTTCGCACTGCAGCCCTAGTCTCACTGACGGCCACCAAGCCGCTGCCTGCACCGCAACCTGAGGGCACTGCACACCACACCACTCTGTTCACACTGCAGCCTCCATGACTGCCACCACCAGAACACACCATCTCGGTCAGCCAGAGCAAAATGGTACTATTTACACATCTTCTGACACTGACGCCAATCCGCACCGCCGTGGTCGACCGACCCGGTTGGAGTTGGGTTTTTTCAGCACTGTGGTAGCACCGGACGGAGCTACCGACTTCAAGGAACTGCATTTTTAAGATTATTCTGGCAGAGTACAGATTTTGATTATTATATGTTGAACTTTTTATCGTTTTGGTATTGTTTGCACAGATAAATATTGGTTATTTTTCTAAAACTGGTGTGGTGTTCTTTTGTTATGTTTTCACTGTATTACTTTGTGTTTTGTGCAAATGCTTTACACATTGCCTCTGAGATAAGCCTGACTGCTCCCGCCAAGCTACCAAGGGGGTGAGAAGGGGTTATTTTATAAGGGTATCCCCCTTATCCTGACCAGAAGGAAGGGTTCCTATTTGGACAAAGGAGCAAACCATTGCCAACTAGAGACCCCCATTTCTAACACATGGTCTGTATTCCACCTCTTCTTTCCCCTACCAGACTCTCCCTGCCCCTTTATTTCACTGTTGCAGGTTCTTTTTAGTTCTCTCTGGCAGGCAGAGCGCATGCACTGTTGCATGGCGATGATCTATTGTTTAAAAAAAAAAAAAAACTCTTAAAAGAGGCTTTTAGCCCTCCAATTACTGACCATTGGTTGGCTTCATCGTCACTCTCATTTCCTTGCTTCTCATTGGTCAGTGCCTGGCGTGTTCTCTTCCTGTTCACTTCCTCTTCATGTGTTACTTTCTTTGATGGAGCACAGACCAAGTACTGATTAATTAATGTATTGGTGTCCTTCCACTACTTATGCTGTGATTGAGGTACCTCTTTTCTTGCCCCATTAATGTAGATTGTCCCATTTTTCATTGTTCTCCCTTGTCCGTCATTGTTGCAGATTGCCTTATTGTCATTGTTGTAGTGCCCCCCATTTGCTGTTCTTGTAACTTGTTTTTCTTTAGTGCTTTACCTGTCCTCATAGCCCCTTCATCACTTCCCAATAGTTATTCCTTGTTCCTCCATCACTGATTCACCCTTCCGTCTCCTGCGTTGCTCCTTGCCCATTGTTACTGTTCCTTTCTCATCCCCCTCCAAAGCCATTGCTTGCCCCGTCCTTGTAGCCCCAGTGTTTTTGCTTGCTCCCTCTTGTATTGCAATTGACCTTGTTGCAATTATAGGAACAGTCTATTTTTAACTAGTAAGGGTTGAAGGGACATGCCACAGCAGCATCAAGCTATAAAATGGGAATCATATGTGATGTTGTTAAAAATAGACGATTCCATAATTGGCGGTGGGTTGAAATTCCTGTTTAGTCTATTGTACAAGCTAATGATTGTTTAGCCCACACCTCATATGACATTGTCTTCAAGCAATTGGCCTCTTTATTATCTAACTTAATGGTCTGGATTTTATCCACCTGGGAAGGTTTACTGGTTGAGTTGGTTATTTTGAGAATTTGAACTCATGGTGGATGGCCTGTGTGTGCTCAGTTGTTGCAGATACTTTTAATTTGTTTGAACACATTCAGAATATTCTATAGCATCCAAGCTCATTTTCTCACTCTTGAGGCACTCTTGCATGTTGCATTCTGGGATTTCTAATACCATGTTTATAATGCTAACATTGAAACTCGTCTTAGAATGCGAAGTGTAAGTGGCTAGAGAGCCAAGATGTCTTAAATGTGTCACATGCGACAAGAGTCCACCGAACAGCTATATATCATGCTATGTTTAGGTCTTGCCAGGGATAGAGCATGTGCTGTTGCTTGCAAGAGATATTGCAAACAAGGGGCTTACAACCCACCAGCGAGAAATTGGATTGTTGTTTAAGGGAGTGACGACCCATGTTCATGCAACATCCACAGTCCCTCTCAGTGTGAACCAAACCATTCACTTACTTAGCCATGCTTAACCCTTTGGTAGCTTGGCAGTCAGGCTTAACTTACAGGCAATGAGTAAAGTATTTATGCAGCACAAAAACAATAATAAAGTGAAAACACAACACAAGAAATATCCCACACCAATTTAGAAAAATAGAATAAAATGTAATTAATTATTTGACACCAAAAGGACAAAAAATTAATCAGTAAAACCAGAGTTAATAATTTTTAAAGTTTTTAGTAAAATGTAGCACCTAAAAGATAAAAGCGCCAACAACAGACATCTAGACGCATGAGACCGGGTCAAAGTTGAAAAAAATGGTGGACCGCGATGGAGTGTGGATAGGATTCAAAAAGTGGATTGGGCCCGGTGAGCTCTTACCTTCGGAAGAAATTTTGAAGAAAAAGTTCTGAGAAGGTAAACGTCAGTAGGGCAAGGCTGCAGGCGGTGTCCGAGGAAGGTGAGTCATCATTGGGCACTGGACAAAGTCACGGGGAAGATTTCTATGCTTGAACTTTTTTGGAAGTCAAAAATCTCCAGTGGGATGAGGACGGCGGCTGTAGCCAACGAGAGTTCGAGGGTAATCACCCCATCAGCAAAGGACCTCATAACCGGATTTGCTGCTGTGGAGAAGAACGTAGCGGGAGCTGCAGTGAAGTCAGTTTGAACGGCGATGTATTTTATGCGGAGAGTCAAGCGGGTTGGTTTCGGTCTTCTCTCAGTTCTCTGGTAAATGCAGCACACATGTCTGGTGATAACAGCACTACCTGCACCAACTTTGGTGAAAAACTACAGTAACTTTGAAGTAAGCATACTGCATTTACCAGAATCCAATGGGGTGAATTGTGCTGGGATGAGAAGCAGTGTGCTCCCTCCCCCCTTGTGTTTAAAAGGCTCCCTTGAGCCATTGAGCTGACAAGCTCACCTGGGATGCAACTGTGCGCCTGTGGAGTGGTACTGTGACCTGTGAAGACTTGGCTAGCATTTCAGCAACTTCAGATGACTTTCTCTTCACTCTAATACTTCTGTTCCCTACTGATGAATGGATAAACTCAGAAACACGTGTCTAGAGATAACAGCACTACCTGTACCAACTTTAGTGAAAAACTACAGCAACTTTGAAGTAAGCGTACTACATTTATCAGAATGCAATGGGGTGAACTGTGCTCGGATGAGAGGCAGTGTGCTCCCTCCCCCTCAGGTACTGATATCAATTGAATGAGATAAATATCCTACAGATAAGGGTTTTTACCTGGTATGATATTTACCCTGTGTGATAAATATTGCATGCCATATATTCTGCGTATGCTCAATTCAACCAGAAATCGCCATTCCCAATGTCATGAAGTAGTGGCGATCTTTTCTTTCTATTTTAAAAAGTCATGTACAGGTCACCCCATAACATCATGTGAGGCCAACAGCAGGCCAATAAACATTTGTAACAGTGGACCCTGACTGAAGCAGATAGGCAGCTATTTGTTTGCAGGAGCCAGCTCAACACTCTTTTCACAGAATCCATTGGCATCTTATAACAACATTAATCTTCTGCAGCAAGAAACCTGATACATAAGACCACCATGACCACAAGCAGGCAGAGCATATATAAAAATCTCAGACCCCGAACATGAGGCATTGGCTGATGGTGCAGTTAAACAAGTTGATCGACTATAGGGACACCTGAGACTTAAGACACTCTCAATACATGTTATGTATTGTGTTTTTATTTTGATAGAATGTTCTATTACCAATAAGGCATCCTGGCGCTGGCTGAGATCCAACATAACGATGCCCCACACTGTGACAGTTACTGTGCAGAGGAAAGCCATGTTTGCAAGGCCTTCTGGAAAGCTAATAAATTGGGCATGGTTTTAATGTGTAATGGAAGCGCATTCCAGGCCATCTACAGATTTTTGGAAAGAAATTACTGAGGGAGTAAATGCAGTGTCATCATGTCTATGAGAGATGGAGAATGTAAAGAAAAGGTAATATGACCTGAAAAGAAAGTTATGTGACATAGTTGGACAGAATAAGCAAGAGGTCTTGGCAATATCTCAAAGTCATTGTCGAAAGATGCATACTAAACTCTGCCAGGAGGTAGTTCTTTTGACCATGGACATAACAGTAATTGAAGGCGCCCATGGTTGCATAAAAATTGGAGGGATCAAAGATGACACAGGTATGTCAAGAGCATATATGCACAGGACAGTGAAGAATAAGCACCTTTTCGATCTGTCATTCCAAAAGGGTAGCACACAATGGGTAGCCAAAGGCCTCTTGTATCAGCGTTAATTTCTTGATTTTTAAAATGCAATTGTCTGAGTTTCTAGAGCGTATTATGCTACAGAGTGGTCATTAAGACCATTGTTATATGGAGATGTGTCAAACAGTGCAGGTTCAACATTTCCCTGTGAGAATGTAGATTATTAGTATACCACCACAAGTAATAATGTCACTATTCTTATTAGGTCTACAAAAGGTTACAGTAATTTAAATCTGAGCTAAACTCCTAGTAGCTATGGCACAGAGCAGACAGAATTCACTTAAGAAACTCTGTAAAGCATTTAAAAGTACCATTACAGTGGGGGCGTGGCTAGCAGCCAAGCAAGATGGCCGCAGCCTGAGAGAGCTCCGTGTCCAAGGGAACCTTCCCTGAAAATCCGTAAATAAATCCGGCAGCTCAACGGCAAAGTTAAGGCGGCGCAGAAACCGGAGCTCAAGCGCAGCAGATTGTGACACTCCAGAGCTCCGTGTGACCGGCAGCAGCTGAGCTGCGAGACACAACGTGCAGAGGCCTACGCACAAGGCTGGAGCCGGGGCCTCGCGTACATCTTCCGACCGCGGCGGTGTGCTGGGTTGGTGGAGCCTAAAGTGACGCCGCACAAAGGAGCCGCTGACTTCGCGTCGGAACTTCCGGTGAGGTGCAGAGCGCTACAGCAGCTGGGGGCTGCTGATCCTGGGCAGTGAACGGCTGGTGCTTATGAGGGGGCCCGAACCATGAAAGGGAGGAGGCTGTGAGGTCCCGGTGAGGGCCTAACGGAGCGCAGGCCAAAGCGCACTCCCAGGCACTTCCCCGAATTGAAAGCGGGACGATCGGCGATCGCACGGTGAACCCACAAAACCAACGGGGAATATCAGGGGCACCCCAATTGAAACACCGGTCAGCACAGTACATAAAATTCAGAGACAGTCGGCAGATAAGAAGGACCTGTCCCTGTGCCCTCCCCCCCCCCTTCCCCTGGCGTCACTGCGCCTAATCACGACCAGGGTCAGTGGATTAGACATTGCAAACGCGCGCCTGGACACACTCACCGGCACCGCTGTAACGTACACACAGCAAGCGGTGGCGGACACCAATTACTCCCAGTGGTGGGAGTGGAAGTAGGCAACATAGCAGGTCCGCCTCGGCCACGCATCACGAGGAGGGTGAGAAACACGAAAGGCCGCGTGTGACAATTTCGCACGTGGCAGGCAGCGGCGAGTACCGCCCTCCCCCCAGTGAGCCTGGTGTGGCGCTCCGGACCTCAATTTCCGAGACCGAGATGCTGTTCTGCAGGCGGCAAGGGTGGCCCCACCACTCCGACTGGAGAGCAATACCATCACATTCTATCCAGATTATACAGCGTCAGTAACCAAGCAAAGACGATGCTTCCTGGAGGTCAAGAAAGAGCTGCGGACCAGAAATCTCAAATACTCTATGATCTTCCCAGCAAAACTCAGAGTAGAAGCAGAAGGGAAGACCTGGTTCTTTGCTACACCTGAGGAGACCCGGGACTGGCTGGAGGGATGGCGCCCGGCGACAAGACCAGACAAATCTAGAACACAACAGCATAATCAACTCCATGAGTCCCAAAGATCAAGATCACCAGCAGCAAGCGACAAAGAGGACTGATCAACAATGGAATGATTCTTCAGAATCGCAAGGTCATAGACCCGAGTGACAGTCGAACTGTCTCTTGATATGAACCGGCTGCATTTGCAAGAAATCACGCGGACCGCAACTGTACGGATCATTGACAAAATAGGCGCAATTTTGTTGACTGCACCTTCAGAGATGAAGAGTACCGTTGAGAAAGACATACCTCCGGAAAGGGAGGGCACTCGAGGACTAAAGACGGACTCTCACCCCCTACGCAAGTACAAGTCATGGGCGGGAAAAAGCACTCTGCTCAGTTGGGGTGGCGGGCAGTTGGGGAAACCGCCGGGCAGGGAGGCAGGGAGGCGGGAGGGGGAGAGGGGGAGAGGGAGGGGGCACAGGGATGTTTTAAGGGAATGTTATCAGTTTTTAGTTACAACGGTACGAAACACCAAGAAATTAAACACACAGCTGTACAGCGGCAGGGGCTCCAAGACCACACACGTTAAACCCCACAGGAATGGCGGCGCACTTCTCAGACACGACATCGGTGGAAGACATTGATACAGGTGTCTCCCCGCCCCGCACACCGCATACCCCCTTCTCTGTACTGTCATGGAATGTAAATGGACTGGGGCACAAAATAAAAAGAGGCCTGGTCCTTCAATACATTAAACGTAAAAGTCCTGCTATAGCTTTAATACAGGAAACACATCTGGTGGGCTCCGCCTGTAAGGCCCTCAATAGATGGGGCTACAAGATGATAGCCCACTCCGATTTTTCCTCCGGGTCACGAGGAGTGGGGGTACTGTGTAATAAACGCATCCCATTAATAATAAAGGACTCTTGGACAGACGATCAAGGACGCTTTGCGGCGGTGACCTGCCAATGGGAAGGGCGCACCTACAATTTGGTATCGATATATATTCCCCCAGCATTGCATAGCACAGCATTGCCAGACCTGGGAAAGTTCCTGTTATCACTCCCAGAGGGAGAACTCATTATAGGAGGGGACTTTAACGCCGCAATGGACGCATCGCTAGATAGACAACCCCCCAGGGGCGCAGAAAGGTCAAGTCTCACACTGACAGATTTCACTGAGGCGACGGGCCTGCTAAATATATGGAGAATCAGACACCCGACAGCCAGGGAGTACACGTTCCTCTCGGGAGTACATGGCAGTCTTTCAAGAATTGACTACATGTTCACAATAGCATCCGGGATGGCAAGGATGGGAGGGATAACGCATCTCCCGAGAGGCATCTCGGATCACTCACCTATCCTGCTCACGTTTGACTCACACTCCCAAGGTAGAAGACGTGTCTTCCCCTACATCCGGGCTATCTAAAAACCCAAACATTGGGAAAGGCTTGATCAAAGCCACTAAACACTTTTTAAATGACAATGTACACACAGTGACTTCCCCAGTGACCCTCTGGGAGGCCTACAAGACGGTGATAAGGGGTCAGGCCATATCATTGATAACTAATCACAAACAGATGAGGCGAAAAGAGATCGAGCGTTTGGAACGGGAGGTGGCTGAGGTGGAGGCCGAACATGTGAAAGACGATGGAGAACCTGCGACACATAGGTTACAATTAGCTCAGCAAACATACAGAGCATACGCGTGGGAAGAAGCGGAAACAAAAATGCAGAAACCCAAAATACCATATACGAGATGGGAGACAAGGCAGGAAAGCTATTAGCATGGCTTGAGAAAAAAGAAAGGGTAGATAGATGGGTGACAGAACTCAGGACGCAGAAGGGTGAACTCACAACTGATCCGCAAGAGATAGCTGAAACGCTGGCGGCGCATTTCAAGCGGGTGTATACACCCCTTGGAACGGGCACAATCGAGGACAACATAGCATTCCTGAAAGATTTAAAAATGCCTACACTTAAACCCGAGGACGCCCTAAAGTTAGAAGCAGAGCTTACTTGTGAGGAACTCCAGCGAGCAGTGGGGGCCCTCAAATCAGGGAAGGCACTGGGGCCCAATGGGCTGCCGGTGGAACTCTACAAAAGAGCAGCAACGCAACTCATGCCTCATATGCTCGGCATGTTTACACATAGTTTACAGAGAGGAACACTGCCCAGGGACCAACGCCTAGCTGCGATAGTGACAATACTCAAACCTGGGAAACCCCCGGGAGACTGTGGTTCATATAGGCCGATTTCCCTCATAAACGCGGAGGCGAAAATATTAGCGAAGACACTAGCCTTGCGACTTCAGACATATCTCCCGGCACTAATTCACCCGGATCAGTCGGGATTCATGCCAAATCGAAATACAGCACTCAACCTGCGCAGACTGAATGCTGTGATAGCACGTCAAGATACAATAGAAGAAGATGCTGTGATTCTATCATTAGATGCTTGTATGGCATTCGACATGGTGGAATGGCCCTTCCTTTTTGCGGTGCTTCGGCACTTGGGGTTCGGGCCCAAATTTTGTGCATGGATCGAACTCCTCTACGCAAAACCTTTAGCCCAGGTTGTGGTGAATGGTCGTATATCAGCAGACTTCCCGTTGGGAAGAGGAACGCGGCAAGGTTGTCCTTTGTCACCGTTGCTGTTCGCAATGGTGCTGGAACCTTTGGCGGCGTGGATCAGACAAGACCCGGTAATTAGGGGGTTGCGGTGGGCAGCGGGGTGGGAAGATCGTATCTCACTGTACGCGGACGACATCCTTCTTTACTTAGCCTCCCCAGCACGATCGATAAATCGACTATTGGATGTCTGCGCGGCATATGGACGCGCCTCAGGATACACAATAAATTGGACAAAATCCCTTCTTTACGTGCTGCACGGTCCCGTGCCGAAACTCCCCCGTAATTGCACTATACAGGTCGCGACCGAAGGTTTTAAGTACCTTGGTATTTATATCACTCCTACACGCCACCGTTTCATAAAAGAAAACCTCACAAAACCGCTTGTAAAACTCCAAAATGACGTCAAACACTGGCGATCGCTGCCGCTGACACTACTTGGGCGAGCGGCCCTCTTTAAAATGATGGCGCTCCCTCGTTTCTTATATGCTCTCCAAAATGTACCGTTCCCGGTTGACCCTACGTACTTCACAGCGATTAATGCGGAAGTGACCAAACTATTATGGGATGGGAAAATAAGTCGAATCTCCCTTAAAAAACTGATGAGGGGGTGGTACGATGGAGGTATTGCCCTTCCAAACATTAAACAATACTATTGGGCTGCTCAGCTTATGATTATAAACCAATGGCTCCACATGCCACAGGAGGAGCCAGCATTCCGTATGGACAAACATTTACTTGAACAAGAGGGAATCATGGGGACACTCTATAACAAGAAACAAAGACCCACACTTACAGGCCCTACGGCCCACACGATCAAGATCTGGTTTGCGGCACAGCAAGCACTGGGTTGGGAGGGGGTACTTACACAGGCCACACCGATATGGGACACACGACGGTTGGGCAAACTAAGTAATACTGAAAGGCTTCCGTCAATGGGACCTAATTGGTATAACAAGGATAGGAGATCTTTGGAAAAAGGGGAGATCATCTCATTTGACCGACTACAGGATACATATGGGCTAGCCCAGACGGAGAGGTTTAGATACCTGCAGATAAAACATGCCTTACAAAAGGCGCTCCCACGTGATATACCAGTACCGGAGGCCTCACCCTTGGAAGATAGACTGCTCACAGATCACCTACAAAAAAAAGCTATATCCCTTGTATATCAAAAAATAGTCAATAATCAGCCGGATCCCACAACTGCCCTTAAGGCCCGATGGGAATCGGAGCTAGGGCCCATGGATGAGGGTGACTGGCAGGAAGCACTGGCATCTCCACGAGAGGTGGCAATCCCCTCGAGACTTCGACTATTACAATTGAAAGTCATACATAGAACGTACCTCACACGTACATTACTTCATAAACTGGGACACGGAGACACACCACTATGTCTGCGGGAATGTGGCTTCCCTGGAACGTTCATACACACGATCTGGGAATGCCCAGTCGTCCAGTCATATTGGACAGCAATCCAGCACAACATGTTGCGGGTCACGGGGATGGAGATCAGCCTGGGACCAAAATGCTGCTTACTTCATATTTGGGAGCCCACGTACCTTAGCCACTCTGCTCAGGACTGGGTGACGCTGGGCCTAGCCCTGGCGAAGAGAAATATAGCGCTTGGCTGGGGATCCAGACAGGCCCCCACCCTAGAAAAATGGTGCCAAGATATGGACAGGACCATGGTAACGGAAAGGGCAATATACATGCATAGGGGTAACCCCAAGAAATGGACCCGTATCTGGGGAAGTTGGAACACCTATCGTGGCAATATATGCGAGCCCCCTCGAGTGGACAATATATCAGACGTTAGTGAATAAGGAGGGTTCCAATGGGAAGAATGTGTGTTAAGCAGGATTCCTTTTACAACTGCGCCTTAAATTTGCTTTTTGATGTAATGCAAGGGGAAAATAGCTCTGCGAGCTGTTGCAGCTGTATACAAATGTGTAAAGTAATGCAGAAGATTTGTAATCTTAAGACCACGTACCGATTGTCAGTTATTCAAAATAAAAACAAATGTTTAAAAAAAAAAAAGTACCATTACAGTTAAAAAATTGAAACACAACGCAATAAAAATCCCACTCCGGTTTATAAAAATAGAGAATATTTTGTTGAACAAAATGACACCAAACAAAAAAAGAATCCAATAAGGGGAACCTGAACTATGAATTGTTAAAGTTATAAATAAAAAAATCACCAAAAAGGGCAAAGTAACAACCACAGGCAAGCTGTCACGCTAAACAATGACAAGGGTAATTATTAAGGCAGACGAGAGCCTGGGTTGGATACATAGGTCAGATTTGTCCCAGTAGAAAAGTTACCTTCACACTTGGAATATTAAAGAAAACATAGATTCTTCAGTGGGGCAAGGCTTCAGGCTGCATTCAAAAAGATGGGTTCATTGACAATGGGTGGATAAAGGATGAGACCTTGGTGAAGCCATCGGTCGACGAAGGCCGGAAAAGCTCTGAGTGTGAAAGGTCCAGAGTTCGCACCCAGGATGTCATAAATGTCGATCGGCATTTGGTCCGGAGAATATTTCTACCTTCGGACTTGAACTCTTTTGTGGAAGTTTGATTTCCTCAGCGGTGTACCGTTCCCGGTTGAGCCTACGTACTTCACAGCGATTAATGCGGAAGTGACCAAACTTTTATGGGATGGGAAAATAAGTCGAATCTCCCTTAAAAAACTGATGAGGGGGTGGTACGATGGAGGTATTGCCCTTCCAAACATTAAACAATACTATTGGGCTGCTCAGCTTATGATTATAAACCAATGGCTCCACATGCCACAGGAGGAGCCAGCATTCCGTATGGACAAACATTTACTTGAACAAGAGGGAATCATGGGGACACTCTATAACAAGAAACAAAGACCCACACTTACAGGCCCTACGGCCCACACGATCAAGATCTGGTTTGCGGCACAGCAAGCACTGGGTTGGGAGGGGGTACTTACACAGGCCACACCGATATGGGACACACGACGGTTGGGCAAACTAAGTAATACGAAAGGCTTCCGTCAATGGGACCTAATTGGTATAAAAAGGATAGGAGATCTTTGGAAAAAAGGGGAGATCATCTCATTTGACCGACTACAGGATACATATGGGCTAGCCCAGACGGAGAGGTTTAGATACCTGCAGATAAAACATGCCTTACAAAAGGCGCTCCCACGTGATATACCAGTACCGGAGGCCTCACCCTAGGAAGATAGACTGCTCACAGATCACCTACAAAAAAAGCTATATCCCTTGTATATCAAAAAATAGTCAATAATCAGCCGGATCCCACAACTGCCCTTAAGGCCCGATGGGAATCGGAGCTAGGGCCCATGGATGAGGGTGACTGGCAGGAAGCACTGGCATCTCCACGAGAGGTGCAATCCCCTCGAGACTTCGACTATTACAATTGAAAGTCATACATAGAACGTACCTCACACGTACATTACTTCATAAACTGGGACACGGAGACACACCACTATGTCTGCGGGAATGTGGCCTCCCTGGAACGTTCATACACACGATCTGGGAATGCCCAGTCGTCCAGTCATATTGGACAGCAATCCAGCACAACATGTCGTGGGTCACGGGGATGGAGATCAGCCTGGGACCAAAATGCTGCTTACTTCATATTTGGGAGCCCACGTACCTTAGCCACTCGGCTCAGGACTGGGTGACGCTGGGCCTAGCCCTGGCGAAGAGAAATATAGCGCTTGGCTGGGGATCCAGACAGGCCCCCACCCTAGAAAAATGGTGCCAAGATATGGACAGGACCATGGTAACGGAAAGGGCAATATACATGCATAGGGGTAACCCCAAGAAATGGACCCGTATCTGGGGAAGTTGGAACACCTATCGTGGCAATATATGTGAGCCCCCTCGAGTGGACAATATATCAGACGTTAGTGAATAAGGAGGGTTCCAATGGGAAGAATGTGTGTTAAGCAGGATTCCCTTTTACAACTGCGCCTTAAATTTGCTTTTTGATGTAATGCAAGGGGGGAAAATAGCTCTGCGAGCTGTTGCAGCTGTATACAAATGTGTAAAGTAATGCAGAAGATTTGTAATCTTAAGACCACGTACCGATTGTCAGTTATTCAAAATAAAAACAAATGTTTAAAAAAAAAAAAAAGTACCATTACAGTTAAAAAATTGAAACACAACGCAATAAAAATCCCACTCCGGTTTATAAAAATAGAGAATATTTTGTTGAACAAAATGACACCAAACAAAAAAAGAATCCAATAAGGGGAACCTGAACTATGAATTGTTAAAGTTATAAATAAAAAATCACCAAAAGGGCAAAGTAACAACCACAGGCAAGCTGTCACGCTAAACAATGACAAGGGTAATTATTAAGGCAGACGAGAGCCTGGGTTGGATACATAGGTCAGATTTGTCCCAGTAGAAAAGTTACCTTCACACTTGGAATATTAAAGAAAACATAGATTCTTCAGTGGGGCAAGGCTTCAGGCTGCATTCAAAAAGATGGGTTCATTGACAATGGGTGGATAAAGGATGAGACCTTGGTGAAGCCATCGGTCGACGAAGGCCGGAAAAGCTCTGAGTGTGAAAGGTCCAGAGTTCGCACCCAGGATGTCATAAATGTCGATCGGCATTTGGTCCGGAGAATATTTCTACCTTCGGACTTGAACTCTTTTGTGGAAGTTTGATTTCCTCAGCGGTGCAAGCCTGCAGGCTATAGCCGAAGAGGGTTTAAAGTTATTGGATGCTGGTCAGTGTCGGTCCTGCCGAAAGCGATTTACTGCTGCAGAGAAAATAGTAGTGGGAGCTGCAGCACAGTCAGCTCACCAGCAATGTACCCTCAGAAGGTTGCCTGGCAGGATGGTTCCAGTCCCTCGAGGGTTCTTCAGGTAAGAAAAAGAAGGAAATTAGTTTTTATTTTGCAGGTTTTTAGGATTGAGGAGTATATTCTGACACCAGTGAAGGGTCCAGGGCCTCAGGAATAGCACTTGGGGGTCAGAATTCACTCCAACAAAAGCCTTCAGCAGGGTCCAGGGCAGACCTAGCTAAAACTGGTCAGCTGGGGTCTTCCAGGAAAGTGAGGTTCTTGCAGATTTTGTGTTCCTGTAGCTTAACAGGAGGTCTGCTAACTGACCTTAGGATCCATTTCACTGTCCTGGTTACAAGTGGGAGCAGGTCCAACCCTTAGGGTTCTCCTCACAGGTCTCCAAAGCAAGTGCAGTCCTTCTTCTGTCTTCCACAAATCTATCAGTATTCTGAAAAGGGTGCCCAGTTGTACCACATTTGTGCTTGGCACTAGTCTGCGAGCAGGGGTGATTCCTGGGCACTTCCTAACCAATAGGGAAGACGTTTGCAGGGGTAACCTACCCATGCTTGCAGCAGCTTCTGCAAACAATCCCATAGTGCCCCTATCTGCCTAAATCCAGCATGGTAGAACCTTTCTTCCCCTGGGCAGAGCTTTTGTGCCCATCCCAAGAGGTGTGGCCAGGCAAATGAGCGACCTTTCCTCTGTGGTCACTCAAAGCCAGATCTGGGGGCAGCTTCTTTCCCACTGGCATTGGTCCCTAACTAGCTGGGGACAAAGGAAGTGGACAGGCCCAGGTGTTAGCTACTTCGGCCAGTGACAGGGTAGGCCCCTTTGAACTCAATTAAACTCTTGTGCAGAGCCCAGATGGTCATCCTGTCAGAGGAAGAAAACACAACGCCACACCCAAGGCCTTTGTCTAAGCTCTGAGAGCAAATTCACACTTCATCAAGGAGCTATTCAGCTACTGGGTGATATTTGGAAGCTCAAGCAAAAGGGCTTCTAGAGTCTTTAGGCAGGTTAAAATGACTTTTTAAACTACATTTTTAAAATATTTTTTACAAATGTGACTTAACTAATGGTTTTGAATTTTAATAAATATTTTTTTAAAAGTCCAAGGATGAACTTTTTAGCTAGTTCCTAGACAGTGGTACATTATTTCATTTTAATATAATATCCCTATTCTTTCCTATGGAAGAGCTCACCCTGCTAAAGTTAAAATAGCTTTTGGGGCCTTGTCATTGTAAGGACATGTTTTACATTAAACCTTTACATGTCCTTCTTTTAAATGCCATGCACCCAGCCTTACTGGGCCTCAAAACCTACTCAGGGATTTTTTATTAATATTTAAAAGGAGGGTTTAGACTTGTCAAAAGGGGTTATTTTCACAGGTTGAATTCACAGTTCAAACCAGCACAGTCAGGTTGCTGGTGCCAGGCATGCAGTCATCTTTGCATTATCACTTTAGTGGTGGCACAATATATGCTGCAGTCCATTAGTGACATTTGACTTAAAGTCCTTGGGGACATTTTGTACCGTAAACTAGAGACTTATAGATAAGTTAAAGTTGCCAATTAAAAGCATAGCTAATTTCAATTCAATCACTAGGGTCTGGTTATCAGAGTGCCAGTGCACAGAGTCAAAAAAACACTGTCAGTCTAACAAATAAGAATATAATGCAAGAAAAGGCATTTTCTTACACCCTCCAGGGAAAGAAATATGAGCCGAGTAGAAGTTTTTAAAACAGTTGATTTCGAAATGGTGGAATGGCCTATCCACAACAGTTGAACATACAGGAAAATAATAATGTTGGACCATATCATTGTGCTAATAATATATGTGTCAATGAGGTCTTATGATACAAAGCTAACTCCAGCATAAAATATAAACATACAAACATTTGCCTTTTTATGTACAATCCTTTTTGAGTACTATGTCCACGTTGAAATATTTGCTCATCCTATACCTTTGACCAGAATGTCTCATATGGCTCATTTCTGTAAAGGCAGGTAGATATGTACTTCATTAAGCACTTACTTAAAGCTTCCATACCTCTACATCATACACACCCTCCCCAAAGAAAAGTAAGTCTTAACATCAGTATATCTGGGGAATTAATGAGATCATGAAGCATTTACTGAAAGAGCATGCACAAGATATGATCTCAAGCACATCATAATGTTGCTTCGCAGAAGACTGCTCCCATGAAGAAACTGATTATGGAGAATAATTCACCTCAACTTCCACAGAAGGCCCATCTATGGCTCCCAGCACACCAGGAAAGGGTACTCCCAACCTTCCAGCCTAAAGGCACCCATAACATCCAAAAAAACTGTTCTCTGCCTACTGCCCAAATAGACAGTGGCACATCTGAAAGTAGATCTGCCAATCTCCTGCCTATAAAGATACTCAGCAAATCTAAAATATGTGCTCCCAGCTTTCAGGCCAAATAAGCAACCAGCACATCAGGAAAGTGTGCTCCCAGCCTTTTCAAGAAGAGTCTTAGCATTTCATCTAAGACTATGATACCAGTGCTGCGTCTATCAACATGACCGTCACTGCAACATCAGATTTCACAATCATAGTGGCATCACTACCAACATCCACACAAGCGTAGTACATCCAAAGGTTTAAGACCATGTAAGTTGTAACACAGAAGACAATGACTGCATCTGAGGTACAAGAGGAATCATGTCCATCTTATTTAATGACTGAAGAGTAGGTCTGCACAAAATTTCAATTACAGCAGCGTAATTCATGTAATTTCAGGAATTGCATGTTATGCTTACTACGTGCAATTACAGAAAATATGCCCTCATGCAACTTTGCATAAATGAGTAAATACGTACTGGTTGTGGTAATGTTTTACTGTAAATGCTCCAGAATAAAGCGAATGGCCAGAGTACAAAATTAAACAAAATTAAATGAAATTATAAAGATTTATAAAGCGAAAACAAATGCCCAAAGGTGTCAAGGTGCTGATAGCAGTTAGTCCTATGGAAGGAAAAGAAGATGGAACTAGACATCCCATCATCTGAACCCTCAGAAACATCCATTACAGAGTAAAACACCAGGTTTTAAGGCCTTATGTAATGGGGTGTGAGACTGAAGACTGGAGATGGAACGAGGAAGGGAGTACAATAGCTTAGATGCGTCACCGAAAAGGCTCTGCCTCCCCATCTTGCCTTTTAGTATTTAGGAACAATTAAACGTTTTTGACTTCAAGATCGAAGCTGTCTGGAGGGAGTATACCATTGAAACATGGCTTTAATTCCCCCAGGCCCGACGTTATGCAGTGCCTTGTGAACAATACTTACAACTATAAAAATAATGCGTTTGTTCACAGGTAGCCAATGGAGCTTCAGAATCCCTGAAGAAACTGATTGACATTTAGGAACATCAAGGATCAATCTTGCTGCCGCATTTTGGACCAACTGCAGTTTGGCTTTTACAGTCTTGTTGATATCTAGGTAGAGTGCATTGCAATAGTCTAACCTGGATGAGATCACTGTCAAAGCCACTTGCTTATGTGCCAAGAGGGAAATGTAACGAAACAATTTCCTAAGAGTCTTGATCATCAAAAAACAGGTTGAGACCGCCCAATGGACCTGTAGGTCAAATAATAGGTTTTTGCTCGTGCCAGTTCTGGTCTTAATACTATATTTTTTTACTGGTAAGTACATCCCGCATGAAACATTACGCATTTATCACTAAAATATAGTGCTAAATAATGTATTCGCATTTTTCGCAATCGTGTGTAATTTTGCACACATATCCTGATCCGTATCTTGAAATTTTGCATAAATATGTAAAAGCAAATTATGCAAATGTCACACATCACTCCTGAAAAGTAAGCAGCTCCTACCTCCAAATATGAAATGGAACAGCCTTCTAATACAAGGAATGTCAAAAGGCATTTTAGCAGAAGATAGAGAACCTGCAGTAAGGGCTCGCAATATTACTAAAGTTGGTTGAGGGGGAGCAAGATGGCCGCCGACTGACCGCTGTGAGAGTCGCTGTAGAATTCTCACCCCGAGAGATATAGAGATATAGAGATGCCGTGCTGGTATGCCGCTCCGCACTTACCTGGTTGACCGGCTGATTTTGTGGGGGTTGTACAGTAGTTTCCGTCAGAGATCAAGGGGACTGGCCATTGCAATCAAGGCGCTGCTGGGAATCGGTTTCACTGCCATTGCATGCCAGAGGTGCCCAATTCACGAAGGGACAATGGGCCCAAAAACAAACAAATCCACGAAGGAAGTCTCGAAAGACCCCCCGAAGGAGGCTGCTGCTGCCGCTGCGGGATCTACGGCTGTGCACGGCTCGGGCCAACCTCGGCGTGGAGCATGTTCTAAAAAGACGGAGGAGGCTGGCAGCAAGGCGAGAGATGGAGGCATGGAGGGACGAAGCAAGCAGCGAGCGGCTGGCGCAGAGGGCTCTCTGCGGCAGCCAACGGTTGCTGAGGCTTTCCTGTCGGTATCTGCATCTGCTGGCGGCACGGGGAACGTCCTCAACTCAACTGAGACAAGGACAAGGGGAGCGGCTGAGACAGGCATGGCTCCACCTCCCGCGGTTACTATGTTGCAGCAGCAGCCCAGACTGGAGCTGGGGCTGCAGGGAGAGGAGGTTGTGGAGGCTGCCAATCGGCCTGAACAGCAGGCTCTACAGGAATCACAGGATTCACCAGGGAGCATGGTTGACAACGGCAGAAGCGCACCCAAACCTGTTGGTTTGTTTCCAGGGACAGAGCCTGCTAAGAAAGGTAAAGACAAACTATCTATTACGCCTGATGTCCCTAATGTTGCTATGCCTCAGGGAGGGGCTATGGGCAAAAACCTAATCTCACTATGGTCTAAATCGGCTCTTGGATCCCCAGAGGGAGATACGTTTTTTTCTCTTACCGACGACACAGATATCTTACTTACAAGCGATGGTAATACATCAGAAGGGTCTGAGTCAGGGGATTCTTCCTTTACCCAAAGGGCGCAACGTAGCAAGACCGCTACTCAGAAACGCAGGGCTAAATCTAGAGCCAGTCCTCTTAAACTGGATACAGCGACAGCCTGCAAACTTAAGTGGGATTACTCTGTCACTAGTCAGATCTATGAAGATGAGGGGCAGGTCTCAGCACAAGGGGGGCCTGCAAGCTCTACTGACTCTACTGCCCCCCATCATTAGACCTTGTTTACTCCACTCTAAA
This sequence comes from Calotriton arnoldi, assembly GCA_963921515.1. NCBI lineage: Eukaryota > Metazoa > Chordata > Amphibia > Caudata > Salamandridae > Calotriton > Calotriton arnoldi. Next base: position 526,609 of record CAWUFW010005221.1, on the reverse strand, counting down.
ACAGATGCAGGGCGAAGCCAGACAGGAGAGCTGCAGGGCGCATCAAGCCACTAAAAAACTGCAGGGGTCCCTGCGAAAAGTGAATAAACTGTGCACAGATATGGCAGAAAGGTTAACTCATGTAGAAGAAAGAACAGCAACTCTGGAAGAGGAAGTGGGAAAGCTGCAGACATACAAGGAGTCGCATGATAAGCAATCAGAGGATGTGCTCTGGAAGCTTGAAGACTTTGAGAACCGGCAACGAAGAAACAGCGTGAGATTGCTGGGCCTTGCTGAAAACATCGAAGGGGAAAATATTATGTCATTCTTAGTAAACCTTTTAAAGGGAGCATTTCCTGATCTCTCCCAATGGAATTGGGATATGGAGGTCCAGAGGGTGCATCGCTTCCCGATGACACAAAGGAAAGGCAACACTGCGGGCAAGTGGAGCGGCCCAGGGTAGTTCTAATTTATATCGGTAATTTTCTCCTTCGGCATGCCATACTGGACAGAGCAAGGCCAGACACAAAACGGACATTTGAGGGGCACACATTCTTTGCTCGGCCGGACTTTTGCCATATAATGGTCGAAAGGAGATGGAGGCTCTGGCAGATGATAGCTCCCTACCAGGGGATCGGATGTGAAGCATATTTGTTATTCCCTGTTCGGCTTAAGGTCATCTCGAATGGGAGGGAATGAATGTTTTCTTCTGAAATTAAGGCACAGGAGTATATGAATGAGTTGAAAGATGCAAAGAGGAGGTCTGGAGGGGTGCGGCTGTCTCAAGGGGGGGCCCTACAGTAGGCTGAGATTTTCTTACTCAGGAGGTGGTATGGCTTCGTAGAATCTTTCCGGTCAAAATGTAAATGTAAATGGTTTCTGTTTTCTTTATATATGTCATTGGGTGCGAAACACAACGGTGCATTTTGGGATCGGGGTGGGGATTCTGCGGCGACTTGAGTTGTGAGTACCGGCTGCCACACATAGGTCATAGCTGACCTATTTGCTCATGAGGGGTGTTGGGGGAAGGGGGCCAGAGGGATGGGGAGGGGGAACAGGGGAGAAGGGAAGGGTGAGGGGGCAGCACAGCACTTGAGGATTAATTTGACAAACAGGAAAAGAAATGAAAAAATAATGATTCACCAAATAACTGCTAAAGGAGTGCAAAGATATATTAAAGTTATTCTTTTGATTAGTAACCTGTATAATTCCAGCTAATGAATATCCGAGTTGCTTCAATGAATATATGTGGCTTAAATGATCAGGCCAAGAGACAAAGAGCTGCAATCGTTTTGAAAACACTACGTGCTGACATCTTATGTCTACAAGAGACCCACTTAGAGGGCACTAGAGGCAGTATTATGGAACAGTTAGGGTTTAAACTTATTGTTAATACCAAGCAAAGTCACTAAAACAAGAGGGGTTGCCATTCTCTCTCAGAGGGGAGATATATCCTTTAAAAGAAACTTGCCAGATAGGTGGGGTCGCTGGGTGCTGGTAGAATGTATGTTATATGACGCTACTTTTACTATATGCTCAGTTTACAGCTCGACCGGGGATGATCCTGAGCTTTTAGAATTTCTGGATACATAGTTAGCACTGTGGCCTACCCCAGTAATAATGTGCGGGGATTTTAACACTAATGGCTTAGGTGGACTCTGGGGGGGAGCGGGAGATAGTTACACAGGACCGAAGAGAAAGGTCTTTAGAGCCCTTACTAATTTAGTACAGAACAATGGACTCACGGATGTGTGTTCACACCTAAAGCCTGCTGACCCGGGCAGCACGTTCTTTTTTGCCCCTCATAAGTCAGTTGTCATACATGATTACTTCTTTGTTTCACACCTATTAATTTCTAGGTGCAGAATATAGAAACATCCCCGGATAATATCGGACCATAATCCTTTAATTTTAACAGTTACTTTTGTGGGGGGAAAGGCCAGAGCGGGTCTGGACTTTCGAAAGAGGGCTTTTAAAGGATCCAGAGTATGTGCCCCATATCAATGAATGGATCAAGGTGTTCTGGGATATTAATAGGAAGAGTGCCAGCTCTGGGGTAGTTTGGGACACGTTTAAAGCTGGGGTCAGGGGGGAGACACTGAGTTATAGTTTGTATCGGCAGAAGAGCAAGGCACAACGAGAGAAAATGCTTCATAAGCCCTTGATGGAGGTAGAAGAAGAGCTCGCAGCTGTCTTGACGCTGGGCAAACCATTGGATGACATACTACTTAGGTTGGCTTTAGTTAAGGCAGAGATAGGGGATATTACTGCAGCCAAGGCAGCTGAAAGGTTCCTTGCCAGGAGGGAGCACTGCTATGAGTTCAGTGAGCGGGTGGGGCACGCCCTGGCAGCACGACTGAGACAAAAGAGCGCAGCGGGGGAGATTCTCGAAATTTTAGACACCAGGGGGAATTTAATTAAGGGCTCACCGGGGATTCGGGAAGTATTTCGGCAATTCTATAAAAATTTGTATCGCGAGGAACAACGAGTGGAGGAGAGTCCAATCCAAGGGTATTTAAGCGAAATTCCTATACAGCGTATTGCCCCCTAAGATGCGGAGCTACTCGAGACCCCATTGACTCAGGAGGAGATTTATGGGGCGCTTGGTAGCCTCCCCTCTGGCAAAGCAGCTGGACCGGACCAGATTCCTTTAGAGTTCTACAAAACCTTTCTGGATGTAATTGGGCTGGACCTGGTCGATACTGTATGTCAAGCTCAGCAAGGGAGCTCTGTTCCCTCATCCTGGGCTGGGGCGGATATTACAATATTCTTAAAAAAGGGCAAACCATCTAGAGAGACAGGGTCTTATAGACCAATTACGCTTATGAACAGCGATGCTAAAATACTGTCTAAGGCCTTGGCGACCCGTTTAAACTCCATTATTGGTAAAACGATCCACCCCTGTCAGCATGGGTTTATACCAGGGAGGGGAACAACACAGCACATTCACAGGGTCATAACTCTGTTCGATGCAGCCGAAGTCTCAGGGGATCCTATGGCTCTGATGTTTATGGATGCCGAAAAAGCATTTGATAGGGTCTCCTGGGACTATCTGTGGGCGGTTATGAAATGGTTTGGTATTGGGAATTGCTTTAGTAATGCAATTCAGGTTCTGTACAAAGCACCGACGGCCCGATTAAGATTGAATGGGTGGTATACTGCACCACTATCAATCATGCGGGGCACTAGGCAGGGCTGCCCGTGCTTGTCCCTTCTTTTTGCCCTGTACATTGACCCTCTGATCAGGAAGCTGGAGGCCAACAATGGAATTAAGCCAACTAGATATCATGGGCTGGAAACATAAACCCTGGCCTATGTAGATGACATCGCTGTGGTCACTCCTGACCCTCAAACCGCTATTGCCGCGATTGAGGAAGAAGCCCAAGCTTTCGGCCGGATCTCGGGGTATGCACTTAATAGACAAAAGACATAGATAGTCAAGAATAGGATGGCTGATTTGGATGACCCTCAGGTGACAGATACGGCCGTATACTTAGGCATCAATATTACACCCGAATTGGGACAATTGGTAGAGAGAAATATCGAGCCAGTAATTCGGAAGGCAAAAAAGACTTCGACAGAATACATAATCTTCATTTGTCGGTGGTCGGTCGGTGCAATGTGGTCAAGATGGTCTTTTTACCCCAAATATTTTACCTCTTTAGGGCTATACCGCTAGAATTCGAGAAACAATGGTTTACAACGCTCGAAAACATCCTGAACAGGTTCATATGGGCACATGGGAAAACAAGGAGGGCCTTAAGGTATATGACGCTACCAAGGGAAAGAGGAGGTTGGGCAGTCCCAGACCTCAGAATGTATTATTGGGCTGCGGCTTTTCAATACATGCGTGGGCTAATCGGTGGGAGCGTCACAGATCCTTGAATTAAAACGGGGTCTCCAGATATATATAAGCTATTGTTAGGGGAGGATGCGGGGAATTGCTTCATGAAATTCAGTGAACCCAGCTACTTCAAAAAAACAAGATTTAAAACCCTGATGGCAGCATTCAAGATTTGGGCAACATTAAAAAAAAAAACTGGCCTAGGGAGAATTAACTTTTATACTCAGATGTACAGAAATCCTATGTTTCCAGGAATCTTCTCCGATACCATAATGCTAGAGTGGGAGGGGTGTGGACTCCAGAAAATAGGGGATCTCATAGGGCCAGAGGTAATTCGTTCATTTGGCGATATCCAGGACAAATTTGGTATTGATAAAAGATTTTTTTTTTAAATATCTCCAGCTGCGTAGTTTTCTAGGAGGGAAAAAAGGCGGACTGAATGGCTTTAGGGAAGTTAACCCCTTCGATGTGCCCGTCGGCCAACGGCCGTCGCGAGCACTACCTCCGTAGTGCTGCGCACGTCCGTTGGCCGACGCGGCCCCGCCACTCAATTAAACCGCCGCACTGCGGCAGAATTGCCGCCGCGGTTAAGCGGTTAAAATCATTGATGTTGTAAGAAATGGTGAGAACTGCACCATTAAGAGAATCTACGCAGAACTCTCTTTACTAAAGCAGGATGACTTTGATAAGCAGGGGAAGAAATGGGCAGACAAGCTCGGTGTAGATCAAGACAAATTTTTCGAATCTTTATATATGGAACAGATCGTCCTGTGCTCCGCAGGGTTGCAAGCTCAACATTTTAAAACAATCTTTTCATTGTATTATACTCCGGCAAAGATAGCGCAGTGGGGGGGACAGGAAGGAACTAGATGTCCCCGCTGTGGCAGCCCTGATGCTGATTTAATTCACATGTTTTCAACTTGCCCTCGGTTATAAATTTTAATGAGAGCAATTGAAAAATTTCTAGATCAAACATTGATCTTGAAGGTCTCGCTCACGCCTGTACTTATGCTTTTGGGGATAAATAGTAGTGAAGTGCAAGACTCGTCTCACTACTTCCTTTTCCTGGCCATGGCTGTGTTGCGAATCTGCATTGCCTCTGCCTGGCTTGATCAAACAGCCCCAACATTTCAGCAATGGCTCACCAGGCTGCTCGCCATAAATAATCTTGAAAAGGGGATCTATGAGAGAAAGGACAGAAGAGGGAGAATGCTTGGCAGGCGTATTTGGGCACCCATTTATAGATGGAAGGAAGGCAGGGTGGATAACAGACCCTCACTGACAGCATGATCACTCTTTCCTTATCTATTTTTGTACAGGCAGGCTTGCAATTTACTTTTCAAATGTTGGTATTTGTTTTCTATATATGTAAATAACGGTATATATTGCTTTGCCTGAAGTAACTCATTTTTTTCTTTTTCTTTCAAGGATAATGATTTACCGTTTCTTTATTGTTTCTATATTCAGATGGTTTTTCTTCATTTCCTGTATGTACTATGGATGATTGATAATTCCTCATGTATTAAGTGTAAGTGTAACAATGGTGCTGCTATACTAATAATTTTTTTTTTTTTTAAAGTTGGTTGAGAAACAGTTGATGCAGCAGTAAAGTACGGGCTGCACTCAAGTGAATGGATCTTTAGTACTGACTTTGGCTAACACAAAATTCAATACATTTCAATCACATGAAACACATTTGGCCCCACGAGGATGACAAAAATGTTAGATTTGCAAACCATGAAGGTTTATGAAGAATTAGAAAAGTTACAAGTTCAAATAATCAAATTAGTTGTAAATCAATAGGCAATGCATGAATGCATTAGACAATGTTTTCAAAGCAATTCAAAATAATAAATGTAAAGACAAACTATTTTAAGTTGTTTCAAAAATAAATCAAGCAGACTCAATATCCATAAAGTGAAAGTCCTATTCGGCTAAGCTAGGGAAAGAAAATTGTGTGACCGCTATTTATATAATTGTTCCGGTCTATGTCTCAGCCCGTTTTTATCTCTGTAACCTAGCGGGCAGGTGTTCTTGAATTGAACCCTTAAAAGCACATTATGTGGTTTTTAACTACATCTACTTTTGTCTTATTTATAGTCATAAGCATTGTACATAGTTTTAAATGAAGCTCAATGATTTTAAGAGAAACTTTGGTAGACTGAAATGTATAGCGGATCGCCAATTGAGGTTATCGCCTTTTTCCCCTTCTTCCTGATTTCAATTGTTATTGTATAATTTTTAACCATTTTTATATTGCACTGGTAACCACTTCTTCTTTTTGCATTGTACTGTAACTTATTTTATTCTTATTGTACTTTTATGGTCTATCTCGATAGATCGAATAAAGTTTTATGATTGATTGATTGAATGCATTAGGCAACATTTTCAAAGCAATTCAAAATAATAAATGTAAAGACAAACTATTTTAAGTTGTCTCAAAAATAAATCAAGCAGACTCGATTTCCCATAAAGTGAAAGTCCTATTCGTCTAAGCTAGGGAAAGGTTGGGAGAGTTGGGGAGAAGTCAGGCAGAAGGTGTCAGCAGGGAAAAGCTTCTGAAAGGCAGTATATAAGAATCAAAAAAACATTTGTCCAGCAATTGTGGAAGGCATCTACCCTAAGAGTCAAGATAAGCTTTTTCTAACAAGCAAAGTCAAAAAGGCATCTGTGCCTACAAGGGCGTGTAAAGGCTTTTGCACTAAAGGAAGGTAAAAAGGCATCTGCTCTAAAGGGAACTGGAAATGGCACGTGATTTAAGGGAAGCTGGAAAGGCATCTGAATCTAAAACGCTGCAAACACATTCTTAATTCTAACATTATCAATAACAATAGTTTCTCCAAAAAGCCAACCAATCAAGTGAAGTCAGTAAAGATTAAAATATACAAACCTTTCAAATAAGCAAACTTCGACTGTGACCTTCAAACTAGCACTGCTTCCACTCAAAACATTATTTTCTACATCGGAAACAAGAAAGATAAGCATTATACGTTTTCAATGTTGCTTGAGATTTCTGACTAAAAAATAAATGTTCATGTTTCACAAAGCCAAATAACAAGTAACATGAGCCTTTTTATATTACAGGCCTACATTAACTAAAATCACTTTAAATGTGGAAAATGTGCAGAAAATATGTGTGCAAATCAGTTAATAAGGAAACATGTCTTTTACATTTATTGTCACATTCAGCAGTTTGTGAAATATGGGGCACCCTGAAAGCCCAGCCCTACACATGCAGCAAGGAGATCGTTCACAGATACCCCTCTTTTGTCTCAACCACTCAACAAAGTCAATTTTAATACTGAGTCACCAGGAAGTGGAAGGCCGAGATACTGCAAAAGAAAGCCAAGCTTCTGATACACTACAAAAGTCCTTGGAAAAATGCCCCTTCTCATTTGCTGCTTGTTCTGCACAGGACATGAGCGTGGACACTCACTAAAGCTGCCAAATATTCGGTATAATGAAGGAGCAGGGAGAGACTTGCAAAGCACATCCTCAGCACATTTTTTAAACATATATAGTCCTATCACCGTTTAAATACATTCATTATTCTGCACTTCCTTCAATTCCCTAAAACAAATTAACTTGCCACTACTATTTTATTTTAATGCTCCATCCCCTGTTCCTTTCCCAATACCTGGTGTTATCTATCTTCTCTATTTTCTGAGCCTCTTGGTCCTCAATCGGCCCTACCAGCCCCTTTATTTCTCTTGGCCTATTGGATCTTTCTCACCCTTGGACTACCATTTCTCAGCAAGTTTATGAGTTGCATCTCCCTGATCTCACCTGGCTCAGATAGTGGCAATGTAGATTTGACATGTTATATGTTATTTAATTGGTGTGTTTGACAGTACGTAGCATCCATGAGTAAGCTACTGATGTTATTATAAAATTATCCAAAGTTTATTCTCTGTGATATTAATTTATTTGAGTTAGTGATGCATTTAAAAATGTTGGCACCTGCTGCTAGGCAGGGGTATTTTTCAGTGATTTCGATGCAGCCACCTCATTTGGAATTGCATTTTATTTATCGCATGCAGCAAATGTCACACAGGTTAATTATCACATCTGGTTATTTTATGCATGTGATTTTTGCATGTGATAAATACTGCTAGTGATAAATACCACTGCCAACATTCACTATGTGTTCTACATATCATAATTACCCACAATTACGCACTACTCGTAATTAGGAACAAAGAGTGCACCAGAAGGAAGGTAAGTAACATTGTGTCATGAGGTAGGCAAGGGTGACTAAAGAATTCAATTCAATTAGGGTAGTGCACTTATATGAACACCTGAGAGCCCGAATAGGAAAGAAAATATCTGTAAATACGAGAATGCTAAATCACATGGGCAATTTCTAAAATATGTACTCTTGGAAACCTTCAAGACAGCCTGAGGAGGAAAGTTAAACATTACCACCCATCTCTTGTATGTCTTATCATGGAGCCACCATTACTACAAATTATGAGAACTGAAATTGTTGCAGGGATCTGCTCAGGAACAGAACTATGCTTGGGACCACAGAACATCAACTTGTAGGAACTGAGTCACCATATCACCTCAGTATCTATGAGCCCGATTCCAACTAGCTTATAGTGCCTCACTTGCCCTCCTAACCTTTTCAGAGAAACAAGGGAATTGGCACCCCAGAACATAACACTCACTACCCTCTCAGGGATCGCATTGACAGGACACACCCTTTTGCTCCCTCACTCGTCATCCACAATAAGATAAATAAGAGACACAAAGGAAGTTTATAATATTTATTTAAACTATCGTGCTCGAAGATGCAGTATTTGTGCCACAATTTGACAACAAATGCTTAGCACAAATATCCTTAGCATGGTGTCGCCAAGGTGGAATTCAATTACACATGCAACTAAGTAGGTTTCTTTGGGCTTTATTTGTTTTCTTTAAATTTTCTTAGTCTTCTGTAAAGTTCTATAACAAAAATTATAACAGTCCTTTCTTAAACGTCTTTCTCTCTTTATTCTGTAGGGGTTCGATCCTTGTTGAGTCCGTGGCCTGCCTCAAAGATATCCTCGAAAGAAGGACAAATGTCAGGGGTAAGCCATTTTTCTTTACCCACTTAGAAAAGAAAAGGATAGGTTTGTTTCCCCAAAGAGTCTGACACCCATGCCTATTTTTGAATAAGATGCTGTCTTTTTAGAAAAAAAAAAGGTGGAAGAGATCGTTGTAGTTACGAAGCGGAGAATCTACTACTTTTTCAACGAAGGAGTTCGGCTTTCAATTAGGTAAGCCGAAGCTGTACTTGGCAGTCATACTAAGAAGGTAAAAAGAAAGTTGAGAAAAGGGGAACAAAGGAAGCTTGAAAGAAATAGAGAGTTCAGATACATGGGAAGGTCAGATCCTCCTTCCCTCCCGCATTCCCCAGATACGGCCCTGTACCTGGCTTAGCCACGTTTCTCCAGAAACGTGGCAGGGCTGTACATCTGGTCGAGAGCTCTGCCACAATTTCCACTGCGGGAAGAACTCAAAGATGCCAGCTCGGAAGAGTTGTCTGTCTTCTCCCTGCAGGAGTCGTCGGGGTTGCTGCTCAGGGTTGGATTCCCAAGGACTGCTGGGCTTGGATCGTTGAAGCCCCGAGTGGTCCCTCTCCTCCAGTTCTGAGAGAGGAACCAGGTTGGTCTCAGGTTCCGGGACTGAGCGTTGTCCTCGACGAGGCTGGATTTCGCTTCCGGTTCCTTACTGTCTATCATATTCTCTGTCTTCTCTTTCTTTGGTTCTGGGTTACGGTCTTTGAAACAACTGCCTCGCCCTCTGATTGGTCCGAATTGGGTCTCGTGATCGGGATTACCGGTTTCGTATGAAGCTGGTACTTCCATCTCCTGTGAGGGTGAGGGATGGCTGGTGGGCTGCAGGGAGACAGAACAGTGTTCAGGTGAGAGCGCCATATAGATGACATTCCATGGGATGTCGTCTTCCTCCTCCGATTCCTTTTCCCATCCACACATAGTTAACAAACCCTATACCATTAAAAGCCCTATCATATTATAGGACAGATTGGCCTAAACCTCTCCCCCTTCTACTGAAGCTAAATGATTATATATCAAAGATCTCTGGGATTAGTGGTGGACCCTGTACCTTAACAGACATAGATGGATGTTCTATATCACAGGTGATGCAGTAATCTTGCTTCAGGACATTCACTCAGTGTGTGCATTTTCAGAACACCTGACCCCAGTTATACGACAAGACATGCATGCTCACAAACAGCAGCTGCATTCTCGTGTTATGTCTAGGTGCTAGTGTTTGACCAGAGAGAATAACAAGGGGCATTGTTGTTTGACCTTGTCTATGTCGTTCAGACTAAATACCAGGAACAGAACAAAACACAAAAACATATGTAGGTTCTGTGTGAAAATACAATATGGCACAAAAGAAAGCGTGTTTATGTAGCAACATGTGCAAAAGAAATGCAGCCTACAATGTGCAGAATTGGGCTAATATAGGAAAAACGGCGATGGGCCATGCAGGAAACACACGACAAAATGGTATAACAAAATGACGATGTTGCTTCTATTGTCTCTTATTGTGGAGTACAGTGAGAACAGGTGTGTTGCTTATTTACCTAGGGGGTCATTTAGAGTTTGAAAGAGTAAGAGTTGCATTGTAAATCAGCAGGACTCACAGTTGTTCAGACTCACTGTTGACCTGCCTTATTTCGAAGTGGGCAAAGTGCAGGGTCACTACCTGCAGAGCCTCAGCTCACTCCACTAGTGGTAGCCCATGACCTGGCAGCCACCACATCATAGTGAAAATCATTTAGAATGGGATGTTCGTGTCTGGAACATTACATGAGGAATGGTGGTTCCAAGCAGGGAAATCCATCAATGGCCCTAATGCGAGGTAGAAACCCCATGCACATAAGGGCCATTGAATATTTGTTTTACAGAAACAAACTATCTCTTGGCAATTATTGAAAAACAAATAAAAATATTGAGGGGTGTGAAAACAGCCTGGTACTCTCTTGCTATTTCACTTAGCTTAGGCTGAAAACGTTTGTGCAGCAGCTCCAATGCAGGCTTGGAGCTCCCTGCCAGGCAAATGAGAATATTTAAATTGAGAGGGCGATCCTCTGAGAAAAAACTTTTATTAAAACACAAAATAATATAGTTAGAAAGACATGTGCAATGCTAACTTGCAAATTGATATTGAACTGACACATTTAAATGTGCAAAACCTGCAAAGAAATATATATAACTATATCTATTAGTAGTAGGACTCAAGATGTTTAGTGCAAGCTTGATTTTTTTCCAGCAGCAAAGTTAAATGTGCTGAGACTTGCACAAAATGCTTAGAATTGACCTTACGTCAACATGCTTTTAGTGAATACTTTATATTGTACTAAAGAATGTATATGATTGAAGTAACATTTTGAAAAGGTTTTCTAGAACCAGTTTATCATTGAATTGAATGACTTCATATTGTTTCACAAAATAAATACAATGCATGAATAGAAAATGTTGATCTTTCAACCTAATATTGCTTATTACATAATGAAGAAATGGGGTGCTGAATAATATTTGTTGCAGTTGATGTTTTTATTTCACATAGTCTACTTTTAGCCTAACATAACATTTATTTCATCAGAAGGTTAAGAATGTTCTTTCCCATGGGAACCGAGGTCTAAGAATCAAAAAGCCTCATATGTGGATTTAGTTTAAAAATTGTTTCATGCTTCAAGATAGTTCTCAGTGAACCCATTGTGTGTAGATGTAGGAAAGAATGGGACGAGACTATTCTCAGGAAGAATCGAAAGAGGATTCAACGAGAGGAGGAGAAAAAGTAACACAAACTGCAACTTTTCTTCTGACTGTTTATATTTGTGCATGTTCCTAGAAAAGGTTAACACTTTTCCCTGATGCTTTTCCATATCCATGCCGTTTGTTCAGACTGAAGCTGATTTCTAACAGCTTTATGCTGAAGGCTGAATGCTGATTTGCCATCCTACACAACCCGTTTGCTGATTGCAGTTTCTACTGCTATTGAATGATTATTTTGCTTTGGTGAACCTCTCTTTATGGGAAGTTGAGCTGATACAGATTGTTCATATTTGCTCTTCATGCTTTGCTCTCGAACTTGAACTGTTTATGGGTTCCTGTTAACACCAATTTCACCCCATTCTCTAGAATTGGGAATTCTTTCCTTTATTGGACACGCTTGATGCATTATTTGTTATGATTGCTCTAACCATTTGTTTTATGATCAATTCTGTAATCTGATTGATCCATTTTGAAATAATTAAATAAAAGAAAAAGAAAGCTTACTAAACCATTTAAATGAAAATAAAACCCTTAAAAATTAATCACAACTCTCATCATTGACTGAACTTAGAATTAGTATTGTGATGATTTTAACTAATGGGATGAGCTCTTGATCTTCTCAGGAAGGACAGCAAAAGTCTGTCGCCGAGAAGTAAAGGGAAACACCATGCGTTGGATCAACCCTGTTGGTGTGAGATAAAGATGTTAAACTGTCTTATTTAAATTGAATCCCACACCAGCAGTATCTCGTAGCAGAGTGATGGTCAACGTCTTGAGAAGAGGATCTATATAAAATACTTGCCCGAGTTATAATAATGCCTGAATCCCAAAGCCCACTGCCTAGAACTTGAAGACTGGAAAGGTGTGATTTTCAAAGGCGATTGCTTATATGAAGGTGTGAGTATTAATAGGGTGATTTGTCGTGATTTGTGATTACTGATGTGTTTATTGAGAAGCAATCAGGAGTACGAGAGTAAGATTTTTTGATTAATTTATTTGTTCGTTGTTATTTGTGAAGAAGTTGAAGAGTTATCGGCTTATAATCCCGGTATAGACAAACAGATTTTAAAATAAGTGTACAAGACACTTAAACAGATATTGTTTTATGGTTTTCTTGTCTGCTAAAGGTTTGTAGTGTAGATCGTGAGGTGCCATCAACTACACAAATTGGGATAGGGACATTTACAAACTGTTGTGATTGTACGAATATTGATTGATGTTGGCAGAACCTGATTGCACAGGGTAAAGCTACGTAGTTTAGGGTGATTACTTACTGGCCGAGATTTTACTTGCGAATGAAAAAATCTTTTTGTGTGAAAAGTCAAAAGGTGTAAAAACCTTAATATTCAAAATTGGTGAATTACGTTTGAGTTTCCTTAGTGGAGCAGACAAAGATTGTTTATTTTTGTTTTGTCTAAAGTTGTAGAAGTGTTTGTATGAGAGAAATTGTAAAGGAGGGTGAACTGCTGCAAGGAGTGAGACCATACGTTATAGTGTGCTGTGCTGGGATAGGTTGGTTAGTGTACTGTCGTGCTGTGATTGGTTTATGATGAAAATGAGTGCCATGCTGTGATAGGTCAATTGTTGTATGTATTTTGAGATTGGTTAAAAGGTTTTCAAGAATACAAACTGTGACAGGATTGGAGGAAAAGATATGACATTTACGGAACAGGATCCAAGCACTGAATTAAATTGCATTACATCTGTTTGAACTGATTATTGTTGAACTTTGCAAAGTCATGAAATGCTTTAAAGAATTTAAGAGTTTTGTGAAAGGAGATGTTACAATTCTGGTATCAGAAAGTGAAGAGTCACCTCCCAAGGGTACACCTGCACATTAAATGACAAATGAATTGGGATTAAATACATGATTATGACTTCACCAATGTGCAAGATTGCTAAAAAAAGGGTCCATTGAGTGTGATACCTTTCAGCTTAGAATTATTGAAAAATTGAAGGAAAAGCTGTATGAAACGAAGCCACCACCAAGACCCACTCAATACGAAGCATTGAATATGTGAGAGAAGGTAGCAAGAGACAAAGAAAGGGAGAAATACCAGAGTAAGACTGTAGTACTGTGACTCGTGCCGTGCAGGGTCCATAGAAAACCTCATCGGTGTTCCATGGAATGCTGTATGACTCTGTGGGGAACGCTGGTGTGGACGGGTGACAGTTGGAGCCAGAAAGTTATTATGTGAGGCTGTGCTGTGTCACTGCTCCACTGTAAACAATAGAATTCACGCTTGGAAGTGTCCTGCCGTATTTGGTGTCCATTATGAAGATGGTTACTATGTTGATTTTGGTGACGACCGGAGCGGCACTGTGAAACAACCCACAACAGAAGCTACATGGAGCCATCGAGGAAAATCAGAGAAGGTTTTACCTTATTATTGCAGTGTAGCGAACGAAGGCGTTTCTAAGCATAGGCTCACTGAATGACACTCTATTTCAGCTGTCGGCGCAGTGTCGGGCCGTGCGTTTCAGGAGCAGTCGTCCGCGGCCCATTTTAGGCCCTGTGAGTTCCACACTGTTGCACAGCCAGCATTTTCCTTTATGCTTTCCAAAGTGATTATGCACCGACGCTTAACATGCGTTTCAAGGGAGGCCGTGTTGGAGGTCTGATATTAATATTAATCAACGCAGCACTAGCAGTTAATGAGGTATGACAGATGACTTTCACACTCAAGTTGTTCTTAGACTTTCGTACAGTGAAAAACACACGGGCAGTTTGCAACATCGAAAGTTCAGTTTAATACCATCTTCATTGGTGAAAACGCATCCATTCAAGTCATCGTGCATTTCTTAAAACTCTTCAGCCATATTGTCAGCTCTGATCTTTTAACTTCCAAGGAGCAGTGTTTATTTGGAAAGTGTGTTATTTTCAGTGACACGCACAATCTATTTATCTACACGGATTGCCATTTTGAAACAGTGATACGCACACTCTCGCCACGTGTGTTTCTGCTTTAAATTTTTTTATTCATTTGTGATTGTGTTTGTCCATTGGAGAGCATGTTTATTTTCAGTGACACGCACACTCTGTTTACCCCTACATATGGTGCCAATCGGCAACAGTGACACACACACTCTGGCTATGCGTGTTTCTGTACAGAGTTGTTCAACAAGGGGTATCAGCACATATTGTTGGTCTGTGGAGATAACAGAAGTGACATGCACACTTTTCATGCCACGTTTGTGAGTCACCATTAAGAAGTGTCCTGTTCACTATATTAGGCCAGACTATTTTAACCTCACTTTGTAGTTCATTTGGTGTATTATATGTAATCAACAGTACTACGCACACTAGGTATTGAGTTTCTCTTGGTGCGTCTTGATATCCTGTGACACACACACACTTATTTGAGTTGGAGTACTTTAACGCTAGTCTTACTTTCTCCTGGATTGAGGAAAACATTTACTCAGTGACTCCTCCACTGCCCTTTCTGGAGCTCCTGGTGAACCACATCCTACCTGGAGGAATTGGTTTGATGCATTCCAAACCTACTTGGGGGCAATTGGTGCATCAAGATTTAGGGCAGAACATAAGAAATACATTTTGTTGCATTCTATTGGTTTTGAGGGCTGTTTTGTTTTTAAACACATACCTAAGGTGGCATGGGCAGAAGGTGAAGTAGTAGATGAATATTTGGATGCCATAAAGAAATTGGAATCAAGATTTGACATACAACCAAGTGTAGGCGTTTTGCTCCATAAATTCTTCATGAGGAAGCAACTTACAGGTGAGAACTTGGATACGTGTGTGTCTGCTCTTAGAAGGCTAGTTGCAGAGTGTAACTTTGGAAACTTTACGGATTAGTTGGTTGGTGACCAGTTCATTTGTCATGGCACCAATAAAACTATCCAGCAAAAGTTATTGTCTTTAGGAGATCCTACGTGGGAAGAGACATTACGCATTGCAAAAAAGTATTGAGACGTCTCAGATGTCAGTAAAAGAATTGGAAGATAAGAGTGAAAATGTGAATGTGGTGAAGTTAGAGACAGGAATGATGCAAAAGTAATTAGAACCAAAGATAATAGAGGGATGGGGACATTGTCTAAAAGTACATTTTTTAGACAAACAAAGTTTTGCTTCAGATGTGGTAACTCCGCTCATTGTAAAGGAGGAAGAGGTAGCCCGGCAAAGTTTGTCACATGCAGAATTCGCAATAAGGTCGATCACTTTGCCAAAGTATGTCACGGTACAAAAAGGAACTCTGGAAAAGGGGTTAATGGGGTCATGGATGGTTCCTGGGATGAGTCCAACGTTTGCCTTGACCACATACAGAATGAGTTAAAAGACATTATTCTAGTTTTTGGAATGGAAGAAGTGTTGACCTCCGATCCATCAGAGTGTGTGGATCCTTACATTGATGTAGTTGGTGGGAAAAGGCAATCAAGCTGTTAGTAGATTCTGGAGCCAGGATCATTATGATTACTGAAGAGCTATTCAAGGAAAACTGACCTGATAGAGTCCTGGAACCACTGGACCATGCTCCTATTTCGTATGAGGGTAGGAGACTTGAGTTGGCAGGGTTTTTCAAAGAAACTATGGTTTTCAGGGGAAGAACCATTTTTAAGAAACTCTTTGTGCCAATCAAAGGAATTGTTGATCCTGGATTGGAACCATCAAGGGCCTTTCAAAATGGTTTTGAAACCTGGTACTAAAGATCAGGTTTTGGTTATTTGTGAAGATCAGATAGAAGAGTCAAGATTTAAAAGTCCTTTGGTATTCTTGGAGGACATAGGTACTATTAAATAGGGGTGGGTGAAGAATTTTGCTCCCCCAGCAGGTTTGTGAAGTTTTGCCCACTCTGAGCTCTGAGTGGAGTGTGGAGTTCTGCAAAACTCTGCAAAGTGACGCAGAGCGGAGTTTTTTCTCTTGAGCGGTCTGCCAACGTTAAGTTGGGGAGCGGTTGAAAAAAAAATTCTGCGCTTGACCTCCTGCCGGTGAGATTTCTCAAAGTGGGCGGTTGCATTGAGAAATCTGTCACTCGCGTTGAGGAAGCTGCCGCTCCAGTAGAATGTCTACTCGGCGGCAGAAAGCAACAGCACCCTCCGGCCTGACGTGCTGTGCCATTCGCACTGATTTTACAGAGTGGGACAAACTCCTGGCGCTAAAAATCAGTGCAAGCAGCACGATTTAGACTCCGCCGCTGGCAGATCTTTGCAAAGCACTGCAGAGTTTTTCTGCCACTTTGCAGAGTTCCGTGGAGTAAAACTCTGCGAACTCCGCCCAGGTCTACTATTAAAGGGTTTTGCCATAAGATCAATGTCAAGGAGGGGGTCCATTCCCATTGAGCACTAGCTACAGAGCGTCCCTTTCTCTATCAGGTAGGATCTAGAGAAGGAGCTGAGAGGGTTATGAGATAAAGGATTCATAGAGCCTATTGAGTCATCACTTTGGTTGCCCCCATTGGTTGTTACACACAAACGTAATGGGGACTTGAGGGTCTGTGTAGATTTGCGTAGCCTAAACAAAGTTATTTGGGTGGACTTTCATCCTCTCCAAAGATATCAGATTTGCTGGCACTCAGTACTAGGGCAAAGTGGTTCAGCAAGTTAGACCTTGCCTCAGCATACCATCAGGTAGTCTTGGAGCCTAGTTCGAGAAATTTTACTTCTTTTGTTTCACCGGTGGGGACATTTCAGAATTGCAGGATGCCATTTGGCTTAGCCTCAGCCATCACAGTTTTCCAGAGGGTGATGTATCAACCCTTGAAAGTGGTCAACGGTGTAGTGGCATTTCAGGATGATGTTCTAATTTTTGCACCAACCATTGCTGAGCATAACAAGATTCTTGACCAAGTTTGTCTATTTTTTAGGAAAATGTGGTGGTGCTCAAAATGGAGAAGTGTGAGTTCCTCAAAGATAAAGTTGAGTGTTTGGGCCATGTGGTATCAGGGGATGTATTGAACCAAGACCAGGTTTGGTAGATGCCATCATCTATGCTGTAGCACCAGTAGACAAAACAACTTTAAAGTCTTTTATGGGCTTCAGTGAGTTCTATGCCAGGTTCATTCCTGATTATGTCACTCACTTCAAAGTTTTGACAGGTCTCCTTAGAAAACATGTTTCGACTGTTTGGGACAGCAAGTGTCAAGAGATATTTGACTGGATTAAGCTACAGTTGTTGAGTTCAAAGGTGCTAAAACCATTCAATCCTAAGCTGATTCATTGTATAACTGTTAATTCAAGAATCATGGTTTGGGGGCAGTACTGACTCAGAATGAGGCGAGCTTTGAACATACAATTGGATATGCTTCCAGAACGCTCAGGGAGCCAGAAACAGATTACTCCACCATAAAGAAGGAATTGTTAACATGCTGGTGGGATATTTAAAAGTTCAAGCCTTATGAGTGGGGAACCAGGTTCATCGTTAAAACTGATCATTAACCATTGGTTACCATTTTGAACGGAGATACGGTGAAAGATCAAACCCCTCACATAGCTAGATTGTCTACTAAGCTATTGTCATTTCACTTTGACATCTTACACATTCAGGGGGTGAATAATGCAAGGGCTGATTTTTTGTCTAGATGTTCATCGCCTGATAAAGATGATGTGAAGGATAAAGGGGGTGAAGAGAGTTGCCTGATTGCAGCTATTGACTTGGAAGAGATGAGTGCCATTCCTGAGGCAGAATGGAGGATGGAAATTGGGGGTGATGAGGTCATGAAGCAAAGGATCAAGTATTTCTCTGAGGGATAGCCAAAAGAGAGAACAGTTGAAGTGGCATGCCAGCTGTTGTGGAAGATGGCTGACGAATTGTCAGTGGAGGAGGGTCTGTTACTCAGGGTGGAGAAGTTGGCACCTCCTATGGGTTTGAGGTACAAGCTTATCAAGTTGGCACATGAAGGACATCTTGGTGGTGGTGCTTTCACGAAGCGTAAATTGAGGCAAACATTTTGGTGACCCTCAGTGGACAGAGAGGTGGATAAGTTTGTCAGTAGGTGTGCCATTTGTGCTTCATCATAAAAAGGTTTTGTGGTGAGGAAGCCACCCTTACAGCCCATTGAGTGGCCTTCTGGTTCATGGGAAAAAGTTGGAATTTATCTGGTTGATCCATTTCATGCCTTTCCTAGACAGTGTCAATGGTTTTGGTCAATTTGTATTCTAAATGGCTGGGAGTGAAGTTTGTGTCTGAACCCAATGCCAAAACAGTAGTTGAATGAGTACTGTCATGAGAGAAGGGTTCCCACAGTTTTTGTTGTCAGACAATGGTGTACAATTTCTGAATGAGGAATGTAAGAGATTTTTAAGGTCAAGAGTTGTCAAACACTTAAGGACATCACTATATCATCCACAGAGCAATGGTTAAGTGGACGACATGAATCGGGTGGTGGTGCAGTGTGTTCGGTGGGCACTTGCGAACAATTGTGTAGTGGTGAATGGGGTAAGTTCGATGGTTTGTTTTTATCGCACCAGCCCACAAAACTCCACGTTGGTATCTCCTTTTGAGTTATTGAGGGGAAGGAAGCCTTCCACAATGATATGACCGAATTGGATGGGCAAATGGGTTAAATTTGGTGTGTCTTTAGAGGACCGTGATGTGATGGTTAAGAGTAATGCAGCTGTGGCAAAATCTAAACAAAAAGAGAATTATGATGCTCGGTCAAAGGTGAGGAAGATTGAGTAGAAGTAAAGTAATGTTATTCACATCAGGAAAGGAGTTCATGTAAAGAAAAGAAGAGAAAATTTAATTGGACCAGTGGTGGTTGACAAGCTTTGCGGTAATGCAGTAAGAGTTAATGGAAGCTGGTGGTGAAATGTTGGGAGAGTGGTGAAGTGTGGTGGTGACCAGATTGTGTGGGAGCCATAAAGAGAGCTTGCTTTGGAATCAAAGCAGAGGGATAGTCCCAGTCGTTCTGCTTCGCAGGGAGATATGATGGGGTCAGTAGCTCTACTTCACAGTATGCTTATGAAGGTGTTCACAGGAGTGTACGTGTATGGAAGTTACCTAGCAGATTTAGATGAGTCGGATTTATATATCCGCAGATTTATATGGGTTGGATTTTTGTTCTAATTTTTTGTTCACTGTGTTTATTCTTTTGTTTTTATTCCCTTTCTGTTGCTTCTTTTATCAGCCAAGGTATTGTTGCTAATTAGTCTTGTACTGGTATGGGGCTGAGGGTTTTGTAGATTTTGTACTAGGATTAAACTCTTATGTATATGTACTCACTTTTACATAACATGTTCTTTGTGTAATTTGTTTAGTGTTTCTTTAAGTAATGTAGTACTTTAAGTCATGCCTTGCAGTTTCCTTGGAATACCACATCGGTGTTCCATGGAATGCTGTATGACTCTGTGGGGAATGTTGGTGCGGACGGGTGACAGTTGAAGCCCGATAGTTATTTTGTGAGGCTGTGCTGTGTCACAGCTCCACTGTAACCAATAAACTTCATGTTTGGAAGTCTCCAGCCGCATTTAGTGTCCTCTATGAAGACAGTTACTACAAAGACTAAAAGAGCAATGCGTAATTATGCAGATGCTCGATGAGATGGGGGAAAGCTATAGTTGAGGGGACTAGACTATATTCAGCTATTACCACTGAGACATTTGAGGAATCGAAAAGGACTGAGACACAGTAGAAAGACAAAGGAAAAGATGAAAAGGGGGATGAGACAGATAGTGATTCAGGGGATGATATTTTGGAAGAAATGTTAGCTGCACGTCCCCCACCTTATACAAACATCATCACCACAAGTACAGACCATAATGTAACTGCAAGTACTACTGTGGCTACTGCCCCTGTTGAACCAAATATAATACAGATTGAGAGACCATTGCATACATTCCAGATTGCTTCACCACATGTTGTTCAGACACCAACAGTTATTACGCCTGGAATTACTACTTCAATTATGACTGTTCCAGTACAAGTACCATAAATTGCAACTGTGCAGACAATGCCTAGATCACTTGTTACTGCCCTAATTATAACTGCCCCACACGCGACTGCCCCAATAAACATTGCCCCGACTCCAGAAGCTCAAGGAGCTTTAAGTAATCAAGGCCAAAGTGATAACCTACTATTCCACATTCTACTTTACAACATGCTTTACATGTGATATGATTACCAATTGCCATATGTTATACTCATTTACTTTGCAGATGAGATAGCTCCACTTATTTAAGCCATAACTGTTGCACATATACCTACATGGTTTCACACAAAAAAATCTATCTAAGCTGCGGAACCAAAATATGATAAAAGTGCGTGATATATGCCTGACTGTGTTTATGAATTGAAATAAAATAGTTCATATATGTGTGATGACATTATGAAATACTATTAAATATGGATGACTTCTATCAGGAAGAGGAAATATAGACATAAATATTGATATCTCAAAAATACTCTTTTCATCAACACAATCAGGTTGATTCTCTGCAACTCTCTCCTCCCCAAAACTGTAATGTGTCATTTGAGATGTCATCAGTGATGTCTTAAATGATGTCTTTGACATGCCATGAGTGGTGTACAATTACGGGGTGTAAACAGTGCATTAGAGGGCACACATTACAGTTACTTCCCTAAACTATAACTGGCAACTTTTAGTCATTTTTTTCATTTTTTAAATGTAAGATTAAGTCTCATTTGCGCACCTAACTATAACATTACTTTAACCTTTAGTTTTTTTCAGTGAAATTCAGTTTTTTAAATTTATATTAAGATCCTATTAGCAAGCTAACTTTAACGTCAAATTAACCATTGTTTTTTTCAGTGATTTTCTTTATAACATATGTGTGAAAATGCCCCTTTTGCGTGGTCACCCACATTTTTTTGCTGAATTTTATTTCTGGTTTTTAGAGTCTGCACCCTGGGGCACTGCTGTCCAGTGCCCAGTGTATGTGTAATGACCCTAAAGCATGCATACATTGGTTAATCTCAGATTGGCTTATTTAAATTTTCTATTAGGCCATAGTATATGGTGTGGAATTACACTCATGACAAGAAACGTTAAATTTTCCCTGTGGACTACAGCCCTTATTGTGCCATCCACTGGTGTGACAAAGGGAAACATGGCTTCAGGCATAATGTTGTAACCTGACTGCTTTAGTGTAAAACTTGCAATAACTATTTTTAACAGTTAAGAACCTCCCTTTAAAATATTAGTAAGTCAGCAATATATAAGCCTTCTAGTCTACAAAGTAAGGTGCCTGGTATTTAAAAGTTGGACATGTAGAAAACGAATGTTACCAAACTGGATTTTAGTGCTAGATGTGGAATGGGATTGGTGATCTGATTTCCCTATGACACTCACACACACTCCCAGCCCTCAGAGCCCAAGTTTAGTGTGGACAAAGACTTTCATCATCTTGAAAATGCCCTTGTACATAGTATTTTAGGGCCTGTGTCTAGTAACGTAATACTGTCCTGCTAAAAATGTGGGTAGGGTTGACCCCGGGAACTTTTCCCCCATTGATTAGGTAGTGACCAGGAGTCACACTCACCCACTATCTATTGCCAAGCATAAAGGTGGCACCACAAGGCCCTTCATCAAAGCACTGATTGACTTGCAAAAGAATACCAGGTGGGCTACACCTGTTGTACAAAGCATCTGTGAGCTTTGGATTTGCCCCGGCACTTTGCATTCTGGACCTTTTTGCTGTAAAGCAAACCAGAACTACTGAAAAAGTATTTAGGCCAAGGCCTGGGAACAATTACTCCATTGGTCAGAGAGAGACTATGGTGGTCCAGCAGGCTGGTGAACTCTACAAAGCTAGACCTTCACTTAGCCTTCTTCAGAATACTGCTGGAGTTGTGAAAGGATACCAGGCAGACTGAATCTTCTGCATTTGGCATCTGGGACTTGTTAAAAGGACCTGAGGAGGTTGAACTCCCTGTACACTTAAAATCCAAGGACAGAAGAACTCCAGTGATCATAAAGCTGATCAACTAGTTTATGAAGGAATATAAAAAAGCTGAAGAGGACATTCACTTGAAAGAATGCCAGTGGAAATGCGACCAGGACTGGATCTTTTTCAAAACCTTTGCTCCAGAGCTTAAAGGAGGCCAAACACAAAAAGTATCCAACTGTCAGCTCAACAAGTAGGAAGGGAATTAAATAAAGATAGATTAGACAGACAGACAGACAGACAGACAGACAGACAGCTAGACAGACAGGCAGATAGATAGATAGATAGATAGATAGATAGATAGATAGATAGATAGATAGATTCTAGCCTTTTACTAAGCAGAGCTAGGGAATAAATATTTTAATTCCAAATATGCTTACTCGGGGAAAAGCCTAGCAAAGCCTATACAGTGAAATAGCTTTTGGTGTTTATTTCACTGTGAGAGTATATTAAACACAATGTGTAGTGTGGTCTATCTGTATGCAATATTACCCTGCCCTGTGGGCTCACAAGTCACAATTTAGGGGTGATCATTTTCCAGCCATGTGCTACTGCAGTGAATTTAAACTGCAGCCAAGCCAGAACACAATGGTGCTCCTGGCAAGACATATATTTTGGCATATATGTGGGTGGTTAAATAAACACTGAAGACCACATTTATCTTTCCATGCCATGGGTGCGCTTTAGGTACCATTTTCAATGAATTTTTAGGGGAGTTAAATAAGGCTCACAGGAATTTCCAATGTCCAGCACATGTTTCATAGAGGAAGCACGGACACTTTACTATTGAATGAGTCTGCCGCTGGGATCCGCAATTTTTTTTAATTCGAATACGTCAGGGTCCCTTGTCCAGAAAATTGCAAAAACTCTGAGGTGTCCATGCAGCCAAGGAGGGTTTGCTACAGTCTCTTGTGAGTCATAGCCCCTTTCCAAACTCAACAATGGTAATAAATAACATATTACACTCTGCACCTTTGCATATATATTATATACACACACTTAAAAAAAAACACAATTAAAGTACAGTTATGGCTACAAATCAAAATATTAAAAAAACACTTGAGCATTATGTATTGGTTTGAGTACATTATGTTATTTAGTGATCTTGTGCTATTTGGTGATGTTACAAATTGTAAGTTATAGGCATTGCATTTGGTGTAAGATTTATGGTATACAGGGCTGTTGTGCTAGTCAATTGTAGATAGATAGATAGATAGATAGATAGATAGATAGATTTGTATTTGCTTCACTGCAGCTCCACCTCCAAGAGCTAAATAGCATCCAGTACACTGCTTGTCAGGATTTTCTATGGCTTCACAATGAATTGAATATTGGAATGTGAGAGAACTAATCAGAAACATCGAGGAGCTATGAAGCAGGACAGTGGGACATGCCTTGTATTGTGGTCCAGTTATCTGTCATTACGATGACCTCGCAAGAGACAAGCCCTAATAGAAAATGGCTAATTTCTTTAGAAATATCTCATTAGTCCATACCTTGCTGGGTTGCCTTGCTATTAAAATGTGACAAATGGATTCTGCCTCTGCCAATTCCATCCTGTCCCTTTCCCCTTAATGAAATGAAGATACGACAGGGCTGAGATAATTATTCATGGAAGTGCGCGTGCATCCCAATTGCAGCGGCCCAGAGATGCCTCCGGAGATGATGCTCACTACTACAGCCCATGGTTCAAACAATACCTGCAAACCAATAAATAGCCTGTCACTCGCTGCCTACACCTCCCACTCCTTGAAATCCAGGTTCTGCGTATACCCTGTCCACACTGTAAAGGATATGGCACAGATCCCGAGTGTTGTCACCCGCAAAAACACTTCAAGGCACAGTTTTCATTGGTATGGCATACTGGGAGGTAATTTACTAACCAATCAATGCAATGTTTGCATTATTTTTTGTGGGCATGCGAGCAAAGCTGTAGTTAATAACACAATTGATAAGATCAAATGCTGGGGCACCTCAGAAAACAGCTGAAAAAGAATATTTGGGCGCATTCTTCGATTAGCATTGAAGTGCCACTCATCCTTTTAACAGGGCAGTCAGTCTGTTTGGTTGTGTGTTTGAAGAATGTCCTACGTGGGAGGAGCTGAATGTAAGGTTCGAGGTCCTAACAAGTGTTCTGGCCGTGTCGTGGTGAATGTGCTCTGGCTGTTGTGCATGCCAATGTCTAGAAGCTGTATGAGAAGTCTAGAGCACGCTTCATGATAGCAGAGACACCTCAAGGATTGTGTGGTCAACTTATCTTTCATTCAGTGGTTGGATGTTCACTGGTCATTAGGTATTGGGGGCATATTTATCAAGAAATGACACAGCGCAACAAGCCATCTTGCTGCGCTGCGTGAAAGGAAAAGGTGAGGAATGAGCTGAATTTAACATTATACATTACATTCCTGACTTTTCCTTGTGCTGGTGCACAATGTGCTGCCTAGCACCAATGCAGGCAACCTTGCACCATGGTTTAAGGGCACCTGCTTTGTAAGCAGGACTGTTTTTGCGCAGGAAGAACATCTTTCTGCATAAAAACAATCCTTTGAGACATGGAATGGTATGTATGGCAAAAAAACAATAACATGTAATATGACTGCGAGCAGTAAACCCTGGCTGAGAATTCAAGCATTCCATCTATCACAGTTTTATTTTTGTAAGTAAGACACCCTAAGTACGACGTGTATGCCCAAAAGTGGGTCCCATGCTTTCTGTGCCGTTATACTGAAGCTGTATTTCCCTGATGAGGTCCAAAAGGCTCACACTGCTCTGATGTTGCTTGTGTCACTGTCTGAATTGATCCTGGTGTAAACAGTTTGGGCAGGAAGGCTTCTAGAAGGGTTGGCGCATGAGTTATTTGTATAGGCTGGTCTCTTATTAAATGGCATATTGGACAAAAATGTAAAAGAATGGCAATGTGGACCGAATAATCATTACTGAGATTAACTTTAACATTGCTGCATCATTGACTTCTCTTTGTTAGGCAAAACAGCTATAGACATCTACAAAGATGGGGCTAATGTCTGAAGAGAAGGTTGGCCATGTACTTGACAATGGTCTGCACTCACCCATTTGCTGTTCCCCACCTGAGAAAAGTAGGAAGGATTACAGCGTATCCTTGGCTTGCTAGTAGGTATGGTGGGTTTGCTGGCTAACAATTTCAATAAGCATTTCTGATGAGGATGATGGTATGGTCACAACCTGGAAGAAGACAGAGCCGGATAGCTGAATCGTCAGACATTCACAAAGCTGCATGGAGTCTCCACAACTAGTAGCCCAGCATACAACAATGTAAGGCAGAACTGCACCCAAGAGGAGGTATTCCACCTTAATAACTACTCCAGAATATCATGGCATCAGAATATCATGGAGAAAACATTGAGGACCAAACTAACCAAAGTAACAAGGTTGACTTTCCTTAACTCCACAGTGATTAATCTTGAGGATATATAAATCTTCAAGGTACGTACATGTGGTGGTAGGAAGAGTAAATCTATACCTACCTACATCCACTTACCTTCTTGATATTTTACTTTTTGATATTTTCATTCCACTACATTTCTATAGTTGATATTGTGACGTACAATCCAGGAGAAGGACTGAGGAGACCACATAAATCTCCCATACCTTACTTAATCTTTCACCCTGTTCTGCTTCCCAGTCTGCCTTCTCCTTCCTTGCCTCTGAAGGAGCTAGAGGTTAAGGGGGCTGTGGCTTGCTTTTGCAGTCTACAGGAAAAAGCAGCCACTACTCCTATTGGTGCATAGTGTGAGCAGTCAGAGGACTGATTGGAGCAGGCTTTTCATTCATTCGTACATTCTTTTCATTTGTTGGATGCAGTAGCCATGCCTTAGCTGCTTGTCCCATGTCCCACCTCAGGAGTTTTGTCATACTGGAAGGGATGTGCTCTAGGAGGCATAATTTGATGAAACTGGAACTCAAACACAGGGTTGAGACATTCTTGCTTTTTCACAATAAACAGCCATCACATTGCTGAATTAACTACACGGAAAATCGTGCATTGCCTGAGAAACTCCTGCTACAGTTCAATCCTTCAAAGCCTGGGCTTCCCTACACCACTCATGAAGGTTAATACAGCTTTAAAGGGCTACAGGAACTCTGTAGGGCAGTTCATTTCACGTAATGAGTATCATTAAACTGGCCTTGAAGAAGACTAACTTGACCTTGGTGTGCAGGTCCCCCAAAAAGGTCTTTAACTGGGAACTAAAGGGGCAGACTTGAGTTCTCTTTCTCCCAAAAAAAGTCTACCAGAAATAAACAAAAGAGAGACAAACTGCAGTCCATTGTGGAACCACTGACCCAATGACTAGGATTTAACAATTTGTCAATTTTATTTTTGGTGGTTATTAGGTTCAGGATGGGTGTCATTGATGCAGATGAGAGGTCAAAGGGACTGTCACACCCCTCACATATACTTTACATTAATTCATAAGTATCTAGGAGCTGGACAGAGAGACTGGAAAGCAGTTTGGTTTATTTTGTGTAGTTAAAAAAGCAAACTTTTTTATACATTCAAGTTAACAAACTATGGGGCATATTTACAAGCCCCTATCGCCACCACAAAGTCACTTTTCTGGACGTTGTAGTGCCGATAGGGGCTTTGCCTTAATCACAAGGCAGCGTTAAGCCACTTAACATAGCTTAACGCTGCCTTGTGAATAAGGCCTCCTCTCAGGCTATACTTAGCGTGAAAGGGGTGGGCAATGGGTGTTGCAGTGGGCATTCCACCGCAACACCCCTTGATTTTGACGCTGCCCCATATTTACAAGGGCAGCGTAAATATGGGGCAAAATTAAGACCAGGGAAAACCTGGTCTTAAACAGGTGCAACGAGGAGAAATGTTTCATTGAACACATAGAAACAGCAAAACGCCATTGATTGTTTATGTGCAGGAAGGTGACCCTTCCTGCACATAAACAATCAATATAGAAAATAAGGTTTTGCAACTTCTATGTGTGCTGCATTAAGCAGCACACATAGATGTTACAAAACACCATTTAAAGATTGTTTATGTGCAGGAAGGGAGACCTTCCTGTACATAAACAATCTTCCCCTCAACACAGACACCCTTGCACTATGGTGCAAGGGTACTGGCGTTGGCTCTAGGCTGCTAAATTTAGCGCCAGCGCAGGGAGAAACGCAGGGCTGAACCATATTGTTGTAAATATGGTTCATCCCTGCATTTCAGAAGTGGCGATAAGCCAAGGGGGCTAACGACGCACTCCCCCACTTCGTAGTAAATATGCCCCCGTATTTGGAGTAACAAGAGATGGCAGACAGTTTGAATGATGTGCTGGGAGCAGACAAGACCGTGATCAGATGCCTTCAGTGGTCCAGAACTCTGCCGCCAGGCTCCTTTTCTGGCTTCCCAAACATTTTTCTGTGTCTGGTCTCCTCCATGAGCTTCAATGGCTCAGTGGACAAGCATATCAATTTTAAGACACTTTGCTATATTTACTAAATCAACTCATGCTCGGGACCACAGTACTTACAAACTCTAGCCACTCCCTACCACCCCCGTGTCTTTTCAGTTCCCTTAATTAGGTGTAACCGGATGGGCAGCAGCTCCTTCTAGTCTCTGGGCCCCAAGTTATGTAGCGCTCTCCCTTAGTCTCTGAGATGTTGCACCTCTCTACTCACCTTCCACAGGGAGATGAAAACCTGGTTATTTTAAGTCTCCTTCCTAAACTGTCTTGCCTGTCCTCTAAGCGCTGGGAAGCCCAATGGGTAGCTATGCGCTATACAAGAACTTAATAATAATAAAAATATTAATAATGTGCGGCATTCTGTCTTCCTTCAAGATAGACAAGAAAAATAATGTCTAGTGAATAATGAATATATGTGATGCCAAGTAGGTTTATTTAAATAATCCTGCACATAATAATCTCAGATCTAGTAAATATCAATAGTTTCTTTTTGTTGCTTAATAATAGGTGTCAGCTCAATCATACTTAGTTTATTGCCCTCAGAAGAATGACATCTCAAGTTAAAACTGCAGGATTCACACTTAAGCCCTGCACATTACATGCAGGTATTGACAGTGGGAGCATAGCATACTGATGTTTTTTTAACAATACAGAATGTTGTGACCTGCACATTACAACTGATCTCTTCAACCAATGGATTTACATAATAAGCGCCTGATTTAGAATGTGGCGGACAGTGTACCCTGTCTGCCAAACCCTCGGTCTGCCTACCCACCTTATTTAGAGTTTGGTTGGTCTGTTGGTATTCCAAAACCTGGCAGCAAGGGACAGGAGAAATACAATAATGATCACCATACACCTGGGAGAAAACAAATACGTTTTGAAAAGTTTGATGGCCGCCGTCATCGCTGACAGTACCATTCATCAGACCTTTCCTATGTTGACAGGAACAGCCATAGCAGCGGTTCCTGTCAATGCAGTGAGTTGTCCATCTGCATTTAGGGCACCACCTAATTTGGCGAGTGGAGGTTAACTGGGATGACGAAGGTATTGTCCTCCACCATCTCGGTGGAGTAAATAACATCCTCCAAATTCTAAATCAGGCCCTAAGATCCTGTACTAGGATTGAAACCATTGGCTTCCATATTACACTCAGTACTCTTCAACAGAAGCATTTGCCATTTGTATTAATAATGGAAAGTGAAACCTGATGGATAGATCCAGAACTCTGCAGAGGGTGCCTTAGACATTTAGCTACCTTACTACCTGATACATTTACCCAGCAGATCTAGTAATTTATATAGCTTGCAGGTGTAGGTTTCCAACCATTGAAATCTATAGGCAACTTGATGCCCAAAGGTTCACAGTTTTCATCCTTCAAAAATTTATAAAATAAGGACTTCTGAGTGAGAAAGCATTAAGTCATATTATTTACAGTCCCTTTTAACAGCCTAACAGCAGCAGGATCAAAGTAGCAAGTGCCAAATAAAACAGTACACATGTGTGCTTGTATATACACAAACACACATACATACACACAAACACACACACACACATGTTATATATTTGGGTGCTTTTATTACACAAAGTTCAGTGGTATAAAAAAGATATATTTCACTGTCAACAGCGAAACATGAAAACAGTTCCTTGTGAAATATGGATTTTGACATCATAATGACAGCCCCCAAACCACTCTGAAAAACTTTACCATTGTTAGGTTCAATAGGATTATGCATCATGGAGCACCAAATTATGTGCCAAAGTTATGTTATGCAGCAAAAACAAAAATAATACAACATCTTCTGTGGCAGTATCATTTCCATCCATCTGAGGTATAAAAACACTATTTGTGAAACCTGCAAATTAGGCAAATCGAGAGGCAAATTATGTAGCAAATATGCTAAAAACATTATTATGGGGTAAACGCTGCAGGGATAGAATCACATACATCCCCTGCACCATAGTCTCTAGTTTTGCCAACAATGTATTTATGAAAGGTAAAAAGAACCTAATCGTTCTAATTCAAACACGGGTTCTCTCATGTTGAGATGGTGGATGTGGACC
Organism: Calotriton arnoldi; assembly: GCA_963921515.1. NCBI lineage: Eukaryota > Metazoa > Chordata > Amphibia > Caudata > Salamandridae > Calotriton > Calotriton arnoldi. Next base: position 496,622 of record CAWUFW010005221.1, on the reverse strand, counting down.
CTCAAGGAAGACAACGTAAAAGGAAGTTACCAGAAAGTCTAGTTGGCAGGGAGGAATAGGAAGTAGTGATTGTTCATGTTGAGTGTGGACTTGAGGAAGTGTAGATCACTTATGTTCAACCTGATCCTGCAGCACTAATTCCTGATTTCATGGGTACCATTTTTATCAGGTGTTGGGAACGCTGTTTGGTAGGAATTTTGTGGATATCCATGGATTCTGGAACTTTCCTTCATAGAAAGCAGAGGAAAATATGCAATTTTAGCCAAAGTTTGAGGTTTGCATGGCACTGTGGTTAAGAATACGTAATGGGATTCGCATAAGTCACACCACCCCAGACTTAAGTCGGTGTCTAGTTTTCAGAAATGTCTGGGTTTGGTAGGCTTCCCTTGGTGGTGACTGAGCCTGGGCTCATATTCCGCAGCAACCCATATCATCAAAATATCCCATTTTTCATGGTGAAAATTTGATACCTCCATGTTTTGTTTTGGTCCATTCATATCGTGGGTGAACGGCCCATCCGCACAAGTAGGGATCTGCTTTTGTGAGAAGTGTGGGAACACAGAATAGATGAACATTGGTTATTATCAATTTAATTTCTCTCTATTTTCCAAATGTATGCCAAAGTGAAGAAAGAAAACATTTTACAAAATGCCCTCTTAATTACATGATAGTATGAATATCCGCAGAGTCAGAGTTGTACAAATAACCCATATTCCTAAACTCAGTATCTAGGGCACATTTCAAAAATGCAATGCACACCTATTTGTCATTCATTAAATTTTACCATATGTATCATTTCATGGTGGGCTCAGTTGACTGCTCTTGGTATTTCATGTTTTTGCACAACCAACAAACACTATGCATTCCTGCGACTAAAAGGGCCTGACAGATACAACAGTATATCAACAGCATATTATTGTTATAAATTGCTCATTAAGGCAAAACGTATGCAGATGAAAATGCCAGCTATTTATATTTTTCCCTATTTCATTACATTATTTTTTATTTCAACAATTTGTTTGTTTGGGAAAACCATGAGCGAACTGCACAAATTACACTTTGATGAATTTTGAATTTTGTTTAGTCTCTAGACATGTATAACTTTCTGGGTTCACCCATACATTTCACAACTGTTTCCACCACAAACTGTAAGTAGGCTGAAATTAGCACATCGCATTTGTTGATACCTTGTTTAGTAAAAAATTAATTCATAAAAAACTCTTTCTTGAATAGCACTTTTTTCATTCCCCCCAAACAAAAATTGAGAAATGTTGGCTATTTTTTCAGTTCCCTCTAGGGGAATACACAAACCCCATGCACCTTTATAATCCTCATCATGTGTGAAAAAAGAACAAAAATTTGGCCTGGCTGCCTTTTGTGGTAAAACGTTATGAAGAGTTTAGCGCGAAAAGCTCCAAACATCAAGGAAAGAGCTCAGTGGCGGGGTGGGGAAAGCCTCTGCAGGTAAAGTACCAAATGCGCCAGTGTGCAAGTACTGACAGACAATCAAGGAGGACACAGATATTTTGCCCTGGTGCCTAAGTAGAAACAAGCAAAGATACATAATTCAAGCTTAAGATCAGCCATAGACTTTGCAATGAATCTTAGATTGCAATGGACACTTCCACTTCCTGAAAAAAACATGATGCCTTGCAGAAATAACCTTTCATTTTGATGCTAGGCTGACGGTGAATATTCAAAGGATTGAACTGCTTATGTGTGTGACTCCCATGAAGAAATAGATGCATAGATACCACACTGGTTTGGAACATGTGATTATTCTGACAGATGGAAAGGGCGAAGGTAAACATGGTATTCTCAATGTTTCAAGAACATTCTGGGTGTGTTTATGGGAATAGTAATTGATTTGCCTTTTGTTAACTACAAGCCAGCATTTCTTCTATTTTCTGAGATCTCTCAGGTTACCTTGACTTTAAGTCTCAATTTATTTTCTTGTTCCGTCTCTTTTTGGATGAAAATAAAATCTTCATATCCTGTCAAAAACATTCCTAAAAAGGAACCATGTTTATCTACTTCTATGGTTAGAGAAGACTCGAAGAGACATACCCCTCTGGCCTGGAAAGAGGTGATTTATTTTGAATTATGCTGACCTGTGGCACGAGTGACAAATCCTAAGTAAATAATATTGTAGACATGATAAACATAGCATAAATTGACTTTTTTATTTGAGTGATCACTCGTTCGGGGTACAGGAATCTTATTGTCTATGTCTGGGAACTTGGCCTTACCCAATGGTGTGTCGTCTTATGCTCCCCACTGAGTCCTCGTGCATCATATTCACCTGAACTCTCAAATATTATACTGTTCTTTTCTGCAAGGAACATCTATGCCACTCTGTGGTTCAGCACTTGCACTAACAGGACTGGGCACAAATGCAGTTGCAACCGTTTTATGCAGTATCAATTTGCATTATCATAAATATTTATGAACGGTTTGAATATATTATATTAATTGCTTTCTTTCTTTGGTGCCAGAGTGGATGAATGATCTGTCTCTCTCTCTCAGCTTTTAATTAATTTCCCCTCCATTGATTGTTGCCCTAAAACTCTTCCCCTAGTTTTGAGATCTATTGTGTTGTAATCGTTTTCCACCATCAACAGATCTCACACTTGATGAAGTGAGTGCAGTATAAGCAATCTAAACAGTCAAAGAAAGAAGGTTAAACAATTACAAATCACCCTTACAATCCCTCCCTGTCCATGGGACCTCCTGAGATAAATGGCTCGTTAAGACTGTATAATGAGTGCTTTATTTTATAATCTGTGCCCTAGCGAGTACCTAATTGTTGAAAAAAAAATTATGCTGTACTTGTAACTTATATGTCCAATTATTAAACTTACTATATGGAGTAAACTACTCTTATATTTGGAAAACATAGTAAACTTGATTTAGTAAATAAGGCTCTATCTAAAGTGTTGAATTATTCTATACTCTGTTTTGGGTTTATCGCTGGCCCTCTCTTCTTTCATGTTGCAGAATTACTTTTCTTGGTTCACCTGATGCACATGAAATATGAAACAAATCATTTTCTATAGCCCTTTCCCTGTTTGAGCCTGATAAGGATTTCAGCAGTTAGTACATAGGGCAAAACCCCTGAATCAGTGGCTATTCATAGAGAAGTTGAGCTGGCTGCCATCCACCCATAGGTGCTGAGAAGGGAGACATTTTGATTCAAGGCTGTGGTTGTAATGCAATGTCTATTTTACTCTTACTACTACAGAGGCCCACATTTACCAACCTGCCATACAACGCAGTGCAGCAACCAGAGATGCTGCACTGCGCTGCGTTGCACGACAGGGAGAGAGCAGGAAAACGCCATAGCTACAGAGATATGGCCCTATCTCCCTGGCGCTGGGGCACAGTCATGGTGCAAAGCACCATACACATACCTTTGCATCACAGTGCAAAGGTGTCTGTGTGAGTCTAGCATAGAGTTTTTACTGAATGGGTACTCTTCCAGTACAAGATACTATGCTTAGACTAACTTTTAAACTTTCCCCACTTTGGATGTGTACTATACAGTGCAGCACGCATGCAAAATTTGAAATGTTTGGAGAAATAAAAGCATTTCTCATTTTAAAAGCCTGCTTCAAAGCGGCGTTCATTTTTGGTGCAAAACCTTGCCTACTATTGTTAGTAGATAGGGTTTTGCACCAAAAGCCATTAGTGGTTGCATGGGAATGCCAATGTACAACACATGGGACACCCACTAGACGCAGAATAATGCAAAGCAGCACTTTGCACTGCTTTGAGTTAATTTCAGTCAACTTTCCACAGCAAAACAGGTTTTGCACAGGAAAGTAAATAAAAAAATATTTTGCACAGGTTTGCCTCACTTTTGTGAATGTTTGTAAATCTGTCCCTACATTGTGAATTCATATGGAAAGGGCCACAGACTTTACTAATGGAAGGTGGCTCAATTTATAACAATTTACAAGTAACAAAGGGGTAAAAGGTAAAGGCCAAATTTCTGACACTGAGTGCACGAAGGAGGAGGCCCACATTGCAGGTTGGCTATCAAGGGAGCTCATGTAGAAAGAGTTAGAGAGCGGACAATGGTATGTCTTTGGTCTTTATGATGGACTCTGTCAGTTGGTAGATGAACCTTCCCTTTTTTACTGTGCATGCTACTGACAAATAATAAGATGACAAAAAGGTACACTAATAAAGAAAGAGACTGTTATGTATATAAAAATAATATTTACTTGTAGAAAATTCCACATACCCACTTCACTCAAGACAGACCCAACCCTCCTTAACCCCTAAACAAAACATACCAAATCTCCTATCACTACCCCAAATGCAACCACAACAGACAATCTAAACCCTAAACAAACCACACTCATAAATTTCCCAACTCAGAGTACACACTCCACCAGCAACAGATCAACCCTCTCTCTAATGGAAGATACTCCTCTAAACAGTCCAGACGTTTTTTGATGTCCTCCTGGGCATTTTCAATTTCTTCTTGGCCTCTCCTCAGATTATATAGGGTCTCAATGACCTTGTGAAGCAAGTCCTCCATGGGTGTGGAGTGACTGGCTGCTTGGGGCAATGAGAGTAGTGAGGCTCAACTGCCCACATCAGCTTTAACGTTCCCGAGAAACTGAGAGGAGATTGTTGGTCCCATTGCCTTTCACTCTTTATTCAGGTCCACCAGCTGGCTCACAATCACCTCGAGATAGTTACAAAAAAGGGTAAACCCAAAATACGTCACTGGGACCTGGGTATAGGACAGTACAATGCCAAAAGTGGTCCCAATAGACAGTTATTCAGCAACAAAGATACAGTAACAAAGAAAATGAGTAACACAGTAGAAGAAACACGTTGTGTACTTGAAAATACAGTGTTATTTAATCACACTGAACGTACATAAATTTGTAACGGTATTTAAATCAAACAATATCAGAAACGAGTGCCCCTAGGAGGGGAGAGGGGAGGAATGTGGGTGATAAGGTAGGTATCGTGATTTGAGTGAGGATAGGAGGGTAAATAAAGAAGAATGGTAAAAATGTCGACGGGCTGTTTATGGTGCCCCCCTTCCCTTTCACTCCTGTCCTGAGGAAGACCCCTCCGTAAGGGATTCAGAAACCTCCATTGTCTTAGGGGTCGAAACGTCAACATTTTTACCATTTGCCAGCTTGATCAACAGCGATTTTTCACTGTGATAATGTTCTTAACCATGGCTGTTTATCTTTTGGATACCATTTCAACTTTCATGTCTTAAAACATGAGCCTTGTTTTTATGTGGAAATGATGTGATCTGCACGATATCTTCTTTATTTACCCTCCCATCCTCACTCAAATCACGATACCTACCTTATCACCCACATTCCTCCCCTCTCCTCTCCTAGGGGCACTCATTTCTGATATTGTTTGATTTAAATACCGTTACAAATTTATGTACGTTCAGTGTGATTAAATAACACTGTATTTTCAAGTACACAACGTGTTTCTTCTACTGTGTTACTCATTTTCTTTGTTACTGTATCTTTGTTGCTGAATAACTGTCTATTTGGACCACTTTTGGCATTGCACAATCACCTCGAGGCTTCAAATTTCTACCTTGCACAGCTGAACAGCTATTTCCCTCTAGACATTTCTCTTTGTGTTTTTCTCCTTTCCTCCGTTAGAGACTGGCTTTCAGAGAGCGCAGCAGAATGATTTAAAGAACCAAGAAAAACACATGAATCATACCCTTTGCAAGTAGATGGTTGTATATTCTCTGTCAGTTCCTGAGTTAGGGAACGAGTGAGTGTACAGTTGTAGGTAAGGTTGACTTTATGTTAGATTTGGCAATAGACAACTTAGGTGGTTATTGGAAGGTAGAAGATGGACTGGCCTAAGGATGGCATAAGACGAAACTTAAAAAGAAGGTGTAGGAGAAATGTGGCACATGCTGTGTGATGGGACGGGAAGCATTGGCTATCTGTAGCCATTGGGCAGCACATCTCTACTGTTAGAAATTGGCTGGCAGAGTATGCACCCTGTCCAAGCAGAAGCCAAAATACTAGTCAGTGTAAGTCACTACACAACCAAAATTATCCTGTGCTCATCCTCGAGTAACTTGGCAGAGAGCAGTCAGGCTTAACTTAAGAGGTAATGCGTAAAGTATTTGTGCAACACTTAAACAGTAAAACAGTGAAAACACCACAAAAAGACTCCACAACAGTTTAGAAAAATAAAATCAGACTTTATAAATAAAACCAGACAAAAACGAGGAAAATCTAATCTGTAGGAGTTGAGATATGAATTTTGGTGCAGAGACAGAATTTCGAGTAAAAAATATTGAGTTGCACAAATATCGAGTCATTAATATCGTGGTTCAGAAACATCGACAGCAAGAATATCGTGGTCAAGAATATTGACTTAAGGTAAGTAATATTGATTTTAAAAATATCGAAGTGTTTAATATCAATTGCAAAAAAATAGTTGTTAAAAATATTGTTTTTTATTAATGTTATGTATTTTAGTATATATTTTATATATATATGCGTTGTATGTTTTTTTGTATAAGAAATATTTGTATTTTTAATATATGTGTTACATTTTTAGGGCCCGATTCCGATCTCGCTCGGAAAGCACTACGGCCGACTTGGTCCCGTAGAGCTTTCCGACCGACTCGTGCTCCTGGGCTCCGAACGCCCGAGTACGATGCAAGTACGCGCTGATGGACTTGGGTCGCTCGCAGCCCCATTGAAGTCAGTGGGAGCCTGTTGTACGTTGGGTACATAGGCTTCCATTGAGAAAAAAGTACGTTGCGGAAAAGGGCGCCCCTGTCGTGGGAACCCGTCGGCGCCCCCCGCACTGTACATGCATGTGTGGGGGGGACCCTTGGGTCCCCCCTGTGACTGAGTCGTAGGGCTACGGGTGAAGGGGGGCCCGCTATGGCCCCCCGAATTCCGCTTCCCGAAGCTTTTTCTAGTCGGAGGCTCCGAGTCGTTCCGCCTGCTCGACGCGCGCATTGTACTTGGTCGCTCAGAAATTGGACCCATTGCGCTGCACGAGTCGGCCATGTTGTAGTCGTCCAGAGGGCTTCACTGACAGGTACGAGTCGCTCGGAGCACGAGGCGATGTTCACATCGTACTCGCTTGCTCGTACGGCGGGGCGAGTCAGTCGGAAATCTCACTAGCGACTCGGACTCGCTCTTGATGTATGCCGTCTGGAGCCCTTCCAAGCGAGATCGGAATCGGGCCCTTAGTAGTTATTATTTTTGTTTTATTTGAATTTTGCATTTTTAGTTCCGTAGCGGTTTGTGGGTTTATAGGGGAATAGGATAGCAAGCAATTTAAATATATTAAATGTATTGATTATTTTTTATTTATTAATATTTGTTTAATTGAGATGTTGTAGTGTTAAATATGTAAAGTAATTTATTATTAATAAATTAATAATTGGTTGTTAATGAATTTTAATTAATTAATTGGTAATTAATTATGGTAATTGTGTAATTAATTTTAGGTGTGTGTTGTGGTTTTATAGGTGTAAAGGGTGGGAAGTAATTTTTTTACATTTATGAATTAATAATTGGTTGTTAATTAATTTTAATTAATTATTTGGTAAATAACTATTGTAATTGTGTGAATAATTTTAGGTGTGTTTTGTGGTGTTTATAGGTGTAAAGGTTGGGAAGTAATTTATTTTTTATTGATTAATTATTAATTGGATGTTAATTAATTTTAATTAATTAATTGGTAATTAATTATGGCAATTGTGTAATTAATTTTACGTGTGTGTTGTGGTGTTTATAGGAGTAAAGGGTGGGAAGTAAGTTGTATTTAATTAATTAATATATGGTTGTTAATTATGGTTAATTATTTGATTTTTTGGGGTAATTGTTTATTTTTTTGTGTGTTGTTTTTGCTTTTAAAGGGGAAAAGGGTGGGTATTAAATACATTTTAATTACTTAATTATTAGTTGTTAATAGTAATATTTTTTAATTTAAAAATAAGTTTTAATTGTGTTTTATTATTTTATAGTTTAATTTAGGTGTGTGTTGTGGATATTATAGTGTTAAAGTGTGTTTAGTCAATTCATGTTTATTAGTTTTTTTATTAATAATATTTTTAATTGATTATTAATTATGTTAATTATGGAAGTAAATTTAATTAAAAATGTTGAAGTGTTTTGTTATTGGTGTGGTGGTATAGGGTAGGAAATAAAATAAATACATTTATGTATTAATTAATTTTTTTGATTGTAAATATTTTCTAGTTTAAAAGAATTATTTTTTTTAAATTAATTTATTATTTTATTTTATATATTATTTGTAGGTTTTTGTTATATGTAATTAATATTATAATATGTTTTCTTTTTATATATTTAATATATTAGATTTTTAATTTTTAAAATATTCTTTATTTATTTTTATAATTTTTTAATTTTTAATATTTTTTATTTTTGTTTTAACTGTTTGAGTGTGAATCCTAATTTTTGTCTCTCCACTATCCAACACTTTCCCTAATGTTGCACTCACTGGAGTGGGAATAGTAATTTTTACCTCTTCGCTATTCAGCACTTTCCCTACTATTGCACTCACCGGAGTTGGAATAGTAATTTTTACCCCTAGGCTATCCAACACTTTCTCTACTGTTGCACTCACTGGAGTGGGAATAGTAATTTTTACCCCTCCACTATCCAACACTTATCCTACTGTTGCACTCACTGGAGTGGGTATAGTCATTTTTAACCCTCCGCTATCCAACACTTTCCCTACTGTTGCACTCTTTTGGAGTGAGAATAGTAATTTTTACCCTCCGCTATCTAACACTTTCACTACTGTTGCACACTTTGGAGTGGGAATAATAATGTTTTCCCCTCCGCTATCCAACACTTTCCTTACTGTTGCTCTCATTGAAGTGGGAATAGTAATTTCTATACCTCCGCTATCCAACACTTTCCCTACTGTTGCACTCACTGGAATTGGAATAGTAAATTTATTTCCTCCGCTATCCAACACTTACCCTACTTTTGCACTCACTGGAGTGGGAATCGTTATTTTTACCCCTTTGCTATCCAACACTTTCCCTACTGTTGCACTGATTGTATTGTGAAATTTAAGTTTAAATATTTTTAATAGTTTAATGTTTTAATTTATTATACATTTTTGTTTTTTATTTTTTAAATCATTAATATGTATTGTTATTTTTTATAATATTTTAAACTTTTAAAATAAATTAAAAATAATAGTTTATTAATTGTTTTAAAGTAAATATATATGGATAAATTATTATGTTTGTGTGTTTATTTTTTTATTAAGTTTATTTGTTATATTTTATTAAAATGTATATTAAATTTATTTTATTTTGTTAAAATTATATTTAGGATTTAATATATTTAATATACATTATTTTATTTTATATTTATATAAAAGTCAATATTTTATACATCTATATTTTGGACTGAGTGAAAGTGAAGGTGACCCTGCAGGCAGGAAGGAGATGCACTGGCAAGTGTTATCAAAAGAACCTAACCGGGAAAACATACTGAAGATACACGCCCAAAAAGAAGAGCATGAATGAATATATTCACCAAAGGAACAGTAAATATATATATATCTTTGCCTGCTCTTGATATATGCCAATTTTGCTACCTTAACAAAAAGTGAATACTTAGGGGCCGATTCCGATTCGGGCCGGAAAACGTACCGACCAACTCGGAGCCGGAATTCATTCCGACCGACACGTACCGGTGCAGCCCGACCCGCAAAGTACGATGAGAAGCATGCAAAATCCGACCGACTCGTACGGAACACAAGCCGAACGACCGAACCGCGCGAAAAACAGCTATCCGGCCGGAAAACCACGCGAATCGAACCGACCGACACGCACCAGGAAGAATCCCGAACGAAACGTACCCGCGAACTCCGACCCGCCAAGTACGATGCAACGCGTGGAAAACACGACCGAGACGCACGGAGCCCAAGCCGTACGACCGACACGCATACAAAACTGCGAGCCGAAGCAACCCAATACACCGTGACCGACGCGTACGCAGCACAGAAACAGCACAAACACAGCGTGAACGAATCGGAGAAGCTCGCACGAGACAACTGCAGGGTCCGACTCGGTCAGAAGAACGTCTCCTACATGCACAAAAAGTACTAAGGAAAAAACACACAAAAAAAGGCCAAACAAGCAATTACAAAGCCAATAAATACTGGGGGGGGGGGAACAGGGAACAAAGACACACCCACAACTCCACCCATATAAAGGACACAAATCCCTACCATGATCCTTTGCAAATTCAAATTACCTGCCAGCACTCAACACCAACAGACAGCAACCACACACACACTCACAGCTCATCCATCACACAAGCCACACACCAGCAGCACCTCAACAAATAGCACCCTCACATACACCCAGCAAAACACACACTCACACACCCTAACTTGCACACCAACACACACATCACTCACCATCACCACCCATCACCATGCCCCCAAAGAAGAATCAAAAGTTCCTAGATAGTGAATTGGAAGTCCTGGTAGATGAGATCCTCAGGGTAGAGCCACAGCTGTTTGGTACACTGGTCCAACAGACACCCATGTCGCAGAAAACCAAGATGTGGGAGAGGATTGTCGACAGGGTGAACGCACAATCACCATGTTTGCGCACAAAGGGAGACATCCAGAACAGGTGGTATGACGTGCGCAGGAGGGTCAGGGAGCTGTTGAAGAAGGACTACCTCTTGAGCCAACACACCGGCAGTGGCCCTCCTGCCAAAACAGTATACCTCAGGCCCTGGGAGGAGAAGATGCGGGCCATCCTACCACCAGTGAGCGTATATGGACTAGAAAACATCCCAGAGCCTGGTGAGTACACAACAAATGTACACAATATTGTGCGAGAATACACACACATCACTGTCAAGGGGAGAGTCAAACCATGCACCCTTAGCAAATCCACAGCAACCAAAACAGAATCATCCCAAAATGTGTATGTCAGTCAGATAAACACAACACATGCCATCTCATAGTGATATGTAACTGTGTCATCACATGTACAAACACAACTACAACTACAGCTAGGCAGTGGCACAAATATAACTAACAAACACATCCAGACATGTAGCCACCACTACAACACCACCTCACAGTGAAGCCCACTGAAAGGAAGGAATCCTGTGTATGCTGGGCAAGTCAGTGTAGCCAATAGCATCATGGGAGTCGTAGTCACAGATATTGCCCACCCTCACAATGCGCACATCAACACCACCATGAACCATGCTCACATCACAGGGAGTGGAAAACAACTGACAAGATGGCTGACACTGGGTACTGCTGTGGGGAGCACAAGGCCCTGCTGGGAACTGTGCACCAACCAACAGCAGGACACCACTGACTGACATCCTGAAAGACAACTTGCACTCCCTCCAACGGAAGCACGTTCCATGGTGGAATATCTGACTGGGTGGGAAGGAGGACTGACAGCACTGACCAAAGTTACCAGCAGCTCCACTCACACACACCCCTAACACAAACTCCACACAACTCACCTGGGAGAATGCATTGCCTCACACTCTAAACAAATATCCCACAAAGAACCACAACCCTGGGTCATGCTGTGTGAAGCACAGGGACACACATGGGACTTGTAGCAAAACTAACCCCAGGATAACACTGTCAGCCATCTTGTCAGCACAGGCACACAACCCCACAGGGAAGCAGAGTCAAAAGGAAGGAAGCATGGGCATGCTGGGAAGGGGGTGGAGGCAATAGCATGATGGGAGTGGTAGTCACAGCCCAACATCCCCCACCCACATGGCTCAGCAAGATCACACCCAAGCATGCACACCTCACAGGGAGTCAAAAGCCACATCAAAGATGTCTGACACTGGTGCTCAGTCGTGGGGAGCACAAGGCCCTGCTGGGAACTGGGCACCAACCAACAGCAGGACACCACTGTCAGCCATCTTGCCATTGCTGTCACACTCACACACAGTGAAGTACACTCAAAGGGAAGGAAGTATGGGCATGCTGGGAAAGGCGGTGGAGGCAATAGCATGATGGGAGTGGTAGTCACAGCTCAACATCCCCCACCCGCATGGCCCAGCAAGCTCACACTAAATCATGCACACCTACCAGGTAGTGAAAAGCCACATCAAAGATGTCTGACACTGGTGCTATGTTGTGGGGAGCACAAGGCCCTGCTGGGAACTGGGCACCAACCAACAGCAGGACACCACTGTCAGCCATCTTGCCATTGCTGTCACACTCACACACAGTGAAGTACACTCAAAAGGAAGGAAGTATGGGCATGCTGGGAAGGGGTGTGGAGGCAATAGCATGATCGGAGTGGTAGTCACAGATATTGTTCACCCTCACAACTGTCCCATCAACACCACCCTGAACCATGCGCACATCACAGGGAGTGGCAAAGAACTGACAAGATGGCTGACACTGGGTACTGCTGTGGGGAGCACAAGGCCCTGCTGGGAACTGTGCACCAACCAACAGCAGGACACCACTGACTGACATCCTGAAAGACAACTTGCACTCCCTGCAAAGGAAGCACGTACCATGGTGGGATATCTGGCTGGGTGGGAAGGAGGACTGACAGCACTGACCATAGTTACCAGCAGCTCCACTCACTCATACCCCTAACACAAACTCCACACAACTCACCTGGGAGAATGCATTGCCTCACACTCTAATCAAATATCCCACAAAGAACCACAACCCTGGGTCATGCTGTGTGAAGCACAGGGACACACATGGGACTTGTAGCAAAACTAACCCCAGGATAACACTGTCAGCCATCTTGTCAGCACAGGCACACAACCCCACAGGGAAGCAGAGTCAAAAGGAAGGAAGCATGGGCATGCTGGGAAGGGGGGTGGAGGCAATAGCATGATGGGAGTGGCAGTCACAGATATTGGTCACCCCCACAACTGTCCCATCAACACCACCCTGAACCATGCGCACATCACAGGGAGTGGAAAAGAACTGACAAGATGGCTGACACTGGGTACTGCTGTGGGGAGCACAAGGCCCTGCTGGGAACTGGGCACCACCAACAGCAGGACACCACTCACTGACATCCTGAGAGTCAACCTGAACCCACTGCAAGGGTGGCATGCTTCATGGTGGGATAACTGGGCTGGGGGGAGAAGGAGGGCCGGATGTCAACCAAATACAACCAATGCAGACCATGTACACACCCCAACATTCACATAGAAATGCCCAAATAATGCAGGACAATGTGCTACACCAATATCAACCTCTGACTGTGACAACTTAGGACAATGCAATGTACAGGCCCGCATCCAGAGGTACAGTCACAACTGTCAGGTGTGTCAACCATTGATGGCTGCAGAAACATAACATACATTGTGTGTGTCTCCCAAAAACAGGTGATGATGGGGACACAGCAGCAGACGCTGAGGAGTCCCTGTCCCAGGATACAGGGGAAACGGAGCTCACTGGTGTGGAACAGCCTCTGCCCTCCTCGGATGATGAAGACCTACCTGGCACCTCCGGAGCGAGTCATCATGCAGCACCAGCAGGACCACCAGCTGCACCCCCTGCACCCACCCCTCCAACGACTGACAACACACAAACCACCCCTGCCGACACGGACAGACCAAGGACCACCACCACCACCAGCACACTGACCCTTGCCCAACGTGGGGCTATGGACACCAACACCACCAACAACCCCCAAGGGGGCCCAGGGTCACCTGTGCGTGCCACCTCAGGTACTGCACGTGTCGCCAGGGGTGGTGGGAGGGGTGGTAGACATAGGTCGCTGCTCGCAGAGGGTTCTGGACTGCATGATGACCCACAACTGGTACGCATAGCCGATGCGTACCAGACCAGCACCTGAGAGCTCAGCCAGGTAGTGGGGATCCTCAGGGACATACGACAGCAGCAGGCTGCCCATCATGCACGCTTGGACTTACACATGTCCCGCATGGAGTCCAAGTGGGACACACTGCAAGAGATGACGGCGGTGCATAGGGACATATTACAATGCCTCCGCCAGATGAGCAGCAACATGTCAACACCTCCCTGTGTGCCCACAACATCTGGTGCTGAAACAACTGCAACTGCCACAGGGAGGGAGGATGACTCTGGCGGAGAGTCCCCTGCATCGCAGCAGCCTGCACTTGAGGGTCCCCCCAAAGAAGAGGGGTCGTCCGAGGAAGGGCAACTGAGAGGCCGATGGCCATGCGCAACCCCAGGAAGCCAAAACCTGTTCTGGATAATCACCTTTGTGCGCAAATTGTTCACCCTGTTGAATGCAACACAACTCCCCCACATGACATGGGGAGTACAAGTTGGACCAATGTATCAGATGACTGTGGACTTTACTCAGGACATTTCTGCTACCAGGACTTCCAAATCATCTAGGAACTTTGGATTACAATCACAATGTACAGCACACACCATCCTGTGCACTATACTCACACATGTATGACAATAAACACACTAATACACCATACCTGCCTCTGTTGTGATTCCAACTTGGTTTCTGTCATGGAGATGATGACCTGCGAAATTACACTGTGCATGCTAACTGCTACAGCAAGTACAACACAGGCATGTGAGTCATGGCAACGTGACACATATGAGGGAGACACACCACCAGGGCTACACAACATATACACACCAAGGCCACCTGACTCATCGCCTACACTGATGTTGCCAGGAAATACGGTGCAATGCACAGACACAACACCTATTCACAGTCTTTGTCAACTAGCCCACTAGTGCAGTAAGCAAATGTCAGTCAGATGTGTGACCACAGACAACGCACATCACAAAGTGAAGCACAGGTTTATTACACATTTGCAACATGTTGTAACCACTACAGATGCAAGGTAATCCCACCTGGCAGTGGGCACACAGTCAACAAGTGTAGAAGGAAGGAAGTCCATGGGTGTGGCGCACATCACCTGTAGGGACACGACAGCTACCACCCTGGAAGTTTAATCACGGTGTTGGGGGATCACAGTTGACCACACAACTCTGAAAGTACCCTGTGAAGGACAGAAATGACACACAGTCAAAAGCACTGAAGAACAGGACAGAACTGCAATACTCATGCCCAATACATGTCACAAGATACCCACCCAGAACCAAGTTAGCATGTCAACACTGTTGGGGAGTACAGACTACCTGTAAGGACACATCGCTACACGCATACAGTCATGTAGCACATGGCCACACTCAAACAGCACCAGAGCACCACCAACACATATCATGCATACTCACATCATTGACATGACATCTCCGGATACTCACATTCAGCTGAAGAAGTTGGTGATGAGCTGTGTGCGGACATCACCATCATCATCATCATCACTGGCATCGTGGTCCAGGCCAGGATCCTCCACAGGTGGCGGATGTTGATCATCGTCATCCAGGATGAGAGGCAACTCCTTCCGCACAGCCAGGTTGTGTAGCATGCAGCAGACGATGACAATCTTGCACACCTTTGCTGGGGCATATGGAAGGGCCCCTCCTGTCTTGTCCAGGCAGCGGAAGCGGCTCTTCAGGAGACCAAATCTCCGCTCAATGACTCTCCTGGTCCGACCATGTGCCTCATTGTAGCGCATCTGGGCTGGTGTCATAGGGTTCCTGAGGGGCATCAGCAACCATGGCATGTTGGGGTATCCGGAGTCACCTACATATGGACAATTGCACATTAGCTGATTTGGAAAAGAGGGTGGAATACTACATCGCAGAACACACACAATGGTACAAAATCAGTACACACCGACAAGCCAGGCACGCTGGTTCCGCATCTGTGACATCATCCTCGGGATGCGACTACTCCTCATCACGTAGGCATCGTGTGCAGAACCGGGGAAATGGGCACATACGTGTGAGATGCCACCAGTGCATTGACCGAATGGTAATGTTTGCGGTTCCTGTATGCCTGCTCATGTGCCTGTGGTGGTATCAAAGCCACATGTGTCCCATCAATGGAGCCAATGACATGCGGCATCCTCCCAAGGGCATAGAAGTCACTCTTCACATCAGTGAGTTGTTGAGGTCTAGGGAAATAGATGTACTGGTTCAGGTATCTCAACATAGCCTCCAAAACATCGCGGAGCACACGGCTGAACATGGTCTGTGACATCCCACCAGCAGACGCCACAGTGTGTTGAAAGGTACCGGTGGCAAAGAAGTGTAGGGCTGCCATCACCTTCACCTTGGGGGTCAGCGCTGTGGGGTATGTCCGGCCAGGTTGCAAATGTGGGGCCAAGCGCATCATCAATTCCTCAATCAGCGGCCTGGTGAAGCGGTACCGTTGGATGCAGTCCCGTTCCACCATGGATGCAAGGTCAGGGAATGGTCTATGGACAGCTGGTGCCCTGCAGTGCATAGGTGAACAAAGAAAGAATGTCAGTCACCCCACATATGTGGCATTGACCATACACAATATCACATGATACATCATTATGAGACACAAGTACATGATGTGTGCAGTTCCGTAAGGACATGTATGGCACCTACATGGCCAACATCTAACATCACAGTTCAACAAGTGGCATCAACAAGTCCCATGTTGTGCCATGGGATATCATGAGGCCGTGTCACAGTTCCCATCTACTGCTGCCACGTTCCAAACACACCCCACAGTGACATGTGTGGACAGATGTGCCCCAGGCATCACAGCTCATCGACAGGTAGATTCCCAGGGACCCTGTATTGCCACATGGACACTGGCATGACATGGTGCATCATGAATACACCACAGCAAAACAACCATGACCCCCACAGGTAGTGGTCCCTGTTGCCTCGTCAGGACAGACATGGACGTCTGTGACACACACACGCACAACATCAAAGTTCATGCACAAACAACGTGGATGTGGAGACTGTCTCCCATTGTGCACATGGAATCAGAGACATTGTAAACACAACATGCACACAGACTGTGGAGGACCATCACTATTGTGCCAATGGGTCACCCTGGGACGTATATACCGTCCCACATGGGACTCAGGGGATATGTGACATGACATACACATACACCACCGTGAAATGTGACCATGCCACATGCTCAGGAATGAACAGTTGCACATCACAGTGGTCATGTGCACGACACACCAAGGATCCTGTCCACATGAACACGTGCACAGCCTGGGAGTGGCTGCCCCGAAGTGACACCCACAGAACAACATGTTCACCCCCATACACGGAATAGGTAATGCAGCCTTACATGCCTTAGGATACAGTGTGGACAGGCTGTGGTGTTGTAGGTGTGCCCCTCACTCCCTGGGAAGTATATGTGGCTGGCATATGTTCACCTGTGACAGGCATGGTGACATATGCCAGTGACTTGTACAGGGACGTGTTGTACAGCAATGGACCGATCGGTGTGCCCGGCCGGCCCATTGCATTCAATGTGAGCGGGTACGCGTTGAACAGCAATGGACCGATCGGTGTGCCCAGCCGGCCCATTGCATTCAATGTGAGCGGGTACGCGTTGAACAGCAATGGACCGATCGGTGTGCCCGGCCGGCCCATTGCATTCAATGTGAGCGGGTACGCGTTGAACTGCAATGGACCGATCGGTGTGCCCGGCCGGCCCATTGCATTCAATGTAAGCGGGTACGCGTTGTATCGCGGGTATGCGTCGAACTGCAATGGACCGATCGGTGTGCCCGGCCGGCCCATTGCATTCAATGTGAGCGGGTACGCGTTGTATCGCGAGTACGCGTTGAACAGCAATGGACCGATCGGTATGCCCGGCCGGCCCATTGCATTCAATGTGAGCGGGTACGCGTTGAACAGCAATGGACCGATCGGTGTGCCCGGCCGGCCCATTGCATTCAATGTGAGCGGGTACGCGTTGTATCGCGGGTACGTGTTGTACAGCAATGGACCGATTGGTGCGCACACATTGGCTGGGGCCTGGCATGGCAACGAACGCGTTTTCGAAGCTCCAACGAGTCTGATGCAGTGAATTCAGTTGGCCAGCCACAACAATGTTGCAAAATCATGGGTGTCATGAAGTTGAAGATTTGAAGGATGCTGTGGGCGTGTATTAGTGCTGCTATACCATGGATTGGTCAGATTTTGAAGATGCAAATGACATGGACCTATCACTTTGGACACATGGGACAGTATCTGCCTCTGCAGCACACATATAATGCTGGCTGTTCCCCTGAGAGCTCACTTGCCTGCACTACATGCTCCAGGACGACATCTGCCACCAACACTGCTGCTGTTTATGCATCCTCTGGTTCCTGCAATGGCACGTACTGTGGAGAGAGCCCCAGCCTTCAGCCTTGAGGAGAACCAGGCCCTGCTGGACAGCCTCCTTCCACAATACAGCAAGCTGTATGGGAAACCAGGGGAGCAGGTGAGTGTGCTGTCCACTGCATCACTAATTGTGCATGTTGTCTGACTAGCAGGACTTTCACTGTGCACACCACTGGCTAGCATGCCCACTGAGTAGTTGTCACACCCCAAAGTGTGTAGTTACATGCACTGAACTGGTACAGTGCAGTAACAGTGCATTCCAACTAGGTTTACTTCCCATGCAATGATACCATGTAGTGACTGCTGGCAAACTGTTCATAGCCATTGTTGCACTGCCTGTGTACATCATATGCCCCTGTAATTGAGACATGTATATCCAACTGTGTGATGCACGGATATGTTGCATGTGTAGTAATGGCCTTTTCACTTTGTCATCCTCACAGGTTGATGCCCACCAGAAGCAGGAAATCTGGCTGACCATCGCCCGGAAAGTAAGATCCGTGGGGGTCTACAGGCGCAGGATCCGCAACTGCCAAAAGAGGTGGCAGGACCTTCGTGGCTGGACCCGGAGGATCGCAAGGGTCCAGCTGAAGCTGTCGCCTCCTCGCAGGAGGGGCGGACACCGGACCCTGACCCCCCACATACTCCGGATCCTGGTGGTGGTCTTCCCTGACCTGGATGGGCAGCTGAGGGACAGACAGCAGCAAGGAGGGGGTGAGTCCATGACTGCACTGTGCACTTTGTCTGACATGCTATGTGCCCTCCTCTGGCCTGGTTAAACTTCCACAGTACATCAGTCATGTGGTCCAGGACCCATGTCCCTAATTTGTTACATGCCCACTTCTCCTCTGATACGCATATGTGTGGCCCTTATAGTCAGGAAACTGTGTCATTTGGGGACTGTGTCATTGCATTTTGCTTTGCTCAAGGTGGGGGACAGCATTTGTTCCCGTGACTATGTTGTGCGATTCATGGGTGGGTAAATTGCCTACACAGTGCCTAAGTTCTGACATGTGATCTGCGTGTAACTTTGATATGTGGTCCACTTGCTGCTCTGACTCACCACATGTCCCTGGGGAATGTGGCACACACCCATGCTGCTGGTGGGAACAATATTTGGGCCTCAGGAGTATGTGTATCCAGTGTCTCACACATGCTTAGCCACCTGCCTACTGTCCAGGACTCATCCCTCTTACAGGTGGAGCTGGACAGTCATGCCTACTCCAGTGCATACAATACACTCTGTACTCCCACTCCCGTGTATCATCTGGCATGTTGTGATCAGTGAAATGTACCCTCAGGTGTCTGCCTCTGTCTCATTGTGCTGTGTCTTCGTTGTCAGGACTACTGGTATGTTCATCGTGTGGGGCTCAGCATGCCATCTGAGATGTGACCATGATAGACGATACTTCTGTGACTTATAGGTGTCTGATCACTTGACTGTGCACACAGGTGTTTGCGACTGTGACTTTCAGGAAGCTGTATTTTCATTCACAGCACACTGTGAGGTGCTCATGTTCAGGGAGTTGTGTTTCATGTCCCCCATATGTCCAGTTGGTATGACGTGGTCAAATAGTAGTACAGATGATGTGGTTTCTGGGGGATGGACAGGTGCACTTGTCAGTCACATAACTTGCATTCCCCATGCCCTCGGATTGTGACACAGTGCAGACTGTTGTTGTCTGGCTGCCATGGCCATGTGACTTGAGACAGTAATGTATGACTTTGCACGCATTCCTGTGTCATGGTATTCAAATTCCTGGGTATGATCCTGCAGGGGAGGTACATGTGCAACATGCACCCCATTGTGGCATTGACTATCCGGACATGGGTGCATCATGGTGTCTGGTGCTGGTATGCATCACATGCATTTCTAATTAGAATCTGGCCATCCCTTTATCCGGACACCTGCACTGACTCAGTGGCAAGAGATGTGATGTGTGCATGTTCACATGCTTCACCGTGTTCCCTGCAATGTCCAACAACTGTGTAGGTGGTGCATGTGTCCACACTGGGGTCTTACCATCAGACAGGCACCAGACAGATGGGTGCAAGGGCAGGAGGGGTGTGAGTCCCATGGTTGACCATCAGGCTGACAATTGGCTTCCCCGAATCTGTGCGAGGACTTTAGGCAATGTTCAACTAAGGATGCCAGGGCTTGCTCTGTAATGTGCTGTACTTACTGTGGTGTGTGCGGTCAGTGCAGGTGACTGATGTTTGTCTGTTTCCCTAATTGTTTGCAGATAAATCCACGGCCACAGGAGGGGACAGCTCCACGGACCAGGAGGAGCAGCAGAGCCAGACTGGGTCAGCATCGGACGAGTGGTCAGAGGGACCCAGTGGCACGGAGGGCGAGGGGAGCCACACCGAGGAGTCCTCAGCACCATCCACCTCAGCTGGGGACCACAGCAGCTCGGAGGATGACTCCCTTGTGGAGGCGGGTCTCGGCAGCCACCAAAGGCCAGCTAGTCTGTCTGGCCCCGCCACACCACCACCGCCCTCCCATCGGCTCCCATTCCTGAGGTCCGTGGAGGCTCCCGTGCTCGGGAGCGTGTCTCCTTCGTGCCAGGCACCGCAGCCCCTGCCCCTGTGTCCCCTGCTGCCCTGAGTGAGGAGTCTGTGTACCTCCTTCGGCAGCTCCATGTAGGGCAGACAGCAATGCTGAGTGTCCTCCATGCACACACCACTCTGTTGACACAGCTGGTGTCGTTCATGGAGGACATCTCGACGGGTATGTCTGCCCTACAGAGGAGCAATAGGTCCATGGACTCCTCCCTGACGGCAGCAGTGTCCATCCTCCAACAGTCCCTCACCCCTCCCACCTCTGCCCCATCCACACTTCCTGCCCCCTACCTGTCCAAAGCACATGCACACCTGCACAGTCATCCATACACACAGACACAAGCAGCACAGACACACCCAAGAGTAAGGCAAGACGTGCACACAAGCATCCTCAGGGGACTGATACCACAGACACAGGTGATGGGGAACACACACACACACAGGCATCCACATTCACTCCGCAGTCCTCCAAATCCTCTCCCTCCAAGACCCCTTCCCTTGCCTCGCCTGCTACCACACATACACAGCAGGTCTTCCTGTGTGACCTCGGTCTCTTCCCCACCATTCCTGCTGACCCAGCACACCAGGGGAAGAGGAAGTCCACCCACACAGAGAGGAGTGCCCCTCGCCCCCGGACACCCTCCCCCAGGCGCAGGCAGACACAGGAGCCCATTCGGAAGTCGGAGCAGGAAGAGCAAGACCCCACCACCACCACCACGCAGCTCCAGTGCCCAGTCTCTCTCCTCCATCCCCCAGGCCACCACTGCACAGGTTCCCCCGCCACACCCTGCCCCAGGTTCCCCCACACACCGATACCGCATCCCCAGACTGCTTAGGCCCTCCCGCCCTGCCACTTGCTCTTCCACCCCCAACCCAGACGCTCTGCCTGTTAGTGGCACTGTTGTTGTGACCAGGTCCCCCCCCTCTGTCCTGCCCACCTCATCTGCCCACCCTTCCACTTCCTTGGAGTCATGCACTGCAGTGGAGCCCACAACCACCACGTCTGACTCGGGCACTGCAGTGGGTACCCAGTCCACTACATCAGTCAAGCCCACTGCAGTGGTTGCGGCACCCACACCAACTGACTTGTGTACCACAGTGGTGCCGGCCCCCCCTGAGTCAGACACCTCCACTGCAGTTGCCGGTGACACTCCTGCACCCACCACCCCTTCACTGCCTCACTCTACCATCCCCTGATCCTGTCCCTGCGGTGTCTGGCCTGCCCCTTGTATGCCCCTCCAAGGGGGATGTCCCCCAACCGTACCAGTGCAGGCAAGCTATGTGTGACCAGTTGTCACTTCTCACCCCGTTGGTACTGTTATTTTGGACTGGCCATTGGCCTTAGTTTCTTTTGGACTTCCGTTTTTACCCTGACATTTGCTGAATAAAGCCTCTTTTTGTTTACTTTTGGGTTTTCTTTTGATGTACATGATGTGGATGAGTAGCATCCTGCATTTGCAGTTGTAATAGTGTTCACATCAGGACGATGAAGTGTTGAAGTGATGGACTCCATGTGGTCCATGGGATATGTGTCCTGTTGTATTCTGGATCTATGGCATCCTTTGCTACAGTCTGAGGGTGTAATGTTCAGCATTTGACACAGGGATGTCCTTTTTGCATTTGTAAATGAACATCTTTGTCTTACACTGATGCACATCTGGTGGGCTTAGCACTGTTCAATGTTCCTATTTCCCTGACTGTGTGCCCAGCTCCACTGGACATGCAGTTTTGTACATCAATGTCGAAGGACTCATCTGTGCATACAGTGCAACTTGCTTGACAGGTGTTTGGTGTGTGTGCAGATGACTGATGTGACACCCCCGTACCCAGGCTGATGTGAGCAGAGCCTTCTGTGTGTTGTGGTTGTTGACTCACTGACGGAGTGTTCTGCTGACATGTTTGGGTCGTGCACAGACACGGTTTGGCACAGCGGACCTTCCACAGGAGTGTTGTGCCCTCATGGCAGTGTGTAATCTGGTGACATTGCGTGGGCCTGTGTTGTGTAAGCATGTCTGTGCGTGTTCCCTTCCCTTTTCCTACACAGGCTGTGTCCCTAGGGATGTTCCTGTTTGTGATGCTTGCTGAGTTGTTCTGTGTTCATCCAGCATCTTGGACCTGGTTTCTCTGTGATGTGGGTGCATGGCAAACTAATGTTCATGAGGTTGTCATCCCAGGTTGTCTTTGTTGTCAGTGCTGGGGATGTGGGCAAACGCAGATGGGACACATTCAGGATTCCCTTGGCACTTGTTGTTTACACGAGTAATGTGATTTACAGTTTGTGTTAGCTTACAGTGATTGTGACACGTTGTATGTGTGACTGATGCCACTCCTCAGGGTCAGAGCTGCAATGTTGGTAGTTGTGTATGTGTGTTCTTCGTGTGTCACCTTGGCTTCTTCATTGGTGTGTGACTATGGCCAGGATCCCACTGATTGTGGTGGATTTCACATCATGCCCATGTACAGCATACTGTGCTGTGTGTCAGACATTGACAAGTCTTGTTGACTGGCCATGTGTGATGGGTTTCTGCACCTTGGTTCCCACCACCACCCCTGGTATTGTCATGGGTGCATGTGCAATGTCACCAGTCCATGTGAGCTTCACTGCTGCACATTGGTGGAGATCAGGGTGTGTGGTGTTGAGTGTGTGCAAACGTGAGTTGTTGCACGGCCAGACCCCTACCTCCATATTGGCCTTGGCTGGCAGGCCATGCTGATTGGTTGGAGCTTGTGTAGGTGTGATGGTAGTTAGTTGCTCAGGACACATGGCTGGGTTTCACAGTGTGAACGACATCTGACATTGTCATCACAGTGGGATTATCATGCAGGCTAGTGTCAGCACAATATGGGGTCCCTGGGGGTAGTGCTGTGGTGGGTCTGTCTCTTGCTGTGTTAGTTGCAGTTCCTACATGCTTGTGTGACATGTGTCATTTGTGCTCCCTCTCATCAAACAATGCCTGATTGCCCACATAGGGGATTTGGATCCATGAGTTACTTTTGTGTGGCACTGTATGTGCATCTGTGTAATTGGTATTCAGGCCTCATCATGTGTTGTGTGGTTGCCTGGGGACACTGGCACCCCCCTCACCTGTTGTGTTTGTTGTGCAGTGTGGGTCTGCCTGTTTGTGCATCTGCACCACTGCATTGGCATATCTTTAGTGTGCTATTGGCTGTATGTTGTTTGGTGGGTTTGACCTGCTGTCCCTGGGACTCCTAGGTCATCAGTCAGCACAATGATCATTGTTTGTGTGTCCCATTGCTGCCATGGTATGTTATTTGTTCACCTCACATCTACAGTCTCCACAGGGTATCTACATTTGTGTGCCCATTGGTGCGAATATGTGGGTCTGCATTATGATGGTCACTTCTGTCATTGTGTCATTGATGGATGTTGACAGTGTCAGCCCCCATGGGTGATGTTTGTCTGCACATGGCCAAAGGTATGTCTTATTTGCACTGCACTGTTTGCCTCACCCAATCTATGTTGCTATGGGACACAGGCACTACTTTGCCACTGATGTGTTTGTTGTTCTGTGACCAGGAATCATCCATGCAATTTGGCAGTTGCAGATTTTTCTATGTCAACACTTACCTTTTGGTCACTGTGATGATGGGGGCTTAGACCCCATTGCCACAATGTTCAAAAGGTGCTTCAGCTATGGACCCCACACTTACCTTTTGGTCACTGTGATGATGGGGGCTTAGACCCCATTGCCACAATGTGCAAAATGTGCTTCAGCTATGGACCCCACACTTACCTTTTGGTCACTGTGATGATGGGGGCTTAGACCCCATTGCCACAATGTGCAAAATGTGCTTCAGCTATGGACCCCACACTTACCTTTTGGTCACTGTGATGATGGGGGCTTAGACCGCATTGCCACAATGTGCAAAATGTGCTTCAGCTATGGACCGCACACTTACCTTTTGGTCACTGTGATGATGGGGGCTTAGACCCCATTGCCACAATGTGCAAAATGTGCTTCAGCTATGGACCCCACACTTACCTTTTGGTCACTGTAATGATGGGGGCTTAGACCCCATTGCCACAATGTGCAAGATGTGCTTCAGCTATGGACCCCACACTTACCTTTTGGTCACTGTGATGATGGGGGCTTAGACCCCATTGCCACAGTGGTCATGGTGTGCTTGCTTTGTGGGGGCCACACACATTTATGTGTGACACATGTGATAGGGGGTCACATTGTATGTTCAAAGTCATGTTCAGTGTTGTAGGCATTTGACACAGTCTACACACGCTTGTCATGGTGTTGGGGGGATGTCTTTTTGTTGCATTCCTTATGTTGGTGTGTGCTTGTTGTGTCATGCATTAGCCATCCTGTGAGTGGGGGTGTTGTTGGTGGTAGGCATCCTGCCCCCCATGGGTAGAGGTGGTAGTAGTGACAGGCATCCAGCCCCCCACGGGTAGAGGTGGTAGTAGTGGCAGGCATCTGGCACCTCCTGAGTAGGGGTGGTAGTGGTGGTGGGCATCCAGCCCCCCATGGGTAGAGGTGGTAGTTGTGACAGGCATCTGGTACCCCCTGAGTAGGGGTGGTAGTGGTGGTGGGCATCCAGCCCCCCAGGGGTAGAAGTGGTAGTAGGGGTAGGCATCTGGCACCCCCTGAGTAGGGGTGGTAGTGATGGTGGGCATCCAGCCCCCCATGGGTAGAGGTGGTAGTTGTGACAGGCATCTGGCACCCCCTGAGTAGGGGTGGTAGTGGTGGTGGGCATCCAGCCCCCCATGGGTAGAAGTGGTAGTAGTGGTAGGCATCTGGCACCCCCTGAGTAGGGGTGGTAGTGGTGGTGGGCATCCAGCCCCCCATGGGTAGAGTTGGTAGTAGTGACAGGCATCTGGCACCCCTGAGTAGGGGTGGTAGTGGTGGTGGGCATCCAGCCCCCCATGGGTAGAGGTGGTAGTAGTGACAGGCATCTGGCACCCCTGAGTAGGGGTGGTAGTGGTGGTGGGCATCCAGCCCCCATGGGTAGAGGTGGTAGTTGTGACAGGCATCTGGCACCCCCTGAGTAGGGGTGGTAGTGGTGGTGGGCATCCAGCCCCCCAGGGGTAGAGGTGTTAGTAGTGACAGGCATCTGGCACCCCCTGAGTAGGGGTGGTAGTGGTGGTGGGCATCCAGCCTCCCATGGGTAGAAGTGGTAGTAGTGGTAGGCATCTGGCACCCCCTGAGTAGGGGTGGTAGTGGTGGTGGGCATCCAGCCCCCCATGGGTAGAGTTGGTAGTAGTGACAGGCATCTGGCACCCCCTGAGTAGGGGTGGTAGTGGTGGTGGGCATCCAGCCCCCCATGGGTAGAAATGGTAGTAGTGGTAGGCATCTGGCACCCCCTGAGTAGGGGTGGTAGTGGTGGTGGGCATCCATCCCCCATGGGTAGAGGTGGTAGTAGTGACAGGCATCTGGCACCCCCTGAGTAGGGGTGGTAGTGGTGGTGGGCATCCAGCCCCCCATGGGTAGAGGTGGTAGTAGTGACAGGCATCCAGCCCCCCATGGGTAGAGGTGGTAGTAGTGACAGGCATCCAGCCCCCCATGGGTAGAGGTGGTAGTAGTGACAGGCATCTGGCACCCCCTGAGTAGGGGTGGTAGTGGTGGTGGGCATCCAGCCCCCATGGGTAGAGGTGGTAGTAGTGACAGGCATCTGGCACCCCCTGAGTAGGGGTGGTAGTGGTGGTGGGCATCCAGCCCCCCATGGGTAGAGGTGGTAGTAGTGACAGGCATCCAGCCCCCCATGGGTAGAGGTGGTAGTAGTGGTAGGCATCTGGCACCCCCTGAGTAGGGGTGGTAGTGGTGGTGGGCATCCAGCCCCCCATGGGTAGAAGTGGTAGTAGTGGTAGGCATCTGGCACCCCCTGAGTAGGGGTGGTAGTGTTGGTGGGCATCCAGCCCCCCATGGGTAGAGGTGGTAGTAGTGACAGGCATCTGGCAGCCCCTGAGTAGGGGTGGTAGTGGTGGTGGGCATCCAGCCCCCCATGGGTAGAGGTAGTAGTAGTGACAGGCATCCAGCCCCCATGGGTAGAGGTGGTAGTAGTGACAGGCATCCAGCCCCCCATGGGTAGAGGTGGTAGTAGTGACAGGCATCCAGCCCCCTGAGTAGGGGTGGTAGTGGTGGTGGGCATCCAGCCCCCCATGGGTAGAGGTGGTAGTAGTGACAGGCATCTGGCACCCCTTGAGTAGGGGTGGTAGTGGTGGTGGGCATCCAGCCCCCCATGGGTAGAGGTGGTAGTAGTGACAGGCATCCAGCCCACCATGGGTAGAGGTGGTAGTAGTGGTAGGCATCTGGCATCCCCTGAGTAGGGGTGGTAGTGGTGGTGAGCATCCAGGCCCCTATGTGTATATGTGGCATTGGTGATGGCCATCCCGCCCCTATGGTGCTGCTGTTGCTGGTGTAAGTAATTTCTGCATCCCTCTGTGTGTGTGTGATATGTCGGGTACGTGTAGTTTGTTTTTGTAGTTGGTGTCTGACTTACCTTCTGCGCCGTACGCGTCCGTGCCTGTTCCGGTAATAGATGTAGAATATTGGTAGGATCGGCACGATGGGATTCATGGTTGGTTCGTCTCGTTCGTCTTTCTCTTTGCTTCGCCTCGTCCTCATCGCTGGCGTGTTCGTCTCGTAGCCGTGGATCGTCTTGTGGCGCGAATCGGAGCTTATGTGCGCCTCTCCTGGATGCTTTGGCGTGCCGTGCGTAGCGACGGGTTCGGCGCATACGGAAAGCGTATCGTACTTGTCCGGCCGGACGGGGCTGCATTTTTGCTTCCGTGCGACTCGATTCTGCATTTCCGGATCCACCTCGGTCGGAGAACAGGACCTGTGTTGGGTGAGTACGACTGGGTCGGGATTTGGGCAGTTGTGCGCATCGTACTTGCTCGTTCGGACGTATGTGCGAATCGGTCGGGAAACAGGCATTCGCCTGGCTTTTTTCCCGGCCGAATGGTATTAGGTGCGCCTCCGACCGGGATCGGAATCGACCCCATAGTAGCATCGTGCCAATAAGGGATCTGCTGAACAATCTTCGAGGAAACATAACCCCATGATTGTATCCATTCTGAACTCCTTACTAAATTCTACAAATTCCCAAATTGAATCATGGTTAATAGCAGGCTTGCAATAGCAGAAACCCCCGCCCACTCACCTGAAATTAGCGAAAAGAGTGGTCCTGATGAAGGTGGAAGTTAATTATACCCACTGAAACGTACGTTGACCAGATTGCTGGGAACCCCTAAAAGGACAACACCACAGTGGATCAAATTGTGATATGTTCAGTCCGGTACCCTTTCATCTGTGTATGTCATGTTTTGGAGTAGAGGGTTTCCTTATGTGTGTGACTGTATTGAATGCGGGAGATTGGTATGTTAGGTAAGATTGGTTGGTGTGAGGTTGAACTGTTTGGGGGTATTACAAATGTAAAATAAGGGTCAATGCATATGTTTTCTATGTATTTTTATCTGTAATTAATATGTTTTGTTTATGTTTATTAATGAAGTACAAAATGAAATTTCTATTACAAGTTTTTATACCTTTTTATAAATAGAGATCTTACAAAAAAGAAAAAAGAAAATGATAAATAAAATTAACTACAGTTTGTACTCTTGTGTATGGCAAGACTGATCATTGCAGGACAGCCCGGATTGAGCTTGTTGTAGGCCACACCAGATAAAAGATATAGATTTGGCAGGAGCACTCTCGATGAAGTTTGTTTCTCTTCTCCCTGGCTCCTGGACGTAAAAGTATCTATAGGGGGTACCTTTTCTGAAAAATACATCTATATTTTTTACATCGATATTTTTTAGTCCATATTGTTGTACTTACCTGTTTAAGTATAGGAGTCCATATTTTTGTTGTCTATATCTTTTACTCGCTATTTTTTACATTGATATTTTTTGCATCGCTGTTGTGTCAGTGAACCAGGAATTTTGAAAGGGTAAATGTCAAAGTAGCGCTTAGAAGCAAACAGCACTTAAAGGGTTAACTAGTCACATCGGACCAGGACAAAGTCAAGAGTTCAGGCCGACCGCGAGGGAGCACGGGTCGGATAAAGGGACCCACTTAGGCCTGCTGAACAAAACTACCTTGATCCTAGGTTTGCGTCGACAGAGGTGGGGTGCAGCTGAGCGATCCTTGAGTGATCACAAACCTAGCAGCAGCGATGTGGTGAGGGCTGTGAGCAATGCATCGGTCCCTGAGTGCAGCGGTTCTGAATGCAATGTGGCGGCTTCCAGTGTGATGTGATTCCGATTCCAGCGACAGCAGACAATAAATCGATAAAACTGTAGCAGTTCCCTAGATCCATGTCCAACGGTCCAAGGACTGAGTTGGCACCTCTTGGCAGGACAGGTTCACCTTTGGGCTCAAGAAATGCAGGTCCAGTCCTTCCCACCCAGGCAGAGAGAAAGCAGGAGCAGGGCAACACAGCAAGGCAAGAGTGCAGCAAACAGCAGATCCAGCAGAGTGGTAGGCCTTTAGCAGCACATCCATTCCTCTTCTTCCTGGCAGAGTTGTCACAGGTCCAGAAGTGTGCTACCTTGGTAGGGTCAGGAGCCTTACTTATACACAATGTGCCTTTGAAGTGAGAGTGGCTTCAAAGAAGGGTCTTTGAAATCCATAAGGTCCTTTCTTCCAAGCCCTGGCTTCAGATTATTAGTGTGGATAATCAGTCCTTTGTGTGGGGTCAGACCACTACCTATTGAAGTTTAAGTGTCAACCCTTCCCTCTCTTTCTGCCCAGGAAGAGCCATCAGAATGCAGATATATGTAGATGGGTACTAAGACACACCTAGCCTTCCTGTGTTTGTGGCTGTCTAGAGGGAATGCACAAAGTGTAGCTATCACCCACCCCAGACATGTTTTGGAGGCAGGCTGCAAGGCACACAGAGCTACGAGCAGAGAAATGCCCACTTTCTAAAAGGGGCATCTCTAAAATCCAACTTTCCCAGTTAAGAGGATTTATCATTGCCATTCCAAAGATATAAAACATAATCCAGCTACTCCTTTCTGATGAAGAATTACAGCTTAAAAGCAGGCCTGGGCGTAGTTTGCGGAGTTTTGCTAGGCAGAACTTCGCGAAGTGACAAAAAAACTCCGAATAGTTCTGCAAGTGGCGGAGTGCAGTGCGAACTGCCGTTCATGCTGATCTTCCTGCCGCTTGGGTAGAAATTCTACCCGGGCGGCAACTCGTGCTTGCGAACTTACTGTTCGCAAGTGCGAGCGGGGAAAACACTCCGCTGCACTGCACGGAGCGGAGTTTTCTGCACTCTGCGAGCTCCGCGGAGTGCGGAGTGTAAAAAACTCTGCAAACTCCGCGAACGGAGCGGAGTTTACCGCCCAGGCCTAGACTCGAGTTGTGGTTCTTATACCACTTTCTTAATATATGGTTTGGTTCCCCCCCAGGGCCCTCTGTGTATTTCAAGCTATTTACTGTATTTCTTGCTAAAGTATTGTGTGCATTGTGGTTATCTCTGTGTTGGAGATACTTGAACGTACTAGAGAGTATTATATAATAAATACATATTTTTATAAATAGTTGGTGTGGTTTTTTTCACTTAATCTATAATATAAGATTGCATTCTGGTAAACCAAACTGTTTTACACTCCTTCTGGACTAAGCCTGAAGGCTGCTCTCCACAGCTACCACTTAAAGAGCTTTCTAAAGTTGTCTAAGACCTCTTAAATCATCATAAGGGTTGTCTGGACTGGTGCAAGGTGCCCACTTACATAAGTGGACATCATATACCAGGCCAGCTTCTCACATATATGCACTTTGATTCTATGCTTTTAATAAGTCTTTTTGATGAATCTGCACTGTTTTATGCAATCTTATGCAACATATTTGGTGATAGTGTTTTATGTGGACTATGATTGCATATTTGTTATCCAAGAATTTTAGCTGAATTTGGACTCTTTTATTATGCTCTGCTGTAATGATTGCACTTCAGTTTTGAGGTCTATTTTAATATGACTGAATAAAGTTAAAATTACTATTGACTACTGGGCATGTGCTCTCTCATGATCAAATTGTAAAACCCAACATAATCATTTACTTTGCTGCCCCTCACCCATCCATTCACTGCCTTCCTAGATAAATCAACAAAATCTACCCAGGATTGGTTGGGGAGCTTCTGTCTGTCCCTAAATCTTTGGTAATACTTCTTAGGGGTCAGTCCAAATTTGGCAAGTAAGATAGCCTTCATGGGTGTGTACTTGGTCTGGTCCCCAACCTCTAATGTAAGAAGTGTGTCCCTCTCAAGTGTATGCATGTGTTTCCACAGACTACCCCCTGTGTTTCCCAGGAACCCTATGAACCTTTAGGGCTATTTCATAAGCACAAAACCACTTATTGATGTCATCTCCCACCACAAAATTGGGCACCAAATCCTTGGGTATATGAACCATCTTTTCTCCTTCAGGTACTGCATATATGCTACCACCATCACTGCTGGAATCTGCCTGCCTGACCTTGATTTCCAGCTCTTTTAGACTCAGTTTGTGAGCCAGAAGTAGTTTCTTTTGTGCCAAAGCTCTGTCAGCCTCAGCTTTCTTCTCTTCGGAGTTGATCTTTAATTTTTCCATCGGTAGCTTGAATTCCCTCTACTCTCTTCTCAGCCAGTTTCTCATGGGATAGGCTGTGCGTGGAGACACTGCTTCCTGCTCTCACAGGAAGCTCAAATTCAGGGATGTCTCCCTCTGCTGCTACAGGTGTTTCATCTGAAGAGCCATTTCCTGCCTCTCATGCTCCATCACTCTCCCTGGTGCGGGCTGCTGCCCAGGCCCTCAGCAACTTTTGAAACTCTACCTTTTTGGTGGCTTCCTTGGCAGGTACTCTCAATACCCTTGCAAAAGTCTTTAAGCTGGACCACTGTATAAGAATCCTGATTGGTCAGCTCAAATTCTATCGCTCCAGTTGTAGAATCAGCTTGAGACATGATGTTAGAGGATAAAAATTGCAAATCAGAGAAAATCTGAACAAATTCGAAATGGTCTTAAGATGTGGATGGGTAGCATACAGCAAGTTACTGTATGCTGCACAAACTTGTGTGCCATTCTCACCGCTGATCACCGTTGTTAGAAATGGGGTTTCTGGTTGGCAGAGCATGCACTCTGTCCAACAAGGAGCCACAATCCTAGTCAAGTTAAGTCACTAAACAACCTAAATTATCCTGTGCCCACCCTCGGGTAGGTTGGCACAGAACAGTCAGGCTTAACTTAAGAGGCAATAAGTAAAATATTTGTGCAACACAAACAGTAAAACTGTGAAAACACCACAAAAAGACTCCACAACAGTTTAGAAAAATAAAGTATGGTTTTATAAATAAGACCAGATAAAAACAACAAAAATCTAATATGTAGGATTTGAGATATGAATTTGAAGGGATAAATGACAAAGTAGCGCTTAGAAGCAAATAGCGCTTAAAGGGTTAACTGGTCTCGCCGGACCAGGACAAAGTCAAGAGTTCAGGTCGACCGTGAGGGAGCGCGGGCTGGATACAGGGACCCACTCAGGCCTGCAGAACAAAAATACCTTGACATAGGTTCGTGTTGATGGAGGTGTGGTGCAGCCGAGTAATGCTTTGGTGATCTCCAATGCAGCAGTGGCGATCCGACGAGGGCCGTGAGCGAAGCATCGGTCCCAGAGTGCGGCGGTTCTGAGTACGATGCAGCGGCTCTGGTGTGATGCGCTGATCTTATTCTAGTGACAGCAGGAGATATGTCGATAATACTGCAGCAGACCCCTAGGTCCACGCCCAAGGGTCTAGGACTGGGTTGGCACCTTTTGGCAGGACAGACTCACCAGCAGATCAGCCCAAGGGTTGGAAAAGGAGAGTTCTAAGCCTTTTGCGTCCCTGAGACTTAGGCAACAGGAGGCAAGCCAGCAAGCCCTTGGAGTCACTCTGAGTTTGAAGGAAGTGACCCGAAATGGGCCACCCGGGTCACTCGTGACCACCTCTCGACCTTCCCAAAAATAAAGAGTCGGGACGACACGCTAACACCTTTATTAGTAAATACACTGCAGTGGAGCCCAGTCTGACCAGCCTCATGGGATAGCTGTTGAGGGGACTGACTTCAGGACCCTTGGTAACACAAAATAAGCTTTCCAACACCTCCCAAGTCCTGCCCCTGGTGGAAAAATACAGCTTGGGCAAAGGCTGAACAAAGAAGGCACAGAAGGATGAGCTACCACCTGCATAATGGGTACACGTTATCAGGCTCCCAAGGTCATCTTGCTCTGTCTCAGCTCTCTCCAGTGTGGGAGCACAACTACGACCAGGGATAGGTATGCGAAAGCAGAATAAACTATTCATTTAGTACATCTGGGTTTCAACCTTGAATACGATAAGAGGGAACAACTGAACAGCAGCTTTCTCTGAGGCAAGCAGAGAGTGGGGGCACAGAGACCGGGCCTTGCTTATAGTGTAACATGGCAGCTATAGATGGAAGAAAATGGCGTCTCAGATGCTAACTTTAGCCTGCACAACGTTAGTAAAAGCTGGTCAGACATATTTGCAACAGCGATCAATATAAAATAGCTACATGAATGCTAACATAACATGGTGTACGGCATAGGGGACGGGGCAATGATGCATTCGATTCTAACAGACACTCCTTTTATCATTCATAGCTAAGTTTTATTGGTACTATCAGGTAAGGGTCTTTACAATTCTAATGAAAGGGAAAATGGAGGTACATGTACAACTGTTGAACCATGTGAATGAGCATCAGCAATGTTAGATAGGTACACATATCAATATTCAAAAATACCTTCCTCAATGGACATCACATCATGAACAACCTGTACCATCATGGCAGAGGGCTTAGCTGTTTGTTCTTGGACTCTCATCTTGGGCGTTAACTTTTGTATGAATAAGTACAACAAGCGGGAAGGCAATTAATGCACAGACAACAAGTGAATATAACACCTGCCGTGGATAATAAGAATAGGAGTATTTTCCTGCCCCATGTTGCTACAAGACACCAAAACCACCCAGACAGGGACCATGTTCCATTCTCCTGGTGGATGTCAGATGCTAATCTGTGTAACTTTTGTATTGCTGCATAAACATTCGGAGCATGGTCCGGTATGTACACACAGCAACTACTACCGATGACGCGACAGGCCCCACCCCGATCAGCAAGGATGACGTCTAACACCATCCTGTTTTGAAGGGCAACGAGTCTTGTAGCCTGGAGTTCAGCTGTAATGTTGGTCAGTATTCCTGCTGTGGTGTTGATAACTCCTTCTACAACTCTTGTAAGCCTGCGTATACTACGGCTATTATGTATGGGGCCCCAAAATGGCAAAGTACCCTTCATGGCATCTGTAAATTGCTGCAAAGTAGTGTCAGTCTGATCTATATCTTTCGTGTTTAGGACCCTTCTTACTCGAGACAGATACACATTCCGGCGTTGTAATTTGTGGTCTCTGTGATAGTTGGATGGTACAATATACACAGGGGGCAAGAGAAATGACACATAGCACACACCAGACCACCCCCTGGGAAGCCATACGTAAGCCTGGGAGCCGCAAACGAAGTACACATTGTGGGGAGGAAGCAGTGGTGGACTACTAGTCGTGTTCAAATCATAAGTGTAGTTGCAGATACTCACTCCTACTGGAACCTGTCCAAAACCTCGGACACAAAAACTAGTTGTTGTATTGATTACCGGTACCGGCACTGCCTTGTCCTGGGTAATAGTGCGCAGCTGAAAGGATCTAAAATACTCAGTAACGTTAAAGTCCTGGAAATCCATCATCTCATTCTGAAGCCATGTTACATTTTTCTTTCTTTCATAAACATTCATGCAAGCATCAGGATGTAGAGTATCAGCAGCCCCATCCCTCCCCGCGGTAAATTGTTGGTGTGTTGCTATATATAACCCAATACAGTCTCATAATCAAGGTATGTTATATTCATTGCATCTGAATGACAATGGGTATATACCATGGTGAACAACTGGAGCCAGGCTTCACAGCTAGCTAAATAAGAGAAGGGCATCGACAGTAACAAGTCATTCTTATGCATCACTGAGGGGAGTAAGCCACAAACCCAACAATTGGTGACATTGGTGGTGATGGAGCATTTGGAGGAAGACATTATCCACATAAGTTTGTCGGTGTCTTTGTTTATGAGGGCCAAAGTGACAAAAACAAGTTCAGGGGGAACAGTAGTAGTACCAATCAGGGAATGCACATGATGTCATTCTTCAAGGAACCATATAATCCCCAACGCTGCTACCAAAGCAACGAAAACTATTACTAGGAACACAATCTTAGTCTTGGTGGGCCAGCTCGACCATGTTGGACTATGTTGGGCAAAACGGGGTGCCACTAAAGGCTGTTCCTCTTCCATAACAATGCGACCAAAGGGATATATTCTCATCTATCAAACCACCAGAGGAGAGTCCGTGCTATGGAGCCAGGTATACGAAAAGGGGAAAAAAAGGAAAAAGAAGTAGACTCTTAATGTCCATCAACGATGGTGCTAACGAGCACTTTGCGGTGGGGCTGCACAATCACAACCCTTTCTGTCTCTTCGCTCAGGATAGGGCAGCTTCCCTCCTTTGAAGGCACCCCCCACTTATCCTGTCCAGTGTCTCAGACAATGCACCAATCTCCCTTTCCCTAATCTATTGTTGGTACCATAGGCAAGGTACATGGATCCTATTCTTCATCCAGAAGTCCAGCCCTACTAACCTGACTGTCCCTTGGGTGCACTGTCCCTCCGCCGGGGACGTAAATTGTACCTAGCCACTCCAGGCACTGCCTCGTCTCGAAAAAGAACCTTAAATTCAGGGGAGGCAGGGGACTGAGACTCGAGCTCCTGCGGACCAGATGGAGGAGAAACCTGGGCAGCCCTTATTTCTGGAGGCACTGCCTCGTTCAAAGCACCATCGTTCTCCTCTTCCGTCTGTGCCCAGGTCATTTGGGCATCAGAAAAAGGGACAAAGCGAGGCACCTTCTCCGTCTCGAGGTCCCCTATGCCCTCATGGACCCACTTGTCGTAAGGGAGAAGGAGCGGGACTCGCCGGCAGTGAGATGAGTGGATCCAGTTCTTCCGTCCGTCCACTTTCACAGCTGTCCGCGTGGCGAGCAAGACCAACAGGGGCCCCTTCCACCTCAGATCCAAGCACCCTCATCTCTGGTAGTTTCGTACCAAACGTATTCACGAGGCTGGATACTGTGCCCTGGTCCCTCAGGTATTGGCGGGAGTGCCTCGTGTATCTGTTGATGAATAGAACGCAAATTTTTAGTTAAATCACATAAGTAATCTACAAGTAACGGGTATTCAATATCAGAGAAATGGTGTGGGCGGGGGACGCCCCACACATTTGCAGGGTGCCCAAAAACCACTTTGTATGGGGATAACCCTGTTCTAGAATGAGCTGTCAGTCTCGTGGATAACAGGGCAAGGGGTAGCGCGTCTGGCCATTGCAATCCTGTGCTCTCCCTGATCTTTGCCAGCTTCAACTTGAGAGTACCATTATACTTCTCAACCAAACCAGCCGACTGGGGGTGGTTTGCTGCATGAAACTTCTGCTTAATGTGCAGACCGTCGCATACCAACTGAATCACCTTTGCATTGAAGTGACTCCCGTTGTCACTCCAAATCAAAAGGGGCAAGCCGAAGCGCGGGAAAAACTCCTTCAAAAGAGCCTTTGCCATCGCTATGGCTGTGTTCTCTTTAGTGGGGTAAGCCTCAATCCATTTACTGAATGCACAAACAACCACCAGCACGTATTTCAAGTTGTTAACTCGTTCCATTTTGATGTAATCCATCTTGAGAACCTCGAAAGGGAAAGAGGGGGGAGCAACATTACAGGGAGGTGTAAGAGTACCTCTCCCAGGATTATGTATCAGGCAAACCATGCAGTACTTCACTAGATGAGTCGCTACTTTAGGGATATTGTCATTTTGCCATACGGGATCCAATAACTTACATATCCCCTTCGCACTAAGATGGGCTGGACCATGTGCCATTGTAACTACAGGGAATACATATGCTTCTGGTAACATCCATCTTTGCTTTTCTGATTTATCGGTCCAGCACCCCTCCTCATCTAAGCGTCCCGTACTCTCCTGCCACGTTGCCAACTCCTCAACTGTTGCCTCACTCTGAATCTCTTTCACGTTTTCCAACGTGTCCTCAAACATCCCTCCTTCAGGCACCCATCTAGCTGGCCCCGCCACAAACATTCTCTTCGTCTTGGACCTGGCTGTCTCTTTAGCTGTCTGGTCTGCAAACGCATTTCCCCTCCCCACGTCATCAGTAATCGCTTTATGAGCACTACACTTCACTATTGCCAATCTTCTAGGAAGTGCCAGGGCTGACAAAAGCCTATGTATAAGAGGGCCGTGTTGTATCCTTGCGCCGTGTGAGGTCAGTAATCCCCTCTCCGCCCAGAGCCGTCCAAAATTATGGGCCACTCCAAATGCGTATTGGCTGTCAGTATAAATATTGACAGCCAATCCCTCACTTAACTCACACGCTCATAAAAGAGCAACCAGCTCCGCAGCTTGTGCCGATTGGTAGGGAACACGTGATGTCTCAACTACAGTGCGCAGCGTAGTAATAGCATATGCTGCGGTGGTGGTGCCATCCGACAATTTGAAACAAGAGCCATCGACATATAGTTCCCCTTGCGGGTCAGATAGGGGAACGTCAGTCAGTTCTACCCGTCCCTTCGTCTCTTCTTCTGTCCGAAATAAACAATCATGGACATCTGTGTCCTCATTTTCCGAAGGGAGGGGTAGTAACGTGGCTGGGTTCAGAGTGGCACATCTTTTAATGGTGATGTGTGGCGCAAACAAGGTTAATTCATAGCCAGTCAGACGAGCACTGGTAAGGTGCTGCGTCTTTGTCTTGTTCAGAAGTGTGCCCACAGCATGGGGTACCATTACTGTGAGATCAGTATTGGGGACGAGCCCTGCCGATTGTCGAATAGAGACAGCCACGGCTGCGGCAGCTCTTAAACAGCTCTGGAGGGCTCTGGCGACAGTGTCAAGAAGGGCAGAGAAATAAGCACATGGCCTCTGCTTACCTCCAAAGGCTTGTGTTAACACAGAAAGCACACATCCAGCCGTTTCGTGTACGTACAACACTAAAGGCTTCTGATAATCAGGCGTACCAAGCACAGGTGCAGTGCAAAGCGCGACTTTTAATTGCTCAAAAGCTTGCTGACATTCATGCGTCCAGGGTAAAGGTTCATGCACATCTTTAGTGGTTAGACTGAGTAAAGGCTTTGTTAGTAAAGAGTAACCAGGTATCCAGTGACGACAATACGAGGTGATGCCTATGAAAGCACGCACATCCCTCTGAGTCTTGGGGACGGGCATCTTAACATTGGCATCAACTCGTTCAGGTGTTAGCCTCCTTCCCTCCTTTGACAGTAGGTGACCTAAATAGGTCGAAATTATTGGAATTTTGAAAGGGACACTTTATGTCCATGCTGTGCCAGATGTAGGAGCAATTTGACTGTGGCATCTTTGCAACCCTCTTCAGTATCAGAGGCTACCAACAAGTTGTCTACATACTGCAATAATACGTTACCTGAGGGAAGAGAGAGGGAATCCAACTGACCTTTCAGGGCTTGACTATATATACTAGGACTTTCAGTATACCCTTGAGGAGCACGACAGAATTGGAAACTTCGGCCCGCTATGGTGAAACCAAAAAGGTGCCGCTATTCGGATGAATTGGGATGCTAAAGAAAGCATTTTTCAAGTCAATCACAGAAAAGAATTTGGCTGTGGAAGCAATCATTGTTAAAAGAGCAGTAATGTCGGGTACCACCGGGAACTGAGGGACCACTATTTTGTTAACCTCCCGCAAATCAATCACAAAACGATATACATCAGGATGAGCATCAGCAGAATCTGAGGGTGTCTTTTTGAGGATGGTGAGAATAGGGCTATTACACACATTGGCAACTGTCTCCTCAACCACCCCGATTTGATCAAATCCTGTATAATCTGCAACAAAGCCCGTTACCCCACCTGCGGTATTTTGTACTGGGGAATACGAGGCAGCACAGC
This sequence comes from Calotriton arnoldi, assembly GCA_963921515.1. Classification (NCBI taxonomy): domain Eukaryota; kingdom Metazoa; phylum Chordata; class Amphibia; order Caudata; family Salamandridae; genus Calotriton; species Calotriton arnoldi. The sequence goes on along the minus strand of CAWUFW010005221.1, from coordinate 457,788 downwards.
GTTGTCTTTAATCGTAATAGAGACATGTGGAATCTGCAGCAACCCTACATCCGTATCTCCTGTTGCCCACAACGTGGGCGGCACATCTTTAAATTCAGCACGAAGCGGTGCGTCTTTGGAAAAACACTGTTTGGTACTGGCCACATCTGGTCCTTTTCTCATATAAACGCTATCTGGAGAACATGAAATCTTAGCATGCAACTTTTTCAACAAATCTAATCCCATTAGATTTTCTCCACAATTCGTTGTCAACAAGAATGGCGAGTCCACAGTGAAATGGCCAATAGTCAAAGCAAGGGGTTCAGAAATGGGGCTCACAACCAGTATGCCTGAAAAACCTACCGAAACATTGTTATGGCCAGAAAGAGCTGCTCCGGGGACCAGTGAACGAGAAACGGAGCTATTCATTGCACCTGTATCCACTAAAACTTTCTTTGCCGAACCATGCAAATCCGCCGTGACGTAAGGACCACGTTGATCTACAGGTATTTGAACTGGTCCCTCACCCTGTCCGTCCTAGTTATAGGATATCCCTGACACCTCATCCAATTCATAATCATCGTGATAGTACTGCCATCCCCGAGGGTCATCAAAATAGTTCTGATTGGAGTGACCCCCTGAATATGTACCAGCCTGGACCTCCTCACGACCACTCTCGCCACAACCCCGGCCACCACCCCGACCTCTGGGGGCCGCAGCCTTCTGCAACAAGTCCGGACACTCACTCTGCCAGTGTCCCTCCCTCCTACAATACACACACTGGTTCGGCCCCACTGGAACGCCACCTCTGCCAGTGCCACGTCCCCTTTGAGCCGGACCAGTGCTGCGTCCTGTACCGGACCCCCGTGCTGCCTGTTGCATTAGTACCTTAGTCTTCAACTCCTTATTATTTTTCTCCACCTTTTCCTTCTCCTTGTTTTCCCTATGCTCATAGTACTGAGCTATACTCAATATCACTGAAGGGGAGGCAGTAGTCCAGGTGCTCTCAGAAGCCTGCAACCGAGTCGCGATCTCAGGAAGCAAGTTTGTGGCAAATCTGTTAACAAACAACTGAACGCCGCCTTCCACCGACAAATCTTGTCCACTAAAATCCAGAAACTCCCCTTCAAACTGAGTGGAAAAATCTGACACACTTTCATCCTTCTTCTGACGACATGCTGCTAACTTATCCCAATCTACTCGTCTGGGTGGGATGAGAGAATGCATGTAAGTAATGATACGACTCGGCAAAGCTAGTATCACAGCCTTAGGCTTTTCACCAGGCTTTCGCTCAGTATCACACACCCTAATCTCATTCCAAGTGCCACCCAACTCTACAACATGGTCCTGCGTATGCACCTGCCTCCATATGTTCACTGGTACCAACAACCCGAAAAACATCTCAATATATGCCAGTGTCATCACCGTCGATGAGGCGGCCTCCGTTAATTCTTTGTAATATGCAGGTGGATTTTTCCTAGGGTCCGGTAGCTGACTCTTAAGGGCGAGCACCTCACTCCTTTTCCATGGAGTGTAAACCCATTGTTCCTGAAAGCGAGCCTCCACCCGTTGTTGAACTACAATATCCTGCGCATTACGCCATTCTGGGATCTCGGAATGGAAAATTGCACGCACCTCCCTCATTGGGAATTGGGACACAGTTGTTGGTGTTTTCTGATGCAGCCTACCCCGATAACCAATTATCGTTGCCACATTACTAAAAACATCATTAGGGACCATATCAGCAGCGTATACACGGTCTCGAATGTCATAAATTATTTGGGGTGCTACACCACCAAAACACTGTTCCCACAACCCTATCAATGTAGCCGACATATGCTTGAGGGCATGCTGCTGCACAAACGGCTCGAAATCCTTCAACACACTCCACACGTCCTCTACACTGTAGATCGGACTCCGTGCCCACTTCGCAGCCTGGTTGGCGACCATTTGTTTTTCCTCATTTCCCACATCGGATCGAATTAGCACCCGCCCCATTCGTTCCCGTGCCGCAGCCCAATTCCCCTCATCCAGCCCACGCACCGTTGTCCCAGCACCCACTGATGCCGGGGATGAAATGTCTGGGAAAGACACAATAGATGAAGGGACGGGCACTAGTGTTAGCAATGACTGCGTTGAAGGTGTGAGAGAAGGGGGAGAAACATGAGCGGGAACGGCAGATACAGAAGAAGGACCCGCAGCTACTGCACTCGCAGCTTGCGAAGCCAGGAAGGAAACAGGCAGGCCGTAGCGGAAGCAGGCGGATCAGAGGTATCAGGGCCAGATGTAGAAACAGGTGGACCAGAAGACTGAGATGTTGGAACAACAGGGTATACCCTCTGCGGGGCGTAGGGAGGTGGGGGCAGAGTCTCTGATAGATCATCCACAAATGCGTCACCTTCGTCTCGGGCAACATAGGACTTATCACATTGTAATCTAAACTTTCTATCAGCACACTCTATACCTTTTTCTATTTTCTCTCTATCGTAGGCTACTGCTTTCTGAGTTACCGTTTGCATTTTTCCTTTCCTGGCCTCCTTCTCCACCCGCATGCGCCTTTGCCTAGCTTCCTTCTGCCATACCTGGAGGGAATTAAACATCGACTGCCTACTTCTTCTGGTAAACAATTTATCCTGTAGATAGTTCAATTTCTGTTCATCAAAGGTACCTGTCGGTGGCCACTGCAGCTCAGCATTGTCCCTCGTATATTTGTGCCATAATGTACTAAACATAATAGGGCCAAGGCCGTGCTTCACGTACATGTCAAAGTTCGGGGAGCCTTCCGGAGGCGCAGGTTGCCTCTCTTCCAGTCGAGCTTCGGCAGAACAACAACGGCACCCCACACACCACAATTTACTCAGACAAGGCATCTTAATAGCAGACACATACACTACTCACATGCACCAAACAACACACTAAACAAAGGGAATCCAACAGGCCGCCCGTAGACTGTACCAAAACAATACAGTCCAAAGACTGTACCAAAACAAGACAGTCCGAAGACTGTACCAACACAAGAGAGTCCGAAGACTGTACCAAAACAAGGAGATAGGCTCTAGCCCCAGACCTTTTCAAGAGTAGACCAAATTCAGCAGGTGGCCTGGCAGAGTGTCCGCAAACACTTTGTATCTCAAGGGTCTGCAGACCCACCAAGCTCAAACAAACGAGGAATCCTCAGACCATGTTTCAAAATGATTCAAGATGGCGCCATACCTACCAAAAAGGCTAAACAAACTCACCTGGTGCACACAGGTCGAGCCAAGTTATTCTCCACCACCGACTCTTCGGACCAAATGGTCGAATCCAAGGGTTTCGCCTTTTCAGGACCCCAGCCGGGATGACCGCTGGGCGAGGCACCGCCCGATCAGGCAGGCGGAGCAGCCACGAGAACCAAGCTCTATCGTGTGGGGATCCCCGATCTGCCCATCCAACCGGACGCGACCCCGTCCTCTACACCCGATTCCGGGCGAGATGGGTCAGCCCGATGGAGTCCCTGGACAGGTAAAACTTAAAAGCAGAGGTCCTACTTTTTACTTACACAGCACCCTAACCTTAGGGCTACCTAAGACCTACCTTTGGGGTGACTTAAGTGCAATAAAAAGGGGAGTTTGCGGCTTGGCAAGGATCTTTAAATGCCAAGTCAAAGTGGCACTAAACTGCACACGCAGTCCCTGCAACTGCAGATCTGAGACATTGTTAAGGGGCTACTTATGTGGGTGCCACAATCCGTGCTGCAGGCTCACTAGTAACGTTTAATGTACAGGCCCAGGGCACATGTAGTGCACTTTACAAGGGACTTATAAATAAATTAAAGATGCCAATTGGTGATGAACCAATTTTATCATGTTTAGGGGAGAGAGCAGAAGCACTTTAGCACTGTTTAGCAGTGGTAAAGTGCACAGAGTCATAAAGCCATCAAAAACAGGGTCAAAAAATGAAGGGAGGCAGGCAAAATGTTGAGTGAGGACCACCCTAAGGCTGTCGGGTCTGATATCTACCCATAAAAAAATGGCCAGGAGGCAGAATCATAGCAAGGTGGTTTATCTAAAAATGGTTGAAGAGTGGACCAGGCTTAGAAGGAAGTATGGAAAATACCTTAACAACGCAGCAGTTATCATTCAGAAATTAACATGACTTACCTCTGGCCCAGCAGCTACTTGCTCCTCTTGTCTCCTATACGCTGTTTCTCCTGGTCCACCTCCTCTGAGTCTATTGGGCAGGCTCTGGAAAAAGCACAAAAGACACTTATGCCATAATGTAACTACTAAATATTGTAATTGCACTAGAAAAAATACCTAACAAGTTTGAGCTTATTGTTAGCCAAAGTATCACTTTGAAAGATTTACTTCAACCTTTAAAAATTATAATGAAGATGTTTAAAAAGGGTGGGCATGACTAGGAAAAGATCAGGAAAACAATGAATAAGGGAAAGAGAAGAAGGGAAGGGAGACTGGCAGAGTAGAAAACTAAAAGAGGGGTAAGGGAGAGGTTGCCACTACAGTAAGAAAAAAGAGGGAAATGAAAAGGGAAAGCTAAAGGAGGCAGAAAGAAATAGGCTGAGGAAAGCGAACTGAATATAAATGTGACCAAAAGGAGATATGCTGGGTTAACTTAACAGACAATAAAACTGACAAAAGTGCAAATTAGAGGAATTTAAGAACAAGTTAGAAAAATAACAAAATATAGAACACTGTGCTGTATAAGAAATAAGTGAGATTAATTATTGTTGAATCAAAAAAGAGGAAATAAAAATGATTTACCAACACTGGATACACCTTCCAGTGTGGTAAGGTGGTGGCTGTGGCATTGCTCCACTGGCTCCCCTTGACTTTGGCCCTCATCTACTTTGGCTATCCGAAATGGAAGAAATAAAACGAATACACTAGTTAATTGTTTCTATCACAGTAAGCACATGTAAAAATCATTGGTCAAACAAATCTAATCATTCAGTAGCCAATCCTGCCAACCCCTTTAATCTCCACCTTAGTAAGGGTCCTAGTAAGGGTTTCCTGTTGTAGAAATAACTACAAATTACATTACTTCTCTCCTACTTTCATACATTTTCAATATCATTAAACTACAGCTATCCACAATGAGAAGATGAAATATTAATTGGAGTGGATGGAAGTCTACCACACATAATAAAGTCACTAACTTATTAGGTTCAGTGCAAAAGGTTTCAGTACTTCAAAGCTGAGCTCAACCTCTAGTAGCTATGACACAGAACAACCATGCTTAACCTAAGGAAAATGTGTAAAACATTTAGAAGCACCAAAGGGGTTAAAAAGTCGAAAACACAACACTAAAAATCCCACTCCAATTTATAGCAATAGAGAACAATTTAATAAAATGACACCAAAATGACAAAAATCGAATAAGTGGAACTGGAGATATGAATGTTTAACATTTAGGTGAACATAGTTCAAAAATGCGCAATGTGACAATGGTAGTCAATGGTCTGTGTAGGCTAGGACATGGGCGTGATTTGAGGCGGACTGTAATGGTGTAATTTTAAAAAAAGGACTTACAAACTTTTCTGAAGTCAGTTTTCCTTTAGCGGGGCAAACCAGCAAGCTGAGGCCAACTTGCGATTCAATGTCTACGGCTGTGGCTTCGACGAGTGTCCCGGTCTCTGACAGTTCTCCAGAAAGAAAGTTGTCAGAAAGTTTCAAAGTCCCAGATCTAGCAGTGTGGTGACAGGAGGAGTACACTTTATCATCAGCCAAGGATCCAGGACTTGAGGGGAACCACTTTTGAGTTAGGACTCACTCCAACAGAGGCCAGAAGCAGGGTCCAATGCAGGTCCAGTTGATACTGGTCAGCTGGGCAGTTGCAGAGAAAAGGCCACTGGAAGCTTGTTGTGTGCTTGTAGCTCAAACAAGAGCTCAGCCAATTGAGCCTTGGAGTCACTTCTGGGGTTCTAGTTTCAAGGTAAGCATGTACAGTCTTCCTTCAGGTTCTTCAGACAAAAGGGCAGTCCATCATCTGGCTCTCCACAGTTCCAGGAGTGTCCTGAGGAGAGGTTTTCTCCACCCTCTAAACTAGTTCTGGTCAGTTCCTCTAATCCCACTGTGTTTGTTGCCAGTCTGATTAGAGAGACAAAGATGAGGCAGGCCTCAGTGTGAGTTTCGGCTGCCAGTGACAAGGTAGGCATCCTTTGAAACTCATGTAGGGGCTGGGCACAGCCTCTCAGACCATCCAGTTCAATAAAGAAAAATACCTCTCCACAGCCAAGCACTTTGCCCACTGCAACACACATTTCACCACAAAAGAGACACCCGTAGTCAGGTGAAACTGGACACAGGCAGAAAGGCCCATTTGGTTTAGGCAAGGAAATGCCAAATTCCTAAAAGCGTAATATCCGAAACAGTAATATAAACTTTGACTTGACCATTAAATTGGATTTTAAATAACTACTAAAAACTAGTATTATAATAAGTCCCTAAATCAACTTTTTTGCAGATCCCAAACTGAAATTAAGCACAATAAGTTGTTATAGGTTACCCTAGTGTTTTCCTACTGGAAAGCCAGCCTTGTAAAAATATTAAAGATACATGTCCTACTTTTAAAACAACATGCACCCTACTGTATGGTTATTTAAAGCCTACCATAGCGTGACTTATAGGTATTAAAAAAGAAGGTTTAGGCCTGATACAATGCTTATTTTGCCAGGTCAAAATGGCAGTTTAAAACTGCCTTCCCAGTCTGCAGGGGCAGGCCTGAGACATGATTTACAGTGCTACTTTAGTGGGTGACACAATGAGGGTGGCAGCCCACTAGTATCATTTAATTTTCAAGCCTTGGGTACATGTAGCACCATATACTAAGCAGTTTACCACTTGTTACCAGGGGTAGAGTGCACTTCATCCTATAGTCAACTAAAACAGATTCAGAAACAGAAGGCAAAAATCTGGGGGATCCATGTAAAAGAGGGTCCTTTCCAACAGAAGGCAAGAGGGGGCAGATTGTCTTGTCGATGTGTAGTGACACAGGTGGTGCCTGCAGTTTCCCTAACTCATAGAATATTTTGGGGGATTTTGTCAGCATGCTTTCCACACTTCTGATTTGAATTGCTGCTACAAACTGAATGTGTTTGAGTTCTTCAGCAGAGAAGCAGCTGAGAATCGTCTCTATCTCACTGTTGGCAATGAAAATTTGGAGTTGCAGGTCATGTTTGCATGTGACATCGGGCACTGAAAATGCCTTCAAGGGGGAATGGTGTGTCATGTCCATAGGTACATATTTTCGCTCTGGTGATTTGTAGCTGTGGTTGTGGCTTGTTAAGATTTGTGAGCTGTTTCTCACTTACCACATTAATCAATGCTCCTGTATCAATCAGAGAGGTCCCCAATTCTGGCCACGTAGATGTGAAACGTTGATCTCACCCTTTCTAGTTGTTCATGGGATCCTGACTATGGAGGAGAAGAGTAAAATGTCTTCTTCCCCTTCCTGTTCTGGGTTATCGAATATGTATCCCAGTTCTGTAACCAGAGGTCCGATGTTGGAGACAGAACTCACACTCCTTGACATCAGGCAGTGCCTCTGGCTCTTTGTGGCAGTGCGCAACGCCCTCCTCTGCAGACCTTTGCAAAAGGATTAGGATGTTGACAATGGGAACATGATTTTCCTCTTGGGGGGCAGTGTTGAACGGCAAGCATGGAAAAAAACACAATATCTGTAAATTTTCTTCGTGATTGCGTTCACCGTGGTCATCTTGGGTAGTGCATGTGGTGTTCTGTCTTCCATTATCACTATGACTGCTTCTGTTTTAATGGGTCTGTGGTCACCCGGATCTGTTTAGGTAGCGAGCTTGGTGAATGTCACCTCCATTTGCTCTGCACAGTCATTTACAGTTCGTGTGAGCTGGCCAGTGTGAGGATCTCTTTGAGCGTTATGCCTGGTTGCCTGAGGATATGCCACTTGAGGGTGCTTGAATTACAGCCTTAGACGAGCCTTCCCCTTAGGGGTTTAAGTGGGATGAAAAAACTGGGGGGTCTCTCAAAGGGGCGTGGTCGATGTAATTAAGGGTGTGGCTTAAAACAGTAAGCTCAAAATCTGTGCTTAGCGTAGTGTGCCGCCCGACTGGTATTTTGCTGCTTCTGTCATTGCATCCACATATATAGTGCAGGTAATATTACACGTACAAGAAGCCAGGACTATTGGCTTTGTCAATGTTTGTTAGTTACATAAGATAAATGAGCAACAATTATGGCTTCGTTGTATATAATATTGAAAATGCTTCAGTTCTGAAATCATGAGACTGTGCAAGAACTATAACGAGTCTCTTTGAAGTTACATCACAGCTGTGATGGGTGGTACTGCTGCAGAGTTAAGATGTTTTTTCACCCTCACGGCAAGGGCAAAAATGGAGAGCCCGATAGAGACCCGTTTCAGCACCTGCTTTTTTAGAGCACCCGGCCCACTTAAAGCCCTGCCCTCATCTGGCCTTACTTGGGGATCATCACCAGCGGCGCTTTCCACTTGCTGTGCGTGGCTCATTATTGGGTCACTTTCCTTGGTGGACATCTGGGCCACTCACAGTAAGTGCTGGTGTGTAAAGACGTGAAGGTGCATGTGTGTTATTGCTGTTAGCTGGCATGATTCTCACTCATGGTGTGAGTCACAGGAGTCGATCTATTTGTGGTCCTCATGGGTTGATCACCATAAGGAGGTGCAATCAGGGCTTTACGTGGGATGAAAAAACTGGGGGGTCTCTCAAAGGGGCGAGGTCAATGTTTAAGGGCGTGGCTTGAAAACACGTAAGCTAAAAATCTGTTCTTACATAGTGTGCCGCCCGAATTTTATTTTGCTGTTTCTGTCATTGCATCCAGATATATGACACAACAAGTAACATCATACCTACAACAAGTCAGGGCAATTGGCTTTGTCAATGGTTGTTAGTTGCATAAAATAAATAAGCAGCAACTATGCCTTGTGTATATTATTGAAAAAGCTTCCACTTAAAGCCCTGGTGACACCAGGACAATGTTGCTGCTCCTGAGTTTCAAAAAGAGAAGGGAAATCCAGAGAGAAAATGACTCTCTTTAAAGGATTTCCCTTTCCCTACAACGCTCACCTGGCATGACCTCATGCCGTAACTTCTGCACTAGAGAGAAGTGAGCAGTGTTGGCATGCGCACATTGATGTGCCTGCTGTCACTGCAGTCCAGGAAAAAACGGACCGCCCTGGCACAAAACAGAGCCCGATAGAGACCCGTTTCGAGGCCCCCTTTAAAAAACTGCCGGTGCTCAGCACAGGTGGGACCCGGCCCACTTAAAGCCCTGGCGTGCAATGCATCTTTGCTTTAATGGAGTCTGGAATTGTAGCTCGCGTTGGTGGGGCTATGTTGCCTCTGGGTGATAAACTACATCTTCCTTTTCCACCATCACATGCATCTACTTTGCATATCACCATCCTAATATGCACACATGTAATAGTTTCACTGTACACTTCAATACATCACAACATAGTAAATAGTTTATCTCGTCTCACGAAAGCCAGCCTCGGCTCCAATCACCCATTGACTATCTTTTCCTCAGACCGTGTACGGCGCTCCTCTGCTTTTTGGCTAGGTTCGAGTTATAAACAAACCATATACATCTATACATGCCGCAAAGTGATGTACAGTGCAACGACGTCACCCTCAGGCTGTATTAAGATATATATATCGAAGGGCATGGGAGTTTGGTCCATAAAAAAGAGTCGGAAATGCTCCTGCGTATTTCGTATTGAAGATGCTTTAATGAATGATGCTCTTTCGTTTCATACAATTATCTTAGAACAGAAAAAGAGGATTTCGCGGAGTTTCCTCACAGCCCTGCAGCCCCCCAGTCTAATCATTACAGAATATCCCGCCTCGCTCCTTTCCACAGCTGGTCGTGCTGGTGCGCCTCTGACTCCGACAAAACAGTCAGTTCGATGCAAAACAGCATCCTCTGCTGGCCGAGGGGCGTGCATGCAAAAACCCCGGCAGTCGCAGCCTCGAAAAATGCATTAATTATATATCACCCACGCATTTTTCAAAGTAGCACAGTTAGTAAACATTTGACTTCTTACATTTTTAATCTCACGACAATTACGATTCATGAATAGAAAATCAGCTAAAATAGGACAGAAATGTTGTCTCTGATTCAATTGGGTTTCCTGCTGGTGTAACCTGAAATGGTATGAAAAATGGCTACGAGTTGGTAGGATGATTGGACCCAGCTGTGTTCAGAAGCCTTTGTTCTATGCGGACCGTCATGCTCTCCACTCCAGGTGCTGGTTGGTGCGAGTCTAGAGTTTTGATGTGACAGTTTTCACCTCCTCTCTCATAGCGGCGAAGCAGGACCACCATGGTAAGTGTCACACCCTGCAGCAAGGAGTCTCGCGGGCTGTGATTTTCGAGACCATACTTCCAATGTTCAAAGAAAACTACATTTCCCAGAAGGCAATATACTGTTGGCTATAAGTGCAGGATGGCTGAAACAACACGATATGGAGCTACTTGCTGTTAATTTATATACTCAGGTGATTGAAGAACAGATTTAGTCCTTGGCCTTCATTACGAAGGGCCAGGTAAGTTGCGAAATTAACCAGGCCGCTGTTAATTGAGTTATAAAGACATCCACTCTATAACTAGATCTCAGTTCCGACGCTAGCTCCCGAAACTGTGTGATCGTGGACAAATCACTCCATTCCTCTATTCCCTATCTCCCTCCTCTGGTAAAATTGGGAGCACTGAGAACCAGACAAACACCACCGTTAGGCACTGTGCAAACATTGCACATTTAGATTTGCAGCCTTCGACACTGATGGCTTCGTAGGTAGCGGAAAACCAATAGCACCCTAAAAGGCTGCTACGCTCATGCTGTCGGAGCCTTGTTGCGCCGTCCATAATGCCTGTGTTTGCAATCAGTCTTCAAGTAAACATGTAGTTGAAACTAAATAATGAAACGAAGACGATGCAGCCTGTAAGCAGCTCACTTTGTGGACAACAAGCCAGTAGGTGGCGCCATTTCCGTACCCAGAGAGCTCTGTCCAGCGACCAAGTTTAGAAATCGTTTTTCAGCCGCTGGACAGCTCCCTGCATATTTTGGGCAGACAGGCTCGCATGGGCTTTTCTGTCACGCTCTGACCAGAGAAACACAGAGCTATAAACTCACACAGTTGAAACACCGTGTGTCACAGGATATTGGCTCCCTTTACACAGTTACCTGGCGAGGGTCTGATATCAAAAGGTGCAGGACACTAAACGTGGGTGAGCTAACAAATGAACAGGGGGAGTCGAGCCAGAGCCGAGCCAAGGGTATGGCTGTGCTTCAAGAAGGTGCACGAGCCGAGGAGCCTTGAACATAGTTGCCATCTCAATCATGCAATAAACATTAAGTGAAAAAATACGATGCTCTGTTATAGAAGAGTTTCAATTCAATTCAAATCAGTTTCATCTTAATACAACAGATTATTTTTGTACAGCGCACACCACTCAACTCACATATTGGGAGGTGCCCCCATATGTGATAACGAAGAAATAGGAGGCTATGGGGCACATGCATCAACATAAGAAATTGCGATTCCTTAATAGCGATTTTTAAGGAATCGCTATTTTTGGAATCGCAATTCCTTATGCATGTAGGAATCGCTAAATAAATTGCGATTCCTACTCATTCCCTATTAGCGAATCGCAAATTGCGATTCACTAATAGGGAATGCCTTCCCATTCATTAGGCCCATAGTAATGTTCGGGAAACCATTCGCAATTTGCGATTACCAAATAGGTAATCGCAAATTGCGCATGCAACTTCAAGGGTGCTATGGGGCCAAAAGGCCACCCTGATGCACCCCCAAAATTGGCATGTGTGCACATGTGGCGCACAGTGTGCGCCACATGGCACTTAGAAAAATGCAATTTTGTGCATTTTTCTAAGGAATTGCAAATTACCATCAACTTGAAGTTGATGGTAATTTGCGATTTCTTAATGCAAAGTCACATTCTGAGAATGCTTCTTGCCTTGCATTTAGGGAACCGCAAATTGCGATTCCCTAATTGCATTCGCAAAATAGGTAATCGCAAATTTTGCGATTACCTATTTTGCGAATGGCTTTGGGCTTGATGCATCCCAAAAGGCTAATTACCGGTCGCAAAAGGGCCGATTCTGCGAATCGGCCCGTTTCGACCGGTAATTAGCTTGATGCATGTGCCCCTATATAACATTAATTATTTGCATTGATCACACTGTTTGGTCAATGGGGGAACCCAGGGTTGGTCTCAGGTTTTCTGATTTCACATTATGCAATTCACCCACTTGTTACTTGTAAGTCTTAGCGCATGATGGTAGAGCGTGGGTGGCATCCAGAACCCACATTAAAGTTCAACTCGTTTTGGGCTTTAGGATCCAAGAGGCCCCGGGCTGAGACAGAACTAGGCCTCTGACTCGAGCCTTAAGTGGTTCCTTTCCCTTTCTCTTTCTCTTTCTCCATTCCCTTCCCCATCTCGTTCCCCTTCCTCTTCCTCTTCCCCTTCTCCTTCCGCCCTCCACTCACTCACTCACTCACTCACTCACTCACTTGTTCACTCACTCACTCATTTACTCACTCACTCACTCATTCACTCACTCACTCACATAGAGGTCATTGGGTTCTGGCAGTAGAAGTACATGGTTATTACATTGTGATGTAGTGTTCTCTGATGAGATAGAATCTTCAGCTTTTTCCTAAACTGGAGCAATGTTAGTGCAGGGCTGATGGATACAGGGATGTTGTTCTGCATACCAGGTGCATATCTTGAAATGGACTGTTTTCTTGATTTTTCTTTCTTGCACTTCTTAGCCTCCTGGCTGCAGGTGTACCAGGAGCCACCAGAGATGATGAGCTTGGCTGCAAGGCCTGCCAATGGAGTTCCATCATGATAGGGGTGATGTGATTTTCAGGCCCAGGAATAGACATGTTGTGACGTGCATAATATCCTTAAGTGGGGTGTGGAGTTTGGCAGATCATGTAGCAGGGTATTGTCATCATCAGATACAAGAGTACGAGGGCTTGAACAGCAGTTTTGAAGTCGCTTTCCGGAAGAAAAGGTTAAACTATTTTTAGAAGAGAGACCTGGTGCCAGAGTATCTTTGTCTTTGGGAAATGTGTTAGTCGAGGGTGATGTTAGTGTCCAGGGTGAATCCACAGGACTTGGCATTCAGTGAGAATTGGGGTTTGAAGCTGTCAAGGTTTGTGTAATTGAGCCAGGCTTACACTATTTCTTGCTTGTTGTTTGCAAATAATAGAAATTCTCTTTTGGTGGGGTTGAGCTTCTGGTAGGCACTAGACATCTAAGACTGGGTGAGGTGCTCGCACATTGGATCTATGAAGCTTAGGCTAGATAAAGCCAAGATGGCCGACAGGTGAGGAGCTCCGGCCGGGAGCTCCCAGCTACGGATTGGCTTTTTGGCTTAAATCCCCCGATTTCTTCCTCGTCCTTGGACCCTCTTACTCACCTGGGATCCTGTTCTACTGCGGTCCTCGTCTTCTCCAATCTCCCGCATATCGGCTCGAGATCTTCAGAGGATTACGGGATCGATGTTTCAGACTGCGGAGCCCGAGCAAACATGGCCGATGCCCGGTGGAGCTGCCGAGACAGCTATAGGGGAGATTGGCTCCGGTTTCACCGCCGTGGCCATCACCTACCCAGCCGGACATCGGGCACAGTTCTCCTCGCCTCTCTGATGTGTCTCCCTCTTCCCCCGCCTTCCTGACGATACACCGATTGAAAATTTCTTTCTTTTTGGGTGGCTGTTGGGGAAATGGAGGGGGATCTCTCCTCCGGCCGTCGCCTGCCGTCCTAAACTGAGACGTGATTGCCTGGCATCCCGCTGCGCTGGAACGAGCATTAACGATAACGCAGCAATGAGAACTATGCAACACTGGTGCCCTGCACCACTGATCTTGCTTCCTTTTTTTTCCTGAGTTGCTCACCATCCTGACCCGCAGCTGCCTCTCCTCTTCCTGGGACTGCTGCCTGGGCGCCCGCGCTGACTTCCCCTGCCGTGGATGACCCGGACGAGATTCGGCGACTTTCAACCTTACCTCCCTCCAGTACCTAGCTGCTGCCTTCCCCATTCAGCTCTGCTTTTGGGGTAGGTTTTAAAATTCTGGATTTTTTAATCGGATTTTTATCTACCCGCAATCCCGCCATCTTGTTTTTACAACTCTTGGGGTCCGTGTCCTTGGTTCCTACATCTTGTGGTTTCGACTGTCCCCCTGACTGTTCCTTGCCACGGGCCAGATCCCTTTGCCTCCGGAGTGATCGCTGCCCCTCTAAATCAACCTCACCCCTCTCTTTCTCGTTTGGCTTGGTGAAGCACCCCTTCCATTTCTAACTCTCTACCCGACCCAGTAATGAAATCCGGCACTGGTTGTTGTGGATCCCTGGACCCTCTCCGGTTTTGTTCGACTTGCCTACTCTGACTTTTGATATCCACGGAAGTTCTCTTCTCCATGACCGGTCGTCCTGACTTGATATGTATTCCCAACACTTTACTTTCCCCCGCTACCATCTATGCTCCTTGGACTTGTTTTCTATGTTATACTTATGCTCTAGCAACGGATGTATTTTTGTAACACTGTCTTTCTCCATGCTATGTTATGCTCCGGAAACTAATGTAAATATGTAACACTATTCTGTTGTAACCACTTCCTTATCTAAAGCGCTCTGATACCTCCGGGTCTAGCCAGCGCTATATAAAACTCTTCAAATAAATAAATAAATAAATGTTTGAGGCACTGGATGTCTGGAGCTTAGGAGACATTCAAGTAGAATTGTGGATCATTGGTAAATTGGTTCAGTGTGATGCTGTTATATCTTGGTAGGGCCGCAAGGAGCTTCAGGTAGATGTTCAAGATGACAGGGGGCAGTATGCAACCCTGGGGAATCCACAGGTGATAAAGATCTTTTATGACCTGGAGATGCCCATGTGAATTAATTAGTGTCAGTTGGAAAGGTAGGAGGAGAACCAGTGAAGGACATTGCCATGGAATCCCATTTGAGATTCTAGGGTGTGGATAATGGTAGAATGGCTGACTGTGTCTAAGGAGCTAAATGGTCCAGCAATACCAGGAGGCAGGGTTAATTTTCATCTGTACTGAGTCAGGAGTCTATCATCTACGATGTGAAAGGTAGCTGTTCCTATGATACAGCATGCTCTGAAGCCAGAATGGTAATCGTGCTGGACATGGCTATCAATGAGATGATGTTGGAGTTTAGTGTAGACTGCTTTTTCAGTTATCTTGCAGAGGAGGGTAGGTGAGTGATGGCCTGTAATTTCAGAGGCCGTCAGGGTGTAGTGTATATTTCCTTTAGGAGATGGAGGGCCCATCTTCTGGGAAGATTCCTCGAGTGAGGTAGGAGTTGACAAAGGTGAGTAGGGATGACAGAGCTTCCCCAGAGAGAAAGCTTTGATGAATGATGAGGGTAAGACATCATCTTTCTAGAAAGTGGCTGTGCTTCACATTCTACCTATCCTGATGCTTAGAAATAATACCCCCATTGTGGGTGATATCATTATATTGCATGGTAAGCTAACTACAGGTCATTCAATTTACTTTTCATCTGACGATTGTAGTGAATAAAAACCCTCTAAACCATATCTTAGACCAACGTGCTTCTCAGAGGGACTGCATGACATTTTACATAGGGGGACTTAATCAATTTTTTGAGGCATCAGAAAACTAAACGACATGCAATAAAACTACATTCAATAAAACTTCACAGGATAGCAACACATTGAGTTCCTGCAGATAATAATTGTTATGGAATTGACACAATTCTATTTATTTGGCATACTCAAGATTTTAATATAAAACTGGGGGACCTAAAGCCACTGGCAGAGGTCCAAGGAATCATCATATCAAGAGTTAACGCATATAAATATCCTCAGATTTCTATAAACATTACTGTGAGTTAGAGATCATCTCATATGAATCCCATGAAAACCCTTACTTTGGGAGCAATACGGAAGAATTACCAAGACAGAATAGAATAGTTTTCTCCTCTGTAGTTAAAAGGCGCCTGGATAATACAGTCCTTAGGGGCAGATGTATCAACATTGTCTTTTGCGAGTCCTTAATAGCAAATTTTACCGATTCCCAATTAAGTTAAGGACTCGCAAACGGCAATGTATGTAGGTTTCGCAATTAAAATAGCGATTCCTACGCATTCCTTATTTGCGACTCGCAAATTGCGCGTCGCAAATAAGGAATGGCTTTGCATTCATTTCTATGGGCCAAGAGGCCCATAGAAATGAATGAGAATTGCATGCGCAATTTGCGAGTACCCAATAGGTACTCGCAAATTGCGCATGCAATTTCAATGGTGCAAGGGTGCCAAAAGGACACCCTGTTGCACCCCTGAAATATGCATGTGTGCACATGTGACCATTGTTATGTAGAGACATTTTAGGATCAATTATATCTTCAAGTGAGGATGAGATTTGCCTAATTGCGGTATCAAAGCAGAAGCTTTTTTCCAAGGTAGGAACCAGGGCCAAGAAACGTTGTCTAAACCTGGTATAAGGACATTGGCTGCATAACTGTAAAGTGTACTTTGTATGTCCTGAATAAGGTAGACGTAAATAACACAATCCCACCAAAATGCTGTGCTGAAGTTTCTTTTAATGATTCCCCTGCAATGCCATTGTTTTCATGATTGAAAAATGAAAGATTCAGGTGACTGATATCTAGATGTTGAATTTGGAGAATGTGTAGTACAAATAATGTCTGTATGGGATTAATGGACAGTTTAGGTGATTTAATATTGTATCAATGGTGATCTATTTTTGGTAAAATGTAATTTATAATGGTCTATATATCAGACGCACATTCGGGGGCCACAGGGCTACTGGGTCCCAACTGTGGTGCTTGAGGTCTTTTGCCGGTGATGTCCTGGGGCCCATCCTATAATGGCTCTACAGACTAAGCCAAGTTCACCCATCCAGTGTTTGACTCTCGGGGTAGCAAGGGCAAGCAGTCAAAGGCTTTTCAGGGAGGTAGTGTGGTGGACAAGAACACAGAACCGTACCGTCGACCAACCGACATGAGACTGTATTGTCTAGCCCAGTGCTTATCTTTCAGATAAACAAATGTTCTTTAATCTCACAGGAAAATGAAATGCTTTGCAATAAGATTCTCAGTAGGAGCTGTAATCTCATATACTATTTTCAGTGAGGTACTACAACTTTTTCGGTGCTCCATTCTCACTATAGTTTTCTAATTCCACAGTCCCCTTGTATAGCATGTTTTTAGGCATTGATTAGGCGCAGGCGCAGTACACTGAAATGAACCCAGTGTCTGTTCAAATAACTTTCTCCTATTCAAGGTCACCCAGGCAAAAGTCTTAAGTTTATACAACAGAGTTCTTTGCTCTTTCAATCTCTCATTCCACTCAGAGCTAGGATCCGCTTTTACCTGCCCACTGGAGATGAAGTTCTGGGGGTGCTGGTGGGTGGATTCAGTGTTACTGTTCTTATGGCAGAGGCTCTGCAGAAGTGTTGAAGAAGGCTCACATGGCGGAACTCATCTTAGTCAGTAGCAGCCTCTCAGGCCGGGTGGAGCTGGAAGTTTGGATACCGCAGGTGCGGCCATCTGGACGGCTTGTAAGCATGGCTGCGTCTTCACCATTTGCAGCTTCCAGGCCAATCAGGTTGTCTGCATCAGTGGTGACGAGGGATCGTTAGTTTTGACATCAGCAGCCCTGGTCTCTTTGGCGTACGGTAGGATGTGGATGACATGACAATGTTTAGTACTAGAAAATCTTGGAGCAGTTCATGGCAGCAAAGCTTGGTAAGAGTGGAGACTGCGTTGCAACTCACATTGCTCCTGGCTTTGATTCCTATTTGATAGTCAGCTTTCTCTGCATTTTCCTCATGCCAGGAACATGCTGGGCTTCTCCTTCTAGACAGTCTTTCTTCCTGTGGGACCATGCACTCTCCTTCCCTCTGCCAGTAGGAAAGCAGGCTTCTAGGCTCCAATAAGAACCCCAGAGTCTCTGGAAGAAAGTTCCGACTTCAGGAGATGTCCCCTCATCTGTGGGGGAATGGCTGTCATGGAGACAATATGCTGATCACAGTGAAGCCCTTTAAGTACTCTGCAGAGCACTCCTTTCCTTGGTTAAGAAGCACTTAGAACAGGAACAGAGTGGGGAGGCCAAGATTCCCCTTTTATACTCATTATCCTGGCAGGGGATATGGATCCTCTGTGTAAAGTTTCAGAACTAGTTTGGGTTGGTTGTCTTTCAAATCTCACTTTGTGCAAGGTGATGGGTCTGACAGCAGGTAGCATTGATGCTGGATCCCAAAACACTAGAAAAAATATGGGCAAATTAGGTGTGAGATCTTTGAACATGGCTATCATTAGCCTTCCTGGAAGTAGCAATCAGGAACAAACAAAGGGGCCCTCACTTTGAACAACTGAACCTATTGTTGCGTCCTTCACCCCTACCGTATACCAGTTTGCAGGCCTCAAGAAGAACTAATCAGCCGCCCTCTGCTAATAAGCTCCTCCATGAATTTCTAAGGGTAGCCTGGTCTCAATCTCCCCTCCACTTCATTGAATGGTTCTCCACGTTTTAATTGCAGGATTGCTGCCAAAAGGCTTCCACTGTCTAAGGAAGCTGTATTGGACCTCCATCTTGTGCCATGTTAAACCACTGGCCATCAAAAATGGATCCAACTGCAAGCCCTACTGCCATACACATGCTACACACCTACTGCGCACACATACAGACACACACTCAAAACACACAGAATGTCACAGCAAGGTCTGAGGTTAACATTAAAGTGGAACTTTACATGAGAGAGGTCAGTAGACCATGCTCTCTACTGACACAAAGAAAAAATGTCTGGCTACATTAAAGATGCACAAAACCTCTGTACGCTGCCACTACTGCTTTATGCAGCTACCCCAAGGCATGGACAGTATTCCTATGCTGCTATGTGGTCACTTTTAATGTGCTCCTGGATGTTACAGAACAGGTTCTGAACCTCACATTACCATGTACAGGTCTAGGCCACACATGTAGGCAGACCCTTGAACAGGGGTGTATGCCTGTTCACCACAAAGGGAACATTCCTGTCCTAACAAACTATGAAGTAAAGAAATTAGCTGTACAAATAAGGGTGTATTTTATTTTCATTTTATGCCTGGTGAAAATTGTTTTTCTACATACCCTCACTTGTAAGTGACAGGGAAATTTTAATAAAATGACTTGATATGGAAATACACGTATTAACTATCCTTACTTTTTTTTAGAATAGCAGGATTCCATCTTTTCCCCTTGTCTATACTGAAAGTGGGTGTTTTTTATTTTTTATAGAAGTCGTTAAGCAGCCCTCATCCTATGAGACCAGTGGGCTTAGAAATGATGCCAGCTCACTTGCTGAGTGCACTCTTACCCCATCACTTGTGTTCAGTGAATTAGGGCGTATGGGAGTGACAATCTCAAATAAAAACATCCCTCAGAATATATGCAAGCCAAGCTCTACATTAGCAGGAGTCCTGTCCTCGTGACAACGTGAGCGCGAGTTGTTTGTGTAATTTCAATGTCTCGATCTACAGATATTGACCAGTGGTTCACAGTCAGAATGCAGCAATGGACCACAGAGCATGGATTCCTTCGAGGTAAGACTCTTCTCGTCTGTGTCTAGGCAACCTCTGAGGTCAGCGAGATTGGGAGAGTATAGGGAGAACATTGACATGAATTCAAAGTCGGTGTATGGGATAGATGGAGCGCTGAAAATGCTCTTAGTATTGACTGATAATTTCAATATCTGTAAGACATGTTTTAATATCCCCAAATCTTCAAATTTACTTTGTAATCCCACGGCAGCCATAGCAGACTAAATGTAATGGGGTAGCTTAATCATGTATGCCACCATGTTTGGAATACTGCCACCTGCATCTCTGTCTCTCGGCCTGAAATTATCGGGCCCATAAGCCCTGGTCCCAATATTTCCGAGCCCGGAGATCCTTTATCCGTCTCTGTTGCTGCAGAGGCAAGGGCTGGAGGCAGCAGCAGAACCCAGACCCTGTCCGACCCCTGCAGAGAACTGGGAGACCAGACAATGCCCTGCCTGGACAAGCTGAAGTCTGCCTTGTTCCACTGGCCCCTAGCGCGCACTCCCAGTCCATAGACACTTTCCACATGGCCAGACCAGGTAGAAAATGTCAGCAGTGTACTCCCCGCAATCAGGCAAAAAAAGCCCAGAAAAGGACCGCTATCGCTCGGTCAGAGTGGTCATTCCTCATTGTGCTATAATGCTGATCTCTTGTTTACTAAAACACTGAACCTCACCTTCGTCTTTTATAATTCGATACTTTTAAATTTGAATGTAAAGACTTAATTTTAAATGTGTTCATTTTATGTTAGCCCGAAACCGTTCCCAGGATGCTTGTTTCCGGTCCAGGAAAGACCTGGCTTGGCAGTTCGGGCTGGACTGTTCCCATGAGGCACAGGGTCAAGACTGATTTCTATATAGCTGTGTCTGAACTGAGGTGGCAAAGTGAGCTAAAGAACGATGATGGATTCAACCCAGATCTGTGACTGGGGGTGAGTGTCTGAAAAGTTTCAGCGCTCTGCCCATCATCTCCTTGTGTTTGCTTAATTTTATGACCAACATGTATCCATATATTTATATCCTGCCTATTTTTTATTGCAATGGTTTTAAGTAACTTAGCAATTATTTATTAAACGTAAACACATTACAGGATAAAAAAATATAATGACCGTTTTCAATGAATGGGGAAATACGTGTCAAATTCGGGGATTCTAGCCCTACAGTAACGCCGCACCAAGAACCGGCACACTTGCATTCAGGCCTTTGTGTGCCACGTTGAACCGGCAAACCAACAGTACTCATGGGGATAACACCATCTCCCAATCAATGGACTCTGCTGGAATGCAAATTACCTGAAGAAGTACTGCAGATGCAAATTTACAGAAACTAGGATCTGGCTGCTCCCATGGTAACATATGGCCAACAAGTAGTCAGGGAGTGTGAATTATACTGTGGTGCCATATGCCAGGCTGAGAGCAATCGGGTCGCTCACGTGCACACTTACGGGAATGCTGCACAACGCGTCACTTCTTCCATTCATGTCAAGCATGGGCAATAGATGCTAAACCAGCAAGAGCATTTCTCTCTTGCAGCAGAATCGCTCAGTCTGGGTTCGTCGGTATCTATTCCCAGGGCTTTAAGTGGGATGAAAAAACTGGGGGGGTCTCTCAAAGGGGCGTGGCCGATGTAATTCAGGGCATGGCTTAAAACACGCAAGGTACAAATCTGTGCTTAGCATAGTGTACCGTCCAACTTGTATTTTGCTGTTTTTGTCATTGCATCCAGATATATAATACAACAAGTAACATCATACCTACAACAAATCAGGACTATTGGCTTTGTCAATGGTTGTTAGTTGCATTAGATAAATAAGCAGCAACTATGGCTTGTATATAATATTGAAAAAGCTTCCACTTAAAGCCCTGGTGACACCACGACAATGTTGCTGCTCCTGCGTTTCAAAAAGAGAAGGGAAATACGGAGAGAAAATGACTCTCTTTAAAGGATTTCCCTTCCCCTACAGCTCACCTGGCATGACGTCATGCCGTAACTTCTCAACTAGAAAGAAGTGAGCAGTGTGAGCACTCGCACATCGATGTGCCTGCTGTCACTGCAGTCCAGAAAATAACGGACCGCCTGTGCATGGCATGGCACAAAACAGCCCGATAGGGACCCGTTTCGAGACCCCCTTTTAAAAGCTGCCGGTGCTCAGCACCGGCTAGACCCGGCCCACTTAAAGCCCTGTCTATACCAACCCCACAGGGCACGAAAAAAAGTCATATGGCCACCACCATTTGAATTCACACACAGCGGGGCCAGTGAAACAGATCAGAAGTCTTCATTGAGTCCTAAAAATGTATAATGCGGAAAGTGAAACCTCTGTCATCTGCACTTTGGAGGCATTAATCCTGCCTGTGGGTGTTCTTGTTTCCGCCGATGGCTGCCCAGGACACACTGCAGCTATTAGCATCTTGAAGAATGGCCCTGCCGCAATCACTAACACATTTACGCAATTAGTATGAGGGTAAAATGAGACATTTTTCTTTCCTAATGTGCTTCTATTCCTATTATGGCCCATCCATTTAGCCTTCCTGTCCGTGCCTGGGAGAAGGCATATTTAGCAGCCTTTGATGTTGCTGCTTGTAGAATTAAACTGCAGCTTTATCGGAATTGATTTCTGATTAATTGAATTGCTTTCCAGATAACAACTGTGCTCGGCTTCCTTTGAGCGGCTTTAGGGTTAAATGCTTATTGAATTTAACCAGGCAGGCGATGGCAGTCAGGTCTGAAAATAAATGTGCTTCATTGCCGAGGAATGTTCGTAACTTTAGACATGAATACATCCCAGTGCAAAGCAGCCTAGAGAAAGGGGCCCCGAGGATGCAATGACATGAATTATGGCGCGATTATTTGCAAGTAATCTTTATTACACCGAGCCTGACTTTCCCCGGCAAAGCTCTTGGTCCACCTCTGCCTCTCCCGAGTCTCCCAGCATCTCTTGCTTTGAAACTTCTGTGTTCTTGCACCCCAGGGGAACTCATTCATTTGCAAGGATGCATGGTGACAGCACGGCTAGTGTTAGACATGAGTGGTGTGGGTAGCTGCCCAGTGCCTCACAACACCCCATCACCCTGTGGGTCTGCAGATGTACTGGTGCAGTGCTCCTGCTCCCAAGTTCTCTATGAGGCATGGCACTGGCACTACAATGAAGAATGGAGGGACAGGATTTTGGGTGGAGGGGAGGAGGAAGCAGAGCAAGGGTTGTGGGGCCCAGGGGACGGGGGCCCTCTCAGGGGACACAGCTATTAATAGTGCAGCAGGTGCAGACACACAGGGCTCAGTAGTCAGGTGCCCATGCAGCCAAATTATGACTGTATTATACCTTCCAGCCAGTTAAAAAGTAAGGACAATTTACCTTACTAGTAACAGGGCTCATGGCACCATTGTCATGCTATTCACCCTTCTCTTGTAGGAGATCTCCTCCCCTGGTCCTCACAATCAGGGTCCAGCACTGTCAGGGCAAGGGGCACAATGCCCTGAGCCTTGGAACCCTGGACCATGGCTGTGAGGCAATGAGGTAGGGTTGTCTAAGGGGCAACGATCAACACCACAGCAGGTTCAGTGGCAATAGAGCCAGGGGTGCTGGATGTCCAATGCAGCAAAATATGTCTGCGTTTTACTGTCCAGACAGTGGATGGGGTGAGAGGGCAATTTACCAATTTTGCATCAGGGCCCATGGTCAATTTCCTACGCCACTGTCCGCTCGCCCTTGAGCCTTGCAGCCATGTTCCAGTACTGTGAGGCCAAGGAGTAGTCCCCCACCTGGGACTTGTTGCCATGGTGCGGTACTGCAAAGCCCAGAACAGTAAGCTGGCAGAGTGGAGGACTGTCCCACATTTCAGATGTATGCAGTGCACCTAATTGTCAACACCATACCTAGAACAGTCTACCACATGGTGGCCCTGCTCATCTAATTTACCACGGTTGTTTAGGAATACAATATACATTAAAATTGCAAATACCTGCCTCCCCAGCGATTCCTTTAGCTTTGGGGACCTGGAATAATCTGAACTGTCGCATTTACATTCGAGAGAGTTGGTTAGTAGTTGTTTTGGCAGCGATGATAGGGGCCATGGGTGGTGCCAGCTGCAGTGGCCTCCTGGTCAGAGCCCGGGCACTTAATATTTTACAAATTAAGCACTGGATGTATGTCCAGCATTTTGCAGTGAGCTACTACAGGATGCCAAATTTCCCACTTTTCTGCTTGTCAAAGGCCAGATGCGGGATAGATGCCAATCAACAGAGGATGCAAAACAAGCAGGCCAGCTGGGAAACATCCAGCATTCCAGTCCAGCAGGATGTTCCAGCACTAGTACTAGAAACAACCACTGTCCAGCGGTACGAGGGATCAGCAATTGCTGACATAGAAGCTTGAAGGAAGTAATTGCAGTGCAAGGGGTGACCTATACAGGCCAATTTTGCAAACTGTTTACCTTTGGAGGTGCTTTAAAGGAGGACTATAAACACTGAAAATGAAGTAGACCGAAACTTGCAGGTATTCAGCGTATAACCTTTACATTTTGATAATGGTCAGTAAACCCATAAGCTAATGGCAGATAAGGTAACACAGGCTCATGGAGAACATGATGTGCACAAGATCAAACAATTAGGTCAAGTAGGAGAACCAAGATTAAAAAGCATCACTTCTTGTTACAAGCCCCAAAACATCTCCACTACACCACTTGGTCAGGAAAGGAAACGGGTATAGATCAACGTTTCCAAGCGTGTATGCAATCAGTTGGGAAATGGATGGCAGAGAATTGTCTGAAGCTTAATTCAGGCAAAACTGAAGTCCTACTGTTTGGAAAGGATACTAATTTTTGGACCCAATTTGGTGGCCAGATTCGATGGGCTCTCTCCCTCTGCCTTCAAAAAAGGTGAAGAATTTGGGGGTAATTGTGGATGAGAGACTCACCTTTGGGGATCAGGTTAATGCAGTAACATCATCAACTGCATATGTGCTTAGAACGGTCAGGAAAGTAATGTCATTCCTACCCCTAGGTAGTCGCCAAACAGTGGTCACAGCTCTGGTGCTGTCGAGGCTGGACTACTGTAACAGCCTGTATTTGAATATTCAACAAAAAAGTCTGAATAAACTTCAGCTGCTGCAAAATGCAGCAGCGAGACTTCTGACCGGTACATCCAAATTCTCCTCCATCTCCAAGGAAATAAGGAAGCTGCACTGGCTCCCAGTAAGGAGTCGAGTGCGTTCCAAATCACTTTGCATGGTCTTCAAAGTTCTGCATGGCAAAGGCCCAGACTACTTGAACCAGCTGTTCCAGTGGTACATTCCGAAAAGAGCACTTCGCTCGTTAGGGGCTAAGCTGGTTTCTGTACCGCCCAGGAGGAAAGCTTTGTGGGGGGGTAGAAGCTTTGCTGTGTGCGCGGCGAAAGCCTGGAATGACCTTCCGTTTCGCCTAAGAAACGCTACTGATTTGTTAGACTTTAGGAAGGGTTTGAAGACCTGGATTTTTGCTGAATAAACTCAGTTCCTCCTTGCTCGCTGCCTCAGGATAGATATGTTAGTGCCAGGACACCCTTGGGTAATCGCCGCGCTTTATAAAAGTTATTAACATAACATAACATAACTTGTTTATCTGTTAAAGAGTACAGAGACCTGATGTAGGGTAGAGTGTTAAGTGATACAACCCACAAAATACACTTTTGCTTACCCCCATATAACTAGCCAGTGAATTGATATGGAAAGTTGGTTACTGTAGAGGAAATGTGGCCATAGGGATAGAATCAGTGCTTAATTTGAGCTGGTGGTTCCCGGTACTCAGCACCGGCGCTTTTCATGAGCACCAGTGAAGGACACATTAATTTATGGTAGGAACGGGGAGATTAAATGATTTGCCCAGAATCACAGGATGTTGAGCCAACGCCGAGACTCGAACCTGGTTCCCTAGCTCTGAAGTTGGCAGCTCCTGTCATTATGCCACATCCTCTCCCCACTTTCATGGTTAGTAGTTGGTTCTGTTTTAGGTGGCGCTAACAGGAGAAATGGGCTGGTGCAAGCTGTCTCCTGACGAGAGCTCCGGCACTTATTTTTTTACAAATTAACCACTGGATAGAATGGGTGAGTTGGGGAGCCTAAACTTCACATTTAGATCTTATTGATGGAGAGACAGGCTGTTGATTCTTGTTATTGAGTGATAGCTTAGTGATCGCCTAGTGCTGTAAGGCTGATGAAGGAGGAGCCTCCTCCCCTGAGTCTTTCACCAGTCATCCAGTGCTGATATTCCCAGCGAAGGTACTCCCTCACATGAGCCTTGCAGCCATGGTCAAGCACTGTGAGACCCAGGGGAGGGAGCCACAGACTGTAAGAAACTGAGGTATTACTTGAGAGGGATAAGAGTCCCACTCAACTAATAAACATAATTCTTGTCAGGGCAAACAAGAAAAGCCACTAAATAAACCTGTGCTTAATCCTGTGGTAGCTTGGTAAAAAGCAGTCAGGCCTCACTTCGAGGCATTGTGTAAAGTTTTTATTCTGCACCCAAACAATAATTAAGTGAAAACACAACACATGAAAAAATCTCAAACTAATTTAGAAAAATAGAGTACATTTTAATAAATACAATTACACCATAACAACAAAAATCCAATAATTTGAACCGGAGTTATGAATTTTTAAAATGTTAGGTAAATATAGTTCCAAGAATCACAAAACACCAATCAGAGTATTCAGGTCACGCTGAAGCAGGTCAAAATTCTTCAGGCCAACCACGATGGAGCACGGGTTGGATACAATGACCCGGTTCGTCCCGGTGGAAAGTTTACCCTCTACCTCAGTCCAGTTCTACACGAGGAGCCTTAGTCGGATCTTCATGTTGACAGGGGACAGTGAGGAGATTCTTGTTGGCGTGAAGAGCGGGTCGAGTCGCCAGTTGGAGCTTCGCATTGGCAGGAAATGTGTAGCGATTGTTGCTGATACAAAGAGCACCATGCGGGTGAAGTTCGAAGTCTGTGGCCTGAAATATCGCATCAGTAGTTGGATGCAGGTCCTGCGCTGGCCTCGGTGAAGTCCGCTCATGTTTAGGAAGAGACTGGGGACAGTTGTTTTTCAATGAAAAGAGCCCAGGACCTCTACATTTTCACCTGAAGATCAGTTCTTACAATCTTTAGGCTGGAGTAGTACACTGTGACACCAGCTATGGGTCCAGTACCGGGATTTGGGGGCAACTCATGGTGGTCAGGACTCACTCCAGCAGAGGGCAGCAGCAGGGTCGAAGCAGGTCCAGTTGGTGCTGATCAGCTGGGCAGTTGCAAGGAAGGTCTCTGGAAGCTAGTTGTCCCTATAGCTCATACAGTAGGTCAGTCATTTGAGTCACTTCTGGGATCCTGGGTGGAAGGCAAGCAGGTCCAGTCTTCCTTCAGGCTTCAGACAGCAGGGCAGTTGTTCTTCTGAGTCTCCACAGGCCCAGGAGAATTACGATGAGAGGTTCTGAGGGTGCCACTTTCATGCCTAGTACCATCCTGTGTGTGTGCCCCCCCCCCCCACCCCCTTTATCCAATCCCAAACTGATTCTGGTCAGTCCTTCCCTTTCCCTAGATTTGGCTCCAATCTGTTTACGGGGACAAATGGTGGGCAGGCCTAGGTGCGCACTGCACTTGCCAATGACAGGGCAGGCAGCATCAGAAGTCAGGAAGAGCACAGCCCTGAGACTACCCTTTGAAGCTCAGGAAGGGCTGAGTACAATCCCCAAGCCATCCTGCTCCTGAGAGGGACAGCCTTCTCCATATCCAAGGCTCTTTTGTACCCTGTCTGAAAGAAATACACATCACAGAGCGATTATCAGTTATGTGACCCTAGACACTGATAGAAAGGCACATTTGGTTTAGACAGAAAAGTGCCAACTTCCTAAAAGTGGCATTTTCAGAACAGTAATTTAAATCTGGCTTTGCCATTAAAAGGATTTTAAATGACAGGACTGTTAACATTTAAAGCTCTTGAGTTCCTCCTTTGTGCTTTTCATGAAGGACTTGGAGCTGGAAACCAACTTAACCAAAACCTTTACCATGGTCTGTGTGGACCGAAAAATGTTAAAACCTGCCACATCAGCATTTGGGGGTAGGGTTATTGAGAGAGTGACCCAGTCCCCATATCTCAGTATAATGTACGATAATGCTTTTACTTGGACTCCGTGTTTCAATGACAGAAATAATCGCTTTCTGCATGCGACTGGCACAATTTTTTTCCCTTGCCTCATCAATCGGCAACAAGCCTATTTTCCCCTTGCTTGAAATATACAGGAGGCAATTTCTGCCCATACATACTTATGGTGCAGGAGTTTGGAGTTATCGAGATGTTAGTAATGCCCAATTTGAAGAAAATAGGGTGTGTCGCTGCCTCCTGGAGTTCCTGTATCCACTTCACACTTTACCATTCATCAGGACCTGGGTTTGGAGTACGTCGTGGGCCAGATAAATCTAGCACCCCTGATGTTGTGGTGTTCTATATGGTATAAGGAGGAAAATATCCCGAATAGGGAAATTGTTTTGGTCTGTTTATCATGTGACCATGGGAACTATGTAATGATGTGTAATGCTGGCAGCATGGAATGTTGTGAGGTCATTGCTGACCTAATATAGAATGTGGTGAGGAATTTGAACAGTTGGAAGCTGGGAAGCGTTTCGCTCAGCTGGGGATTCTATATCCTGAATAAACTTATGAAAACTACTGGAGTATCCTTATCTTTACATTGGCGACGAGGATGGGAGTCAGCGCGAGTCAAATGCCCGTGAGGCGTTTGCTGTATTTGATGTCAGGCTCGAGAGTCAGCGCGAATCAAACGCGTGTGCGAGGCGTTTAATGCGTTGATGACAGGCGCGCGAGTCAGCGCGAGTTAAACGCATTAAGCATTAGATGTAGCAAGTCTGATGCGTTTGATGAGGGATGATCAATGTGACACTCGGCGCGCAAGTCGGCTCGAGTCACGTTTAATAACGAGGAGCAACAAGTCAGATGCGCTTGATGAGGCATAATTAATGTGACACTCGGCGCGCAAGTCGGCGCGAGTCACGTTTAATAAAAGTAAAGTCCAGCTGAGCACGAGTAGAAAAATAAAGTTCAGCTAAACAACAGATTGTATTAAGGATAGTATAGTTCGCTTACCCATTCTATAGGCCGTTTCTGTGTCCCTCCTAACAAATCGAACATCTAAAGTATTAAAGGAATGGACATTGCTTTTCTCTGTCAGTCATTAGAGGAAAGGCCATGGAATTTTCATCTAAAGCATTAAAGGAATGGACATTGCTGTTCTGTCAGTCATTAGAGGAATGGCCACAAGACTTTGAAGCATTCAAAACACCAATATTTACTCGAGGAAGATTCTCTAAGTGAATGCTCTATTATTTGTTTTAACTTCTCATGATAACTTGTTATATTAGTTTATTATATTAAGTTATTATTTTAAATTCTTGTTTTAGTTTATTATATTGACTTTATTACAGGAATGGCAGATCAATCCATGGCTTCGCCTCCACCTTTCTTATCCTCTCCTGGAGATCCACCTGTGCCATGGAAACAATGGAAAAAATTGTTCCTTACATATATGTTGGCCATTGGTGGAGATCGCTATGGACCTCTTAGGCGACAAGCAATTTTACTTCACCATCTAGGTATTGAAGGAAGGAGAATTTATGAGGATTTACCTGAAGTATCTTTGGGTATGGGTGATGGACAACCTAATAATGTCTTCAAAATGTCCATGCAAATGTTAGACATTCAGTTCACCCCCAAGACTAATTTAGTATTAGAGAGACATACATTTTTCTCAAGGACACAGAAGCAAGATGCGGACATAGCGTCCTACGTTGCTACGTTGAGAGGTTTAGCATTGTCATGTCGCTTCGAACAGTTAACGGATTCCTTGATTAGAGACCAGATAGTCAGATGTACTAATGATAAAAGGGTTAAAGAAAGATTATTAATGAAAGATCCTAATTTGGAAGAGACTATCAAGATTGCCAAAGGAATGGAGCATACTGCGATGTGGTTGAAGGAAATGGACAATACTGGAAATGTATAAAAAGAAGCTATTGTTGATGAGGTGGGGGTGGTGCAATCAAAGGAAAAATGTGGTGGAAAGGGAGATGATATATAGAGAACGGTTGAAGGAAAAAGTAAAGGAGAAATAGAAATGAAACAAAAGAATGGAGATTGGAGGGAGATAAAGTGCTTTCGGTGTGGTGCTCTTGGACACATTGCGTCCAGTGCAAGATGTGCCGCCAGAAGTGCGACTTGTAGAAAATGTGGAAAAAGGGATCACCTTGCGAAAATGTGCAGGACCAGAGTAGAATTTAGGGATACAAGGAGAGTTCAACAAGTTGATCAATACTTGGATAGCCATTGTGATAATGTTCAAGAATTAATTTCAACTGTTGAAATAATTTCTGCCGTGGATGGTGAGGCACAGTTTGGGGATAACAGAGGGAGTTTGGATGTGTGTGGTGGGAAGTTGGAGAGTGTTGACAAGTTGGAGAAACCTCATTGTCAGGTGTTCTTGGAAGGGGTGCCTGTAAGAGTTTTAGTAGATTCAGGTAGTTTATTCACCTTAATCTCCAAGCAAACATTTGAAGGCAACTGGAAATGTATGAATAAGTATCAATTGAGTAAACCTGATATAAAAGCTGTAGGATATGCTGGAAGGAAAATAGAGATCTTAGGAATGATATGGTTGACTATTAATTTTAAAGGAAGTGAGGTGCATGGTAGAGTGTATGTTACCGACTATGGTTCAGATTTGTTAGGGTGGCGCCATCAGCGGGATTTGGGCATTATTATAAATCCCAATGCTGTTGAACCAGTTATGTTGGCTGACCATGATGAAGTGAAAGAGGTTTGTGATGAAAGTCATGATGATCTTATGAAGAAGTATCCAAAAGTCTTTTCTGACAAGTTGGGTTTATTAAGAGGATTTTCACATAAGATCAGATTAAAAGAAGGTGTGAAACCTGTTGTGCATAAAGTGAGAAATGTTCCTAATGCCATGAGAGAGCTCCTGAAAGAAGAACTTGCTAAATTGTTGGAACAAGAAATTATCGAACCCATCGAAGCTTCCGAATGGTTGGCACCAATTGTGGTGGCACCCAAGGGAGAAGGGAAAATTAGATTGTGCATAGACCTGCGTGATTTAAACAAAAGCATTTGGGTGGACAGACAACCACTCCCTAACATCTCAGAAATGTTAACGATGGAAGGTGGTGGTGTTGTATTCAGCGTTTTGATATGTCATCAGCATATCACCAGGTGGATTTACATGCACAATCTAGACATTTAACATCGTTACTCCCTTGGGTGCGTTCCGTTACAAAAGAATGCCGTTTGGGCTTGCCTCAGCCTCTGCGGTATTTCAGAGAATAATGAAAAGTATATTTGGTGATTTGCACCATGTGCTATGTTTTCAAGATGATATACTCATTGTGGGAAAAAATGTCTGTGATCATGACAAATTATTTGAGGAAGTACTGATGAGATTACAGAAACATGGTTTGACTGTAAAAAGAGAGAAATGTCAAATTAGAAGGAATGGGGTAACCTATTTGGGACATACTATCAACGCTAAAGGTATCAGTAAAAAAAAGCATTGTGTCTGCTATAGAGAAAGCGCAAAGACCACATAATAAGGAGGAGTTAAAATCATTCTTAGGATTGGTGGAATATTGCGCCAAATTTGTAAAAGAGTTTACAGAGATTGTTGAACCTTTGAGAAGAATATTGAAGAAAGGAGTTGAGTTTGGATGGAATGAGGAGTGTGAGACTGCATTTTTACAGATAAAAACGAGTATTGTTCATGCTCCTACTCTAGGACACTTTGATGTTACGGCAAAGACGTATATTACAACGGATGCTAGCAAGGTTGGAATTGGTGCGGTGTTGACGCAAGTTAAGGATGGAATAGAAAGCATAATTGGCTTTGCGTCAAGAAGGTTGCAAGGGGCAGAAACTACATATTCCGTAATTGAAAGAGAGGCTTTAGCTTGTTGCTGGGGAATACATCGTTTTAAGTTTTACGTATGGGGAATCCCCTTTAGGCTCAGAACTGACCACAAGCCTTTAACGTATATTTTTAAGGGTGGAAGAGGTCTGGAAGGAAATGTTACACCGCGCATTACTAGGTGGCTCTTATCAGTGATGGATTATAATTATGAGATAGAATTTGTGAAAGGCAGCAAGAATGTTTTAGCAGATTATCTTTCAAGGATGTCGGTAGAGGTGGAGTCTGAAGACATCGTTGCTGAGGTAGCACCCAGAGATGGAGTGTTTATGAATGGTGAATTAGCTATAGTTGCAGAAGAATGGGCGGCTGCAAGGGAAGAAGATGTTGTAATGAAGGAAGTTGAGGTTAAAGTTGTGTGTGGTTGGCAGGAGACTGATGGAATGAATGGTGATATGCGTGAGTATTTTAAAGTTAGAGAAGAGTTGAGCATAGTTGGTGACAAACTAATGAGAAGAGGTCAGTTTGTTCCTCCTGAGGGAATTCGGACGAGAATTCTTGATATTGTTCATGAGGGACACCTGGGCCGGGGAATTGTGAAAAGGAAAGTGAGGGAGTCATTTTGGTGGCCTGGAATGGATCGGGATGTTGAGGAAAAAGTGAAGCATTGTGCAGCGTGTGCAAATAGTGACAAAACTAAAGTGACTAGAGAACCTCCTTTGGGAGTCATGGATTTTCCGGAAAGACCTTGGGAGAAGCTGGCTATCGATATTTTGGGACCCATATCTAGGTTAGGGTTAAGGAACAAATTCATCTTAATCTTAGTGGATTACCATACTAAATGGTTTGTGTTTAAGGCTGTTGGAGAAGTAAATACTTCAAATGTTATTGAATTTTTGGAGGAAGTTTTCATGGAAGAAGGAATTCCTAAGAGTATCGTGTCGGATAATGGTGCTCAATTTGTATCCAGAGAAATGGTGAATTATCTCTCTGGCATGGGAATTGTGCATCAGAAGGTAGCTCTTTTTCGGCCACAAGCTAATGGCCTGGTCGAGAGAGTAAACCGATTGGTAATGGACAATATACAACTATCACTTGCTAATCATCTTCCATGGAAGAGGGAACAGAGAAGGATGATGTGGGTGCACAGGACACCTCCCCATTCTGTGACAAGAGTCTCTCCATTTGTGTCCTTAAAAGGAAGACACCCTGGTGTAAAAGAGTGTCCTGTGTGGTTGAGAGGAGGAGCAATGAATATTGAGGTTGATCGTGAGGAAATCAAAAGAAATGCTTTAAATTCACACAAAAAAATGTAATGTATTATAATGAAAGGAAAAGTGTGAAACCTTGTATTGTAACACCAGGAGATTGGGTGGTCATGAAAAAAAGGGGTTTGTTTGCAAAGGAGAAAGCAAATATTCTGTTCCGTGCAGGGTGAGAGAGGTCAAACGTAGTGTTGTAGTTTTGGAGAATGGAACTATAAGGAGTATGGGTGACATATGTAGAATTTAGATATGCTTATGTGCTATACTACTATACATTTCACATTATCAGTTTACTGATCGTAATATTGAATTTTGTTATGCTTTGTAACCTAAATTTTTGTATGTTGTTTACTGTCCTGTTTAAATATTATAAGGAGGAAGTTATGTAATGATGTGTAATGCTGGCAGCATGGAATGTTGTGAGGTCATTGCTGACCTAATATAGAATGTGGTGAGGAATTTGAACAGTTGGAAGCTGGGAAGCGTTTTGCTCAGCTGGGGATGCTGTATCCTGAATAAACCTATGAAAACTACTGGAGTATCCTTATCTTTACAAACAGGATACCTTGGCTTAAATGTATCTGGGGAACAACATTGGCCTTAGATTGCCTGTTCCTCTATGAGAAATCCTCTGACATTTGTAAAAAGGATAGAGGGTGGATCAGGGAGTGTTTTCTTTCCACTAGAACAGCTCAGGGAGAGGGCAGAGAACTATCGAAGCCCCCAGTCAGGGATTATTGCCTTATTCAAACTACCTTGGGGGTGGCACCCTACAAGAGTCTGGTGTCAGGGACTTGGGAAATCGAATTGTTGCCCCATTTTAGGTTAGCTCATTTGGATTGCTACTTTGCTTCCCACAAGGCAATTCACTGCTTCAGATATTTTCACAAGCCCATGTGATGAGACGTCACCACAGACTCTGCTACACTTTGTATTTTTTGTGGATTTTATCTTCCCTTGACCATACGTTACCTGTTGCCAGTTTTAACAAAGTATAATTTTAATAAGTGTCGAGTGGAATTGCTATATTTGATGCAACTAGGCTCTCTTGATGTATGCATAGCAGTAGGCACTTTTTTGAAAAATACACTCTCCCTGCATAACTCATTGATGTTTTAATGATTGCTCTTTGTTTTTATTGTTATTTTCGTACCAAATGTTTTTTTTACTGTGTTGGTGTTCTTAATCGCTTTGACAGTGTTTTCTTTTAAAATATTTATTGGACAAAGATGAAGTTTGAATTTGACCTTTAAAACAGTAGATATCCACTTACCATAAAAGGAATTTGTTTTTCAACAATGACGAAGATTATGCCGGGTTTATGTAGTGGGAAAAAAATAAACAAGAAAAAAACAAAAACTTAAACACAGAGAGAGATAGGGTAATTTAAACGGAGCCACTCTCGGTCCCCTTACAATATATAGAAAACAACGAAAGAGTGATTCGATTATTGTCTTGAACAAGGCAAGGAGTCACATATGTTTTTAGAAGAACCCTCACTCACCAACCTTGTTGGTGACATGCTTCATCATAGGGTTCCCACCCGAGGCCGAATGCCTCTCGGGTGTGCTATAATGCCTGATTACAGCGGAGCAGGTTTTTGACTGGAAGGTGAAGAGTGAGTGAACAGTAACACCGTGGATATTAAAATTGCCTTTACTTAGCCTAAATAATTTTTAATGATGGGAAAGTAAGGCAAGATTAAAAGAGGTAAAAGTGTATGTCTTTACTGGTTAAATTGAACAATGACATCCCTATGTGAAATTTGTGATAGTGGCCGGTCTACATGTTTCAGCCTCAGTGTGCAAAATAGCGAGGCTTTCGTCAGTACCAGTTATGCCACAGTGGTATGCACTCGCTAAGGTGCACCCTCTCCTGTGACAATTGTTACCGCGAACTAACGGGTTTAGACTCTCAGCATAGTCTGAAAGAAAACGTTAATGGTTTATGGGCTGTAGAAGTTCCTACCCCATGGATCCTAGCGGGGTGTTGATCTGTAGTCACACATACACCAAGACCAAACGCCCTCTCGGTACCTGGTACAATCCCGTTCCACGGGGTCCTGGAACGGGATTGTACCAGGTGCCGAGAGGGCATTTGGTCTTGGAGTATGTGTGACTACAGATCAACACCCCTGCTAGGATCCATGGGGTAGGAACTTTCTACAGCCCATTAACCATTAACGTTTTCTTTCAGACTACGCTGAGAGTCTAAAACCGTAAGTTCGCGGTAACAATTGTCACAAGAGAGGGTGCACCTTAGCGAGTGCATGCCCCCGTGGCATTACTGGTCCTGACGAAAGCCTCACTATTTTGCACACTGAGGCTGAAACATGTAGACCGGCCACTATCATAAATTTCACATAGGGATGTCATTGGTCAATTTAACCAGTAAAGACATCCACTTTTACCTCTTTTAATCTTGCCTTACTTTCCCATCATTAAAAATTATTTAGGCTAAGTAAAGGCAATTTTAATATCCACGGTGTTACTGTTCACTCACTCTTCACTTTCCAGTCAAAAACCTGCTCCGCTGTAATCAGGCGTCGTAGCACACCCGAGAGGCATTTGGCCCCTAGGGTGGGAACCCTATGATGAAGCATGTCACCAACTAGGATGGTGAGTGAGGGTTCTTCTAAAAAACATATGTGACTCCTTTTGCCTTGTGCAAGACATTAATTCGGAATCACTCTTTCCTTGTTTTTCTATATTGGCTTATGTAGTGGACCAAAATATCCCTGTGAATATAGCTGACCCTTATTTGAGGTCTTTGTTGACAGACACAAGGTGTGTAGTCTTATCCATGATGCCCCTGTATCATCCACGCTGCTCACGTTTGTATTGTAGGTTTTGTACCACACAATGCACTTTGTATAGATTTTGTATATATGCAATTAATTTTATCAATGTTTATATGTACTTTTATGGCCATGATTGGATGAATAAAGACCAAACTTGACTTGAATTTACAATTCAAATGAGTGAAAGAAGTATTTTCTATCTTCTCCCAAACTGAAGTTATCAGTTATTAAATGTTATAAGGTATCCCAGTGTTAGTCTGTGAGAGAGATATCCTTGCTCCAGTGAAACCCGACTTTGAGAGTTTTTCACTGCCAGGACATGTAAAACACATGCCCAACTTTTAAATATCATGCACCCTACCCTATGAGTCTTTACCGAGTACTTTAGGGGTGACTTATATGTATTAAAAAGGAAGGTTTAGGCCCGGCAATAGGTTTATTTTGCCAGGTCGAAATGGCAGCTTAAACGTGCACTACCAACTGCAGTGGCAGGCCTGAGACATGTTTTACAGTGCTATTTTAATGTGTGGCACAATGAGTGCTGCAGCCCACTTCTAGCATTTAATTTACAGGCCCCAGGGGCACGTAGTACAATTTATTAGGGACCTATAAGTAAATTAAATGTACCAGTTGGGTGTATACCCTTTTTACCATGTTTGGAATGCGAGGGCATGAAGCACTTTACCTCTGATTAGCAGTAGGCCTGGGCTGAATTTTAAATTCCGCTGGTGGAATCAGAGGATTTTGGTAATTCCAGGTTACTCTTGTAACATGGAAATACAGAAAAATTCCACTGCTCCGCTGGCGGAATTAACTACTTAAATGCAGTGTTTCTTAAACATAGAGGGAATGCTCTCACTTCCAGCCATGTTTAGAAACCACTGCAGACCACTCAGCACCCTTACATACTCTGCAGTCATTGAAAGTTTTAATCACTGCAGAGTATGTAAGGGCACCGAGTGGTATGCAGTGGTTTCTACACACAGCGGAAAGAGGGAGCAGTTCTTCTATGTTTACAATTCACTGCATATCACTCGGCGCCCTTACATACTCTGCAGTGATTAAAAATGTTAATCACTGCAGAGTATGTGAGGGCGCCAAAGGGCATGAAGTGGTTTTTTAAAATGGCAGGAAGAGGTTTTTTGGTATGTGTAACTGAAATATGCTCTTGAGAGCAGTAGGGGGCTCCTCCGCTAAGGCAGAGGAGCGTCACCCCCTTGCTCCTTGAGCAGTGCAAGAGAAAAATACAATGATGATAACAAGAAGTTATTATAATTTTATTTTTCTTTGCTCCAGCCAAGTCAGGCGCGGTGGGGCTGGCTCGTCGCAGAGGGAGCCGGAGTGGTTTGTACTCTCTCCCTATGTGGGCATGACAGCTTGACCGGCCCTTTAGGGTCGGCCAAACGGTCATGCGCACTTGGCATGTTCTCCATTGGGCTGTGTTGCACAGCCCCATGGAGAACATGCCAAGCCTCTCCAGGCACTGTCTGAGCAGCCAAACAGGCCACTCAGATGATTGGCTGGGAGAGTCTGGAAGCCTGGGTGCTTCCGGTGCTGCCAGCAGACGTAGGAGAGGTGTGCGGTGGTGGGAGAGGCGTGCGACGGCGGAGAAGGTAAGTTTATTTATTTTTACTTTTTTACCCGCCACCCCATCCTCCACCCCACCACCCCTATTCGGAGGCAGCCCCCACTGCTAGAGAGATATAAAGGAGTCATGAACAACATCCAGGACTCCTCCTCCCTACATTGTAGGGTAACAGTGGAGCCTCTGCGAAGTAAATCAATTTTTCAAATATACAAAAGATAGACTAACCACTCCCCCAATACAATGGTATAGATGAAAGTTAAATAAGAATTGAATGTGGGGCTCCTTGGTGACCCAGACAAAGAGTAGGCTAAAGGAGGACCCAGGGATGTACATCAATCACACAAAAGGTGATGGGAGGAATGCTTGAGTCTACCCACCAGCAAACGCTTGGGGTAGTTTCTCAACCCATCCTTTCTTTGCCTACTGTGCTACTCTAGACAAAGGCCTGCATTATGCAGATCAGTAATAACCCTGCTCCTCATGGGAAAAGTCCACCTTGTACTGCCAGGTGAGGCCCTACTCCAGAAGTGAACAAAAGAACGCCAGACCGGTTTTAGCCTTGTTAGTCCGATCAGTGCGGTATAGCTTGGATCGTGTGGCACAGGGAGCAAGGGACACACGTCTGGGCATACCTTCTGTCACTTAATGTGTTACAGCAACACCAAAGGTGATGGGAGAAGTGCTTGCAAATAGTCTAACCACTGGAAATTGCTCAGGGTAGCATTCCCACCCATTGTTTTTCGTCCCTGTGCCACTCTTGACTCATGCCTGCCTTATGCAAATCAGTACTTACTGTGGTCTTCATGGAAACAGTTGGCCCTAAGCTGTCAAATGTGGCTCAATCCACAAGCAACCACAGACAAGCTTTGGCCTTGTTAGACCTCATCAGTGAGGTAAGCTTGGGTCCTATGAACAGTGAGCACTTGCTGGGTCTAATCTGAGGTGGCATGGTGGTCAAAAGAAGGATGGGTTGGAATGCTACCCCAAGCGATTTACAGTAGTTAGATTATTGCAAACATTCCTCCTGTCACCTTTTGTGTTTGATGTAATGTCCTAGTAGCGAAGGGTATGACCAGATATAGGTTCCTTGCTCACTGACCCACTGAAAAGTGGGTGAACGGCTTCCTGTGATCTTCCATATACAAGAAGAGTGGAAAGTCAGAATTATGTTATGTTATGTTATGTTAGAGACATTTGTAAAGCGCGACTGTTACCCTAGGGTATCTGGAGAGACCACCCGCCACAGAAATACAAAAAGGTTACTCTGCGATGCTGGTTTGGCTCTAGCCAGATGAGATGGATCCAAGGCATGGGGCTGTAAGGTAACCTATAGGTGTGCAGATTGGTGTAGTAATTTAGATTGGTGTATTGGAGCTGAGGGGCAAAGATACAAAAGCAAATTTACAAAAGTATGGCATTGATGGTGTGCTCTCCACCAGCTCCTATGAATCGGCTACGTATACGAGAGCCTGTTGAGAATATGGTGGAACAGGGCAGGTAGCTTGCCAAGATGTGACTTTATGGACATAAAACAGATGCTTTATATCGTAAGAAGTTCTGTTGAGAGATTTGTTTTACTGAGGAAAGCAAAAATTGATTAGAGTAATTGTTGAATTAATCACAGCCACTGTTAATTACTATGCTGAATTTCATTCCATTTTATTTGTTCACTATCCTTCTACTGTCAGGGACAATGTTGTAAAAATCAGTCTTGATCCTGCTGTGGTAAGAAGAGTTGAGACTGTAATGTGATGTCAGGGTCATTCTCAATAGGAATATAGATAGGGGGTGTCCAAAATTCACTAAATTTTCTTTGGCGTAGTTACATGGAATTATGCAATATCACACAAAATGTGCCATCTTGTCCATTTTGGATGTGAAGACGCATTTGGCGCTAAAAATAGTGCAAGAAAACACAAGCCACGTAAACAACAGATGCTCGCTGTCTGTCATTCGCATAGTTCATGTGTGTTGCGTGAGCCTTCTGATTGGCCCAGGGGGATTTTTTACCCTTGGGCCATCTTACTCCCATGGGAGCAAAGCTCACACAGGATCAAGGCTCTGATCGGCTGCCTGCAACATGAGGAAAAAGTTTGCGGGCAGCCATTACAGGACTCTGGGGCTTGATGCCCTGTCCCGAGTGTAGTTAAAAAAAAATTAGAAGTAGGGGTTTTAGGGATACCCTTTCCACCTAGGCCCTGTGGAGGAGTTCCATAGGGTCTCACCTCTGGGGCCAAAATTAAAAAAAATGTAAAGTCACGATCGCCAGGGACTCACAGAACTCCTGTGGGATCGAGACTTTAAAAAAAAAAAAATTAACCCCTGTCGGCGTTTTAATTTTTATATCATTTTGAGGAGGGGGGCATGCAGCCCCCGTCATCGAGCAAGAGATGGTCATTGGGTCCCTGCCTGCAGGACTGCTGGCAGGGAAAGAAGTGTGCTCCCACCTGGCGGGAGTATTGAAAATGGTCCCTCAGGGTGGGAGCACACTTCTGTTTCCTTGCCCACACTCTTACAACCCTCTCATAATGGATAAGGCCCTGGGAATGTGGTACCTGGCACCTCTATAGCTCAGGGAGCGAGGACACGTGCCCCCTCCCCTATAGTTAGTCTTTGGCCCCAGTGGATGAGGCAGAGGGGCACCCATTTAATAAAGAAAATGTCAACTCCCGCCAGCACCTACAATGGTTTCCATCTGGGAGTCGTCTGGGGCTGTGGAGGCCGTGAGGCACCCTCTGTGGCACCCATGGACAACTAAAGATGTGGGTGTCTCAGTGGGCACTGGGAGATCCAAAATGTAAATTTAAAAAGTAAGAATAATAAATAGGCAGCCTTTATTATTCATTCCTCTGGCAAGGAGTGACCCATAATGCCCTAGGGCATTTTTAAAATATTTAATTTGTTGCTGGTGGTGTCCCTAGAAGGGTCAGGGGCACCATTCATGTTTTCTATGTTGTGGCTGTAGTGGGGGCTGAAGGGAGTTCAGCAGTCCCCCAACAACACTAAAGAAAAACACAATAAGACTCCTGGGGCATTGAATCCATGACTCCAAGAGAGCTTTCCATATTGTTTAAAGCAGCTCTGAGCTGGAACTGTATGGTCTTCAACTAGAGTGCTGAGAACTCTAGTCATTGGTTTGATGGTTGCACTTAGTGGCCTGAAAAAAGTAAAAGAAAACACAAACATATGTTAATGTTTTTTTTTTTTAAAGGGCTTTATTAAAAACATTTTGTTACAGTTACTATTATTAAGCATTATAATGTGTGAATTAATGAAATATACATTTGCTTATGGTTACTAGTGACTTTTTGACAAAGCCAATAGGTCTGTTTTTTATATGTTAATGTGCTGACCCCTTGATAAAACCATAGGCCCTGTCATCATTTTTTTTGTTTTATTTGAGCCTTTAACAAAGCCAGTAGGTTTTTCTTACTTAAAAGTACACCTTTTATATTGCTACTTGATATTGCCAGACATGTGTGGGGGACTTGGACGCAGGGTCAAGCCGCAAGCCAAATCCTGCGGCCAACCCTATGCTGCGCATGGCCAAAAGCCATGTGTGGCATGGCGTTGGCTGCCTGTGGGGGATCAAAAAAAATAGTTGATTTGTTAATTTTGGCCATACAAAATTGTTTGTACAGTGATATATTGATCTTACTCTTCTGAAAGTAATTTGTGATTTCTTGAAAATTACATTCCCAATAACAGTATAGTTCTTGAAACGCTGCCAGTGTCATACTTTGCCTGATGATATTATGTTGTGCTCTATATGTTGTAATCAATGCTTTGTTTTTCTCATTCTGTTGTCCCAATAGCAAATCATCCCATATTTCTCATTTTTACTTTGTTCACTGCTTGTTGTAGTGTAGTACTGTTTCTCCATGTGAACAACTTTGACCAACTGTCTTTTTTCTCTTAATAGCTCAGTGTGTTGTATATTTTGAACAAGAAACTTGAGATGGAAATATTGTGCATGGAGAATGTTGTTTACTGCAGTGCTCTTTCTAAAGAGAGAAGTTTAACCTCTGTCTCATGTTTTACATCCATGGTGTCTATCTGTTTATCATTTATCATGCTTTGTAGACCAAGTTCAAGTTGTTATTGCTAAGTTCTTAAACAACCTCCTTTATCTCTCTTGCATTACCTTTCAAATAATATACAATTCTTCTATAAATCTTAGCCAAAATACATTACCCATCCATTTCTACATTGTACTGCTTTGCACTACCTGCTCCTCCACCAGCCCATATGAAAATTAGGTTTGTTGTGGGTTAGCAGGTGCCCATGGCATTACCTTGTACCTGTCTGTACCATACTGTGTTGAACATAAAGATGTTTTCTGAAAGGCACAGACACATCATACGACGTAAATACAAAGGGTCTTAAAGGGTGAGATCTTAGGAAGTATTCACATGCATTCAAACTATCACATCATCGTGAAGTGAAGTTATGGTTGTCTTTTATATAGCATTTTAAGGTCTGTTAAAAAACCTTAGAAATTCACCTAAGAAACTATAGTTAAAGTGCAGTTAAGTCATGCAACCCATAATTCACATACTAAATGCATCATTTCCAACTTGTTCTGTCTAAAGTTCATGCTTCAACTTGGAGAAATTCTGAGTTACATGTATGAAGTTTAGATACCTCAGTGCATTAATGATGGCACTAACAACTTGCATACTAAGAAAGTAAAAAGATAGATGTTTCAGAATCTTCACAATTATTATTATTGTTTTCAACAGTTAAGATACAGAAACAATTGGTCTGCTTACACCTGGTTTAAGGCTACTACCTTACATGCCCATGGCAGTCAGTAGCAAATGGTTCCCACATTCAGTGTCCTGATTTTAAACAGATGGATGAGTTGGCTGTGACTTCAAGGAAAACTGCAGGTGAAATCAGACTAGTGAGAAAGCAGAAACATTTATCTGCATTGCTAAAGATTCACATGCTGTCTCCCCAATTTCGGTTATGGAGCTAGTGTATTAGACTATAGAAGGAAGGGGGAGTTAAACACATTGGGCCTGATTCACAAACTGCACTAATGAGTACATTTACACCTTTGAGTAAGTGTACTACTTTTCGGTGTTCACAAACAGCACTTTTGTTGTAAGGCCAGCACTACACATGGGCAACCACTGGTACCCTCCCATGAAAAATAATGGAGGTAGGGACTTAAAATAAAACCCACTAAAAATGTTAAATTAAATTAAGTTATTTTAATCAGTTTTAAAATACGAATAAATATAACTTAATGTAAAGCATATATTTTATTTTATAAAATATTTAATAACCTATTTTGAATTTTAAAAACTTTGCTTAATTTAAATATATCATTAAATATTTTATAATGAAATAATAAATAGGTACTGTTTTATATTTGTTTAACATTAATTTATATGAATCAGGCTTTAAGAGCTGATTGGTACATGCGGCACCATGCAGTAATTCTATGCAAAAAAAACCAATTCTTTTGGTGAAAGCCATCAGATTACAGTTTTGTTTTAGCATATACTTGCACACATCAGTTATAAAGATAGAGTTATCTGAAAAGCCATCCACATCATTTTAACCTACAGGAACGTCGAAGCAGTTAGCAGTTTAATGACATGAAAAAATAGAAGGCAATTAACCTGCATAACAGCTTATTTCATTGCACTAAGGATAATGGATATTTGGATGTGATTAACTGAGAAGTATACCACTCAGTTCAATGAAACCAAACAGTTAGATAGAACAGGAATTACCTATTTTCATGGCTCCCTATGTCAATGCAGTACTTGCTTTATGCAATTATTATTCCTCTCCAACATGTTGTTTTTACTGAAAAATAGCAGACACGTTCAAAATTGGCCCTACTTTGCATTAGATCCCCCTAGTACTAGTGGAATCATATAACACTTCTTTAAGAGGTCATATCTAGTGATCTGCTGGCCAAGCAAACAGTTACGGCCTAAGGTCCATGTAATTTCATCAGAGTACATTTCAGAGAAATAACTTTCAGAAAAACGTTTTTGTTGAAAATACAATAACTGAAGGACTGCAAGGGTTTTGCCTCCTTTGAAATATTTTTGTATACTTTTCTCAAATATGTTTTTTTAAAGTATATGAAAATCTAACCCTACCTATTTAATCCCACATCCTAAATCTATTCTGAATTTTACCTCACCCTAACGGAGTTCCTACCTCTTAACATGACTACCCCAAAACTATTTCTAACCTCACATAGACCGCACCCAAAACTTTTTCCTAACCTGTACTCAAACCTACCTCTAACATTCACTCCATCCCTCAGCTAACCTTAACCAATCTTTGTTTCAAACCTTTACCACACCTAATTTTAACCTTCACCAGTTCCCTAATGAAATCTTAATCTTACGCAAAACTTGTTTCTACGCCTTACTTA
The DNA here is from genome assembly GCA_963921515.1 of Calotriton arnoldi. NCBI lineage: Eukaryota > Metazoa > Chordata > Amphibia > Caudata > Salamandridae > Calotriton > Calotriton arnoldi. Next base: position 414,174 of record CAWUFW010005221.1, on the reverse strand, counting down.
AACCTTCACCTTGACTTTAAAGTTTAATCTATCTCTATACAATCCTAACACTAACCTTATCCCTAACGATTACCAAGACACTAACCTGATGCTAAATTCCGTAAACTTGACCCCATTGCCTACTTAGCATCCTAAAAATACTAATCTGTAATCGTTAGATTAGTTTTTAGTGCAATATTATCAATTATCAGTAGGCATATGCAAATAAATATTGGCCGCAAAAGAAATCACTAATGACCCACTTTGACAAGCATATTTAGGATCATTAATAAAATAGGTAACATTTGAAAACTGAACCTTTGACCCCTGCACCTGTTGTGCTCTGCATCTAAGATACCATTTCCTAATGCATTCTATGTACCGGTCTTGCAACCTGGAACTGCGCTTGTTACTACATCTTTGAAGACTTTGCTCTACACTACAAAAAGGAGAGATTATCAAAAAACATCCGCTCTTTTCTTATGTTTCAGAGACAATAATCACTGAAGTCCATCGCATAGCAAAGATCACCTTAGTACAGTTTTAATGAAACATCCACTTGCATCAGGCCACCTCAGTCCCGAACATGTGCGACTGCCTTCTCATAAACATTTTGAGCTGCCAATGAATCAGATTTGCTAGAATGCCACCAAAAATCAAGCACTTCCTTAGTCCAGGTTTTGGAGTGTTGGTCAAGCTCCTGTCATGCTGCTGCTGGTTGATGTTTGTGAAGCTCCTGTCAGTCTGTTTCTGGTTGATGTGTGTCATACTCCTGTCATCCTACTTCTGGTTGATGCTTGTCAAGCTCCGGCCATCCTACCTCTGGCTGATGTTTTTTTGCATCTGCTTAAACCCACTCTACCCTTTCAGCCATTGAGACTGATGCACCCGAATGCGATACATTCACCCTTCTTCACAGCTTTTGATAAATACAACAGATTGCCAGAAGTATTAGTGCTAGACTACGCCCATGTATTCAATTAATTTCTATACTAGGAGGAGCATTTTAATATTTTCATACTGGATTTGAAATATATATATATCACTTTTATAGGAATCGCTGCTTACTGATGTCTCCATGTCTCACTCTTCCTACTTTTTGTTTTTATTTCTGCAGAAAGTGTCTAGATATCGTAAGTGGTGGGAGAGATGGAAATGTCTACAGTTCAATGTTTAAGAAGTTTTAGAAGAGCTAGTTCTAGATTAGTTGGCACAGATAGTGACAAACAAGAATCTGCGTGCCCTCACTAGAATTCTAGATATATGTAGTTATTCACACACTATGCATACCACAGTTGGCACACCCTACTCTACCTCCTAAAGCTCCATGTCTTGTGCACTGCATGGTGTAGTCTGTCCATTTTACTTGCCATTTTACTTGCCATTTTACTTGCCAAGTTTTCCACATCCCCCCATCCTGACTCACAAACTCTTTTGACACTGATGATGAACTTGATGAATTCCATGGATGGGAATACTCAGATAAATCTACTTTATCTAAACCTCCCTCAAAATGACATTTCTGTCATTGTGAACACTGGTGCTTTCTGTCTGAATCCTCTTCTCGTTGCATTTCATTCTGTACTTCATTCGCTCTTTTCTTTGCCCCACCTCCTAGTTTGCTGTTCTTGTTGCTCATATTGTTTCTCTCCTAGCCCAATGCCAAACAGGAAAAGTGGAGATTCAATGATGTGGAAATGTTGGATTCTCCGGCAATGACACCTGTTAGTGCTGAGTGTTAATCACCTTCCTTCGTTTGCCGTTGTATGATGGATCAATCGAATTTCTGGACATTTCCATTAAAGTAGACAACAACTTCCTATATCCCACTCTTTTTTGGAAGCCCACAGAGCGGAATTCGCTGTTACAATACAACAGCCACCATCCTAGAGGACTGCGTGACAACCTGCCTTTTGGACAATTTTTAAGGATTCGTCGGAACTGCTCACAGAAAGAAGACTACCTGATGGAGTCCAACAGCCTCATGGACCGCCTCATAGTTAGGGGCTACCCCAGAAGACTTGTGAAACGTGCCCAAAAAAGAGCCTGGTTCAATCCCAGGGAGGACCTTCTCACGGTCAAAACATGCAGAAGAGACTTGAACGACAGGATGATCTGTGTGACCACTGTAGTGACCTGGGTCAGAGGGCACTAGGACCCTGGACCTGAATGAGTGGGAGGGGACAGTGACCGGACACCACTTCCGGTCAGGGAGTGGGGAGGCACTGCTGCATCCACGAGGGCAAGAGGGCAGATGTGCAAGTGGGCACTGCCGGGATGAAAAGGAAATAAAGCATACAATTTCCACTTACCTGTCCCTGCGTGTTTATTGGTGAAGACACGGCAACTGGCGACGAAGGTGGGATCTGAAGACATCACCAGAAGCCAAACAGAGAAACGGAGCCAGGAGCCCACCCTGGTCCGCCGACCATCAAGAAGTGAAACCGCGACGTCGGGAGCCCACCCCGATCGCGTGAAAACGAAACCAGGAGCCTACCCTGGTCCGTCTATCCCCAACGAAAGAAAACACAAAGTCGGGAGCCCACCCCGATCGCAAAGAAAACGGAGCCAGGAGCCCACCCTGGTCCGAGAGTGCCTGCAGCGACATCGGGAGCCCACCCCGGCCGCATCATCAAAAGTGAGGTGAGGGGAAAGGAGAAGGGCACCCGACCGTGGCAAAAACAGACCGCCGACTGCAAGGAGAGTCCCGAGCCTCCCACGTGTAGATTCCAAGACGAAATCTCGCGAGAGCTCGGCGGCCATCTTGAAGTCAGGCGGGGGAACCAATGAAAGGCTGGAAGAGACCAGGCGGCCATCTTTAAGTCAGGCCATTGTACAGATAGCAACTCTCGCCCATTGAAATCCTGGCGGCCATCTTGGAGTCAGGCGGGAGGACCAATAAGAGGCTAGAGAAGGTCAGGCGGCCATTTTGAAGTCAGCGAAGACCAAAAGATATAGAAAAAGAAGAAAAGAAGGAAAATAAAAGGAAATTACAACAAATAAAGGCAAACAAAGGAAATAAAAGAAGAAATAAAGGAAGTTATAACAAATTTAAAAAGAGAAAAAAAAAAGTAAAAGAGAACAAAATGAAGAGAGGCACAAGCAACAAAAACAGCGCAAATGCAATCTTCCGCAGACCACTACCGTTCAGTTTGTCAGAGCCACAGGTAGGAAATAGGTGGGAAAGGTGGATAAGGCAATTAGAACGATACATGCGTGCCAACTGCAAGGCGTACACGGATGACCAGAACGCAGACTTATTCCTAAACTTTGTAGGCGATGAGGTTGAGGACCTGCTAATTACTTTTCCCAAAGATCAAACAGCAACATACAAGGGAATCATAAAGTGTCTCACAGACAAATTCGACCCGCAATGAAATGTAGACTTCGAGAGGTACACGTTCAACACCACGTGTCAACTAGTGGAGGAGTCACTGGATGATTTCGCAACTAGACTGCGGAAATTAGTAACGTATTGCGAGTTCGACAAGTTTGGCAATGAACAAGCGATACGATTGCGCATCATTGAAGGCTGTCAGTCAGTGGAATTCCGCGCAAGAATACTAAAGGAACCGTCCTCGCTCGAAAAAATACTGACCATGGCCCGAGCGGAGGCCAGAGCAATGACACATGCAAGACAAATGGAACTGGGAAAGGCAAGAAGAGTGGAACAAGCACACCGCGTAATGGGAAACATCCAGAAGAGAGACAAGACACCACCAACAAGGAAGAAGCAAGAAAGAACATGCTATCGATGCGGACTCGAATTTCCACATACCGGCACATGCCCGGCAATGGGCCACAGATGCAGAAAATGCAACAGAGAGAACCACTTCGCAAGCGCCGGCATGAGTGGATAATTCAACAATGAGCGAGGACGGCCGGCAAGATCACGGACAGTGACGAGCAGATACGCAAGGCACATGGAGACAGGGGATCGCAGTCCCTCAGCTGAATCGGATGGAGCAGCCACACCACAGGCTGCAGAACGACTGTATCTAATGTCAGATAAACAAGCAGAAGACTGCACGCCAGAACACGTTCATCTGGTAGAAAAACATCAGATAAAGAAAACAGCGACAGTGAGCATCGATATAGGAGGACATAGCACAAGCTTTGTGTTAGATAGTGGAGCTACATGCAACATCATGTGCATGTCAGAATATGAGAGGATGACAGTGAAACCGCCACTATCACCGTCCACAGTCGATGTATTCACCTGGGGCTCCAGAAAACCAGTAGTGAACATGGGAAAGTTCACAGAGACATTAACTTACAAAGAAAGGTCAAGTGAAGAAGAAATACATGTGCTAAAGGGGACATTCCCACACCCTGTCTGCTCAGCAACGTCACCGCGCAAGTGATGGGGCTCCTAGCAATGACCTACAACATGTCGGACAGACAGAACATTCCGAGAAAGCATCCGGCCATACTAAAAGGGCTGGGCAAACTAAAAGAAAAATAAATAACGCTGCACATCAATGAAGCAATCAAACCTGTGGCTCAACATCACCGAAGAGTGCCCATACATCTGCAACCATAGGTAGAAGAAGAAATACAAAGCTTGCAGGCACAGGATATCATAGAGCCAGCCAACGGTCCGACACCCTGGGTGTCTCCAATTGTAGCGGTGCCTAAAAAGAACACATCAAAGATTCGCATATGCGTGGACATGAGAGTACCAAACACGGCAATTGAGAGGGAGAGGCACCCCGGACCTCATCTCAAAGACATGATCAGTTGTCTCACTGGCGCATGCCAATTTTCGAAACTAGACCTGTGCAAAGGATACCATCAGCTGGAGCTTGACACGCAATCACGATACATCACCACCTTCTCCACTCACCTGGGTCTTTTTCGCTATAAACGACTGAGTTTCGGAATATCGTCAGCAGCAGAGATATTTCAGGAGATCATAAGGCAAGTAATAAGGCCGGGAAAAAACTGTTTGAACTACAGTGATGACATCCTGGTGTTCGGCCGCTCAGATGAAGAACACGACAAGGCCCTACGTGAAGTCTGCAACCGGTTAGAACAAGCAGGCCTCACTCTAAATGAAGACAAGTGCAAACTGGGGAGAAATGAACTGGTATTCTTTGGTCACATCTTCTCAAAAAAAGGCATGACACCAGACCCCAGCAAAATGGAGATGTTGGAAAAGGCAAAGCCTCCAACAGAAGTTGCGGAACTGTGCTCGCTACATAAAGGATTTCGCTACAGTGAGCACCCCTCTACGGGATCTGACAAAGCAGGGTCAGAAATTCATCTGGACACAGGAATGCAACAGGGCATTTGAGGCCATCAGACAAGCCGTAATGGCTGTGGATCACTTGGCCTACTTCGACCAATCACTATGCACTGAACTGACCGTAGACGCCAGCCCGGTAGGTTTGGGAGCAATTCTAGCACAACACCGGCCTGGGAGAGATTCGCCCAGAAAAATTGTCGCATATGCAAGCAAAAGCTTGTCTGACGTCGAAAGGGCATACTCCCAGCCAGAGAAGGAAAGCCTCGCAGTGGTATGGGCATGTGAACACTACCACATATTCATCTACGGGAAACCATTCACCATCGTAACAGACCACCAGGCCCTAGTGACAATATACGGAAATCCGAATGCAAAGATACCGCCATGCATTGAACGATGGGGAATCCGGCTGATGGATTATGATTTCAAGATCGTGCACAAGCCGGGAAAAGAACACAACCCAGCTGACTACATGTCACAACATCCCTTACCACAGACCAGAGAAAGCACATCAATGGCAGAAGAATACCTTAATTTTGTATTGAGGCAGAACACTCCTACAGCCATTACAATCGCAGAGCTAGAACAAGAGACAATGAAGGATGCCACGATACAAGCAGTGAAAATGACGACAAAACAGCAAAGATGGAGACACATAAACAGCAACAGCGCCATAGGAGAAGGAGTCAACATGGAAGAAATGTTGGCATTCAAAAATATACACGAGGAACTATCGAAGACAGAAAACGGAATCCTACTATGAGGGGCGAGGATAGTCATGCCAAGTGCACTACGTCGGCAGACTGTAAACCTGGCACACGAGTCCCACAGAGGCATGGTAGCAACAAAGAAAATGCTGCGGGAGAAAGTATGGTTCCCAGGCCTAGATCGACTGGTGGAAAACACCATCATGAACTGTCACCTGTGCCAAGTGACCGGGCGACCAGCAAAGCCGGAAAAGCTACAGATGTCTGAGCTTCCAAGGGCAGTGTGGGCAACGGTGGCAGCAGATTTCTATGGTCCACTAGACACGGGAAACTACTTGTTAGTGATCATTGATGAGTACTCCAGATTTCCCATAGTGCGACACGTCTCGTCAACATCAGCGGCCGCGACGTTGCCAATATTAGATGATATTTTTGCAGCCTGAGGTTCCCCACAAACAGTAAAGACAGACAATGGTCCTCCTTTCTCAGGAGAAGAGTTTCGCAAGGTCATGGACTACCTAGGCATCAACCACAGGAAAATAACGCCTCTGTGGCTGCAAGCCAACGGCATGGTGGAAAGGTTAATGGGGAACATAAAGAAGGCCGTCCAAAGAGCAAAGCTAACGCAGATCTCTATGGGACAAGCTCTCTGCCAAGTACTAAGGGCCTACCAAAACACCCCCCCACAGCTCCACGGGATGATGTCCAGCTGAACTAGTACTAGGAAGAACAAGCAGGACAAGACAGCCCCAAATAGAAGCAAAGGCGCCACCAGAACGCGACAGCATTGCAGCAAGAGACCAGGAGGCGAAAGAAAAGATGAAAGCGTATGCGAATGCCAGGAGACATGCCACTCCATCGCACCTGAAGCAAGGGGACTCAGTGGTGGTGCGCCAGCGGCAGTCGAGAAAATCAGACAGTCCGTTCTCAGATGAACCACTGACAATAGTAAACGTCAAGGGGCCAATGATAACAGCTGCATCGGGCCCCTACCAGATCACCAGGAACAGTTCTCACTTCAAGAGACTAATGACATTGGATGAAGATGGAGGAGACACGGCAGGACAAGAGGAAGGTCGGCAAGACCTTCAACAGAAGAGAGCAATAGACAGCAACAGAAGAGAGACACACAACGGTGAGAGACAAGAAGAGGGATCACAGAAGGAAACGGAAAGAGAATGTCCAAAAAGAGTGAGCAGAAGGCCACCAAGACTGATTGAAGAAATGTAACGATGGGGATCTTCTCTCTCTCTCTCTCTCTCTCGCTTTCTTTTTCTCTCTCTCTCTCTCCCTTTTTCTTTTCTCTCTCTCATCTCTCTCTCTTACTAGCTATCACTTGTCAGTCATTTTCTTTCCACAAAGGGGGAGATGTAGTGACCTGGGTCAGAGGGCACTAGGACCCTGGACCCTGGGCCCTGGACCCGAATGAGTGGGAGGGGACAGTGACCGGACACCACTTCCGGTCAGGGAGTGAGGAAGCACTGCTGCATCCACGAGGGCAAGAGGGCAGACGTGCAAGTGGGCACTGCCGGGACGAAAAGGAAATAAAGCATACAATTTCCACTTACCTGTCCCTGCGTGTTTATTGGTGAAGACACGACAATCACCTTTGGTACCCACAGCAATGCCATTAGACGGATCATCAACCATTACTGGGAGCTCATATCGGATGACCTGGAACTGCCTCAACTGCCGATACATTCCTTTAAGAAAGGGAAGAGTATAAGCGACCATGTGGAAAATCCAGCTGCACCTTCCATCCAAACACTGTGGAATCTTCCCGAAATCACTGGCCACTACAAATGCGGGCATTGCAAGGCCTGCAACCTAACGATCCAGACAAAGCAACTGAATTACAAACACCATTTGATTCATCTCAAAACTCATACAAACTGCAATACATCGGACGTCATTTACGCCATTCTCTGCCCAAGTGACATGATCTACATAGGCCAAACACGCCAAAAGGTAAAAGCCCGGGTACTCCGACATTGCAGTCGAGTGAGATGTGGCGTGGCTGGGGCACCCCTGGTGGAACACTTTCAAAAAATCAATCACCCACCAGAGAGCATAAAATGGGTCGTTTCGGAGGAAGTCACTTTGGGCGCCAGGGGAGGAAGCATTCAACCCATTCTAAACACGTGTGAATGCAAATGGATGCATTTACTAGATAGCATCCAAAATGGGCTAAATGAGTTAGATGCCACAGCGCCCAACTAGCATGTCTAGCCAATGAATGAGCAGCCTTTAGGGGGGGGATCATACCTTGATCATTGCACACAAACGACCTTAGTGAGACATCTGCCGTCGCCCCACCCTCAGCGGCATTTGCATGTTACCTGTTGGCAGACCATGTAACCTATGTTTAGTGATATACCACTGTGATCTGCCATAAACTGGATAAAAAAAAAATCTGTTTCTAATTTTCCATCGCATCACGTGTAAGGCACGCTATGATGCACTGTCAGCGTTACGTGCACATTGTATGACTTAATTTCCATTGCATCTCAAGCTATTTTTCATGTTAGAAACACCACCTTGTATAAAAAACGGATGAATAGGAACGTCTGGATGCACTGTCAATATGAAGTGTACACTGTTTATTTTATTTTACCTTCCATCGCACTTTAAGCCATCATGACTGCCTCTGTCATTTTCCCAGTTTTGTATGTAACTTTATTTATTCTGCATACTTCACATCATAACTCTGCCAAACTTTTGATTTCGTGGATTTGCCTCCGCCTCTCCTTGGCGTTCTGAAGCCTTGCATTATATGTACACTATTCGATCGTATCTCATGTCTTGAATCCCATTGTTTGACACATGGCATTCTGGAGTTTTGTATATTATTTGATGGTATTTCATGTCTTTAATCCAACTGGTAGACACTTTGTACCAGCCTTCATTTTCCTTTTGGAGACTGCTGCTCCCTCTTTCCACAGCTGAAACCGCCCGCGGCGGTTCAGTGCGCATTGTCTAATTACAGCTCAGCTGCCACTAATTAGGCACTCACACCTTGCAGCTGTAACGCGTGCATGACTGAGAGCACGTCTCCCGGCCGCGCCTTGAGCTATTTAACAGCGAAGCTTCAGTGCTTCGTTTACTCGGCCAGCGGACGGATGTTCTCAGCACCGTTCAGGTACGTCTTCACAGTATGGCCTCAGCCTGCGCTGAATGGCGTTTAGGATTCTAACTATCCCTGTGTAAATTAACCCCTACCTTTGGTCTTTTTAGCTAATTGACCAGACGAAGAGAACCTGTGATTTATGCACCCCATTTCCACTGGATTCTTTGGAACAAGTGATCCTCTAGTAACTGCACCATCAATGGGGATATTTTTAAGTTAAGTTGTTCCCCATGCCATTTCTCCCTGCCCCATTTCACACATATGCTGATACTGTGCCCATTAATTCTTTTCAGCATTCAATTGTCAAGAACCCGTCCCTCTCTGTCTTTGGAGCCTACGGGCCTGTCTTCTCCACCACAGTCCTAGGTAGACGAAGGGTAACTATTTAGTCCATTGATTCTGCCTCTACGTTGTCCTTATCCTTCACCTTATGTACTAAAACCCCTCTTCTAATTGCCTGTAGGTGCCCCCTTGGTCCTGATGAAGACCCTTTTGTAAGGAACAGAATTACCTACACTTACCCTGGGTCGAAACGTCGACAGCCCTATGTCTTTCGTACTGAAAATTGACAACCGTGATTGATTCACCTTGTCCACCTTTGTAAATCATTTAGCCTTGGATAAGGCTGGACAGGCCTTTTTAAATGTTTGGATGTACACATTGTCCACAGCCCTTCACCCCTCACTCACCCTCACTTTTGCACTTTTGATGCACTTTTCTCCAACCCCCCCCCCCCCCCTGTTTGGGGCACCTATGCACTATATCGTTTTAACCAATGTATTTCGCTTTGAACATGATGTACTATATGTTCAATATGATTAAATATTGTGAATGTGCATAGATAGTATCTGCAATTGATTTGTCAGGTGATGTTCGTTATACATACTACTATTGTGTTTCCACTGGGCCTTGCTTTATTGTACTGTATGATGGAACCCTGCATGTATATACACCACATGCCTTTACAACGCAATCACTACTCCGACTGTGACATTACCACGGGTTACTTTACCATGCAAGTTGTTACAATGACTTGCTTTAGGAGGTGCTGGACTTTGGAATAGTATAAATAATAATTCCAGCCTGCACAACAGTAGGGAAGATGTTAGACTTAAAAATCCAACACCAGTCCAAAAACCTGCCCCATACAGCAAGTCAATCTAACGACTTGTGGGTTAAAGTAAGGCGTGATAACGTCGCAGTAAGGGTAGTGACTGTGTTGTAAAGGTTGGTTGTTGTTGAGACTGCCGGGTAAAGGATGTTTCACTTCGTTTGCATCTTCACAGGCTGAAAATTGTTTCAAGGGCAATGTGGGTACTCCCTACAGATTAACGATGGGTGGTAGTAGTGGGATCACCTCAGGGGCGTAGCTAGGCCTTAGGCTGCCCGTGGCGGCCCCTGCGTTTGCCGCCCTCGGCAAAATCATAGTAGAGCGGGGGGGGATAGAGGGGGAGGGGGTGGTAGCGGTCGCGGCCGATTTTGCGTGCCGCAACGGCCGCAGGTAGAGCGGGAGGAAGGGGGCCGGCTGCCGCCCGAAAACTCGTGCCGCCTGGGGCGGTCCGCCCCCATCGCCCCCCCCTAGCTACGCCACTGGATCACCTTCATTTTCATCTTCACCACCAGGACACACTCAAAGCTGAAACACACATCCACTTGCCTTGGCCAAGAATTCAAATAGTAGCTAAATACCTCTGTTGCCTGACTTACCCTTTATTCAATTTTTGCTGTAGTAGTTCAAAATCATGTCTTTGTCCCGGTGATTTCTAAAATCCTAAAATTATGTTCCCACAATATCGTTCAGGATTTATTCGGAAGTAATAGGCCATCGTTTCCAGTATACACTTAACAGTGCCTCTGTTCTCTTCCACCTCTCTCCTCATAAACGGAAAAGTAACTGATTGCATTTGCCACTCTGCTTAAAACTTCAGGTAAATATCTGGGGAAGAAAAGAGATTTTAGCAGAATATTGTAGGACAGAGAATGGGGCCATTTTTCATCTGTGTAATTCTCTCAATGATTGACAAGTATAAAGATGTCGTGGACAATCATTTGACTGCAGACACTCGTAAGCACTATCAGCATGCCCAGGCTGTGACAAAGATGTTTTAAATTTTTTTTTTTATTTCTTGGTAAATATTTTGCCACCTGACAACACCTTATCATCCCAAAACATTTCTGCCATAAATTACGAGCTTAACTCGGCTATGTTTGGATGGAAGAAAAGTGTGTAAAATCGAAATGCATCTCAAAAGTCTCTAAATTAGGCTCAAGGTGGAATAAACATTTTTTATGGATATATAATATTCTGTATATTAAACTACTAAGAGTTGTTTGTAATTGTAACTGAGAGTAATCTAGTGTTGGTTTAAAACTAAAAGTAGATTTCTTTATATGAAATTAGTTGCCTCATGTACAATGTGACCCTGAACGACCCAGCAACATGATTCTCAATTTAAATTAAGTGCACCTGATAGGTATTTCATTGAATACATTAGAAAGTGATGCTCACCAAAACAGTGCAAGCTTTCTGGGAAAGGAACATGCACATTAAACACGTAATTTGTAGTAAGTGACCACATTAGCTATTACGAACAGCACCCAAGTTAACATGCTGTAATAGTTTAAGTCAGCCTAACATGAAGGCCATTTGAATGCCGGATTTATATGTTTTAGGCGAAGTGGCTTGCTCATTTCCTCAGAGGCTGCTTTTGCATGCTGTTTTTCCAGATGCCTTCTACTAGTTAGTGAATAGTTGTTTGTTTTGTATTAGATGACTGATAATGAGGTTCTTATCGGAAGAAGGAGAAGATTCCAGAATAGAAGTGCAACTCGTGGTAAGCGCTGTTTGTACCCAATAGTCTGTCCATTGTAACAATTTTTTAAAAAGCCATGCATGGACCATTGTAATATCATGTGAATGAGGGAAGTTTACCAGCTCCCAGAGTATAGAAAGAAACTGATTTGCTCTTAAGGGTGGGAGCAAGCTCTAGTATTGCAAACAAATGTTTTGTTTAGTTATAATATTGTGCGTTCCTTAGACTAGCGATAGGAGATGCTTGCTGACTTTGAGCTCATAAGACCTTTCTTGTCTCCACTGCCTGAATGCAAAGGTTACATGTCTAAGTATTCCTGTTCTCTCATCAGTAACCTTCATTTGGTCTTCTGAAGCTGACACCTTACCTTACTTACCCAAATCAAATACCTTATCCGACCTTAATTTAGATTAGTGGTTTTCCTTTATGGAACACACTTGTTGCATCTTCTGTATTCTTTATGTAATTCTAGATCCTGTTATGTTCCATCTTATGCTAAGATATCATCACATTGACAACTTAAAATTATAATGACAATGCTTAAGATTTAACTATCTGATTATCAATGACTTTAACCTGACTAAATTTGTTAATAGAACCCTTTAAACTTACATCAGTTCTCTTTCCTGTGGAGCCCCATTGGTCTTCACTGTTATGGAAATTTATGTAAATGATTGCTCATAACTTTCTTTAAATGTTGACTAGAAATGGTCCATATGATCAGTGTTGGGGTTTGTATAATGATTATACCCGACGTTTGCGGTTACAAATTCGCAGCTCCGGCATTTCTAAATACTATGAGCAGGGATACCCCATCCTTGTCCTTCAATATCTGTGAGATTTGCCAAAACTTTACCCAAATGGGCTTCTTTTTACTTCTCTGATCCATCCTACATTATTCAACTGAACAGATCATACTACATGTGATTTTATGTGACATGCAGAATCCCTCAAAGATTCCATTCTCATCTCGGTTATCTTAAATATATATATAGAACTCTCCAGAGGGTTCTTTGACAACCTTAGTTCTAACTATTATGATGGCATCGGGCTTCATCATTATGCCCCTGATGTGCAACAATACATCAAAATATCCATTCAACCAGAGACTGCCCCTCCATTATCCAAGCATGGAGGTACGACATCCAACTGAAACCAAATTGTATGAAGACAAAATTTAGCCAACTAGTCGACTCCAGCTAACAATCCATGAGTGAGCATTGGCCAGACAACAACTCTTTCTTATTTAGAAAGTGAAGCCACTCTGTCCTCAAGAACTTTTCAGAACTTTAGTTCATGCCCTGGACCTCTTCCAACTGGTTGGTGGCAGTATCCGTCTCATAGGTACTCCAGACTCCACTTTGACCTTAATGAAAAGATTTCTCCCCTCTTCTGCAGGCTTCATCAAACTAAATAAATTTGACCACCAGTCCTTCGCTTTGAAGAACATTTTGGCGGTCAATCCAAGTCTGCATCATCCTGCAATACATAAAAAAGTGTAATGAATAGCACCTTCATACTGACCCATGTCAGAGCCTTTTACTACCTAAAGGACTGATAATACAGATCAGGATTATGTGAGTCCCAAAGGACAAGGGCCTTAGACATTGAATTAAAAAGAAACTGAGAGAATTCATATAGAAAAATCTGCCCAGGAAAATCCAAATGCCACAAGATTCAAGTACAAACCATGAAGGTTTATTTAAGATTTCGAATCATTACAGGAGTCAAAACAGCAAATGGGTGTTAATTTCAATTAAAAATACAAACGAACACAAATTAGAATAAGCAACAGAAGCTTAGCCCTAGTCTAGTAAATAGCCAGAACTAAGTGTGACCTAGCACAAGGCAGATAATGAGTCAAATTTGCGTAAGTATTGGATCAATAAACAGACTAACGTGGAGCCTGCTCTCTAAGGAAAGCCAAAAAAGACCTAGTTTACATACCAGAAAGTGTTTTAAATAGGTTTTCAAGCAGAGAAATTCAAGCCATTTGCATGGTGTGAAATGGCACCATGGGCTGTACGACCAAAGATACATTTCTATAAAATCAATCATCATTTACAAGATACTTCATGTAAAGAAGCTCACTCTAAGAACTCTTGCAAAATTAATAGTCAACATGAACTGTGAACCTACCTACAAGTGGAAGTGCATAGTGTTACTAAACAGCAGCTTGAAAATATGACTAAGACATATTTAAACTAGCAAGTGACTTCAACCTTGAACATCAAAACATTATGTGCGTTTTTCTCCGGCAGCCAAGCAGGCTTCCTCTGGAGCACGTAAATTGTTACAGCACAAAAGAAACATTACCATGAAACAGATATTTTTTGAAGGAAGTGTTAAAACTGGCATCCTTGGTGTAGTTTTCCTCCTAACATTTTGCTTTCAAACCTCCTGTTTTGCTTACTTCGTTTTTGCTGGCTTTAGGACTCTTATAACCAGTGCTAAAGTGCTTGTGCTCTCTCCTTACAACATGGTAGCCAGGTTTATACCCTGTTGGCATATTTACTTTACATGTAAGTCCTTAGTAATGTGGTACTGCATGTACCCAGGGCCTGTAAATTAAATGCTACTAGTGTGACTGCTGCAAAAAGAACAATTGATGGACAGAATGCAGAACAATGTCATACATTCACCCCAGTACAGAGATCTGCGGCACTGATTGTGCCATCCACTTAAGTAGCCCTTTATTTATGTCTAAGGTCTGCCATTGCTGCCTTTGTGTGAAGTTTTGAACTTCCATTTCCATCTGGCAAAATAAACCTTTTGCCACGCCCAAACTTTTCTTTTTAATACATATGTCATCCCTAGGGTATGCCCTGGACAGCCCAGAGGGCAGGGTGCAGTGTATTTAAAAGGTATGACACATATGTTTAAGTTTTACATGTCCTGGTAGTGAAAAACTCTTAAATGTGTTTTTCACTATTGCAGTGCCTACCTCTCCCATAGGATAACATTGGAGTTACCTTATTACATTTAATAACGTGCAATGTCCATGTGGGAACAGCTCTCAGTTAATGTTTAGTGTCTTTGAAATCATTTTGAAAAATCATGTCTTATGGTAAAATTGGACTTTAAATTACAATTTTGAAAATGCCACTTTTAGAAAGCTGTGATTTTACAGCCTTAGCCATTAGTTGCCTGCAGCCTGCTTCTGGGTCACATAACTCGGTGTAGCTGACATTTGGGCTTTGTTTATTCCTCCTAGACAGCCACAGATAATAGAGGGCTAGATGTGCCTGGTTGGGCCATCACTAGCAGGATGGGCATCTGGAACTTGGCACAGCTCTACTTACACTTGGATAAGCTGTGTCCTGCTTCCACACCAAGTGCTGCATACCCCGTGTAGTTAGTATGGAGTCAGGGCGGGGGGGGGGCAGGAAACCTGTGCACTTCAAAGGGAAACCTCCAGAAGCTTCTTCCACTTCAAAGGAGGTACCTGATATGAATATTGGACCTCAGATATCAACTCTTCAGTACACTTCTGGACCTGCAGCCAGGAAGGACTGCTGTGCTGCTGAAAGGACTGCCGCTCTGCTGGACTGCCGCTCTGCTGGACTGCCGCTCTGCTGGACTGCCGCTCTGCTGGACTGCCGCTCTGCTGGACTACTGTCTTACTGGACTGCTGCTATGCTGAATTGCTGCCCTGCTGCCCTTCTGCCAGAGTCAGAGGGATTTGGAGCTGCATGTGAACCCAGGTCTTCCAGAGTGCACTCCAAAGGTATATACTGCTGGCCTACTGTTCAGAGCCACAGGGACATAACAGGCTTCCAACCGCCTAAACCATCACCCAGATCCAGCTGGAGTAAGCCCCTGACCCCCATGTGCTGTCCCTCAGGTCCTGGACCCTTGGTGTGCAGCTGAATTGAGGTTCTTAGGTTCTTTGCGACCTCGAACATGCCCACTGGCACCAAAACTTTGTTGCTCACACAGCCTGTCAACGCCAAGTTCCGTCAACCTGATCCTTCATGTTACTGCATTCGACCGCTTGATGGGAGCCCCAGCGCGAAGCTCTGGCCTGACCACCTGCAATGAAAACAGGATCTTTGCACTACTGTGACAACTACCAATGACGCCCAGCCAGCGCTCCGTGCTACAACTATGACCGTCTGCGATGCTTCCCTGCTCCTCGCGTCCCCGTACACCGCAAACGGGACTCTTTGCACTGGACTGAGAAGGTAACTTTTCAGCTGGACTATCCTGGTCCCCATATCTGACCCATGCTTGATCGCAGTCAGCTTGAACTTGTGATTTTCTCCCGGTCTCACAGGACCAGGTAGCCGTGAGTGGCGGCTTGGGCATTTTGTTGCTCTTTTTACTTACATACTTAAAATTACATATCTCCGGTTCTACTGATTAGATTTTTGTTGTTTTGGTCTTGATTTATTTACTACATTTTGCTAATGTTTTCTAAATTAATGTGGGATTTTTCTTGTATTGTGTTTTCCCTTTATTACTGCTTGCAGTCCTACGTAAACACTTTACACATTGCCTCTAAGTCAAACCTGACTTATCTGTGCCAAGCTACCAGAGGGTTGAGCACAGGTTAATATGGGGTTTGCTTGTGCTTTACCCTGACAAGAATTGTGGTTAGTGCATCAGTAGGGTTTCACCCCCTTAACCAGTAACCCAATTTCTCACAGGAAGGAAAAACACAGAAAGAATGAAAACATGAACCAGATGCACTTTCCAAAACCACATTTCTTTAACTGAAGTGCAACAAGGCCAAGGCAGATGTAGATTCATTTTTGTGGCCTACTTAAGCTAACCTAAACACAATTTTAAATAATTCTAAATTAGTTCCTACTCGCCCTCTTCACCAGACAGAAAAACTAAACATTGTTGGAGGGCTATCCATTTAGAAAGAGCCAGCGTATCATTAACCCCTTCGCTGCTAGGCCTTTCCCCCCCCTGTGCTAAGCCTTTTTTTGGCTATTTGGGGTAGTTCGCGCTTAGGCCCCTGTAACTTTTTGACCACATAAGGTATCCACGCCAAATTTGCGTCCTTTTTTTCCAACATCATGGGAATTCTAAAGGTACCCAGGGTGTGTGGATTCCCCTGGTGGGGACCCAGAAATTAGCCAAAATACAGGTAAATTTTGTTTTTTTGGGGAAAAATGGGAAAAAAGGGCTACAGATGAAAGCGTCTGGTTTTTTCCCGGCAAATGGGGTTGTGGTGCTGAAATCACCATCTTCCCAGCTTTCAGGGACAAGCAGATATTTGTCAGAAAACCAAAATGTTTTACGCAGTTTTGGCATTTTTCTGGGACATAGCCTATTTTTGCTATTTTTTGTGCTTTCAACCTCTTTTCAGTTAATGGTAGAAATGGGTATGAAAGCAATAATGGATACTGGAAAGCTATACATTTTAGAAAAGTAGACACAATTCTGAATTCAGCAAGGGGTCATTTGTGTAGATCCTTCAAAGTTTCTTTATAGAAACTAACCGTTGAATATAGGAAAAATTGAAAAGTAGTTGAAAAAAACAGCCATTTGTGTCAACGTTTTCACCTGTAACTTCTTCTAATTATGACAGCTGTTTGAAAGCAATATACCGTTACATCCGCTGGACCTTTCTGGTTGTGGGAATATATAGGACTTGTAGGTTCACCAAGAACCCAACGAACCCAGAGCCAATAACTGAGCAGCGTCCTGCAATGGTTTTTTATTATGTACCGGGTATATACCAATTAATTTGGGAAAATATATACATGGAAAAATCGGTATGAAAGACACCTATGTATTTCTGAAATTGGAACAAAATATAGAGTTTAGAAACAGTAGACATTTGCACATTTCCGAAATTGTGAATACCCATACTAGCATGAGAATTATAGGTCATTTTTCAAAATGACTTCTTTTTTATACATTGTCTTTCATTTGGAAGGCACAAATGCATCGAAAGTCAATAGGTAATAACAGTTGCTCTACAATTCTGTGTTACCCTAAGTCTCCCGATAAAAATGGTACCTCACTTTTGTGCGTAGGCCTAGTGCCTGCGAAAGGAAACGGCTCAAAACGCAACGTGGACACACTTTATTTTTACAGTGAAAACTGACCCTTTTTTTGTAAAGTGCCTAGCTGTAGATTTTGAACGCTAGCTCTGCCGGCACCTAGGGAAACCTAGCAAACCTATACATTTTTGAAAACTAGACACCCAGGGGAATCCAGGATGGGGTGACTTGACTGGCTCTCACCAGGTTCTATTACCCAGAATCCCTTGCAAACCTAAACATTTGTCCAAAAAAACAAATTTTCCTCACATTTCTTTGGTGGAAAGTTCTGGAATCTGTGGGGATCCACAAAATTCCACCCACCACGCGTTCCCGAAAGTCTTCCGAGAAAAATGGTACCTCACTTGTGTGGGTAGGCATAGTGCCTGCGACAGGAAACGGCCCAAAATGCAACGTGGACACACCACATTTTCACAGTGAAAATGGACCCTTTTGTTTGCAAAGTGCCTAGCTGCAGATTTTGAACCCTAGCTCTGCCGGCACCTAGGGAAACCTAGCAAACCTATACATTTTTGAAAACTAGACACCCAGGGGAATCCAGGATGGGGTGACTTGACTGGCTCTCAGCAGGTTCTGTTACCCAGAATCCCTTGCAAACCTAAACACTTGTCCAAAAAAACCACATTTTCCTCACATTTCTGTGGTGGAAAGTTCTGGAATCTGCGTGGATCCACAAAATTCCACCCCCCCCGCATTTCCCAAAGTCTTCCGAGAAAAATGGTACCTCACTTGTGTGGGTAGGCCTAGGGGCCGCAACAGGAAATTGCCCAAAACGCAACGTGGACACACCACATTTTCACGGTGAAAACTGACCCTTTTTTTGCAAAGTGCCTAGCTCTAGATTTTGAACCCTAACTCTGCCAGCACCTAGGGAAACCTAGCAAACCTATTCATTTTTTAAAACTAGACAACCAGGGGAATCCAGGATGGGGTGACTTGACTGGCTCTCACCAGATTCTGTTACCCAGAATCCCTTGCAAACCTCAATTTGTCAAAAAAAACACATTTTCCTCACATTTCTGTGGTGAAAAGTTCTGGAATCTGCGTGGATCCACAAAATTCGACCTACCCCACATTCCCATAAGTCTTTCAAGAAAAATGGTACCTCACTTGTGTGGGTAGGCATAGTGCCCGCGACAGGAAACGGCCCAAAACGCAACGTGGACACACCACATTTTCACAGTGAAAACTGACCCTTTTATTGCAAAGTGCCTAGCTGTAGATTTTAAACCCTAGCTCTGCCGGCACATAGGGAAACCTAGCAAACCTATACATTTTTTAAAACTAGACACCCAGGGGAATCCAGGATGGGGTGAATTGCCTGGCTCTCATTAGGTTCTGTTACCCAGAATCCCTAGCAAACCTCAAAATTTGTCCAAAAAAACCACATTTTCCTCACATTTCTGTGGTGGAAAGTTCTGGAATCTGCATGGATCCACAAGATTCCACCCACCCCGCATTCCCCAAAGTCTTCCGAGAAAAATGATACCTCACATGCATGGGTGGGTCAAGTACCCGCGACAGGCAAGGGCCCAAAACGTATTGAGGAGACATCAAAATGACCTATCACAAAACAACCTGGTTTTGCAAGGGGAGTCACCTGGGTTTCTGGCCCCGGGCTCGGTGGCCTTCTTGGGAAACCTACCAAACCCACACATTTCTGAAAACTAGACACCCGGGGGAGTCCAGCGAGGTATGGCTTGCGGGAGTCCCCCAACGTTTTCCTACCCAGAATGCCCTGGATTCCCCTTGGTGTCTAGTTTTAAAAAATGTTCAGGTTTGCTAGGCTTCCCTACGTGCTGGCTGCGCTAGGGCCCAAAATCCACAGGTAGGCACATTGCTAAAAACAAGTCTGTGCCTAGTGGGCTTTCTGCCGCCCTGGGGGACAATCGGGGGGGGGGGAGGGTTGCCCCGATATGCCCCCAAGGGGGGCAGAAAGACTGTGGTTATTTTTATGGCAGTGGGAGCATTGGTATGCCCATTCTGGGCAGCCCCCACCCCCACGCATAAAAAAGCCAGCGTAATCGCTGGCCCCTAGCGGGCCACTGCCCCCATTCGCCCCTGGGGGGGCAGAAAGACTGGCATTTTTGGGGGGAGATGTGGGCATTGGCATGCCCATTCTGGGCTGACCTCACACCTAAATAAAAAAATAAAAAATTCTGAGGCCTAGTGGGCTTTCTGCCCCCCCGGGGGGGCAGATAAGGGGCTATTGCCCCAATATGCCTCCGAGGAGGGGCAGAAAGACTGTGGTAATTGTTTTTGGGGTGGGAGCATTATCATGCCCATTCTGGGCAGCCCCCACCCCTACATTATTAAAAAATAAAAAATTCCTGGTGCCTAGTGGGCTTTCTGCCCCGCCCCCGGGCGCAGATCAGGGGTATGGCCCCCATCTGCCCCTGGGGGGTGCAGAAAGACTGTTACATCTTTTTTTTGGGGGGTGGGGGCATTGGCCTGCCCATCTTGGGCAGCCCCCACCCCTACATCAATAAAAAAAAATCCCTGGTTTCTAATGTGGGGCAGATTGGGGGCTACTGCCCCCATCTGCCCCCCGGGGGGGCAGAAAGACTGGAATTTCACTGGGGGTGGGGGCATTGTCATGCCCATTTTGGGAAGCCCCCACCCCAACATCAATAAAAAAAAAATCCCTGGTTTTTAGTGGGCTTTTTGCCCCCCCGGGGGGGGCAGAAAGACTGACATTTCTGTGGGGAGGGGGGGCATTGCCACGCCCTTTTTGGGCAGCCCCCACCCCAACATCAATAAAAAAATCCCTGGTTTTTAGTGGGCTTTCTGCCCCCGTCTTAACCCTGGGGGGGCAGAAAGACTGACATTTCTGTGGGGGGGGGTGGGGGCATTGCCATGCCCTTTTTGGGCAGCCCCCACCCCGTCAATAAAAAACAAAATCCCTGGTTTTTAGTGGGCTTTCTGCCCCCCCCGGGGGGGGGCAGAAAGACTGACATTTCTGTGGGGAGGGGGGGCATTGCCACACCCTTTTTGGGCAGCTCCCACCCCAACATCAATTTAAAAAATAAAATCCCTGGTTCTTAGTGGGCTTTCTGCCCCCGGGGGGCAGATTGGGGGCTACTGCCCCCAAGAAAGACTGTTGTGCCCAGAAGAAAATGGGGGGAGCAAAGGCCCTTGCCCAGGGGCCGCTCCTCCCTGGTGCTAGTGGGTGGATCCCTGCTTGGGGATCGACCTCCTGGGGTGATCCCCAAGCAGGGATCCACTAGGGAAGGGTACCATTGGAAAGGGAGATTCTCCCTTTCCAACGATACCTCTCCCAAGTAGTTTCGGTGCTCGGGGGCTGAGATAGCCCCACGAGCACTGAAACACTAAAACTGAAACTAAGTTTCAGTTTCGTTTTCAATGTAATGACGACAGCGCGCCATGCGCGCGATTGTCATTACACTGAAAACTAGGAAGGACACCTCGGGAGGTTGGGAAGCTCTTCCCCACCTCCCGAGGCCTCAAAAATGGAAATCCTCTGCTGTTTACAGCAGAGGGATTTCATGCCCCTGTCCTCATGACGGAATCGTTCTGTCATGAGCACTGGAGCACCGGTGCTCATGATGGAACCATTCTGTCATGAGCACCGAAGGGGTTAAAAGGCAAAGAAAGTCAATATTAAAGAAATAACTCGAAACAAAGGGTGAGAAATTGATTCCATCCAATTAATCCTCTTGAATTTTTTGCTTTTTAGACTACTTGGTTTGTGGACTTCAGTGGCGAGTCTCACTACCTAAGTCTCACTCACTGTCAGCTCTATTATAATGGATTGGAAATGATAACCACCGTTGTCCACTTTTTAAGATAAAATCTTATGCTGCACAGCTAGGTGATAGGCTGATTGGACATGAACATGTGCACACGTGTGCGGGTTGAGCATATGAGACTACTATTTGTAGTGCTAGAGGCACTCCAATGTATTGGGATCACGTGATGACCTTTGACTACCATTATTTCTTTAGGTGTTTTCTCGAATGTACAACATAATTTTTCCTGCATGTGCACTTTACCTTGAAGATTTCATTTTGTGTCTCCTTGCAGCTGCAGAGTGGAAGTGCTTTCACAGAGTAGAACAGCCTTGCCAGGAACAGAACGTGTGGGATGTGCCTTTGAAAGCATGAGAGAGGGGTCTGGAATGTACTTCTAGGTCTCGGAGTATAGTGTTATATGCAGTGGTGCTCAAATGTGCATTATGTTGTACATTGGGAAGTGAAGTGTGTGATTCTATAGGCAGTGGTGCACAAATGCGCATTGTGTTGTACATTGGGAAGTATTATGAAGTTCTTATGATTCTTTGACATGCCCTCATGCCATCTTGAATTCTGACTCTGTATAGCTTGAGCTTTGCGCACACAGGCAGGCCCCCAGATTACTCAAGTTGTTTAGGCTATCCACGTTCAAGATTGTTTTCTGTACTTTTGGAGATTGTTTTCTACTTTTTCAAGCTTCCTTAAGATAAGGGGCTGGAACATGTGAGAGCGCAGAGGTATACATGAGAACGCTTTTGCCTTTGGAATGCTTGCATGAAGATTGGCCAACTCAGGTAAGTTTCCTTGGCGCAGAGGACATCCTCTCGGATTCTTCTAGTGCTTTGAGATTATAAAACTGGGGTTTGTTGACTTGTAAAGTGGGATTTTGGACCTGAATGGAGGCGGACGCGTCTACTTCGGTATAGGGACCCGGCTTGCTGAGGCTCTTGACCCTGGCTGTGAATCCCCCAGTCTGGAGTGGGCTAAGATGCAGTGTTTGCAGCGGTGAGGTATTGTCTTTGTTTATTGACTTTGTGATGTGTGAGTGTGTCTGTCACATTCAAGTCTCCAGTGGTTATAACCATCTGAGGTGTTCTTTTGCTAATTGGCATTGTGATGTGTGAGTGTGTCTGTGTGCACATTCAAGTCTCCTGTGGTTATAATCATCTGATGTATTTAGTGTATATATCTTTCTGATTTCTTGCAGTGGACATCCAGTACTATTACCAATACAATCTGCTTGTATTTTATTCCATGCATTTAACAGTTGCATTTGCCTACTTATAAGTGTGTTATTATTGTTTGCACATACATATATATATATATATATATATATATATATATATATATATATATATATATATATATATATATATATATATATGGTTTTCACAATCCTGGAATGCCTCCGTCTCGGCAAAAGACAGGTACGGACCACAACTTTCTTGATTGCTTTAAAGTGCGTTTATTGCAGAATAATCAGCATGAATTGAATAAGGCAAGTGCCCAGCATGACGCGTTTCGACAGTTTATATACATTTGAATGTTGTTTATTTGACATCTGGGAAAGCCTTTTTGTTAGAGCGTGTTGCACAAATAAAACCCCATGCTTTGTTCTGAAAACGGTCTTTTGATGTGCCTCATTTTATGAGTGAAATCTCTTTTCTGGTGTTTTTATTGCTTCGCCATGGTTGTGCCTCTGTGTGGGTGTGCAGTATTTTCTATTATTTGGGAGGGCAAAGCAATACACCATTTAACTCAGCTCTTTATCTGTTCACAGGTTGACTATTGCAGAAGAGGCATTTCAGGTACTGGTGCTGGTGTGTGCAGACCTGATAATATGAGTGGGCATTAATAGTGCTGGTATGTACATTTGCAGTGCATCACTCTATTGTACACTATGGGTGAAATCGGGACCAAATTAGAGCTTTGTCATAGTTAGGCCCAAAGATGAGTGTGACACACCATTCCTATTGGAAATCAGGATACCAAATACAGATCTGACATCAATTCCCACATCTCTGCATTCATTGTGGCACTTCAAGATTTATCATTGTTCCCTCAATCCGCTCCTTATTAGATTTAGGCATTTGAATAGGTCTTCTTGGATAAGATAATTACTCTACTGGCTAGCTGGGGGACCAAAGGCCTCCTCACTCAATAGGGCCATTAGTCTATCATTAGACCAGCTACTGGGAAAGGGAAAATGATGATGGAACCTGCATGAGATAATTGTTTGTACTCTGGAGTCAGTCACAGGAGAGGCTGTCCTTGTTTTGGAGGGAAGTCATCAGGGAATTGTGGCAGTTAGGCCTTGTTAGGCTCTCATGAAGTCTTTAAACAGATGACTTGACTGCAGCATCTTCCAAATTAAAATGCTATGCAGGAGGGTGTGGGTAAGGGTGGGATAAAGATGTGTCTCCGTAGAATTGGGCAGAGGTGTAACCCTTCTTGAACTTTCCACCCTGTATCCTGTAAAGACTTTGCAAACACTCTGACCTGTTGGAAGCAATGCTGGAGGAATGCCCAGCTGGAAGAGAGAACACACCTGACATCTACTGCAAAGATGGACCCAAGGACTTCTGATTTTAGTTGGCACCCAGGGACTAGGATATTTTTATCCAGGACCAGTGGTGCTGGCCTTGCTACACCCTCTGGGGGATAATAGAGGAATGGACTTGCTGCAGAGGACCCTGAATGATTCCCCTGGATCTTTTGTGGACTGGTCCTGCATGTGTGTGACTTCCAGAAGCAAGTGTCCTGACTCCTGCTGACACACATCTGCTTTGCAAGCAGCTCAGAAGCTGTAGGACCTGGGAAGTGGAGGCTGGGAGGGCACTCCTTATGTGGCCGAGGGGTGCTGCTGTGGAAGATCCCGGACCCAGGAGAAGTGGCAGATACCCAGACAGGGCTTGTGTAAGGAGAGAGAGAACAGGAAAAGTCAGCTAGGAATACAAATATGTAGAGGATAGGAAGCCTGAAGAAACCCCTCCAAGGGGCCTGAAGAAAGGCTTTCAGGTGGCTAAAGCCAGCCACCAGGGGAATTACAATACCAACATCACTAAATTGGCCAACTGGGCTCAACAAAACATGAGGCGAAGTCTGACCCCTTGCTGCACTGAGTCCAGCGGGGACACGAGTAGTGTCCCTCTTCCCATATTTACAGGATACCCCTGGAGAGGATGAAGGATCATGGAAGCATGGAGGTGGCATGTGTGGAGATCTGTGCCAGCTACTGAGTTTACCTTCTGTGGGAGCTGAGACTGACAATTAGGCAAGGTAAATTAGAATCTGTGCACTGCTGCGCTCCCACTGCATCTGCCCTTGGGGTAACCCATTTCCCCAGAAGCATGGCAATGTATTTTCTAAGCCCTCCAAACCTGTGTCTGGGGGTCAGGGAGTACACCACATCCAGCGCCCCCTTATACTGTAGCAGCTAGGAGAATGAGGAAGCCAGCTCTGGGGCCAGCCCTGCACAGTGTCGGCTGAGCAAGATGCTGGCAGGGTCGCGCTGGGTGGAGCTCACAGTGTGGTCCAGGCCATCTAGGGACAAGAGTACTCCATGGAACACCAGAGGCAACCGCGGAACTTTCAGGAGAAAATATGTGATCCAAAAAAGCATGAGTTAATAAAAACAACAAAAGGAAAAGTATTTTTTCCATTGCACAAGGTAGCTATACAAATATGCATGGCCTCAGCACCATGATTGCCCAGAATCCTCTAGCGAGGTGGGGAGATGTACATTTTCGGCTGTTGGGGTAACCCATAAAGAGCAAGAGCATCACCGACAGTTTTTTTGTGCATTTTTGGGGGCTGCCATTAGTGCAGTGGACCCCAAAGAAGGCACTACATCAACTCGCTCATATCATCCTAATTCTCTTGAGGGTCAAATTAGTGACCCAGGGGGAAGTGAGATGTTTTGCAAGTAATCTTCAATCTTGGAGCTTGGACTTTTGTGTGAGGATTTCTGTGGGGGGGTCTTCTTAAGACTGTGCTGCAGCATGTTAAAAGTAAAAGAATAATGCACACACAGTGTGTTCAAATGCAAATGCTTTAACAGTGATTCATTACTTGTTTTAATGAAGGTCATTGGAATGTTTTAAATGCTTTATTGACAAGGATGAAGTTAATTGTTAATCATTATATCTTTTAATGAAGGTCATTAAAATGTTTTCAAGTGCTTTATTGACAATCACAAAGTTAACAGTGAGTCATTGTATGCAGGAATACATGTCATTGTAAGATGGTACCATCCTGAATTTAATGGTGTAGTATTAGCTTTTTCTTATATATTTCTGCTTTTATTAATGTGGTAACACCCTTACAATTCCAGAAAGCCTAACTTTTGATAACTAAACCCCGTTATATTTTGTCTAGTGTATGTGAGTGGATATCATGGTCTTAGGCCAGGTGCATAGGCCCAGCCATGCCTGGACTTACCTGCGACCAGTCCTCCAACCAGTCAAGGGCCTTGCAGACCCAGATACAGATCCTTGAGGCACCCACCTCACATCTCTCCCTCTCTCTTTCACTCTCACCTTGTTCTCTCTCCCTCTCTGTGACTTCTGTGCCACTTCTCTCACTCTTTGTGCCTTTTACCTTGTTCTCTCTGTGAATTTTGTGCCATTTCTCTCAGTCTTTCTGGCATGTATATGTGTCTTTTGTGCCATTTGTCTTTCTCTTTCTGTGCCATTTGCACCATTTCTCTCACTCTCACTGCCATCTCACTTGCTCCATCTGTCTCGCTCTTTGTGCCATTTCTCTCATTCTTTGTGCCCTTTCTCTTGCTCTTTTTGCCATTTCTCTCTCTTTGTGCCATTTCTCATCCTCCTTTTTCTTCTCTCTTGCTCCTTTTTTTGACCTTTTTTTGCCATCTCTCTTACTTTTTCTGTGACCTTTGTGCCAGGTCTCCATATCTTCTATATCTACCTCTGCATTCCCCCTTCCAGCACCCTTCTCCTACCCTCTCTGCCCCTCTCACCCTCCTCCCCCACACCTTACCTGCTCCCCATGCGTCTGTCCTTCACTGCTGACTGTGACCCTCCTCAGTCCCATCTATGACCCCCTGTGCTTCTCCCCATCCTGCTTAATGGTGACTGCAGCACCTACGAGCAGTGGACACATGCGGCGGGAGTGCCGCTGGTGCCCTAAAAGGCAAGCCATCTGTGCCCATCCATGCTTGGACCATGGCCAGCACCAGAAACTCTGGTCCTCGTTCAGCCTACCAAAACCCTGCTACTCTCCCTCGTGCCCTGAACCCCGACTGTTTTATTACCCTCTGCTGGTGCGCCACAATGCACAAAACAGAGGGAGCTTTCACCGGCTCCCTCTTCTGCTTCACCACCACCACTGCTTTAGGAAGTGCAACATCCACCAAGAACATACCAACAGCACCCAGCCCCACAAACACTGTACACCTGACAACAAACACACTTGCACCCCTCACACACCAATATCATGCATGGTTCTTCACACCCGCTCGCTCAGCAAGCACGCCACAGAGATCTCAGAGCAGCTGGACGCCGTTGCCCTGGATCTCCTCTTCTTCACAAACATGGCTGATCACAGCTTCAACATCGAACATCGCTGCCGCCATCCATCTTATACAAGATCACCAAGCCCACCTAAACAAGCCCGTAGCGGAACAAAGTACATGGAATACCTCAACTTCAAAATACAAATCACAGCAAACTTCACCCTGGAGGGAATTCTAGTCTACCGCCTCCCAGGCCCCAGAGCCAACTTCGCTAAACACATTATGGACTTCCTTGCCATAGTCAGTTTCACAATAAACATCCATCAACGCAGAGGAACCCCTAAAGCGTGTGAAGCATGCCAACACTGGAACAACCGAACAGAGGTGGATTCGATGTTAACCCCCCACGAGTCTCCTAGCACTCAACATGGAAATGTTCAACAAGTAGATCACCCAGCTGCACCAACACTCTGGATCCCAAGAAACGAAGCCACACAACAAAAACTAGAAAACAATCCAACTGATACACCGAAGACTTCAGAATGATCAATCAACACTGTAAACAACTGGAACGATAATGGAGAACAAGCCAAGAGGAAGTGGGAAAATACGCTTTCAAAGCCGCCCAGAGAAGGTACCACCAGCAAATCCGAGAATGTAAGAGGAAAACCCTTTTAACATGAATAAACACCAGCTCCAACAGCAGCCAATAAATCTTTCCCATCATGGATGATTTCACCACTCCCACAGCTGCCACCGGCAACATCAGTCCAACCCAAAATACTTGTAAGGACCTTTCAAACGTCTTTTGCAGCAGTATCACAATCATGTATAGCAACTTTTCCCCGCAACCAGATCCCCGTACTCTCACTAGAAGTCCACCAGTGACGAACAAAGACAACACAATCACCACATGGGACACCATCAGCATGGAGGAACCCAGAGCAATCATGAAGACCATACACTCTGGGGCCCTAGCGGATCCCTGCCCCATCACGCCTTCGACAAAGGAGCAATCCCTATCAACAAGGCCCTCATCCCACTCCTCAAAACTCCATCAACACAGCCACCTTTCCGGAATCATGGAAGCACTCAGCCGTCAATGCCCTCCTAAAAAAACTATTGCAGACCAGCCTAAACTCACCAACTATCGACCGATATCCCTCCTTTCCTACCTGGCCATGGTCTTGGAAGAAGTCATCAAAAGGCGCCTCTCCAATCACTGCTCCAATCACCAGCTCCTTGACGCCACACACTCAGAATTTAGACCCAA
The DNA here is from genome assembly GCA_963921515.1 of Calotriton arnoldi. NCBI lineage: Eukaryota > Metazoa > Chordata > Amphibia > Caudata > Salamandridae > Calotriton > Calotriton arnoldi. Next base: position 385,779 of record CAWUFW010005221.1, on the reverse strand, counting down.
CCATGGCATGGAAACCAACTTCATAGTAGCAACGTATGACATCCAGATGGTCCTCGACTGGGGGACACCTCATCCCTCGTACTCCTAGACATATTAGCAGCCTTCAGCACCTTGTCCCATCCCATTCTGATCCAACAACTTCACAAAGCAGGCATCCAGGGACACACCTTCAAGTGGATCTGCTCCTTCCTTACTGTAAGTTTCCAAACTGTCAACCTACGCCCCTACTCCTTAGAAGCATAAAAACTCATCTGTGGAGTCCTGCAGGGTTCCTCGCTCAGCCTGATGCTCTTCAACATCTACATCTCCACTGGCTGACATTATATGGACTCACAACATATGCATGCTGACTGAAGTAGCCACCTAGATGAAATCCAACTGCCTCAAACTGAACTCAGACAAGACCGAACTGGTGGTCTTCAGGAAAACACCTCACAATGGGATTCCACCTGCTGGCCCACAGATCTCAGACCCATGCCTTGCTCAAAAACAAGAAACCTTGGAATCATCATAGACCACAGACAGGACATGGCCTGCCCAAGTCAGCGCAGTAGCCTCGTCCTGCTTCAACACCCTAACAATGCTGAAGAAAATCTTCAATTGACTACCAGACAACACCAGGAAAACGATCACCCAAGCCCTCATCACCAGGAGACTAGACTATAGGAACACCCTATATACAAGGGTACCCAACCAACTCAACCAGCTCACAAGAAGACTTTAGACCATCCAACACGCAGCAGCCAGACTAGTTCTCAACCTCCCACTCTGAGCCCACATCACACCACATCTTATGGAACTCCAATGGCCAACGATACAGAAGCGCGCTCACTTCACACTCATCACAACACATACAAAGCACTCCACAGCACAGGTCCTGTCTAACCAATCTTCCAGATACCTCTGCTCTGCCAGGTTCGCACTAGCAGACACCCCATGCATACAGCAGAGCAGGGGATCGTGCAATCTCACACCTGGCTCATAAATACTTGAACGACCTTCCACAACACATCAGAGCCTCCTCCTCTCTTCTTGACTTCCACAAGTAGCTGAAGACCTGGCTCTTCGAGTAAACCCTCCATGGCTCGCTTTATATACCATCTTCATAGTGCCTGAATACCCACATGATGATAATAATGCTAAAAATAAAACAGAAAACATAACATAAGAGGGCTCACAAAGGGAGTGAACTGTTATGAGTGTCAACATAGGTATTCTCACCTGCCATCATGTGAATATTTGTACTGTAATGTGTCGTATTAAGCAGTGTGTGTAATAAAGTACTTTTGCTTTTATAAATGAAAGAACTGACCGGACAATGATTTATTGGGTGTTTGTTTCATCCTGCGGTCTGGGGTACTAGCCTACATAGCCTCCCCTGAGTAGGCCTCGCTACCCTGATAGAGTCAAGTGCTACAACGGGATACTTGGGTACCAGTAGATAGAAGGTTGTGGATGTATTACTTGAGAAGGACCCACATGCTTTCCAACTACTGACTCACTATATTACACTGCGCTATCTCCAACTCTGTCCCCAAAATCTGGAAAATGCTGTTCCACACATCAGTCCAACACCATTGTTCCTTCAGTTCACAAAGGAATTGGAAGCCTTCAAGGAGACTTCGCTGAGCATTTAACTCACCACTATAAAGCAACCAACTGTTATTGTGAATAGTTTCCTTTTCCAGTCCCGGCATTCTGGTGTTTTCTCTTTGTCATTCACTCCATTGCTTGCTAGCTCAGTTTGTGGTATATTGGCACCAAAAGAATACATGCCATCATAGCATATGTGCATTTTGGTGTGAGTACTACACAAAAAAGCACTTGCTTCATGGAAATACGACTAAAGTGATCATTTTTTTATGCATACTAAAAAATGTAGATTGATGGTGAAAAATACAAGCAAAGTGGATCAGAAAAAATTGTTGTGCTAAACTGTGGGTCATCCAGGTTACCCGTGTCCTTAATCCAGAATATTCGAAATAACTGCCCACCTGTGTCAGAGGTAATGTTACTTTAGCTTTAGGAAATTTCTCAAAACCTTTTTCTGTACTCCAATCAGAAGACACTTAGGGCCAATTATGAGTCTGGGCATCTATGGCCCGCCAGACTCACGGGGGCGCATCGGTGGCTGTCCAACCACCCAATTACAACTTTGGCGGTTGGACCGCCATTGCACCACCACAACTGCCAGGGAACCGCCATTCTTTGGCGATGACGCGGTGGTCAGGGCTCAGCAAAATGCTGGTGGTGCCGCTGCGACACCGCCATGCATATTAGGAGTTTCAGGACTGCCAGCGGTGTCATGGATGTCCTTACTCCATGAAAAGGCTGGCAGTCCTGAAACAAAGGTTGCCCATATGCATGGGGATGCATGCAGGGGGGCACATGTGCATGCACCCCATTTCCTGCACAGCATGAACTTTACAGTCCATGCCGTGCAGGATCTGTTTTTGGTGTTCCCATTGAGGTGCCCATTTTCAGAGGCACTGTCAGAAAAGGGCCGCCAGACATGAGGAAACTGCGCACACAGGTTTGGCGGCTTGGGAGTGGGCCACCGGCGTGGCAGTCCGCTCCCGCACTGCCAAACTCGTAATCAGGCCCAAAGAGTTGCTCAGAAAATCACCTTTTAAGAAGTGCATATTCAGGTACATCCGACAGCTGAGTGCAAACTTCAAACACCACTAACTTTTTAAAACTGATATTTTGTTTCTATAATGGGATTTTTCTCTCCAACCATATTGTACGCTAAAGAGGAAGGGCTGATTGGTATCGTCTGAGTATAAAAAGTCACCAAGCGTTCCTCCAGAGCCAGCTAATCAATTTGACTGATCCAACAATGTGGTCACTTTTACCTCATTTTTTAAACACTGTGTGCAGGATTTTGCTGCAAGAGGTCCTACTTTATACAAACAATCATACTCAATCTTAAGTCTTTAAAATGCCCGCTCTTCGTCTAATGTGAAGAGAAGTGATTAATTTCTACTTAATTACAAGCTGGTGCCTGTGGAAGAAAACAAATCACCTCGGTAAAGTGCTCGACGGATGATGGCCTCTTCTTTAAAAATGCATGAGCAGTTTGCTTTATTCTCCTAATGTGCACATATAGCTTATCAACAGATTTATAATTCCAGCGGTGGCGAGAAAACTGTGTATTTATCACGCTGACAGGGTCTTCTTGGTGAGAAAGACTGATGTGGGCATATTTGCTTTTAACTACCAATTACGTGGTAGGATGGTGTCACTGTCTATCTTAACAGCCCACAATGTGGTGCAGCGTCTTTTCATTGTTCTTGTGTGGGAGTTATTCTAGCTTTGATTTAGCCGGGACGTTCATGAAGCCTATTTATTAATAAGTACTTTTATGATGTCTTTAATCACCTGCATACACATTTTTTAAGGTTGCAGAACAAAAGCAGCTGTGTTTGTGAGGAAAGATGAATCGTGTAGGCAACCTGGTTGCTTACATTTTCTGTGTGCATGAAAAAGAGCCATACACCCTTGTCGTGTAAGAATTGACTCCCTTTACTTGGTTCGGGCCTAGTCTCTTGCAGGGGGAGTGCCAAGCTCCCCTGCACTCCCATGCGCCAGTGTCTCCCTCTTGTTGGAGACAAAAGGTGTGCAAGCTTTGCCCACTGATAAAGAATGCGATCTGACACCCAGCCTCTCGGGTCTCTAGTGGAGACACACTGAGGCTCAGTGGCAGGGCTTTAAGTGTGCCGGGTCCTGTCGGTGCTCAGCACCGGCAGTTCTAAAAAGCAGGTGCTGAGACAGGTCCCTATCAAGCTCTCCATTTGTGCCCCTATCCTCAGGGTGAAAAAGTAATCTTAACTCTGCAGCAGTACCACCCTTCAATGCCTTTGAAGTTACTTCAAAGAGACTTGTTATAGTTCTTTTACAGTCTCTTCTTTTAAGAATAGAAGCGTTTTCAATATTCGATATACAACGAAGCCAAAGTTGTTGCTTATTTATCTTATGCAACTAACAACCATTGGCAAAGCCAATAGTCCTGGCTTGTTGTAGGTGTAATGTTACTTGTTGTATTATATATCTGGATGCAATGATAGAAACAGCAAAATACCAGAAGGGCGGCACACTATGCTAAGCACAGATTTTTAACTTAGGTGTTTTTAAGCCATGCCCTTAATTACATCGGCCACGCCCCTTTTAGAGGCCCCCAGGGACTGCCTTCAGCCACTCCCACCTGTCTTCCTGGGTACATTAGGGAAATGTATACATATATAATATATATAAGAAGTTATTTATGGCAACATGCTTATGTTTTGCACTGCTTAGGTAATTGGCCTTAGTTACATCAGAAATGAGGTTTCAATGTCAGGATTTTATCGTCAGAAGTATTGCATTTTATTACTCCCACCACCCAAAAACATCCAAAAAGGAGAAAGAATCATTTTAAAAAAAAGGAAAAGGGGGATAAATATGTGAGGAAATGTTATCATGGTTTAAACTGCATGTTTGCAACACGTGTATATATGGGAATATGCTCGAGATTCCCACATCATTGGAAAAACATGTTTTCTATGGGAAAGTCAATGGTTCATGTTCACACATATCTAATTTCACCAGAAACTCTTTCTGCAAGTTTCATCTACTCTGTTTGCAGGAAACGTTAACAAGTAAAATAGTAGTACTTGGAAGAAACTTTATAAGGCAAAGTCAAGAAATCACCGAGAACTATTGAAGGAAGTGGCCCGATTCGGGTCACTCGGGTCACTGATGACCACCTCTCAGCCTTCTACCAAAATGAAGAGTCGGTCAGACAGTAGAGAATACAAACCAATATCTGTTCATTCAAAGTACGCTCAGAGCGGAGCCCTATCTGCCCAGTCGCTAAGGAGAGTTGCAGAGGGACTCACATCAACAAGCATAACAATACATTATGTACATTTCAGAACCAATGAAGGCACGCCTACAATGGAATTTTCCAGAGAGATGCAGCTGGACAGTAAATTACAAAGGAGTAAGTTTCAATTCTGAGGCCGGGCACACATTATCCATCTTTCAAGGTTACTCTGCCTGTGCCCGCCACTAGACAAGAGGGAGAAGGCTTACATCTAAAAAGAAAGCTATGCGCTAATAAGAGCAGTGCATTCATTAGTGTGGCAAAACCCAACTACGAAGAAACATAACCTAGAGAAGGCTGTTTTTCGGAAATAGCAAAAATTAGTTTCATTCTACTTCTAAAATGGCACCTACACACAAAATGGCGCAGTGAATGCTAAATTACGTAAAACAATACAAAAACATAATTTTTATTCCAACAGACCCTCCTTTTAGCATGAGCTAAGCAATTATTGTGTGATAATAAGAAAACATATAGTTCAACAAACCATGAATACATTTTAGGAGCACTCCATTTCTTCAGCGTCTGGAGGGGAAACGGTAAGGAGGGAAGAGGTCTCGAAAATACCCTTGTCTATCTGCATAAGGTCATCAAGCTCTTTCTGAAGCATTATTGTTGCATTAGTATCATGAATTGATATTCTTTTAGGAGAGAGAAGAGTGGTGCAATATGAACAGCATAAGGGTAGACACTGGACCAAAACACAACAAGAAATCAGGATCACGATGAAATAGATTACCCTTTCAAGGATCCAACCCCACCCACCAAACAATGACCAATTCCCACTCTCCATTCCTTTCACATTTTCTAGGATGTCTAAAATGTGTTGGGTAATATTTTTTCCATATTAGTTATCCCGACTACACACTGATCTCCTACTACTGCGCACACACCACAGCTCTTAGCTAAAATGAAATCAACAGCATATCTAGTCTGCTCAGAATATATTTGCATACTTTCTAATTGGGTGGTGATGTCATGCAGAGCTGCCACTGTGGAATTCGACAGTATCTGTAGCTTACATCCAAAATATTCTCTAGCCCTTTCACCTCTAGCCATAGCGGTACCACCAAAAGTAATAATGGAGGAGAGAATATATCCAAAGGTGACACCATTACTATAATTATTGACTTCAAGGTTTGTCACCCCTTCGCAAAATTCCTTTGTCAGTGTTCTTTTCACCCATCTGACCATAGGCTTCGCATGTTTGCAGGGCACACCTAGAGGCAACACCATTCCAAGGGCCACATCATCTATACCATTATGCATATTGGAATAAGTCCCATTAGACAGGAAGAAAAACCATGGGTGTGCATAAATGGGTCTATCATAATCTACAGCAGCATACCTAGAATTCCATCCAACAGTACGAGGATCCTTTGGATCTACCATAGAGTACATGCCCTTACGCAGAATTATCCCTGAGCAGTTAGCAGACAAAATGAAGTCAGTATAATTGACAATTGAGCAACATGCAGGGTAATAACCAGCCTCTCAGGGAACTATCAATTCTTAGTACTGCCAATCCACCTGTGTGACATTCTTTTTCTCCATATAGAAATTATCACAATAAGTGTTGTTACATCCTGGATAACCTGTGCCTCGTGGCTTTTGATGATATAGACATGGGCCTGGATAACCAAATCCAAATACTCCTTGTACTTCTACAAACTCATGGGGCGAAGTAAAGGGTAATTAACAGGTGACAATGGATATGCGGTCCATAAGCTAGTAACAGACTCAGTAGGATAGCAAGCAGTACCTTCTCTAAAAAACCGTTTGTGTGTCCACAAACATTACTCGGGCTGTTCTTTTCGTACGAACTTGAGAAACAACCTTGTGTTGTTGGGCTGCCTGCTACCATACTCGTTAAGGTCTCCTGGTGCACAAGTTGAGTGCCTGCGACTCCCAATAACATCACACAGAGTCTGACCTTAATGGCAGGCACCCACATCTGATCTAGAAGATTTATTCATAGTTGGGACGACTGTGGCGACCACTATTCGAGAATATTCATTGCATCGTTTGTTGCTGTACCCCTAACGTTCAGTGCATGATGTATTAGCTGAGAAGGTCCTGAAGAAGGTGGTGCTTATTCATCATATTCCACCGAAACGCGCGTCGACCTTATTGGATGCGCTCAGCCCCAACATGGTCATGGAGATTTTCAACATCTATGTCCCCCTCTGACCAGTACGTGTATGTGTCTTTGGGTTAAATGGCAGATAGATTGGTGTGATTGAGGGTGAATGTGAACTTGTCAATTAGATTAGAGTATATGTTGTCACTATAGGGGTCCACTGAACAGCACTGAATTAATGTATATAAAGATATACATTTTTTTTTTTTTAGAAATTGTATAAAAAAACACATAAAAAGAGAATTCTGTGAAAAATAGAATGTTATGAACTTTTCTGTCTTTTTAAAATTTAACTATCTGTTTTGATACTATCAATGTTTAAATCTACGCAATTTTTAAAAGCGAAATGAATAAAAAGTATTATCTGAATAACAAAATGGTGTGATCTCTATAAGGGTCTACAAAATGTACATATAACCCACTCAGATTAATTCTTTATGTTGAAGAAATACAGGTCGCGAGGGAGGTACATTACTTAATGTGTTTATTGTATTTTTTCCCCCTTTCTCCCTGACCTTAACTTGTTTTTCTAAAGGGGGTTCCCTTCTTCAGAAACAACCTTGTGTTTAGTACATGACGGTGCATTCTGATCACATTACAAACCCCAGGACACTCCGCCCAGAATCAACAACAATAGTAACACAAGAATAGCACATAGTATTTTTTGTTTGGTAGACCAAAATGTGCGTATATGAACAAGGGAAATTACTGGCTGCTCTTCATCGGCAACCATTCTGCCAAAAGGGTGCATAGCAAATGATAAAGCAAGGGGGCAAGTTGCCAGCAAGAGAAATATACAAATTCCCAGTGTCCGTCAGAGCCTCACTGGTACAGGCTCCTATTGTCCATCAAACGTTGGAGCTCTTGAGCACCGGCGGTGGAGCTTGCTCTGTCCTAAGCTCAGGTTCCCAAGTCAATCAGGATATGGTACCCCCATGGGGATACTTTTAATCTATCCTGTCCAATGTCCAAACAGTGCACAAATCCCTTCTCGCCCTAAACTAAATCCGTTGATACTATGGCAAAGTACACCCTAACTTACACAGTCCATCCCTAACTAATCTGACTTTTCCTTTTGTGCACCGTTCTTTAGCCGAGGGAGCAAATTATACCTAGTGACTCCAGGCACAGAGGGCTCAGTGAAAAGGGGCTCCTGGATAGCCCGTATTTCCGGAGGTACTGCTGCATTCAGCACTTCATCATTCTCCTCATCCGTTTTGGTCCAGGTCAGCCTGGCGTCACTGAAAGGGACAAACTGAGGCACGTTCTCGCATTCAGAGTCCCCTACTCCATCTTTGGTCCACTGGTCATAGGGCAGAGGGAGAGGAACCCTCTTGCAGTGAGATGTATGAATCCAATTCTTACGACCAGAAACTTTGATAGCAGTGCAGGTAGCCAGCAAGACTTGGAGTGGCCCCTTCCAACGCGGCTCCAAACTCTTCTACCGCTGAAAATTTCGAACCAATATGTAATCACCGGGCTGGATATCGTGTCCTGGCCCCTCTGGGGTAGCTGGTAGGGCATCCCGGACCTGTTTGTGAATAGAACGTAAATTTTCAGTTAACTGGAATAGGTAATCAATCAACAAGGGGTACTCAATATCAGTAAACCATCAAGGATGCGGGACGCCCCAGACATTTGCTGGGCGTCCAAACACGACCTCATACGGTGACAATCCTGTCCTAGAATGTGCTGTAGTTCTTGTTGACAAAAGTGCTAATGGTAAAGCATCTGGCCACTGTAATCCTGTTGTCGCCTGAATCTTTGCCATTTTCAGTTTGAGAGTACCATTGTACTTCTCAACCAAACCTGCTGACTGTGGGTGGTTTGCGGCATGAAACTTCTGTTTTATGTGCAAACCATCACAAATTAACTGAATAACCTTGGCATTAAAATGACTTCCGTTATCACTCCAAATCAAACGGGGCAAGCCGAAACGAGGAAAAAACTCCTTCAGGAGTACCTTTGCAGTCGTATCGGCTGTATTGTCTTTAGTGGGATAAGCTTCAACCCACTTACTGAACGCACAAACAACCACCAAAACATACTTCAAATTATTGCACCAATCCAATTCTATGAAATCCATCTGGAGGACATCAAAAGGGAAAGTAGGAGGTGTAAAATTACCGGATGGGGTAGGAGTACCTTTTCCAGGGTTGTGCATCATGCACACCACACACTACTTCACTAAATGTGCAGCAGTCTTTGAAATGTTATCATTCTGCCATACAGGGTCTAACAACTTGCAAATACCCTTAGCACTAATATGGGCTGGGCCATGGGCCATCGTAACTACAGAGAGAACATATGCATCTGGCAGCATCCATCTCTGCTTCCCTGACTTGTCAATCCAACATCCCTCATCATTCAACTGTGCTGTACTTTCTTGCCATAATGCTAATTCTTCTATTGTGGCCTCACTTTGTATCTCCTTCACATTTTCAAGTATATCCTCGAACATAGTAACTTCAGGCACCCACCTAACCGGACCTGCTACAAACATTCTTTTCATTTTGGTCTGGGCTGTTTCCTTAGCTGTCTGATTGGCAAAAGCATTTCACCTACCTACATCGTCAGTGACTTTCCGATGGGCACTACACTTCACTATAGCCAATTTTTTAGGGAGCGTCAAAGCAGACAGTAGTCTCAATATAAGGTGCCCGTGCTGAATCCTGGTGCCATGTGAAGTAAGAAACCCTCTCTCAGCCCAGAGTCGCCCAAAATTATGTGCGACTTCAAAGGCGTATTGGCTGTCAGTATAAATATTGACAACCAATCCCTCACTCAATTCGCAAGCTCGTATCAAAGCAACAAGCTCCGCAGCTTGAGCTGATTGGTAAGAAACTTGTGACGTCTCAACTACTGTACGCAGTGTGGTAATAGCATATGCAGCAGTTGTAGTGCCATCTGGTAATTTAAAACAAGAGCCATAGACATATAGTTCCCCTTGTGGGTCAGATAAGGGAACATCAGTCAGGTCTACCCATCCCTTCGTCTCTTCTTCCATTCGGAAGATACAATCATGTTTATCAATCTCATCATTCTCAGAAGGGAGGGGCAGTAACGTGGCTGGATTCAGAGTGGCACATCCTTTAATCATGATGTGTTTGGCAAACAAAGTTAATTCATAGCCAGTCAGACGTGCAATGGTGAGGTGCTGTGTCTTAGTCTTATTCAAAAGCGTGTCCACAGCATAGGGTACTATGACCATGAGATCAGTATCAAGTATGAGTCCAGCCGATTGTCTGATAGATACAGCCCCAGCCGCGACCTCTCTTAGACAGCTCAGGAGGGCCCTTGTGACAGGGTCAAGAACAGCAGAGAAATAAGCGCACAGCCGTTGCTTATCTCCAAATTTTTGTGTTAAAACAGAAAGCGTGCAGCCAGCCATCTCATGGACGTAGAACACAAATGTTTTTTTATAATCAGGGGTGCTAAGTGCCAGAGCCGAACAAAGCGCAGTTTTCAGTTGCTCAAAAGACTGCTGACAGTCAGGCGTCCAAGGCTGGGGCTCATGCACATCTTTAGTAGTTAGAGCAAGCAAAGGTTTGATTAGTAAAGAGAAGTTAGGTATCCACTGCCGACAGTAGGAAGTGATACCTATGAAAGCGCGCACATCTTTCTGGGTTTGCGGAACGGGCATCTTAACAATGGTACTGATGCGCTCAGGAGTCAATCTCCTGCCCTCCTTCAACAGTAGGTGACCTAAATAGGTGACCACCTGTCGACAATATTGAAATTTAGAAAAAGACACCTTATGTCCGTGTCGGGCCAAATGCAACAACAATTTAACTGTACTGTCTTTACAACCTTGTTCTGTGTCAGAAGCGATGAGTAAGTCATCAACATACTGCACCAATACATTACCTGAGGGAAGTGATAGAGAATCCAACTGACTTTTTAAGGCTTGACGATAAATACTTGGACTTTCACTATAGCCTTGAGGAGCTCGATAGAACCTAAAACTCCTACCAGCTAGTGTAAACCAGAACAAATATCTACTATCTGGATGGATAGGGATACTAAAAAAAGCATTTTTCAGATCAATGACAGAGAAACATTTTGCAGTAGAGGGAATCATTGTCAAAAGAGTGGTAATGTCAGGAACCACTGGAAACTGAGGGACCACTATTTTATTAACCTCGCGCAAATCAATTACGAAATGATAAACATCTTCATGGTCATCAGGGGAACCTGAGGGCGTCCTTTTAAGAATTGGAAGAATAGGGCTATTACAAATATTAGCAGTTGTCTCCTCAACCACTCCCTTCTTAATCAAATCCTGTATAATTTGCAATAAGGCTCGCTCACCTGCCTGAGGTATTTTATACTGTGGGATACAGCGCAAAATTGCACCATCCTTAACCGGTATCGAAACCTGCGATATCTGCAATAATCCCACATCTGTGTTGCCGGTCGCCCACAGAGTGGGTGGCACATCTTTAAACTCAACAGGAAGGGGTGCATTTTTGGACAAACACTGCTTAACACATGCTACATCTGGACCCATTGTCATATAGACACCTGCCGGAGAACAATAAATTGTGGCATGCAATTTCTTCAACAAATCCAAACCCATCAAATTCTCACTACAATTAGATATCAACAAGAATGGCGAATCCACAGTGAAAGGACCAATAGTCAACGCAAGAGGTTTTTTAAATGGGGCTTACAATCGGTACACCAGAGAAACCAACCGACACATTATTATGGCCAGACAGAGCTGCCAGAGGGACCATATTTCAAGTAACAGAACTTTTTGTCACACCTGTGTCCACCAAAAATTCCTTTGTTGAACCTTGCAGTTCTGCTGTTAAATAAGGACCACACTGGTCTACAGGTATCGCAACTGGTCTCTCACTCTGTCCCTGGCTGTCCTAGCTATAGGACATACTTGTCACCTCCTCCATGTCATAATCATCATGGTAATACTATCCATCATGAGGGTCATCAAAGTAATTATTATCTGAACGACCCTGTGAGGCTACAACATTCTGAGCCCTATCTGCCCCACCAGCTCCATGACCCCGTCCACGAGAACCTCATCCTCTCGGGACTGCTACCTTCTGCAAAAGCACAGGACATTCGCTAGGCCAATGTCCCCTACAATACGCACACTGATTCGGCCCCAGTGGTGTCGTATTTGGCTGCCTACTAGTGCGTGGAAGCTGTCGGGCAGGACCACCACGTCCTCTTGCATTCCCTCTAAAAGCCTGCTGTAATAACACCTTCGTCTTTAAATCCTTATGACTCTTCTCTGTCCTCTTCTTTTCCTCATTATCCCTATGCTCATAATATTGTGCCATATTCAAAATAATAGAGGGGGAAGAGGTGGACCAAGTACTCTCAGAAGCCTGCAATCGAGTCGCAATTTCAGGAAGCAAGTTAGAAACAAATCTATTGACAAACAACCAAACACCTCCCTCAACGAACAAATCCTGTCCACTATAATCCAAAAATGTACCTTCAAATCGGGTGAAGAAATCAGACACACTCATCTTTCTTCTGTCGACAGGCTGACAATTTATCCCAATCCACATTTCTCAGTGGAATAAGAGAATGCATATACGTAATTATGCGACCTGGCAACGCTAAAATCTCCGCTCGAGGCTTATCACCAGGCTTCCTTTCCTGATCCCATGCCTTGATTTGGTCCCAAGTACCACCCAACTCCGGAACATGATCTTGAGCATGAACCTGCCTCCAAATATCAACCGGAACAAGAAGACCAAAGAACATTTCGATGTCCGCAAGAGTCATCATCGTGGAAGAAGCAGCTTCAGTCAGTTTTTTATAATAAGCAGTGGGATTCTTCCTAGGATCTGGTAAAGGAGTTTTAAGAGATAAAACCTCACTTCTTTTCCATGGAGTATAAACCCACTGCTCCTGGAACCTGGCCGCCACTGCTGCTCGAGTAACATTACCACGACCATCTGTCAGTTCTGGTATTTCGGGGTGATATATGGGATGCACTTCTCTCATCGGAAACTGAGATACTGATCTAGGACTTTTCTCATGTAGTCTTCCCCTATATGCAACTATTGTCGGAACATTAGCAAAAACCTGTTCTGGCCCCAATTCACTAATATACACTCGATCTCTAATGTCATATAAAATTTGAGGTGCTTCCGCTTCAAAGTGTTGTTGCCAAAGACCAATCAAAGTGGCAGACATATGTTTAAGGGCATGTTGCCGTATAAAGGGCTCAAAATCTTTCATAGTCACCCAGACATTCTCTACACTATAAATAGGATTACGGGCCCACTGTACTGCCTGATTAGCTATTATCCTCTTTTCTTCATCTCCCACATCAGATCTCACTAACGGTCCCATGCACTCGTTAAATTTCGTCCAATACCTGTCCTCAAATCCACGCACCGGTGTCCTACTACTTACTAATGTCGGAGGATGAAAAACCAGAAGTGGGAGACGCAACAGAAGCAACAGGCACCATTGTCACTGGGGGCTGTGTTGTGGGGGAAAGAGCTGGTGGAAGGGTAGCTGAGACAATAGGTACAGCGGGGGTACTAACAGTCACAGTTGCCACAGACCGCAAAGAAACAGAAGAAGGAGGGGTCGAAGCCACAGCCATTGACGTAACAACGATGGACGCAGGGACAGAGACAGTGGAAGCAGCTGTAACAGGCGGCTGTGAGGGCACCAGAACAATGGGATATATTCTTTGCAGGGCATATGGAGGCGGGGGTTGGGTATCTAATAATTTTTCAACAAAAGCGTCATCTTCTTCCTGAACCACATACAATTTATCAATGTGTTATCGAAAACTTCTATCTTCACATTCAACACCCTTTTCCTGTTTCTCCCTATCATATGCTACAGCCTTCTGAGTCAACATCTGCATTCTTTCTTTCCGGGCCTCTTTTTCTGCCTTCAACTGCTTTTGTCTAGCTGCTTTCTGCCATGTTCTGAGGGAATCAAACATAGACTGCCTACTTCGCTTCTTAAACAACTGTTCCTGTAAATACTCAATCTTTTGTTCATCGAAAGTGCCCGTCAACGGCCACTGCAATTCAGCATTGTCCCTCGTATATTTGTGCCATAATGTACTAAACATAATAGGGTCAAGACCATGCTTCACATACATATCAAAATACGGAGTGCCTTCTGGAGGCGCCGGCTGACTTTCTTCCAATCGAGCATCAGTAGAACAACGACAGCACAAGACAAACAATTTACTGAAACTAGGCATTTTCAAAGGAAAACAAATTCACTATTCTATGCCTAGCAAAACAATTGCAATTGCTTTTGTCCCAAAGACGGTCTTTAGACCGTATCAAATACAAACCAAAATGGTACCATATCCACAAAGAACCAAAACAAACTCACCTGATATATGCAGGTCAAACGAATCTATTCTCCACTGCCGACTCTTCAGACCAAACGGTCAGATCCAAGGGTTTCGCCGTTCAGGACTCCAGTAGGGATGACCACTGGGCGAGGCACCGTCCGGCAAGACAGAAGGGGCAGCTGCCAGTATCAGGAACTCTTCGTGCAAGGATCCCTGATCCGTCCGTCCGTCCGACCCGACGATGGCCTTGACCTCCCCCCCCCCCAGCCGCGGAAAGGGAAGGGCCACTCACCCGAAGGAGTCCCTGTTCAGGCGCCAACTGAAGGAAGTGGCCCGATTCGGGTCACTCGGGTCACTGATGACCACTTCTCAGACTTCTACCAAAATGAAGAGTCGGTCAGACAGTAGAGCATACAAACCAATATCTATTTATTCAAAGTACGCTCAGAGCTGAGCCCTATCTGCCCAGTCGCTAAGGAGTGTTGCAGAGGGACTGACATCAACAAGCATAACGATATATTATGTACATTTCAGAACCAATGAAGGCACGCCTACAATGGAATTTTAAAGAGAGGTGCAGCTGGACAGTAAATTACAAAGGAGTAAGTTTCGATTCTGAGGCCGGGCACACATTATCTATCTCTCAAGGTTACTCTGCCTGTGCCCACCACTAAACAAGTGGGAGAAGGCTTACATCTAAGAAGAAAGGTATGCACTAAATAGAACAGTGCATTCATTAGTGTGGCAAAACCCAACTCCGAAGAAACATAACCTAGAGAAGGCCATTTCTCAGAAATAGCAAAAATTAGTTTCAATCTACTTTTAAAATGGCGCCTACACACAAAATGGCGCTGCGAATGCTAACTTACGTAGAAACAATACAAAAACATAATTTTTATTCCAACACTATGTGAAAGGAAATAATCAGCTTCCTCGCAAAACTTTGTGAATGGAATAAAAAAAACTCCCAACCTACCTTTCATTAAGCAAAGTGAAGTGAGACAGGCACTCAGGGTTCAGATTAGGTACAGAGGGGCATATTCTCAAGAACGTGTGATAACCATCGCAAAAGTGACTTAACGCAACCCTCAACATCGCAGTCCATCGCGGGACATTTACGCCCTGTTAACCAAGTATTCACAACACGGCGGTACCATGCGATAGTCTCCAGATAACGCGTCAACTGACCGCGTTAAAATCAACGCCACGCCGCAAAAATGCGAAACACGAACGCCAAAAAAGCTGCGATGAGGCCGAACGCGATACAAAAAGCAGCGAAAACCAGCGGCAGGCCTGTAAATCCCACGGGTCTGGCGGGAAAATGCACCATAGAAGCAACAAAAACAACACACCAGAAACAATCCAAAGTGCGTAGCATCATGGATGCACCCTGACCCAGCGCAGAGGCCAACGCGAACCCCACAAGCCCCACAGACCACCAGCAAGGACCAACTGGGTCGGGGAAGGCCAAGGAGAAGAGGGAGAGGAAGACGGGGTGCAGTCTGTAGGAAAACAAGACCAGCGTCACGGATGTGACAGAACACTACCAGCAACTGACCCACATTCAGACTACCTTGAATGCAGCCGGAGTGCCGAGGAGGCCAATGGAGGAGGCCAAGAGGCGCTGCCATGACGTGAAAACCTAAACCAGGCCCAAAGCCGCTGCCAACAGGAAGGCAGCTACGGCGACAGGAGGTGGGAGTCCTGCGCCACAGGAGGAGCTGGAGGAAATGGAGGCCAGCCATCAGTGTGGAGACGGTGCAAGGAGGTGGGAGTACGGACACAGCTCAAGAGGACCTGACACAACAACAACAGTGTGAGTAACGAACAGGTCCTGGGGGGACGGGGGGAGATGGGCACAATGGCACACATGCACAACAACATGTAGCACACTGCACACCCACAATAACCCAGGGTCATGTCCCCCATCCCCGTGGCACACTGCAGCACACACACATGGCAATCACAGCACATCCCATGACAATGTGGCACAAAGTGCAACACCGACACTGCAGAACAGGGGACACAACTGGGTCCGCCCATGCAGAGAAACAGGCCAATCACATTTGACAGAGCAGGGAACTGTGAGATGCATATGTACGGGTACAACCTCACAACAGTCATGTAGTCCAAATGTCCACTGTCCCCCCTCAAATTGCCAGCACCGCCCAAACAGCCACAATGTACATTGTCACACAGTCTGCATGTCTACAAGAACAAGGCGCCAACATAAATGCCAACACAATGTCAACATGCATCTCCCCTTCACATTGCAGAGGGACAAACAACACCTCCAGCAGGTCAGACCAGACAACCCATCAGTGATGCAGGACACGACCAACACACCTTCGACACCGACGCCCTACAACAGCCCATGGACATCCCACGCAAACCACCACCAGGACCAGGGCAGACAAGCCACTTTGAGGAGAACCCAGCCCCTGCAACAGACCACACAGCATGAAGCACACGCAAGCAAGGCTGGCCCACAACACTTCACCAACCCACACATGACACCCCAATGCCAGGTGTCGGAACGCCAAAAGGAGGTGGCCGAACAGGTGCGGGTGTGGTCCGAACCCATGGAAGGTGAACTAGATCACATACGTGGGTGTCAATTACCCTTCAGGGACCACCTACACCCCACAAAGGAGACCCACACTGCCATAGAGACACAGGCAGATATTATATTGAACTGGCTACGGGCACATGCGCCCGGCCCCTTTATTGGCAGGGCCACATGTACAGTGACACCTGTGCTGGATGTGTGTGGGGTGAGCATAAGCCAACCCGCACGGAGTGCTCAGTGCTGGCAACAACTTGAACAATGGACACCAGTGCAATGGAAACAGAAAACACATGCATAACAGAGTCAACTGCTGAGCAACATGGAGGGAGCCGGAGCAAGTACAGAGGTCACCCAACATACAAACAGAAGTGTCCGTGAGTTGCAGTGCACTGAGGTTGGGGCACTAGAGCTGTGCGCGCTCATGTGATGAAAATAACTTGGATTGTGTCCATTCGGGATATTCCTGATGCAGATGCAGTGGGGTGTGTTAGACCTGCAGCAACTTCCTCATCAACGTCTCAGGTCTCCCACACTGCCTGAGGTGACATTGCTGCGCAACATCTCCACATCACAAAACTCAATCAGTAACGGTCCATTGGTTGCGGTGCACTGAGTCAGTGGCACCTGGAGTGCTGAGCAGTGGATCAGGCAGATGATGGCATCCACGACAGGTCTGAGCAACTCCGTCAGTCTGCCAGTACCACTGTCTCGACTCTGGCAGATGGTGGTTGGAGTTGGCCCTGGCGATGGTGACGTGTGCCTCCTGTGGTGATGCGACATCTGGGCCGGTCAGGACTCGATTTGATGTGTGAGCCCTGGTGGTCCGCAGTTGAGGCCGGAGGCAGCGGACAGTGCAGGGCCACATGCACATGGCGTCGATGACCCCAAGATCACCGTCACAGAGGTCATCCAATATTCATACAGACAGGGTCCTGGACTTGAGCTGCACAGAGTTAGTGGCCCCGGGTGCACATCGGCAGGAACAGGCCACCGCCATGGGATGGTGACTTGCGGTCCAATGAGGTAGGGCCACGTAGACTGAGCCGGTCCTCGTCGATGTCGGAGTTGAATGTCGCAGAGTGTTTCGGGGGACAGTGGATGGTGTTCTTCCAGGGCATGATGCAGAGGGCAGAAGCTATCCGGAAGCAGCAAATGGAGGAGTGGAAAGCGACTGCCTCGTTACCACCACCAATTCAGTATCCGCTGCATGAGGATGAAAATGACCCCCTAGTCCATAGACTCAAACGCCACCAATGTACGACCAGAGAGTGTCCATGAATGTCGGGGAACAGACTTAGTGGCACTGGGGCTGAGAGGGGATGCAGTCTGCGATGATGCCGGTACACTGATATGAACTCCGGCATTGACGATTCCAGACTCTGTGACCTACTGGACCGCAGTGTAGGCCGGAGGCAGTGGTCAGCAGTGGGCCACAGCCACATGTCGTAGGCTCGCGATGCACAGAGTTAGTGACATCAGGGCAGTTGTCAGTAGTGTTCGATCACCTCCGCAATGATGATCCTTTTTTCCTCCCAACTGCAACGCGTCATCCTCGTATGCCTCTCCTTGCGTGCAATGATTCCTACTCTGCCTTTGAATGATCGATGTTCAGTTCCAATTCTGTGACCTACTCGAGCGCAGCGTGGGCCGAGAGCAGTAGTCCGCGTGGGCCCACAGAATCTTGCGGCTGTGATGTAACACTAAGACCTGTTGGCACCACATCGAAGGGTGTATAGTGACATACACTCCGCCATGATTTATGTGCTCTGCCATGGTGTAATCAAGACTCAGTTCCAAATGTGTGACCTACTTGTCCGCTGTGCATGCCGGTGGAGTATGTCAACGTGAAAGGAATACCTCGGGCCTGTGTTGCGGAGGCCGTGATGGTCTGAGGAGGCTGCCAAGGTCGCAGGCCTCGGACTTGGAGATTGCACCGGCACGTGGTGGGCCCTCATCGACACACGCCGGTGTCGGAAGGTGGGCATTGAGGCCTGGGTGCGCAGGGGCGGGCAGGACTGATTCGGGGACCAGCGTCCAGGGGTGCAGCAGGCGCACAGGATCGCTGGCAGCACCGCTCATGGCGTCCACCTCGTGGCGGGGTGAGGGGTGCCGCCCTGGCAGGGACGTTCGGCATTCCGGAAGAGGACCACGCCCAGGGTTACGTGCCTTTTATTCACACCCCTACGCTGGCCTGGCGTACGCCGGGCCAGCCCACTCTGCTCACGCTTACGGGGGGACGTCACAAGCTACATTTCCGCGACTTCCCCACTGGCTGGGGTGACATGGTTGCGTCCACTGTCCACTACACTCCAAACACCAGCGGTGTGTGTCGATATGGATATGTGTGTGGTCTGCATACTGCAGTCTGGCCAGCACATCCACGACACACTTGGCATTGTGTACATTCTCATTCATCGGTCCCTTGCCTCCTTCGCACATGCCTGGTCCCCTCCTCTTCCGACAATCTGCTATTGTGTGTCCGAGGTGCCATGCCGTAGATGGCTCATGTACATGGCTGGCACAGGTTCCCACAGTGAATTGTGCTGTCGTGTCTGGTGGGTGTGCATGTTGTATGTGAGCCTGTGACATGTGCATTTCCTGTGTTGTGTGTTGCATGATTGTGGAGTTGAGGTGTGTGGTGTGTGCATTTGGTATTGGCCAACGAGCAGTGCATTTCCGTGGGTGCCATCCTGGTGGCGCAGCTTGATGATGGACTGTCGGGAGGTGCAGGTATCATGCACACTGCCTGGGTGGTTGGCGACGTCGTTGGCGGAGATTCCACAGTGGTCCACTATTGCCTGCACATTGGTGGGATCCGTGCGCTTTCTGTTGCGCTTCTTGTGTGCAGTGTCGCAAGGGGCCACTAGTAGGACATGTGTGCAGTCACTTGCCCCCTGACACGTGCGGAAAGCCAGGTGTGGCGTACACGCCTTGCTTGGTCTCCGGCTGTTCCTGCGCAGTGTGTGTGAGGTATGGATAGTTGGGTACCAAGCTGATGGTGTCATCCATGACCGTTGTGGGGGACTTGGATTGGCCAGGCTGTGTGACTCCTCCGTCTCAGGCAGAGGTTGGTTGGAGGGTACCAGAGGCCAACACGTGCAGCACGGCCAGCAGCTTTGTCTGCGGTGGGATGTTGGTTGTCTGCTGTGTTGGTACCGTCAGCCTGTGGGCAATGGTGGTCAGGATGCGTAGGAGGGTTGTCCCTTTGGGTATATAGTGAGCAATGACATTCTCTGGTGTTGGGTCTGTGGGGTTGGTGCGTTTTCGGAGGGTCGCTGTCTTTGTGTGCGCTGCCTCAGTGTTGGTCCGGGGGGGGGCGGTGGGTGTCCAGGGGGGTGGGGGGGTGGCGGTGGGTGTTGTTGCCCTCTCGGGGCTCCGGGATGCATGGTGAGTATCTCCATGGCATCTGTTGTTCTTCATGTGTGGCTGTGTGCTGGGCTCCCTTTGTTGGTGCAGGTTGTCGTCCGACTTTACACCAGGTCAGAGCAGGTGTTAGATTCCTGCTGCTAACAAGCCTTATCGCCTGTTTTGTGGTCTTATCGCTGATCGGGCTGGTCGTTGAGAATGTTGAGGTGTGGTGTTGTTGCGGGTTTTTGCTCAGGAACGCCTACTCTGCATCTCATTAGCGATAGTTGCAGGGGTCATCTGTGGCGATGTTTTTTGAGGATGCTTTCACAGGTAAACTGGTGTTGTGGGCTGTTAGCACCAGCTTGTGAATGGGGCGATAAATTTATCGCAACTTTGGCTGCGATAAAGTGCCGTTAACTCGGCGATGGCTCCTTGAGAATATGCCCCAGAGTGTATTTAATGCAGCATTTACGTACTTTTTTTTCTAGAGACTTTGTAGGTCTTTCCCCGTATCATGAGGTCCTTGTGTGATGACCTGGAACTTGAATCCTACTCATCAGTCAATTAGCAGCCAGTCAACGGTGGTTTGAAGTCAGGATAATATAATCTATTAATTAAATATTTACCCAAATATAGCTATCATAGTTTTATCTCCCTGAAGTATTTGTTGAGATGAGATTCTGGATTTAGGAATATTGCATTTACATAGCCTAGGCAGGACCAAAGAAATGATGGCCTGTAACTGATTTTAGTTAAGTTTGTTTTGATACAATGGAGTGATGTATCCATATGTGAAAACAGCAAATGTTTACTTTATTGTCAAAAATCAGGGTCTACTTAGAGTCTATAATCATGCTTAGCTTAATAAAAGCCTGGGGCTTATTTAATTCAGGTTAGCTAAGTGAATCGGTTTGTGGCTCCTGCTAGGCTGAATCCGGCGAGAATGGAAGCCTTGACTGGGTTTAGGCTGAGGCCGTCCCTCATTATAGAAAGATTAATGTAATGGACAAAGTCAAATAGGTTGCCCGAGTCGGAAGGTGGTTTCTCAACTATAAAAGTGATTTGTTTGAATTTAGTTTCACTATAACATGTTAGGTTATAGGGGTAGTTCTGGGTGATCATTAAAGTCATGTAGGTGTTAAAAGCCAATGGTAGAGGTATAATAATGGTACCGTGCCCTTTATACAGCTTGAAATCTGTCACACAAAGTGATAGGATAAAATCTACCGTTTTCCGAAGCCTTGGATTCCTAGGCCCTTGAGTATTGCTATTTGGGAAAAGTGGTTTTCCATGTCAAACCCAGAGACAGGAAGCTGAGTATTTTGGGGACACTGCTGTCATGTATGACCTTTGGGTCAATCCATGTTGATACCATGATGGATTATGTTCCCTACTTTGGCAGAAATGTCAGTTGTGTACCGGCCAGCGATTCGTGTGTGCAAAGTGCTGTTGGAAGTGATTGTAACAAAATCACTTGAATAGCCTGGCCGACTAGAGGATTTTTGAGATGGGGCTTGACTTGCAAGCTGAGAAGTTTTTTTGTGGAATGGCTTGGTGTGCACTTCTTAAAATTCCTTTGGCACTGGGTCCTTAAAATTGAGGCATTAAAATGAATACAGGAGGAGGAGTGAACTCTGAGCACTGGCATGTGGAATTGTATTCTAGGGGAATCTTGATATCATCCTGGCCTTTAGGAGATCTCGTGGATCAGTTTCAGAAACAGACTTCAAACAATTGAATGTTGAGCTTGGTTTGTTTTGTTGGTCTAACTGGTGCTTCAGAGTTTTATTATTAGTGACACCTGGGTTTGTAATAGCTAGAATGTGCTAGTGTGAGGGGAGAGGTTAGGGCTGTTCTAATTTTAAGATCCTTTGGCAAAGGTGCGTGTAGTTTTTGGACTTTGAACAATGTAGTGGTTGCAGTACCTTAAATAGGAGGAAACCGAACAAGTCGAAGTTTGTCTGGGATATGTATGATATAATGCAAGGTGAGTGGCATGAGGACCGATAGGACCTTTTCAAACCAGTGGCCAGAAGTGGAGCCATGTTGTTCTAATCTGATTCAGACCACGGGCTAAAATGGTAAGACACTGGAATGAATTCTCAGAGGTCACACAGCTGAGACTCCACTCCTGTGCTACATGGAAAAAGAGAGACACACGTGTCACTGGAATTCATTGGTACAGAGGGCCAGGGGTGATACAAGGGTCTAGGTTGAAGGCAACACTACAGTTTCCCCATTTCTGCCACTCTGCAACATCTTTTCAGCATGCGGTCTGTGGCTTGGAGACACCTTCCAACCAGCTGGTCTAATCTCACGACTTCTCAAGCCCTCAGGAGTAACCAGCACCTGATGAAGCTATACAACTGATGTTATGTCACTAAAAGAGGCTGGCCCACTTGGCCTCTAAATGTATGGTTTCCACATCGTGATCATATCAATTGCAAGAAATATGCCAAATGCTCTCTGTGTGACCAAGTGTCTGGCACCAAATCCTTAACAAGCAGGGACAAGATCCAGGCAAAGAAGCTCAAATCTGCCTCAAACTGTATTGTTACATACAAAGCCAACCCCCTTCTTCCAAACCAGTTAGCCTTTTTGAGAAGTCCAGTTAAAAGATCGATATGAAAGTATGAGATATAGTCCTTATCTCAGTAGAAGTGCAGCAGCACAAACCATCATTTTCACCCTCTGCAAAAGCACTCATTTGCGCTTGCTGAATTTAACTTCATACAAATCAATTTCCATGAACCTTTACTAGCGGCAAATTGCACGTATTTAGAGTAAACATTGCCGAATCCAAAGAAATTATGAAAACCAAGGCCCAGATTAATCATTATTTTAAGCAGCGCAACGCAGCAAGGCAACTTGCTGCGCTGTGTCAAAATGAGAGGGTACGAATGTGCCATATCTATCAAGATATGGTACATTTCTGCTCTCCCCTGCCACTGTTTCACTTGTGGCTGCCTAGCGCGAACGCAGGCACCCTGGTGCAAGGGTGCCTGAGTTGCAGGCAGGATTGTTTCTGTGCAGGAAGGAAACCTTCCTGCACATAAATATTCTTATAGGCGTTTTCCTCTTTCTAAGCATGCTACATTCTGCAGCACACTTGGAAAGAGGAAAAACGAGGAGAAATAAATATATTTCTCCTCGTTGCGCCTCTATTGAATTTTGATGCATTCCCAGGTTTACCAGTGTTGGTAAACCTAGGAATGTGCCAAAATACATGAGCAGATGCGTGGGAACACCCACGCTCCACCCATGTAGAGCCCTGCACTGCTTGTGTTACTCCAGAGTTATCAAGCCACGCAGGGCCATGAAAGGTGGCGTTGAATGACTTGGTGAATCTGCCCTAAGACGAAGTTCTATAATGAATCTGGGGCCAGGTCTCAGGATGGCAAAACTACAGCTATTAGTATCCGTCTCCTTTTCTTCGCATTGCTCACCACGTGAATTTAAAAATAATTAGTCCAATTTACCTCGTTTTTCTCAGCTTACATTGCCCTTTATACAGTTTCTGTAAGGAACTTTTCAGTTTCACTCCTTTGTTGTCTGACTTTTTTCCTGATGGAGATGACAACAGTCGGCTATGTATTTTATAAATGCTTCTAGGCCTATTTTTTCCACAAACTTGGCGGTAGCTGTGACAACTAGGCCTTCAAAGAGCCGGTGGACAGTGGCTGATCCCTCGTCGGGTTGGGCGTGGGCAGCCGTGCCTATTACTGAGAGGTTAGAAGGAGGGTTCACATTATTCTCTTTTTATTTTCTTTACATCTGAAGCCAGGAGCGCGGAAGAAGTCATGGTACCCGCCGGAGATGGCTGCGTAAACGCACATGAAAGGAATCTGTTGCCAGCAGACTTCAGTTTAGTTCTGAGCACCTCGAGCAAAAATGTGTGGGATGATGGGAGATGCATTGTGCCTCCTTGGAAGACGCGGATGACATTTCTGTCAAAGGAAAAGTCTATTTTTTTTTCTTCTGTTTTGTTGTCTGCGCGACTGGCACGCGAAGCATCGGCTCCATTTGTTATCGCAGCCTGCTTCAGTCGCAGCGATATGTGGTAAAAAGGTCCTGATTTGAGAGTCAACGCATTTAGAACCCCTGCTCTGTGCAAACCTTGCGGCGGAAACATCCTGGAAATATTGAGGATTGTTGTTCTAATAGAGCATCGGGGCCGGGGGCCGGAGTGGCCCAGTTCTACGCCTAGAAGAAAGGATCCATCCTGATAATATGAAAACTTTTGAGGTGGAAACAGACACCATTTGCCATCAGCCTCAAAGGAGATGTGTGAAGCTCAATTTTTCATACATGGACAGTCGTGCAATGGGGATAGCCACGAGGTTACCAGATGGAAAGGCCATTCAGCTTGTCTAGTGAACAGCTAGTAGATGTACCATGAAACAACTTACAAAAACATCGAGCTCCATATATACACAGAGCACGCCACGTGCATCCAAAACAGGATAGAGGTATGCTATAGTACGTGCCACCAAGACACCCACTATACACACACACGCACACACACACACACATACCATGCCACCAAGACACCCACAACAAACAAACATACACACACACACACACACCGTGCCACCAAGACACCCATTAAACACACACACACACTGTGCCACCAAGACACCCGCTACACACACACACACACACACACCGTGCCACTAAGCCACCCACTACACACATACACACACACCGTGCCACCAAGACATCCACTACACACACACACAAGCACCGTGCCACCAAGACACCCACTACACACCCGCACATGGTGCAACCAAGCCACCCACTACACACACAAACATGCATGCACAGACACACACACACACACATATCAGACAGAACATCTTATCTACAACAACAGCTCAAAGAAGCCATACAGTATGACAACCCAGGACTAGTCGATCACATGCAAAGGGTATCTAACTGACCTCAAAGATGTCCAAGCAGTTTGTTAAAATCCTCCGGCAGGCTTTCCCTGCAGCAAATTCACACACTTCTGCTCTCTGAAAAAAACACACTGCCATGCAACCAGAGACAGACCAGAATACAGCAACTAAAGCACATTATGACAGAATTACTCTGATTTTGTTCTACAATGGAAATCACAGAGTGAGATGATGATGAACTGCTAGACAGGTAACAGTGGTATACAGTCATAATAATGCAGACTGCCCTGTCAAAATGCAAATAAAATAACAATACTCAGCACCACGTTTATACACACGCTATTGTATTTCCACTTCCTCACTGCAAGTGAAATCCATAACCCAAAAACCATTGCCAAAACCAATATGCCTCACTCTACACTCACGCAGGCACAATGTTCAACATGTAGACCACTTACCCTACACTCACAAAAGGCAATGTTAACCTTGCATTCACACAGGCACATCCCTCACAATGCACTCATAAAACATGGTGGCTATCCTGCACTCGCACAAGCACACTGCTCACACACAGGTACTCCGCTCACTAGGAAGGAGCAGAGCTTGGACAGATGGTGGCATAGGAGGCACAGGTTGAGTAAGTGATGCATCAGGCCACTACTGAAATTCAAAACTCTCAGCCACCATGTGGTAATATAGACACCTCGTAGTCCACGTATATTAAGTAGGTTGATTTATTATGATAGATGTTAAGATCAAGAGCCCCACCAGGAGCAGCCTTCCTGCTGCTCAGCCCATCCTGCAACTGACTCTCTCACTCACCAACATTCCACAGCATCCTCACACACCAACATTCCACAACCACAGTCACACTGGCTGAGTAGCAGGTATAACACATCTCCTTTCTTTACACATAATAACATTTGAACTCTTGAATGCATGTTTACAATGTAACAGTGAGAACGAATGTGAAAGCATGAAAATAATAGATGGAAGATATTTCACGCACGTCATGTCGTAACACACTAATTGCAAATGTGCATACAAAGACAGATTGAAAACACTGAATGCAATAAGGACAACATGTCATATCATAATACTTGCAAATAGGAATAATAATAATAAGAATACACTCACCCTCCAGAATACACTCACCCTCATAATCTCCCTTTCTCACCAAACAAAACACACACTCTGCCACACCACAAAACATCAAACCAAACCCTGATACCACAAAACATGCCAGCTGGCCAGGCTAACATAAAAAGTGGCACGAAGAGTACCAACCACAAGGCGCAATAGAGAAACGTCCAATAATCTGCAAAAAAATAAAAATAAAGGAAAAGGTGAAATACCTTGGCATACCACTGCCCCTCACCCTCACCCTTAGTAAGGATGGAAGAAAACTCCAATAACATGTCAAGTGTGGCTTAAGACCCTCACCCTTACCCCGTAGGAAGGGTGGAACACCACTCCACACCAACCATTCGGCATCTACACTGTCCTTCACCCAAACCTGTAGTAAGGGTGGAAACACTGCAATCACACGTAATATGGCTTCACTCTGCCCTTCACCCTTACCCCATAGGAAGGGTGGAAAAAACTTCAAAATGTGGATTCCTCTCTGCCCTTTAACCTTACCCCGTAGGAAGGGTGGAAAAAACGTCAAAATTTGGCTTCCTCTCTGCCCTTCACCCTTACCCCATATGCAGGGTGGAAAAATTCCACACTCCAAACACCAGTCATTCGGCATCTACCCTGCCCTTCACCCAAACCTGTAGTAAGGGTAGAATCAAATTTTAAAAACACATCTAATCTTCAACCACTAATGAGTTGGCTTAATCCTGCCCCTCACTCCTACCCCGTAGGAAGAGTGAAAAGAACACATTTATTTGGCTTACTCTCTGCCCTTCACCCAAACCCATAGTAAGGGTGGAACAACACTCCAAACACACATAATATGGCTTAAAACTGCTCCTCACCCTTACCCCGTAGGAAGGGTGGACCAACACTCCACACTACAAACACCAGTCATTTGGCATATACACTGCCCTTCACCCTAATCCAAAGTAAGTGTAGAACAACATACTTCAACCACCAACACTCTTAAAAACACACACCCCAGTAGAATATTTATCTTTAACCCCTTCCGTGCGCCCGTCGGCCAACGGCCGTCGCGAGCACTACCTCCGTAGTGCTGCGCACGTCCGTTGGCCGACGCGGCCCCGCCCACTCAATAAAACCACCGCACCGCGGCGGAATTGCCGCCGCGGTTAAGTGGTTAACACTAGTCCCCAGTAACACACAAGATCAACCCTAGATCTAATACCTGTGACGCACTCAACTTAACATATGATAATCTTACCACATACCATTCACATACGCATAACCTAAAGCACAACGCCATGAGGTTCTCATACTCCAAACCCCTCAAATTAAATCATACAGATCTGTTGAATTACTTATGACTGGAATAGTCATTGACATGAGGGTTACAGACGGCGCTCCGAATCTATCCCAGCATATGGGTGGTTCCCCCTCCAAAGCCTCACTATGAGTGCAACATCCAGTGGACCATAAAAACAAGATAGGGAAAAGAAAATCAAGATTGAGGCTCTTCTCACTTCAAATGTCTCGCATCAAATGTATCAAAGTACTTGACACTAAGGAGTGAAGGCACAACTCACCACCAGAACTTGAAGACCCACGGAAATGTAAAGCTCGGTGGATATACGTGGCAACGCTAAGGCCACATACCAATGCCAACGTTTTACCAACTTGTAGCTTTCCTGCTTGAGGATAGTGTTGATCGGGTTAAAAGCCGAGTTAAGAGTGCAACATATTTCCGGGACCACCACCATCTGAATAGAAAGCTGCCCGTACATCAGGAACGCGCGGGGTGGCTCTCAGCACGTACGTGCTGCACGCCGTCGAAACCAAGCACTCATCATAATTTCATGACCTCCGGATGGCTGAGCTCGCACTGGACACCGCGAAGACCTGACGCACTGGAATCCGTTGAGGTGGTTTACTTTTCCCCCATTCAAAATTTTCCACAACTTGAAACACTCAGGAGAACATCAGTATTGCCGGAAACCAAGCCGGTCTCTTCACAATCTTCTCGTTTACATCAAACACAGATGGCTATACTCTTATTTCCCCTTTAAATGCTTTTTAAAACATGTGTAGTATGTGTCCAAATGCGCTGAAACTCTTAGCTGCATTTCCACTGTTTAAGGTGTCACCAACTGCTACCATGTTTCGACTTCTTGAACGTCCCATTCCTTTCGCTCTCCCCAACACCAACTCCGCACATGTGACAGACCACACTTGTGCTTTTGATACCTCACATTTTCTCAGTACTGCCAATCTGTCTTGTGTGCTAACAACATTTCCAGCACACACAAAACGACCCAGCAGCCCATATACTCATACACTGCTGGCAGGGAGGCACGTAGGTGAAAGTTGGGAATATCACTGCTGTAAAGCGCCTGTGAGAGTGTATTTGGTTCCAGCTTGCCCTGGCTGTTACCATTAAAGATAATGGGGTAACCCTGTGTCCCTCAGAACCTGGGTATATACAATTTATAAACAAAAATGGTTCTGTCGGGAAAGACAATTGCTTTGCTCAATGTATACAATGCGATCTGAACTTCCAATTTTTCAGATGTGAATCATAATTTGCATTCAAGGGACACACCAAAGAACCAACAAATTTAGTAAAGTTAAGGTTATTTACTCAATTTTTTGATTATACACAATAATGAAGGCTGTCTACAATACTTAAACATACGACAATAAACAAGTGACTATAGTGTGGTATAAGTGACTTGTGGTGATACGTGAAAAGTGCTATACAAAATTAACACACAAAAATATACATAAATAGACAAAGAAAAAAGTGCTAATTTGTCATGTCCGTTTCTTAATACATGTATCCCCAACAATAATATTGCTTTTATATTCAAGGTAGGGAACTGGATGGACTATGGGTGACTGTAACGTCGACGTTCAGTGAACGAAGCTGACAGGAACGAAGGTAGACGTGTGCCCTTGAATTCAGGATCGCCGTGGCGGCCAATTCTTTCCCCACTTATTAATATATCTTCAACCGGCTGGTGAAGATAATTACATTAGAAGAAGATAATTACTTTACATAACTGAAGACCACAACCCTCCGGTGTGGGCTTTGGCGTCCATCTAAACCCGACTACTCCACATAATTGCCCAACTTTTTGTCAATAGGATCGCTTGTGGCTGTCATTTCTTGTCCTTTTTGTCCTGATG
The DNA here is from genome assembly GCA_963921515.1 of Calotriton arnoldi. Taxonomy (NCBI): domain Eukaryota; kingdom Metazoa; phylum Chordata; class Amphibia; order Caudata; family Salamandridae; genus Calotriton; species Calotriton arnoldi. The sequence continues at coordinate 356,364 of CAWUFW010005221.1, read as the reverse complement.
AAGACCCGCCCCTGACGCCTAATCAGCTGCGCAAACGTCTAGGGCCGAAACGTCGACGTTACAGTCACCCATAGTCCATCCAGTTCCCTACCTTGAATATAAAAGCAATATTATTGTTGGGGATACATGTATTAAGAAACGGACATGACAAATTAGCACTTTTTTCTTTGTCTATTTATGTATATTTTTGTGTGTTAATTTTGTATAGCACTTTTCACGTATCACCACAAGTCACTTATTCCACACTATAGTCACTTGTTTATTGTCGTATGTTTATGTATTGTAGACAGCCTTCATTATTGTGTATAATCAAAAAATTGAGTAAATAACTTTAACTTTACTAAATTTGTTGGTTCTTTGGTGTGTCCCTTGAATGCAAATTATGATTCACATCTGAAAAATTGGAAGTTCAGATCGCATTGTATACATTGAGCAAAGCAATTGTCTTTCCCGACAGAACCATTTTTGTTTATAGATTGCCCTGGCTGTTAGGCTGTCAGATGAATTGGGGCACTGGTGGGGCTAGAAGGCATGCTGTCTTTCTCTGCACTTCAAGTTTCCCAAGGATCGGTTACATTTTTTCTTTCAGTAGTTACCTCAGCTTTGTTTCATGTAGGTTCAGTTCTGATTGTTTCCTCTCTCAGTCCACTTGCACACATAGGTTTCTCTTAAAATCGTCACCAAAATATGTTGTAATAAAGACACCTCGTAGTCCACATATATTAAGTAGGTTGATTTATTATGATAGATGTTAAGATCAAGAGCCCCACCAGGAGCAGCCTTCCTGCTGCTCAGCCCATCCTCCAACTGCCTCTCTCACTCACCAACATTCCACAGCATCCTCAAACACCAATATTCCACAACCACAGTCACACTGGCTGAGCAGCAGGTATAACACACCAGTGGCGTAGCTAGGTTGCCATGGCAAGCAAAGTAACTGGGCCCCTCACTAGGATGACACTTGTACAGTGAATGCACATAAAGACATAACATTCAGGGACCCTACGTAGATACATCCCGCACACTGCACTCACATAGGCATATGCCTCACTCTGTACTCACACAGGCACAACTTTCAACCTGTAGACCAATTACCCTGCACTCTCAAAACAGTACGTTAATCCTGCATTCACACGGGCACACCCATCACAATGCACTCATAAAACATGGACGCTATCCAACACTCACACAAGCACACTACTTACACACAGGTACACTGCTCACTAGGAAGGAGCAAAATTTGGACAGATGGTGGCATAGGAGACACAAGCTAAGTAATTGATGCCTCATTCTACGAGTGCAATTCAAAGCTCTTGAAGTAAGCCACACTGAAGCCTGAATGTCCACTGAGGTTATATAATGTCCTATCAGCCACACTTGGACTAGCACTGCAGACTGTGTGAGTCTGATCTTTGTGGACTTTTTCGGGGAATGTCTTGGCATCAAAAAAGTCCCAGTTGCCTTCTAAAAAATGGTGGTAGTTTTCTTTGTAGTGTAAGCATATGCTAAAATAAATAATGAAAGAAATGAAGAAAAACAAAAGAAATATGCCAACTAAATGAGGAGGGCAGGTGCTTTATTATAACATTAAAAAGTAAAGCTTCCTAATGTTCTGACATTTTGAAACAGTAACATATGATAGAGTATGCAGAATACCATTTCAAGAAGATGGCATGGTTTTGAAGCTTGCAGCAGTAATGTCTGGAGCTCTGTATAAGAATGCTGTGGTCCAGTAGCAGTACTCTCATTACTCAATTAGCACTAGTATGCATTTGCAGGTGAGCTGCTGGGGATGAACTAAAGGAAATATCTCTTGAGGTTGGACTCCTCTGGATGAAGAGTAACAGATTAAGCAGGCAAAATACTGTTACCTCAACTACCTGACTTCCTAAAGACCAGTGGTTGTCTACTAGACAGAGACAAACATTAGCAACAAAGTCAGTAGCTGAAGAAAGCTGATCCCAGTCCCAAACATTTGTATGCTGTTCTGATGGGCTGAACTAATATGTGAATGACGCTCTGTCTGAAGAAGAACTGAGGTGGGCTTACCTTAAGTCCATTTTCTCTATGCAAGATTATGGATTATTTTTGAGAAAACATGAGGATGGTGAGACAGCTAAAAAACAGTCTTTTAGCCATACCTAAAGCAAACAAAAATAGATAGCACACAGGGGGCCCTTGGCTCACATAGGACATACAGCACTCGTCTAGAGCATCAAAATATTACTTGAAGGACATGGAACAAGTGTAATACTGCAGGACTAGTGCAAGTTTCCTTCAAAGACATGGACCAAGAGCAGTACTTCAGTGCCAGCAAGGGCAAGCTTCCCTCAAAGACATGGAACAAGTATGCTACTGCAGGACCAACAGAAAAATGAACAAGTCCCACTTGAACTGTATTGCTTCCTATATGCCTGTCAAGTGTTATATGGTTCTGTCCCCCCTAACAAAATTAAACTCAATGTGTAGGTTCATTTATCAAACATAATGTATTCTTATGTCTTATTTTTCATACTTGATCTTACCACTGAGCATATACAAAACTAATCTATGATTGATTTCACATACTTTTGACAAGTTTGTTCCATAAGTTACTTTTTTTTAAAACTATTAACATCAAAATGTTGGACACATTACATACAAAACATTAGAATTAAAAGATACACCCACACATAAATCCTCTCACTCCTGCACACATCCAGCATCACCCCCTGTCATAGTGTACATTCACACCCAGACTCAGCCACTCTACACATACACAGCACAAGATCAACGGAAAGACAGTTTTGATTCTTTGGCCGTTGTATTTGTGTAAGCTGGGATCACTCTTTAAAGTGCTCAACTGCAGGGCCAGTCAGTGCAAGCTTCCTTTGAAGGTATGGAACATACGTGGTACTGCAGATCCAGAGCAAGCTTAATTTGAAGACATAGAACAAATGTGGCACTGCAGGGCCAGTGCAACTTCCTTAAAAGACATGGAACAAGTGTCGCACTGGGCAGCACCATACAATGCCTTCAGTAGATGCAACAAACAAGCAGCATTTCAGATTTGGTACAGGGTAAGGAACAGCACTGGGTTGTATGAGTGCAAGCTTGACTCATATGCTTAGCAAGATTTCCACACACTAAACATGTACAGCAGCGGGCAGGAGTACACTTTTCCTTCACACACAAAGAGCACAAATTGATATGGTTAGAAACAACGTAAGCTTCCCTTGCATGCAGAGAACATGGACAACATCTGCAGCAGTAGTCGAAAGCTGTGCGTAAACACACAAACACAATGACTAGCATTTGGCAGCAGTATACGTTCCCTTCACACGCAGCGCAGGCACAAGATGGTCATAAGCAGTGCAAGCTAAGATATCCTCATGTGCACAACAGGTATCACACTGGCAGTGGCATCCTATCTTATTTCAATCACAAAATACCCAGAGTAAAGTATAGAGGTGGAGGAGACACTGAAAGCTCAAGGCAGACGCTAGGCTCTGGTTCAGCTTGAGGTCGTCTTGAGCCCTCGAGCCCAAAATGAGCTGAGCTTTCTTGCAACTTCTCCTGATTCCCACAATGTAAACTCATGCACCAAGAATGAAAGACAAAGCATTAAACTTTGGTGTCAAACAGGTGCAGAAGGATACCAATCTAGTGCCTGAATTACACAATCTGAAGCCAGAAAACCTTGGATCAATCCTAACTTGGCCACTTGACCAAGTTGTGTGATTCTAGGCGATTATTTTATTTTATCTGGCCTCCTATTTTTGCATCGTTGCATATGAGAAACCTTGAAATACGTGTGGATGTGTGCTGTACAAAAATCTCAATTCATTCACATCAATGTTTCTAACATTATGATTAAAAACTATCATTTTTACTAAACATCTCTTAATGCAGCGATATAATCTAATGTACTAAGATGAAACGCTTGCCAATTAAATCAAACTTTTTAAATTTTTGAAGGCACTTTGTCATATTTTTACATAATACTTGTTAGACAATTTCCAAGCCAAAGTACCCCATGGCTCAGCTTGTGCCTGGGATCTTAGAGCCAAGAAAGACCATTTGCCTGGCTCTCCATGTTAAATTGCTAGCTAGCTCACCTTTACTACAGTGCTGGGTATAAAACGTATTCCAGTTCCCCCTCTCTCAGGTTCTCACTTTGGGGAGCAACATCTTGTATTTCGAGTTTCTGTTCAGCTTCCATAGGTCTCATAAGGATAACTATCCTATTTCTGGTTTTAATACAGAATTATGCATTAGCGACCGTAAGAAGTTGTTCTAAAGTTACCTGTGCATCTGTTTAGCATAAAATGAAATAAAAAATGCACAGATCATTAATTTTCTCAGTTTCAGCACTCTGTTCTTAGGAAGTCTATGTTGCTTTAATAACTGCCATCATCTTCTCTCCACCTGTCAGGCTGAACACAGTGATTACTGTGACTGTCTTGTCTTCAGAAGCCATCCAGCTGCATGGGCATAACTTCTTTTTTGCCCTCTGCTGGCATTCAGGTAGTCAGGGCTGAAAGCCGTACTCTGCATTTACAAGAGTGAGCGTGCACACTGCTCGGCTCTTCAGTGTGCGTGCAATGAGGCCTTCACAGTGGCCCCGCAGGTGCTTTAATAGATTCTATTGCTCAAAGTCTGAGTCTTGCAGCTGAGGGAACTGGACAGAGCTAACAGCCAACTCCCAGTAATGATTCTAATGTTACCAGCAGGTGCAAGGAAGAGCATAAAGTGCAACTGTGTGAATCTTCTTTCTTGTTGGGACAACGGCCACTAATGAAGAAATTGCTAGGGCCTACACAATGAGCAAGTTTAAGGAGAAAGTGCAGAAGTGCTTCTATTTGATGCGTGGAACGGGCGAAGCCCTATCAAATGTGCAAATTTGCACAAAACAAGCAAAAAGATGCTAATATTTAGCCAAGAGAACATTTGGGGAGAATCAAACTGGTACTCTACCTGACAGGATAGGAGACAATAAGACTTCATTGTCCCTAGCTGCCCGCGTTAGTATAAATACATTCAAAAGTTCCTGAAAGGGGTCTTCTTCACCATTCTTCTTGGCCCCCACCTATGTTCGTGAATCTACCTTGACAGTGATTTGAAAATGTCCAGGAACTGTACCAGTCTAATGTTCAGCATTATATTCCTTTGATCCAGTGACTCAATTAGGGCTGATCTACAGGACCTGATCCCCAGATTATTACATTATTTTTTTAACAAGCCTCTTCACTGTATGGCCAGAGCAGGACAGATGCAGATGACATGGTGCAAGGTTTCGTCTGCCTGATGACAGAGGCAGCATTTCTGGTCTCCTCTTTGGCCATCTTCCCTCCACTTTGGAAGAAAGTCTAAAGATGGAATATCACCAAATAACCCTTTTAATTGGGGGTTAATTTTGCTACCCGACCCCCCGCTAAGCCTTTTTTTGGCTATTTGGGGTAGTTCGCTCTTAGGCCCCTGTAACTTTTTGTCCACATACGGTATCCACACCAAATTTGCGTCCTTTTCTTCCAACATCATGGGGATTTTAAAAGTACCCAGGGTTTGGGGATTCGTCTGAAGGGGACCCAGAAATTAGCTAAAATACAGCTAAATTGTGTTTTTTTTTTTTTAAATTAGGGACAAAGTGCTATAGAAGAAAGCGTTTGTTTTTTTCCTCTGCAAATGGTATCAACAAACGGTTTGTAATGCTAAAATCACCATCTTCCCAGCTTTCAGGGACAGGCAGTCTTTTGTCAGAAAACCAAAGCTTTTTACAGTTTTGGCATTTTACTGGGACATAGCCTATTTTTGCTACTTTTTGTGCTTTCAACCTCTTTCCAGTTAGTGGTAGAAATGTGTGTGAAAGCAATAATGGATCTCGGAAAGGTATACATTTAGTTTACATTTGTGTAGATCTTTCAAGGTTTGTTCTATAGAAACTAACAGCTCAAAATAAGAAATATTGAAAATGAGTTGAAAAAAACACCCATTTGTGCCAACCATTTCACCTGTAACCTCTTCTAAGTATGACAGATTTTTTAAAGCAATATACTGTCACATCCTTTGGACCCTTAAGGTTGTGGTGATATATAGGACTTGTAGGTTCACCAAGAACCCAAGGAACCCAGAACCAATAACTGAGCTGCGTCTTGCAATGGTTTTTCATTGTGTACCGGGTATATGCCAATTCATTTTGTAAAATATAAAAAGAGAAAAATAGGTATCAAGGACACCTATGTATTTCTGAAATGGGAACAAAATATAGAGTTTAGAAGCAGTAGTTATTTGCGCATCTCCAAAATTGTGGGTACCCATACTAGCATGTGAATTAAAGGACATTATTCTAAGTGACTTCTTTTTTACACTTTGTCTTACATTTGGAAGGCAGAAATGCATAGAAAGTCAATAGGTAATAACAGTTGCTCTACAATTCTGTGTTCCCATAAGTCTCCCGATAAAAGTGGTACCTCACTTGTGTGGGTAGGCCTAGTGCCTACAGCAGGAAACGGGCCAAAATGCAACATGGATAGACCACATTTTTACAGTGAAAACTGACCATTTTTTGTAAAGTGTCTAGCTGTGGATTTTGAACCCTAGCTCTGCCAGCACCTAGGGAAGCTTAAAAAACCTATACATTTTTGAAAACTAGACACCCGGGGGAATCCAGGATGGGGTGACTTGTGTGGCTCTCACCAGGTTCTGTTACCCAGAATCCCTTGCAAACCTCAAACTTTGTAAAAAAAAAAACACATTTCCCTCACATTTCTGTGATGGAAAGTTCTGGAATCTGCATGGATCTACACAATTTCACCCACTCTGCATTTCCCAAAGTCTTCCAATAAAAATAGTACCTTACTTGTGTGGGTAGGCCTAGTGCTCGTGACAGGAAATGGGCCAAAACGCAACATGGACACAACATTTTTACAGTGAAAACTGACCCTTTTTTTGCAAAGTGCCTAGCTGTGGATTTTGAACCCTAGATCTGCCGGCACCTAGGGAAACCTAGCAAACCTATACATTTTTTAAAACTGGACACCCAGGGGAATCCAGGATGGGCTGACTTGTGTGGCTCTCACCAGGCTCTGTTACCCAGAATCCCTTGCAAACTTCAAACTTTGTAAAAAAAAAAACACATTTTCCTCAAATTTCTGTTATGGAAAGTTCTGGAATCTGTGTGGATCCACAAAATTCCACCCACCCCGTATTCCCCAAAGTCTTTCAATAAAAATGATACCTCAATTCTGTGGGTAGGCTTATTGCCCGCAACAGGAAATGGGACAAAACGCAACGTGTACACACCAGATTGTTACAGTGAAAACTGACCCTTTTTTTGCAAAGTTCCCAGCTGGGAATTTTGAACCCTAGCTCTGCCGGCACCTAGGGAAACCTAGCAAACCTATATATTTTTGAAGACTAGACACCCAGGGGAATCCAGGAAGGGTTGACTTGGGTGGCTCTCACCAGTTTCTGTTACCCAGAATCCCTTGCAAACCTCAAACCTTTTTTAAAAAAAACACATTTTCCTCACATTTCTGTGATGGAAAGTTCTGGAATCTGCATGGATCCACAAAACTCCACCCACCCCGCATTCCCCAAAGTCTCCCGATGAAAATGGTAACTCACATATGTGGGTAGGCATAGTGCCCAAGACAGGAAATGGGCCAAAACCCAACGTGGACACACCACATTTTTACAGTGAGAACTGACCCTTTTTTGCAAAGTGCCTAGCTGTGGATTTTGAACCTTAGCTCTGCCGGCACCTAGGGAAACCTAGCAAACCTATACATTTTTGAACACTAGATACCCAGGGAAATCCAGGATGGGGAGACTTGTGTGGCTCTGACCAGGTTCTGTTACCCAAAATCCCTTGCAACCCTCAAACTTTGTAAAAGAAACACATGTTCCTCACATTTCTGTGACGGAAAGTTCTGGAATCTGCATTGATCCACACAATTCCACCCGCCCCATATTCCCCAAAGTCTCTTGATAAATATGGTACCTCACTTGTGTGGGTGGGCCTAGTGTCCATAACAGAAAACGGGCCAAAACGCAACATGGACACACCACATTTTTACAGTGAAAACTGACCCTTTTTTTGCTAAGTGCCTAGCTGTGGATTTTGAACCCCAGTTCAGCCGGCAGCTAGATAAACCTAGCAAACCTATACATTTTTGAAAGCTAGACACCCAGGGGAATCCAGGATGGGGTGACTTGTGGGGCTCTGACCAGGTTCTGTTACCCAGAATCCCTCGCAAACCTCAAACTTTCTAAAATAAAACACATTTTCCTCACATTTCTGTGATGGAAAGTTCTGGAATCTGCGTGGATCCACAAACTTTCACCCACCCTGCTTTCCCAAAGTTTCTCGATAAAAAGGATACCTCACTTGTGTGGGTAGGCCTAGTGCCCGTGACAAGAAACAGCCCACAACGCAACACGGACACATCACATTTTTCCAGTGAAAACTGACCTTTTTTTGGCAAATTGTCTAGCTGTGGATTTTCAACCCTAGCTCAGCTGGCACCTAAGGAAACCTAGCAAACCTATACATTTTTGAAAACTAGACACCATGGGGAATCCAGGATGGGGTGACTTGTGAGTCTCTCACCAGGTTCTGTTATCCAGAAACCCTTGCAAACCTCAGATTTTGTAAAAAAAACACATTTCACTCACATTTCTGTGATGGAAAGTTCTGGAATCTGCGTGGATCCACAAACTTCCACCCACCACTCATTCTCCAAAATCTCCAAATAGAAATGGTATCTCACTTGTGTGATTGGGACAACTGCCCGTGGCAGGGAAGGGCCCAAAACGTATTGTGGAGACATCAAAATTACCTATCACAAAACGAACTTGATTTGCAAGGGCAGGCACCTGGGTTTTTGGCCCGTGCTCGGCGGCCATCTAGGGAAACCTCCCAAACCTGGGTTAGTCCAGGGAGGTATGGCTTGCATGGACCTCAACGTTTTCCTATCCAGAATCCCCTGCAAAACTCACATTTAGCTGAATTTTTTAAAAATGTTTCTCAAATTTCTGTGTGGGGAAAGTTGTGGGATCACCGGGCTGGCACAAATTTCCTACCACCCAGCGTTCCCCCAGGGCTATCGATAAAAATGGTACCTCACTTGTGTGGGTAGGCCTAGTGCCCGTGACAAGAAACAGCCCACAACGCAACACGGACACATCACATTTTTCCAGTGAAAACTGACCTTTTTTTGGCAAATTGTCTAGCTGTGGATTTTCAACCCTAGCTCAGCTGGCACTTAAGGAAACCTAGCAAACCTATACATTTTTGAAAACTAGACACCATGGGGAATCCAGGATGGGGTGACTAGTGAGTCTCTCACCAGGTTCTGTTATCCAGAAACCCTTGCAAACCTCAGATTTTGTAAAAAAAACACATTTCACTCACATTTCTGTGATGGAAAGTTCTGGAATCTGCGTGGATCCACAAACTTCCACCCACCACTCATTCTCCAAAATCTCCAAATAGAAATGGTATCTCACTTGTGTGAGTGGGACAACTGCCCGTGGCAGGGAAGGGCCTAAAACGTATTGTGGAGACATCAAAATTACCTTATCACAAAACGACCAGGTTTTGCAAGGGGGATCACCTGGGTTTTTGGCCCCAGGCTCGGCGGCCATCTAGAAAAACCTACCAAACCCACACATTTCTGAAAACTAGATACCCAGGGGAGTCAAGGAAGGATGGCTTCTGTGGGCCCCCCAACGCTTACCTACCCAGAATCCCCTGCAAACCTCAAATTTAGCTAAAAAGTCACATTTTCCTCTAATATCTGTGTGGGAAAGTTGTGGGATCACTGCATGGCACAAATTTCCTACCACTTAGCGTTCCCCTCAGTCTCCCGATAAAAATGATACCTTACTTGTGTGGATGGGCCAAGTGCCTATGACATGGAAGTGTCAAAAACTCATAGAGATTGAGGGGGGCCCAAAGCGGGCCCAAAATGGCAGTTTGTTTATACGTTTTTAGGGTGACACTAATTTGGGTACCCACACAAGTGAGGCATCATTTTTCTCGGGAGACCAAGGGGAATGCTGGGTAGTAAGAAATTTGTGCCTGAAACTTGTTATTCTACGACTTACCCACACAGAAATGTGAGGAAAATTTGACTTTGTAAGTAAATTTGAGGTTTGTGGGGGATTCTGGGTAAAAAAAACGCTGGGGGATCAATGCAAGCCACACCGCCAGCCAAGAGTCAGTACACGCACACCACCTGGCAAGCGCCATCCACGCACACCACCAGCCAAGCGCCATCCATGCACACTGTCAGCCAAGCTCCATCCACACACACTGCCAGCCAAATGCCATCCACGCACACTGCCAGCCAAGCACCATTCATGCACACCGCCAGTTAAGCACCATCCAAGTACACAGCCAGCCAAATGCTATCAATGCAAACTGCCAGCCAAGCAATATCCATGCACACCGCCAGCAAAGCACCACTCACGCATTCGCCAGCCAAGCACCATCCCCGCCCACCACCAGCCAAGCAGGGCCAGACTGGGAACAGCAACCAGCCCTGGCAGATTGCTGCTCAACCGGTCCTGGGGGGAGGGGCGTGCTAGTAAAAGCACCACTCCTGTTTTTGTTACTGTGGCCTGATAATGCAGCACTGCTGCAAAATCGGCCCCCAGTGACAAAACCACATCCCCTGGCCAGAAAAATGGCCCCCACCCCTCCCGCCCACCGGGGAAACATCCTGTGCCCGCTATGGCCAGTCCGGACCTGCAGCCAAGCGCCATCCATGCACACTGCCAGCCAAGCGCCATTCATGCAAACCGCCAGCCAAGCGCCATCCAAGTACATCACCAGCCAAATGCTATCAATGCACGCAGTCAGCCAAGCAATATCCATGCACACCGCCAGCCAAGCACCACCTATGCACACTACCAGCCAAGCACCAGTCCACGTACACTGCCAGCCAAGCGCCATTCCACACCACCAGGCAAGCGCCAATCTGCACACACCATCAAGCATGAGTCCACCCACACCATTAGCCAAGTGCAGGTCCTCACACACCGCCAGCAAAATGCCAGCCAAAGGTCAGTACACTCAGACCGTCAGCCAAACTCCAGCTTACATACACACAAACTCTCCCTGGTTTCTAGTGGTTTTCTGCTCCCGCTTGGGTGCAGATGAGAATAAAAATATCACTGAAACAGTCAAAATGTGTGCCTAAAAAAAGGGAGTGACTCTTGCCTATGTGGCTTTTCACTGGCATGCCCATAAACATATCCCTGGTGCCTAATGTGCTTTCTGCCCCCGTGGGGAAAGATAAGGGCTATTGCCCCAATCTGCCTTCCGGGGGGGGGCAGAAAGTCTTTTTTGGTGGTGGGGGCATTAGCATGCTCAATCTCGGCAGCCCCACCCCTATGTATATAAAAAAAAAATCCATGGTGCCTAGTGGGCTTTCTGCCCCCAGAGGGCAGATTAGGGACTATTGCCCCCATCTGCCTCCAGGGTGAGGCAGAAAGACTGTGGAATTTTTTTGAGGGATGGGGACATTGGCATGCCCATTTTGGGCAGCCCCCACCGCTATATACATGAAGAAAATCCCAGGTGCCTAGTGTGCTTTTTGCCCTCCCCGAGACAGAAAGGATGTGGCAATATTTTTTGGGGGATGGGGGCATTGACATGCCCATTTTGGGCAGCCCCCACCTCTACATATAAAAGAAAAACAATCCCTAGTGCCTATTGGGCTTTCGCCCCTCCGGGGGCAGATCGGGCGCTATTGCCCCCATCTGCCCCTCCCAGGGGGCAGAAAGACTGTGGACATTTTTGGGGGTGGGTGTATTGGTATGCCCATCTTGGGCAGCCCCCACCCCTAAATCCAATTTTAATAAAATTCCTGTAATCTAGTGGGCTTTCTGCCCCCCTGGGGAGCAGATTGGGAGCTACTGCCCCACAGGGGGGGGGCAGAAAGACTGGAATTTTGCTGGGGGGGTAAATGGCATGCCCATCTTGGGCATCCCTCAACCCTAAATCAAATTAAAAAAGAAATCCCTGGCTTCTAGTGGGATTTCTGCCCCCGGGGGGGGGGGAGATTGGGGGATACTGCCCCCATTTGCCCCCCAGGGGAGGCAGAAAGACTGGAATTTTGCTGGGGGGGGGGTAAATGGCATGCCCATCTTGGGCAGCTCCCACCCCTAAATCAAATAAATAAATAAAAAATCCCTGGCATCTAGTGGGCTTTCTGCCCCCGGGGGGGAGATTGGGGGATACTGCCCCCATTTGCCCCCCAGGGGAGGCATAAAGACTGGAATTTTGCTGGGGGGGCATTGGCATGCCCATCTTGGGCAGCCCCCACCCCTAAATAAATTTTTTTTAAATCCCTGGTTTCCAGTGGGCTTTCTGTCCCCCTGGGAGAGGCATATTGGGGGCTACTGCCTCCATCTACCCCCCAGGGGGGGCTGAAAGACTGTATTTACCCAATTTATTTTGGGGGGAGCAAAGGTCCTTGCCCAAGGGGCTGCTCCCCCCTCCCTGGTGTCCAGTGGGTGGATCCCTGCTTGGGGATCGCCCTCCTGAGGCAATCCCCAAGCAGGGATCCACTAACCCTGGACGGAGTTCACGGAGTTGCGCTAAGCGCCACTCCGCGAAGTGGAAAAAAAACTCCACTGCGCTACGCGGTGCTCCGCAGGTGGCGGAGTGCAATAGAAAAATGCTGTTCGCTGTGATTTTCAGTGCTGGATGCTTGTCTGCACTGTGCAATCATCACGAATGGCATCATGCACAGCGCAAGCGGGCGCTGCTTTCCTTTCTGCCGCTCGAGCAGATTTTTACTCGAGCGGCAGCTTTCTCAACGCAAACGGGCAGTTTCTACGCGACCACTCGCAATGAGAAACCTGACCCCCCCCGCGTTGAGAAATCTCGCCGGGAGGTTTATTTTCAATGCTCGCGCTCGCCAACTTGATGTTGACGATCGCGAACGAGGTTGAGATGGCCCCCTGAGCACGTAGAAAGTGAAACTGAAATGTTTCTGTGCAATGACATCAGTGCGAAGTGCGTGCTGATCGTCATTGCACAGAAACCAAAGAGACAGCTTCAGGAGCTGGGGAAGCCCTTCCCCAGCTCAAGAGGCTGTTAGGGTGAAAAGGAATTTCCAGTGCCATGTGCGAGGACGGCTAAATGGCCGGGGGGATGAGCACTGGTGCGTTGGGCAGCTCCAAGCCGTCCGATGCACCGAAGGGGTTAATATATACAGCTATTGTGTATAGCCAGTAAGTTGAAACATTTTCATATAGTAGTTTAATTTGATTACAGAGGCTCGCTCAGTAATATAATCATTAAAGAGGAAGAAAACAAATGTTTGTTTCCTATGGAAACGTGGGCCTAACTATAACTACTCAGTGAGGACCACCAAGAAACTTTATTATATATAATATATATTACCTACTGGCGGTCGCCAGTGGTAGTTATAGTTTGGACCTTGTTTCTATTCAAAAAGCGTTTTTTCTTTTGCCAATATCTTTAGCGTCGTTTGACGAATCTTCACGAAAGTTTCAAAACTAATGGTTCACTCAGATCAGCTCCTGTCTTTAAAGTTTCAGGGTGATTCATTAAGCAGGGGCCGAGAAAAAAGGGGGGTCCCAAAACACGTTTTCTCCATGTTAATTTCCATAGGAATTTTGAAACAGGCTACAGCCCGAACTGCTGAACGGAATTACACCATATTTGGCAAAAAGGTAGCTCTTGGTTCAGAAAGCACCCTTTTTTTAAATGGTGTAAATCTGTTCAGTAGTTGCTGAGAAATTAAAAAACAAAAATGTATATATCTGAGCACCGAGGAGGATTCGCAAACCCTCCCGAGCACGAGCTTCATTCTGATTGCCTGCCAACACTCCAAACCAGAAAGTGTTGGCAGCCATCTTGTGACTCAGTAAAACCGAGTCACAAGAAAACAGTAAAACATAGATAAACAAACAAGAGAAGGGGGTAGGGCAGAAACACCCTGACCCCCTAGGCCTGCTCAGGGGGTCCCAGAAGGACCCCTTGACCCAAAAATAGCATTTAAAAAAAACCAAAAAATTTGGCCGAATTTGCGCTGAGTGCGCGAATCCGGCCAATTTGTTTTTGAAAAAATGAAGCGTGGGCTCCCGTGCTTTGTTTTGCTTAAGCCCCCGGGTGGGCCAGGTCCTGGGGGCAATGAGCAATTAATTAGCAGGGGCCTGCGGGGGCTCCCATAGCCCCGGGGACCGCCACCTCCCCGGGGCTTAGTTAATTATATGCAGGGGCATGTGGCCCCCCCGCAGCCCAGGGAAACGCTACCTCCCCGGGGCTTAAAAATAATTAAAGAAGTGTGGGGGAGCTCCTGCCCCTCCCCATACTTTCCCGGGGACCGCCACCTCCCCAGGGCATCCTTAATTATGTGTGGGGGACTTGCGGGCCCCCCCAAGCCCCAGGGACTGCCACCTCCCTGGGGCTTTTTTTTTTTACATGCATGGGGGGCTCCTGCCCCTCCCCACACTGCCCCGGGGACCACCACCTCCCAGAGGCAAACTTTAATTACGGGTGGGGGTCCAATGCGGACCCCCGTGCCCCCGGGGACCACCACCTCCCCGGGGCTATTTTGACAATGGGGGGCCGTGCGGCACCCCTCGTGGAGCCCTCGATGGCCCTGGGGACCGCCAACCCCACGGCCGGCTCCTGCAATCTCCCGGGGTACCCACTCCCGGGACATTACCGTTTGCTATGGCAGGGCAGGAGCATGGCTCCCACCCTGCCATAGCAAACACTGCTTTGCTTCTTGGAAGCGAGAGCAGGAAACCTGCTCTTGCTTCCAAGAAGCAAAGCAGAATTGCTTTTGGGCAAAGGGAGCTGCATGTCAGCAGCTCCCCTTGCCCAAAGGCAATGCCGGCTCCTGCAGGAGGCAGGGAGCCGGTAGGGACCGTGGGGGCATTGGGGCTCCCCCCGCGGTCCCCAACATGAGGGCCAGCCCTGGGGGATGGGGTCCCCAGGGCCAGTAGTGGCCTGAGCAGGGGGTCACGCGGCCCCCCTCTAAAATAAATAATAAAGGCTGGCCAGGCCCCGCAGGATGGGGTCCCCAGGGCCAGAAGTGACCCAGGGAAGGGGGGCCACGTGGCTCCCCTCCTGTAATTAAATAAAAAAGGAGGCCAGGCCTCGGGGGATGGGGTCCCCGGGGCCAATAGTGGGCCAGGGAAGGGGGGGCCATGCGGCCCCCCTCCCAATAAATAATTTAAAAAAAAGGAGGCCATGCCCTGGGGGATGGGGTCCCCGGGGCCGAAATCAGCCTTGGGAGTGGGGCCACACGGCCCCCTTCCCGTTTAAAAAAGAAAAAATTAAAATGGGTCAGGCCCTGGGGGATGGGGTCCCCAGGGCCCTCAAATATTAAGAGAAGGGGGGCCACACAGCCCCACTTCTAACAAAAAGAAAAGCCGGCATCTCCTAGGAGGCCCCGCCCCCTCCCTGTACCACTCTGCAAACGCACCTCCTGGCGCGTTCTAAGTTGGGGGATTAAGTCCCCTTGAATCCTGAGGGTCCCTGGGGGCCAACTAGCCCACCAGGTACCTCCAGTAATCCCCACACAGTGGGATTGCTGAGAGGTGGTCCGAGGCCACGTCTCTTTTTATACCACTCTGCAAACGCGCCTCTTGGCGCATTGCTGGTGGGGCAAAGAGGTCCTCTTGTGTTCTGAGGACCTCAGGACTAAAGTGGACTTAATTCCCTGGGCAGCAGTGAGCCAGGAGGCACGTTTGCAGAGTGGTGTAAAAAGGGAGCGTGGCCTCGGACCACTCTCAGCAATCAAGCTGTGTGGGGCTTACTGGAGGTACCTGGTGCACTAGTTTGCCCCCAGGGACTTTCAGGAGGCAAGGGGACTTAATCCCCCAACCCAGAATGCACCAGGAGGCATGTTTGAAGAGTGGTGGAGCAAGGGGGCGTGGCCTGTGTCCACCTGTCAGCTATCCCACTATCTGGGGCATTCTGGAGGTATCAAGTAGGCTAGTTGGCCCCTAAGGGCCCCCAGCAGTGAAGTGGACTTTAATCCCCATCCAAGAGCGCACCAGGGAGCGCGTTTGCAGAGTGGTGGGGAAAGGGGGCGTGGCCTGCAATGAGATCTTAGGAATGCTGTTGTGTGGGACTTACTGGAGGTAATGGAGGGGTAGTTGGCCCCCAAGGTTGTCCTTTGGGGCCAACTACCCCTCCTGTTACCTCCAGTAAGTCTCACACAGTGGTATTGGTTTGACATCTCAAATGACATCACTGATGACATCATCCAGTGACTGTGTGTTTCTGTAAAGTTTAATTTTGTTTTATATATATGCCAAGCTGTATTGAGGAATGAGTGGGTGTATAAGTGTCTGTATGGAGGATTTAGTAGGTACGTGACTGACTGTATAAGTGAGTGATTAAATGTATCTTACTGAATGCATGGGTTAGTGACTAAACTGGGTGAATGTCTGAATCCGTCTGTCTGTTGCTGTGTAAGTGGCTGCATGGGTTTGTGAATAGCTACATGAGTGTCTATATGAGTTATTGATTGGTTGTCTGAGTATCTGTATGGGTGCCTGAGTGTTTGTGTGGGTGGGGTGTGTGCGACTCTGTGCATAGATGTGTGAGTGGGTGATTCACTGGGTGGATGGTTTCAAGAGTGCATCTGTGATAGACTGTATGGGTGGGTAAGTGTGTGTAAGAGTGTGTTAGTGAGTGAATGTATGTCCCAGTGGTACATGTGTGAGTAACTACATATGTGAAAGGCAGTATATATGTGTGTTGGAGTATATAAATGGCTATAAGTGAGAGTGTGTGATTGTGAGAGTGGCTGTATGGATGAGTGTGTGCTTGTATCAGTGATTGTATGAGAGCGAAAAATGTGCTAGTATTTGTATGAGTAAGTGAGCTGGTGTGTGTATGACTGTATAGGTGAGTAAATGGCAGTGTGAATAATTATTTGCATGACTGACTAGGTGTGTGAGTACCTCTATGGATGAGTGGCGGTGTGTGAGTGTCTATATAGGAGTATGAGTGCATATGATAGTCCTGTACTGAGTGACCGTAAGTATGAGTGACTGTACGGGTGAGTTAGTGGATGTGTGTGTAGACCTAAGAATCAGTGAGTGGGTATGTAGTTATTGGCGTTGGAGTGTCTATGGTTTTGCGAATGGCAGTCTGTTATTTAGAGTGGGTGTATCAAAGGTTATATTAGGGTGTGAGGAGGTGCATCAGATTATCACGTGGATGATGTCATCAGTGATGTCATCAGTGATGTCATTTGAGATGTCATCAGCAGTGCATTGCGGGGGCGCGAGTTATAGTTAGCTGACCTAACTATAACGGGGGAATTTCACGGGTTTTGTACGAGTGCAATGTCCAACTAACTATAACTGTCCCTAAAACCTATGGTTTTTTCAGTGAATTTCAAAGGTTTTTTAAATGCTAATTCCTAACTATAACATGTCTGAAACCTATGTTTTTTTCAGTGAATTTCAAAGGTTTTGTAAATGACAATTTTTAAATGTATTAATTGTTATATTTATTTTTTGGATACTGATTTACTACATTTTTTAAACTATTTATTTTTACATATTTTATTTTTTAAATTACATTGTAATTACATTATACATTACATTACAAAATATACTTTCTCTGAATGAATTACTTTAGTTTAAATACTTTGCAAATAGGCAATAGACTTTTAAGTACAGTAGTTACAGTTGTTGCAATGGGCAACACAATTTCAAACACAATGCAACATTGAGCTCAATGTGAATTTCTAGTTAAATGCAATTAGTTACTTTATGGATTACTTTTCTAACCACAGGACTGGATCCTAGATTCAGTCCTGGGACATCTCCTGTAAACAGTTGAGTAAAAGCGTTTTGGTTACAGTAGTGATTTTTAAGGAATATTATTGTATTTTAAAAGTTGACACTTAGAAACTTTTTCACATAGAATCACCAATGTTATCCTATGGGAGGAAATTCACTTAGCAGGTAAGTAGTGTTATCGTTACTTTTTCTTACTCAGTGTTGGATCCTGGATCCAGCACTGGTGCATCTCCTGTAAACAGTTGAAAGAATGCGTTTAAGTCATACAGGCGATTTTTAAGGAATATTTGTAGTTTGTGAAAATCGACACTTAGAAACTTTTCTGCTGAAAACCAGACAATGGATTCCTATGGAAGGAAATATAAGTTACTGGTAAGTACGGTTAGAATTACTTTTCAGGGTCAGTGCTGGGCTAAAAGATGCAGCACTGGGTTCTCTCCTGATAACAGGTGAGTAAATCGGAATTCGTAGTTCGGTTGATTTTAGAGGAATATTATAAAGTTCCAAAACTCCACACTTAGAAGAATTTCCAAGTGAAACCAGTCAATGTTAGCCTATGGAAGGAAATTCAAGTTGCTGGTAAGTACGGTTAGAATTACTTTTCAGGATCAGTACTGGGCTGAAAGATGCAGCACTGAGGTCTCTCCTGATAACAGGTGAGTAAATCGGAATTCGTATTTCGGCTGATTTTAGAGGAATATTTGTATGTTTCAAAAATCGACACTTAGAAACTTTTTCAGCAAAAAGCAGGCAATGATATCCTATGGAAGGAAATTCAAGTTACTGGTAAGTACGGTTAAAATTACTTTTCAGGATCAGTACTGGGCTGAAAGATGCAGCACTGAGGTCTCTCCTGATAACAGGTGAGTAAATCGGAATTCGTATTTTGGCTGATTTTAGAGGAATATTATAAAGTTCCAAAACTGCATACTTAGAAGAATTTCCAAGTGAAACCAGTCAATGTTAGCCTATGGAAGGAAATTCAAGTTGCTGGTAAGTACGGTTAAAATTACTTTTCAGGATCAGTACTGGGCTGAAAGATGCAGCACTGAGGTCTCTCCTGATAACAGGTGAGTAAATCGGAATTCGTATTTCGGCTGATTTTAGAGGAATATTTGTATGTTTCAAAAATTGACACTTAGAAACTTTTTCAGCAAAAAGCAGGCAATGATATCCTATGGAAGGAAATTCAAGTTACTGGTAAGTACGGTTAAAATTACTTTTCAGGATCAGTACTGGGCTGAAAGATGCAGCACTGAGGTCTCTCCTGATAACAGGTGAGTAAATCGGAATTCGTATTTCGGCTGATTTTAGAGGAATATTATAAAGTTTGGGGCGCGTTTGCAGAGTGGTAAAGGAAGGGGCGGGGCCTGCGGCCCGATTGTTTTTTTTTTTTTTGTTTGTTTTTTCCCCAAGGGGGCTGTGTGGCCCCCTTACTTTTCCTATTTTTGGGCCCTGGGGACCCCATCCCCCAGGGCCTTATCCCATTTTTTTTTTTTTAATTAAACGGGAAGGGGGCCGCGTGGCTCCTCCCATGGCCGAATCCGGCCCTGGGGACCCCATCCCCGGGGGCATGGCCACACTTTTAAATACATTTTTAAGGAGGGGGGCTGCGTGGCCCCCTCCTCAGGCCTCCTTTTGCCCCGGGGACCCCATCCCCCGGGGCAGGCCTTTTTTAATTATTATTTTTGGGGAGGGGGCCGCGTGGCTCCCTCCCGGGCCCTACTAGCCCCGGGACCCCATCCCCCGGGGCTGGCCCTCTCTGTTGGAGACTGTGGGGGTTCCCAATCCCCCACAGTCCCGCTCGGCTCCCGCGTCCCTTGGGAGCCGGCATTGCTTTCCACATGGGGAGCTGCTAACATGCAGCTCCCCATGTGGAAAAGCTATTTGCTTGGATATTGGAAGCGAGAGCAGGTTTCCTGCTCTCGCTTCAATATCCAAGCAGTTTGCTATGACAGGACGGGAGCCGCGATGCTCCCGTCCTGTCTCTGTAAACTACAGTGTCCCGAGGGTAGGCACCCCGGGACACTGCAGGAGCTGGCCCTGGGGGTGGTGGTCCCCAGGGCCATTACAGGCTCCAGGAGGGGGCCGCGCGGCCCCCTCCCTCCATTGACAAAGCCCCGGGGAGGTGGTGGTCCCCGGGGCTCTGAGAGTCCGTAATGGACCCCCATATTGACATTTTTAGTGCCCTGGAGAGGTGGCGGTCCCCGGGGTGTGTGGGGGGCTCGAGCCCCCACACAGGTAATTTTTAAAAATTATTAAAGAAGCCCCGGGGAGGTGGCGGTCCCCGGGGCTGCGGGAGGGCCGAGAGCCCTCCCGCACCATTTATTTTTAAAGCCCCGGGGGGTGGCAGTCCCTGGGGCTTGGGGGGCCTTAGAGACCCCCCACATATTATAAATACACCCCCCATGCCCCCGTGACTTGGCCAACCCGTGGGCCAATTAACAACGAAGCGCGGGAGACCGCGCTTCGTTTTATTTATTTTTTTGGCGGGATTCGCGCACCCTAAGCGCATCCCGCCGATTTGTTTTTTGAAAAAATGTTTTTTTCTGCCCAGGGGGTCCTTGTGGGACCCCCTGAGCAGACCTAGAGGGTCAGGGTGTTTCTACCCTGCCCCCTTTTTGCGCTTTGCGCACTTGTTTCTGTCCCTCGGTTCTACCGAGGGACAAAATGGCTGCCAACACTTCCTGATTTGGAGTGTTGACAGCCAATTAGCATGCAGCTCGTGATCGGGAGGGTACGCGGCCCCTACTCGGCCATAGATATATGTGATTTTATTTGTGATTTTCTCAGAAACTACTGAACGGATTTACACCATTTAAGCAAAAGGCACGACACTGAACCAAGGGCTACCTCTTTGCCAAATTTGGTGTAATTCCGTTCAGCAGTTCGGGCTGTAGCCGCGATGAAAGGATCCTATGGAAAAATGAATGGGGAAAATGCGTTTAGGGACCCCCCTTTTTTCTCGGCCCCCGCTTGACGAATCAACCCGAGACTTTCAGGGTAGGAGCGGAGCGCCCCAACAAGTTGGAAGCTTTCGCGAAGATTCGTCAACCGGCGCAAGAGTTATTTCAAATAGAATGTCGCGGATTTCCTATGGAAAATAGGTCCTAACTATAACTATCTACTGGCGACCGCCAGTAGATAATATATATATATATATATATATATATATATCACTGCAAACTTCGTTCAACTACTGCCATTAGTTCCTGGACATGAACGAATGGGAACCCAATTTTCTGAGTGCAAGAGGATTTATTAAGCCCTCACACCACCGCCATGACGCGTTTCGGCCTAAGGAGGCCTTGATCACATGATGTAATATGTGACGTCATCAGCAGTGCATTGCGGGGGCGCGAGTTATAGTTAGCTCAACTAACTATAACGGCTGAATTTCTCTGGTTTTGTATGAGTGAAATGTCCAACTAACTATAACGTCCCTGAAACCTGTGGTTTTTCAGTGAGTTTCTAAGGTTTTTTAAATGCTAATTTCTAACTATAACATCCCTGAAACCTGTGGTTTTTTCAGTGAATTTCAAAGGTTTTTTAAATGCAAATTTCTAACTATAACGTCCCTGAAACCTATGGTTTTTTCAGTGAATTTCAAAGGTTTTTTAAATGCTAATTTCTAACTATAACGTCCCAGGAACCTTTGGTTTTTTCAGTGAATTTCAAAGGTTTTTTAAATGCTAATTTCTAACTATAACGTCCCTGAAACCTATGGTTTTTTCAGTGAATTTCAAAGGTTTTTTAAATGCAAATTTCTAACTAAAATGTCCCTGAAACCTATGTTTTTTTCAGTGAATATATATATATATATATATCACCAAACGACCACCTTTCTACAAAGAAGTCCAAGGACACGATGGGGATTCTTTGGAAGCCTTTTATTCACTCGTTTTCAGCACAGCATGATGCATTTCGGCATTTCCGCCTTCTTCAGATGCCGCTGATAACTCGTTATCACCTGCTCCCTCCTTTGAATATCCTGTGGCGCTCCCATTGGTGGGAGATCAGCTGATCCTGCTGCCATCTGGGGAATGAAGCCTAATGTACAACTACAATTCCCATCATGCACTGTTCAGGTAAGTACTGCAGCCGGATCTACCAATAGCGCTGAAAATTGCCTCGCAAAGGGGGGGCCATGTGGTGGCCGGTGATTTCAAAATAACAGTGTTGGAGGCTCCCTCAGGTCCCCTACGTCCAGCCCCAATAATGAGAACACACCAGGCAGTGAGGCAAGCTGCAATCACGCTCACCTCCCCGTGCAGTCACAGGCTGAGCAACCACTGGTATGGTCCGTTCTCGAGGCGGTCACTGGGATATATCAATCCCTTGATGCACAAGTCCGAGTTGCCAGCATCTCCCAGGACACTTAATGGACGGGTCCTTGTATCGCGCTACTGGCAAGCGCGAAAAATATCACCAAACGACCACCTTTCTACAAAGAAGTCCAAGGACACGATGGGGATTCTTTGGAAGCCTTTTATTCACTCGTTTTCAGCACAGCATGATGCATTTCGGCATTTCCGCCTTCTTCAGATGCCGCTGATAACTCGTTATCACCTGCTCCCTCCTTTGAATATCCCGTGGCGCTCCCATTGGTGGGAGATCAGCTGATCCTGCTGCCATCTGGGGAATGAAGCCTAATGTACAACTACAATTCCCATCATGCACTGTTCAGGTAAGTACTGCAGCCGGATCTACCAATAGCGCTGAAAATTGCCTCGCAAAGGGGGCCATGTGGTGGCCGGTGATTTCAAAATAACAGTGTTGGAGGCTCCCTCAGGTCCCCTACGTCCAGCCCCAATAATGAGAACACACCAGGCAGTGAGGCAAGCTGCAATCACGCTCACCTCCCCGTGCAGTCACAGGCTGAGCAACCACTGGTATGGTCCGTTCTCGAGGCGGTCACTGGGATATATCAATCCCTTGATGCACAAGTCCGAGTTGCCAGCATCTCCCAGGACACTTAATGGACGGGTCCTTGTATCGCGCTACTGGCAAGCGCGAAAAATATCACCAAACGACCACCTTTCTACAAAGAAGTCCAAGGACACGATGGGGATTCTTTGGAAGCCTTTATTCACTCGTTTTCAGCACAGCATGATGCATTTTGGCATTTCCGCCTTCTTCAGATGCCGCTGATAACTCGTTATCACCTGCTCCCTCCTTTGAATATCCCGTGGCGCTCCCATTGGTGGGAGATCAGCTGATCCTGCTGCCATCTGGGGAATGAAGCCTAATGTACAACTACAATTCCCATCATGCACTGTTCAGGTAAGTACTGCAGCCGGATCTACCAATAGCGCTGAAAATTGCCTCGCAAAGGGGGGGCCATGTGGTGGCCGGTGATTTCAAAATAACAGTGTTGGAGGCTCCCTCAGGTCCCCTACGTCCAGCCCCAACAATGAGAACACACCAGGCAGTGAGGCAAGCTGCAATTACGCTCACCTCCCCGTGCAGTCACAGGCTGAGCAACCACTGGTATGGTCCGTTCTCGAGGCGGTCACTGGGATATATCAATCCCTTGATGCACAAGTCCGAGTTGCCAGCATCTCCCAGGACACTTAATGGACGGGTCCTTGTATCGCGCTACTGGCAAGCGTGAAAAATATCACCAAACGACCACCTTTCTACAAAGAAGTCCAAGGACACGATGGGGATTCTTTGGAAGCCTTTTATTCACTCGTTTTCAGCACAGCATGATGCATTTCGGCATTTCTGCCTTCTTCAGATGCCGCTGATAACTCGTTATCACCTGCTCCCTCCTTTGAATATCCCGTGGCGCTCCCATTGGTGGGAGATCAGCTGATCCTGCTGCCATCTGGGGAATGAAGCCTAATGTACAACTACAATTCCCATCATGCACTGTTCAGGTAAGTACTGCAGCCGGATCTACCAATAGCGCTGAAAATTGCCTCGCAAAGGTTTTTTAAATGCTAATTTCTAACTATAACGTCCCTGAAACCTATGGTTTTTTCAGTGAATTTCAAAGGTTTTTTAAATGCAAATTTCTAACTAAAATGTCCCTGAAACCTATGCTTTTTTCAGTGAATATATATATATATATATATATATATATATATATATATATATATATATATATATATATATATATATATAGAGAAACCAAAAGTCCTTAAAGCGCCCACTCAGCAGCAACTTAACAGGTACGGACCACATGGAGAGATTCCAATAAGTGCTTTTATTCCGGTGATAGATTCATTTCATTTCATTCTTTCTTGTGGCAAATGCCCAGCATTACGCGTTTCGCCTGCGTCTCCGCAAGCTTGATCACACGACGTGCTGGACCAAGTACAAAGTATTTAAAGTGACACAGTGCAAAAACAACTCCTCCCTCCCAATAAAAACAGAAGACATACTATATACTATTAAGTCATAGTAGACTCAGTAGAAACAATGTAGCAGGAAACAATACCCTCTATCATAAATAAATAAATGTTCAACTAGTGTTGAATGAACCTTAAAATTGGTACACATTAATACATATAAAAGGTAAGGTAAGTTCCTACATACATGAACAAATGTAAAAGTATGTTACATATGTGACTGGAGAAGAGAAAGTTGAATCCTTAAGTGCAAGTGCTAAAAGTTAATAATTATTTCACAGTGTGGTACCGACTATTAAAAACCATAGTCAACTTCATACTTGTGAGTCAAGGAGAACGAGCTAATGACTGTTTCAATGTACCTAAAGTGCAAGTGCAGAATAAAAAATCCAGAAATATAAACAATTTCAAACGATATTGTTCTTCATCAAGTATGACCACTTCTAGAGTAATCAGAATAAAGTGCCAGTGCACTTGTAAGAACTAGATATTAAAATGGGTGATGGGGATAACAAATATTCTATGTACCCCACCTTCATAGTAACATACAGTACAAAATAGTATTATGCCCAATACTAAGAAAAGATAGAAATAAGAAATAAGAAATAAACAAATAGATAGAAAGAGAAAAATGCTTCAGTAGAAAAATCAGTAGAAAAATCATATCCTTCATATCATAGATTACCGCACATGTATCAACATTCTAACTAACAAGCCAATAAAAGATAAATGGAGAACAGAAAAGTAGTTAGAATGTAATTAAAACCTGTCTCAAACCGGCATAAGACTACGTAAGACCCAGTAAAACGAAGTAAAACCTAGCTAAAAACCCATTAAATGGATAAAAACCAGGAAAAACCAAGTAGACTAGGCCGAACGAGTCCCACTACCAAGTCTAAAAACAGGCTTAAAAACCACATCTCCTGCGGTTTTTTCAGTGAATTTTAAAGGTTTTTAAATGCTAATTTCTAACTATAACAACCCTGAAACCTATGGTTTTTCAGTGAATTTCAAGGTTTTTAAATGCAAATTTCTAACTAAAATGTCCCTGAAACCTATGTTTTTTTCAGTGAATATATATATATATATATATATATATATATATATATATTTATATATATATATATATATATATATATATATTCACAGGAAAAAACCATAGGTTTTACAGACGTTATAGTTGGAAATTAGCATTTAAAAACCTTTAGAAATTCACTGAAAAAAACATAGGTTTTAGGAACGTTATAGTTAGTTGGACATTTCACTCATATAAAACCAGAGAAATTCCTCCTTTATAGTTAGTTCAGCTAACTATAACTGACGCACCCGCAATGCACTGCTCATGACGTCACATATTACATCATTCACGACATGGTTAGTGACATCACTGATGACATCTCAAATGACATCACTGATGACATCACTGATGACATCATCCCGTGATTGTGTGTTTCTGTAATTTTTAAATGTTTTATATATATTCCTAGGTGTATTGAAGAATGAGTGGGTGTATAAGTGTCTGGATGGAGGATTTAGTAGGAGGGTGACTGGCTGTATAAGTGAGTGATTAAATGTGTCTTACTGAATGGATGGGTTAGTGACTAAACTGTGTGAATGTCTGTATCAGTCTGTCTGTTGTTGTGCAAGCTGCTGCATGGGTTGGTCAGTAGCTATATGAGTGTCTATATAGGTTATTAATTGGTTGTTTGAGTATTTTTTGGGGGGAGATTGAGTGTGTGTGTGGGTGGGTCTGAGGTGTGTGACTCTGTGCATAGATGTGTGAGTGGTTGATTCACTGGATGTATGGGTTCAACAGTGCATGTGGAAACATGTGTATGGGTGCATGAGTATGTGTATCGGTGTGTTGGTAAGTGAATGGATGTGTCAGTGGTACATGTCCAAGTAACTACATATGTAAAAAGCAGTGTATGTGAGAGTTCAAGTATATAAAGGACTCTACATGATAGTTGGTGATTTTGAGACTGGCTGTATGGATGAGTCTGTACTTGAATCACTAATTATATAATAGAGTAAGTATGCGTTAGTATCTGTATGAATAAGTGAGGTGGTGTGTGTATAATTGAATAGGTGAGTAAATGGGACTGTGATAGATTCTTTGCATGACTAAGTAGACGTGTGAGTAACTGCATGGATGAGTGACGGTGTAATTGTCTGTATAGGTGTATGAGTGCATATGGTAGTGTTGTATTTATGAGTGACTGCATGTATCAGTGATTGTATGGATGAATGAGTAGATGTGTGTGTAGACCTAGCAATCAGTGAGTGCGTATGTAGTAACTGGTATTGGTGTGTTAACTATTTTGAAAATGGTTGTCTGTATTTTACAGTGGGTGTATTAAAGGTTATATTAGAGTGTGAGGAGATGCATCAGTTTTTCACGTGGATGATGTCATCAGTGATGTCATCAGTGATGTCATTTGAGATGTCATCAGTGATGTCATCAGTGATGTCACTGACCATGTCATGAATGATGTAATATGTGACATCATCAGCAGTGCATTACGGGTGCGCGAGTTATAGTTAGCTGAACTAACTTTAACGGTGGAATTTCTCTGGTTTTATATGAGTGAAATGTCCAACTAACTATAACGTCCCTAAAACCTATGGTTTTTTTCAGTGAATTTGTAAAGTTTTTTAAATGCTAATTTCTAACTATAACGTCTGTAAAACCTATGGTTTTTTCCTGTGAAATTCAAAGGTTTTATAAATGCTAATTTCTAACTACAATGTCCCTGAAACCTATATTGTTTTTAAGTAAATTTTAAAAAGACGTGCATACTTTTTGTAGTGAAAAACTAACTGTAACAGTAGTCTGTTATAAGTTATAATTTAACAATGTTTAAAACTTAATTAGCACTAATTAACATTTAAATGTGGAAAATGTGACACGCAGCAGCTATGATACCTGACTTCGAACAACAGCATTCACAGTTCGATTCCAGGCTCCAGCGGCACGTTAGCCCACCACTATGTCACTGTGGGCAACACCTTGCTTAATCTTCCCAACGCCCCCGAGCGCCGGCACACTTTTCCGGGAGAAGCTGTACGCTTTACAAATGCTGGCATTTTTTAAATTTAAAACCATAGTGATGAGAAATATTAGCACGTATTTTTTTTTTTCTATTCTGAACGATATTTTTTTTGTCTTCTATTTAGAAATACGGCAATTAATAGATGTTTGTAGTCATGAGACTGGAAATGACACGGTTTGCCGGGTAACAGTTTTTAAGCTCTCCAACGTATGTACATATTAAGGACCTTATACGTGTTAGGATCGAAATCGAAACCTTTACCGCTTCACATTTTGTAGCTTTTCCTAACACGTGCACAAGTTAAACAGTGAAAACGTGAGCAAGTGTCAACTGTAAAACGTGACATCTAAATGGGCGGAGCCGCATCTTCCTTCCATAGATTACTCAAAAACCAAAAAGTATATAAACCACACCCGTTGTTTGATTAGTTTCGTTTATGCGAGTTATTTATGCGTGTCCATTCTGTGATGCACGTACGTTTTCTAGAGTCGGATTCTTGTTTTGCGGCAACAAAACATATTCCAGAGTTGTAAGTTGTTTGATTATGGCATAGTAGATATTTATAATACGTAGCTATTTGTCAATATTTAAAGATTTGTATTTAGAAAAAAGTGTTATTGGTTGTTTTTGCCATTTATATGTAACGTCAGCAGCTTGTTTTCAAAAACAGACAGAATACAGCAAACATTGTTCCTTTTCTGGCTCCTTTGAGATCATATAGTGTGACTTTGTATATTATAATATTGACACTGTACTTAACCTCAGAGCTGTTGGTGACCCGTCGGCGCGAAGACTCAAGATGCATATGTAACGTCAGCAGCTTTTAGTTTGTAGTCTATTTCCCCCTTGAGATCATATAGTGTGAGTATGTATATTATAATAACCACACATTATGATCTCAGAGGAGTTTGTGACCCGTCGGCGCGAAGACTAAAGATTTATATGTAACGTCAGCAGCTTCTGGTTTTTAGTCTATTTCTCCCTTGAGATCATATAGTGTGAGTATGTATATTGTAATATTTACATTTATACTGACCTTAGTGGAATGTTTGATATTTCTATTTTTGTCTGTTGCGGTTCCTATTCACCTTCTCCCTATAGAATATATACTACCAGTAGTGTATATTATTATACTACTATCCTATATATTCTGAAAGGAGTACGTGATTTGTTAGCGGAGCAGTGAGCGACCTCTAAGCACTACGACCGAACTTTCCCGAATTCTACAGAATAGAATTTATAAAAAATTATAAAGCGTACATTTCTATGTAATATAAAGTGATTTGTTTCTAACTGTTTTTTACTTGTTATTGTTCTTGTGACCTGAGATGATGTAGCACTTATTTTCTACTTTATCTAAAAGTAACTCATGCCCTCTTATATTATCAAGAATATGGGGCAACAGTTTTACAAACTATAGCAGAAACAAAAGGGAGGGTGTGGCCACGCTTAAGGGATATTTTATGAATTGCGTTTTTATTTGTCACCTCTTCGATATATACAGCTTCAGTTTTCGAAGAAAGTTTATTTGTAATTGCTTAATAAAAACTGTTTCAAACCTAGACTGAAATTTTTGCTGCGCAACCACACCTCCCGGTCAGAAAAGTAAACACCACATTCTAAGTAAATAGTGCTACTGGGAAGTATCCCACCCGCAAACTTAATAAAAAGAAGACCGCAACACACTCTGTTATTTTCCCGCCGTGATTTGTACACCCCACGCCAATTATATAAATGGCCCTTAAAATATATAAAAAACAATTTTTACCTTCACAATCCCTGTTCACCACCTTGTGACCACTTTACAGAGTTAATAGTGTTCCTACCCTCCCCGCTACTACTTTGTTTTCCCGTACTCCATTGAAGTGCATCACAAAACGCTTCACAACAGTGAAACGTTCCCAGCCAATAAAGAGCAAACTTGTACTCGGAACACTTTAGCCAATAAAATGCCCATGGTGTTCCGCACAGGGGGAGGGAATCGCTGCCAACACTTCTACTTTTAATGCTTCACAGCCAATGAACATTAAGCTTTGGAAGGTCCTGCTTGGAAAACATTACCCAATCAGATGTCCCTGATGCTCCGCGGAGGGGAAGGGAATGGCTGGCAACACTTCTACTTTCAATGGTTTACAGCCAATGAACATTAAGCTTGGGAACGTCCTGCTTGGAACACGTCAACCAATCAGATGTCCCTGCTACTCCGTGGACGGGGAGGAAATGGCTGGCAACACTTCTACTTTCAATGGTTCGCAGCCAATGAACATTAACCTCTGGAAGGTCCTGCTTGGAACATGTGAGCCAATCAGATGTCCTTGCTACTCCACGCAGGGGGAGGGAATGGCTGGCAACACTTTTACTTTCAATGGTTCGCAGCCAATGAACATTGAGCTCGTTGTTGGAACACCTCAGCCAATTAAACGTTAATTTTCTTCACTGTCCGTGATAAAAGTGAACACCACATTATAAGTAAACATTACTGCGCATTATATTAAAGGAAGGTAAGGGAAGGCTGCAATACGGCACATTGTTATTTTCCCGATATCATTTCCACAGCCTACTGAACATTGCCGCAATACCGCGCATCGTTGTTTTGCGGACGTGATTTCCACAGCCTACGCAACATTCACACTACCTGTGTGTGCACCCTACACACTGCCTTCCGCAATACGGCGCATTGTGTTCCCGACGGGATTTCCAGAGCCTATGCAACCATGCCGCAATACCACGCACCGTTGTTCTGCAGACGTGATTTCCACGGCCTACGCAACATTCAAACTCCCTGCCTCTCCACCGTACCGACTGCTTAAACTAAGACAACAGTGTTCCTACTATACCCTCTTATACAATTATTCTCTTATTTTTCCCCCTACGCCTTTCAACTCAGTCACAAAATGGCTGCCAACACTTCCTAGTTTCAACAGTTCGCAGCCAATGAGCCGCACGCTCGTGCTCGCAACGCCTCAGCCAATCAGATGTCAGAATTCTCAAATATCGATATCTGTAAATTTTGATATTTCTCTAAAACTAGTGAACGGACTTACCCCATTTAAACAAAAGCATGCTTTCTGGACCAAGACCTTTCTCCCTGCCAAATTTGACGTAATTCCGTTCAGCAGTTTGACCTGTAGCCTTGTCTAAAGTTTCCTATGGAAATTGCATGGAGTAAACACGTTTTGGGTCCCCCTTTTTTCTCAGCCCCCCTTGACGAATCACCCCCAAACTTTCAACATAGAAGATGATCTGAAAAGAGAAGTTTTTGGGAAAATTTCGTAAACATTCGTCAAATGACGCCAAAGTTATAAGCAAATCAAAAAACGCTTTTCCTATAGAAACGTGGTCCTAACTATAACTACCTACTATATTACCTACGCCAGTAGGTAATATATATATATATCCAAAACCACAGTTTGTCCACAAAAGAGCACACTGCTCACCGGGTAACTTGCGTTAATTCAAGCAGCATCCAAAGTCGGCAATGTTCTGTTTATTTAATCTCTCGTGCCTTACGCGTTTTGGGCTCAACAACGCCCTTGGTCACAGGCAAAATGGCATCCTTAATAAGTATGAGCAACTAAAGAAGCTTTGGACTGTCAGCCTATTTGGCTTTGTATATATTTTTGCTATTTTTATTGGCACCGCAACACCCACTGGGGTATTTATTGTAGGATACCGGGGCTACTAGTCCCATCATGCACTGTGATGTATCATGTGGCTCACCTGAGGGACATTAAACAATACTTAAAGAATGGTCTAGTAGTCCTGGCTTTGTTATTAAGGATGCCATTTTGCCTGTGATCAAGGGAGTTGTTGAGCCCCAAACGCGTAAGGCACGAGAGATTAAATAAACGGAACATTTATATATATATATATATATATATATATATATATATATATATATATATATATATATATATATATATATATGTGTATATATATATATATATATATATATATATATATATATATCCAAAAGGCTGCTTCTCGCCTCCCGCAGGTATTTCTTCAGAAAAGCAGACACGGACCCACAATTGAGTGCTTAAAGTTGCGATTTAATGTCGGCCATTACGCGTTTCAGTCCGGAACGGACCTTGATCACATGACAACGCTGTTGAGTATCAAAAGACCATTTGAAGTGCTACCTTCTAACACGTGATTGATGATGTGCAATAGAACTGAAAGAAACATTCTTAACATTCAATACATTGGTCGAATCTTCACTTTTTATAAACCAGAGAAGGGAAACGAATACCATCTGTCTCTGTTAATAGGATGTCTTGAATACATTTAAAATCAAAAGGAATAGTCACAATTGATAATATTATATAAATAGCCTGTAGAAACGTTCAAATAAATAACCAAGAAATAAATAATTATATTAATTGAACCATACGTAAAATGTAAAAATACATATCAGATTTTAAAATGTTTCTAAAAACTGTATTTTTTGTAAAAGACATAAAATAGTATTATTATATAAAAAATTATGGGATCAATCCTTGATTCGACATTGCTAGAATAGTTGCATGAATGCACTTTGTTATATCGTAGGTTGTAACTGAACGTATTGATTCTCCGTTCTATATAAAATCCATGTAAAGTGCTATGTGCTACCTAAAGTGATTAAAAAATTCCCCAATCATCTTACTCATTTAAATTTCAATAGGTACAAGACTTCAGTGCTAAACAATATAGTGCATCTAGGTGTAGCTTATTAAAAAAACATTATGTTTACTGGTTCTGGTGATTTGGCAGCTTCCAATTACGTCACTAATGTGATTCCCTTGTAGTACTGTTCTATTTCTAAAATACATTTCTAAATTAAATAGAATAAATATGGGATGACGTAGAGATGTTGATAAAACTGTACAGATCTATGAAACGTAAAAATGATATTTTTTTCAGGTAAAGGGCGCGCGATGTATAGGGATGGGCAGGGCATATTTATAAACAAGTATATAAATCCTCTGTTGTTTAACCCTCCTGGGGACTTACTATCCATATTGAGAATATACTGTGTCTCTAGTTTTCTGAGCTGGTAATCTGTCGCCACCTCTTTTGGTTTTGGGTATGGAATCTATTACATAGTACGAGAAGTCTTTTAAATTGTTGTTATGGACTTCTCGAAAATGTCTGGCGACAGGGTAAGTAGGGTCACAGTTGTTAATGGCCCTTATATGTTGCAGAATTCTTTTGCTCACCGGTAGCTTGGTGCTACCTACATATCTAAGTTGGCATGTGCATTCCAGCACATAAATTGCATATTCAGTTTTGCAGTGGAGGTGTTTGTTAATTTTTGCCTCCTTATCACACAATGCGGTGAAATAGCTTTTTCTGTTCATGCCGTGCTGGCATGCCTTGCATGTCTTACATTTAGTGAATCCATTGGGAACAGTCAACCAGTTTGTAGTATTAGATGATTCGGGACTGCTGGAAACTAAGCTGTTGTACATTGAGGGAGCTCTTTTATAGGTGATGTTGGGTTTTATTGAAAGCTCATGACCTATTACAGGGTCATTTTTGACAATTGCCCAGTTTCTTTGTATAATTTTCTTTATGGATTTTTCTTGAGCACTGTATGTGATAATAAGTCTCAGCTCATCAGGGTTTTGATTTGTTGTTTGTATCACTGATCTGATTTTTTGGGGGATTAGCAATTCATTTCTGACCAAATTTTGTGTTTTGTTAATGGCCTCTTGTACAATTTTAATAGGATACCCTCTAGATAAAAATCTCCTCTTACTTTGCTGTTGGGCTTTTGCTAGGTCTTCTGGGCTACCGCAAATCCTTTTGAGACGTAGCATTTCCCCATAGGGGATTCTATGTACTAAGTGTTGTGGGTGGAAACTAGAAAAGTGTAACACGGCATTGCCGGCAGTTTCCTTTCTTTATACCCTGGTTTCTAGTTTGTTTCTGTTAGAATATATTTCAACATCTAAAAAGTTGATGCTAGTGTTGCTTATATTAGATGTGAAACTCAGGTTGACACCGTTCTCATTAATCTCTGAAACAAAGTTCATGGCTTGCTCTTTGGTTCCCTCCCATACAATAAAAAGGTCATCAATATACCTGTAGTACAGTTTGACATGATCATCCATATACCTTTCATGTGTGTCCCTGAGAACCAGCTCCTCCCACCAGCCCATGAATAAACAGGCATAGCTGGGGGAGAAGCTGGCTTCCATTGCGACTCCTCGCATTTGCTGATAGTGTGTTTTGTCAAACAAAAATATATTGTTGTTTAAACAGAAGCTGATCATGCCTAACAACATAGCATTGTGTTGGGGCAGAGTTGCCTTGTTCTTGTTCAGATAGAATTCAACAGCACGTAGACCGTCCTTATGGTTAATACAGGTATATAAGGAAGCAACGTCCAAAGTTAAAAGATAAAAATTACTGTCCCATTTAAAATACTTTAACTTGGAAATAAAATCACTTGTGTCCCTTATATAGGAGGGTAATCCTTGAACCCATTCTTGAAGGAAAAAGTCTATATACTTGGAAGAATTTTCCAATAAGCTAGATCTGGCAGAAATGATGGGCCTGCCTGGGGGCTTGGAAGCGTTTTTATGGATTTTGGGAATAAAGTAGATGTTTGGGACGGTTGGATGGTCATTTCAAATGAACTGGTACTCGTCCATTGTTAACAGTCCCGCACTTTTCCAAGCCACCAGTTTAGCATAAAAATCCTTGGATGTCTCCCTTAGGGCCACTGAGTTACTGAGCCTATAACAAGATCTGTCATTCAACTGTGACAATGCTTCCTCCATATAGTCTTTTCTCGCCCATAAAACTACATTTCCTCCTTTGTCAGAATTTCTGACTATAACGCTTTTGTCTTTATGTAGTTTGTTAATCAAAGAGTAATATTGTTTGTTTTTGTTATTTATTTTCAATCTCGGTGTTTAAAGTTTTGTGGTTCAATTGAATTTCACTGATCACGTTTTCACTAAAAATGTCAATACCATCTCTCACTAATACAGGAGTAAATTTCGATTTCTTTTTGAACGGTGTACTCTTCTTGGAGGCTTCCCGTGAGGCTGAAGTGTTCATGGCTAGGGTGGGAGACAGTTCTTCGCCTTCCACGCTATGATTTTCCTGTTGTAATTCAGTTAGCACTCGCAGCAGTGATTGGTCAGCTGAGGGCATGGGTTGAGAAAGTTCCTCTATCTCTGGATTACTCTGAAGATTAGTGTCAGTCCCTGCTTTTGATTTGTTCAAGGCGTGAAATTTTTGAAGTTTTAATTTTCGCACAAATTTATAAATGTCCATTCTGGTGTTAGGATAGTAAAAATTTGATTCTGCACAATAGGATAAGCCAAGGGCCAGTATTTGAGTTTCTGCTTGATTGAGAACTGTTTCTGACAAATTAATCACTGTTCTTTTGCTTTCCTCTAGTGCATTTATCGGCGGTTCCACCAGCCCCTCCCGCGTTTATATATATATATATATATATATATATATATATATATATATATATATGATGAAGTTTCTGCGGTGCCATTAGTTATGTCATTTGAGGTGTCATCAGTGATGTAATTGACCATGTCATGAGTGATGTAATATGTGAGGTCATAAGCAGTGCATTGCGGAAGCATAAGTTATAGTTAGCTCAGGTAACTATAACTGCTGAATTTCACTGGTTTTGTATGAGTGAAATGTGAGCCTAATTATAACGTCCCTGTAACCTTTGATTTTTGCAGTGAATTTCTAAGGTTTATTTAATTCTAGTTCCTAATTATAACATCCCTGGAACCTGTGGTTTTATCAGTGAATTTCTGAGGATTTTCTAATGTTGTTTCCTAACTATAGCGTCCCTTTCTTTGAATTTTATTTCCTAACTGTAACCACTAACCATTGACAGTGAGTATGCGAGTGAGTGCATGAGTATCTCTGTAGGTCTGTGAGTGGGTGTTAGAGTGTCTGAGTCAGGTTGTCAGTGGGTGTGTGAGTGTCTAAGCAGGCTTGTGAGTGTCTAAGTGGGTCTGTGCATGTGTATATAAGTCACTGAGTGGGTCTATGAGTGAGTGCATGAGTCTCTGAGTTGGTTTTGTGAGTGAATGTGTGAGTCTCTGAGTGGGTCTGTGAGTGGATGCATAAGTCTGAGTATGTCTGAGTGGGTGCGTGAGTGTCTGGGTGGGTCAGTCAATTGGTGAGTGAGTCTCTGAGTGGGTCTGTGAGTGGATGTTTGAGTCTCTGAGTGGGTCTGGGAGTAGGTGAGTGAATCTCTGTGTGGGTCTCTGAATGGGTACATGAGTGTCTGAGTGGGTCTGTGAGTGGGTGTGTGACTCTCTGAGTGTGTCTGTGAGTGGGTACATGAGTCCCTGGGTAGATCTGTTACTGGGTGCATAAGTCTCTGAATGGGTCTGTGAGTGGGTACATGAGTGTCTGAGTGGGTCTTTGAGGGGGTGCATCAATGTCTGAGTAGGTCTCTAAGTGGGTCCATCAGTGTCTGGGTGGGTCTGTGAGTGGTGTATGAGTATCTGAGTGAGTCTGTGAATGGGTTCATGAATGTCTTTGTGCATCTGTGAGTGGAAGCATCAGTCTCAGAGTGGGTCTTTGACTAGGTCCCTGAGAACCGGAGTCATGCCAGAATGTCTTAAAATCGGCCAAGTCAAGCCATTACTAAAAAAAACGGGCTCTGACCCAAACAATCCCAATAACTTCAGGCCCGTCTCCAATCTCCCATTCTTAGCCAAAATACTGGAAAAATGTGTTCTTCTCCAACTTAACCAACTCATTGACAGTAACAACCTTCTAGACTCTCATCAATCAGGCTTCAGAAAAGGATGCAGCACAGAAACAGCGATCCTGAATGTCATAGATGATATCTACAAATCACTCGATACAGACCGATGCTGTCTACTCATACTCCTTGACCTATCGGCAGCTTTCGACACAGTCGACCACAAACTGCTCATTAATGTACTCCGAGAAAGGATTGGAGCAGACGAGGTGGTCCTACAATGGTTTACCTCCTTCCTTCAGAACCGCTCCCAACTAATAAAAATCAAGAACTTCACGTCTGACCTTCTCCCCATAACCAGGGGTGTCACTCAAGGTTCAGTTCTCTCCCCATCACTATTCAACATCTACATGGAGCCTCTCACCGCCATACTCAAAAAAGCCAACATCCCCTTCCACCACTACGCGGACAATACCCTGATCTACCTAGAAACTTCCTCTATTGGAGACATACAGAGACTAAACGACACTCTAAGAGAAGTCCAACACTGGCTTTCCCTCAACCACCTGAAACTCAACCAAGATAAGACGGAAATCCTTCTCATATCCAACAACGAGCAGACCCCCCAAGTCACAGAATGGCTAAAAACCATTGATGCTCTTAACTGCAATCTCACCCTGGCCGACTCCGTAAAATCCCTGGCAATGACTCTGGACCCAAACTTAAACATGGACAAGCATATCAAGAACACTGCAAAGAGCGCATTCTTCAACCTAAAATTACTCAACAAAATAAACCCCTTCATCCCTCCCAATGACCTTAAACAGGCTACACAATCTCTGGTTCTGTCCAGATTGGACTACGAGAATGCAACCCTCACTGGCATGGCAAAATCTCACTTAGCTCCCCTCAGATCAACTCTAAATGCAGCTGCCAGGATGATCACTGGAGTAAAGAAATACGACCACATCTCTCCCTCTCTAAGAGAGCTAAAATGGCTCCCAATCGAAATGCTTACCAACTTCAGAACTGCTTGTCTCACACACAAAGCTCTGCACACTGGTAAACCTGCCTACCTGGCTTCCAAACTCAATAAGGCCGGCCATACAAGGAATCTCAGGAGTACCAACACTCTACTTCTCATTCCCCCGAAAACTCGTAAACAAAAAACCTTATCACGCTCCTTCTCTGGAAATGTGCCTAAAATTTGGAACTCCATCCCAGTCCAT
This sequence comes from Calotriton arnoldi, assembly GCA_963921515.1. Lineage (NCBI taxonomy): Eukaryota > Metazoa > Chordata > Amphibia > Caudata > Salamandridae > Calotriton > Calotriton arnoldi. Next base: position 319,247 of record CAWUFW010005221.1, on the reverse strand, counting down.
ATTCATAAACGTCAAAAGCCAGCTCAAAGACTTCTTCCTCAACCGAACTCATCCGAATGGATAGCAGACGCTTATCAAGGAATCTTGCCCAGCGCAGTATATAATCACTTCGATAAGAAAGCTTTTACATCACCTGCCTTTTGACTCAATCCCTTGTCCCCCCACCCTAAACAGGATTGGTCACGAGTCAATGTTGTGTATTGAAATACTTTGTGTTCGATTGCATCACAATAAATGTTGTAAAGCGCTCTGATACCTTCGGGTCTGGCCAGCGCTATATAAAACTCTTAAATAAATAAATAAATAGGTGTGGGAGTGTATGAGTAAGTAGGGGTGGGCGGAATTTGCGGAGTCACGTTCCGCAAAGTTCTGCGAAACGGTAAAAAATCTCTGCGAGCTTCGCAAAGTTCCGCGAGCATGCGGAATTGCTTGGTCCGCCCGTTCGCGATGGGTTTTTCATGTTCGGGAACGCTGTTTGCGTGCTCGGGGGGAAATATCTTGCGAACTTACCCATCCGGTCGCCAAATGGCGCGGCCATCTTGTTTCACTTGTCCCGCTCGCGATGCATGTTTCCTGTTCGCAAACGCGGATGTCCGGTGGCGCGTCCGAATGACGTGTTCGCGATCGCACACTCTCATGGCGAAAGGATAGGAAAACTCGTCGGCAAACGCAGGGATCCCGGTAAGTCGCTACCGCGCACGCAAACACGCATTTTTAAAGCGCAACAATGAAAAAATTCCACTACGCCGCGGATCGCGGAATTTTCGGTAATTTCAAATTACCAAAATTCCGCAAATTCCGCGAGCGGAACGGAATTTACCGCCCACCCCTATGAGTAAGGCATATTTTTAAGTGGATCCCCACCAAGTCCAGAAGAACAGTCACCCAGGGACTCGTCAGCAGTGAACTCGAACATGGCAATGCACTCTAAACCCACACCACCCAGAAGATCCCAAAAAATTGCATAGAATCCAGAACGCTGCTGCGAGACTTATCATGGACATCCCCGCAGCACCCACTTTGCTGATAACCTGAGAAACCTCCACTGGCTCCCGATCAACAAAAGAATCACCTTCAAGCTCCTCATGCAGGACTACAAGGCCCTCCACAACATCGGACCTGCATGCCACAACCACCGCCTCTCCTTCTACACTCCCACCAGACACCTGTACTCCACCAACCTGGCCCTGGCCACTATCCCACAAATCCGCAAGACCACGGCCGTTGGAACATCCTTCTCCTATCTTGCTGCAAAGACCTGGAACTCTCTTCCTCAACATCTCAGGCAATCACCCTCACTGCCTCAATTCAGGAAGGACCACAAGACCTGGCTCTGTGACTGAACTGCCTCTTTGACTGAACTGCAGACCACACCCTGCACCACCTTGAGACCCTAATGGGTGATTATCTGCTCTCTATAAGAACCCTGATTGATTGATTATGAGTGGGTCTGTGAGAGGGCGCATGGATGTCTGAGTGCATCTGTTATTGGGAACATCACTCTCACAGTGGATCTGTGACTGGGTACATGACTGTCTGAGTAGGTCTGTGAGCAGATGCATGAGTGTCTGAGTGGGTCTGTGAGTCAGTGCTTAAGTGTCTGAGAGGGTCTTGGAGTGGGTGCATAAGTGTGTGAGTGGCTGTGTGTGTGTCTGAGTTGGTCTGTGAGTGGGTGCATGAGTGTCTGAGTGGGTGTTGGAGTGGGTGTTGGAATGGGTGCATGAGTGTCTCAGTGGGTCTGTGACTGAGTGCATGAGAATATGAGTGGGTCTGTGAGTGAGTGCATGAATGTCTGAGTGTGTCTGTGAGTGGGTACATCATGATTCGAGTAGGTCTTTGAGTGGGTGTCTCAGTCTCTCACTGGGTCGGTGAGTGGGCGCATGAGTCCCTGACTGGGTCTGTGAATGAATGTGTGAGTGTCTGAGTGGGTCTGTAAGTGGGTGTATAAGTGTCTGAGTCAGCCTGTGAGTGGGTTCATAAGTGTCTGAGTTCATCTGTGAGTGGTAGCCTTAGTCTCAGAGTGGGTCTGTTAGTGGGTGTGTGACTGTCTAAGTGAGACTGATGGTGGGTATATAAACATATATATTTTTTCAGTGATATTCTCGAAGTCGTTGCGACGTATCGCAATGTATATTCACAAATTTGTCACCATGATGTTACACGGGGGCACATTGACTGTTGCAGTGAATTTGTAAATATCACAAGTGGGAAAGGACAACCTGTTTTTTGACATATTATACTCATAAAGGGTTCCTCAAAGACCCCTATATTCCTCAGACAGGGTTAGGGCACATCCAACCTGACCCCTTATGTCACTTTCTGCCATTTCGTTTGAGAGCCGGGGACTGTTCCGATGAGGTAAAATGGTAGCTGAAACTCTCTGCTCAGTTTGCGGCGAAGTGGCACACAAATTCATGATTCATCATGAATTCATCATTAATTATCCTCGATTGCAGATAAACAAATTTGAATTTTCCATGGACAACTAGAATCACCGGCACACATTTTTTGGAACATTTCATAAAGATTCATCAAACTGTATGGGTGACTGAGTGGCTGTGTGAGTGGCTGTATTGCTGAGTGAGTGGCTATATTGCTGAGTGAGTGGCTATATTGCTGAGTGAGTGGCTATAAGGGAGAGTGAGTAACTGGGTGAGTATTTGTATGGGTGAGTGACTGGGTGTATAAGTGGCTGTATGGATGAGTGAGTGGCTGTTTGAGTGGGTGTTTAGTTAACTCAGTGGGTGTGGGAGTGGCTGTATTGGAAAGTGGCTGTATTGGTGAGTGAGTAGACGTGTGAGTGCTTGCATGGATATGTGAATAGGTATATAAGTGGTTGTGTGGGTGAGAGTGACTCTGTTGAGAGGCTGTCTGAGTGAGTGATTGGTTGTGTGAGCAGCTATATTAGTGAGTGAGTGGGTGTGTGAGTGGCTGTATGTGTGAATGAATGGATGTGTGAGTGGCTGCATGGGTGAGTGAGTAGCTATATGAATGGTGGTTATGAGAGGTTGTGTGGGTGTGTGAGTCGGTGTTTGAGTGGTTCTGTGGATGATGTCATCAGTGATGTCATCAGTGATGTCATTTGAGCTGTCATGAGTGATGTTACTGACCATGTCATGAGTGATGTAACATGTGAGGTCATAAGCAGTGCATTGCAGGGGCATAAGTTATAGTTAGCTCAGGTAACTATAACTGCTGAATTTCTATGGTTTCGTATGAGTGAAATCCGAGCCTAACTATAACGTCCCTGTAACCTTTGTTTTTTCAGTGAATTTCTAAGGTTTTTTTAAATTCTATTTCATAAATATAAAGTCACTGTAACCTTTGTTTTTTTCAATAAATTTCTATGGATTTTAATGTTAATTCCTAACTATAACGTCCCTGTAACCTTTGTTTTTTTTAATGAATTTCAAAGGTATTTTTGAATTTCTTAACTGTAACATGTAATCTTTGAGAGTGTGTGTGTGAGTGACTGTATAGGTCAGTGAGTGGGTATGTGAGTGGCTGTATGGGTCTTTGACTGGGTGTGTGAGTGGTTTTGTGGGTGTGAGTGGCTGTATGGGTCTGTGAGTTGGTGTGTGATTGGCTGTATGGGTCTGTGAGTGAGTCTCTGAGTGGGTATGTGATTTTGTGCATGAGTGTCTGAGTGGGTGTCTGAGTGGTTACGCAAGTGTGTGTGTGGGTTTCTGAGTGGGTGCATGAGTGAGTGTCTTAGTGGGTGTATGAGTCTCTGAATGGGTCTGTGAGTCGGTGTGTGTCTCTGAGTAGGTCTGAGGGTGGGTGTGAGAGTATAAGTGGTTTTGTAAGTGGGTGCATAAGTGCCTGAGTGGGTCTGTGAGCTGGTGTATGTGTCTGAGTGGGTCTGTGACTGGGTGCATGAGTGGGTTTGTGAGTGGCTGTGAGAGTGTCTTAGTCGGTCTGTGAGTGGGTGCATGAGTGGGTTTGTGAGTGGTTGAGAGACCATCTGAGTGGGTCTGTGAGTGGGTGCATGAGTGGGTCTATGAGTGCACGTGAGAGTGTGTGAGTGGGTAGGTGAGTGGGTCTGAGAATGGGTGTGAGTGTCTGAGTGGATCTGTAAGTGGGTGTATCAGTGTTTGAGTGGGCCAGTCAGTTGGGAGTCTAAGGGGCATATTTGCAATAAATTGTCAGAGCACGGAGCTGTGCCAAATTTGGCAGCGACATGCTCCAACATTTTCAAAATGCAGGGATGCGCCGTATTCACAAGAGTACGGCACACACCTGTGTTTCCCCTAGCACTGGCACAAAAAAAGCTGCCTAGCACCGGTGCAGGCACACTGTCGTCATGTTGCAAGGGTGCCTGCACTGCAGGGATTATTGTTTATGTGCAGGAAGAGACACCTTCCTGCACATAAACAATGAAAAATTAAAATTTTCGCCTTCTATGTGTGCAGCAGTATGCAGCATACATGGAAAGAGCAAAAAATTAGGAGAAATGAATTATTTCTCCTCGTATCGCCATTCTAATGCCTGGTTTTCTGTGGCATTAGTTTTTGGCGTTGCCTCAGCCTTGTAAATCTGGGGCAAAGTTAAAAAGCAATGGCTGCTGTGGTAGAATGCTCACATCAACACCCATTGCACGCCCTTTTGACGCAGAGGACTGAGGCGGAAAGGGGCATATTTACAAGGTGGCGTTAAGGCACGCAAAATGGCTTAGCGCCACAGTGTAAATATTGAAAATGGCGCTGCGCCACCGGAGCTTAAAAAAAAAGTGATGCTCCGGTGGCAGTGAGGGATTGTAAATATGCCCCTAAGTGTCTGTGTGGGTGTGTAAGTATGTGTGTGAGTGACTGGGCCATAACGGAACGGCACCTGTCCCTTTATCCAACAAAAGTTCACAGTCTTGCACAAAACATCTACTCAAGTGAAGTTCTTCCTTTCCCGTTAATTAGTAACTGCTATCTTGTTGGGTAAATGATCAGTGTGCATTCTACACTACATATGTGTAATGGACCAAGAGGAAATGTCTCCAGTGACCTTGTGTGCATTTTGGAAATGTGATTGTTCCTTCTGAGTCTTTATCCAGAAATCAGTGATAACATGAATCCTCCTATAAGGGAGACAATAAGATTACAAAGAGGTAAATCTCCACTTAACAAAGGTACATCCTCTTAGCTATATGAAGTAAGTGCTTCTTTATTTGGTGGAGATGTCCTCATATTCCTTGTCATGAAGAATGTGTCACCAAAATCAGCTGGAAATGCGCTGGGGGGCCTTTTGGTAAGCTGTCCATCATCCTGGCAAAAGCCAGGAAGACTTTTGCATACTACCATGGCGGACGGGGAGGCCTGCCCAATTATTGGAAGGGGAGGGGGGCCACACGGCCCCTTCCACAGGCCAATTTTGGCCCAAGGGACCCCATCCCCCGGGCCCAGCCTTGAAATGCTGGGTGCCATGGAGCCCACTCAGGGCTCCCAGACAGCAGCGTTGAGGACCGTGAAGGGAGTCTGAATGCCTCCGTGGTCCCTGACAGCTCCCCACCTCCAGCCAGAGCCGACATTGCTCTCACACACAGGGAGCTGCATGTTTAGCAGCTCCCTGTGTGAGAGCAATCATTTGATTTGTTTCCCCACCCGCTTGACAGCAGGCAGGGAAACAGACAAAAACTCTGCTCCCAGCAAGCGGGAGCGTTTTGACAGCTCCCGCTTGCTGAGAGCAGAGTTTGTGTTTACTCTCACTTGGCAGGAGCTGTCAAAGCTCTTGTCAAGTCAGAACAAACTGCTATGTCCCGGGGTTGGCACCCCGGGACATAGGGAGCCGGCCCTGGGGGGTGGCGGACCCCAGGGCCATTAATGGCTTTAAGAGGGGGACTGTGCCGCCCCCCTCCACCTGTATTCATGGGCTGGCCCCGGGGAGGTGGTGGTCCTCAGTGCTGTATAGGGAAGGGTAGGGGGCTGCGCACCCCTCCCACTTATATTAATTTCATAGGCACCAGAGAGGTGGAGGTCCCTGGGGCTAAGGGGGTCCGCGCAGCCCTTGTAAAATTCTTGAATTTTTTCCCTCAGGGAAGTGGTGGTGCCCAGGGCTTCTAGGAAGCCTAAGAGGTGGGTCTGCTTGCCCCCTCCATTATTACACATAAAGTCCCCGGGGAGGTAGTTGTCCCCGGGGCTTCTCTGTAGCCCAGGAGGAGGTCCAAGCAACCCCCCTCCATTTTTATAGATAATCCCCGGGGAGGTGGTGGTCCCTGGGGCTCCAAGAGCCTTAGGAGGGGCTCCATGCACCCTTCTCCTTTTTATTAATAATGCGCCTTTGACCTGGCCCACCCAGGGGTTATTTTCAAAACAAGTGCAGGAGCCTGCACTTATTTTTTTTTTTTATTTTCACCAGAATCGTGGACCCGTCATCGTTTCCGTTGAAAATGTTTTAAAAAATGCTTTTTTGCCCTGGTAAGGTCCATTGGGGACCCCAAGACCAGAGCTAAGGGTCAGGGTATTCCTGGCCTGCCACCTTTTCTTTTTTGTAATGTTGTTTCAGGGACTCGGCTGAAGCCAAGTCCCAAGATGGCTGCCACCTCTTCCTGGTTAAAGTGTTGGCAGCCAATCAGATCTCAGCACAAGATTGGGAGGGTTTGGGAGCCTTCGCATCCCTAGATATACCAATTTTGATTTCTTTTAATAACTCTAAAACTACTGAACGGATTTACACCAAATAACAAAAAGCACTCTTTGTGGACCAAGAGCTAGCTAGCTGCCAAATTTGGTGTAATTCCATCTATCAGTTCGGTCTGTAGTCGTGTTTAAAATTCCTATGGGAATTAACACAGGAAACACACTTTTTTGTCCCACCCCCTCACCCCCCCCTTTTTCGGTCCCTCCTGACAGAGCGCCCTGAAACTTTCCATGGAAGAAAACAGCATCCTGGACCCATCCCATTCAGGGTTCCGCAGCAACCACAGCACTGAGACTGCCCTCATCGTCGCCACCGACGACATCAGGACCCTGCTGGACAACGGTGAGACCGCAGCCCTCATCCTGCTGGACCTCTCCGCCGCCTTCGACACTGTCTGCCACCGCACTCTACGCACACGCCTCCACGACGCAGGGATCCGAGACAAGGCCCTGGAATGGACCACCTCCTTCCTCGTCGGCAGAACCCAGAGAGTCTGCCTCCCACCTTTCCGATCCGAAGCCTCTGAGATCATCTGTGGCGTACCCCAGGGATCTTCCCTCAGCCCAACACTGTTCAACATCTACATGGCCCCGCTCGCACGCATCGCCAGACAGCACGACCTCAACATTATCTCCTACGCCGACGACACTCAACTGATCCTCTCCCTCACCAAGGACCCCCTCGCCGCCAAGTCCAATCTCCATGAAGGAATGAAGGCCGTCGCCGATTGGATGAAGATCAGCCGACTAAAGCTGAACACGGACAAGACAGAGGTCCTCATCCTCGGCTCCAACCCCTCAGCCTGGGATGACTCCTGGTGGCCAACGACGCTGGGAGCAGCCCCGACACCCACCGACCACGCACGCAACCTGGGAGTCATCCTCGACTCAACGCTCTCCATGGCCAAGCAAGTCAACGCAGTCTCATCCTCCTGCTTCAACACCCTCCGCATGCTTCGCAAGATCTACAGGTGTATCCCGACAGATACAAGAAGATCAGTCACCCAGGCCCTCGTCAGTAGCAGACTCGACTATGGGAACGCCCTCTACGCGGGAGCCCCGGCCAAGCTCATCAAGCGACTGCAACGCATACAAAATGCCTCCACACGCCTGATCCTCGACGTACCATGCCACAGCCACATCACCCCCCACCTGAGGAACCTGCACTGGCTCCCCGTCGACAGGAGAATCTCCTTCAAACTCCTCATCCACGCACACAAGGCACTCCACAAGACTGGCCCAGCCTACCTCAACAGACGACTCTTCTTCTACGTCCCCAACCGCCAGCTCCGCTCCGCCGACCTCTCCCTCGCCACCGTCCCTCGCATTCGAAGAACAACCACCGGCGGCAGATCCTTCTCACTCCTCGCCGCCAAGACCTGGAACACCCTTCCACTAAGCCTACGACAGACCCAAGACCTGCTGACCTTCAGGAGGCTACTCAAGACCTGGCTGTTCGACCAGTAGCAGCACCCCCCCTTTTTTTCTCCCCAGCGCCTTGAGACCCTCGCGGGTAAGTAGTGCGCTCTACAAATTCTGTGATTGATTGATTGACAACTAGAATTACCAATGCACTTTTTTGGGAAAATTTCTTGAAGATTTTTCAAACAACTGCAAAAGTTATAAGCAAGTCAAAATAAAGCTTTTCCTATGGAAACATGGTCCTAACTATAGCTACCTACTGGCGAATGGCAGTAGGTAATATATATAATGAAGTTTTTGTGAATCTGGTTAGTTGATTCGAAGACCTTTGATTGGCTGATCACAACAGTCAGACAAAATGTTTAACCACCAATACAGCATGAAGGAAAATAAAAGTAAAATCCAAATAAGGGGACAGGGTGAGTTCACCCGGAACCACACAGCCATATGTTGGCCCCAAAGGGACCCCGAGTGTCCCCGATGTGTTTTAAAAATGGCTAACTTGTCTCGGAGTTTGTGGATCCCAAAGCTAGATTTGCCACTCCAAGAACAGCCCCAGTTCCATGGATCTTCAGTGGGGATCACAAGTGTGATGCAAGCTTCACGAGCATAGGACCACAAACCCATGGCAAGCATAAAGGACCTACATTGTCCTTTGGGCAGGGTCCATGCATTTGGAACTGGATGTATGGTCCCATTGCATGGACCAACATAGTCCACATACATGTGAATCTTGTGATAAGTTCAGTGAATCATGGAAAACAAAAGGCCCGCAACCCCTACATGCAGGCGGGTTGGATGCCTGATCTCCAATCCTTGCTACTGACGGCCAAAGACTATGCTCAGCACAAGATGTCCAAGCACAGAGCTTTGGTAAAAGGTCTTCATCGGGGGAATCGATTATGCCATTTAACGTATCATACGGGATGTCATATGAGAGGTCATATACAGTACAAGGTGGAGCATAAGTTATGGTTAATTACTTAAACATAATTGCCATATTTCCGTCATTTTTCTGATTTGTTTTACCAATAACTACACTTGAACTTTTGTTTCTTAGGTGAATTTCAGAATTTTTAAAACATGATAATTGCGTGTGTGTATACATATATATATATATATATATATATATATATTTTTATATATATATATATATAGAGAGAGCGAGAGAGAGATTGGATATGTATTTCGAATGCATAACCTGTTTTTGTAATTGTGTTTTTAAACAAATCAAATAAAGATGTATTTAATAACTGAAAAGGCTTAGCAAACGAAGCCTTCATATATTATAATCTCTGTATAAGCAAAAGCCATACGATATCATTTAAAACCCTTTCACTTACGAATCAGAAACATATGCATACAGTAGAGAGAAGGAGAGTCCAAGGTCCCTACACCGAAAACCCGCCCTTTCCATCCCTTCAGCCATCCTTGTTCACCCCACTCCCCCGTTTTATTTTCTATACCTATATATAGAACACTATTTACTTCTCACTTGAATACATCAGTCTTGCGCCCTTTGTGACCTCCAGAGGCGGCGTATTCGCTGTCTTTATTATCTTGGTGTGCTTACAACAGGATTACCTCTGGTGCGTGACGCCGACCCTTCATTTGTGGCGCCTGCTTTCGATAGCCCCCTTGGCAGTCTCTCTGCCACGGAGGGGAAAAAACAAGCATGTGTTCTTCTGTTTGCAAATCAGCACCATGTAAAAAGCCTGATAAGGTCGTGGACATTTTCTTTTTTCCAATCAGAACAGCCCGTTTCATATTTATACATTTTGCGGGGAAATGATGTGCTTGAGGTGGGAAAATGTAAAACCGGAAGGGGCCGCTTTTACTGTATTCTCGAACTAGGACACACGCTGTTTGGCGGTCAATTTGCTGCTCTTTTCCTGTAATGGGTTCATCATGTTTTATTCATTTTAGGGAGCTTTACGGGGTAAGTAAATGAGATAGTATACCACCCTTCTTCATAAAGGCCTTTGTTCATCTTCCTGATTTAAATTTGCTGGAGCGGGTGCTGACAGTGAGTTTTTTTAATAATATGTTGTTGTAATGTTCTTCAACACTAGATTAAACAAACGGCTTTTTTGCCTGACATGTGCACTAGTCACATTTCGGATGTCATCTGTTCAGTGTTGAATTGCCAGAGCCCCTTGCTAGATTTTATTCGTTTTCTGATTTCCAGTGTGGATCTACTTTGAAGGCAAACTAAAACGAAGGGAGCTTCTTGGGCAATATATTATTCCTAAATGGAGGAAGACTGGTTTATATGGTTTCCTGCTATGTCACAATCTCATTTAGTCTGGTGCAAAGGAGGGTTTGGGGGGTGAGGCAGCGTCCGTGAGATGCTAGCCTTGCATATTACATTACTCGTAAAAAGGTTACAAGCTAAAGTTACCCTAGCTTCTGATTTCTTCTTGATTTATAAAAGAGTTGTGGGTCTGTTTATGGGGCTGCATGTCAGAATATCCTAGTTAGAAATATCACCACATACATTTTGTAGCCTAAATATCGTTTACAAAAATATCTCCCCATTAAATGCACATTATCTTTTATTAACTCCAATGTGACAAAATGTTTGTAAACGTTAGGTCACAATATTTAGCTTAGACTATTTGCTGACTATGATATTCTGGTATCCCACTCTCTAGGTGTAGGGTACAACAGCAAGATCCTATTTATAGTATCCAAGTGTTTGCATCTGGGCCGTCCTAATAAGAAGCTATATGGTAAAGTGGGATGGGTCATTGAACCGCCCATTCAGGGGGCTGGTAGGAGTGGTATGTGGGATTGGGGAATAAGAGAGAAGCTTGGGGTGAGGTTACTAAGCAGGGTATTAGCCAGGTAGGAGGTCACTCTAAAGATGGTCAGGATAAAGAGGACTTGATACCCTCAATCCTGCACCCTCACAAAAGAGCCCCAAAGCCCTGACCTGAATGGCCCCATCAGCACTCAACTTTCGACAGAGTGCTACCCCCTCTGCAGATGACCTTCTCACCTCGAGATAAATCAAATGACCAACAATCCAATGCCGTTTCTGCTCCTTTCTCACAAAGTATCTGCCAAAAGAGGGAAAGGTAAGTGGCTCAGGCACCTTCCCTACATCTAGCCCAGGATGTGGCGTGGCTAGGAGATTTTGACACAATTCCATGTAACCTCAGGGAGTGCTGCTTGCCCAGAATTGGGGTGGGGGTCTCTGTGGCATGGTGAAACCATCTAAAGGTGCTGCCCACAAATTTTTCTCCCTACATATGACACAGACAGCAAGGTCTAACAAGCAGGTAAGCAGTTAGAAAAAACAAAAAAATGAGGTGACATGATTGGTACTGAACAAAACAAGCTCCACATTTAGGTGGCAGAATTGGTGTTGAACATTAAGCACAGCATAGAGTCTTGTCTCCTAAACACTTACTTACTTGTTTTAATTTCCACATTGTTGTCATTTTTCTGATCGATGAAAATTATTTCTGTGCCATAACAGGCGAATGGGATCAACCATATACAAATCAAATTTTGACCAGTCCCAAAGGAAAAAGCCTTGAAATGGAACACAAACAAATCCAGAAAACAGGCTCCAACAAGCTTCATCCACGTTTGTCTCATTTGTGAGGTGTCACTTGAATTCACATGGCACAGCAAACAAGGGATTCACACGTTGGCATATTCAGAGGCTTTAGGGTGAATCACATAGACAAACCAAAAGTGATGGTACGAAATGCTCGAAATAAGCCAGACGATTGGTAATTTCTCTGGGCACATTCCATTCAATCACTTTTAGCTTGTCTGTGCAATTAGAGTCAGGCATCAATCATATACAAATCAGCTCTGGCCACACCCCAAAAGAGACAATCTAGTTTTATTTGGCAGGCTAATTTCTACTGATTGGAGACATATTTTCCTCTGCGCACTAACTTTAGTTGCAAATATTAGTCTTCCCTCTGTTTACATAAATTCAGGGCCTTGGTTAGGACGTGCCATTCCTATAATAATTTCGATCGACTTTTCCTCTGCTACGAGCTGTTTTTTTAGCTGACCTGAATTCTTAAATTAGATTTTTGTCCTCTCATTTTTTGCCTCATTATTTGAATTGGGAAAGTTGGAGGGTGTTTTTACATCCGTTTACTGCTTTGTACTCCTGAACGCTGGTCGTGCAGACATTTTTCGTCCTTGAGACAACTAGAGGCACCATTTTTTGGAAGTGCGCACTCTAGCTTCCTAAGGGAAATGCTGCACCGGATGGATAAATTGGGGACCGTGGAGTGGACGCGCCACTGGCGTGCCAAAGGCAATCCCATCTGCGGCCGTCAGCCTCCCGTTAGCAGCCTGTGCCAACCACTATGCCTGCGGGAAGTCTGCTCCAGGTCCGCGCATTTGCTATTCTACTTTAGAGCTTTTGAATTTATGCCCTAGTAAATTTTGCACATTGCACTTTAACTTATTTAATTCTTGGGGCCCACTCTAATGGCCTACCTGTCGCTTCAATGTAGAGCAATCTCCTGTTGGAGAGGTCTCAACTTTGTCGCCCCAGAAAACACTAGTGGCAGCAGCTTTTTCAGCTTTTGTTCTTCATGTGCACTCTTTGCAGAAGCATGCAACTTTTATTTTTGATTTTTATGTGAGGAACAACCCAATGCTCTTTTCACAACTGAGACTTGGCTTCCCGGTTCGGCTCTCCCTGTAATTGTAATGGCCATCCATACAGGGTATAAACTCTACAATTTAGATCGGCCTAGCGGGAGGGGAGGCGGAATTGCCATAGTGTACAAACAAGCCTATAGTTGTACGATTTTTGTGACTGATGACCTGGTAGGAGCAGAGACATTTGGGTTTGTTTCTCATTGTCTCCTCAGCAGTCATTAGCTGGGATTGTAATCTAAAGACTCCCTCGGCCGGCAGGAGACTTTTGAAATGCCTTGGGTGACGCTTTATCCCATTTGGCGTTGAGGTTCTGGCATTTTATAGTATTAGGTGATTGTAATATTCATTTGGATTGTCCGACAGAGAAGGAGGTAGTCACTTTGTTGGACATAATGTTGTTATGTAATCTGACCCAATTTGTTACTAAGCTCACCCACTTGGCAGGAATCATGATTGACTTGGTTTTTTCCAATGACATTTTGATTATGGTGGATCACTTCCCCTTACCTTGACTGATCATTTCTTAATAAAGCTTAGGTGGTGTGGTACACCGCGTACAGGAGAACATACTAGGGAAGACCCTTACTCGTTTAGGCCATATAGTAAGGTTAAGCCGTGTGAGCTTCTTGGCTCTGTGAAGGAGACTGTTCCTATGCTCTCAGGAAATGTTGAGGTACATGCCACTATGGTGGATAGCTGGCTCTGCATCATGCTGAACAAGTTAGTTCCTATCACTGTGCGCAAACATTGCAGAAGCAAACTGTTAGACCTGGCATCATTGGTGTGGGTTTCTCCTGTATTTTTGCCTTTGCCTCCTGTTATTTTGCTGTGTATTGGACTCCGTTTTTGCTGGTCTAGATGCTTTGGGCCCTTTGCCACTGCTGTTCAGTGCCAAAGTGCAAGTGCTCCCTCAGTAAATTGTTGTTATGGATTGGTGATTCCATGATTGGCATATTTCGTTTACTATTAAGTCCCTAGTCCAGTGCACTGTGTGTGCCCAGGGCCTGTAAACCAAATGCTGCTAGTGGGCTTGCAGCACTGATTGTGCCACCCACACAAGCAGCCTTTCAAAGGTAACTCAGACCTGCCACCGCAGTCTGTGTGCAGTCTAGTACTGCCATGTCGACCTGGCAAGTGCACCCACTTGCCAGGCCCTAACCTTCCCTTTTCTTACATGTGAGTCACCCCTAAGGTAGGCCCAAGGTACCCCTGTGGGCAGGGTGCAGTGCAGGTGAAAGATAGGACATGTCCTGATGTGTGCAACATGTCCTGATAGTGAAATGCTGCCAATTTCGTTTTTCACTATTGAAAGGCTATCTGTTCCATAGGATAGAATGGGAGTTTATTTATAACATCTTATAAATATAACTTCCCATTGGGACCAGATAGGAAGATAAAGATTAGTATGCCTGAACTCAGAATCTAAAGATGCATCTTTTAGTAAAGGTGATTTTTACATTCTGTATTTGAAAATACCACTTTTAGAAAGTAGGTATTTTCTTGCTTAGGCATCCTGTGCGCTGGTTTGTGGATTGACTGTCTGGTTTTGGAGTGGCAGGGGCTGGGGATGTGCATTCTGTTCAGACAGCCACTTGGGGGGTGAGGTGTGTCCTGCCTTTCCAGAGTGGGTCAGGGCTGGGCTGATTAGAACTGGGCTGCATTTAGAGTATGGGGAGGAGATTTCTTTCACACCTGAATGTGCCTGGTCTGCCTTGGACAATGCTGTCTCCACCTCCTGCCGGGCAGCTGCAACGGAGAGGACAGAACTGGTTTTGGCTGGGCAAAGAGCTTCTCTGCCACCAGAGAACAAAGGATTTAGTGTTATAAAAAGTGGGGCCCAGACCCTAGACTTTTAGATCATTTCTAGAATTCAAGAGGAACCTTTGCCAAGGAGAAGAGCTGGAGAAACTGAGAAGTACTGCCCCTTTGATGTGTGCTGTCTGGGGTTGGCCTGCAGTGACTGTTTCTGTCAAGGAAAGGACAAGGACTTTGCTGTGTGCTGTGCCCCTGCTTGAGGAAGATCTCCAAGGTCTTGAAGTAGAGCTTGCCTCCTTTTCTGAAGTCTCAGGGACACAAAGCCTTCACCCCCAGCTCCCCTGAACTCCCTTGCTGAGAGTCGTGACCTGCCAAGAGGTGCCTGTTGCTGTTCTGGGCCTCTGGAGGTTGTTCCTGCTGTTGGGAGCTGGAAAGGTAATGCAACGAGGAGAAGCGCAATGTATCCGTACCTGTTTCTGACGCATCGCCGAAGAAACCGACGCAGCGCCTGCCCGCGGCTTGAGAAATTACTGCATGCCGCATCGAGTGCACCGATCTACGAAGGCCGAGATCACTGCACCGATTCCAACGCAGGCCCTGCTGTGCGGCTGCAAGAACCAACACATCGTGGGACCTCAGCTGCACCGGGGCGCCGAGTCTACAAGGACGCTGGGGTTGCAGTAAGAAACCGATGCATCATCTCCCCTTCAGTAAGGAACCGACGCATCACCTCAACTGCATGGCAGTAAGGAACCGACGCATCACCTCCCCTGGAGTAAAGAACCAGCGCATCACCTTCCCTGCGCATACAGAACCGACGCATCACCTTCCCTGCGGCTGTTCTTGCTTTTGATTTTGACGCATCCAAGCTACTTTGTGTTGAAAGTGTTGCATCTATAGTTTGCTATGGATAGAACTGTTTCTACCTTTTGAAAGTCATATTTTTATTACTGTATTGTGGATTTTTGGCGTTTTGGTCTTGTTTGGTTTAGATAAAGATTACTTATTTTTCTAAACTGGTGTGGTGTCCATTTGTAGTGTTTTCACTGTATTACTGTATGTGCGCACAAATGCTTTACACACTGCCTCTGAGATAAGCCTGTCTACTCATGCCAAGCTACCAAGGGGGTGAGCAGGGGTCATTTTAGAAGTGTATCCGCCCTACCCTGACTAGGAAGAAGGGTTCCTACTTGGACAAAGGTGCAAATCATTGCCAACTAGAGACCCCCATTTCTAACACAAACCCTCTACACCTTGGTTTACTGAAAACCGTACTGTTGAAAAAAACTCTCTAACAGGGCAGAGAGACTGTGGCATAAATATGATAAGGAGGAGGATAAAGTTATCTATTATGCAACCTTAAGGAAATATCACACTTTAGTTAAGGCTGCCAAGAAGCCTTCTTTGAAGAAAAGGTTTGAGGCTGCAGGTAACCAGTCTCGACAATCATTTAAGGTGATAAAAAACATTTTAGCACCTACTGCTTGTGTTAGAAGATTGCCGCCCTCTGGTGGATTAGCGCAAAAATTGGCCTCTTTTTCACAATAGGATTCTCAAAATTCAATCTACTCTTGTCACGACCTTTCTGAATGATTTGAGCATAACCTTCTTTACTGAAGCTACAGAGGTTGTGGAATGTTCTTTATCTTCCTTCAACCCTATTTCCCTGGAGGACCCTATAGTGGCTATTCGGAGCCTCAAAACAGGCTCGCCAATAGAACCCTGTCCCACTGAATTGTCAATTTTGGGGGCAGAAGTGATTAATCCATTGGTGAATAAATTGTTAAATGATTCTCTATCCACTGATGTGGTCCATTCAGCTTGGAAGCAGGCAAAAATTATACCCCGTCTGAAAAAACCGTTGGCTGACCCCAAAATATTGGCCAACTACAGGCCTATTTTATTGGTCGCTCACTGTCAAAGCTGCTAGAGTAAATTGTTAACCTACAGATTTCTTGCAATCTGGAGTCTAATAACTTCCTGCATCCCGGTTAATCAGGGTATTGGCCTAACTTGAGCACTGAAACAGTTCTTCTTGAGGTGTCAGTGCACATTAAATGCACTTTCGAAAAGGCAACAAGGCTGTGCTGATAGTGCTAGGCCTATCAGCAGCCTTTGATGCAGTTCCACACTCTATGCTTCTTCATAATTTACAGACCGTTGAACTGGAGGGCCTTGCATTGAAATGGATGGAATCCTTTTTAGGGAACAGAGGTCGAGAGGTTTGAATCCCTTCTTTTTCAACGGGTATCTGGGCCATAACAGGAGGAGTTCCACAAGGCTCTGCTGTAAGTCCCGCATTGTTTAACATCTACCTAACCCCTCTTGCACACTTGGTAGAATCCTTTTGGAGCAAAGATAATCTCTTATGGTGACAATATGCCGCTGCTCTTCTCCTGTAATGAAGGTGAAGATACAGATCTAATCAATCCTTGTCTGGCTGCAGTTTTCTCCTGGATGCGCCAGATTCAGCTGATGTGCAACGTTGATAAGATAGACGTCTTCTTCTTTGGTCTGGACTCCCCTCCTGACTGGTCTGCCTGTTGGCCAGAGGGAGCTACCCCCCTGTTTCCTAAACCTGAAGAGGTTAAGAACTTAGGGGGTTAAGTGCCATCTCTCATTTCAGCCTCACGTCATGGCAGTGGTGGGGACCTATTTTGGTCTCCTCCGCATATTAAAAAAATGTTGTACTTCATCTCTGCACCAGCCAGGAAAACTGTGATTCAGGCCCTTATTACTTCAGGGTTGACTTCGCTAATGTTTTGTACCTGGGCCTGCCAAACTACTTTATCAATAAGCTCCAAATGTATCAAAATGCAGCAGCATGTTTGCTTCTCAGGGGCCGATTCCGATTCGGGCCGGAAATCTCTCCGACCGAGCCGGACCCGGAGAGATTTCCGACCGAATCGGACTCTGGCAGTCCGACCGAACGAGTACGATGCGCACGCATGCCATCGGACTCGAGTCGTTTGGACTCCCATTGAAGTCAATGGGAGCCGGTCGTACAACGCGTACGCGGGCTCCCATTGACTCAATGGGTGCGAGGCGGACAAGGGCGCCCCCTACAGCAGGTACGCGTCGATGCGCATCGCGGCGTACATGCACAGGTAGGGGGGACCCATGGGTCCCGCCTGTGTGCGACTCGCGTGCCTACGCGTACAGGGGGGTCCGACGCGGACCCCCAAAGTCCGGCTCCGACAGCTTTTTCGAGCCGGACGGCGCGAGTCGATCGGACTGCTCGCGGAGCGCATTGTACTTACCCGGCCGGGAAACGTCTCCATAGCGCGGTGCGAGTCGTGTCCATGCGAGTCGGTCGGAGCGTGTTGAAGCCGCGTTCGAGTCGGTCGGAGATTTCGCGGGTGCCTGCATCGTACTCGCTCGGCCGGACCCGCGTACGATTCGGTCGGGAAACAGGGCTCCGAATCGGATCCGGTAAATCCGAATCCGATTCGGAGCACTACCGGCCGAGATCGGAATCGGCCCCTCAATCTCCCTTTAAGAACTCAGGTCTCCTCTTATCTCCTTTCTCTGCACTGGCTCCCAGAGAGGAAACACATTTTGTACAAATCATTAGTTCTTACTTCTGGAGCCATACATCGGGTAGGTCCCAGGTATCTTGCAGCTAGAATTCACTTATACCTTCCTCCTAGCAAGCTTTGTTCCTCCAATAGGGCTTTGGCATTGGTACCAAGGATCTATTGCTCCAGGACAGGAGGTTGTTCCTTCTCTATTCTGGGGTCTTCCGCCTGGAATAAGCTTTCCCTTGACCTTCGCCTTGGAAGAACTGAACAGATCTTTAAGAAGAAGCAGAAAATATGGCTTTTTACTCAGACTTAAGTTCTAAGGACTAGCGCCGTGACACTCTTGGGAGCAGCTGTGGCGCTATATAAATTCTGTTCATCATCATCATCATGTCTACTCTACTCAGAGTTTATCATGCACAAAGAAATGATTTAGTTTGTGGCATGCTCTATAAAAAAATTACTAGCTTACTTACTCCATAAAAAGGTATTCCAAACACAGTAAACATGTAAATTACGCCCGCCCGCTCCAAAAGACATGCAAAAATTGAATTATTTTTGCAAATACAAAATACCATTGAGGAAACACGTATATTAGCTTCTTTGAGTAGGAGTCATTGATGTACACAAAATGATGCCCCTCCAACATAGTGTGATGAGGGGTCCCTGAGTCTCTTATATATCACATTGATTCATTGGCCGTGGGCTGATTGCGGGCCTCCTAAAGGTCTAAGACCACACTGAAGGGGTGGTACCCCTCCCCCGCACAGCAGGGGCTTCAGGGCCTTGTATTGCACCCCTAGTAGGAGTATAAACAAGGAGGATTGGTTCTGGGTGCTCTGCTACCTCCTGCACTTAATGCAGTCAATGACTATACATTGTGGGTTTCCTTGAACTCTCTGCCAGGGACTGGTTGTAGTTGCTGTTACTAACAGCACAGTATGTTTTACAGTGTATTTGGTTCCTATGTTATTACAGCTACAGCAGCAAATGACTTCACAAGTTGTCTTTATATCACTGATTTATGCACATTAGGAGCACTTGAGCAACCACAGCCATTAATGACCGATCTGGGTAATAATGATGCGTTAATACTACAATCGCTTTATGAAAGTTATTACCACAATAAACCTTCAAATTATTCCTCGTAATGCCTTGAATTATAGAGCTCAGTCAAACAACTAGCCATGTTATGCTTTATTACAAAGAGCTCAGAGAAAAGGGAGAGCCTCCACGACTGTTTTTCTTGGTTTAACTATTTGGCATCTTCCAAATTTGCCGAGGTAAGGTGCATTAAGGTACTGGAAGAAAGAACATTTTTTTTTATTCCCAACAATTTGTGGATTTGTGGTTTTGAGCTATATATTTCCATGGATTGGCGGCCAACGCAGACAATGATGATACATTCCGATCTACCAACTTTAAAAAAAAATCACAATGAGGAGGGGGTGGTGCCTTCATAACAAGAACTGCCTAAGAGACACTTATAGCCCTCCTTCCACTTACCTTATCTTAAAAAAAATAGAAAAAAAATAACTAGCGTAGGCTGTCCCCGATGTCCTGTGGTGTTTTCACACCCCTAAATGCACATCAGCTGCTTGAAGCTCCCAAAGATAAGGTGGAAACTCACTCAGTGCAGGGGTTCCCAGCTCACCTTCCCTGCCATCGTGTGATATCAGCTGTTCACCAGTGTCACACGGTGGTAAATTGTTAGTTATCAGATCTGTATATCGTAAAAGATGGAGTTGAATCGTTCAGCAGCTTGCTATGTGCATTGGACCATCTCTCATCATAATTTGAACTGTGAAACAAGTTGGGGGCCTCAGAAAAAAAAATTCTGTGTTAGCAGGTGGCCACCTCATCTATAATACCACTGACATTAGAACCTCTTAGTGCTATTGTGTGCAGTCTTCAGCGAGGAGACCAAAGGCTAAGAGCTCCAGTCAAAAAGAAATTGTAAATCTGGAAGAGTAAATACAGTTATACTTAATTAGGTTTACGACTTTCAGGTTATTCACCTAAACAAGGTATGCCTGGAAATTATGGTGCTTGTTTAAGTGTCAGCTAATATGCTACTCTTCTCGAGAAAATCTGGCACACTTTCCAACAGATTTACACTTTATTTTCCCCCACAGTGTAAATGATTTTCACTCTGGTGAAAAACACTGTACTGGAGGCCTGCTATTTCTGTGAGTTAATCCCCCTCCATTTTAGGGCATGATCCTTCTTCATTTGCAGTGGTAAACACACTTATCCCAACATTTTGTTCACTTAAATCCACCATTTTTATGGTTAGCATTGGTGTACTCTAAAATGGTTTATAGCCATGCTATATCTTTTTTTTCATTTTACCTCCCACAACACTTTGGGCCTCATTTAGAAGGCTCCTACGCCACCTGAGCATCACTTTTTGCGACGACCCTTGGCTTTATGACACTGCCCCAGATTTACAAAGAATCGTAAATCTGAGTCAGCACCAAAATACTTTTATTTCTCCTGTTTTTTTTACTCTTTGTGTGCTGCAATCTGCAGCACACATAGAAGGAGCAAAATGCCATTAATTATTGTTTTTGTGCAGGAAGGTGCCCCTTCCTGCACAACAACAATCATCTCTGCAATGCAGGCACCCTTGCACCATGGTGCAAGGGCGTCTGCGTTGGCGCACTGCTGCTGTTTGTGCGCCTGCGCAGGGTGAGTACAGGAATGCACTGTATTCTTGTAAATACTGCACATTCCTGCACTTAGACAATGAAGCAGCTCAGTGCAGCAAAATTGCTTGAGGCACAGCGCTGCTCCATTGTCTTGTAAATATGCCTCTAAGTTTCAAATGGGGTAATGTAGTCTTAGCTTGACGCAAGTGGAGTTAATGTGTGCTTTCTGTGGATGGGACTATGATAATCATCGTTTTACAGATTACAACCAGCTTCACAAGAATATCAATCATCTTTATGAGACTAAAACTAGCATCGTTATTACCACCTTCCATAAAAAAAATTAAAAAAAATTGTGAGGAGCATCCCTGGATGAATATGTTCTGACTTCAGAGATGAGAACACATTGTCACCAGAAATACAGGGACAAAATATTTAATAAATATATACATCAATCTACACATCTGCTTACCGATTCACAAAACTCAGTAGAAAGCACTTTTGATTGTTTTTCAGGGCACTCCTAGTTCACGTGGATATGCAATGGCCGGAATTGTGCAACAACATCTTCTTTTTTCATTTTTTCCCTAAGGGGAAAATATTTTACTGTAAGTAGAAAAACACTCCCTTGCATCGCAATGAAATATTATGATATATTCCCTCCTTTCTTGATCTGGAAATGCATTTACACTGCCTTTCACAGGAGTAATTTTACATACCGTCCACAGCAAGAAGCTGGTTGCAATCTTGCAGATTTGGGGGTGGTTCACTACATTTGGCAAAGCCAGCCCCCTAATATGTCTTTTTTCCACCCCAACCATAAATGTATGACTGCAGAAAACATAACATGGTGCAGATTTTCAGCTTCTGTAAATGTTGTTTCTGGACTGGAAATTCCACTAATGCATAATGTGACTCTGAATGTGGAGGATGAACTGCAGAAGGCTTTGCACGCATAAATTCCGATTAGATGCACAAAATTATTTGCCAAGCGGGCCCTCAGTTCTCCCGTCTTTAAGGCGTCTTTGTAACTAAATACAGTTATGTGCAAGGGAGTAGCCAGAAAATTAAAATACCCTCCACAGTGAACAAAAGCTCTTAAAGCATCAAGAAAGCGAAGCAAGTCATTGCAACCATCTCCAGAAGAGCTCTCTTATCTCTTCCATCCAAGCATCTATCCATTCATCCTTTCATCCTTCCATCTACCTGCTGATATCCTCTATTTTACATTTACATTTACATTCTGTCCTTGATTCATTCTTTCATCGATAGTTCAGACTTTTACCAGTCTGATCCCTCCATCCATCCATATACCCATCCATATTCAAGCCTATCCATCCATCCATCCATGCAACTAATCCATCCGTCTGTCATTTTACTCACCCATCCATCCACCCTTTCACTCCAACAATCCACTCTTTCACTCCATCCATCCGCCCATTCAGCCATCCTCCATTTCCCTCATCCATCCATTCAACCTTTCACTCAGCCATCCATCCTTTCATTCATCCATCATCCCTTCCACTCATTGATTCACTCCTATCACTCATCCAACCACCTATTCACTCATCTGTCCATCCATTCATCAATTCACTCAACATCCATCTATCCACCCTTTCCTCATCCATCCATTCACCCTCCCTTTCACTCCTCTGTCCACTCTTTCACTTATCCATCCTTTTACCCATCCATCCTCCCTTTCACTCGATCATCCTCCCTTTCACTCAATCATCCTCCCTTTCACGCAGCCATCCATACTTTCACTCATTTCCACCCATCATTCACCCATCCATTTACCCTTTTACTCATCCATCCATATTTTCGCTCACTGGTCCATCGATTCATCCTTTCACTCATCCATCTATCCACCCTTCCTTTCACTCATCCATCCTTTCACTCACACACACTCACACATCCATCCTTACATACATGTTTTTACTCACACTCACTCACCCACCCTTTCACGTTAATTTTGAGCCTTTATCTGCCAAGTAGCAGACAGAAGAGGCCTATCAAGAAACCCAGCTGCTAAAGTGGGGATTTCACGACGCCACTGCATGCATGCATCCATCCATCCGTCCACCTTTCCACCCATCATTAATTTATCCTTTCACTCAGCCATCCATCCTATCACTTATCCATCGACCTTTTCACTCATCCGTCCATTCATTCATCCTTTTACTCATCATCCTTTCATTCATCCTTTCCTCATTCATCCATTTACCCATCCTTTCCCTCATCCACCCTTTCACTCACACATCCATCCTTACATACATGCTTTCGGTCCCACTCACTCACCTACCCACGCTTTCAGGTTAATTTTAAGCCCTTATCTGTCGAGTAGCAGACAGAAGAGGCCCATAAAGAGCCCCAACCCCGCTGTAGCTGCTAAAGCAGGGGTTTCACAACGCCCCTGGTTATGTCTATTAAGTATCGAACCTGGCGGAAATATTCATATTGTAAAATATCTAAAACTGATTTAGTGATCCCTGATCAAACACTTGGAGCTAACTCTCCCTGTATATCAAGTCTCCTTTAGCAAGTACCTCTTTTATTTAAAACACTTCATCATACTTTCAACTTGAAGAAAATAAAGCAGAAAAGATCCCAGAAAGTGGGACTTATATCATTATTGCCTTCATTGACCAGCATGAGGATGAATTATTTAATCTACGTGGCAAGCCAATAACTAGGGATGTGCAGACTGTGCATCATTTGTTTAATTCTGTAAAATTGCAGCAAAATTATGTGAAATTTTGCATAATTACACTAACAGCAAATCCATAATTCCGCTCTATATTTTAAGGCAAAATGCATCACTGCATTAATTTTTTACACAAGGGCACTTTTGGCGCTAAAATAAAGTGCATAAAAAATGAAAGTACTGTGAACAATAGCCACCCATGTTCTGTTGTTCCTGTGTGTTTTGCTGTAAATATTTAGCATGAATAGTGGGTAATTACGTGAAGTTCAATAATTTTCTGAATTTCTCATAACAAGCATAATTCTGAATTCCTGAAATTATGCTAAATCTGCTGGTATAATTTAAATTTTGCACAGCCTAGCAATAACTTGAGTGAACATAGTCATTTAGTGGAAGGAGGTGACCAAGGACATTAATGGTTCAATCGTAGCCTTAATGAGGAACGCCACTCCCTCAGACTTGCAGAAAGAGCATGGAGACTGACTCCTTCTCTGAAAAATGTCTAACTTTTGCGGAAAAAACAGAGCGCCTACAACAGGCACATTAGAAGCACCAAATCATCTTATTTCCGTCAACAGCAGTTAATCAACTAAATAAGCTCTTTGAAATTGTAAAAAATCAAACTAATGGGATACATAAGTACTCCCCCTTAGACATTAAAACTCTACCAAATTGCGAAACATTTGCCTTCTTCTTTCTTGAGAAAAAAAAGTAATTGACTTTCATCTCCGAAATGCTATGAATCTCCTATCGATTGAATCCCCACCACACCGTACCTCCTTATCACAGGAAGACTGTCCTGGTAATCATACCTTCAAACCTAAAAACAATGGGGCTTATTTACAAGGCCCTTGCGCCACTTTTGCGTCATTTTTAACATGGGAAAAGTGATGCAAAAGTGGCGCAAGGGGCTTGTAAATCTGCCCCAATGCCTCTTGGTCCACCTTCCAGACATGCGAAGAAATCAACATCTTAAGGCTATTAACTTCCATAAAATACTCGAACCACTTCAATGACCCCCCTTCCCTCCAAATTCCTTAATGAGATAATATACCTCCTGCTCCCTTTATAGACCAGGATGATCAAAGCCTCTCTTACTCAACGATACATTCCAGACTGTCTAAAAAGTGGCCAAGTCACCCCTATCTTAAAAAAAGCCTGATTCCGACCTTTCCGATCCCAGCAACTACTGTCCTATCTCCAGCATCCCAACTTTAGTCAAGCTCCTGGAAAAATATGTTCATCAGCAACTCAGCTATCACATTGCTCAATGCCAACTCCTCAACCACTGCCAATCTGGTTTCAGACCAGGTAACAGTACTGAAACCGCCATGGTCCATATTGTCGATGACGCTTTACACCTACTTGAGCAAAATGAGTCCTTCTTGTTAATCCTACTTGACCTATCAGTGGTGTTTGGGACAATCAAACACAAGATTCTCATGAACATCATAGAACGCAGGATGGGTCTCACCGGCACTGTCTTAAAATGGGTCACCTCATTCCTACAAAACATATCTCAAAGAGTCCTGATCAATTACTCCCTATCTGACCAGACACCAGTCACGATCAGCGTTCCCCAAGGTTCTTTGCTTTCCTCCACCCTATTCAACTTTTACATGGAACCCCTGACCAAAATTCTCAAACTCTCTAACATGTCCTATCATATGTATGCTGATGATATGCAACTTTACATGAAAATTGCCTCACCGGAAGACACCAACATTCTCAATAACACCCTGACAAAAAACTTTCATTGGCTTACTTTCAACCACATTAAACTTACCGCCCTCAAAACCGAATACCTATTAATCTCCTCACACAACTCCACCCCGAACATCAAAGACTTGCTCCCACTTATTACAGAGGCCAATAACAAACTTCACACATTAAGGAAACTGAAAACCTTCCTGCTGACTGCAAATCTCAAAATTGCAGTTCAAGTACTTGTGATCTCCAAACTTTACTATGGCAATGATGCCCTTGTGGGCATACCGAAAATAAACTTGCACCTCTTAGGGCTACCCTAATTGCGGCTGCTCTGCTCATCACAGGCACTAAAATAAGTGATCATATCACCCCTGTCCTACACTCACTGAACTGGCTACCTTATGAGTCTAGGATGTTTCTAAAAATTGCCTGCATGACGCATAAAGCCATCCACCACAATACTTCTTACTACTTAGCCCAGAAACTAGTTCTATCGGGTGGGAACAGATCTTCTCAAAGCCCAAACTCCCTACAGCTTAAACCCCAAAATTTCAATAAAAAAACCTACAAGAGAACCTTCTCTGGAATTGCCCCTAAAATCTGGAACTCTCTTCCTCCCGGAGACTAGGACCAGCCCTTCAACAACCCTCTTCAAAAAACAAGAAACAATGATATTACTGAGTACCTCCCTTGGCTGACTTTGTTTTTTCATTTATTTGTATATCATTACCTATTTTGTTCATGTCGATCATCCGCTCACTACAATTTATGGGTATATTGCATTCAAAGCCCAGTTAGCAGTAACAGACTTGCTTTTTGATATCACTATTTATCTCTTGGTATTATCTGTTCACAGTCTGTTATCTCCATTGTACACTGCTCTATTAGCACCTGTTGACTCTATGTTTTAAAATATGCATACTCTTTGCTATTTTCTTTGTACAGTGCTCTGATACCAGAAATTGTCTTGTTCGTTGTTAGAAATGGGATTTCTGGTTGGCTAGGGCTTGCGCCTAAGCCAGGCAGAAACCACCACTCTAGTCAGGGCAAGGGAGTTACACGCTGAAGATAACCCCTGCTCACCCCCTTGGTAGCTTGGCACGAGCAGTCAGGCTTATCCCAGAGGCAATGTGTAAAGCGTTTGAGCAACACACACACCCAGCAGCAACACACTAGGAACACTACCAAAGAAACTCCACACAAGGTTATATAAAAAAATAGACTTTGTATTATCATAAACACATTAGAATCATAATCACAAAATATACACTGTGCCAACTGGCACCAGGTAGAAATTCACAGGGGATTATATACATGACAGGGCCAATCGGGCCACTGTCAGAACCTTTGGAAAGCACAAGTAATAAAACACAACCAGTAACTACTGGTAAAATAATGAACTCAGCATTATCACTAGCAACATAAACGCATTATGTCTGCATCACATTAAGCATAAACACATTATGCATAAATCACATTTAGGAGTGCACCATAGTAACACTCCCCAGGTGCATACATCACCTTGAGCATAAACGCATTATGCATTCTTTTAGGGTCTTGCGCCCTACCAGTACACACCGAAATGACCCCAGGCCCACTGGCCTTCCTGGGGTCCCAAATGCCCTCTGTCCCAAAATTCACGGCTTTTAGCTGCCACAGCAGCGGTGTGCAGGCCCAACAGGCCAGCACCAGAAATCAGGGCGAGGGTGTGATCCACCCGGGTCTCTCCAGAGACCAGAAACAATGCCCCCAACTTTGCAGCTGCCCACGCTCTCGTGGTGCAGCTGGAGGAACTTTAGCCTTGGCGCCACCGTGCCTTGGAAGCCCCACTCCGGGATTTCTAAATACAACTGCCCCCTCGGTGCAGCTTCCCGCGCTCTCACCGTGCAGCTGTGAAGACTGGCACCCAAAAGTGCCTTGGGAGCACCTCCTTCCCGGGTCTCCTCTCACAAAAATGCTCCCTTTTCAGCCCACTCACCGGGCTCTTTGTAGGCTCTGATCCTTGCCTTGTGCAGGGGGAAGGCACCGACAATGTGCCTCAGCAGGCCCCCACTCCCGGGGAGCTCTGCCCACAGCCAGGCTTCGCCCGGCTTCCGGAGGCTCGACTTCAGCTTCCGCCAGGCCCCCGGACGTCACTACACTGCAGCCCAGGACTTCGGCATGCAGCCCGCGACGCTCCGGTCCCTTTCGAGGATGCTCCTCACTGCGGGGTAGGCTCCTGATCAGGCCGCAACCGCTGGACTTCCTCTCCACGGCAGAGGGAGGCGAAAATGGAGCCCGCGAGGCTCCGGCTCTGTAGTTGCAGCAGGCCCCGCCCACAGTCAGGCACGGGCACCTGACTTCCATTTTCGGCGCTCCTCTCTCCGGCCCAGAAGTGCGAGGTAAGCTCCCACCTTTAAATGAGCATAAATGAGGGGTGGGCTCCCGCTCCACCGAAAATGCGGGGTAGGCTCCTGCTGCACTCTTGGGAACCTGACTCCTGAAGGGACACAAATGTGGGGTAGGCTCCCGCTCTACCTCCAGGCAGCACGGGGAATCCCTACGCCGGGATTCCCTCTGAATACTGCGCAGCACAGCGTTGCAGGGCACAAACGCTCCTCCTGTCCTGGGAGAAAGATATAGCGCTCAAGCACTCCAAAGCAGTACACTTTTCATGGGGTCACAGCCCAGTATATATACTACATTTTACTTTGTTCTGCCCTGGCACAGGGCTTGAGGAACCAGTCTCAACTGGTTCTGGGGGGTATTGGAGCACTTTGTGTACAGTGCTTCTACTCCCCTTTGTCAGGTGGGGGCTCGGTCATCAGACACACCACAGGGGGGCGGAGCCAGCATTCACCCAGGCAGGCACAGACCTATTCAGGGTCAGGGGACTATTCCTCCCACTACTCCAAATGCAGACCTCCTATTCAGCCCAGCGCTGACTCACCCTGGCCTCCTTGGAGTCACACACCTCACCAGCCCCTGTCACTCCAGAGCCAGACATGCAATACACATCAGGCAGGCAGACACATAGCACACAGAAATTCCAACTTCTAAAAGTGGCATTTCTAAAATAGTGATCATAAATCTGCGCACACCATTACGCAGCATTTTTTATCACTATTCCAAACATACCAAACTTGACCACGCTGCTCCTCTCATATCAGGAATTACCACTGAAACACTTATCAGGGAATCCCCAATGCATTCCTATGAGAGGGCAGCCTCACAGCAGTGAGAATCCAAAATGGCTGTTTGTCACTACCAGGAAATGTCACACACTTAAGGTACATGTCCTACCTTTTACCTACAATGCACCCTGCCCATAGGGCTAGCTAGGGCCTACCTTAGGGGTGACTGATATGCAGTAAAAGGGGGGTCACAGACGTGGTACACGCTTTAGGTGCCACGTCACAGCGGCAGTAACATTGCGCGCAGAGGCCCTGCAATGGCAGAGGCCTGAGACAGGTTTGAAAGGCTACTTTGGTAGGTGGCGCAAGCAGCGCTGCAAGCCCACCAGTAGCATTTAATTTACTGGCCCCGGGTATATGAGACACCACATTACTGGGGACTGACAGGTAAATTAAATACGCCAAACAGGTGTAGACCAATCTTACCATGTTTACCACAGAGAACACACGCACTTTACACTGGACAGCAGTGCTAAAGTGCCCAGAGTCCTAAAACCACCAACACCAGGTCAGAAAAAAGACTAGGAGGAAGGCAAAAAGTTCAGGGATGACCCTGCAAAAAGGGCCAAGTCCAACATTCGTGCTTTATAAAACTTCATTAAAATAAAAAGTGAAAATGCTTTTACACTGTAGTCCAGATCGGCCAATATGTTAAAAATAGGTAGGCAGGTGTGAATTTGAGAGCAATAAAATCTCACAAATATGACCGAGCATGCGTCCAGTTTTATGTCCCATATAGAGGCCCTAATATAGACCCGTTCATACATTGCCCTAAAATGGACGTATTCATATTTGCCCTAATACGGTCATATTCGTACTTGCCCTATTATGGTCAAAACTGCATATGCCCTATTACGGTCATAACTGTACATGTCCTATTATAGTCATGATTCCTTATATAGGCTTGATCTTTCACCTACATTGGTCCTCACTAGTACACAACGTGCTCTGAGGGCTGAACGTTATCTATTCTGTGGTTTTGATTACAGCAGGGTTTTTCCCAAACACAGGCCCACACTGTACTCATCAATTATGCATGGCTCTCTAGGAATACACCACCTGCATAATATGAATGTATGTATAAAGTTCACCCCTGACGTCTTCCTCAAGTCTAACATGGCAAATACAAACCATACGAAGCAACTAGAGTCTTCAGGGTATAAATACACCACATCTCACCTCGGTAAGACAGAGGGAACCAAGACTTCCATGCTGACACACTGACCAGAGACGCTGAGGCTCCTGCATGCAGTCGCTCCAGCTAACAGCGGTCTGACACAGCCTGAGCGGGGTGTCCAACTCGAGACCAGGACGGGGTCCACACTCTCTTTATTCAGGTATGGGGGTTCGACTAAATCCTAGAAGGATTCTTGGCTCTTAGGCTTTTAGACCTACACATATGCTAGGTACACTCAGGTACATCTAGTTAGGCATCGTAGGAGTACGCGCACTTTTCATAATGCTTTTTATATTCATGTATGTATTCATGATTATTGCAATATGCTAGAACTGTTCTATCCCTTTGCTTTTATCGTACTGCTGATAATATATCTCTGCTATTGTTTGCTGATTACCGCAGCACATATATTTTACACTAGAATAACAACTGTTCAATAAATACTTATTGAAACGCCTGACTGTTTATTCTGTGTAACTCTCTGAGACAAACCGAATAAGTAAGCACGAGTGACTAAGCGAAAAGTAGTACACTGTTTCCACGATTCTGAGGAATTTGGGTTGTCATGGTCTAAGGTTGCCAGAAACTAATCTCTCCCCGATAAGAGGAGATTCTAGTGGCACTGTGAGCTAGCTAATGCAAATCAGGCTAACATATACGGTGGGGGTGCACAGAGTCAGTCTAACACCAAGCCCACAGTTTATGTTATCCAAACGCGCAGGTCCTGCATGGGTGCTATAGGAACTACACGACATGGCGCCGCCAACGTTGGTTGGGTACTTATTTAACAGTAGAATCTGAGTAGTTCAGTCATGCTATTCTCAGAGAACCTACTCACAAAACCCCAGAGACGTCTGGAGTGGGTGGGCACAAACTCCGCCACAGCTGAGTAGTACGAAAATACTATTTATTGGCTGTTGGTTATTCAAGCTTGAAGGACATTTAGTTCCTGAATTGTGCATAACACCTCATCTTAGTTCCCTTTGAACACTTCATCCTCTAAGCATGCCTGATAACGAGGCAGGGGACCAAAGAGTTGATCTGAATTTCTTAACAGGAGAAGATCCTGAGGATGCAATACAGATTGCACCAAAATTCAGAAGGACAGTCACCATAAGACTATTAGAAAATGGCTTACCAGCCATGGATGGCATAGTAGTTTTCGTGATTGAGGCACACGAATCAAACAAAACAGAGGTATTCTATTCATGGGTTACACTCCCAGCAGCAAATGCAATAACAAACACATTTCACTACTACATAGCAGGAAATGCTCCAAGGGAATATGCCCCATTTGAGGACATAGAGATTCCACTCACTTACCAGGAACATTTTTACTGGTTTAATGGCGCCCTACCCCACGTAGGACAAAGAGTAAGATTAAGCCTGCTCGGAGGAGACGGGGCCACATGGCCAATACTAGCGGCTTACACACCGCACCCTGACATTACAACAATGCCACAGCCAGAATTACTCGTACAACACAGAGATTTAATTAAAATCTACAGAAATCTGACACAATTCGTCATGAGGACTTTAACAATCCAACCTGCACCAGCAGGTGCAGCAAAAGGTACTCCAGTTCAGGGTACGGGAAATAAAATTACTCCACAAACATTACACGCGGTAATGGGCAAAATGACCGCAAAACGCGCACAAATACCATTCTGGATAGCTCAGAAAATAAATCAGCTTGAGGCAGTATTCCTGAATACTACCACCTATGAAAAACACAGAATTCTGACAATCTGCTTGCCCATGGGGATCACACCACAAGTAGAGGACTGCACCTCTTGGTGTTCAGTCTTTGCTGCCATATATACCAGAACACATGGTATCCCATCCTTAGCAGTAATACCTGATGTATTGAGACAGATACAAAATGAGTACGGAGCAGAACCTGCCCTTAACTTAGGGATGAAGTTACTAAATAACTTTGACCAGGTATCAGCAATAATACTAGCTAACATTAAGGGGGAAGCAACTTCAGTGGCGATCCGCCAACGCCTAAGGGAGTTCAGTCCAGAGGATCATCAACACGAACTACCCAAAATAATTGAAACTGCATATGCAGAATTAGGCAGGGACAGTTTAGGTGGGAAAGCATTAAAACCACAACTAGTGGGCAGTCCTGAAAAGGACACTACAAAGCAGACGCCTACTTCTTCTAAAAAGAAGTGGGAAAATAAAAAGCAACAAAAGTCTAAAGACAGCAGATCTCATTCCAGAGGTAGGTCTCCTCAACAGGAGCCCTCTGAAAGGAGGTATAACCTCAGGAATAGGGATAATATTAAAAAGCCTGACAGGTATCAGGATACTGATACTCGTTCCTCTCGTTCCTTTCAGGGTTCATCAAAAAACTCCGAGAGGGAAGGACGGTCAGAGGAGCGTACAAAGTCCAGAGACACGCAACACGCTACGGACTACGCACCTAAAAAAGAAGATAAACAAAAACAGAAACCTCAGGTCAAAAAGAAGAAGGTAGCAGGTCTCAAGATCAGACATGCCCAGAATTCTGAGGACACAGCTTCTGAACGGGGAATGGGCTCTGACGATGCTAGACAGCGCGGCAGAAGTAACAATAGCTCACCAGAACCTGAAGGAATTTCTGGTGACAGCGGAGTTGAGTGAGTATATCACGGTGGAAACACCTGATACTTGGGTAAGTGTCCCACATAAGTTACATGAGATAACACTCCGGATGGAGGGGGACAAAGCCAGAAAAATTAAAGGTCTCTTTTGGGAGAATTTGTCATCTGGATATGGCATCTATTAGCAGAGCAAGACTGGCCGCCAGCATTCGTCATGGAGTGCCCTAGGGGAGAAACTGTAATTTTTCCAGCCTTTTCCGACCTCGTTCCCATACATCTTAAACATGCATACGCGCAGGAGTGGGCGGTTGCCCTAACTCCAGCATTGTACAAAAATCATGTTGGTTGGGATGAGGATTCAACCCACCACGTGATCCCGTTAAAGGTTCCCCCAAATGCGCAAAGGCAATATCCTATAAAGCAGGAAGCTAAAAAACAAGTCAGGGAGATCGTAGATCAACTAGAATACCAGGGGGTGATAGAAAATTGCACTTCACCTATGAACAATGCTTTGTTTCCCGTAATGAAACCTGACAACACATATCGTTTAGTTTTGGATTACAGACATTTAAACACTTGCACAAAGACATTTGCAGTTAAAAATGCACATAGTGCCGCATTAATGAATAACATTGTGCGCAAAAAATACAAAACAACACTAGACATCTCAAATGGATTTTTCTGCCAAAATATAGCTACTGAAAGCAGGTATCTGACCGCATTCAGTGCGTTAGGGTCCCAGCGACATTTTTGTCGACTAGCCCAAGGGTATAAAATAGCCCCGGGGTATTTTCAGCAAGAGTAACAGAGTTACTCCAAAATTTGGATGAAGAAGCATTGTCCTATGTAGATGATATTTATCTGACGGACGATGACTTACTGAGGCACTTGACCAGGGTGAGCACCATTATTATGGGATTCCCCTCTGAGGGCTATAAATTTAATTTCAAAAAATCAAAAATTGCCCACCTCAGTGTTCTATTTTTAGGATATGAACTGTCAAGGGAAGGAAAAGCCTAGCAGCTAACTTTTTATAAAAGTGTGCGCTGCTCCAACCTCCAAAATCATTAAAGAATTTACAATGAATTCTGGGATTCCTAAATTTTGGTCGAACATACATTTTGGATTACGCAGAAAGAGTAAAACCTTTCTACGACTTTATAAAGCCTGATTTTTCAGTCAGACAATGGACACAGGAACATACAAATATCCTGCGTTCCATACAAAAAGACATGGTAGCTTCTAAACATTTACAGAAACGTGTAAACGTACGCAACTTAGTGATCCGAGTAATAGCGGGTCAATGCGGGTACACTTATTTAACTTTTAATGAAGGTGAAACAGTACCAATCGCATACAAATCACACCTGTACACAAACGCAGAGATGCGTTTCAATTCAACAGAAAAAATCCTGACAGCAGGGCAGACCGCTGTAGCAAGACAAAGAGCTCTGGCTCAGGGTAAACGCATAATTGTCATGACCCCAGTACCAGCTTTAGAAGCTGTTACAAAAGCTAGCATTCCAAATGCGAAAGCCTTACATCCCATATGGATACAATGGGCTAATTCTCCTACTGCAACGGATGTTGAATACAGATTTGATCCAAGTTTAAAAACACAAGCATTTCTGCAATACGAACAAGAATATCCTCTTCCAAATGAGATTTTGCCTCTAGATCAGTATGAATACATTATTTACACTGACGGTTCTGCTCAACCGGCCATAGGGAGTAAGCAAGCTTACAGCGCAGCGTGTGCGATTGTTAAAGGTCGCATGCACGATGGAAAGTTCCATCCAAGTTGCACTAAAACGCAATCTCTAGGAGACTGCACGGCTCAGTTGGCAGAGTTAAAAGCACTGATACTGGCACTTATAAATACGGAACACGAATTCCCCACACTTATTGTGGGTGATTCCTTTTACTGTGTACAGTCGTACAATGAATAATTACATCATTGGGAACAAAACGGGTTCAAAGATGCAAAAGGTGGCACAATTAAGCATATAATGCTATGGGAACAGGTAGTGGAGTTGAGAAACGAACTACCAAGGGCTCACGTGATACATACACTGAGTCATCAGCGTGATGGCATTCACGTTGAAGGGAATTCATTGGCTGATGAAGCCGCAAAGGGGGCTGTTCGCACAGCCGCCGTAGCTGTAGTTACTCGTTCAAAGACAAGAGTAGACGGCGAGATTATGGTAGCTGTCAATGCTTCACGCAAAGGCAGCACAGCAGTACCAAAGAAATGTCCACTCAAGTACTCCTACAAGTTAGATGCACAAAACATTCCGTATGCTCAGATTCCTGGAGTGGGGGATAGAGTAATACCAAATATGGATCGTAGGCAAAGTTTAATTGTGGCAGCACACAAAGGGACTGGTTCTGTACATTCAGGACTTAGGGCGACTGTTTCTTTATTGAAGCAACGCTACTGGTGGCCTGTAATGAGGAGGCAGATTAGAGACTAGGTCTGGAACTGCAACATCTGCAAGCAGATGGAAGGATCCACCGCAAAACGTCCAGTACAGATACCATTTTTAGACAGCATTAGCTTGTCCATTCGTGTACGTCCAGCTTAAGTTTCCTCAAGGTCTGGCCTCAGCGCTCGGCTGACGCTCGAACTGTTATAAGAGATTTGCGAGTCTTTATCGGCACATACGCAGTTGGCACGTTACATTCTGACCGTGGCCCGGCGTTTAGCTCTCGGGCTTACAAAGAGGCCATGGAAGGAATGGGCGTAGCATTGCGGTACTCCTCTCCGTACCATCCTGAGGGTAATTCGGTCATGGAGAGGTAAACCCGTGACTTAAAGCAATCTTTAACAGCTAGGGTATTAGGCAAGGGCGGTAGATGGGTCGATCATCTTTATGTGGTCCAACGAGCTATCAACAACCAGCCAAGAAGCTCTCTAGGGGGTGTCACTCCTTACGAGGTCCTTTTTGGGACAAGAATGTGGGTACCTGATCTTGATTGTGAAGGCACAGTGGCGTATAAAAAAACATTTGATATTCATGATCGTTTGGCTGTTTTACAAGATCTAAATGAATCCAGAACACAACAAAGTAACGTGCTCCAAAAACAGACCGCCACTGAGGAAGTCAAGGCAGTAACGGCAAGACCTGTCTGGATCTCAAAAGTCGGGGATCTGGTCAGAGAGAAGATTGCTGATAAGAAAGAATTTGGGCCATCCTACAGAAAGCCTGTACCGGTCCTCGCAATCCAAGGCACAAGAACTGTACTTCTGCCACCTCTTGCCGGAAAAAAGGAGAAAAGATTTGTCTCAATCGACTTAATCAAACCACACTATGTGGCCGATACTAAACAGTAGGCCTCGTGGACTCCACAGTAGCAGACGCCCTCCTCTCGCTACAATCCAAGAAGTCCAAACAGAAAGACTCATCACGTTTGAAGAGCCACCTGTACGGAATGATGGACTAAGCAACAATGCATGGAACTCGTTCCACTTCAACAAGAAATTCATCTTCAAAATGGAAATCAACTTAATAACCAAGTTGCAATCAGACTGACTACAGACATTTACGTCAACATGCCTCGTCAAGAGCAAAATCCGATTTCAACAAATCCCGATGCAATTCCAACAATTGATCGAACTGCTTCTGGCTATTTCATGAACTTTGATACGTTTTCACTGGATCCAAGTGAGCCGGAAACGACGCCAGCCAAAAAATCACACAAACTGAAACTCATTGACTTTTTGAACTTTTTTAGAAAGACTTACCTGGTGTCACCTTGGATTGAACTATGGTATATCACTGGGATTTTCTTTTTCTTTTCTGGCTAGGTTTAATTATAACTTTTAGTATGCTTATTAATGGACGATACCTCCAGCAGAGCTCTACAGCCCAAAGAGTCAATTTGATTTTAAAGCCACACCAGTCTTCACATCGTGAACCAAGAGACTTGTCTTCAGTGACGTCGTTACGCGCGTAATGAGCATTTCAGCAATGGACCACGCTTGACTAGTTAGGCCACGGCCACGTGAGACAGGATTTGATCGAGTGGCGGTTGAGAGCACGGCAGGGACTAAGGTGAACGAGTGGCTTACCGTTTACGGAATAGATTGTCCATAAGAGGAGTGGGAGCCACTGCAGGTTCCTAGATTCTTCATGGAATTCTGAAATATGGAGGATGTACCCTCTTGGTAGTGGAGTCGTGTTGACCCTGAGAGTTGAGATAATACTCTAGATATTGTGTACCCTTGTCCTGAGGAGGCCGAAAGAAATTGACGGCTGAAACGCGACGTCGTCGACAGCTACATTTGAGGAGTCCTATTAGTTTGAGCATGGCGAAAATGTTACATGCACATATAATTAAATGAGAAAGAGGTGTGATACCTCATGTGCAAAGAGGACTATCTCTAGATGTATCACTCAGATTCATGAGTGTACTCGAGTATATGTAATTGTTTGGGTACTGTAGATAATTGTGTATATGTACATTTTTATGATGTTTTGTAATTATATATGAAATTGTTTTGTTAGTTTGTGATTTATTATTCGTATGATGTTTTGGTAATCATATATGTATTTATTTTGCTAGTGTGTGATTGAAGTATGTTATGATGTGCCGGAGACCTGCCCTATGGCATATGTACCTAAATGAATTATGAGTATGTGTAGCAATATTAACTATTGAGATCGTCAGGGTAATTGATAGTGCCTTTGACGGAAATAAATGGTGAATTTATTCCTCCGTACTTTTTCTGTTTTTCATCCTTCAGTGAACATCACAGCAGTTCCTATACCGGACGGTATAGTATGGGACAAGGTTGATTATGATATATTCGGTCCGACTGAACTTTTAAAGCTTAAACATGTATTTAAAATTTCTTTAAGTGATATCATTACCTCCAGTACGTTTTCTGATGATTGGGACACTGAAACTGTAAATGCTATGATGTCTGATTTAGAAAAAACTGCTGCATTTCCGAACAATGAAATGTTAGAAGGTACTTCAGACTATGATAAATTGTACTGTTACCAACATTATGGTCATCATTTCTTGCATAAATCTATAACACCTAGAAATGAATTTGAATACCACCAGTGGGAACACTGCCCAACTCCTCCAAAAGGTAGTTCGAAAGGTTTTTCACAGAAATTCACATACTTTTCAGGGTTTAATACATCCGACCCGAAGTCATTTTACTACAAAGTGGCAAAAACATCAGCACAGAAAATTATGTTAACTAACACCAAACAGATTTACTCTGCTTCCTTTTTGGCCCAGTTGTCTACACAGGGTTTCGACCTATGGAAGGACACTATAGACTTAAAATCAATCTGGGGTTCGAGGGACTGGCAAGTCCAGGGAAAAGAAGTGCTTTTTAGAGCATGCCTCATTCCACAGCAGATAATATTTCTAAATGACACTGTGCAACAGACATCCTGTCTTGGACTAGCCAAGAACAAGGAACTGAACTCACCGGGTTTCCTACACCATCACAGATGGGTGGGGGGCAGAATTCAACTACACAAGGGGTAGGATTAGATGAGATTTTCCAGTACAACAGTTCAGATCCTGATTGGACGAAATGGCTGAGTTGGCCCATTGACACAAACACCTGTCAACAGAGATTTATGAATACGACCGAAGGGTTTAGTATCCATAGGCCAGATACACGCTATGTACAGAGACAACACCCAGGGGTAGTGACATCCTATAGTGTTGGGAAGTTGTGCCTTAATTGGCTAGAGACCTCAACACTCACAGAAGTAAAACATCACTTGACCTTACTCACATCTGATGTAGACCTTAGGGATTTCTTGTCAGGCCCAAGGAAAACACGTCAGAAACGTTTCATATATGCTGGCATTTATGCCTATTACAATGAAAACTGGAAAATATCCCAACAGGAGGCCGCAGAAAGAATACGGGAAATAGACTGTATTAACTTAGAGAAGGCATTAGCTGTAGTGGATAATGGGTTAACAACTCTGACCTCC
Organism: Calotriton arnoldi; assembly: GCA_963921515.1. Lineage (NCBI taxonomy): Eukaryota > Metazoa > Chordata > Amphibia > Caudata > Salamandridae > Calotriton > Calotriton arnoldi. The sequence goes on along the minus strand of CAWUFW010005221.1, from coordinate 281,304 downwards.
AGGATTTACTCCTTAGGCAACATTGTGTCTTCGGCAATCGACATATTAGAACAAGACTTGGCCTTGTTACAACACGGGCAATCTCAGCTACGTTCTATTATGATGCTAAGCTGGACGCTGCAATCTTTGTGTGCAGGCTATGTGCCCTGGCGTTTTATAAACACCACGTCTCTGTTTTCAGAATACAATCTGACTGATAAACAGACAGAAATGGCACAAAGGGGAGCCAAATATACAATGCTGCGTATTGAGAAACTGGAAATGTTACCATTCACTGTAGCCGAATCACCATCAACTGAATGGCTAATTCATGGCCAAATCACTCTGCCGGTCACCACGTTTCAGTTTCAATATTGCCTTGAGCAAAGGCAGGCAGACAAATATGAAAAAATGGGTAAGGGATACATTAAGGAATCTTGGGAGTTACCATATAGATATCGATGCCGGAATGGGGATCGAGAAGTGTATCTGAGTGGTACAAACTGCAAGAACGCTTTAAGCGGTTCTCTCATGTGTCAGGATATTTCACTACACGAAGCCTGTAATGGTTCAGTAGCAAACCTATCGTGTCACTGACTGGGACCCCAGCTGCAGTGATCACGCCAGTTTTCGAGCTGCTCTCGAATGGGAGTTACTTGATGCTAAATGGTCAAGGTTGCTGTGGGATGCTTCCGGGGGTTGCATATCTGGTCACTGTTAACTCCAGGGTTACTTGCTGTATGCAAGTATTGTTTCCGACACTGAACACAGTCAGGGAGGCACTGCTATGGCCTTCACTGAACGTTTCTTTCATACAATTTGATACTCTGAGCAGACTGCACGCCATCCTTTTACAGCAACCTGTGCCCTTAACCTCCGCTCGAGGAACCTATGAACTTCAAGTTGCAAGGACCTAGACTGAGATACAGGCGCTTATACGTACAAATTGCCCCTTTCATTTCGTAGAAATGGTGGGACGTATCTTCAATATGTCTGAGACGAGCGGTATTGTACACCTATTTAAGACCATAGGGTCAGGACTGTTAAGCACCTTTCAGACAGTCCTCGGAGTAATCCCAAATTTTATACACTCCGTATTGGGAAGCGTATTTGGAGGACTCTCGCTTATCCTCTTGCTGGTTGCAGGGGTCCTATTCATAATACTACTGCTACGCAATGGACGGCCCAATTCCAGAGGGAATGGCGAACATGCTCCTGGAGCGGAAATACCGTGAACGCATGGTACAACTTCTGGGCATTTCTTGCCTGCGAGAACTAATGCCTCCTGGTTTCTATCCTTTCGACCAGTCTGGGTAGACTGCATCTTACCTGTTCTTCGATGCCTGTTTTGCGGAGAAGAATGCACGTTGGAGCTTTGTCTAACATTTCCATCAGATGCGCCTCCGGACACCGATGCAATGCTGGACCCCATAAAGGCCCATGCTCTGCGTTGTCCCCAACGGCTTCCAATTCTGATGAACGCATTCCTGGAGAATCCACAGGTGCCGTTTGCTCCTGCTGGGTTAGGTGACTCCTCCACAGGCACCCAGGTAACAACTGCTGCACAAGCTGCCGCAGCATCGACTGTTAGCAGTGCTACATTCCATCTATGTGCGATTGACGTTCTCTGTGAGGCGTTGGATTTGTCGTCTGCAGTAGCTCACACAGATAATGTTGTGCTTCCCAGCCAGGATACTTAATCTCGAATTGGCTCATCGCGCCCTGGGAAAGAATTCAGCTTCTCCACTCGTTTTCATAATAAGCAAGCAAATTTGGAACACTTCCTAAATTGACACTTTCGCTTGAGAAAAGCATGGCCTTCTTCCACTTTGAGTGAAGCAACTTATATAGAGAAACAAAATAGACATTTCTTTTTTTAGTGGCAATTGAGAATAGCTGAACTGTAACATTTTTTGAAGTTTTTTTTTTTTTAACAATTTTAAAACCATGTTTTTACTTGCTTTTAAAATGTTTTTAAATTGTCCAGATTTAAAGTATGTTCATTGTCATCCTGTTCGAAAGAGGAGTGGGTGTTATGTCCCGTATAGAGGCCCTAATATAGACCCGTTCATACGTGCCCTAAATTGGACGTATTCATATTTGCCCTAATACGGTCATATTCGTACTTGCCCTATTATGGTCAAAGCCGCATATGCCCTATTACGGTCATAACTGTACATGTCCTATTATAGTCATGATTCCTTATATAGGCATGATCTTTCACCTACATTGGTCCTCACTAGTACACAACGTGCTCTGAGGGCTGAACGTTATCTATTCTGTGGTTTTGAATACAGCAGGGGTTTTTCGAAACACAGGCCCACACTGTACTCATCAATTATGCATGGCTCTCTAGGAATACACCACCTGCATAATATGTATGTATAAAGTTCACCCCTGACGTCTTCCTCAAGTCTAACATGGCCAATACAAACCATACGAAGCAACTAGATACTTCAGGGTATAAATACAAGACAGACAGAGGGAACCGAGACTTCCATGCTGACACACTGATCAGAGACGCTGAGGCTCCTACATGCAGTCGCTCCAGCTGACAGCGGTCTGACACAGCCCTAGCGGGGTGTCCAACTCGAGACCAGGACGGGGTCCCACACTCTCTTTATTCAGGTATGGGGGCTCGACTAAATCCTAGAAGGATTCTTGGCTCTTAGGCTTTTAGACCTACACATATGCTAGGTACACTTAGGTACATCTTTTTAGGCATCGTAGGAGTACGCGCACTTTTCCTAATGCTTTTTATATTCATGTATGTATTCATGATTATTGCAATATGGTAGAACTGTTCTATCCCTTTGCTTTTATTGTACTGCTGTTAATATATCTCTGCTATTGTATGCTGATTACCGCAGCACATATATTTTACACTAGAATAACAACTGTTCAATAAATACTTATTGAAACGCCCGACTGTTTATTCTGTGTAACTCTCTGAGACAAACCGAATAAGTAAGCACGAGTGACTGAGCGAAAAGTAGTATACTGTTTCCACGATTCTGAGGAATTTGGGTTGTCATGGTCTAAGGTTGCCAGAAACTAATCTCTCCCCGATAAGAGGAGATTCTAGTGGCACTGTGAGCTAGCTAATGCAAATCAGGCTAACATATACGGTGGGGGTGCACAGAGTCAGTCTAACACCAAGCCCACAGTTTATGTTATCCAAACGCGCAGGTCCTGCATGGGTACTATAGGAACTACACGACACAGTAAGAGAAAGATAGGTGAAGGGTATTAGCTAGAAGGGTAATAAGATGAGACAAAGTGTAAGGATAGGGCCAAAGAGGATATCAAGGAAAGTAAAAAACTGTTTATAAACATAGGAAGAAGGCAAAGAGGATATCAGGGGAAGTAACAGGAAGTTTGTAAGCATAGGAGGAAGGTCAATGAAGGTTGCAGGGAAAGTAACAGGACGTTCATAAACACAAAGGGAGGGCCAAAAGGGACATCAGTGGGATCAATGGGAAGTTAGAAACATAAGGGGATGGACAAAGAAGATATCAGTAGAAGTAGCAGGAAGTTTATAAAGACAAGGGGTGAGCCAAAGAGGATATCAAGGAAAGTAACAAGAAGTTTATTAACATAAGGGAAGCCAAAGAGGAGAACAGGGGATATAAATGGAAGTTTATAAACAGAAAACAATGTAAATGGAAGAAGGGTAAAATATCAAGATGTGCAGTGAAGGAAAAAGGGGGGAGCCAGCTGTATCCGGATGCTATTATTGAATGGAATTTGTGCTGGCTCCAATGAAATATGCTGAATTTGTTCTGGTGTAATTTGCCGACACAGGGACATATTCAGCAGCACCAGCACATTCTCTCATTTCCATTTGTTCAGAGCAGCAACTTGCAGGCAGTGAGGGAGCTTTGTTATTTTCACTTCCCGCTGTGTCCAAAATAAGGCCTCATTTAAAATTCCTTCAGCTCTCCTTTTGTTCGGGTATCACAATGGCCGGGATCTATCTGGAACCTAATACCTAGATGCCAATACAATGGAGGGAAACAAAGCTACACACTTTGTTATCACTTCACAAGTACTTAAGAGAAACTATGATTTGAAGGAAGGTTTTGACTTTGTTCAACCCACTAAATGTAGCACATATGAATGCACTGTAAGAATGTCAGATGTATCTGTATGAGTAATTATTCTAATAACAATTTAACAAGCACTTACTAACTTAATTTCTTTTATAGCACTACACATCGCAATGTAGGGTGTCAGAGCGGTTTACATCACACACACATTACAAGGGACAATAGATCATACAAGTGTGTAAATAAATGTTTGTGAAATGTTACAAAAGATGGTGAGGGTTACAAGATATAAAAGTCACTTATCGGCTACAGTGGTAGGCGTTATATGTTAAAAGTGCGTGGTCTGGAGAAAAATACAGTCAGGATTTAAAACGTAACACAGTGATTAGGGTTACCAGTATAAGTAAGACTTTCTTACTATTTAAAGGAACTCTCTATTTGTAGTAACGTTAGAATAAGGAAAGATTGAGAAAAAAAGGTTCTAATCCCATGCCTTGCAGTTTGCATGCATCTCCTTGAACCCAGTACATAGCTCCCTGTCTTTATTAGAACAATTGAAGTTTATAAACTGCAAGTACCCAATTGATCTCAGTGACAGTAACCTACTAAGCTATATACAGAAAATACAAATCTGTGGTCTGCATGTTACACTATTTGCTTTGCAGCAGACACATTAACCTGTTATGCTATTTTATGAGTCAAAACGGTGACTAGACAAAACAGAGATGTCTCCAGCAACTGCATTAACCATCAGAGTTATTATACGATTATTATTATCCCCTGGTTATTTCTGGGCACACAAAGATATCTGCAGTAGGTGCCTTAAATCCATACGATATTTTATAATGAAGCCTTCTTGTGACCAATTAAGTAAAACAGAACAAATTTACTGCCACGTTTATCCTCGTTGCCAATTTCTTTATGGCAGAGTTAAAAATAAAATGCACAAGTTGACTGCCCGATGCTGTGTTTCATGACTCTGCCCCTTGTGACTCCAACCCCCTTCCCTTGACTCTCAATGTAAGGGTTCCTAGAGTACATTTCCTCCGTTTCCTGCACTAACGATGTATAAGAAGCTAACATTGGGATAGGAGCATGGACTACTCCAAAGAGGGGGTGTAAGAAGGGGTTAAAGTGGCGTGTTTGGGGGTTAAAGGTATTGAATGGAATATAAGGCGAATGGCTGTTGGAAGTGGTGGATGAGGAATGATAGACTGGGTGCACACATGATGAACAGGAGTGGCAATTGGCTGGTAGGCAACAGTACCCCATGCAGCACTGACTTAGGACATTTGACAGGTGGCACCTCAATACCCTGCCTGGGAGGCAAGCTGAGGTGGAGAAAGACGAACACAACATGCAGGACATTGAGGTTTAAGGGTTTAAGAGAGAGAGAGAATAATGATGGAGAGGAATAAAAGTTCACTAGGCATGCATTGTGAAACCCCACTGATAATGGACTGGCTTACTGGGCTCTATGGCACTGCCAGATGGACTGGCTCGAAAGGGCCAGCCTGTGGCCTGTTTTTACTGGTCCTGTCAAGGCCCACAGGCCCAAACATATGGCCCGCATACTAGCAGTGCCAGAACGCCGGGAAAGGCACGTCCAACTATGAACCCATAAATGATCATCATCACACAATATCTGAAGGGCCTCAAATCAGTAACTAAGCTGGTACATCCATATTTGTGAATGTTCACAGAAATAATGAGGCCAAAAGTGGCTCAACCATCCATTTATCATTGTTGTGAGATAATGATTTAGGGTTACCGTCACTTGCACCAAAACCAATCTCGGAGGCTTCCCTGATGGCTTGTGGTTCTTTATAAAACCCCAATTAAAAATGTAAATAAAAACAAAACCCCAAATAAAAATATAAATAAAAAAACCACAAAAATGTAAGTAAAAACATGACCTTTGCATGTCTTCTCAGGGTATATTTTTATTTATATATTTGGGAGTTGTATACTGCAGTTCATGTAACTTTTTGTTCTTTTCAGAGTGCTACATGAGGATCCAAATAGTATGCACTAAGCAGGAAAACAGTGATGGAGGGGAAGAAAGCATTCGATCATGGGTGGCTATGACTGATGCTTTGTGATCTCAGCCCCTAGTAGTCAGAAAGGACCCTTAGAAAGTTTGTATGAATACTTTAATTTTCTGGAGTTTTCTCAAATATTTGTAGTTTAGTTCCGATGTAAAGGAAGAGTTGAGGACATTCCACAATTTAGGGTCTAGTACCTTAAAGGGTCTGTCTCCCACATCATCGTGACATTTATTTCTGGTGTGCCCCCTAAAACACATAAATTCAATACCATATGGCATGATATTGTTAATAAAAATACCAAAAACAAAATATATAAAATGTCCACACTTACGAAACCTGAAATGTTTCTCTGTAGTTGTTCATGATGAGCCATTATCAAGCTTATTCTACATATCAGACTCACACTTTCAATCAATAAATCAATCAGGGAATTGTAAGAGCGCTACTCACCCGTGAGGGTCTCAAGGCGCTGAGGCGGCTGATCTGTTTAGCCGAAGAGCCAGGTCTTGAGGGTCTTCCTGAAGGTGTTCAGGGAGGGGGCGCGTCTGATGTCTGCCGGTAGCTCGTTCCAGGTCTTGGCTGCAATGTGAGAGAAGGATCTTCGCCTGCTCTGGCTCTGTGGATGCGCGGGGTTTTGGCCAGTGCGAGGTTGGAAGATCGGAGGTTTCTTTTGGGTACGTGGAAGTTGATTCTGTCGTTGAAGTATTTGGGTCCGTTGTTGTGTAGGCATTTGTAGGCGTGAGTGAGGATTTTGAAAGTGACTCTTTTCTCCACGGGGAGCCAGTGGAGACTTCATAGGTGTTGGCTGATGTGTTCATGTCGGGGGATGCCGAGGACGAGTCTGGCGGCGGTGTTTTGTACTGTCTGGAGTTTGCGGAGTAGGGACTTGTTGATGCCGGCGTAGAGTGCGTTTCCATAGTCCAGTCTGCTGGTTATGAGTGCGTGGGTGACTGTCTTCCTTGACTCAGGGGGGATCCACTTGAAGGTCTTGCGGAGGATGTGGAGGGTGTTGAAGCCGCTGGAGGTGACGGCGTTGACCTGTCGGTTCATGGAGAGTGATGAGTCGAGTACAATGCCAAAGTTCTTGGCGTGGTCTGAGGGGGTAGGTGGGCTTCCGAGGGCGGTCGGCCACTAGGTGCTGTCCCATGCAGAAGGGGCGGTACCGAGGACGAGGACTTCTGTCTTCTCGGCGTTGAGCTTCAGGCAGCTGTTGGTCATCCAGACTGTGACGTCTTGCATTCCTTTCTGGAAGTTGAGTTTGGCAGTGGTGGGGTCTTTGGTGAGGGAGAGGATGAGCTGGGTGTCGTCGGCGTAGGATACGATGTTGAGGCCGTGTTGTTGGACGATGGCTGCGAGGGGGGCCATGTAAATGTTGAAGAGGGTGGGGCTCAGTGATGAACCCTGTGGGACTCCGCAGGTGATTTTCGTGGGGTCGGAGAGGAAGGGTGGGAGTCTGATCCTTTGGCTTCTTCCGGTGAGGAATGATCGGATCCAGTCCAGGGCTGTTCCTTGTATGCCTGCATCATGTAGTCTGACGACTAGTGTGCGATGGGAGACGGTGTTGAATGCCGCTGATAGGTCAAGTAGGATGAGGGCTGCGGAGTGGCCTTGGTCCAGGAGGGTGCGGATGTCGTCTGTGGTGGCGAGTAGGGAGGTCTCTGTGCTGTGGTTGCTTCGGAATCCGGATTGGGATGGGTCGAGGACGGCGTTCTCTTCAATGAATCTTGTCAGTTTCCTGTTGACTGTTTTCTCTGCAACTTTGGCTGCGAAGGGGAGGAGCGAGATGGGCCGATAGTTCTTGAGGTCGGTGGGGTCAGCTGTGGGCTTCTTGAGCAGGGGTCTGACTTCTGCGCGCTTCCAGTCATCTGGGAAGGTGCCTGTTTTGAAGGTGGTGTTTATGGTGCATTGTAGTTTGGGTGCGATGGTGGCCACGGCTCTGTGGTAGATGTGAGGGGGGCAGGGGTCGGTGGGGGCCCCCGAGTGGATGCTTTTCATGGTCGAGGCGGTGTCTTTGGCCGTGATCGGTGACCAGTTGGAGATGGTGGGCTGGCTGGTGTTTCTGGGGGGCGGGGGGCTGTCTGTGGCGCCTGGTGGATGGTCGATTAAGTTGTCGTAGAGGTTTTTGATCTTGAGGTGGAAATAGGTTCCAAGCTTGTCGCAGAGGTCTTGGGATGGGGTGATGTCTGTGGCTTCGCTGCGTGGGATGGTGAATTCTTGAATGACACTGAAAAGTTCCTTGGAGTTGGTGGAGTTGGCCAGGATTTTGTTGTGGATGAAGTTCCTTTTGGTGGCTCTGATCTGGTTGTGGTAGTCCGTCATGGCGCCCTTGTAGGTGGTGTGGCTTTCGGTTGTCTTGGTGTTTCTCCAGTTCTTCTCCAGGCGTCTGCAGGTGCGTCTGGCTTCTTGGAGAGCGGTTGTGAACCAGGCGGCTTTCCTGGGGCGTTGTCTGTCGGGGTTGCGTAGCGGGGCGAGCTCATCTGCGCAGTTGGAGATCCAGGTGTGGAGTTCTCTGGCTGCGTCGTTTGCGCTGTTTGCGTCGGGTGCCCACGTGTGGTTGTCTCGGGTGAGGGTGGAGTTAAGTTGCTCGTCGGTAACCTTGCTCCAGTTCCTTCGTGGTGGTCGTGGGGCTGGTTTGGGTGCCTGGGGTTTGTTGATGGCGAAGTATAGGCAGTGGTGGTCGGTCCATGGCGGCTGCGTTGTGTGGCTGAAATGGACGCTGTTTCCTGCCGCGAAGATGGGGTAGAGGGTGTGTCCTGCTCTGTGGGTCGGTGTGTTAACGAGTTGTTTTCTGTGCTCTGTGGTGTGTGGTGTGTGGAAGGAGAGGTTTGTCGAAAACAACACTTCAGAGAATTAATGCTTGCTGCTTATCCCAGAAGAAGTCTTGAACAGACACTTCAATTCTTTCTTTCAAACCCAAGGACTGGCGGACTGTCATATGGTTTCCACTTTCTCAGTAGGAACTGTTTGTTGGTTGGACAACATAAACATTGGGATGGTGCCCGGCTGATTCTAAGCACCCCCACAGGATATGTTGGCCTATAGTCCTGCTAGCTCAGAGTGCCACCATGAGTACCCCTAAACCTAGTAAGGTAACAAATGTTTTGGGAAACCTCAGAACATGACAAACCCTGACTCCCCAAGGAATCGTGGTAACAGATCTAGAACCTTTTCGCTCAGTCACTCGTGCATACTCAGAAAGATACACAAGAAATGCACAAAAGGGTGTTTCAATATTAATTGAACCATTGTGATTCTTGTATTAAATATATATGTGCTGCAATGATTAATAGACAAGCAGATAAAAGCGATTAGCAGTATAAAAACAGTGAAAAGGATAAATGAGTCCACCATTGGGCTAAAACAGTGTATATATGCTGGCATATAAGTACTGTGTATGGTGAACTCCTACTGTGTGCTCCCTAACCTAGTTGCTAGGGCGGGTGTTCTGCAAAGAATACCCTACTGGATGATCTACTTCCCCGTTACCTGAAGAAAAGTGTATGCAGGTCCCTGTCTTGGTCACAAGTTGAACATCCCTCCTTGCAGAGAGGAAACAGGAATCAGATGGGCTGATACTCCGACAATAGTGACCTCGCAATGACAGAAGAGTGCTCCTCTGATTTGAACACGGAAATGCGCCTGTATTTATAATAACAATATCCATGCTTCCATGTCAAGGCTTCACCTAGGCTGACATCGTTTATTCTCTTGTGATAGCCCTGTCGCCTCATGGACAAATAACAAAAAACAAAATTTGCACAATGTATGTTTACGCCTTGTACTAAATGTTCAAGCTGTCGTGATAGTATACTTACAAGGTGGAATTATAAGCAATGTGGTTTCAGAGAAACTAATCCTGCACTGTCACACAAGCAAATGTGTGTCAAAAGTCATTGTGCAAAAAAGAAGGCAACTTAAGAAACATGTGCATGTAAAACGGCAGTGTTTCTTCCCTGGCCTAACCTAGCCACATGACAGGACAACACCAGAATGCATTTGAGGTGGGATGAGACCCCACACATGTCTCTGAAGATACACCCCTGTAGAACATACCCTTGTTATATAATGTTTGCCCTATAAGTGCAAACACTTTGACTTCCATTAAGTGTGCACTTATTATTATAAAATCCAAGTTCAAGAGGACTAGAAGAAAAGTTATACTTTTGATAAAAAGAAATGTTTCTGAATTTCTTCATATGCACACTGGGAATTTTAAGCATTTAAAAATGTTTAAATATAGTGAGAAGCAATCCATTAGTGCATTGATTCTCATTCGGGAAGGGCTTGTGTGGTTTAATCAAAGAGTTCACAGGTAATGTGAATGATAGTTTTCTAGCAGCCAATAAAATCTCATATTAGGCAGATGCATATAGCGCTGCAAGCAAGGGAGCAGCGATTGCTCAAAGCGTAAAATTTGACCTAACTTACTTGAAATGGACAATAAATTGTCATTTTGCCAGGGTGGCAAAATACACATACATGCATTTATGCACACACACATGAGGGACAATGGGTGGCTGCTGCCTTTGGGCAGCAAAGCTCCATCCCCCAAATGTTCCTGCTTTATATGCTATCCACATGGATAATTAAATAATTACATTACACACTGTGTATTGTGATTGTTTAATTATCAGTGTGGATGGCACGTAAATCAGGAAACCTTATCTGGCAAACACCTGTCAGTGATGCTGTACCGCCTGGTCTCTGTTTTTTTTGCGTTCTTTATTTATTATTTTCATAGAGTAACAAGGTATACGTAGGCTAGTATGGACGTACGGTATCCATTAAATGCTTTTGGATACAAGCATTCTGGAATCAGACAACATCAATAACATATTCTGGTATATATCCAAGGTTGTGCGTAAAAATGGCTCAAAATCTTATGGAAAAGAGACCAAGACAAGGAATAGGGTTTAAGGCCAATGAAGAAATGGAGGGAATGGAGGTAGAGGTAAAAAGCTGGAAGGGCTGGTATACTTTACTATAAACCATAGTCGAAAACCACAAACTCCCTGCAACAATGACATCCAGGATCAGTAAACATTCGCTCTGCAGGTGTCACAGCAACAAAAACATCAAAGAGTAACCCCATTAATTTCCTGCCCAGGTAGAGCTCTTTCTAAGACTCCTTTTCCATGTCTTCAAGGAATACTCCCCATATATTAGTATATGCTACTAGATTGACATTGAGAGTGTATGTAACCTTTCTATGTAGGGCAATTCTATCAAGGTCACTCAGTCATTCCTTACATGTTGGGGTCTCTGGTTACCTCCACTGTCGTAATATACAACATTTTTGCTGTAGCCATGGCAGTGGCTACCCATCTGTGCTTGCGCAAGGTGATATTCGGGATTGATGAAACATCATGGAAGAAGGTCAACCAGGGTGAGGGGGTTTTTCAGAAGGGACTATAATGTTTCATGTGAGTCCAGATATCCTTACAATATTTGGGGAGGGCAGAACAGGACCATAGGATATGAAGTAAATCACAGTTCAGGGAAGAACATCTCCAGCACAGGTCATGTGGTAGGAGTTACACCTATCTGAGCTTTTGGGGGTTCCAATACCAGTATTGAATATTTAAAAAAACAAAAATTCTAGTCGGGAGTCTCTGAGCGCTTTTTCATGCTCGTGAAGTAGTGTGGACCATTTTTGTGGTGTATGGTCTATCCCTAGAAGGGTTTGCCTAGTAAATCAGGTATGATCCACATTTGGTATTGAGTGAACAGGTTTATGGACCACACTGTAAAGACCTGATACAAGACCCCTGTATCTTCCCCAGATCCTGAGATACTGCAATATCAGGGAGTCAGCTAGAGTGCCTACTGATGGTCCCAGCGCTTCTCTAACGCAATGAGCCAGTTGTCAGCATCTCCAGTGATTTCCCTTGTTCTCGGCATACTCCCACTAGAGTTTCTATGGTAATTTAATTTTATCATTGTCCACTATGTGTTCCACCCTCTGGATGCCTGCTGCCTGCCACCTGGGCTATACAATTGCAGTCCCCGCACACAGATTGCTGAATTATGACATACAGGAGCTTTTAGGTGAAGGAATGGGTGGACTCCAATTAGTTTGAGTGCCTCACGCCAGCTGGCTAGTGTAGTTTATACTATTGGGTTCCCTGATCTGAAAGTCATGCTTCAAGTTTTCTGTTAAAGGAGATAGATTAGTTTCTATAATATGTGAAAGGCCCCTATTGATGCGGATCCCTAGATATTTAAGTTTAAGACCTGTTGGGACACATGTGATTTGATATCCTTGGTTACAGGCTAAAGTTGTAGCCCCCAACATAGGCAGTGCTTACCTCTTGGACTAATTGACTCTATAGCCAGATGGTTTGGAAACATTTGGAATACTAGCAATGGCAGTTGGGATCGAAGTCTGTGGTTGAGTGACGAGAAAAAGGATATAATCTGTGTAGAGCATGGCATTCACCTCACCCGCTGATGTAGAAATGCCATTGAACTCCACCGATAAGCAGAGTGTCTGCCCCAGTGGCTCAATAGCCAACAGGTACAAGGGATGGGAGAGGACAACCCTGGCAAGTGCCTCTGGTTATGGAAAATTATGGTGAGAAAAATCCTCTCATGTGACCTCTGCTGATGGGCCATCAGATAAGAGTTTGACCTTATTGATAAATTCCTCCCCAGACCTATGTGTGCCATCCACTGGAACAGGTATGGCCAGTCGACCCAGACAAATGCCTTTTCTGCATCCAGGGTAATCAACAAAACCTCCTCAGGTGAGTTCTTAAACCTGCCACAGTAGATGTTGTAGGAAGGTGGAATCTGACTATATGGTTGCCCCCACTTTTTTTCTGGTGTTTTGCTGGTTTATGACTTAGTTGGACTGGGATCCTGCTATTCAGGGCCCCAGTCTATCTGCTTTCTCTGTAAAATGGTTTCCATGTGCCTTAGGCACATCTCTGATTGGAATCTGGAGTGCCCTTATAAGTCCCTAGTATATGGTATACTATGTACCCAGGGCATAGGTACCTCAGAGGCCTACCAGGGGCTGCAGCATGTATTGTGCCACCCCTGGAAGGCCATCCAAACTGACACCACAGGTCTGCTACTGCAGCCTGGGTAAGGTGGTGCAGGCACCCCTTACTGTGATATAGGCTACCTATATCACTATATACATACACACATATAAACCTATAAGTCACTCCTATGGCAGGCCTTATCAATCCTGAAGGCAGAGTGCGTGGTTCCTATGTGAGAGGGTGCCCCTGCATGAGCAGGGCCCCTCTGCAGCGTTCGGAGACCCTTCTCTGATGCTGTTTGTAGTGCAGCCTGACCATATACTCTTAAGCGCATTATAACCTTGCGTTAAATGCTAACTTTGGGATGGCTGCACAGAAACATGTCGTGTTTGGTGTCAAACATCTTGGAATACTACCCCCCCGCCAATTCTGGCGGCGGGGGTAGCATTCCACCCTTCTAGAGGGAGAGACATGTTAACCCTGGCTTGACCGGTAACTTCTTTCCAAAGCCCCAGCATCACAAAATGGATGCTGCTGCCACAGACACAAGTCTGGCCTCCTGCTGCCGACCGAAACTCCGGCAGGGGAGGCCTGGACAATAGGTTTCCTGTCCCAGGGAGGTGTGACCACCTCCCCAGACAGGATAGTGTGTATTGGGGCTGGGCGGGAGCACTCTCGGGTGCTTTGAAGTCCTGCACTGGGGGCACATTTGGTGTCCCTGTGCATACCCAGTTCAAACCGGATCAGGGGCTTGCAGCCCCTGCTTTGGCACGAACTGGACAAAGGGAAAGGGGTGTAGCCACCCCTCTGCCCTGACCCACCCATAGGTGGGACCACAGAGTAAGTCCAACCCCTAAACTTAGTATAAGTATAGGAACCCAGTCCTTAGGACTTTAGATTATCCCTGGACGAAACTCTGACACAGAATCCTGGACCTTCGACGCTCTACTTAAAGATTAGAGGACAGAAGAATCTCCCTTGGGGTCAAGGAGTGACTCCCTGCTTGGCAGGCACCAAAGAAGCAATTGTCCGGTCTGCATCGCCTAAGCTCCCGTCGGACGCCGAAGTCTTTGCATCACCAGAGGTGGATTTCCAGACTTCCCTGAGGCTGCCCTGAGTCCCCAGCAAAGCTGAGGCCCGTAGCTGTCGTGGGTAACGTGGAACCATGACCCCTGGACACCGCATGCATTTGCAAGTGCATCCTCTTTTGGGTCTTCCACAAAGTCGTGCTTTGGGCTTTGAGTAGCCCTACCCTCCAGCACCAACTGCACCGAAGATCACTGTCCTCCACTCCACGAGTGTCCTGTGAGCCAGCTCCACGTGCACCGTCTTGAGGCTCCTTTGCGGTCGCTAGCTCATTGGCTAGTAGCCCTTCACGAAGGCCAATCTTTTTCTACTTGGGCTCCCTAGTTGCTCCAGGCTTGACCTCACTTACCTTTGCTGGGTGAGTTCCTCAGACCTTGCTGGTCTGCACAATCGTCAATCTTCATCTTCATCAAGACTTGCCGTTACCAAGGCTTGTTGGGTCCAATCCGGTCGCCGATACCTCAGCACTCGACAAACATCGTGTACTAGCCCGAATCCTGCTCCTCGTTGCCGACAACGCCTCCTGGACCTCGTGGCTGAAGAGTCAAGACGACCATCAACCTACCTGAAGCACTCGACATCGGTGGGCATCTGCTCATCGCCTTCCTGGTCACTGGCTAGTGACCCAGACTCTGTCCCCTCTGCTTTCAGGTTCTTCAGATCTCCGATCCACCCTTGGATCCACCCGGACACTTTTCACTTGGTCGCCAGCAGCACTTTGCAGCAGATCGCCATTCAAATCGACGACGAAACCCGACCCCGAAAGGCACCTATGCACCCGGCTTCCTGGGTGAGGTAACAAGAGTACTCCGGTGCTCCCATGGGTAGAGACTCTAGAACGACCTAGTTCTCAAAGGGTTTGCTCCAAGTCCTTCTTTAAGTGTCCCTTTTCTTTAATTCCAAACCGCGACTTTCTCCATAGAAGTTAACGGCGATTCGCGGCTGTGTTACTACACTGCACGCGTCCCCCGTGGGTCCCCTGTGTCACTACCTTGGGTGGTTCCTTGTGGTCCAAGCACTTCTGGAGGCTCTAGGCCTAGTGTCTAGCTCAGTCGTGGTTCTTATACCACTTTATTGGTATATGGTTTGGTACGCCCCTAGGGCACAAACGTGTATGTGTGCTATTACTGTGTTTAAATAACTTATAACTTATGTACTTTGAACTCTAGCCTCATAAAGAGACTAGAGGGGTGTGTTTAGTAATAAATACATATATTTTGAATATATACCTGGTGTGGTGCTCTTTCATTTGGTCACTCAAGAGATTAGAGACTGGTAAAACAAGCTGCTTTACATTCCTTCAAGACTTAGCCTGAAGGCTGCTCTCCATAGCTACCACTAGGATAGCTTTCAATAAAGGTTGTCTTTAACCTATCTCCAATAAGGGGTTGTTTGGACTGGTGCAAGGTGCCCACTATAATTAGTGGACAGCATATGCCAGGCCAACTTCTCACAGATGTGAATGAAGGCATAGAGATTTAGAGAGGAACGTTCTAGAATGAATCCCACTTGAGATTCATGGATACATTTCGGGATGACTGCTCAGCTTTGTTGCCTGAATTTGTACTAGAATCTTAAGGCCCTAGTTTAGCAGTGAGATTGGGTGATAGCTTACACACTCAAGGGGATCTTATTCTTTGCCTTCCTTTAAGAAGGCTGCGATGGTAGCCTTATTCAATATAGTCCGGCTGCTGTAAGTGAAGGTGTGAGAAGTTGGCCTGGCATATGCTGTTCACTAATTAAAGTGGACACCTTGCACCAGGGCAAATCGACTCTTATGGTAGATAGGTTTAAGACAACCTTTTAAAGAAAGCTATCCTAGTGGTAGCTGTGGAGAGCAGCCTTCAGGCTAAGTCTCGGAGGAATGTAAAGCAGCTTGTTTTACCATATAATCTCTTGAATCACCAAATGAAAAGACACCACACAGGTATATATATCAAATATATATGTATTTATTTCTAAATAACTCTCTACTAATCTCTTTATGAGATTAGAAGACAAACATATGCACAAATCAACGTTTCACAATAAGTTAAGCACAAAATATGGCTGGGGCCCTAGGGGCGTACCAGACCATATACTAAGTAAGAGACTTAGAAACAACGACTTGCAAGGAGACAAGGCCTAGGGCCTTCAGAAGTGCTGGGGCCTCACGAAACCACCCAAGGCAGGTAAGTAAAGGACCCACGGGGGACGCGTGCAGTGTGGATACACAGGCGCGAATCGCCGTTAACTTCAATGGGGCAAGTCGCGGTTGGAAATAAAGAGTTTTAGGATACTTCGGGAGAACCTACAAGCAAGTCACTTACAGGGTAAGTAGTTCTAGGGCCCACACCCACAGGAGCACCGTAGTGCTGGAGTTACCTCACCCAGGGAAGCCGGGTGCACAGGTGTCCTTTGGTGTCGGGTCGCGGCGTCGTTTTCAATGGCGAACAAAGAAGACTTGCTGCTTGCGGGAGCTGAAGAAGTGTCCGGTGGAATCCAAGCCTGGATTCTGAAGAAGGATGACCTGAAAGCAGAGGGGACAGTGTTCAAAGTCACTTGGCAGTGACCCGGGGCAAGGAAGATGGATGCCCACCGTCGTCGGTCGCTTCAGGTCGGTTGCAGGTGCCTTGACTCTTCAGCCACGTGGTCCAGGAGGCGTCGACGACGACCAGGAGCTGGATTCGGTGTGTCCCTCGACGTCTGCAGCTGACTGCGGTGTCGGCAACTCGATCGGAGCCAACAAGCCTTGGCAGCCGCAAGTCTCGGGGAGATGAAGAAAAGTCGATGGCGCAGACCAGCAAGGTCTGAGGGACTCACCCAGCGAGGGTAAGTCAGGGCAGGCCTGGAGCAACCAGGGGAGCCCTTTGGTTTCTTTAGGAAGTCTTCTGGGGACCCACAAGCCAGCGGGCAAGGGATCGCGAAGACACCTCGGGCGGAATCACTCAACAGGGGCCCACGGTCACTCGGGACGGTGTAGGCCTCTGATCTTCGGAGGGATTCCTGCTGGAGGTCGGGACCACACGTGGTCCAAAGCACAAGTTCGTAGAACGTTGTGAAGGGGTTGCACTCGACAATAGTGCACGGTACCCAGGGGTCGCGGTTCCTCGTTACTCGTGGGGTCCACTTGCCTCAGCTTCGCTGGGGACTCACGATGGCCTGGGAGAGGTCAGGAAATCCACTTCTTGGGCTGCAGGGACTTCGGACTCCGGCGGGAGCGGCGTAGTTTGCGACCGTCGTTGTCGTTTTTGGTGCCTGCCAAGCAGGGGAGTCACTCCTTGACTCCAAGGGAGATTCTTCTGTCTTCCAAAGGTAGTGGAACGTCGAAGGGCCAGGATTCTTCTGTAGAGCGTCGTCCAGGGGTTATCTGCTTTGCAATGGCAAGGTTCCCCCTCTTAAACTAAAAAGAGGGGATGGACTAGCTCTATGACCCCACCTATGGGAGGGTCAAGGGAGGGGGTGGCTACACCCACTTCCCTTTGTCCAGTTTCGTGCCAGAGCAGGGGCAGGTAGCCCCTGAGCTGGTTTGAACTGGCATATGCACAGAGGAGCCTTCTGCTCCCCCAGTGCAGGACTTCAAAGCACTCTAAGAGTGCACCCACCCAGCCCCAATACACTAAACCCTGTCTGGAAGGTGGTTACACCTCCCTGTGACAGGATGCCTATTGTTGGGCTTCCTCCACTGCGAGTTTCGGTCATCAGCAGGAGGGCAGCCCAGTGTCTGTGACTGGTGGCATCCATTTTGTGATGCCAGGGCTCTTTAGGATTCTACCGCGTTTCCACAGCAGGTACATGTCTTATCCCTCTAGAAGGGTGGAATGCTACCCCCGCCGCCAAGATTGGCGGGGGGTAGTATTCCAAGATGTTTGACACCAAACACGACATGTTTTGATGCAGCCATTCCAAAGTTAGCATTTACCGCGAGGATATAATGCACTTAAGAGTATATGGTTTAACCGCATCCACAAACAGCACCAGAGAATGGACTCTGAGAACTGCAGAGGGGCCCTGCTCATGCAGAGGCACCCCCTCACATAGAAGCCAAGCACCCTGCCCTCAGGATTGATAGGGCCTGCCTTAGGGGTGACTGATAGGTTTATATGTGTGTGCAGGAGAGATATAGGAAACCTATATCTCAGTGAGGGGTGCTAGCACCACCTCACCCAGGCTGCAGTAGCAGGCCTGTGGTGTCAGATTTAGACTGCTTCCCAGGGGTGGCATAACATATGCTGCAGCCCCTGGGAGGCCTGTGAAGTACCTATGCCCTTGGCACCTAAGGTACCATATACTAGGGACTCATAAGGCACCACAGTATCCAATCACTAGTGCACCTAGAGTGCACTCCATGTCATTTAGAGAGAGAGCAGATAGACTGGGGCCCTGAATAGCAGGGTCCCAGTCCAACTAAGTCATAAACCAGCAAAACACCATAAAAAAAGTGGGGGCAACCATATAGTCAGATTCCACCTTCCTACATAACCCCCCCAAACGAAAGGAGATAAGGCTAACCTTGACCAGTTGAGCCTATATTGACTAAGTGGCCATATAAGGAAGCACCTGCACTAGCATGGTTGCCCCCTATGTTATGGTCCACTAAGCAATCCCTCGCCCTAAGGGTATGAGAGGGTCTCCACCATGGGGAATCACTACCTCTGGTGTGCTTAGGTAAAGTACAAGGCCGGTGAGGTGTCTGAGTAGGGAAGTGAGGCCCTAGGAATGTTGGCCTCAGCTTCCTCAGATCACTGGTCACCATGTATGCCTGTCTTTCCATGACTGAGTTGCACTTTGCTCTAAGGGTCAACCTTTGGCTGCCTACAGCTGGGGGTTGGGTCCCTTTGGATGGAACACTGGAGGGACATGGCAGGTTTGGAACCTTCTGGTCCCAGGTTTGCCCTTGCCTACCAGAGTCCTTCTGGGGGAGGTCCCTACATAAAGGTATGGGGGATCCCTCAGTGTGTAGAGGAATTTTCACCTGGCTAGGGCTACTAGACTGGGTGCCCCTAATCTGCTGATGGGGGCTTCCTCTGGACAGGGGGCCCGGGGGGTCCACTGACCTCCCTGACCTCTGCAGCCCTGGGCTGACTGAGGCAGGGTAGAGAGGGGCAGGTTACCTGCTCCAGACTGGGTACCACCTTGGAAGGGTCCTCTGCCATCAGGGGTGTGGCCAGGCCAGGCCTGACTACCTCTGTGGCAGTTCCTTCACTAGGGGTAGGGTCAGTTCCCTGAGGAGGCTGACCCTTACCTACTGTCTGGGGGAAGAAGACTTTTCTTCAACCCTTGTGCTCTCTTTCGGGGGAGAGTGGGCCATTCTTTCAGGCTCCATCTCTCCAAATTCTTGGGCTGGGGCTGTGGCCATCACAGCCCCACTAACCTTTGCAGGGACGCCCAACATCCTAAGATGGGTTTGGTGTTCAACTTCAGCCCAGGCTGAAATTTCCAAATCATTGCCCATCAGGCAATCTACAGGTAGGGTTGGGGACACTGCCACTCTTTTGGGCCTGTGACCCCCTCCCAGCTGAGATTGACTATGGCCATGGGGTGATCTGTTCTGACACCATCAATGTTGGTCACCTGGTATTTAAACTCAGGTAAAAGCTGGTGAGGGGGGACTAGTTTCCCTGCCACCATGGTGACACTAGCCCCTGTGTCCCTAAATGCCACAGCTTTCTGACCATTAATCATTGGCTCCAGTCTGTACCTGCCCAATGCTATGGGACCCATGGTAAAGGTGGCATATCCTACACCACCATCAGAATCTGAGGAGTCTGTTGAGGGGTCCTGTCTAAACTAGGGCCCACCTCTGTTCCTCTTGCAAAAGCACCTAACTTTTTGGGTGCACTACTCCCAACTGGAGGATTACTACTGGTAGTACCAGGAGGGGTGGTAGTAGTTGTTGGAGGAACATTTTCTTTATTGCCATTCCTGGGACAACTGGGATCAGATTTCCAGTGCCCAGGCTTTTTACAGACATGGCAATAGGGTTTCTTTTCAGGAGAGGAAGGAGTTTGGGACCCACCCCCAGAAGAGGAATTTTGGGGCCCTGTAGTGGACTTATCCTTGGATTTATCCCCACCTTTCTCTTGGGACTTGGTAGAATCTTTCTTGTGGTCACCACCCTGATTCTTAGGCCTTACTCTGGTTCTGACCCATTTGTCTGCCTTCTTTCCCAATTCTTGGGGAGAGGTCAGATCAGAGTCCACCAGGTACTGGTGTAAAAGCTGGTTTTGACAATTATTAAGGATCTGTTCTCTCATCATTAGATTATAAAATCCTTTGAAATCAGTAACCCTACTGCCAACCAGCCAACCCTCCAGAGCCTTGGATGCACAATCTACAAAGTCTGTCCAGTCCTGAGTCTGTGCCTTCTGGGTATCTCTGAACTTCAACCTGTACTCTTCAGTGGTTAAGCCAAACCCATCTATCAGTGCACTCTTCAGGACCTCATAATTATCAGCATCCTCTTCTCTAACAGTGAGGAGCTTGTCTCTACCTTTATCTGAAAAGGAGAGCCACAAGATTGCTGCCCACTGCTTTTGGGGGACCTGCTGTACTCTACAGGCCCTCTCCATAGCAGTTATCCACTTGTGGATATCATCCCCACTCTGGTAGGGAGGAACAACCTTGCTCAGGTTCCTATGGTCAGGGACATATTCTCTGCCTCTAGGGACACTGTTGCTGCCACCAGGGGGTTCTAAACCCTCCCTTCTGGAAGCTCTCTGGATCTCCAGGGCTTCTCTATCCAGTGCCAACTGCTTGGTTCTGAGGGCCACTTTGGCTTCCTCATACTGGAGCAGTTTGCACCTTCTCTCAGAGGAGGTCTCTCTTAAGTTAAAGTATGAGCTCCTCTCTTGGACAAATTCTCTGCCAGAGTGATAAGAGTGCTCAGATTCCCTGGAAGGGGATCTGTGCCTCTCATCCACTCTGCCAGTTCTCTTAGGGAGAACTCCTCTGTCCTGTTCAGGCTCCTTGAAGCCTGGCCCTTCAACCACAGAGTCTTGGTCATTCGGATTGTCCTCATCTGACCCAGATACTATGATTGACCCACCCACTGATTCAGACCCCTTAGCTCCTAGAGCCAATCTAAGGTCATCTGCTGTCAGCAGATCTATCAGGTGTAGTGTTGAGGGACTCTGTCCTAGTCTCAGGTGTCTGTCAACACACATGGCTCTCAAGTCAGAGAAAGCCATGTCCTTATACTGAGGCTGAGTGGATCCACTGGGTCCACCCTTTAAGGACATTCTAGTGTTGTGCAGTGTTGTACTACCTACACTAGTTTGTGGCCTACTGATCCTAGCTTGAGCTGTGGAAAGGGTGTGCTATCCCTTGGCACACAGCTCTAAGTTCAGTAGAACTTATTGATACTAAGCTTGACTTTATATGTACCTTGAGTACCTATAATGGTTTTCAGTTAGTAATTCAAATAGAGATTTTCTGGTAAAACAATGGCAAGCTGGAATCCCACACGCTGCCCACCAATGTGAGAAGTTGGCCTGGCATATGCTGTTCACTAATTAAAGTGGACACCTTGCACCAGGGCAAATCGACTCTTATGGTAGATAGGTTTAAGACAACCTTTTAAAGAAAGCTATCCTAGTGGTAGCTGTGGAGAGCAGCCTTCAGGCTAAGTCTCGGAGGAATGTAAAGCAGCTTGTTTTACCATATAATCTCTTGAATCACCAAATGAAAAGACACCACACAGGTATATATATCAAATATATATGTATTTATTTCTAAATAACTCTCTACTAATCTCTTTATGAGATTAGAAGACAAACATATGCACAAATCAACGTTTCACAATAAGTTAAGCACAAAATATGGCTGGGGCCCTAGGGGCGTACCAGACCATATACTAAGTAAGAGACTTAGAAACAACGACTTGCAAGGAGACAAGGCCTAGGGCCTTCAGAAGTGCTGGGGCCTCACGAAACCACCCAAGGCAGGTAAGTAAAGGACCCACGGGGGACGCGTGCAGTGTGGATACACAGGCGCGAATCGCCGTTAACTTCAATGGGGCAAGTCGCGGTTGGAAATAAAGAGTTTTAGGATACTTCGGGAGAACCTACAAGCAAGTCACTTACAGGGTAAGTAGTTCTAGGGCCCACACCCACAGGAGCACCGTAGTGCTGGAGTTACCTCACCCAGGGAAGCCGGGTGCACAGGTGTCCTTTGGTGTCGGGTCGCGGCGTCGTTTTCAATGGCGAACAAAGAAGACTTGCTGCTTGCGGGAGCTGAAGAAGTGTCCGGTGGAATCCAAGCCTGGATTCTGAAGAAGGATGACCTGAAAGCAGAGGGGACAGTGTTCAAAGTCACTTGGCAGTGACCCGGGGCAAGGAAGATGGATGCCCACCGTCGTCGGTCGCTTCAGGTCGGTTGCAGGTGCCTTGACTCTTCAGCCACGTGGTCCAGGAGGCGTCGACGACGACCAGGAGCTGGATTCGGTGTGTCCCTCGACGTCTGCAGCTGACTGCGGTGTCGGCAACTCGATCGGAGCCAACAAGCCTTGGCAGCCGCAAGTCTCGGGGAGATGAAGAAAAGTCGATGGCGCAGACCAGCAAGGTCTGAGGGACTCACCCAGCGAGGGTAAGTCAGGGCAGGCCTGGAGCAACCAGGGGAGCCCTTTGGTTTCTTTAGGAAGTCTTCTGGGGACCCACAAGCCAGCGGGCAAGGGATCGCGAAGACACCTCGGGCGGAATCACTCAACAGGGGCCCACGGTCACTCGGGACGGTGTAGGCCTCTGATCTTCGGAGGGATTCCTGCTGGAGGTCGGGACCACACGTGGTCCAAAGCACAAGTTCGTAGAACGTTGTGAAGGGGTTGCACTCGACAATAGTGCACGGTACCCAGGGGTCGCGGTTCCTCGTTACTCGTGGGGTCCACTTGCCTCAGCTTCGCTGGGGACTCACGATGGCCTGGGAGAGGTCAGGAAATCCACTTCTTGGGCTGCAGGGACTTCGGACTCCGGCGGGAGCGGCGTAGTTTGCGACCGTCGTTGTCGTTTTTGGTGCCTGCCAAGCAGGGGAGTCACTCCTTGACTCCAAGGGAGATTCTTCTGTCTTCCAAAGGTAGTGGAACGTCGAAGGGCCAGGATTCTTCTGTAGAGCGTCGTCCAGGGGTTATCTGCTTTGCAATGGCAAGGTTCCCCCTCTTAAACTAAAAAGAGGGGATGGACTAGCTCTATGACCCCACCTATGGGAGGGTCAAGGGAGGGGGTGGCTACACCCACTTCCCTTTGTCCAGTTTCGTGCCAGAGCAGGGGCAGGTAGCCCCTGAGCTGGTTTGAACTGGCATATGCACAGAGGAGCCTTCTGCTCCCCCAGTGCAGGACTTCAAAGCACTCTAAGAGTGCACCCACCCAGCCCCAATACACTAAACCCTGTCTGGAAGGTGGTTACACCTCCCTGTGACAGGATGCCTATTGTTGGGCTTCCTCCACTGCGAGTTTCGGTCATCAGCAGGAGGGCAGCCCAGTGTCTGTGACTGGTGGCATCCATTTTGTGATGCCAGGGCTCTTTAGGATTCTACCGCGTTTCCACAGCAGGTACATGTCTTATCCCTCTAGAAGGGTGGAATGCTACCCCCGCCGCCAAGATTGGCGGGGGGTAGTATTCCAAGATGTTTGACACCAAACACGACATGTTTTGATGCAGCCATTCCAAAGTTAGCATTTACCGCGAGGATATAATGCACTTAAGAGTATATGGTTTAACCGCATCCACAAACAGCACCAGAGAATGGACTCTGAGAACTGCAGAGGGGCCCTGCTCATGCAGAGGCACCCCCTCACATAGAAGCCAAGCACCCTGCCCTCAGGATTGATAGGGCCTGCCTTAGGGGTGACTGATAGGTTTATATGTGTGTGCAGGAGAGATATAGGAAACCTATATCTCAGTGAGGGGTGCTAGCACCACCTCACCCAGGCTGCAGTAGCAGGCCTGTGGTGTCAGATTTAGACTGCTTCCCAGGGGTGGCATAACATATGCTGCAGCCCCTGGGAGGCCTGTGAAGTACCTATGCCCTTGGCACCTAAGGTACCATATACTAGGGACTCATAAGGCACCACAGTATCCAATCACTAGTGCACCTAGAGTGCACTCCATGTCATTTAGAGAGAGAGCAGATAGACTGGGGCCCTGAATAGCAGGGTCCCAGTCCAACTAAGTCATAAACCAGCAAAACACCATAAAAAAAGTGGGGGCAACCATATAGTCAGATTCCACCTTCCTACAGAAGGGACATGTAGAGGTCCGCCTAATTTGTAAAATTCCCCTGAGAAGCCTTCCTCCCATAGGGTTTACATGTGGGCAGGTGGGCCACTACCTCTGCTACCTCTTCCTCTGTGAGGTCCCTAGATAGGAGAGCACAACCCTCATCAGTGAGTTTGGGTAGTTTGAACGGTTCTAGAAAGGCCGCCACTTCTAAGGGCGTTGTCTGCATCTCAGTGGTGTATAAAGTAGTGTAATATGCCACAAAACGCCTCACAATATCTCACGGAAGATTATATAATTACCCCTCTGAGTTACGTTTGTGGGGATGGCCAGTTGCAAGTCCTGTTGTTTGAGCTGAGCTGCAAGCAACCTGCCCATCTTCTCTCCATGGTCATATCCCCGCCATTTGAGTTTTACTAGTACTTTGTCTGAAGCAGAGGAAAAGAAAGAGTTTAGTCACATTTATGCTCCCTTCACCAGTCTTCAACTTAATTGTGTCAGATTGACAGTAAATGCGAAGGTAGGGCATTTGACTGCTTCTTCTAGAGTTTGTAAATCAGCCTTGCGTTTTGAAAAATAAAAAATCACAGAGTCCCTCATTAGAACTCCATGTAGCATTGCCTTTCTCGCTGCCTACAGTATTCTGTAGGATGTAACTGATCCGTTGTCTCACAGAAAACTGTGAATATGTTCTCACAGCTTTTCCTTGTCTGCCATGGTTTTGTACACAAAGGCTTTCATATGCAAAAATTTGAGGAACTATCAATCTCAAGTCTAAGATGAGGTGTATTGGACTATGATCCGAGAGACCTGCCTCTAATATGGTGCAAGATGTCACTTCTTGTAATAGTCTCCCGTTAGCCAGAAAATAGTCTATGTGAGACTGTGTGCCATGGGGACAGGAGAAGAAGGAATATTCCTTATCTAGAGGATGTAGTAGTAAATGGCAAGCATCAATCAGTGCACGGTCCCCCATCAAGTCCTGCAAGTGGACTCCATGTATTCTACCATAGTTATCAAGACCTCCTGTTCAATAAATCAACAAATCAGGGAATTGTAAGTGCGCTACTCACCCGTGAGGGTCTCAAGGCGCTGGGGGGGGAGGGGGTTGAGCATCTCCGTTCAATCGAAGAGCCAGGTTTTGAGCGCCTTCCTGAAGATGTTCATGGAGGCGGCGCGTCTGATGTCGATCGGGAGCTCGTTCCAGGTCTTGGCTGCGATGAAGGAGAAAGCTCTTCCCCCTGTTCTGGCTCTGCTGATGCACGGGGTTTCGGCGAGGGCGAGGTCGGCGGATCGGAGGTTTCTCTTGGGTGTGTGGAATGAAATTCTCTCGTTGAGGTATTGGGGTCCGGTGTTGTGGAGGCATTTGAAGGCGTGGGTGAGTATCTTGAAGGTTACTCTCTTCTCGACGGGGAGCCAGTGGAGTTCGTGCAGGTCTTGAGTGATGTGTTTGTGTCGAGGGACGCCGAGGACGAGTCTGGCTGCGGTGTTCTGTATGGTCTGAAGTTTGCGGAGCAGAGACTTGTTGATTCCGGCGTAGAGGGTGTTTCCATAGTCTATTCTGCTGGTTATGAGTGCGTGGGTGACCGTTCTTCTTGATTCGGGGGGATCCATTTGAAGGTCTTGCGAAGGATGTGAAGGGTGTCGAAGCAGGTGGAGGCGACGGTGTTGACTTGTCGGGTCATGGAGAGGGAGGAGTCAAGTACAATGCCGAGGTTCCAGGCGTGGTTGGTGGGGGTGGGTGGGCTGCCAAGGGCGGTGGGCCACCAGGTTGTGTCCCAAGTGGTGGGGGAGGGTCTGAGGACGAGGATCTCTGTCTTCTCCGAGCTGAGCTGCAGGCAGCTTCTGCTCATCCAGGTTGTGATGTCCTTCATTCCTTCCTGAAAGCTAAGCCTGGTGGTGACGGGGTCCTTGGTGAGGGAGAGGATGAGTTGGGTGTCGTCTGCGTAGGAGACTATGTTGAGTCCGTGTTTTATGACGATGGTGCTGAGGGGGGGCATGTAGATGTTGAAGAGCATAGGGCTGAGTGACGATCCCTGAAGCACTCCGCAGTTGATCTCTGTGGGTTCGGAGAGGAAGGGTGGCAGTCTGATTCTTTGGGTCCTGCTGGTAAGGAAGGAGCTGAGCCATTCGAGGGTGGTTCCCCGTATGCCGGCGTCGAAGAGTCTGGTGATGAGAGTGCGGTGGGAGACGGTGTCGAAGGCAGCCGAGAGGTCGAATAGGATCAAGGCTGCGGTGTGGCCTTGGTCGAGGAGGGTGCGGATGTAGTCTGTGGTGGCGAGTAGGGCGGTCTCGGTGCTGTGGTTGCTTCGGAATCCGGATTGGGAGGGGTCGAGGATGGAGTTCTCTTCAATGAATTTCGTTAGTTGGGCGTTGACGGTCTTCTACGTGACTTTGGCTGCAAAGGGAAGGAGAGAGATGGGTCAGTAGTTCTTGAGGTCCGAAGGAACTGCCGAGGGTTTCTTGAGCAGGGGCTTGACTTCCGCGCATTTCCAGTAGTCAGGGAAGGTGCCGGTTTTGAGGGTGGTGTTCATGGTGCGTCGTAGTTCCGGTGCGATGGCGGCGGCTTTGTGGAAGATGTGCGGAGGGCAGGGGTCCGTGGGTGCTCCTAAGTGGATGCATTTCATGGTCGATTCAGTGTCTTCGGTGGTGGCAGGGGTCCAGGCGGAGACGGTGGATTGGCTCGTGATGTTGGGGGGTTGGTTTCGGAGTTCGGAGTTCGCTCATAGAAGTTGTCGTAGAGGGCCTTGATTTTCAAATGGAAATAGGAGCTAAGCTTGTTGCAGAGGTCCTGGGAAGGGGTGATGTCTGAGGCCTCGCTGGGGGGTATGGTGAAATCTTGGATGATGCTGAAGAGTTCTGAAGCGTTGGTGGAGATCTTGTTCTGGATGAAGGTTCGTTTGGTTGACCTGATGAGATGGTGGTATTCTGTCATGACGTTCTTGTATGTGGTCCGGTTTTCCAGCCTTTTGCTGTTTCGCCAATTCTTTTCAAGACGTCTGCAAGTGCGCCTGAATTCTTGGAGATCGGCGGTGAACCAGGTGGGCGTTGTCTGTTGGGGTTGCAGAGGGGTGCGAGTTCATCTGCGCAGTTGGAGATCCATCTGTGTAGTTCTTTGGCTGCAAGGTTACATTTTTTTATTTACTTACAAGGTTGGCGTCGATCGAAGAGGAGGGGGCGTTGCGGTTGAGGGTGGAGTTGAGGTGCTCCTCAGTGACCTTGCTCCAGTTCCTTCATGGTGGGCAGGGTCCAGGTTTGAGGGCGGTGGGTTTGTTGATGTGGGAGTGTACACAGTGGTGGTCTGTCCAGGGGGGTTGCGTGGTATGGCTGAAGTGGATGTTGTTACCTCCTGTGAAGATGGGGTCGAGGGTGTGTCCTGCCTTGTGGGTGGGGGTGGTGACGAGCTGTTTTAGTCTGAGGTTAGAGAGGTTGTCTAGGAGGGTGGAGGAGTTGGGGTCGTTGAGGTTGTCGAGGTGAAAGTTGAGGTCTCCGATGAGTATGTAGTCCGTGCAAGCGATGGCGTGGGGTGCAACGAGGTTGGTGATGGTGAGCACGGTTTATGGTCCAGGGGGCCTTTAGGTTAGCGTGCCGTGTAGTGTGGATCTGGGGCTGGTCTGTATCTGTAAATGGAGGTGCTCGGTCGAGGACTGGGGGTCGCTCGTAGAGGAGGTGGTGAGTCGGAGGGAGCTCTTGTGTGTGATGGCGAGTCCTCCTCCTGGGCGGTCGGGTCAGTATTTCCTCTGGATCTTGTATCCGTCTGGGATGGCGGTGGCGATGTCAGGGGCGGAGGAAGTGTTGGTCCAGGTTTCCCTGAAGAAGGCGACGTCTGGCGAGAGGGTGTTGAGGAGATCCCAGACCTGTACGGCATGTCTGTGCAGGGAGCGCATGTTGAGGAGGTTGCACTTCAGGGTTTCGGTGGTGTTGGCGCCTGGCGAGGGGCTGGTGCCCGTGGGAGTGCGGTGGGTGGTGAAGGTCTAGCGGCAGTGGTGGCAGGAGAACTGGCTGTGGGTGGTGTTCAGCGTGGACAGCTCTCAGTTGTTACTTCCTGGGTTGAGTGCGAGGAGAGCGGCGGAGTCATAGTGGTGGATGTTCAGGGATCCAGAGTCCCTGGCGCTGGTCGGGTCGCGGATGGGCGCAGACGAGCTTGCCTTTGGCATGCCTTCGGTGCCCCAGCGGCGCGGCCGCACAGCGGCCGCCATTATATAGCGAAGGGGGAGGGAAGCTCAGCTGGGAGGCGGAAACGGGGACAGCAAGGGGGAGGGGCCGCGGGGGAGCAGCGGCAGGAAAGGGCGACGGGAGAACGGGCAGAGGAAAGAACAAGGGGACAGGGCACAAGGGCATAGTAGATAACACAATAAAAACAAGGGCACAGTGCTACAAGATACAATGGCTACTTACAAAAGGGAGTCAGACACAGAAAACGGGCACAATGATCACCACGAGGCAGAGGGCAACAGGAGCAGCAGAGGCAAGGCTCGAAACCCTACTGGCCAACCTCTCAGCGGCAGTGGCACAACGGCGGAGCTCCTGGGGAGAGAGCAGGTCCCTGACCAGAGATAAGAGGTCTGCCCAGAATTGGGCCATATTTTAATCATCACCCTAATAATACAGGGGTTTTCCCCCAAAAGATGTCAATAAGCAAGAAAGATCAGGCAGGAAATTAGATTTATCTGCGCTGGGCGCATAGACAGAACCTATCATGAGAGTCCGCTCCATGATGCGGATCATCACAAAAGCCCATCTCTCACAGTCATCTGTCCAGGTATTCAAGGTCC
Source organism: Calotriton arnoldi (assembly GCA_963921515.1). NCBI lineage: Eukaryota > Metazoa > Chordata > Amphibia > Caudata > Salamandridae > Calotriton > Calotriton arnoldi. The sequence goes on along the minus strand of CAWUFW010005221.1, from coordinate 252,187 downwards.
TAAAAGGCAATTGTCTATGGATCTGTTACGCATCTCTGCATTTCTTTGAGCTATTTTTTGAGAGGGAGATCCAACCAGCATCATTCCTAGTACAACTGCTACTGCTCATAATACCCACCCATTTCCTTTTATGTTTGAGGGAGTTTTATGATGACATATGGGTCTCTTGGATAGTGGAAGGATAGTGTAGTATCTTCTTTCTCTTGATGTAGTTTGAAAGGCCATTGATGTTGAGTGAAACAATTCTGAGAGGAGATGCCATAAAGACATATCTCTATAAATGAAGACTGCCCAAATAGTCTGGGGGATCCTATCAAGAATGATAAATAATCTCAAAGAGAGGGAGGCTGTGGTCTTGTAATCTAAGTGCGGATCACAGAAGATTGTGAAACCAGTGGTGGTCCAGAAGAGTAGGTAAGGAGAGAGAGGAGAGAAAGAATGGGGAGCGGTTGAGGATTTCAGGGAACAAAACTTACTCTGTGTGCTGAGCTAGCTCCTGTCCCACCTTATTGGTTGCCCTGCCCTTCACTTTTGAAAGGATATGGGCCTTTATAGGCCAGTTGGGGACCAAGAGCATTGGGCTCTTCTTCAGGGAGAAATACTTTTTACGAGAGTATATGTACCACAGTGAGTGTCAGGGTAGTCCCCCATTATGGGGGATGATCGATTCTTTGGGCTGGAAGATCCTTGTGGTGGTGACTCTCTCTCTAGGGAGCAAGAAAAACACTTTTTTTGTCAGTGGGAGAGCTAATCGAGGATCTCACAGACAGATCATTGTATGGATTATCTCTACTCAGTAAAACTCCTGCTAGTTCAAAACAGTTCAGGAAATGTTCCCTCCCCTCATGCATAGAGAGATATAGGAGGACCTTTCCTGTTGTGAGGCACGTCATCACAAGCATGCAATCACATAATATTCAACAATTAGCTAGAATGGTGCAATCATATTCATAATATAGAAGGATACATCAGTGTCTTACAAGAAAGTCTGGTAGTCCTTTGCCCCCTCAGAGGGATGGAGTGGGCTCCCATCTTCTGTTCCGCGAACGTTCTACTTCAAAGGTGAGTATGCCTTGTCCCTATTGCTTTCTTGAGAGAGGGCTTCAACAACTTGGTTGAGCCTTTCTCTGTCCAATTCTCTCCTAAATACTCTTCCTAATCTAGTAGTATGTGATTGGTACTTGGAAGCTTTCCATGGGAACAGGGGGCGTGTAGCTTCCTCTGACGTTGTATCCATTGGGTTGTCCTCCATTGCTTTGCTCATACAAATCCAAGAACTGCTCTACATCTGAAGGGTCAGTGTGGATTCTGGTCTTTCCATTTATTGCCAACAACATTTTGACTGGCTCCAGGAGGGCATAGTTAGCGTCAAGTTTTTTTAATATGCAATCTTAACACTAGAAATTCTTTCCGTTTGTAACTGGCAGCCAGAGAAAAATCTACTGTTAAAGAGATTCTGTGCCTGCCATGGAGAATGGGTGTATTCATCTTCTTGGCAGCTAGTATAAACTGTCTAGTATGCTGGTGTCTGAGTGTACATACTATGATTGCCTGAGGGTTCTCTGGAGAGGGAGGTTTGCAGGAACGGACTCAGTGCACCCGTTCTAGTTCCATCAGTTCTCAAAAGGAGAGGTGGAGCAGCTGTGGGATTATGGTCTGCAGGAAGGAATGCATATCATCTTGTTCTATGCCCTCAGGCATTCCCAAGATTCTAAAGTTATTTCTCCTAGATCTATCCTCAAGGTCAATCACTTTCTCTTCTAAGTATTCAGTGTCTCTTCCCACATCAGGGAAATGGTTGATGAATGTTTCTATAGATTTTACTCTCTGGTCAATTTTATAAAGGCGGTTCTGAAAAGAAGCCACATCCTGTAGCATAGATTTAACTTCTGAAGTTAGGTCCATGATCTTTGCATCCATGCTGAACAGAGTAGTGCTGATAGCTATGACTTATTTAAGTAAAGCCTCCATATTGCCAACAGGCAAATCGTCTGGGGGGGCTGTTGTGCTGATCTGCCTTTCCTAACTGCCTTCAAGAATAATAAATTCTGAGTAGCTGGTTTGCGTTTCGACATGCATACTGCTTTAGTCCATAATGAAAACTGTCTCCTTGTGTGGTGCCCCTACAAGTAAAGCTTTATCGAATCGTTTGTCAAGTTTCGATGGGCAATGCAGGCCTTTTCTATGGGAGTGTGTCTATCTTATCTTTCAGGACAGCTAAGTGTGAGTATGAAGAATTTGAGGGTAATGTGACATTGATGTGTGGTGTGATACAGCCCACCACACACTTCTGTTGGGGGAGGCTGGTCAGAATGTAATAGATTTCCTTTGCTTCTGATTGTAGCTGATGGGAAGGGACTGTGATCTACTTCGTATTGTTCTCAGAATGCTCTCACAAAGTCACTCTAGATATCTTATTCAACTTGGCAGTATCCCCTTGTTATATTCACAGCAGTGCAGTCGGAATGAGTGTGGGCCTTCCACTGATGTGTTTTTGATAGGTCACCAAGCTAGGCCACTTGACAGACTCCTAAATGCTCACTGATCGAACGTTTGCTTCCCTGTATGGGGGGCCTGTTTTCTGTAATTTTAGATCCTGAAGGAGCGTTGGGGAGCCGGAATTAGAATACCACAGTCTTCGATCGTGTGCTTTGAAGGTGGTGCTATAGTTTCAGTTGTAAGCGTGCCTATAATCACCTCAGACTACCTCAGTTTACCCCAGGGTGGTGTCTCCCCTCTCAGCGGCCCGCCCGGGAGCAGTGTGCCCCATCATGTCCTTCCCTATTTCTCCTTGAGTGGTTGGGTGCAGGAGATTGTAGCGTCGCTCCACTCTTCTTTTTATGATTTTTAATTCTGTCCCCTGTGAGGGCCTTTCTAGGCCAAGGCCCCTGTAACACCCCCACTGCCCCCAGCAAGGACTGCCACACATAGCTCAGTACCTTCCTGGCATGCCAATTCCTGCACCAATCTCCCACAGTTCATTCTGCGGAAGCGCTGTATTTTGAAGAGATCTTCCCCTTTCAATGCAGTTGTCTGCTCCGTTGGGTAGGTCAATGAGTTTCTTTGCTGTTATCAGCAGTACGGGACTGGGGCAAGATGGTGCATCTGAGGGCTGCTTATAGGAGGATCCCTCAGTGCCCAATCTACTAGGCTTTTCCTGGACGGGCCTCACAGTCAGCACTATACCAGGCACTGTGTTGTCAGAAATGATGTCATTTAAGAAGTGTTGTTATCAATGCTATGATTTAACATGCTAAAAGTCTTATAATAGGCAAGGCTACAGCCAGTGCATGGAGAAAGGGTGAGTTATAGTTAATGTAGTGAAAATAGGTTTCAGATCATAGTTTGAGTGTCATTTAATTGAGTGTTGTTAAGTGTAGTGCCATAGAGTATAGTGTCATAGAAGGGAATAGAGTGGAGTTCAGTAGAGTGGAGTGAAGTTGTGTATACTGGAGTAAAGTGTTATACAGTGGAGTGGCTTGGTATGTCGTACAGTGGAGTATAATAGAGTGGAGTGGCGTGTTGTACAGTGGAGTGGCATGTCACACAGTACAGTTGAGTGTCATACAGTGGAGTGTTATCAACTGCATTGTCATGGAGCGGAGTATCATGGAGTGGAATGTCGTCAAGTGGAGTGTCGTCGAGTATAGTTGTAAAATTCAGTGGCATAGAGTGGAGTAGAGTTCAGTAAAGTATCGAACAGTTCAGTGTTGTGGAGTGGAGTGTCATCTAGTAGAGTGGTACAGTGTAGTGTCGTACAATTATGTGCCCTTGAGTAGGGCGTCGTACAGTGGACAGTGGTACACTGCCGTACAGTGTAGGAGAGTGTTGCACAGTGGAGTGCTGTGTCATTATTTTAAGTGGCGTGCCGTAGAGAGGAGTGGAGTGGTGTGGGCTAGAATGTCATACAGTGTAGTACAGTGGCATGGAGTGGATGGGGATAGAGTAGCATCATCACCAAAGAACTTTATTTCGAACTCTATGAATCATAAAGTGTAGATAGACAGAGCAGCCACAAAACACATATACATAAAACTCCATATATAATTATCAATAAATACGATTATATCAGTATATAAAAAGCTACTGCTAGCCTGTTTTAAAAGAACCAGTATAAAACAACAAAATTCATAACAGATGCCACTGTCTAGAAAGCATAAAAAGACAGAAATCACAATTAAAATCTACAGCAATATTAAATGTTCCACCACAATACATCGCAGCCATCTTTTCATAGACCAGTAGCTGACTGTGCGAGTTTTGCACACTTAATCCAAAATGCCTTTAAAAACATAGCCTAGGATAGATTAGCATAAAGTGCCATATAGTGGTCTAGAGTGTAGCACAGTCTTGCAGAGTGGAGTGGCACAGAGTACAGTAGGGTGGCATACAGTGGACCGGTGTAGAGTGGAGTATCGCACAGTGGTTTAGAGTGGACTAAAATATCGTACAGTGGAGTAGACTGGAGTGGAATTCAGAGGGGTCACAGAGGATAGAGTGGAGTAAACTGCATAACTGTGGGGTGTTGTGTTGTACAGTAGAGTGACGTGGAGTGGAGCAGAGTGGCCTAGCATATCATACAAGGTAGTAAAGTGTCACAGAGTGGAGTGCTATGTTGTACAGTGGAGTGGATTGGCATGCCATAGAGTGCTGGAAAGTGTCAGGCAGTAGAGTATAGTGGAATGACATAGAGTGGAGCAAAGTGCTGTACAGTGAAGTTGTGAGAAACTAAGGGGCAGATTTACAAGAAACTGACGCATCTCTGCATCATAGCAGAGATGCGTCAGTTTACTTGCGTCATGCAATAAAACCCTTGCGCCACCATGGATGTGTCACATTTAAAATGCAGCGCACCATGGAGCAAGGATTGACAGATGCATCACGCATCTGTTGGCGCAAAGGTGACGCATTGCTGGAGTCGTGTAGCAAGCACGACGCAACTCCAGCAATGCTCAGGAAGGCCTATTCCTATAGTGCTGCGTCACTCCTTACGCCTGCTTCAAGCAGGCATAAGGTTTTGACGCAGTGGCGTCGTAGAAGTGTTGCATTGAAATCTTGTAGATTTTACTGCGTCACTTTTACAAGGCTTTCTTGCGTTGGAAAGCCCACCCTGCATACATTATACCTGACGCAGGTTTAATGTGGCGCAGGGCTTTACAACGTGACGCATCTCTCTAGATGCGTCACGTTGTAAATGTGTTGCAACGTGGTGCATTGTTTACACCGTTGCTGCATCACAAAAGTGACGCAACGGCGGCGCAAAAGTGTCGCAAGGGGCTTGTAAATCTGCCCCTGGGTGACTATTGCAATACCCCCCACTTTTTGCCCGGGTTTTTTATACAAATTTGACTGAGGGGTACTGGGTTCCTGAGTATCTAGGTGGTCCACTGGGGCTGCAGCATGTATTATGCCACCCCAGGGACCCCTAACCAAGGCTATGCACACTGCCACTGTAGGCTGTGTGTCTTTGTGCAGAGAAATCCAAGCAGTCGACATGGCACACATCCCTGTGTGCCATGTCCCCATACAATGGATAAGGTATAGGTAAGTCACCCCTACTGCAGGCCTTTAGCCCTAAGGCAGGGTGCTCTATATCCTATGCAAGGGAATATCAGCATGAACAGATATGCCCCTACAATGTCCAGTCTATTCTGAGATATTGTAAGTGCACAGGAAAGTCATAAAGAGTACATGGGCGGTTGGATACTTGTCAAAACAAGTTTCCTAGCTCCATGATGGCTTCACTGATTTCTAAGGTGTTTGGTACCAAACATCTTATCTTAATAAATCCTCACTGATTCCAGTGTTGGATTTATTATTAACTTCACATAGGAGACCCTTTGGAGGGCCCCCTGAAAACCTACCAAACACTGGTGTGGTTTCTGACCTGGTTTCGCCAGCCTGCCACTAACGGAATAGTTCTGACCTTATGGGGTGAGAGCCAGCGCTCTTAGAGGACAGAGACAAAGCCTGCTATGGGCGGGTGTGCTTCACACCTCCTCCAGGACAGGATGGCCTTCCTGGGCAGGAAGCTTCAAAGGCAATGCAGACTTTGAAATCCAACCAAGGATCCTCCAGATAGTGGGGGAAGCCAAGCCCCCTTTCCTGCTCCACTTTTGGCTGAAGGAAAGGAAGACAAATTTAGATTAGGAGGGTCCCCACTTAGCCTATACCACCCCAACGGGAGACAGGCAATGTGAGCCCCTCTCCTGAAATTCCACCATCTTGTGATGGTGGAAAAACAACCTATCAGGGCTAGGGTAGTGCCTTCTTCAACAGGAAGTGGTCACTAGAGTGTGTAGGCACCCTAAAGGTAGGTATCCCATTGGCTACTACCTGTCTCCTCTTGTAACACCCTTAAATTCAGCATTTAGGTGGTACCTCAAGACTTGAACAACAGATTCGATAGACAAGAGAAGACCAGGACAAGAAGACCCACTGCACGAGAACTAAAGCCCTGCGGCAGACGAAAAAGGTGCCAAACTCTGCCTACTGCTCCCAAGACCCGACAATCTCTGCTGCTGTGTCGTCCTGAAACCTGAAAGCACTCCAGGAACCACGGAGCACCTCCAGCCTACAAGAAATTGCCAAGAAGCTGCTTTGGAATGAAGGTATCACTCTCCTGCGCACCTCAGGCACTGATCTGTTGAAGTCCGGTTTGTCAACAACCTCAACGCAGCACCAAATCAAAGAAAGAATAGGTACAACAACTCTGGAGGGTCAGATCTGTCTCCTCGCCAAGACTGGAAACACCAGGACCTACTGGAGCCGTGGCATACCAATACCCGGGGTACCAGATCCCCAATGGCAAACCCCAAGAAGAAGAGTCCACTCCAGACTGCCAAAGCACCAGTAGCAAGCACCCTTTGAGGGACATCGAGACATCTGAGACTCACTTTCTGAGCGGCCCACCTGTCCCAAGATCGCCTCTCAAAGTTGTCTGCTCCTGACCACGAGGAACTCAAGATGCATAATGCCCGGCTAACCTGTTCACTCTGCACCCAGCTCCACCGGCCCCTGCACAGACTAACCATCTGTGCATCCATGGTCCCCAAGCCCTTGTGACCTCCTCTCTCGAAGTAGTCCCATCGGACTTACCTGTAAGTCCCCTTGTGCAGTGTGTTTTCAAGTGGCCCCCTTTGTCTTTGCGCACCAGCTTCCAAGACCCTCAGCACTCTGCTCCCAGTGAATCCAGTGTGCTCCCAAACTTCTCCTGCTGGAACTTTTGACCTGGTCCTGACATCAACCTACAACGAGAAGTTGAACTTTGTGGAAGCATTGCCTGATTTTGTAAGCATTTTTCTGCTTTTTCCCCATTTTTTCCTATAGTGCGTAATTGCTCATAAAAGTGATATATTTTCCAAACTTTGCAAAATCGTAACTCTGAAAGTACTTGCCTTAGAAAGGTATTCATGGTCCTAAAAATTCTATAAAAATCATTATTATTTTTATACATTAGTCTCGGGTTTATTCTGGAGTGTATGTCTCATTTATTGCCTCTGTGGAATACAACAAATGCTTAGCACTACCCTCTGATAAGCCTAACTGCTCGCCCACACTACCACAAAAAGAGCATTAGTATTATCTGCTTTTACCTCAGTGTGCCATATGGGGATTCTCTGGACTCTTTGCACAGTGTATAGAGAGCCAGATTTCTACAGAAGTGGTGTAGAGTACAGTGTTATGGAATGGGGTAGAGTGAGTGGTATAGAGTGTTGTAGAGTCTAGTGGCATAGAGTTGTGTAGAGTGGAGTAGCATGCAGTTGAGAAGTGGAATATAGTGGAATAGAGCAAGGTAGTGTGTTATAGAGTACAATAGCGTAAAGCGGAGCAGAGGTAGCTGCATAGTGTGTCTTAGAGTGGAGTAGGGTGCCATAGAGTTGAGTAGAGTGTTGTACAGTGACACAGAGTGGAGTAGACTCTTGTACAGTGTAGGGGCATACAGTGTACCATGGTATCGTACAGTGGCATGGACTGTAGTGTAGTGTTGTAAAGTGCAATTTTATAGAGTGGAATAGAGTGTTGTAGAGTGCAAAGGCATACATTGGAGTGTCATATAGTGGCATAGAGTGGGGTAAACTGTCGTATAAGGGAGTTAAGTGGAGTGGCATAGCATAGAGTGGACTAAAGTGTTATATAATGGAGGGACATCTCGTATCGTACAGTGCCTTGGATTGTACAGTGTAGTGGCGTAGAATAGAGTGGAGTAAAGTGTTAAAAATGGGGTGGCCTTTTGTACAGTGGCATGGTATGTCGTGACGAGTGAGGAAAACTGTTATTGAGTGGAGTAGAGTTGAGTGGCATAGAGTCTACCACAGTGTTGTAGAGTGGAGTGAGGTAGAGTAGAGTAGAGGGTGGTACAGTGGAGTGGCATAGAGTGTTGTAGAGTCAAGTGGCATACAGTGCCAGTTGGGAGTTACGTAGAGTGTCGTAGAGTAGAGTACAGTCTAATAGAGTGGCATAGAGTAGACTACAGTGTTGTATAGTTACATAGAATGGAGTACAGTGTTGTTCAGGGGAGTAGTATAGAGTGGAGTAGAGTTTAATAGAGTGGAGAGTTGTAGAGTGTTTTACAGTGGAGTAGAGGATCGTAGAGCGAAGTAGACTCGAGTGGCATACACTGGAGTGGCGTAGAGTACAGTATTGTACAGTGTTGTGTTGTAGAGTGTCAAAACATAGAGTATCATGGCTTACGGTGTTGTGGCATAAGTGTTGTGAAGGACAGTAGAGTGGTGTAGAGTGGAGTGGTGTAGAGTGGAGTGGTGTAAAGTGGAGTGGCGTAGAGTGGAGTGGCGTACTCTGGAATAGTGTATGGTGGAGTGGTTTGGAGTGCAGTGGCGCACACTGGAGTGGTGCAGAGTGGAGTACCATATAGTAGAATTGCATATAGCGGTATATAGCAGTATAGCATGGAGTGGCATAAAGTGGAGTGGAATAGTGTACAGTAGAGTGGTGTAAAGTGGTGTGGCATACAGTGGAGTGGTGTAGAGTGGAATAGCATACAGTGGAGTAGAGTGGAGTAGTATATAGAGGAGTGGCATGCAGTAGAATAGCATAGACTTAAGTAGCGTAGAGTGGACTGGCATAAAGTTAAATACACAAAGTGAATTGGCATACAGGGAAGTGATGGACAGTGGAGTGAAGTAGCGTATAGTAGAGTGGTGTAAAGTGAAGAGGCTTACACTGGAGTGGGGTTCAGTGGAGCGGGGTAGAGTGGAATAGCAGAGAATGAAGTGGTGTAGAGTGGAGTTGAATATAGTGGAGTAGCGTAGAGTAGATTGGTGTACCCTGTATTAGTGTACATTAGGGTGGTGTAGAGTGGAGTGGCATACAGTGAATTGACATACAGTAGAGTGGCGCATAATGGAATAGCATAGAGTGGAGTGATGTAGAGTGTAGTGATGTAGAGTGTAGTGGCATACAGTAGAATATTGTAGAGTGTCATGGGATACAGTGGAACCATGTAGTGTGGAATAGCGCAGCGTGGAGTAGCGTAGAGTGAAGTGGTAGTGCATTGGTATATAGTGGAATGGCCTAGACTGGAGTGATGTACAGTGGAGTGGAGGAGACTGGAATATCATGTAGTTAAATGTCATAGAGTGGAGTAGCATACAGTGGAGTGACGTACAGTAGAATAGTGCCGTAGAGAGGACTTGCATAAAGTGGAATAGCGTAGAGAGGCGTGGTGTACTTTGGAGTGGCTGAAAGTGGAATAGTAAAGAGTGGAGTAGCGAACATTGGAGTGGCATAGAGTGGAGTAGCCTACAGTGGAGTGACGCACAGTGGAGTGGCATGCAGTGGAATAGATTACAGTGGAGTGGTGTACAGTGGTGGGGTGTTGCTCATTGTTTGTCCTTCATTGTCTCTTCAGCGTCGCCACCTCTTAAGGCCAATGTTTTTAAAGAATGATAATAAATCACTAGAGGTGGCACGTGAGTTTCTTCTACATCCAAAAAATGAAATAATTTGCAGAAAAGTTTTTACATCTTTTAAATGCTTCATGAATTTATATTAACTCAGGTTCACGATTGCTGAGGCGGTACAATAATTTTTTTGTCTGCTCAAAATTGGAGTAATTTGGACAAAGGTTTAAATATCTTAAGACTTTATGAATTCATACCAATTTGTATTCAGGTTGCAGTTATAGAAAATGAGAATATGTAAACAAATGTTTTATAGTATATATGTCTATCTATTCTTTTTTTAATGCATGGTTTTAATGGGATTTATATTCATTGTCCCTGTCTTGGTTTTATGTGGACCTCTTCTGAGTTCCAAAACATAAATAAATAATTGAATTGAATTGGAGTGGTGTTGAGTGTAGTAGCATACAGTGGAGTGGCATAGAGTGGAATAGAATCCAGTGGAGTGGCGTAAAGTGGAGTGGGGTACAATGGAGTGGGATACAGTGGAACAGTATACAGTGGAGTCACATACACTGTTGTTGTGTACAGTGGAATAGCATACAGTGGAATGGCATAGAGTGGAGTATCGTAAAGTGGAGTAGGATACAGTGGACTGGCATACAGTGGAATAGCATAGATTGGAGTGGCGTATAGTGGAATAGCATAGAGGAGAGAAGTGTACACTGGAGTGCTATACAATAGAATAGCATATACTGGAGTGGCGTAGAGTGGCATGGCATACAGTGGAATAGCATGGATTAGAGTGGTGTACAGTGGAGTGGCATAGAGTGGAGTAGAGTACAGTGGATTGGCAAACAGTGGAGTGGTGTAGACTGGAGTGGCGCACAGTGGAGTGGCGTAAAGCGGAGTATGGATGTACATTAAAGTTGTCAGAAATGTACAATATGGGGTGTGGATTAACGCACAACAGTGATTTGTGCTGCTTTGCATTTCTCTAGATCTAACAAGCAATGCAGGGTCAAGCATGGTGGCCTTGTGCTGCCTTGTAAATGTGACTTAAGTATGCTAGACCATGCATGACGCAAGGTTACCACAATACAATAAGGCATTTGGCTCTTAGTTATATATTGTGCCACTGTATACCACAGTACATGCCAATGACAAGGCAGTATATCATTGGCTAATGGCTGCCTTTACAAAATTAAAAGGCAAGCATTTTTTTAAATCCACTTTACCTGTGTTCTGGGTCACAGCCTTAATTATAAGTAAATAGTAGGTTTTATTATTATTCCCTACCTATTACCACTTTATTAAAGCATTAAGAGGTAGGGAGATTATTTTATTTTTTTCTATTATTTTTTAAAATGTCTACAGAGTACCACACTAGTGACTAAGAAGTACAATTTTGTTTAAAGAATTATACCTTTTTAAAATAGCTTTTTAAGTTGTGTGGTAATTTCTCATTATTTCTGAAGTACTCCATACACTTTTTTATAAATAATTAAATTTGTAAACAAAATACACTGTGTTACACTATATTTGTGAAATATAGTGCAATATATTGTTTTTAAAAAAATGTTTTACATATATAATTTTTTTAAATACCGCAGTACCTCCTTCGTAGTTATGTAGTACTCTGTGAAAGTGTTTTTATAAATATGGAAACTCAATATAATTTTTCCATACCTATTACTACTTTAATTAAGCGCTAACAGGTATGGGAAAATTATAAAACATAATTCTTACCTGTAACCTAGGGGCCTATTAGCATGGCGGGCGGATCGACACCGCCCGATCGGCGGTGGCAATCTGCCCGCCAAAACACCCCGCCGGACGGCCTTTTACCCCCCACCACATTAGCATGGCGGGGGGTACCGCGGCGGACGGAAAGACCGTCTGCCGCTTTTCCGCCGGTAGGCAATCGTCCCGATTGCCTACCGGGCGGAAAAGGCCCATAATATGGTGGCGGTGCCTTGCAGGCACCGCCATCCATATTAGCATGTGGCATTTTCAATGCCTTTCCATGGCGGAGACTCCGCCATGGAAAGGCATGCGGAGTTCACTTTGGGGGCCCGTTGCGGGCCCCCGGGGGGGTGGGGGGATGGGGGGCTGCACTTGGGGGGTACCCATGGTACCCCCCTACATTGGCATGGACAAGGTGGCAGGCACCGCGCGGTGCCTGTCACGTTGTGCATGCCAATGCACAACATGCATTTTCAACATTGTGGCGGGTGCTGCTTACAGCACCGCCCGCCACAATGTTGAATATGCGGAATGCGACCGCCAGGGTGGCAGTCGCATCCTAATGGGCCCAGCGGGACCGCCGCACCTCTGGCGGTCGGTCCCTTTTACCGGTACGGTGGCGGGCGGACTTTGTCCGCCCGCCATCGTAATGATGCCCTAAGCTTCTAACCCAGAACACAGGGAAAGTGGCCTTAAAACAACATGGCTGCCTTTAACTTTTGTAAAGGCAGTCATTAGCCAATCACATAATGCCTTGTCATCACTAGGTACCACGGTGCTTTAGCAAAATACTGTGAAATTACAGCTTCAACAGCTCTCATTAAGTTAAAATACCTTATAAGTTAAAATATACATACCTTACTTACCTGCACTACCCAAAAGGATAATCTACACACCATAACCTACATTCCTGCTAAATTTAATACAAATCCGTTCGGCCGTTTTCATGCTACACATGAGTACAAAGTCTATGGAAAATGCATTGGTGCTAAAAAGCGTTTTGGGACCTCTCTTTTTTCTTTCCACCCCTTGATGAATCTCTGCAAAACTTTGCATCATCCACCAATGTAGAGAAAGGAATAGGTCAACAAAGTTTTGTGGAGATTCGTCAAACTGGCAAAAAGTTATTATCTATCACAAATCTGAAGAATTTCTATCCCTGGAAATCCTTAAATATATTTACCTTGTGTGGCAAAGGCATGTATGGTAAACACATTGGGGGATATTCACAAGAACGTGTGCTAAATATCACCTGAAAATGCTAACGCAACTTTACACATTGCAGTCCATCGCGGGAAAATAACCCCGTGTGAACGTGGAATTCACAACACGGCGGTACCATGCGATAGTCACCTGAAACTGCGGACAATGTCCGCGATATAACCACTGCGACGCCGATAAAAACACAAACCCCAACACCAAAAAACGTAAGATGAGCCCATTCACGATGAGGAAATCAGCGATAAGCAGCGCCAGGCCTGCCATACACACACGGCAGGCGGGAAAAGCACTACAAAAGGAGAAAAAACACACAAACACAAAATGACCAACACCGAAGCACCATGGAGGCAGCAGGCGCAGAGGACGAGCGCAACCCCAGAAGTACCCCGGACGATCAGCCCGGGACCACGGTGACAGGGAAGGGCAAGGACAAGAAGAAGAGGAAGACAAAGTACAGTCCGCAGGAGAATCGGATCCTGGTCACGGAGGTGATAGAACACCATCAACAACTGTTTGTCGCCTCCAATGTGTCATTGGGCACCAAAAATGGATTATGGCGGTCCATCGTGGACAAGGTGAACGCCGTCGGAGAGCACAAGAGGTCAATGGACGAGGTCAAGAGGCAATGGAATGACATCAAGCGCAAGACCAAGGAGAAACTCGCAGCCAACCAGAAGGCAGCAACGCAGACTGGAGGTGGGAGCCCAGCGCCACAGCTGGAGCTGGATGACATGGAGGAGCTGCTGTCGACAGTCATCAGTGTGGAGACTGTGGCAGGAGTCGGGGCACCGGACACTGCTCAACAGGACACAACACAACGGCAACAGGGTGAGTAACCACCAGGTACTGGGGGGACGGGGGGAGACGGCCACAATGGCACACATGCACAATCAAGCAGAGCACAGTGCACACCCACAATCACTCTGTATCATGGCCCTGATCTACAAACTGTCACAATGTACATTGCCATGCTGTCTGAATGTGAACATGTGCCATGCGGCCACATACATGTGGACACATTGTAACACAGCATCTCCCCTTCACATTGCAGGGGCACCGTCAACGCCACCTGCAGAGCAGTCCCAGCCACTCTTCACTGATGACGAGGAGGACACCACCAGCATCGACACCCAAGCCCTCCAAGACATCATTGAGCTCATCCGCCAAGCACCTCCAGGACCAGTGCAGCCCGGCTGCATCGAGGAGACCCCACCCACTCCACAAACCACCCAGCAGGAGGCACCCACAACCCCGGCTGTCTCCCAAGACCCCCCCGAACAACCCATGGCCTTCCAGCGCGGTGTGTTGGAGGTCTAGAGGGAGATGGCTGAGCAGGTGCGGGTGGGGTTCGACCTCATGGCTACCAAACTCGACGCCATCCATGGGTGTCTGAGTCCCATCAAGGACCACTTGCAGACCCTAACGGACACCCACACGCCACTCCATGGTCTCCAACGAGCCCTGGCTGACATTGCTGGAGTCATGACTAGTAGACAAGAGCACCTGTCCGCTCAGGGTGGCTCCAGCAATCTCAGCCAGGAGATGGCATGCATGCGGAGGCTCATGGAGGACATGGTGCGGATGGAGGCGGAAAGGATGGCAGCCACCGCTGCACATCAGCGGAATGTAGCTGGGATCTACCAGGCCCTGCATGTCCTCATCATGGCATTGCTGCCACAAGGCGTGGCGATGATGAATGCTGCTGCCACCACACCATCCACATCTCCGCCCCCTGGTGTGTCCATGCCCCACAGTGCGGCAGACATTCCACCTCCAGCACCTGATGTGTCACTGCCACACAGTGCCGCAGCCAGAACAGCACCACCCACAGGTGGGGCAGAGCACACATCCGAGGACGAGGACGTGGATGGGCTTGATTTCAGAAGGAGGCACTAGTATTCATGTTCGCCACTTGGCCTGTTGCTCCTTGGTGCCGCACATGGCCCCATGACCTCCCACTGACCCCGATACACTCTGCGGCACTCACCTTGGACCACGACATGGACTTCCATATCCTGTTTGGTGACCAATGACACAGCGACCAGACTGCGGACTGTACTCTTCCTCATCCTCTGTCCTTGTCATTTCCCGATGGACTCTGGCTGGCCCTCCACGGGCCCATATTGTGAAGTGGAGTTGGCATGGCCCTGTACTGCTCCAGCTGCTGAACTCCACTGGATGTGCAATAAACATTCAGGAACGCACTGCTGTGTCATGTCTTTCATCATTCAAGTATGAATGTGTGGATGAATGTAGGGTCAGTGATTCCCCCTAACGGCAATGCTGCTCATCTAGTGGGATTCCAATCACAGTGTGCTACGTTGCCGATTGCGTTGCGGGTGCCGTAGACACCACAACAGGGACACACGCATTAGTCACTTCCTTGTCCGGACATGGACTGCACCACACCCAGAGCCCCCGCGTCGTTGTTGCAAGCCCTGCGCTGGTCCGGCATACGCCATGACGGACCACTCCGCTTACGCTCTGAGGGGGGCCACATCACCACATGTCGCAGGTCTACACGCTAGTGGTCTGCAGGTCACTGGTCTAGTTGTCAGCATGTCGCGGCCACTCCCTGAGGGCAGGTTTGCACACACACCACACCCATCCGGCGCAGGCATCACAGGCCATGTGACCCCGCCAATATAAGGGGCCGACAACGTCACATTCCCCTCTGCCAGTGGTGACTGGATGACAGACGCTCCAGGGTTCTCAATCATAAAGGGCCCATGAGTTGTTGCGCACAGGGTTAGTGGCACCCGAAGCCTTGCGGCCGTGATGGGCCTACCACCACGTGGCGCTGACTCGGGTTGCACAGGGTTAGTGGCACCCAAAGCCTTGCGGCCGTCATGGGCCTACCACCACGTGGCGCTGACTCGGGTTGCACAGGGTTAGTGGCACCCAAAGCCTTGCGGCCGTCACGGGCCTACCACCACGGGGCGCTGACTCGGGTTGCACAAGGTTAGTGGCACCGAAATTGCTGAGTGGGTGTGCAGCCTGCGATGATGACGTGTGCACTGATGTGGTCTCTGCCATTGATGCCTCAAGACTCAGCATCATGTGTGGGACCTGCTGGGCCGTGGTGTGGGTCCACATGATGTGGAGCATGCCATGGTGGCGGGACCGGGGCCTGGAACTTGCACGGGCATGTGGTGTGCCCACTGGTGGACACACCATTGGTGGCAGGTGAGCAGTGGGGCCTGGGTGCGCAAGTGTGGGCAGACAGCGCTGGGCGGCGGGAGGGGGTAGGGTGTGGCTGCATGTGTGCACAGGACGGACAGGCATTGTTGCCGTGTGCAGTGAGATGGACTCTGCCATGATTGACTCTGGCCTCGTTTACAGATTGCAGACCTGGTGGCTTGCAGTGTATACCGGCATGTGGTTGGAGACACACCGGTGGCAGCAGGTGAGCAGTGGTGCCTGGGTGCGGGGGCGGCAGTGTCCCTCCTTCTCTCTCTCCCTCTCCCTTCCTTTCCCTCTCCCTCTCTCCCTCTCCCTTTCTTTCCTTCTCTCTCTCTCTCCCTCTCCCTTCCTTTCCCTCTCCCTCTCTCCCTCTTCCTCCCTTTCCTACTCTCTCTCTCCCTCTCCCTTTCCCTCTCCCTCTCGCCCTTCCTTTCCTTCTCTCTCCCTCTCCCTTCCTTTCCCTCTCCCTCTCTCCCTCTCCCTTCCTTTCCCTCTCCCTCTCTCCCTCTCCCTCTCCCTTCCTTTCCTTCTCTCTCTCCCTCTCCCTTCCTTTCCCTCTCCCTCTCCCTTCCTTTCCTTCTCTCTATTTCTCTCTCTCCCTTCCTTTCCCTCTCCCTCTCTCTCTCTCCCTTCCTTTCCCTCTCCCTCTCTCTCTCTCCCTTCCTTTCCTACTCTCTCTTTCTTTCTCTCTCTCCCTTCCTTTCCCTCTCCCTCTCCCTCTCTCCCTCTCCCTCTCCCTCTCCCTTCCTTTCCTTCTCTCTCTTTCTCTCTCTCCCTTCCTTTCCCTCTCCCTTCCTTTCCTACTCTCTCTTTCTCTCTCTGCCTTTCTTTCCTTCTCTGTTTCTCTGTGTCTCGCTCCTTTGATGTGTGCATGACACACGTTCTGATTTTGTGCTTTATTTTCCAGGCTGTGACATCAGGATTGTCCTGGACGGACCCGACAGGAGTCTTCCGCATTGGTGTTTTGTGTTGTATTGAGTAAAGTTTTTGGTTGTTACTTCAATGATGAGTGACTGTTTCTCGTTCTTCTGATCACACATGTGTGTTTCTTTGTGTCATTGTGCGACGTCATGTGCTTTTTGTGGCTCTTGTGTCGTGCACAGTATGTGTTTGTCCAGGGGGAGGGTCTGGGGGGGGGGGGGCTGGGAGTGGTGGCGGTGGGTGTTGTGGCCCTCATGGGTCTCCGGGCTGCATGGTCATTGTCTCCATGGCATCTGTGGGTCTTCAGATGTGGCTCTTGGCTGTGCTCCCTTTCATGCTGCAGGTAGTCGTCCAGCTTAACACCAGCAAAAGGCAGGTGTTAATTCCCTGGTGCTACCGCGGCTTATCGCCTCTTTTTGGTTCGCATCGCAGATCTGGCAGTTCGTTGTGAAAGTGGTGTAGTGGTGTTTTCGTGTGTTTTTGCATGGGAACGCCTACTCTGCATCTCATTAGGGTTAGTTGGTGGTGTCCACCGTGGAGATAAAGTTTGCAGCAGTTCTCTCGGGAATACTGGCGATGTCTGCAGTTTGCACCCGCTTGTGAATAGGGTGTTAAATCTATCTCCACTTTTGGTGAGTTAAGATGGAGATAAATCGGAGATTAGTCCTTGTGAATATGCCCCCTAGTGTGGTAAACGCATTATGTGGTAAAGGATTAATGGTAAAAGGCATTGTGTGGTAATAGCAGTGTGGTAACCTGTTCCCTACAGCCCTCCCTCACCATTACCTCTGTGGATGGTGAATTTGTGGTTTCCAAACCCAACAAATATTGGAATGTTTTTATGAGAACCTTGTTAGAGCTGCCTGTAAAACCTGTGACATTTTGTCAAACTCATTTCACAATTTAAATTTAAAATGAAGTATTGCGTCTTTTTTTCCAAACTTTTCTTGGGATAAAGACCCCCGCGACCCACCCCCCACCGCCCGAAGACCTCGTTGTGGCAATTATGCTCACTTGTTCCTTGCAATTAGGCTCCTCTATGTACAGCCCACCAGTTTCAGGAATCATTAGGAGGGTTCCTTGTTTTATGGTATTCTTTTTTTTTTAAATTTTCCGTCTGTATTTATCCATATTTATTTTTTGCCCATCTTATCAGTAGTTACCCATATTTATTTTGTGTTCTCTGAATAGATAAAGTTGTAATATGGTATATTTCCACATTTATTTTACTAATAAATATGTGCTCATACTTTGACGCCCGTCGTGTTTTAGCAAATTAAGCAGCCAAAAATAAAATAACAATACACCCATAGGTAACTATTGTTATTATACTGCAAATGGATGTTGACTTTTGTCGTTATTTAATGAAACCTCATCCTGTTTTTTAACTTCCCATGCCATCTATCTGCTCCGCTGATGGCCTGGAATTAATTAAAGACAGTATGGAAAGGCACTCAACAGAAGCCCATTTGTCTGTATTTTTTCATTTTGAAAATAAATGTAGACAGGAAGCACGTTGTTTTCTGCCTGTATTTATCTGTAAAAATCAGTAAAAACGGAAAACTGGGAGCCCAAATCATTAGTCACCACTGAAACCCACTAAATTCTAACCAAGCTCTGTTCTTCATGATGTGAACCCACAGAGGATTCAAACCAGTGCTGGTAAAAGAAAAAAATATCCCACTATCCCATAAATTAGGGATCAAAGAAAGGCTGCATGATGGGGGTACTCAACGTTTACATTTTAAAACTCTGCCCCCAGGGAAATTGGAAATAAGGACAAAGCTTTTTTTGCTTACTTAATTGATGTATCACAGGAGTAAAATCGGTAAGGTAACTGTGATGGTTAATGCGCAAGCTTGAGAGACCTGTGTGCAGTCTAATCACAGATTTGGGTCATAATCATCATAAAATAGCTAACAGGGTTAATGCACCTACTGAAAAGCATACTTTTTAGCATGCAGGTCACCGATTTGTATTTTTTGGATATAGCTCAATTGGTTTCTGATTTTGTTGCAGAGATCCT
Source organism: Calotriton arnoldi (assembly GCA_963921515.1). Lineage (NCBI taxonomy): Eukaryota > Metazoa > Chordata > Amphibia > Caudata > Salamandridae > Calotriton > Calotriton arnoldi. The sequence continues at coordinate 233,227 of CAWUFW010005221.1, read as the reverse complement.
TGTGTTACTTGCAGGTCACAAGTTGCAATCATTGTAATATAGCTTAGTGAGTTATGAACTCTCATCACTTAGTTGCATGAAAATTGCAAAGCATAAGTTCAAAACCTGACTGTTTTTACTCCATCTTTTATTATTCTACGGTTGCTAAAAAGGGGCATATTATCAAGGGCCATATCGCCGCTTTTCTGGCTTTAAAAGCCAGAAAAGCGGTGATATTCACATCGCACTATTAACAAGCTCGCGCTAAGCCTTGTTAGCGCTAGTTTCCGTGAGTTTGCTCCCGTTTTCTATCGCCCTGCATGCCATCACTAATGACATGCAAAGTAGGCATTCCGGAGCAGAACTACATGGAAATAGTCGTAAAACAGGGCTTCGCGGTATTTACAAGCCTGCAGCAGACCCGCTTAGCGACAAGAATAATCGCGCTAAGCCCCCTTATCGCAGGATTTTAACACCTGCTTAAAAGTTGACTAAGCCATCTACATAATGGGAGGTGGATTGCAGGGTTAAGGTCACAGGGGCGTATCAGCAAGGATTTCATTATCTCCCACAATTTATCTCTGGTTTTCAAGCGATATTGGCGCTTTTCGCCGCTATTGCTGGATTTCATATCGCCTCGGTGATAAGCATTGATAATAATGCGCTATCTCGGCGTTGAAATCCAGCGATAGCCGGCGATAACAAAAAAAGCGCTAGTTGTTGTAAATATGCCCCAAAGTTCCTTTAAGCAGTAATAAGCTCATTTTAATAAATGCCATACAAACGGCAATTAGATTAATTACTCATACAGATACAGTTGGCATTCTTATAGTACAGGAATGTCTCTTATAGGTAAGGCTTGTAAAAGTTAAAAACCTGTCTCCAAATCAGAGTTTATCTCATAAGCACTGCTCAAGGGACACCAAGCCAATGTCTTTGTTTCCTTTACTTCGCCAGCATCCAGCTAGCTCTCAGCGAGGATAGACTCAAATAAAAGGAGTGTTGATGGCCCTTTAAGTTAGGCATTTATGTTGCGCCCAGCTGGAACTGAAAATAAGAGACCTCCCTCACCCTCTGCAGGGTGCTGCTCTGAAATAAAACCACACAAAATGCAGGGGGCGCTGTTCAGGTATTGCACCAGGACACTTTCAGGACATTTCAATGGGGTGGCTGGGCTCTGGCTCAGTAGAAGATGCAGCATGCTGACGACGACTGTATTCCCAAATATTTCAGACCTGATGCACCCATTCTGAAGAGGAAGAACATGTCTACCCACATCTTCCGCTGCACAATCAATCTTGCCAGCGAAAGTGATTTCCTTGTTAACGAAATCCAAAGAATCATTGCCTTGGATTCGATGCTGGTGATTCAAATTTACGTCTTTCGAGCTCTTATTTGCAGCTCTTTTCAATACTCATTAAATCAGTTTTATGTGCTCTTGCTCTCGCCTCCGGTGTCTATTAACTAGGAAAAAGAATGGAGTCCATTTACTTGCAACGAGCCTGGCCAATGCTTTATGTGCCCGTTAATGAATGGCGTGGAGTGTAAGCAAGAGTTGCCCAAATACGGAAAATCTTTGTTCATTTTTCCTAATTCATTCATTAATGAAAAGCACCACTTAACTGCCTGGACATCTGCGCCGTGGAATCTATTCACTACTGCTGTAGAGCTACTAGAAAAGGTTTCTGTTTCCTTTTGTTAAGTTTTAATTTCTGCCCAAATCTTGCCGTCTGTGGAGGTTCCTATTTAGGACTCGTTCGTTCACTACCAACCTTTGGCTCACCTTGAACAAAGGATGTCAGAAACTGTAAAGTTTTTCCTTGGCAAACTTCCTGATTTTATCGCAAATACTATTGCTACTATCCGTAGTTTTGCAAACTTTTCTAAATTATACAGATCGCGACACCATGTGGCACAGTGTCATAAACGCCGGTGTTGACAATTCAGTGTCAGTGCTGAGCACCAGAAACCACCGGCTCAAATTAAGCACTGCGTGTCAGTACTCAAGTTTAAATATTCTTGTAATTTCTTTAGTAAGTGTGTGGTATTTCATTAATTTTTCCCTAACAGTTGGATTCTTAACTTTTGTAATTTGCTTCCTGTGCTGTCAACAGGGTCAAAGGTCAGATGACATCACTTTCTAAGAAGTTATCTTGGTCACTTCTTTTTCTTTTTTTTTTTACATTTATTTTTGGTAAGCCAATAACTGAAAGCATACATTTACAAAATCAAAAACACAAGAGGACAAGAAAAATTAATCAATACATACATATGGAGCTTCTACAAAATCAAACTATCACAGAGGGCAAATACTTCCTCATATCTATAACTAACATAAATACATACATCTCACTTCATGGATACCAAGGACATAAGGGAACAGATACATAGGAGGCCCAACATGACAAAAGCCCAAAAAACATATTTAAGCCGTTGTAAGTGCTAAGTGATCATCTAGGGCCACCCAAATCTTAATGCCCAATCTCCGTTTCTGTTGCCCTTTAAGGGCATCTAAACTATGTTCCAACTTACATATAGCATATAGTCTTCCTCTCCACATTTCAAAGGTGGGGGGTTCTTTCTGCTGCTAGAGTGATGCTATGCACAGTCTAGCCACCGCCACGGCTATGAATATTAAACACCTGAATGCATACATCTCCTGAGCGGCCATTGCATCTTCCAGGACTCCCAAGAGCATAACTGTAGGTGTAATCACAGTCTGTGTCCCTGTAACCTCCATCAAGAAGACCTCCATCCTATTTATCAGCTGTCTTAGCTCTGGGCATGCAAAGAACATATGCACACTGTCAGCCTGATCCATCCCACAGCGTGTGCATTTGCCCTCGTTTAACCCACCCCATCGTGCAATTTTGGCAGGAGTGTAGTATAGATTAAACATAGTATTATATTGTTGTGTTTTAAGGCTGGAGGATATCAAAAGCTTATCAGCCAATGCAATAGAATCTTGTAAAATATTCCCTCCCTGGGATAATCTGGTGTGCCATTTTAGATTCTGTGCCTCCAGGTCATCGCTTTGTGTTTCGATAAGAGTTTGATATTAAATACCAACCCTTCCACGCCTCCTAACTACCTCTAACAGATAACTTTTTTGCGGCAGGAACGCAACATCCACTCTTTTTAGCAAATAGTCCCGGATCTGCAGGTATTTAAAAAAGTCGGTTTTGGGGAGATCATATCCGGACACCAACGAGGAGTAGACCCTAATACCACTGCTATCCACTAAATCTCCCAAGCTCAGGATACCCTTTCGTCTCCATCCGGCCATAGTGGCATCAGAGAAAATAGAGGGAAGCAATGCTGAAGAAGAGGTGGGCGTGTAAAAATTAAGCCTACCGATCTGTAAGTATCTCCGAACCTGGAGCCATACCTTATGAGCAGCTTGAACACCTTAAAGCGTTTTTTTTTTATAATAGCTAGGCTCAAGATTTTGAAAGAAGCTCCTCTCTGCTTTGGGGCCCAATAACATTTGAAAAATATGCGGGAATTCTTCTGCCTTAACCTCTCCTTCCCCAACCAGTAAAATTCCCATTTGTTGAAGTAGGCATGCCCAATAATAAAGCCGGAAATTAGGCACTGCCCAGCCCCCTCGAGATCGTGGTAGGGTCATGTACGTCATTGCTCGCCGAGGTTTGCCTTGAGCCTACATAAAACTGCTACATATAGATTGAAGTTTCTGGAGTTGCTTCCCTGTGAGTTGGACAATACCATCTTGTCCAGACATGCATTGATACGTACCCCTAAGTATGTTGCCTCCTCCGCAACCCTAGAGTCATTAAAGAGTGCTTGGTCTGTGCATATTACCTGTGTCTTAGCTATATTTAACTTATAGCCAGATCTTTTCCCGAATAGGATTGCTAATTGTTCAATCTCTGCCAAGGTCTTGGCTGGATCCGGCGAGACTATCGCTATGTCATCTGCATACGCTAATATATTAACCTGTTCCTGCCCGGGCCTCGCCGGCTGCGTATTTAAGCTATTCTCCAATAGGTTCAGGAATGGGTTGATATAAAGGGCAAATAGTAGAGGGGAGCAGGAACAGCCTTGTTGGGTACCCCTTGATATAGGTACAAGATCAGATTCAAGCCCCAACGCGCATATTCGCGCCGCAGGAGATCTATACATAGTTCTAACCGCTTGGATAAAACCACGCCCATATCCTTTCCACTGCATAGTTACCCATAAAAATTCCCAAGAGACACGGTCAAACGCCTTCTCTGCGTCAAGTAGCACTACTCCACATGGAGCTTTTTGTACATTAGCAGAGTCCAACATGGCAACTACCCTACTAATGTGATTGACCGTGCCTCTTCCTGGAATGAAGCCGTGCTGGCGGGCAGAGACTATGGGAGCTATCACTCGGGAGAGTCGTGTAGCCAAAGGTTTTGCATATATTTTCCCATCACAGTTTAAAAGTGAAATGGGTCTGTACGACCCCGGTAGTGTGGGTGGTTTGTCTTTTTAAAAAAAAAAAATAATGCTAGCTTCATCCCACGATGCCGGGGCATCCCCTTTCTGTGCTTCCTGAAACACAGTAAGCATATCTGATTGTATCTCAGATAGGAAGGTTTTTATAAAATTCTAGTGGGAGCTTGTCGGGACCAGTGGCCTTCCCTGTTGCTAAAGAGCCAACAGCCTCCAAAAGCTCTTCTATAGTTACAGGCTCCTCCAAATATCTCTGATCGTCTGCGCTTAACATCCTCCTGTATGGATCTCTGTAGAAAGATTCAGTTCTCTCCTGACTGTTATGATTCTCCGAATACAGCTCCTCATAGAAGGCTCTAAAGACCTCCATGATCTCCTCCGGTGTTTCTACTAGTTTACCAGTTGAATCTTCAATCGCAGTGATTGTATCTTTTACCTCTTTACACCTAAATTTCTTGGCTAAGCATCTGCCAGTTGCCTTCCCATACTCATAACACTCTCTTCTAAAAAGGTGATATTTATTTGTAATATCCTTAGCCCACTCCCCATTCATCCTGGCTTTGCAGCAAGCCACCTCAGTCTGTGCCTGCGTGGTGTCTAATTTCCCCTGCAGAGCATGTATCAGGGCATATTCAGCTTTTATCATATAGCCCCTGTAGAAACTGCCTCTGTTGGGGCATATCAGCAAGGGCCGGCGATAATTATCGCTAAGCGCACTTAGCGCTAGGATAATTATCGCCGGCTATCGCTGCTTTCTATCGCGGAGATAGCGTGCTATCATCTCCAAAGCGATAGAAATGCAAGCGATAGCTGGAAAACAGTGTGATTATCGCTGGGAAACCAGCGATAATCGCACTGTGACCGGCGATACCTTGCTGATAGGGCAGGGTGGTCTTTGCCATGTAATCCAGCTCCCATTGGATTACATGGCTAAGTCAGAATTAAAGCATGCGTAAGGAAAGTAGCGATAACCGTGGTTAGCGCTACTTTTCTTATCGCTATGCTTGTTAGCGATTCCCTTGATAATTGGAGAAATGTCGGTTAGCGACATTTCTCCAGTTATTCGGAAGGAACGCCCACTTTGCATCTCATTAGAGATGCAAAGCTGGGCGTTCAGTAAACAGGCGCTAAGGCATGGATTCACGCGTTAGCGTGTCCATGCTGATAGGACGATAAAATTATCGCCGCTTTTCGTCCGAAAACGGACGCTAAAGCGGCGATAATTTTATCGCCTCGCCTTGCTGATATGCCCCGTTGTTTTTGAACATATAATCCAAAACTCAGGATCTCCCCCTAAGCCCTGCTTTTAAACATCTCAAACTATGCCGCATTTAGTGGCGTTGCGATTGATAGCCAAGAATTGGTTTAACCACTGTAGTATATGACAGATAAATTGTTCATTAAGCAATAACTTCCTATCGAAAGAGAAAGACCCACGAGGGCGTACCGCACCATGCATTATAAGTTTTAATAACTATGGATTATGATCCAAGGTGATTCTGGAGAAGATCTGTATGTGTGTCTCTGCTAAATATGTTTTGGTGACGAAAAAATAATCTAGCCTGGCTAACTTTTGATACGGGCAAGAGTAATGCGTATACCCTGGATCCGGATGTTTTAACCTCGGCCAAGCATCAGCTAGGCCATGCTCATAGATAAGCTGCTGCAAAGCCTTGTAGACCTTGGGTTTCCGACCAAAATACTTGTCTCCACCCACACCCTGGGTAACTTCTTCCAGTTGAATGTTAAAATCCCCGCACAGTATCAAAGGGGATGCTCAAGAAGCCAATTCTGTGTTCAGATACTCTAGGGTCTGCGCTTCATCATAATTAGATCCATACACAGAGCTTATTGTAAGTTTCTTGTTAGCAGCTAAACATTCAATTATCGCCCAGCGGCCACATTTATCTGCCAGGCTTTTAACAACCGTTAAAATATTATTCTTGGCAAGAATGGCCACACCTCTTGCAGTAGTCCCTTGTGAAGTACATACCAAGAGCTTATACCCCAGCTCCCTTAGCACCTTATGCTTACTCCAGGGAATGTGTGTCTCTTGAAGACATAGCCCGTCAGGGGACATGATTCTGATTTCCTGTGCTACTCTTTGCCGCTTGGCCCTATCATTAAGACCCTGTACATTAAACGTACATATAGACAATGCCGTCATCATTAGCCCGGTTCAAAGCTGCATCGACAACTCCCTCTCTCCCAAAACATCACATTCTTTCCTCTTGTTTGCTTTAGAGTGTTTATTGGCTTATTTACAATTTGTACCCCCTGTAGCAGCCTCCCCCGTCCCAGGAACACCCCCACACCCACCCCAACGCCTCCTCTGCCAGCGGAGAACCCCCCTGCCCTCCCCAGCATAGAGGCTAAAAGACCCATAGGTCTAAAATGATGGAGAGCCTCGTAGCAACACCAATCACCCCCCCTTCCTCCCAATTCTCCCAATCAGTGCAATATATGAAAAGAAAATTATATTAAAGCACAGCACAGCTTAAAGCTGGCAAGTTGAATTTATATATATACAGCTACCTTCCGCTAACACTAACAGAGTCTAGTACTGACCCCTTTCCTAAGGTTTGATATCATGTAAAAATTCCTTAGCTTTGATCTCGGATGTGAAAAATTTCGTTTTGTCCTTATATATTATCTTAAGTTTAGCTGGGTTTAAAAGAAATGCTTAAGCTCCTTTCCCTGAAAAAGATTTATTAACTGCCAAAGCTGCCATCTTTTTTCTACTGTTGTGTGACAATAATCAGGACGAACAAAAAACTCGAACCCATCCCCCTTTCTCTTCCTGTCTGGCCTAGCCAAATCATACACAGCCTGCCTAGATAAATAATTCGAGAGGCAAATCAATATTGCTCTAGGTCGCGAAGTAGAGTGGCTAGGTCCTGAATAATTACTTTGCCGAAAAGGAAACCGGTGGGCCCACTGAATCTCTATGTCCCATGCCCACTGTGTCAGTTCCGGGAAAGCTTCTGTAAAAAGTCGCACAACAAACTTCCGCAGATCGGAGCCTTCAACACCTTCAGGCACACCAAGAATTCTTAAATTATTGCGACAGTGGCGATTTTCCATATCCTCGAGCTTCCAAGCAATGTCACTCTTCTGCGTCGCCAGTGCATCTGTAGCCGCTTTCTGTGCAGTCATCTCATCCTCAAGTGTGGAGATCCTGTTCTCTGCTTCAGAGATCCTCTCTGCGAAATTCTGAACAGGACTTCGCCACTCACCGGAGTGAGTTTTGAAGCTTTCGACAGGCGCCTTGTGTTTTTTGACTCTCCGCCCGGGTTTCATCTCTATGCAACATAATTGTCTCATAGATAACAGCCAGGGAGATAGCTCCTGAATGTTCTGGTGGATTGCGTTGATCTTGTCTCAGTGCCCCCCCTGAAGCTGCGCCTGTACCCTGATTAGTAAAGAGAGGCTGCTGCTGGCGGGGTGCAGTAACTAGATCCACAGGATCTCCGGGTAGAGATGTTGGTATTTTTTTCCGTACTGTGCCAGGGCCAGATATCCTGATTTGATTTCCCGGGGTCTCCTCCTCCTGATGAATACTACTGGTTTCACGCCACTGACTGTTTGGGGAGCCTGAGGGGCCATCAGACATCTGCAATGACTCATCTCCCGATGTGTTAGAATGGTCAGACAAAGAGAAAAAGTGATCACCTACATCTGTCTCTGGCAGCTCTATGGACTTATTCCCATCCATTATTCGCGGCTTACCACCAACCACTTTGTTAGCCTCCGCCTCTGAGCTAGCGGTTGCAAGGTCTAAGGATGGAGCCCCCAGTGTTGTCTGTGTCTGAAGTCCTTGCCCCCCCGGCCCATCAGTCCCTGGGGTGTACAGTGAGGGATCGCACAGGATGTTTTCCTGTCCCCCCTGGGTCATTACAGCCTCCACACTAAATCCAGAGACCCCTGTATTCCCAAGGCTCACCTCATCGGGACGCGTAGAGAGAGCAGCCTCATCCACCAGGCATCCATCCTGTCTGATGCTCTTTCCCTTCCTGGCCGACAGAAAGATAGCCAGGGTAATTTTCTTTCCTGGACCCTGAGGTGTTTCAGCTATCCACAGCCGCTCCATGTCGTTGTTTTGCCTGGGCAGTTTCCGGGGCTTTCATCGGAGCAGTGGATTCTCCAGCGACGCGTGTCTTTGCCCCTCGGGCGTTCCTTGGAGGCATCCTTGCCCAAGCCGCTCCACGCCAATTCCCGGCCAGGAACCAATTAAATCCTCGAGGGGAATGACACACCAGCAGTGTACACGGGTCTGCGGATCGAAGACTGTACGCCGCAGACCAATAAACTGTGAGTAGATCCCACAGCATATCTCGCTGTGTACCGTCTGTATCAGCTGGTTTTTTAGCGATATATCATAAGCCTCATTGCCATGCTTCTTGTGAGAGGTGAGGAGGTGATCGGTTACGAGTGCTCAGTCAGCCAGCAGAGCGGCCGCCATCATGCCTCCCTCAAAACTGACCTATCTTGGTCACTTCTTATGATGTTATTGGCTTCACAGCTTGTGTGATGTCACTTCCACTAATCGTAGCATTTTGTTGTATCGACATCCATGTGAATATCGGGTTTACCCTTACATGCCCTGATTATTTTCTACTACATTTTTTAACATACCACGGGTAGTGAAAAACATAACTACATTTTTAGCCATTGGCTTCCAAGATGAACTGTTGCGACTTTAAGATTAACAGAGTCTGTAACAGCAAAGGATTGGCTTTCACAAAACTGAAGGGCGCCGGAAATTGCAAGTGCTTGAGAGATATGTTTATTTGCAAAGATAAGCCTACAGAATGTGCTCTTGTAGTTTCGTAAATGTATTTCCACAGCATCCAATTTTCATACTGTACTGCTGCAGACAAATAGCACACAGAGGTACAGCATCACAATTATGCCCAACTATACTGCTGCTATCTTGTCTGATGGATCAGATGACTCAGAGGAAGAAGGCATCCTTGCCAGGTTTTATGTGTGACTTCATGGTCTCAGGTTCAAATCCTCGCGGGTCCACTCGGCCTTTCATCCTACTGAAGTCAAAATAATGAGTCCTGTTGAATTGGGTAACAATAAACATTTGATTTTAGCACCAAGCTACCCAAGGTTGGATGTGTGCTTTGCAAATACACAATATTTTCTCTCTGGGACTCAGAGTCAGCCTTTTGGGTCCTCTGTCATTACTTTCACAGCTTCTGTATCTCACTACTCCACAGTGGTGCTGAGCCTGCATACACTCGAGGCTTGCACAGGCTATCCAACTCAAGGATGCTCTCTCATCACGAGATGTGATGATTTGCACACACAGGCATGTGTGCTTCATCTCACGGCGGAAGTACACGCGATAAAACTATAAAAAACGCTGTATTATTATGACATCTGACGCTTTTCTGGGGTGTGATAAAGAGCCACAAGAATTTTAATCAAACTCATGCTGCCGCCTCGCCCCCATTCCTACAGCATGCAACAGATTTTACCTGTGCAAGGACTCTGTCCAAGGAGCATAATAAGCAGACGATGAATGCTCTGTGGCTGAATAGGGCAGAAGAGAGTCGTGGAGGCTGTTTATAATTGGGGGACAGGTCGACAATCCCTAAGTAAACAAGCCACCCCTGCGAGTCACAGTCCCGTTTAGATGCTAGTTACCGTCACACTTTTAGTGCATTGTGCCGGTGGGCTGACAGGATTTCAAAACGTTTTTTTGTACTCCTATCTGATTGTGCAGAGAAAAAAGTATAGTGTGCCTTCTCAAGATTAACAAGCATTGGCGGAGCCACTAGCACTAGCGAAACGAAATATGAGGGGGCCCCTGCAAACTACAGAGAGGGGTCCCCCTGCGGACTCAGTCAAGAGCTGCCATACCAGGGTACTGTGCTGAGGGGGCCCACTGGAGCTTGCCCTCCTGCACCGGTGTGGCTGCGGAGGCCTTTGTTACGCCACTGGCCACTAGGTCTGGGTTTATTGTGCTAAAGAACGCAGTGTTAGCATATTAGAAAGAGATGCTCAAGAGAGATCTAGGAGGAGTGACTATTATTTTGGGCTTCCCGCATGCAGTTCAATGCGAGCATTTGAGGCATAAGGAAACCCTCAAGTAGCTAAAACCATTAAGTGACAGATGAATACGTCACTGAGCTGAGACAAGACTCGATTGACAAAGTCTCAAGCCAATGACTGAAACAGACTGGTTGTTGGACCTGTCCCTTTCTGCAGGGCCACTCCCACATTTTTTGCCTTCGCCCCTCCTGTTTTGCTGAATTTATTGTTTTGGGCTTTACAACTCTGTGCACTTTACCACTGCATACAGTGCTAAAGTGCTTGTACTCTCTCCATACAACTTACACACAACTGGCAGATTTAATTAACTGATAAGTCCCCAGTAAAGTAGTACTACTTGTACCCAGGGCCTGTAAGTTGAATGCTACTAGTGGGCAGTGCTTAATTTGTAAAATATTAAGTGCCAGGGCTCTGACCAGGAGGCCACTGCAGCTTGCACCGCCCTTGTCATCGCTGGCAAAACAACTACTTACCATCTCTCTCACATGTAAATGTGACAGTTCAGATTATTCCAGGTCCCCAAAGCTAAAGGAATGGCTGGGTAGGCAGGTATTAGCACTATTTTAATGTATATTGTATTCATAAACAACCGTTGTTCTGCTCATCTCTAAATTAGATGAGTAGCGCCACCATGTGGTAGACTATTCTAAGTATGGTGTTGATAATTAGGTGCCATTGCCGAGCACCGGAAACCAATTAAGTGCCAGTGCTGAGCACCAGAAAGCACTGGCTCAAATTAAGCACTACTAGTGAACCTGCAGCACTTATTGTGCCACTCACTTAATCCGCCTTTCTAAACAAGTCTCAGGCCTGCCATTGAAGTCTGTGTGCAGTTTTAAAATGACATTCCAACCAGGCAAAATAAACCTTTTACCAGGCCTAATCTCTCCTTTTTAATATGTGTGCATCACCTATAGGGAAGGGTGCAGTGTATTTAAAAAGTCGAACATGTACTTTTAAGTTTTGCATGTCTGGGTAGTAAGAAACTCCTAAATTCGTGTTTCACTACTGAAAGACCTACCTCTCCCATAGGATAACATTGGGTTTGGAAACATCATTTACCACACAGGCTTTACAATGCATGCGTCTTTACCACGCATGCCTTAACCACGCAATCTTTCACAAGTGTGCCTTTACCATGCATGCCTTTACCATGAAAATATAAGTATTTTGCAGGTACGTGTCATATATATATATGTGTTTATATATATCTTCGCTTCGCATTCCCACCAAAAGCTCTGAACTCAGGACGGGTGCTATAGCCCACTGCGAGGACGGGAACTCGCTTGCTCAACAGCAACCTTTTCCAAAAACTGGAGCACTCACGGGGTCTTGTACAAAATTTTATAAAACATTTATAAAACAGCAGTTGTCTCCTCCACAACGCGTTTCGGCGTAATCGCCTTTCTCAAGTGCTGGGACTGCTTTGATGAAACACAGAGTCTGGTTGGCTAAAGATGGCATAATCACCCCTGCCATTGGAGCGTTCCAAGCCAATGGGAGGTCTGGAAATGCCAAAATCAAGAGTTCATGCAGCTTTAATGCCGACCATGTACTGTAATTATTCCAACAATGTTCATATTGGGCCCAAATGCAAGATATTAAAAATCATTCCCCAATGGCAATTACAAAGGGGTCACGGTACCTTGCACTCATCTCCTTCGGATGTAGAAACAGTCCCTCCAAGTGCAGCATTCCACTCGAGCTGCCACTTCTTTCCTGTGCGGGGATCACCAGCTCTCTGTAAACCTGACCCCTCGCCACAGCCGCTGGGTTGCAAGCCGAGACATACTAGCAGTGTGCGTGCGTGTGTATATATATATATATATATATATATATATATATATATATATATATTTCTACCAAGATTGCCCAGAGTTAGAGCCGCACTCCGCTTCAGGTAAGTATCCACTTTATTAATGACACACATGCGGCTTCCCATCCCACTTTTCGTCTCGCGGCCTCGACGCTGTCGAATCTTTTCTACTTCTTCATCAGAGGCCATGTCGGGACCCAGTTTCCTGCTGCCACATCTTCCCGCTGCGTGTCCTACGAATTCATTGGCTACCGGTGCGCCAAATTTGAATAGTTCATTCTTTCCAAAGCACGCTGGGACATGTAGTCCATTTTGCATTTTTCTTCCCTCCAGTGGGTTGGGTTCCCAACATATTCTTTAGAGACACCTTTTCTCAGCCCTCCAGTGGGCTCCAGGATGAAAAGGCGCATGTGAAATTAAATCTCCTGCTGCGCCCGTGCAAAAACGACAATCTCGCTCTTGCGGGCCTTCGATGCTTTACAGGTGGTGCGTTGCTCCCACGGCCTGGAACCGCTGTGATTTTGTATTTCTACCAAGATTGCCCAGAGTTAGAGCCGCACTCCGCTTCAGGTAAGTATCCACTTTATTAATGACACACATGCGGCTTCCCATCCCACTTTTCGTCTCGCGGCCTGACGCGTTTCGAAGTCTTTTCTACTTCTTCATCAGAGGCCATGTCGGGACCCAGTTTCCTGCTGCCACATCTTCCCGCTGCGTGTCCTACGAATTCATTGGCTACCGGTGCGCCAAATTTGAATAGTTCATTCTTTCCAAGCACGCTGGGACATGTAGTCCATTTTGCATTTTTCTTCCCTCCAGTGGGTTGGCTTCCCAACATATTCTTTAGAGACACCTTTTCTCAGCCCTCCAGTGGGCTCCAGGATGAAAAGGCGCATGTGAAATTAAATCTCTGCTGCGCCCGTGCAAAAGCGACAATCTCGCTCTTGCGGGCCCTTCGATGCTTACAGGTGGTGCGTTGCTCCCACGGCCTGGAACCGCTGTGATTTTGTATTTCTACCAAGATTGCCCAGAGTTAGAGCCGCACTCCGCTCAGGTAAGTATCCACTTTATTAATGACACACATGCGGCTTCCCATCCCACTTTTCGTCTCGCGGCCTGACGCGTTTGAGTCTTTCTACTTCTTCATCAGAGGCCATGTCGGGACCCAGTTTCTGCTGCCACATCTTCCCGCTGCGTGTCCTACGAATTCATTGGCTACCGGTGCGCCAAATTTGAATAGTTCATTCTTTCCAAAGCACGCTGGGACATGTAGTCCATTTTGCATTTTCTTCCCTCCAGTGGGTTGGGTTCCCAACATATTCTTTAGAGACACCTTTTCTCAGCCCTCAAGTGGGCTCCAGGATGAAAGGCGCATGTGAAATTAAATCTCCTGCTGCGCCCGTGCAAAAATGACAATCTCGCTCTTGCGGGCCTTCGATGCTTACAGGTGGTGCGTTGCTCCCACGGCCTGGAACCGCCGTGATTTTGTATTTCTACCAAGATTGCCCAGAGTTAGAGCCGCACTCCGCTTCAGGTAAGTATCCACTTTATTAATGACACACATGCGGCTTCCCATCCCACTTTTCGTCTCGCGGCCTGACGCGTTTCGAAGTCTTTTCTACTTCTTCATCAGAGGCCATGTCGGGACCCAGTTTCCTGCTGCCACATCTTCCCGCTGCGTGTCCTACGAATTCATTGGCTACCGGTGCGCCAAATTTGAATAGTTCATTCTTTCCAAAGCACGCTGGGACATGTAGTCCATTTTGCATTTTTTCTTCCCTCCAGTGGGTTGGCTTCCCAACATATTCTTTAGAGACACCTTTTCTCAGCCCTCCAGTGGGCTCCAGGATGAAAAGGCGCATGTGAAATTAAATCTCCTGCTGCGCCCGTGCAAAAACGACAATCTCGCTCTTGCGGGCCCTTCGATGCTTTACAGGTGAAGCGGAGTGCGGCTCTAACTCTGGGCAATCTTGGTAGAAATACAAAATCACGGCGGTTCCAGGCCGTGGGAGCAACGCACCACCTGTAAAGCATCGAAGGGCCCGCAAGAGCGAGATTGTCGTTTTTGCACGGGCGCAGCAGGAGATTTAATTTCACATGCGCCTTTTCATCCTGGAGCCCACTGGAGGGCTGAGAAAAGGTGTCTCTAAAGAATATGTTGGGAACCCAACCCACTGGAGGGAAGAAAAATGCAAAATGGACTACATGTCCCAGCGTGCTTTGGAAAGAATGAACTATTCAAATTTGGCTCACCGGTAGCCAATGAATTCGTAGGACACGCAGCGGGAAGATGTGGCAGCAGGAAACTGGGTCCCGACATGGCCTCTGATGAAGAAGTAGAAAAGACTTCGAAACGCGTCAGGCCGCGAGACGAAAAGTGGGATGGGAAGCCGCATGTGTGTCATTAATAAAGTGGATACTTACCTGAAGCGGAGTGCGGCTCTAACTCTGGGCAATCTTGGTAGAAATACAAAATCACGGCGGTTCCAGGCCGTGGGAGCAACGCACCACCTGTAAAGCATCGAAGGGCCCGCAAGAGCGAGATTGTCGTTTTTGCACGGGCGCAGCAGGAGATTTAATTTCACATGCGCCTTTTCATCCTGGAGCCCACTGGAGGGCTGAGAAAAGGTGTCTCTAAAGAATATGTTGGGAACCCAACCCACTGGAGGGAAGAAAAATGCAAAATGGACTACATGTCCCAGCGTGCTTTGGAAAGAATGAACTATTCAAATTTGGCGCACCGGTAGCCAATGAATTCGTAGGACACGCAGCGGGAAGATGTGGCAGCAGGAAACTGGGTCCCGACATGGCCTCTGATGAAGAAGTAGAAAAGACTTCGAAACGCGTCAGGCCGCGAGACGAAAAGTGGGATGGGAAGCTGCATGTGTGTCATTAATAAAGTGGATACTTACCTGAAGCGGAGTGCGGCTCTAACTCTGGGCAATCTTGGTAGAAATACAAAATCACGGCGGTTCCAGGCCGTGGGAGCAACGCACCACCTGTAAAGCATCGAAGGGCCCGCAAGAGCGAGATTGTCGTTTTTGCATGGGCGCAGCAGGAGATTTAATTTCACATGCGCCTTTTCATCCTGGAGCCCACTGGAGGGCTGAGAAAAGGTGTCTCTAAAGAATATGTTGGGAACCCAACCCACTGGAGGGAAGAAAAATGCAAAATGGACTTCATGTCCCAGCGTGCTTTGGAAAGAATGAACTATTCAAATTTGGCGCACCGGTAGCCAATGAATTCGTAGGACATGCAGCGGGAAGATGTGGCAGCAGGAAACTGGGTCCCGACATGGCCTCTGATGAAGAAGTAGAAAAGACTTCGAAACGCGTCAGGCCGCGAGACGAAAAGTGGGATGGGAAGCCGCATGTGTGTCATTAATAAAGTGGATACTTACCTGAAGCGGAGTGCGGCTCTAACTCTGGGCAATCTTGGTAGAAATACAAAATGACGGCGGTTCCAGGCCGTGGGAGCAACGCACCACCTGTAAAGCATCGAAGGGCCCGCAAGAGCGAGATTGTCGCTTTTGCACGGGCGCAGCAGGAGATTTAATTTCACATGCGCCTTTTCATCCTGGAGCCCACTGGAGGGCTGAGAAAAGGTGTCTCTAAAGAATATGTTGGGAACCCAACCCACTGGAGGGAAGAAAAAATGCAAAATGGACTACATGTCCCAGCGTGCTTTGGAAAGAATGAACTATTCAAATTTGGCGCACCGGTAGCCAATGAATTCGTAGGACACGCAGCTGGAAAATGTGGCAGCAGGAAACTGGGTCCCGACATGGCCTCTGATGAAGAAGTAGAAAAGACTTCGAAACGCGTCAGGCCGCGAGACGAAAAGTGGGATGGGAAGCCGCATGTGTGTCATTAATAAAGTGGATACTTACCTGAAGCGGAGTGCGGCTCTAACTCTGGGCAATCTTGGTAGAAATACAAAATCACGGCGGTTCCAGGCCGTGGGAGCAACGCACCACCTGTAAAGCATCGAAGGGCCCGCAAGAGCGAGATTGTCGTTTTTGCACGGGCGCAGCAGGAGATTTAATTTCACATGCGCCTTTTCATCCTGGAGCCCACTGGAGGGCTGAGAAAAGGTGTCTCTAAAGAATATGTTGGGAAGCCAACCCACTGGAGGGAAGAAAAATGCAAAATGGACTACATGTCCCAGCGTGCTTTGGAAAGAATGAACTATTCAAATTTGGCGCACCGGTAGCCAATGAATTCGTAGGACACGCAGCGGGAAGATGTGGCAGCAGGAAACTGGGTCCCGACATGGCCTCTGATGAAGAAGTAGAAAAGACTTCGAAACGCGTCAGGCCGCGAGACGAAAAGTGGGATGGGAAGCCGCATGTGTCTCATTAATAAAGTGGATATTTACCTGAAGCGGAGTGCGGCTCTAACTCTGGGCAATCTTGGTAGAAATATATATATATATATGCAGTATGTCTCCGGTCTCTCTTTGCAATAATCCACGCTGAGACAGGAGCACGGACACCAATTTGAAGTGCAAAAAATTCCTTTATTTTTCTAACAGCAGCTATCGGCCATAACGCGTTTCAGCCCCGAAGGGCCTTGATCACATGACGCGCACACAGCTGTGCTACCACTTTTTATGTGATTTTTTTCTTAAAGTGCTCAGTGCTATTGGCTTGCAATCATAGACATAGGAAACAGACTCCACTTGTATTGTATCTTTCTACAACTCATAGTTTTCGATTGTTTAAAACATGTGAGTTTGTTTTTAAGTCTTTACGCTTAACAATTGCAACTAACATAATTTGTCCGCATCCATGTGTAAATACATAAAATCAGATAAAATTAATGTTTATGCGTTAACAATTGCAATACCATAATTTGTCCACATCCATGTATAAATACTTAAAATCAGATAAAATTAATGTTTATGCGTTAAGATCACATTTAAATAAATATCAAAATTCTGTACAATAAATACTGTGCAAATTCGGTCTGTAAACAAAGTATATGTAAACCTTCTGACTGTCTAGAAAAGTACTATATCTAATGTAGGCCCTTATAAAGTGCATGTGCCTAAAAAAACTTTTTTGTGTTGCTAAAAATGTGACTTGTGATAGCTAAAAAACTGTGACATTCTAAAAACTGGGAAGGGAGCGGTTCTTTTTTAGGGGATTTTTTTCGACTGATGTTGTTTAAGCGATGTTTTATCAATTCATGTAAATACATACTTCTTATTGTGCGGTTTGGCACCTCCACTTTCCATATCCGCCCTTCTGCCTGATGTATATATATATAAAAATATATATGTATAAAAAATATATAAGAAAAACACACTTACCTACAAATACATTTTTGTGGTAAAGGCATACTCATTGTAAAAGTTTGCATGGTTAAGGCATGGGTGGTAGAGACGCATGCGTTGTAAAGCTTGCATGGTAAAGGCATGTGTGGTTCCGATATATGTATAGTTATATATATTCACTGAAATCACCAAAGGTTACAGGGACATTATAGGTAGGCTCAGATTCCACTCGACTAAAACCAGTAAAATTCAGCAGTTATAGTTACCTGAGCTAACAATAACTTACGCCCCTGCAAAGCACTGCTCATGACCTCACATATTACATCACTCATGGCATGGTCAGTGACATCACTCATGGCATCACTGATGACATCACTGATAACATCATCCAGTGAGTGTGTTTCGTAAACATTTCAGAGACTTAAAGATATATACTAAGCTACAGCAAACGTTAAATTAATAGTCTTTCTGTACTACTGAGTGATACTGTTTCTAGCATATGGCATCTGAGTGGCTTTGTGACTGTCTGTATCAGTGTGTAAGTGAGTGAGTGGTTGTATGATTGTGTGAGTGAGTGTGTGAGGGGCTGTATGGATGTCACTGACCATGTGAGTAGCTTTATGGGTCTGTGAATGGGTTTGTGAGTGGTTGTATGGGTGTGTGAGTGAGTGGTTGTGCATGTGTATGAGTGGTTGTGTGGGTGTGTGAGTGCTTTTATGAGTCCGTGAGTGGTTTAGTGGCTGTGTGAGTGGTTGTGTGGGTGTGTGAGTGGTTCTGTTAATAATGTTGTCAGTGATGTCATCAGTGACATCATTTGAGATGTCATCAGTGATGTCACTACTGTACATGCCATAAGTGATGTAATATGTGAGGTCATAAGCTGTGCATTGTGGGGGCATAACTTATAGTTAACTCACGTAACTATAACTGCTGAATTTCACTGGTTTTCTATGAGTGAAATCTGAGCCTAACCATATATTTCCTGTAACCTTTGTTTTTTCCAGTGAATTTCTAAGGTTTTTAAATTCTATTTCCTAACTATAACGTCCTTGTAACCTTTGGGTTTTTTTCAGTGAATTTCTAAGGTTTTTTAATTCTATTTCCAAACTATAACATCCCTGTAACCTTTGTTTTGTTTCAGTGAATTTCTATGGTTTTTTAAAGGCATTTCCTAACTATAACGTCCCTGTAACCTTTGCTTTTTTAGTGAATTTCTAAGGTTTTTAAACTTTTTATTTCCTAATTGTAACCTGTAACCTTTAAGAGTGAGTGTGTGAATGCATGAGTTTCTCAATGGGTGTGTGAGTGTCCGAGTGGGTCAGGGAGTGGCTGGATAAGTGTCTTACTGGGTGTGTGAATTGGTGCATGAGTGTCTGAGAGGGTCTGTGAGTGTGAGAGTGTCTGAGTGGGAGTGCGAGTGCCTCCATGAGTGTGTGAGTCAGTCTGTGAGTGAGTGTCTGAGTGGGTCGGTGAGTGAGTGTATGAGTTTCTGAATGGGTATATGAGTCTCTGAGTGGGTATGTGAGCAGGTGCATGAGTCTCTGGGTGGGTCTGTGATTGAGTGTGAGAGAGTATGAGTAGTTCCATTAGTGGGTGCATGAGTGTCTGAATGGGTCTGTGAGTGGCTGTGAGAGTGTGCGAGTGGTTCTGTGAGTGGGTACATGAGTGCCTGAGTGGGTTTGTGAGAGTGTATTAATGCATCTGTGAGTGGGTCCATGAGTGTCTGAGTGGGTCTATGAGTGCATGCAAGAGTGTCTGAGTCTATGAGTGGGTATGTGAGTGCATCTGTGAGTGGGTATGTGAGTGTCTGAGTGTGAGTGGGTGCATCAGTGTCTAAATGGGTATGTCAGTGGGTGTGTGAGTGGGTGTCTGAGGGTCTGTGTGGATGTGTCAGTAGCTATGTGAGTGACTCGGCCACAAAGTAACCGCCCCTGCTCTTTTATCCAACTAGAGTCCACAACTTTGCACAAAATATCTATCCATGTGGAGTACTTTCTACTGGTTAATTACTAAGTGCTACCTCCTTCGATAAATGTTCAGTACGTATTCTGCACTACTGCTGCATAATGGAGCACGAGGAAATGTCACCAGTCACCTTGTCTGCATTTTAGCAATGTGATTGTACCTGGTGCATCTCTATTCAGAAATATGTAGTAACATGAATCCTCCTATAGAGAAGACAACGAGATTACAAAGAAGTAAATCTCCACCAAACAAGGACCTTTCCTCTTAACTGTTAGACATGGCACCATTGGTGTGGGTCTCCCCTCCATTTTTTGCCTTTGCCTCCTGTGTTTTTGCTGTGTGTTGGACTCTGTTTTGCTGGTCTAGATGCTTTGAGCACTTTACCACTGCTGTTCAGTGCCAAAGTGCAAGTGCTCCCTTTGTAAAATGTAAGCCTGGGCGTAGTTTGCTGAGTTTTGCTATGCGGAACTCTGCGAAGTTACAAAAAATCTCAGCGAAGTTCCGCAAGTGGCGGAGTGTAGTGCGAACTGCTGTTCGTGCTGGTCTTCCTGCTGCTCGGGTAGAAATTCTACTCGAGCAGCAGCTTGCGCTCGCGAACTTACCATTCGCGAGCGGGGAAAAAACTTCACTGCACAACGCGAAGCAGAGTTTTCTGCACTCCGCGAGCTCCGCGGAGAGCGGAGTGCAAAAAATTACGCAAACTCCGTTCACCGCCCAGGCCTAGTAAAATGTTGTTATGGATTGGTGTTTCCATGATTGGCTGATTTGATTTACTAGTCAGTCCCTAGTACAGTGCACTGTGTGTGCCCAGGGCCTGTAAATCAAATGCTGCTAGTGGGCTGCAGCACTGATTGTGCCACCCACATAAGCAGCCTGTAAATGTAACTCTGGCCTGCCATTGCAGAGCCTGTGTGCAGTCTGGTACTGCCATGTCGACCTGGTGTGTGCACCCACTTGCCAGGCCCTAACCTTCCCTTTTCTTACATGTTAGTCACCCCTAAGGTAGGCCCAAGGTACCCCTGTGGGCAGGGTGCAGTGTATGTGAAAGGTAGGACATGCCCTGGTGTGTGTGGCATGTCCTGATAGTGAATTACCACCAATTTCGTTCTTCACTATTGCAAGGCTGCCTGTTCCAATAGGATGGAATGGGGAGTTTGTTTATAATATCTTATAAACATAACTACCCCTGGGAATAAGGTAGGAAAATAAAGTTTAGTATGCCTGAACTCAGAATGTTAAAATGCATCTTTTAGTGAGGGTGATTTTTACATTCTGTGTTTGAAAATGCCACTTTTAAAAAAGTAGGTATTTTCTTGCTTAGCCATCCAGTGTGCCTCTGCTAGGTTTGTGTGTTGCATGCTGGCTTTTGGATGACAGGGGCTGGGGAGGAGCAGTGGCTGCAGAGAGCCTTATGAGTGAGGGCTGGGCTGAATAGACCTGGGCTGCATTTAGGGTAGGGGGAGGAGATTTCCTTTCACCTGAATGAGCCTGGTCTGCAAAGGACAATGCTGTCTCCACCTCCTGCCAGGAAGCTGCACCAAGATAGGACAGAACTGGTTTGGATTGAGCACAGGGCTTCTTTGCCACCAGAGAACAAATGATTTTGTGATATAAATATTGGGGCCCAGACCCCAGAACTTTAGATCATTTCTGGGAATCAAGAGGAACCTTTGCCAAGAAGAAGAGCCGGAGAAGCTGAGGAGGAATACTGCCCCTGTGCTGTTTGCCTCATGGGTTTGGCCTGCAGTGGCTACTTGCTGCCAAGGAAAGGAGAAAAGGACTTTGCTGTTTGCTGTGTCCCCTGCTTGAAGAAGATCTTCAAGGGCTTGAAACTGAGCTTGCCTCCTGTTCTGAAGTCTCAGGGACACAAAGACTTCACCACCAGCTGCCCTGAACTGCCTTGCTGGGAGTTCTGACCTGCAAAGAGGTGCCTGCAGTTGTTTTGGACCTCTAGAGGCTGTTTTCCGCTGCGAGCTGGAAAAGTAACCCAACTTCGAAGAAGCGAGACGCATCCGCACCTGTTTCCGACACATCGCTGAAGAAATCATCGCAGCGCCTGCAGCGGCTCGAGAAATCGCCACATGCCGCATCGAGTGCACCGATCTCCGAAGTCCGAGATCATCGCACCGAGTTTGACGCAAGGCCTGTGGTGCAGCTGCAAAAGTTCACACATAGTTCTGGATCGTCGCATCGCATCGAGGTGCCAAGTTTGTCCCATCATTGGGGGACGCAGTAAGAAACCGACGCATCACCTCCCCACGCAGTAAGAAACCGACGCATCACCTCGTCTCCGGTAAGGAACCGACGCATCACTCCCCTGCGATGCATTAAGGAACCGACGCATCACCTCCCCCGGAGCAAGGAACCGATGCATCACCTTCCCTGAGTGTAAGGAACCGACGCATCACCTTCCCTGCGGCTCGTTTTGTTTGCTTGTGTGACGCATCCAAGGTACTTTGTGAGAAAAGTGTTGCATCTGCAATTTGCTTTGAACTAAACTATTTCTAGCATCTGAAAGTCATATTTTTATTGCTGTATTGTGGATTTTTGTCATTTGGTCTTGTTTTGGTTTAGATAAAGATTACGTATTTTTCTAAACTGGTGTGGTGTCCATTTGTAGTGTTTTCACTGTATTACTGTATGTGTTCACAAATGCTTTACACGCTGCCTCTGAGATAAGCCTGTCTGCTCGTGCCAAGCTACCAAGGGGGTGAGCAGGGGTTATTTTAGAAGTGTATCCCCCTTACCCTGACTAGAAGCAAGGGTCCCTATTTGGACAAAGGTACCTACCTCTGCCAACTAGAGACCCCCATTTCTAACATTAACTATATGAAGTAAGAGCTTCTTTGTTTGGTGGAGATGTCCTCATATTCCTCGTCATTAAGAACTCCTCACCAAAATCGATGGAAAACGCTCTGGAGGGGGTGCTTGTTAAGCTGTCCATCATCCTGGCAAAAGGCAGGAAGATCTTTGCATACTACTAAGGTGGGTGAGGCCAAAGGGACGAAGCTTCCAAGTGATTTGCACATTTCCATGCTCATAGTCTTTTAAAGTGACAACCATGGATTCTGCTCTAACCAGGACAGGACAACAAAGAATCCACTCATCACAGTCACATACAGATTGTGCTCCAGTAGATCAATGATGCATTCACCTCCATGAAGCATTTCAGATCAATTTTCAGTATGGAATTGCCAAGAAAACACACTTGCTTTGCATTCGCCAAGCCCAGGAGTTAGGATAATTTGTCCTTTACAGAAGCTTAAGCAGGGGCACCTGTTATGTTTATATCTGTAAGTGCCTCCTGTTGAGGTTGAATTTCTGTAAAATGTGCATTAGGGGCAAAACGGCCCTGGCGACACCATCCCCTGGGGACTGGCCAAGAATGAATAGGGGGGCACACGGCCCCCTCCCCAGGCCTATACTGGGTCCTGGCACCCACCCAGGGCACCCAGTCAGCACTGTAGCAGACCACTGGGGAGCCTGAATGCCCCCGGGGTCCCAGCCAGCTCCCAGACTCTAGATGGAGCCAGCATTGCTCTCACACACAGTAAGCTGCTAAACATGCAGCTCCCTATGTGTGAGAACAATTGTTTTGTCTGTTTCCCTGCCAACATGACCGTGGAGTTATTGTTTGCTCTGACTTGGTGGGAGCTGTCAAAGCTCATGCCAAGTCAGAGCAAACAGCTATGTCCCGGGGATGGGTACCCCAGGACATAGGGAACTGGCCCTGGTGCGTGGCAGTCCCCAGGGCCATTAATGGCTCCAGGAGACAGGCCATGGGGCCCCCCTCGTTCTGTTTTCATTGGCTGGCCCTGGGGAGGTGGCGGTCCCCTGGCCATGTATGTCTTCCCGCCTTCATCTATTTTAATTGCTGGCCCCAGGGCAGTGGTGGACCCCAGGGCTCTAAAGATCCCATGGAGGGGGTTCCGTACGGCCCCCTTCCATTATTTTAAATAAAGCCCCAGGGAGGTGGTGGTCCTTGGGGCTCAAAAGAGCCCATGGAGCGGGTTCTGTGCAGCCCCCCTTCCATTTTATAATGAGGCCCTGAGGAGGTGGTGGTCCCTGTGGCTAAAAAGAGCCCCATTCACCCCCCTTCTTTATTTCCATGCCCACATACCCCCAGGACTTGGCTCACTAGAGGGCTAAAACAAAAACAAGCGCTGTAGAATCTGCTTGGTTTTTTTGTCTTCCAATTTTGCTGCAAATTCACATATCCACCCATGATTTTGTTGCAAAATAGCAACACATTTTTTTTCTAACCCCCAGCAGGATCTCTGTGGGACCCCACCACCACACCTAGGGGTCAGGTTATTCCTACCCTGCCCTCTTTTCTTTATTTTTAGAGTTTTTAGTGGGACTCATCTGAAGTCCCAAGATGGCTGCCAACACTTCCTGGTTGAAGTGTTGGCAGCCAATCACATTTCAGCACGGGGACTGTGTGATCAATGGAGGATCCGCGCCCCACTTATACAAATTTGGTTTCCATTTAATATCTCTAAAACTACTGAGCGGATTTACACCAAATCACAAAAAGGCCTCTTTCTGGACCAAGAGCTAGCTTTCTGCCATATATGGTGGAATTTCGTCCAGTGGTTCGGGCTGTAGTAGTATTCAAAATCTATATGGGAATTAACATTGGGAAAATGCATTTTGGGACACCCTTTTTCTCGGCCCTTGCTTGATGAATCACCCCAAAACTGAGCATCGTATTAGTTTTGAAAATTTTGTGAAGATTCGTCAAATGGAACCAAAGATATTGGCAAAACAAAAAACGCTCTTCCTATGGAAACTAGGTCCTAACTATAACTACCTACTGGCGACCGCCAGCAGGTAATTCAGCAGTTATAGTTACCTGAGCTAACTATAACTTAAACCCCCGTAATACAATGCTTATGACCTCACATATTACACCACTCATTACATGGTCAGTGACATCACTGATGACATCTCAAATTACATCACTGATGACATCATCCTAGGAGCGTAAGTGTTTCGTAAAGGTATCTGAGTTAAATTAGTTAAATCTGTACTACTATTTTAAGTGATATTATTTGCAACATATGTAATTTGGTTGTGTGACCGTCTTTATCCATGTGTGAGTAGTTGTATGGGTGTGTGAGTGGGTGCCTGAGTGGCTGTATGGGTGAATAAGTGGGTGTGTGAGTAGCTGTATAGGTGAGTGAGTGGCTATGTGAGTGGCTGCATTGGTCAGTGAGTGGCTGTAAGGGTGAGTGAGTGGCTGTATGGGTGAGTAACTGGGTGTGTAAGTGCCTGTATGGCAGAGTGAGTGGCTGTTTTAGTGGGTGTTTGGTTAATTGAATGGGTATGTGAGTGGCTGTACTGGAGTGTGAGTGACTGTGTGAGTGCTTCTTTAGATGTGTGAATGGGTATATAATTTAGTATGTGGGTGTGTGAGTGTGTACATAAATGGTTGTTTGTGTGAATGAGTGGTGCTGTTAAGATGCTGTTTGGGTGAATGAGTAGGTGTGTGAGTGGCTGTATTGGTAATAAAGTGGGTGTTTGAGTAGCTGTATGGGTGACTAAGTGGCTGTGTGAGTGACTGTATGAGTGAATGAGTATCTGTGTGAGTAAGTGTATGGGTAAGTGAGCGGCGATATGAGTGGCTGTATTGTTGTGTGAATGGGTGTGTGAGTATCTCTATGAATGAGTGAGTGTGTGTGTGTGCGGTTGTATGGGTATGTGAGTAGGTATATGAGTGGTTGTGTGGGAGTGGGTGTACGAGTGGTTCAATGGATGATATCTTTAGTGATGTCATCAGTGATGTCATTTGAGATGTTATCAGTGATGTCACGACCAAGTCATGAGTGATGTACTATGTGAGGTCATAAGCAGTGCATTAAGCTCACGTAAATTATAGTTATCTCAGGTAACTATGGGCCACATGTATCAAAATTGGATTTGAGATTACCTAATTGCGATTTTCTGAGAATTTCCAATGTATGAAACTCCATGAGTTTCGTTACCGATTCGTAGTGGGTCGCAAACCGACCTACCTCATTAATATTAATGAGGTAGATCGCTATTTGCGACCCTTAGGAATCGCAAAAATCACTGGGATGGTGGCCTGCTGGTGTCAGCAGACCACCATGTCTGTGATTGTTTTTAAATAAAGCAATCTTTTTTTTGTAAAGCAGCCCGTTTGCCTTAAAGGAAAACGGGCTGCTTTACAAAAAGAAAAATGAAAAGTTTTACTTTTATTTTTTAAGAGCAGGCAGTGGTCCGTGGGACCACTGTCTGCTCTTAAAAATGCTTTTATAAACATTCACAAAAGGGAAGGGGTCCCTTGGGGACCCCTTCCCATTTATGAATGGGTTACCACCTATTTGAAGTAGGTGGTAACATGCAAATGTTTTGCGACGGCATTCACGCTCACAAAACATTCATATATACCATTAGGATTCGCTATTTGGAAGGGACGCCCTAAACACGCCCCTTCCAAATAGCGAATTGCAAACCCATTTTGCGATTCGGTAACAGGTTACCGAATCGCAAAATAGGGTTTGATACATGTATCAAGCATTTTTGCGATCGCAAAGAGGCTGATTCTGAGAATCGGCCCGTTTGCGCACACAAAAATGATTGATGCATGTGGCCCTATAACTGCTGAATTTCTATGGTTTTGTATGACTGAAATCTGAGGCTAACTATAACATCCCTGTAATCTTTGTTTTTTTCAGTGAATTTCTAAGGTTTTTACATTTTTTATTTCATAACTATATTGTTGCCTGTAACATTTTGTTTTTTCAGTGAATATCTAAGGTTTTTTAATGTTAATTCCTTTCCACGGGCGGGCTGCACTAAGCCCTGTGACAGGTCGGCGGATCTTGAGAGTGTCAAAATAAATTTGGGGGTATTTTTTATCCCAGTACACTGCTTGCCCCGTATTTTTAACATACACAAGGGGTCAGGAAAGCTTTCACCTGACCCCTTCACTTAATATTCAACCAACTTCTCAGCCCCGGAGACCATTTGCCAACATATAAAATGGTGGCTGCAACTTTCCTGTGATGGTGCGGTCAGCCAATCAGAATCTTACTTTGGCGCTTGGGTCCATGGATTCCCTGTGGGTGGATCCACGTCCCTAGATATACAAATTTGTTTTTTGGTTAATATTTCTAAAACTACTTAACGGATTTACAACAAATCACAGAAAGCACGCGTTCAGGACCAAGAGCTAGCTTTTTGCCAAATGTAGTGTAATTCCATTCAGTGGGCCAGGTTGCAGTTGTGTTCAGAATCTCTAAGGGAATTAACATTGGGAAAATGCGTTTTGGGAAGGCCCCCTTTTTCTCAGCCCACGCCTGCCGGATCACCCCAAAACATTCCAGAGAGCAGCTGAAGTGAGTGTTGAATATTTTTGGAAATGTTTGTGAAGATTCATTAACCGGGGCCAAAGGTATAGGCAAGTCAAAAAACACTTTTCCTATGGAAACTAGGTCTTAACTATACCTGCATGCAACCGCCAATGAGATATATATATATATTCACTGAAAAAACCATAGGTTTCAGGCACATTATAGTTAGAAATTAGCATTTAAAAAACCTTAGAAATTCACTGAAAAAACCATAGGTTTTAGGGACGTTATAGTTAGTTGGACATTTCACTCGTACAAAACCAGAGAAATTTGACCGTTATAGTTAGTAGAGATAACTATAACTCACGCCCCCGCAATGCACTGCTGATGACGTCACATATTACATCATTCATGACATGGTCAGTGACATCACTGATGACATCACTGATGACATCTCAAATGACGCGTAGTAACTTGGAAGATTAAGTCCCCTTGAATCCTGAGGGTCCCTGGGGACCAACTAGCCCACCACGTACCTCCAGTAAGCGCCACAGAGCTGCGTTGCAGAGAGGTGTAAAAAGGGGCGTGGCCTCAGAGCACTTCTCTGCAACGCAGCTCTGTGGCGCATACTGGAGGTACCTGGTGGGCTAGTTGGCCCCCAGGGACCCCCAGTATTCAAGGGGAATTAATTCCCCAACTTACAATGTGCCACAGGGCACGTTTGCAGAGTGCTGCAGGGAGGGGGCGGGGCCACCGGCGCGATGCCAGCTTTTTTTTTTTCCAGAAGGTGGGCTGTGTGGCCCCCCTTCTTTTTGCACTTTTGGGGCCCTAGGGATCCCATCTCCCAGGGCCTGACCCCTATTGTTTAAAAAAATAATAAAAATAAACGGGAAGGGGGCCGCGTGGCCCCCCTCCCTGAGGCCAATTTATGCCCCGGGGACCCCATCCCCCAGGGCCTGGCCATATATAAATAATTAAAAAATATATATTTTCAAAGGAGGGGGGCTGCGTGGCCCCCCTCCTGAGGCCTCTGTTAGCCCCGGGGACCCCATCCCCCGGGGCTCTGCCTTGTTTTAAAAAAAAAAATTGATTTTATTGGGGAGGGGGGCCACTTCTAGCCCCAGGGACCCCATCCCCCAGGGCCTGGCCACTTCATTTGGGACCGTGGGAGGAGCCCCAATTCCCCCACGGTCCCGCCGGCTCCCCGCCTCCTGCGGGAGCTCGCATTGCTTTTCCACACGAGGAGCTGCTGACATGCAGCTCCCCGTGTAGAAAAGCAATCTGCTTTGGATTTTGGAAGCGAGAGCAGGAAACCTGCTCTCGCTTCCAAAATCCAAAGCAGAGTTTGCTATGGCAGGGCGGGAGCCGCACGGCTCCCGCCCTGTCATAGCAAACAGCAGTGTCCCGGGGGTGGGCACCCCGGGACACTGCACGAGCTGGCCCTGGGTTGTGGCGGTCCCCAGGGCCATCAAGGGCTCCAGGAGGGGTGCCGCGCGGCCCCCTCCCTTTATTTACATAGCCCCGGGGAGGTGGTGGTCCCCGGGGCTCGGGTGTCCGTAACGGACCCCAGAATTTGCATGTTAGTGCCCCGGGGAGGTGGCAGTCCCAGGAACATGTGGGGGGGGCTCGAGCCCCCCCACACAGGTTTAATTTTTTTTTTAAAACAAGCCCCGGGGGGTGGCGGTCCCCGGGGCAGCGGGGGGGCCATGTGCCCCCGCGAATATTTAATAAAAGCCCCAGGGGGTGGCGGGCCCTGGGGCTTGGGGGGGCCTTGGAGACCCCCCCACACATTAATAAAAAATATGCCCCGGGGAGGTGGCGGTCCCAAGGGCTGCGGGAGGGCTGCGTGCCCTCCTGCATATTATTAACATAGCCCCGGGGAGGTGATGGTTCCCGGGGCTGCGGGGGCCCCCGCGGGCCCCACAATTATAAATTATAAATTGGGCAGTGCCCCCGGGACCTGGCCCACCCGGGGCCTCATTTTTTTAATAATTTCGGCGAGATTCGCGACCCCAGCGCGAATTCTGCCGAAATTATTAAAACAAAAATGCTTTTTTTGGCACTGGGAGTCCTTGTGGGACCCCCTGAGCAGGCCTGGGGGGTCAGGGTGTTTCTACCCTTCCCCCTTTTCTTGTTTTTCACCTTTGTTTCACTGTTTTCTTGTGACTCGGTCTACCGAGTCACAAGATGGCTGCCAACACTTCCTGGTTTGGAGTGTTGGTAGCCAATTAGAATGAAGCTCGTGGTCGGGAGGGTTCGCGAACCCACCACGGCCATAGATATCGAAACTTTTATTTTTTGAATTTCTCAGCAACTACTGAACGGATTTACACCATTTAAAAAAAAGGTCGCTTTCTGAACCAAGGACTACCTTTTTGCCAAATTTGGTGTAATTCCATTCAGCAGTTCGGGCTGTAGCCTTATAGTTAGGACCTAGTTTCCATAGGAAAAGCATTTTTTCATTTGCCAATAATGTTTGCGAATAACTTTTGCGCCATTTGACCAATCTTCATGAAATTTTCACAACTGATAAAACGCTCACTTCAGCTGCTGTCTTGAAAGTTTCAGGTACCCCTCCTGTTACCTTCAGTAAGTTCCACACTGCAGGATTGCTTAGAGGTCTTCGGAGGCCACACCCCCTTTCTCCACCACTCTGCAAACACGCCTCCTGGGCCACTACTGGTTTGGGGATGAAGTCCACTTTACTCCTGAGGGACCTGTGGGGCCAAGAAGCCCTCTTGGTACCTCCTGTAAGTCCTACACAGCGGGATTCCTCAGAGCTGGTCAGAGGCCCAGCCCCTTTATCCACCACTCTGCAAACACGACTACTACTTAAAAAACATGGAAATTCACTGAAAAACAAAGGTTATGGGGACATTATAGTTTGGAAATAGCATTTAAAAAACCTTAGAAATTCAATGGAAAAACCAAAGGTTACAGGGACGTTATAGTTAGGCTCAGATTTCACTCATACAAAACCAGTGAAATTCATCAGTTAGCTGAGCTAACTATAACTCACGCCCCCTGCAATGCACTGATAATGACCTCACATATTACATCACTCATGACATGGTCAGTGACATGACTCATGGCATAGCAAATGACATCACTCATGACATCAATGATGACATCATGCACAGAATCACTGACGAACCCACTCACACCCCCATAGAACCTTTCATACACCCACTCCCACACAACCATTCACAAACCCATTCACAGACCCACAACAGTACCTACACACCCACTCACTGGTTCACAGATCTACACACAAATTCACTCACTCACCCACCCATACAGCCACTCATCCACCCACTAATACAGCCACTGAAATATTCACTCAGATACCCATACAGCCACTCACATACTGAGTCAGTCACCCATACAGCTACTCATACACCTAGTCACTCAACCATACAGTCAATCACGCAGCCACTTCCTCACCCATGCAGATACACACACACACCCACTCACTCATACAGATACTAACACATACTCACTCACCTATACAGTCACCGATATAAGCACACACTCACCCATACAGCCACTCTCACATTCACTCGCTCACCCATACACTCATATACTCCATCACTCACCTATACTGCCTTTTACATACCCAGTTACTCACCCATATACCACAGACACATCCACTTACTCACCCACACAGCCATACACACACTCACCCATACAGCCACTCACACATTCACTCACTAACTCATACAGCCATTGACTCACCCACTCACTCATCCATACAGGCAGTCACACAGCATCTCACCCACTCAAACAGACAACCATAGACGTACTCAAACAACCAATCACTCACCAATACAGCCACTCATGTACCCACTCACACACCCATGCAGCCACTTAGACACCAACTGACTGACACAGAAATTCGCACAACCAGTCACTCACCCATGCATTCACTGAGGCACCTAATCACTCACTTATATAGTCAGTCATGCACCCACCGAATCATCCATACAGGCACTCCCACACCCACTGATTCACCAGTATACCTTGGTATATATATATAGCACTCATGAACTTTTTAAAAACACTCCCAGTCACTTGATGATGTCATCAGTGATGTCACTGACCATGTCATGAGTGATGTAATATGTGAGGTAATAAGTAGTAAGAGGTAGTAAGCAATGCATTGCGGGGGGCACGAGTTATAACTGCTGAATTTCACTGGTTTTGTACGAGTGAAATATGAGCCTGATTATAACATCCTTGTAAACTGTGGTTTATTCAGTGAATATATATATATATAGATTAAGCCTCTGGACGAGTCATAGAGGCGTGGGTATTGTGGGAGATGTGGACTCAGCGCGGGGAAGTCTGCTGATTTTCAGCACGGGGACTGTGTTTCTCCATGCCTACAAAAGCTTCACTCAGAAAGCTGAGGGAGGTCTGGTGACTGAGCACCATACAAGCAATCGCTTCATTGGTGAGGACTGTTGTGCTTATTACTCTTTGTTGTGAGGATCTCCCCCGACCCGGTGAGTTAGTTCACATTGGGCTGTTCATGCAGCAGGAGATTTCTCTAGCAGGATACCCACACAGACTTGAAGACGTGGTTGCCTTGGTCCTGCTGTGTTAGTGCACATTATGCTGAACTAATTTCGATCAAAAGTTGCTTCAGTTTACAACCCGTGTATAATGCAGTAACAATGACATTGGATTTTGCTGGACATTCGCAGTTTTGCAATGCCAAACGGTACAGCATGCTATTTTTTAATCACGTTCGTTCCGTGCCATACTTGGTTTTGAAATTATGGTGATGCTCCACTGTGGCATTATGGGAACAGTAGTCCCTCGTGAGTTTTGAACAGTATGGCACTTGAAACGCTCTGATGATGACATGTGGTGTGCGCAGTACTGTCAGGCTTAGCAAAACCCTGCATGGCTAAGTAATTTATTTAATTTGTTTCAAATCTGTAGAATATCTTATTCAGCAGATGGAGTTGTGATGCCATTATGATGTTTCAGCATATGAGATCATAAACAGAGTATGAAATAGTTTAGGCATTTTGCCGTCTTCACAATGTTGGAAGTACAAGCAGCTCATTTTATATGTCAGTGCCCTCTGAGGTGGTTTTGCGCCAATCTCTAAAGAAAATCTATAGAAGGTGTTTTAAAAGATGAAATAAATTATTTTGTACTTCATGTTTTAGTGCAAAGCGATTTTTGTTTCTTAATTGATTTATGCACACAAAATGCAATGAATATTTATGCACTAGTTTATGTTTGAAACATGAGGTGTTTTTACCATGTCTATTAATGTGACACGATAAATAGTATGATGAAAATGGCGCTCACCAGATTGATAAAGGCTGTTGATACAGCCGAAATGCGTCTCTCCTGGTTCGTGGGAGGCCCATTACATTAAAAAGATGCCTTATACCTGCAGTTCTCGTGTGCGTGCTGGTTTCCTTTGGAAGCAGGGGTTGTTCATATATATATATATATATATATATATGTATATATATATATATATATTCACTGAAAAAACCATAGGTTTTAGGGACAGTTATAGTTAGTTGGACATTGCACTCGTACAAAACCCGTGAAATTCCCCTGTTATAGTTAGTTCAGCTAACTATAACTCGCGCCCTCGCAATGCATTGCTGATGACGTCACATATTACATCACTCATGACATGGTCAGTGACATCACTGATGACATCACTGATGACATCTCAAATGACATCACTGATGACATCACTGATGACATCATCCAGTGACTGTGTGTTTCTGTAAAGTTTAAATATGTTTAATATATATAGGGAAAGGCGTATTGAAGAATGAGTGGGTGTATAAGTGTCTGAATGGATGATTTAGTACGTGAGTGACTGACTCTACAAGTGAGTGATTAAACGTATCTTACTGAATGCATGGGTTAGTGACTAAACTGTGTGAATGTCTGTATCCGTCTGTTTGTTGGTGTGTAAGTGGATGCATGGATTTGCGAATAGCTACATGAGTGTCTATATGGGTTATTGATTGGTTCTCTGAGTATCTGTATGGCTGCCTGAGTGTTTGTGTGGGTGGGGTGTGTGTGACTCTATACATAGATGTGTGAGTGGGTGATTCACTGGGTGCATGATTTCAAGAGTGCATCTGTGATGGACTGCTTGGGTGGGTGAGTGTGTGTATGGGTGTGTTAGTGAGTGAATGTATATCTCAGTGGTACATGTGTGAGTAACTACATATGTAAAAAGCAGTATATATGTGTGTTAGAGTATTTAAATGGCTATAAGTGAGAGTGTGTTATTGTGAGAGTGGCTGTATGGATGCGTGTGTGCTTGTATCAGTTATTGTATAAGAGCGTAAGAATGTGCTAGTATTTGTATGAGTAAGTGAGCTGGTGTGTGTATAACTGTATAGGTGAGTAAATGGGTGTGTGATTAATTTTTTGCATGACTGACTAGGTGTGTGAGTACCTCTATACATGAGTGGCGGTGTGTGAGTATTTATATAGGTGTATGAGTGCATATGATAGTCCTGTACTGAGTGACTGTAAGTATGAGTGACTGTACAGGTGAGTGAGTGGATGTGTGTGTAGACCTAAGAATCAGTGAGTGGGTATGTAGTTTTTGGTGTTGGAGTGTCTATGGTTTTGAGAATGGCAGTCTGTAATTTAGAGTGGGTGTATCAAAAGTTATATTAGGGTGTGAGAAGATGCATGAAATTATCACATGGATGATGTCATCAGTGATGTCATTTGAGATGTCATCAGTGATGTCATCAGTGATGTCACTGACCATGTCATGAGTGATGTAATATGTGACGTCATCAGCAGTGCATTGCAGGGGCGCGAGTTATAGTTAGCTGAACTAACTATAACAGGGGAATTTCACGGGTTTTGTACGAGTGCAATGTCCAACTAACTATAACTGTCCCTAAAACCTATGGTTTTTTCAGTGAATTTCAAAGGTTTTTAAATGCTAATTTCTAACTATAACTTGTCTGAAACCTATGGTTTTTTCAGTGAATTTCAAAGGTTTTTAAATGCTAATTTCTAACTATAACGTGCCTGAAACCTATGGTTTTTTCAGTGAATTTCAAAGGTTTTTTAAATGCTAATTTCTAACTATAACGTGCCTGAAACCTATGGTTTTTTCAGTGAATTTCAAAGGTTTTTTAAATGCTAATTTCTAACTATAACGTGCCTGAAACCTATGATTTTTTAAGTGAATTTCAAAGGTTTTTTAAATGCTAGTTTCTAACTATGCCAACAGAGGTAGGACATGTGAAGAAAGAAGAAAAAACGCACAGAAAGAAGCAAAAGATGTGCAGAAAGAACCAACAGAGGAGCAGAAAGAGGCCTTGTTGCAAAATCATCCTGTGCCCACAACTTTTTCAGACGGGTACTGGTGGTAACTGACTCTGACTAAGCAGAGCCAGTGCGCGTTTGCACAGTGGTGAAGGGAGGGGGGCCTGAGGTGACATGTGTGCAAACGCGCCCCGTGGCGCGTTTTAAGTTGCGGGATTAAGTCCCCTTGAATCCTGAGGGTCCCTGGGGCCCAACTAGCCCCCAGGTACCTACAGTTAGGACCACAGAGCTGAGTTGCAGAGAGGCGTTCCGAGGCCACGCACCTTTTTTCACCTCTCTGCAACGCAACTCTGTTGTGCTTACTGAAGGTACCTGGTGGGCTAGTTGGCCCCCAGGATTCAAAGGGAATTAACTCCCCAACTTAAAACGCACCACAGGGCGTGTTTGCGCACATGTCACCTGAGGCCCCGCCCCTCCTTTCACCACTGTGCAAATGCGCCCCGTGGCGCGTTTTAAGTTGGGGGATTAGGTCACCTTGAATCCTGAGAGTCCCTGGGGCCCAACTAGCCCAGCAGGTACTTCCAGTAAGCACCACAGGCCTGCGTTGCAACGCCTGTAACAAATTGTGCAGTTGTGTTTAGGTAGTGAAGAGGGTCGTGCTGGGGGTAGTGTTTTAGGGTTTAGGGTAGTGCAGTGGTGTTTGTGTAGTGTAGGGGGTCATGCTGGGGGTAGATTTAGGGTTTAGGGTAGTGCAGTGGTGTTTGGGTAGTGTAGGGAGTAGTGCTGGGGGAGTGTTTTAGGGTTTAGGGTAGTACAGAGGTGTTTGGGTCGTGTAGGGGGTCGTGCTGGGGTTAGTGTTTTAGGGTTTTAGGGTTTAGGGTAGTGCAGTGGTGTTTGGGTAGTGTAGGGGATACTGCTGGGGGTAGTGTTTTAGGGTTTAGGGTAGTGCAATGGTGTTTGGGTAGTGTAGGGGGTACTGCTGGGGGTAGTGTTTAGGGTTTAGGGTAGTGCAGTGGTGTTTGGGTAGCGTAGGGGGTACTGCTGGGGGTAGTGTTTTATGGTTTAGGGTAGTGCAGTGGTGTTTGGGTAGTGTAGGGGTTCGTGCTGCGGGTAGTTTTTTAGGGTTTAGGGTAGTGCAGTGGTGTTTGTGTAGTGTAGGAGGTCGTGTTTTAGGGTTTAGGGTAGTGCAGTGGTCTTTGGGTAGTGTAGGGGGTTGTGCGGGGGTAGTGTTTTAGGGATTAGGGTAGTGCATTGGTATTTGGGTAGTGTAGGGGGTCATGCAGGGGTAGTGTTTTAGGGTTTAGGGCAGTGCAGTGGTGTTTAGGTAGTGTAGGGGGTCGTGCTGGGGGAGTGTTTTAGGGTTTAGGGCAGTGCAGTGGTGTTCGGGTAGTGTAGGGGGTCGTGCTGGGGGAGTGTTTTAGGGTTTAGGGCAGTGCAGTCGTGTTCGGGTAGTGTAGGGGGTCGTGCTGGGGGAGTATTTTAGGGTTTAGGGTAGTGCAGTGGTGTTCGGGTAGTGTAGGGGGTCATGCTGGGGGTAGTGTTCTAGGGTTTAGGGCAGTGCAGTGGTGTTCGGGCAGTGTAGGGGGTCGTGCTGGGGGTGGTGTTTCAGGGTTTGGGGCAGTGCAGTGGTGTTCGAGCAGTAAAGGGGGTCATGCTGGGGGTGGTGTTTCAGGGTTTAGGGCAGTGCAGTGGTGTTCGGGCAGTGTAGGGGGCGGTGCAGGGGTGGTGTTTCAGGGTTTAGGGCAGTGCAGTGGTGTTCGGGCAGTGTAGGGGGTGGTGCAGGGGGTGGTGTTTCAGGGTTTAGGACAGTGCAGTGGTGTTCGGGCAGTGTAGGGGGTCGAGCAGGGGGTGGTGTTTCAGGGTTTAGGGCAGTGCAGTGGTGTTCGGGCAGTGTAGGGGGCGGTGCAGGGGTGGTGTTTCAGGGTTTAGGGCAGTACAGTGGTGTTCGGGCATTGTAGGGGGTGGTGCTGGGGCTGGTGTTTCAGGGTTTAGGGCAGTGCAGTGGTGTTCGGGCAGTGTAGGGGGTCGTGCTGGGGCTGCTGTTTCAGGGTTTAGGGTAGTGCAGTGGTGTTCGGGCAGTGTAGGGGGTCGTGCTGGGGCTGGTGTTTCAGGGTTTAGGGCAGTGCAGTGGTGTTCGGGCAGTGTAGGGGGTCATGCTGGGGCTGGTGTTTCAGGGTTTAGGGCAGTGCAGTGGTGTTCGGGCAGTGTAGGGGGTCTTGCTGGGGCTGGTGTTTCAGAGTCTAGGGCAATGCAGTGGTGTTCGGGCAGTGTAGGGGGTCTTGCTGGGTCTGGTGTTTCAGGGTTTAGGGCAGTGCAGTCGTGTTCGGGCAGTGTAGGGGGTCGTGCTGGGGGTGGTGTTTCAGGGTTTAGGGCAGTGTAGTGGTGTTCGGGCAGTGTAGGGGGTCATGCTGGGGCTAGTGTTTCAGGGTTTAGGGCAGAGCAATGGTGCTCAGGCAGTGTAGGGGGTTGTGCTGGGGGTGATGTTTCAGGGTTTAGGCCAGTACAGTGGTGTTAGGGCAGTGTAGGGGGTCGTGCTGGGGGTGGTGTTTCAGGGTTTAGGGCAGTGCAGTGGTGTTCCGGCAGTGTAGGGGGTCGTGCAGGGGTGGTGTTTCAGGGTTTAGTGCAGTGGTGTTCGGGCAGTGTAGGGGGTTGTGCTGGGGTGGTGTTTCAGGGTTTAGGGCAGTGCAGTGGTGTTCGGGCAGTGTAGGGTGTCGTGCTGAGGGGTGGTGTATCAGGGTTTAGGGCAGTGCAGTAGTGTTTGGGCAGTGTAGGGGGTCATGCAGGGGGTGGTGTTTCAGGGTTTAGGGCAGTGCAGTGGTGTTCGGCCAGTGTAGGTAGTCTTGCTGGGGGTGGTGTTTCAGGGTTTAGGGCAGTGCAGTAGTTTTCGTGCAGTGTAGGCGGTCGTGCTGGGGCTGGTGTTTCAGGGTTTAGGGCAGTGCAGTGGTGTTCGGGCAGTGTACGGGGTTGTGCTGGGGCTGGTGTTTCAGGGTTTAGGGCAGTGCAGTGGTGTGCGGGCAGTGTACGGGGTTGTGCTGGGGCTGGTGTTTCAGGATTTAGGGCAGTGCAGTGGTGTTCGGGCAGTGTAGGGGGTCGTGCTGGGGGTGGTGTTTCAGGGTTTAGGGCAGTGCAGTGGTGTTCGGGCAGTGTAGGGGGTCGTGCTGGGGCTGGTGTTTCAGGGTTTTGGGCAGAGCAGTGGTGTTCGGGCAGTGTAGGGGGTCGTGCTGGGGGTGGTGTTTCAGGGTTTAGGGCAGTGCAGTGGTGTTCGGGCAGTGTAGGGGGTCTTGCTGGGGGTGGTGTTTCAGGGTTTAGGGCAGTGCAGTGGTGTTTGGGCAGTGTAGTGGGTCTTGCTGGGGGTGGTGTTTCAGGGTTTAGGGCAGTGGTGTTCGGGCAGTGTAGGGGGTCTTGCTGGGGGTGATGTTTCAGGGTTTAGGGCAGTGCAGTGGTGTTCTGGCAGTGTAGGGGGTCTTGCTGGGGGTAGAGTTTCAGGGTTTAGGGCGGTGCAGTGGTGTTCGTGCAGTGTAGGGGGTCGTGCTGGGGGTGGTTTTTCAGGGTTTAAGGCAGTGCAGTAGTGTTCGGGCAGTGTAGGGGGTCGTGCAGGGGGTGGTGTTTCAGGGTTTAGGGCAGTGCAGTGGTGTTCTGGCAGTGTAGGGGGTCATGCTGGGGGTGGGGTTTCAGGGTTTAGGGCAGTACAGTGGTGTTCGGGCAGTGTAGGGGGTCGGGCGGGGGGTGGTGTTTCAGGGTTTAGGGCAGTGCAGTGGTGTTCGGGCAGTGTAGGGGGTCGTGCTGGGGCTGGTGTTTCAGGGTTTAGGGCAGTGCAGTGGTGTTCGGTCAGTGTAGGGGGTCTTGCTGGGGGTGATGTTTCAGGGTTTAGGGCAGTGCAGTGGTGTTTGAGCAGTGTAGGGGGTCTTGCTGGGGGTAGTGTTTCAGGGTTTAGGGCAGTGCAGTGGTGTTCGTGCAGTATAGGGGGTCGTGCTGGGGATGGTGTTTCTGGGTTTAGGGCAGTGCAGTAGTGTTCGAGCAGTGTAGGGGGTTGTGCAGGGGGTGGTGTTTCAGGGTTTAGGGCAGTGCAGTGGTGTTCAGGCAGTGTAGGGGGTCGCACTGGGGGTGGTGTTTCAGGGTTTAGGGCAGTGCAGTGGTGTTCGGCCAGTGTATGGGGTCATGCACGGGGTGGTGTTTCAGGGTTTAGGGCAGTGCAGTGGTGTTCGGGCAGTGTAGGGTGTTGTGCTGGGGCTGGTGTTTCAGGGTTCAGGGCGGTGCAGTGGTGTTCAGGCAGTGTAGGGGGTCGTGCTGAGGCTGGTGTTTCACGGTTGAGGGCAGTGCAGTGGTGCTCGGGCAGTGTAGGGGGTCATGCTGGGGCTGGTGTTTCAAGGTTTAGGGCAGTGCAGTGGTGTTCGGGCAGTGTAGGGGGTCGTGCTGGGGGTGATGTTTCAGGGTTTAGGGTAGTGCAGTGGTGTTCGGGCAGTGTAGGGGGTCGTGCAGGGGCTGGTGTTTCAAGGTTTAGGGCAGTGCAGTGGTGTTCGGGCAGTGTAGGGGGTCGTGCTGGGGCTGGTGTTTCAGGGTTTTGGTCAGAGCAGTGGTGTTCGGGCAGTGTAGGGGGTCATGCTGGGGGTAGTGTTTCAGGGTTTAGGGCAGTGCAGTGGTGTTCGGGCAGTGTAGGCGGTCGTGCTGGGGGTGGTGTTTCAGGGTTTAGGTCAGTGGTGTTCGGGCAGTGTAGGGGTCTTGCTGGGGGTGATGTTTCAGGGTTTAGGGCAGTGCAGTGGTGTTCGGGCAGTGTAGGGGTCTTGCTGGGGGTAGTGTTTCAGGGTTTAGGGCAGTGCAGTGGTGTTCGGGCAGTGTAGGGGGTCATGCTGGGGGTGGTGTTTCAGGGTTTAGGGCAGTGCAGTGGTGTTCGGGCAGTGTAGGGGGTCGTGAAGGGGGTGGTGTTTCAGGATTTAGGGCAGTGCAGTGGTGTTCGGGCAGTGTAGGGGGTCGTGCTAGGGGTGGTGTTTCAGGGTTTAGGGCAGTGCAGTGGTGTTCGGGCAGTGTAGGGGGTCATGCAGGGGTAGTGTTTTAGGGTTTAGGGTAGTGCAGTGGTGCTTGTGTAGTGTAGGGGGTCGTGCTGGGGATAGTGTTTTAGGGTTTAGGGTAGTGCAGTGGTGTTTGTGTAGTGTAGGGGTCCTGTTTTAGGGTAGTGCAGTGGTGTTTGGGTAGTGTAGGGGATCGTGCTGGGGGTAGTGTTTTAGGATTTAGGTTAGTGCAGTGGTGTTTGGGTAGTGTAGGGGGTCGTGCTGGGGGTAGTGTTTTAGGGTTTAGGGTAGTGCAGTGGTGTTTGTGTAGTGTAGGGGGTCGTGCTGGGAGTAGTGTTTTAGGGTTTAGGGTAGTGCAGTGGTGCTTGTGTAGTTTAGGGGTCGTGCTGGGGGTAGTGTTTTAGGGTTTAAGGTAGTGCAGTGGTATTTTTGTAGTGTAGGGGGTCATGTTTTAAGATGCAATGCTCCAATACCTGACCAGTCTGCACTACATAAAACTGCAAAAAAACTAAAAATAAAAAGTGTTTTGCACACTTTTGTCATTGGGCTATATGTGGGCTACATCTGGGTAATATTTGTGCTACATTTGGGCTCTTTTTTCACTGGTGGCCATCTTGGAAGACTTCTTTGTTATGAAGTTTCCTAATTTCTTCATTTACTGCATTCTCCTCAGTAGGAAATGCTTTCAGTTTTTACTTTGATTCCATCAAGAAGGCATTCAGATGTGTCTCACATCTGCCATAAATTCAGAATGTTAGCACTCTAGTTGCTCATTAGATCACTGGAGTAAAGCTACTGCTCACCAGGGAGTTAACTGGTAGTCTGCTGCTGGTATTGAAAGTGATTGTTTCAGTCTGCATGTCAGAATTTTCTAATGAAATAGAAGAGGATTTGAGATCTCACTTAAAACATGCCCTAATTTTTCTTTCTGCAGCACTAACCATAATTTCTATTTTCAAAAAGAACCCCTCATTTTGTTCCTTTTTAAATTAAATGTTTTAAGTGTTACCGGTTTATTCCAATCAAGATGGCTTCAGGTGTGCCATACTTTTGTCATAAGTAAGGCTGTTAGCGCTCTAGTTGTTCTTTAGAACACTCTGGGAAGCTGCAGTAGAACACAAAGGCATCAACTGACAGGCTGCTCCTGTTGAAATATAACAGGAAGATATTTGAGATCACACTTGAAATATGTCTTAATTTTTCTTTCTACAGCACTAACCATAATTTCTATGACAAAATGAACCCCATCATTTTGTTCCTTTTTAAATTAAATGTTTTAAGTGTTACCAGTTTATTCCAATCAAGATGGCTTCAGGTGTGCCATACTTTTGTCATAAGTAAGGCTGTTAGCACTCTAGTTGTTCTTTAGAACACTCTGGGAAGCTGCAGTAGAACACAAAGGCATCAACTGGCAGGCTGCTCCTGTTGAAATATAACAGGAAGATATTTGAGATCACACTTGAAACATGTCCTAATTTTTCTTTCTACAGCACTAACCATAATTTCTATGACAAAATGAACCCCATCATTTTGTTCCTTTTTAAATTAAATTGTTTAAGTGTTACCAGTTTATTCCAATCAAGATGGCTTCAGGTGTGCCATACTTTTGTCATAAGTAAGGCTGTTAGCACTCTAGTTGTTCTTTAGAACACTCTGGGAAGCTGCAGTAGAACACAAAGGAATCAACTGACAGTCTCTGCCCTTGTTGGATGTACATGTTTTACTGAGAATGTCAGACTTCATTCTCACATGAGTGAGAAAGATAATGTGAATTTACAGAAAATATGCTCTCATTTTAGCTTCTGGAGCACCTTCCAAACCTACATGGGACAAGCATGAGAAAATAGTGTTCTCTCAAACATGATTCATGATATCCCAGCAGAAGGTTTTTCACATGGTAAAATCACCTTAGAATACACCACAATTCCTAAAATTAGTATGGTACCATCAACAAATAAATTCTAATGTAACTAAAGCCTGTTATCACCCTTTATAGTTCTCCTTTTGGTGACCCTCAAAATCTTCTATTCACTACAATGCATTTCAATGAGGTACTATCATTTATATTGGTCCCAAGATGGCTGCCAGCAATTCCAGGATGAAGTGCTGACAGCCAATCAGATCTCACGATGACATGTGTGGTTAGGCTCCGCCCAGATATATATGTGACTTTACTTTTGATTTTCTCAGGAACTACTGAACGGATTTACACCATTTAAGCAAAAGGCACGACACTGAACCAAGGGCTACCTCTTGGCCAAATTTGGTGTAATGCCGTTCAGCAGTTCGGGCTGTAGCTGCGACTAAAGGTTCCTATGGAAAAATGAATGGGGAAAACGCGTTTTGGGACCCCCTTTTTCTCGGCCCCGCTTGACGTATCACCCGAGACTTTCAGGATAGGAGCGGACCGGAGCGCCCCAACAAGTTGGAAACTTTGGCGAAGATTCGTCAACCGGCGCCAACGTTATTTCAAATAGAATGTCGCGGATTTCCTATGGATAATAGGTTTTAACTATAACTATCTACTGGCGACCGCCAGTAGATAATACATATACATATACATATACATATATATAAATACATATATATATAAATACATTATCTACTGGCGGTCGCCAGTAGATAGTTATAGTTAAAACCTATTATCCATAGGAAATCCGCGACATTCTATTTGAAATAACGTTGGCGCCAGTTGACGAAACTTCGCAAAGTTTCCAACTTGTTGGGGCGCTCCGATCCGCTCCTATCCTGAAAGTCTCAGGGTGATACTTGAAGCGGGGCCGAGAAAAAGGGGGTCCCAAAACGCGTTTTCCCATTCATTTTTCCATAGGAACCTTTAGTCGCAGCTACAGCCCGAACTGCTGAACGGAATTACACCAAATTTGGCAAAGAGGTAGCCCTTGGTTCAGTGTCGTGCCTTTTGCTTAAATGGTGTAAATCCGTTCAGTAGTTCCTGAGAAAATCAAAAGTAAAGTCACATATATATCTGGGCGGAGCCTAACCACCCATGTCATCGTGAGATCTGATTGGCTGTCAGCACTTCATCCTGGAATTGCTGGCAGCCATCTTGGAACCAATATAAATGATAGTACCTCATTGAAATGCATTGTAGTGAATAGAAGATTTTGAGGATCACCAAAAGGAGAACTATAAAGGGTGATAACAGGCTTTAGTTACATTAGAATTTATTTGTTGATGGTACCATACTAATTTTAGGAATTGTGGTGTATTCTAAGGTGATTTTACCATGTGAAAACCTTCTGCTGGGATATCATGAATCATGTTTGAGAGAACACTATTTTCTCATGCTTGTCCTGTGGAGGTTTGGAAGGTGCTCCAGAAGCTAAAATGGGAGCATATTTTCTGTAAATTCACATTATCTTTCTCACTCATGTGAGAATGAAGTCTGACATTCTCAGTAAAACATGTACATCCAACAAGGGCAGAGACTGTCAGTTGATTCCTTTGTGTTCTACTGCAGCTTCCCAGAGTGTTCTAAAGAACAACTAGAGTGCTAACAGCCTTACTTATGACAAAAGTATGGCACACCTGAAGCCATCTTGATTGGAATAAACTGGTAACACTTAAACAATTTAATTTAAAAGGAACAAAATGATGGGGTTCGTTTTGTCATAGAAATTATGGTTAGTGCTGTAGAAAGAAAAATTAGGACATGTTTCAAGTGTGATCTCAAATATCTTCCTGTTATATTTCAACAGGAGCAGCCTGCCAGTTGATGCCTTGGTGTTCTACTGCAGCTTCCCAGAGTGTTCTAAAGAACAACTAGAGTGCTAACAGCCTTACTTATGACAAAAGTATGGCACGCCTGAAGCCATCTTGATTGGAATAAACTGGTAACACTTAAAACATTTAATTTAAAAAGGAACAAAATGATGGGGTTCATTTTGTCATAGAAATTATGGTTAGTGCTGTAGAAAGAAAAATTAGGACATATTTCAAGGGTGATCTCAAATATCTTCCTGTTATATTTCAACAGGAGCAGCCTGCCAGTTGATGCCTTTGTGTTCTACTGCAGCTTCCCAGAGTGTTCTAAAGAACAACTAGAGCGCTAACAGCCTTACTTATGACAAAAGTATGGCACACCTGAAGCCATCTTGATTGGAATAAACCGGTAACACTTAAAACATTTAATTTAAAACGGAACAAAATGAGGGGTT
This sequence comes from Calotriton arnoldi, assembly GCA_963921515.1. NCBI lineage: Eukaryota > Metazoa > Chordata > Amphibia > Caudata > Salamandridae > Calotriton > Calotriton arnoldi. The sequence goes on along the minus strand of CAWUFW010005221.1, from coordinate 189,897 downwards.
CTTTTGAAATAGAAATTATGGTTAGTGCTGCAGAAAGAAAAATTAGGGCATGTTTTAAGTGAGATCTCAAATCCTCTTCTATTTCATTAGAAAATTCTGACATGCAGACTGAAACAATCACTTTCAATACCAGCAGCAGACTACCAGTTAACTCCCTGGTGAGCAGTAGCTTTACTCCAGTGATCTAATGAGCAACTAGAGTGCTAACATTCTGAATTTATGGCAGATGTGAGACACATCTGAATGCCTTCTTGATGGAATCAAAGTAAAAACTGAAAGCATTTCCTACTGAGGAGACTGCAGTAAATGAAGAAATTAGGAAACTTCATAACAAAGAAGTCTTCCAAGATGGCCACCAGTGAAAAAAGAGCCCAAATGTAGCACAAATATTACCCAGATGTAGCCCACATATAGCCCAATGACAAAAGTGTGCAAAACACTTTTTATTTTTAGTTTTTGCAGTTTTATGTAGTGCAGACTGGTCAGATATTGGAGCATTGCATCTTAAAACATGACCCCCTACACTACAAAAACACCACTGCACTACCGTAAACCCTAAAACACTACCCCCAGAACGACCCCCTACACTACACAAGCACCACTGCACTATCCTAAACCCTAAAACACTACCCCCAGCACGACCCCCTACACTACACAAGCACCACTGCACTATCCTAAACCCTAAAACACTACCCCCAGCACGACCCCTACACTACCCAAACACCACTGCACTAACCTAAATCCTAAAACAATACCACCAGCACGACCCCTACGCTACCCAAACACCACTGCACTACCCTAAAACATGACCCCCTACATTAAACAAACACCACTGCACTACCCTAAACCCTAAAACACTACCCCCAGCACGACCCCCTACACTACAAAAACACTGCACTACCCTAAACCCTAAAACACTACCCCAGCACGACCCCCTACACTACCCAAACACCACTGCACTAACCTAAATCCTAAAACACTACCCCCAGCACGACCCCCTACACTACCCAAACACCACTGCACTACCCTAAAACATGACCCCCTACACTACACAAACACCACTGCACTGCCCTAAACCCTAAAACACTACCCCCAGCACGACCCCCTACACTACACAAGCACCACTGCACTACCCTAAACCCTAAAACACGACCCCCAGCACGACCCCCTACACTGCCCGAACACCACTGCACTGCCCTAAACCCTAAAACACCACCCCTAGCACGACCCCTTACACTGCCCGAACACCACTGCACTGCCCTAAACCCTGAAACACCACCCCCTTCACGACCCCCTACACTGCCCGAACACCACTGCACTGCCCTAAACCCTGAAACATCACCCCCAGCAAGACCCCTACACTGCCCGAACACCACTGACCTAAACCCTGAAACACCACCCCCAGCACGACCCCCTACACTGCCCGAACACCACTGCACTGCCCTAAACCCTGAAACACTACCCCCAGCATGACCCCCTACACTGCCCGAACACCACTGCTCTGCCCAAAACCCTGAAACACCAGCCCCAGCACGACCCCTACACTGCCCGAACACCACTGCACTGCCCTAAACCCTGAAACATCACCCGCAGCAAGACCCCTACACTGCCCGAACACCACTGCCCTAAACCCTGAAACACCACCCCCAGCAAGACCCCCTACACTGCCCGAACACCACTGCACTGCCCTAAACCCTGAAACACCACCCCCAGCAAGACCCCTACACTGCCCGAACACCACTGCACTGCCCTAAACCCTGAAACACCACCCCCAGCACGACCCCCTACACTGCCCAAACACCACTGCTCTGCCCAAAACCCTGAAACACCAGCCCAAGCACGACCCCCTACACTGCCCGAACACCACTGCACTGCCCTAAACCCTGAAACACCAGCCCCAGCACGACCCCTACACTGCCCGAACACCACTGCACTGCCCTAAACCCTAAAACACCACCCCCAGCACGACCCCCTACACTGCCGGAACACCACTGCACTGCCCTAAACCCTGAAACACCAGCCCCAGCACAACCCCGTACACTGCCCGCACACCACTGCACTGCCCTAAACCCTGAAACACCAGCCCCAGCACAACCCCGTACACTGCCCGAACACCACTGCACTGCCCTAAACCCTGAAACATCACCCCCAGCAAGACCCCCTACACTGCCCGAACACCACTGACCTAAACCCTGAAACACCACCCCCAGCACGACCCCCTACACTGCCTGAACACCACTGCACTGCCCTAAACCCTGAAACACTACCCCCAGCATGACCCCCTACACTGCCCAAACACCACTGCTCTGCCCAAAACCCTGAAACACCAGCCCCAGCACGACCCCCTACACTCCCCGAACACCACTGCACTGCCCTAAACCTTGAAACACCAGCCCCTGCACGACCCCCTACACTGCCCGAACACCACTGCACTACCCTAAACCCTGAAACATCACCCCCAGCACGACCCCCTACACTGCCCGAGCACCACTGCACTGCCCTAAACCCTGAAACACCAGCCCCAGCACGACCCCCTACACTGCCCGAACACCACTGCACTGCCCTAAACCCTGAAACACCAGCCCCAGCACGACCGCCTACACTGCCCGAACACCACTGCACTGCCCTAAACCCTGAAACACCAGCCCCAGCACGACCCCTACACTGCCCGAACACCACTGCACTGCCCTAAACCGTGAAACACCAGCCTCAGCACGACCCCCTACCCTGCCTGAACACCACTGCACTGCCCTGAACCCTGAAACACCAGCCCCAGCACAAGACCCTACACTGCCCAAACACCACTGCACTACCCTAAACCCTGAAACAACACCCCATGCATGACCCCCTACACTGCCCGAACACCACTGCACTGCCCTAAACCCTGAAACACCACCCCCAGCGCGACCCCCTACACTGCCCGAACACCACTGCACTGCCCTAAACCCTGAAACACCACCCCTGCACAACCCCCTACACTGCTCGAACACTACTGCACTGCCGTAAACCCAGAAACACCATCCCCAGCACGACCCCCTATACTGCACGAACACCACTGCACTGCCCTAAACCCTGAAACACTACCCCCAGCAAGACCCCTACACTGCCCGAACACCACTGCACTGCCCTAAACCCTGAAACATCACCCCCAGCAAGACCCCTACACTGCCCGAACACCACTGCCCTAAACCCTGAAACACCACCCCCAGCAAGACCCCCTACACTGCCCGAACACCACTGCACTGCCCTAAACCCTAAAACACCAGCCCCAGCACGACCCCCTACACTGCCCGAACACCACTGCACTGCCCTAAACCCTGAAACACCACCCCTGCACGACCCCCTACACTGCCCGAACACCACTGTACTGCCCTAAACCCTGAAACCCCACCCCCAGCATGACCCCCTACACTGCCAGAACACCACTGCACTGCCCTAAACCCTGAAACACCACCCCCTGCATGACCCCCTACACTGCCCGAACACTACTGCACTGCCCTAAACCCTGAAACACCACCCCCAGCACGACCCCCTACACTGCACGAACACCACTGCACCGCCCTAAACCCTGAAACACTACCCCCAGCAAGACCCCCTACACTGCCCGAACACCACTGCACTGCCCTAAACCCTGAAACATCACCCCCAGCAAGACCCCCTACACTGCCCGAACACCACTGCCCTAAACCCTGAAACACCACCCCCAGCAAGACCCCCTACACTGCCCGAACACCACTGCACTGCCCTAAACCCTGAAACACCACCCCCAGCAAGACCCCCTACACTGCCCGAACACCACTGCTCTGCCCTAAACCCTGAAACACCACCCCCAGCACGACCCTCTACACTGACCAAACACCACTGCACTAAACCCTGAAACACCACCCCCAGCACGACCCCCTACACTGCCCGAACACCACTGCACTGCCCTAAACCCTGAAACATCACCCCCAGCACAACCCCCTACACTGCCTGAGCACCATTGCTCTGCCCTAAACCCTGAAACACTATCCCCAGCACGACCCCCTACACTGCCCGAACACCACTGCACTGCCCTAAACCCTGAAACACCACCCCCAGCATGACCCCCTACACTGCCCGAACACCACTGCACTGCCCTAAACCCTGAAACACCAGCCCCAGCAAGAACCCCTACACTGCCCGAACACCACTGCATTGCCCTAGACTCTGAAACACCAGCCCCAGCAAGACCCCCTACACTGCCCGAACACCACTGCACTGCCCTAAACCCTGAAACACCAGCCCCAGCATGACCCCCTACACTGCCCGAACACCACTGCACTGCCCTAAACCCTGAAACACCAGCCCCAGCACGACCCCCTACACTGCCCGAACACCACTGCACTGCCCTAAACCCTGAAACACCAGCCCCAGCACGACCCCCTACACTGCCCGAACACCACTGCACTGCCCTAAACCCTGAAACACCAGCCCCAGCACCACCCCCTACAATGCCCGAACACCACTGTACTGCCCTAAACCCTGAAACACCACCCCCTGCACCGCCCCCTACACTGCCCGAACACCACTGCACTGCCCTAAACCCTGAAACACCACCCCCTGCACCTCCCCCTACACTGCCCGAACACCACTGCACTGCCCTAAACCCTGAAACACCACCCCCTGCACCACCCCCTACACTGCCCAAACACCACTGCACTGCCCTAAACCCTGAAACACCACCCCTGCACGACCCCCTACACTGCCCGAACACCACTGCACTGCCCTAAACCCTGAAACACCACCCCCTGCATGACCCCCTACACTGCCCGAACACCACTGCACTACCCTAAACCCTAAAATACTCCCCCAGCATGACCCCCTACACTACCCGAACACGACTGCACTGCCCTAAACCCTAAAACAATCCCCCAGCACGACCCCCTACACTACCCGAACACCACTGCACTGCCCTAAACCCTAAAACACTCCCCCAGCTCGACCCCCTACACTACCTAAACACCACTGCACTGCCCTAAACCCTAAAACACTACCCCCGCATGACCCCCTACACTACCCAAATACCAATGCACAACCCTAATCCCTAAAACACTACCCCCGCACAACCCCCTACACTACCCAAAGACCACTGCACTACCCTAAACCATAAAACACTACCCCCAGCAGTACCCCCTACGCTACCCAAACACCAATGCACTACCCTAAACCTTAAAAAACTACCCCCAGCACGAACCCCTACACTACCCAAACACCACTGCACTACCCTAAACCATAAAACACTACCCCCGCATGACCCCCTACACTACCCAAATACCAATGCACTACCCTAAACCCTAAAAAACTACCCCAGCACGAACCCCTACACTACCCAAACACCACTGCACTACCCTAAACCATAAAACACTACCCCCAGCAGTACCCCCTACGCTACCCAAACACCACTGCACTACCCTAAACCCTAAAACACTACCCCCAGCAGTACCCCCTACACTACCCAAACCCCATTGCACTACCCTAAACCCTAAAACACTACCCCCAGCAGTATCCCCTACACTACCCAAACACCACTGCACTACCCTAAACCCTAAAACCCTAAAACACTAACCCCAGCACGACCCCTACACTACCCAAACACCACTGTACTACCCTAAACCCTAAAACACTCCCCCAGCACGACTCCCTACACTACCCAAACACCACTGCACTACCCTAAACCCTAAATCTACCCCCAGCATGACCCCCTACACTACACAAACACCACTGCACTACCCTAAACCCTAAAACACTACCCCCAACACGACCCTTTTCACTACCTAAACACAACTGCACAATTTGTTACAGGCGTTGCAACGCAGGCCTGTGGTGCTTACTGGAAGTACCTGGTGGGCTAGTTGGGCCCCAGGGACTCTCAGGATTCAAGGTGACCTAATCCCCCAACTTAAAACGCGCCACGGGGCGCGTTTGCACAGTGGTGAAGGGAGGGGTGGGGCCTCTGGTGACATGTGCGCAAACACGCCCTGTGGTGCGTTTTAAGTTGGGGAGTTAATTCCCTTTGAATCCTGGGGGCCAACTAGCCCACCAGGTACCTTCAGTAAGCACAACAGAGTTGCGTTGCAGAGAGGTGAAAAAAGGTGCGTGGCCTCGGAACGCCTCTCTGCAACTCAGCTCTGTGGTCATAACTGTAGGTACCTGGGGGGCTAGTTGGGCCCCAGGGACCCTCAGGATTCAAGGGGACTTAATCCCGCAACTTAAAACGCGACACGGGGCGCGTTTGCACACATGTCACCTCAGGCCCCACCTCCCTTCACCACTGTGCAAACGCGCACTGGCTCTGGTTAGTCAGAGTCAGTTACCACCAGTACCCGTCTGAAAAAGTTGTGGGCACAGGATGATTTTGCAACAAGGCCTCTTTCTGCTCCTCTGTTGGTTCTTTCTGCACATCTTTTGCTTCTTTCTGTGCGTTTTTCTTCTTTCTTCACATGTCCTACCTCTGTTGACATAGTTAGAAACTAGCATTTAAAAAACCTTTGAAATTCACTTAAAAAATCATAGGTTTCAGGCACGTTATAGTTAGAAATTAGCATTTAAAAACCTCTGAAATTCACTGAAAAAACCATAGGTTTCAGGCACGTTATAGTTAGAAATTAGCATTTAAAAACCTTTGAAATTCACTGAAAAAACCATAGGTTTCAGGCACGTTATAGTTAGAAATTAGCATTTAAAAAATCTTTGAAATTCACTGAAAAAACCATAGGTTTCAGACACGTTATAGTTAGAAATTAGCATTTAAAAAACCTTTGAAATTCACTGAAAAAACCATAGGTTTTAGGGACAGTTATAGTTAGTTGGACATTGCACTCGTACAAAACCCGTGAAATTCCCCTGTTATAGTTAGTTCAGCTAACTATAACTCGCGCCCGCAATGCACTGCTGATGACGTCACATATTACATCACTCATGACATGGTCAGTGACATCACTGATGACATCTCAAATGACATCACTGATGACATCATCCATGTGATAATTTCATGCATCTTCTCACACCCTAATATAACTTTTGATACACCCACTCTAAATTACAGACTGCCATTCTCAAGACCATAGACACTCCAACACCAAAAACTACATACCCACTCACTGATTCTTAGGTCTACACACACATCCACTCACTCACCTGTACAGTCACTCATACTTACAGTCACTCAGTACAGGACTATCATATGCACTCATACACCTATATAAACACACACACTGCCACTCATCCATAGAGGTACTCACACACCTAGTCAGTCATGCAAAAATTAATCACATACCCATTTACTCACCTATACAGTTATACACACACCAGCTCACTTACTCATACAAATACTAGCACCTTCTTACGCTCTTATACAATAACTGATACAAGCACACACGCATCCATACAGCCACTCTCACAATAACACACTCTCACTTATAGCCATTTAAATACTCTAACACACATATATACTGCCTTTTGCATATGTAGTTACTCGCACATGTACCACTGAGATATACATTCACTCACTAACACACCCATACACACACTCACCCACCCAAGCAGTCCATCACAGATGCACTCTTGAAATCATGCACCCAGTGAATCACCCACTCACACATCTATGTATAGAGTCACCCACACCCCACCCACATAAACACTCAGGCAGCCATACAGATACTCAGAGAACCAATCAATAACCCATATAGACACTCATGTAGCTATTCGCAAATCCATGCATCCACTTACACACCAACAAACAGATGGATACAGACATTCACACAGTTTAGTCACTAACCCATGCATTCAGTAAGATACGTTTAATCACTCACTTGTAGAGTCAGTCACTCACGTACTAAATCATCCATTCAGACACTTATACACCCACTCATTCTTCAATACGCCTTTCCCTATATATATTAAACATATTTAAACTTTACAGAAACACACAGTCACTGGATGATGTCATCAGTGATGTCATTTGAGATGTCATCAGTGATGTCATCAGTGATGTCACTGACCATGTCATGAGTGATGTAATATGTGACGTCATCAGCAGTGCATTGCGGGGCGCGAGTTATAGTTAGCTGAACTAACTATAACAGGGGAATTTCACGGGTTTTGTACGAGTGCAATGTCCAACTAACTATAACTGTCCCTAAAACCTATGGTTTTTTCATTGAATTTCAAAGGTTTTTTAAATGCTAATTTCTAACTATAACGAGTCTGAAACCTATGGTGTTTTCAGTGAATTTCAAGGTTTTTTAAATGCTAATTTCTAACTATAACGTGCCTGAAACCTATGGTTTTTTCAGTGAATATATATATATATATATTCACTGAAAAAACCATAGGTTTCAGGGACGTTATAGTTAGAAATTAGCATTTAAAAACCTTAGAAATTCACTGAAAAACCACAGGTTTCAGGGAGGTTATAGTTAGTTGGACATTTCACTCGTACAAAACCAGAGAAATTCCCCCGTTATAGTTAGTTCAGCTAACTATAACTCGCGCCCCAGCAATGCACTGCTGATGACATCACATATTACATCATTCATGACATGGTCAGTGACATCACTGATGACATCACTGATGACATCTCAAATGACATCACTGATGACATCACTGATGACATCATCCACGTGAAAATCTGATGCACCTCCTCACACTCTAATATAACCTTTGATACACCCACTGTAAAATACAGACTACCATTTTCGAAACCATAGACACACCAATACCAGTTACTACATGCGCACTCACTGATTCCTAGGTCTACACACACATCCACTCATTCACCCATACAATCACTCATACATGCAGTCACTCATCAATACAACACTATCATATGCACTCATACACCTATACAGACACTCACACACCGCCACTCATCCATGGAGTTACTCACACACCTAGTCAGTCATGCAAATAATCAATCACACTCCCATTTACTCACCTATACAGATACTAACGCATACTTACTCTCTTATATAATCACTGATACAAGTACACACTCATCCATACAGCCACTCTCACAATCACTGACTCTCACGTATAGTCATTTATACTCCAACTCTCACATATACTGCCTTTTCCCTATGTAGTTACTTGGACATGTACCACTGAGACATCCATTCACTCACCAAAACACCCATACACACACTCACCCGCCCATACAGCTGTTTCCACATGCACTCTTGAACCCATACACCCAGTGAATCAACCACTCACACATCTATGCACAGAGTCACACACCTCCCACCCACCCACACACACACACTCAGTCTCCCATACAAATTTTCAAGCAACCAATCAATAACCGATATACACACTCATGTAGCTACTCACCAACCCATGCATTCAGTAAGACACATTTAATCACTCACTTATACAGTCAGTCACGCACCTACTAAATCATCCATCCAGACACTTATACACCCACTCATTCTTCAATACACCTTGTCATATATATAAAACATATTTAAACTTTACAGAAACACACAGTGACTGGATGATGTCATCAGTGATGTCATCAGTGTTGTCATTTGAGATGTCATCAGTGATGTCACTGACCATATCATGAATGATGTAATATGTGACGTCATCAGCAGTGCATTGCGGGGGCGCGAGTTATAGTTAGCTGAACTAACTATAATGGGGGAATTTCTCTGGTTTTGTACGAGTGAAATGTCCATCTAACTATAACCTCCCTGAAACCTATGGTTTTTTCAGTGAATATAGATATATATGTATACACACGCACATGTATACATATATATATATGCAAAAAAAGACACAGAGAACTCTGGGTAGTTCCAGTTTAGATGGAAAGCAGCTCCTGTATAGAGCACCCTCAACACCAGCGACACTCTAGATCTGCTCAGCTCAAATGTCTGCTTTTCTGTCAAAGTCTATAAGCATAGGATTAGCACAGTGCCATCCACGCCGAGATAGAAAGGGACAACGTCTTTTGCCATTTCTACAGCAAAGTCTTTAAGCATAGGACTAGCACAGTGATGTCAATGCCGAGCTGCAAAATGACAAAATCCATTTACCACTCCAGGTACAGTATTACAGCTTTGAATTGGTAAAATACCAACCAAACTCACCCGAAATGAATAAAAGCAATCCCTCACACGTATTTCACTCACATTAGAGCTCTTCAGAGGGTTTAGCTTTGTCCTGACACAATATAAGTCAAAACAATACCCTTTCAGACATAGAGTGACTCATAAATTAAGCAAAAAAGAAGTAGAGAACTCTGGGTAGTTCTCAAGTTTAGGTGAAAAGCAGCTCCTGTATAGAGCACCGTCAAAACCAGCAACACTCTCGATCTGCTCACCTCAAATGTTTGCTTTTCTATCAAAGTCTTTAAGCATAGGATTAGCACAGTGCCATCCACGCCCAGATAGAAAGGGACAAAGTATTTTGCCATTTCTACAGCAAAGTCTTTAAGTATAGGACTAGCACAGTGCTGTCCATGCCGAGCTGTAAAATGACAAAATCCTTTTGCCACTCCAGGTACAGTATTACAGTTTTGAATTGGTAAAATACCAACCAAGCTAACCTGAAATGAATAAATTCAACCCCTGACACGTGTTTCTCTCACATTAGAGCTCTTCAGAGAGGTATAGCTTTGTCCAAACACAAGGGAGCACCCAGTATAAGTCAAAACAATGACCTTTCAGGCATAGAGTGACGCATAAATTATGCAAAAAAAGAAGCAGAGAACTCTGGGTAGTTCTCAACTTTAGGTGCAAAGCAGCTCCTGTATAGAGCACCCTCAACACCAGCGACCCTCTAGATCTGCTCACCTCAAATGTCTAGTTTTCTATCAAAGTCTTTAAGCATGGGACTAGCACAGTGCTGTCCATGCCGAGCTGTAAAATGACAAAATCCTTTTACCACTCCAGGCACAATATTACAGCTTTGAATTTGGTAAAATACCAACCAAGCCAACCTGAAATGAATAAAAGCAACCCCTGACACGTGTTTTGCTCTCATTAGAGCTCTTCAGAGAGGTATAGCTTTGTCCAGACACAGTATAAGTCAAAACAATACCCTTTCAGGCATAGAGTGATGCATAAATTAAGCAAAAAAAGAAGTAGTGAACTCTGGGTAGTTCTCAAGTTTAGGTGGAAAGCAGCTCCTGTATACAACACCGTCAAAACCAGCAACACTCTAGATCTACTCACGTCAAATGTCTGCTTTTCTATCAAAGTCTATAAGCATAGGATAAGCACAGTGCCATCCACGCCGAGATAGAAAGGGACAACGTCTTTTGCCATTTCTACAACAAAGTCTTTAAGCATAGGACTAGCACAGTGCTGTCCATGCCGAGCTGTAAAATGACAAAATGCTTTTACCGCTCCAGGCACAGTACTACAGCTTTGAATTGGTAAAATACCAACCAAGCCAACCTGAAATGAATAAAAGCAAACCCTGACACGTGTTTCGCTCTCATTACAGCTCTTCAGAGAGGTATAGCTATGTCCAGACACAATGGAGCACCCAGTGTAAGTCAAAACAATACCCTTTCAGGCATAGAGTGACGCATAAATTAATCAAAAAAGAAGCAGAGAACTCTGGGTAGTTCTCAAGTTTAGGTGGAAAGCAGCTCCTGTATAGAGCACCCTCAACACCAGTGACACTCTAGATCTGCTCACCTCAATTATATATATATGGTGAGCGAAAGCTCTGCTCAGCCGGCGGAGTTTGTGGAGTTTTGCAACATTGCGCTCCGTTTATGGTGTGAAATTTGGCAAAAAAATTGTGCTATCCGCCGGTGGAGCGGAGTTTTCTGGCATGTCCTAGGACCTGACAGTAAGAGACAACTGACGCCAGACTGGCAACTTTAAACTCAATTTATAATCTTTCCATATGGCCCAAAACTGCCCCCAATTGCTATCTCAGACAGCGTGGATCTTTGCCATGTATGCTATGCATTTCACTCGAATTGCAGGGTGGTTGTGCACACACATAGAAAGAGTACGTGCTTGTGCTACATATAGTTTCAACTCCAGTATGAGGCATATGAAGGTTGGAGTGCGGTTAGTTTTTTCTGGGGGTGGCTGAGCAACACTCTGCCCTCTCATGGAACTCCGCGGAATTCAGCTGAGTTTTTCGTAGGGCTGGGTAGAGTTTGGGGAGTTCAGGGTGAGTATGGGTGCAGGGGTTGTGGGTTTATAAGGGAAAATATATATATGTGTATTTAAAATATATATATATATATATATATATATATATACATACATATATGTATGTGTGTGTGTATATATATATATATTCACTGAAAAAACCATAGGTTTCATGCATGTTATAGTTAGAAATTAGCATTTAAAAACCTTACAAATTCACTGAAAAAACCATAGGTTTTAGGGACAGTTATAGTTACTTGGACATTGCACTCGTACAAAACCCATGAAATTCCCCTGATATAGTTAGTTCAGCTAACTATAACTCGCGCCCCCGCAATGCACTGCTGATGCCGTCACATATTACATCACTCATGACATGGTCAGTGACATCACTGATGACATCACTGATGACATCTCAAATGACATCACTGATGACATCATCCAGTGACTGTGTGTTTCTGTAAAGTTTAAATATTTTTAATATATATAGGGAAAGGCGTATTGAAGAATGAGTGGGTGTATAAGTGTCTGAATGGATGATTTACTAGGTGCGTGACTAACTCTATAAGTGAGTGATTAAACGTATCTTACTGAATGCATGGGTTAGTGACTAAACTGTGTGAATGTCTGTATCCGTCTGTCTGTTGCTGTGTAAGTGGCCGCATGGGTTTGTGAATAGCTACATGAGTGTCTATATGAGTTATTGATTGGTTGTCTGATTATCTGTATGGGTGCCTGAGTGTTTGTGTGGGTGGGGTGTGTGCGACTCTGTGCATAGATGTGTGAGTGGGTGATTCACTGGGTGGATGGTTTCAAGAGTGCATCTGTGATAGACTGTATGGGTGGGTAAGTGTGTGTAAGAGTGTGTTAGTGAGTGAATGTATGTCCCAGTGGTACATGTGTGAGTAACTACATATGTAAAAGGCAGTATATATGTGTGTTAGAGTATATAAATAGCTATAAGCGAGAGTGTGTGATTGTGAGAGTGACTGTATGGATGAGTCTGTGCTTGTATCAGTGATTGTATAAGAGCGTAAGAATGTGCTAGTATTTGTATGAGTAAGTGAGCTGGTGTGTGTATAATTGTATAGGTGAGTAAATGGCAGTGTGTTTAATTATTTGCATGACTGACTAGGTGTGTGAGTACCTCTATGGATGAGTTGCATTGTGTGAGTGTTTATATAGGTGTATGAGTGCATATGATACTCCTGTACTGAGTGACTGTAAGTATGAGTGACTGTACGGGTGAGTGAGTAGATGTGTGTGTGTAGACCTAAGAATCAGTGAGTGGGTATGTACTTATTGGTATTGGAGTGTGTATGGTTTTTAGAATGGCAGTCTGTAATTTAGAGTGGGTGTATCAAAAGTTATATTAGGGTGTGAGAAGATGCATTAAATTCTCATATGGATGATGTAATCAGTGATGTCATTTGAGATGTCATCAGTGATGTCATCAGTGATGTCACTGACCATGTCATGAGTGATGTAATATGTGACGTCATCAGCAGTGCATTGCGGGGCGCGAGTTATAGTTAGCTGAACTAACTATAACAGGGGAATTTCATGGGTTTTGTACGAGTGCAATGTCCAAGTAACTATAACTGTCCCTAAAACCTATGGTTTTTTCAGTGAATTTGTAAGGTTTTTTAAATGCTAATTTCTAACTATAACGTGCATGAAACCTATGGTTTTTTCAGTGAATTTCAAAGGTTTTTTAAATGCTAATTTCTAACTATAACATATCTGAAACCTATGGTTTTTTCAGTGAATTTCAAAGTTTTTTAAATGCTAATTCCTAACTATAACATGTCTGAAACCTACGGTTTTTCAGTGAATTTCAAAGGTTTTGTAAATGACAATTTTTAAATGTATTAATTGTTATATTAATTTTTTTCATACTGATTTACTACATTTTTAGAAACAATTTTTTTTACATATTTTATTTTTAAATTACATTATAATTACATTATACATTACATTACAAAAAATACTTTCTCAGAATGAATTACTTTAGTTTAAATACTTTGCACATAGGCAATAGACTTTTAAGTACAGTAGTTAAAGTTGTTTCAATGGGCAACACATTTTCAAACACAATGCAACATTCAGCTCAATGTGAATTTCTAGTTAAATGCAATTAGTTACTTTATGGATTACTTTTCTAACCACAGGACTGGATCCTAGATTCAGTCCTGGGACATCTCCTGTAAACAGTTGAGTAAAAGCGTTTTGGTTACAGTAGTGATTTTTAAGGAATATTATTGTATTTTCAAAGTTGACAGAAACTTTTTCTCATAGAATCACCAATGTTATCCTATGGAAGGAAATTCACTTAGCAGGTAAAAACTGTTATCGTTACTTTTTCTTACTCAGTGTTGGATCCTGGATCCAGCACTGGTGCATCTCCTGTAAACAGTTGAAGGAATGCGTTTAAGTCATACAGGCGATTTTTAAGGAATATTTGTAGTTTGTGAAAATTGACACTTTGAAACTTTTCTGCTGAAAAGAAACCAGACAATGGATTCCTATGGAAGAAAATATAAGTTACTGGTAAGTACGGTTAAAATTACTTTTCAGGGTCAGTGCTGGGCTAAAAGATGCAGCACTTGGTTCTCTCCTGATAACAGGTGAGTAAAATGGAATTCGTACTTTGGTTGATTTTAGAGGAATATTATAAAGTTCCAAAACTCCACACTTAGAAGAATTTCCAAGTGAAACCAGTCAATGTTAGCCTATGAAGGAAATTTAAGTTACCGGTAAGTACGGTTAAAATTACTTTTCAGGACCAGTACTGGGCTGAAAGATGCAGCACTGAGGTCTCTCCTGATAACAGGTGAGTAAATCAGAATTCGGATTTCGGCTGATTTTAGAGGAATATTTGTATGTTTCAAAAATCAACACTTAGAAACTTTTTCAGCAAAAAGCAGGCAATGATATCCTATGGAAGGAAATTCAAGTTACTGGTAAGTACGGTTAAAATTACTTTTCAGGATCAGTACTGGGCTGAAAGATGCAGCACTGAGGTCTCTCCTGATAACAGGTGAGTAAATCGGAATTCGTATTTCGGCTGATTTTAGAGGAATATTTTAAAGTTCCAAAACTCCACACTTAGAAGAATTTCCAAGTGAAACCAGTCAATGTTAGCCTATGGAAGGAAATTCAAGTTACTGGTAAGTACGGTTAAAATTACTTTTCAGGACCAGTACTGGGCTGAAAGATACAGCACTGAGGTCTCTCCTGATAACAGGTGAGTAAATCGGAATTCGAATTTCGGCTGATTTTAGAGGAATATTTGTATGTTTCAAAAATCAACACTTAGAAACTTTTTCAGCAAAAAGCAGGCAATAATATCCTATGGAAGGAAATTCAAGTTACTGGTAAGTACGGTTAAAATTACTTTTCAGGATTAGTACTGGGCTGAAAGATGCAGCACTGAGGTCTCTCCTGATAACAGGTGAGTAAATCCGAATTCGTAGTTCGGCAGATTTTAGAGGAATATTTGCACAATGGTGAAGGGAGGGGCGGGGCCTGGGGTGACATCTGTGCAAACGCGCCCCGTGGCGCGTTTTAAGTTGGGGGATTAAGTCCCCTTGAATCATGAGGGTCCCTAGGGGCCAACTAGCCCACCAGGAACCTCCAGTATGCGCCAGGGGCTGCGTTGCAGAGACGTGTAGAGAGGCCACACCCCTTTTACACCTCTCTGCAACGCAGCTCTGTGGCGCTTTCTGGATGTACCTGTTGGGCTAGTTGGCCCCAGGGACCCTCAGGATTGAAGGGGATTTAATTCCCATCTTAAAACGCGCCACGGGGCCTGTTTGCACACATGTCACCTCAGGCCCCGCCCCCTCCCTTCACCACTGTGCAAACGCGCCCCGTGGCACGTTTTAAGTCAGGGGATTAACTCCCCTTGAATCCTGAGGGTCCCTGGGGTGCAACTAGCCCACCAGCTACCTCCATTAAGCGCCACAGAGCTGCGTTGCAGAGAGGTGTAAAAAGGGGCATGGCCTCTGTACACCTCTCTGCAAGGCAGCCCCTGACGCATACTGGAGGTTCCTGGTGGGCTAGTTGGCCCCAGGGACCCCCAGTATTCAAGGGGAATTACTTCCCCTTCTTAAAACGCGCCAGGGAGCGCGTTCTGCAGAGTACTGCAGGGAGGGGCGGGGCCTCCGGCACGATGCCGTTTTTTTTTTATGGGAGGGGGCTGCATGGCCCCCTTCCTTGGCCACTTTTGGCCCCGGAGAAACCCATCCCCCGGGGCCTGAGCATTTTTTTGTTTTATTTAAAAAAAAAAAACGGGAAGGGGCCGCGTGGCCCCCCTTCCCTGGGCCTCTATTGGCCCCGGGGACCCCATCCCCGGGGCATGCCCTCTTTTTAAATACAAATATGGAGGGGGGCTGCGTGGCCCCCTCCTCAGGCCATTTAAGGCCCCGGGGACCCCATCCCCGGGGCCGGCCTTGCCCTTATTTTTTTTTATTTGGGGAGGGGGCTGCGTGGCCCCCTCCCGGGCCACTTATGGCCCCGGGGACCCCATCCCCCGGGGCCTGGCCTCTGGTTGGGGACTGTGGGGGACCCCAAACCCCCACAGTCCCGCCGGCTCCCCGTGTCCTACGGGAGCCGGCATTGCTTTCCACATGGGGAGCAGCTAACATGCTGCTCCCCGTGTGGAAAAGCAATTCGATTTGCATTTTGAAAGAGAGAGCAGGTTTCCTGCTCTCTCTTTCAAAATGCAAACCAAGTTTGCTGTGACAGGACGGAGTCGCGAGGCTCCCGTCCTGTCATAGCAAACAGCAGTGTCCCGGGTAGGCACCCCGGGACACTGCAGGAGCTGGCCCTGGGGGTGGCGGTCCCCAGGGCCATCAAGGGCTCCAGGAGGGGGCCGCGCGGCCCCCTCCCTACATTTTGAAAGCCCCGGGGAGGTGGTGGTCCCCGGGGCTTGGGGGTCCAAAACGGACCCCCATTTTCAATGTTCTTAGTGCCCCGGGAGGTGGTGGTCCCCGGGGCATGTGGGGGCTGGAGCCCCCACACAGGTTTAAAAAAAAAAAAAAAGGCCCGGGAGGTGGCGGTCCCCGGGGCTGCAGGAGGGCTCAGAGCCCTCCCGCACCATTTATGATAAAGCCCCGGGGGGTGGTGGTCCCCGGGGCTTGGGGGGCCCTTAGAGGCCCCCCATACATAAAATAAACCCCCCCCCCAGCATACCCCCGGGACTTGGCCCACCCGGGGGCAAATTTACATCAAAGCGCGTGAGACCGCGCTTCGATTTTTTTTTTTTTCGGCGGGATTCGCGCACCCTGAGCGCATCCTGCCGATTTTTTTTTTTTTTTTTAATGCTTTTTTCTGCCCAGGGGGTCCTTGTGGGACCCCTTGAGCAGACCTAGGGGGTCAGGGTGTTTCTACCCTGCCCCCTTTGTGCGTTTTGCACACTTTTTTTACTTCTTTCTTGTTCCTCGGTTCTACCGAGGAACAAGATGGCTGCCAACACTTCCTGGTTTGGAGTGTTGACAGCCAATTAGCAGACAGCTCGTGATCGGGAGGGTGCACGAATCCGACGCGGCCATAGATATATATGTACTTTTCCTTTTGATTTTCTCTGGAACTACTGAACGGATTTACACCATTTAACAAAAAGGGTTCTTTCTGAACCAAGAACTACCTCTTTGCCAAATTTGGTGTAATTCCGTTCAGCAGTTCGGGCTGTAGCCGTGTCTAAAGTTTCCTATGGGAAAATGAATGGGGAAAACACGTTTTGGGACCCCCCTTTTTTCTCGGCCCGCGCTTGACGAATCACCCCGAGACTTTCAGGGTAGGACCGGACCGGAGCGCCCCAACAAGTTGGAAACTTTCGCGAAGATTCGTCAACCGGCGCCAACGTTATTTCAAATAGAATGTCGCGGATTTCCTATGGATAATAGGTCCTAACTATAACTATCTACTGGCGACCGCCAGTAGATAATATATATATAAATACACATATATGTATGTGTGTGTATGTGTATATATATATATATATATATATATATATATATATATATATATATATATATATATTCACTGAAAAACCACAGGTTTCAGGGACGTTATAGGAAGTTGGACATTTCACTCGTACAAAACCAGAGAAATTCCACACCAACTGACAAACTGAAACAGACATTCACACAGATTAGTCACTCACCCATACATTCACCCAGACACGTATAATCACTCACTTATACAGTCAGTCACACACTGACTGAATCATCATATATATATCACATTCTTAAACTTTTTAGAAACACTCACAGTCACTGGATGATGTCATCAGTGATATCATCAGTGATGTCATTTGAGATGTCATCAGTGATGTCACTGACCATGTCATGAGTGATGTAATATGTGACGTCATCAGCAGTGCATTGCGGGGGCGTGAGTTATAGTTAGCTCAGCTAACTATAACGGCTGAATTTCTCTGGTTTTGTACGAGTGAAATGTCAGACTAACTATAACGTCCCTGAAACCTGTGGTTTTTTCAGTGAATTTTATATATATGTATTCAATCTCCTCTCACTCTTACAAGGAAGGAATCAGCACTCAGGTTGTAGTTTGGAAGTATTTAATCTGCAAAGGACGTGATCCACTCGTTTTGCCTCGTCCGAACCTTGATAACGATACAAGATGTCATTGTAGCTTCCTTATTTAAATGTACAAATGCCTCCAGTTGCCAACATTAACAAAGGACTACATATTACTTTAATCCAAAAGCTGGCGGCCATATTGGCCTGGTCATGATGTGAAAATTCAGGAATTGATACAATAAAGAAAAGAAAACAAGTGTTAATATGCACACAATGTCATTTCAGCATATCTTGCCCCGTGACCGCCGTACCTGTATGTTCGTCAACGTGACTTGTTCACAATAAACATACTTAGGATTGCAAACATCAACATAAACAATGGACTACACATTACTTTAAAGTGAAAGGCTATCGGCCATATTGATCTGGGCACGTTGCGTATTATAATGGTTCTTACACGAAAGAAAAGAAAAAAAGGGGTGTTAATATACACACACTATCCCTAAATAAAGTTCTAGCGATTATAGTTCCATTCCATTCACAGCTCATTTGAGATGTCATGAGTGATGTCACTGACCATGTCATGAATGATGTAATGTCTGAGGTCATAAGCAGTGCATTGCGGGGCGTAAGTTATAGTTAGCTCAGGTAACTATAACTGCTGAATTTCACTGGTTTTGTACGAGTGAAATCTGAGTCTAACTATAACGTCCCTGTAATCTTTGTTTTTTTCAGCGAATTTCTAGGTTTTTTTAACGTTAAGTAAGATGCCTATCACAATGGATGGTGGGGAGTTGGAAGCAGGGCCTGGCCTGGCATTGTGCTGCCCCCACCCAAGCTTGCTGCTCCTGCCTCCCCTCCTCCTTGCCATCCATTGTCCAAGTCCATGCCCCTGCTCCCTCATTACAGCCCTGTGTGGCCGTTGTTCTGCCACTGGCCTTCCCGCCTTCTCTGAACAGTTAGCTTGCTGCCCCATCCACCTCCTCCCTATCCTCTGTTGTCTGAATCCATGCACTAGCCTCCTCCCATGCATGGTCTGATGTGCTGCCACTGCCCTCCATTTAGCATGATGTCCCAGTCCACTCCTCCTGCCCTCCATTGCCCAATTCTATGCCCCATCATTGACCTCCTGCTTAGCCTCTGTGCTTAGCTTGCTGCCCCTACTCTCCTTCCCCCTGCCCTCCGATGTCTGTGTGCATGCCCCTGCTCCATCCTTTTTGCCCACCATGTTTCATGGACCTGCCCCTCCTATCTACTCTGAGTGTTCTGTTGAGCTGCCACTCCCCTCCCACCTGCCTAGCATTGTCAGATGACTGTAACCTGTCCCTGCCACCTCCACCCTGCCTGTCCACGTTCCATGCCCCTATCCCCTTCCTGCTGTCCTCCACGGTCCATTTTACTGCCACACCCTTCTGCCCTCCCTGGTCTGTTGTGCTGCAACTGCTCCTCCTGCCTGCCCCGCGTGGTCTGTTGTGAGGCCCCTTCCCCTGAACTCTCTTGTCTGTGCCCAGCTCCTACCCCTCCCTTCTATCCTCCATGGTCCTTTGTGCATGCCCCTGCCCCCTCCTTCTTGCCCATCATGGCCATTGTGCTGCCACTAACCCTCCCGCTTGCCATGCATGGTCTTCTGTGCTGCCACAGCCCCTCCCACCTTCCCTGTGTGGTCAGCTAGCTGCCCCTGACCCCCTCCCACCTTCCCTCCATGGTCTGTGTGTATGCCATTATAGTCTCACTGTTGCTCTCCATGGTGTGTCTTGCTTCTAGTGCCCATCCTGCCTGACCTCCATGGTCAGCTTCCTGCTCCTGCCCTGCCCCCTTGCCCCCTGCCCTCTGTTTTCCATGTGCAGACCCCTATTCCCTCCCTCCTGGCTTGTCTGTTCCATTGTAATGCCCCTGATCCCTCCCTCCTGCCCTTTATGGTCCGTTATGCTGCAGCTTTCTCTCCTGTCTGTCCATTATGGTCAGCTAGCTGCCATTGCCTCTTCCCCTCTGTTCTCTGTTGTCCATGTGCATGGTCCTGTCCCCTCCCTATTGCTTTCCATGGATTGTTGTGCTGCACTCCCGTCCCGCATGCCCTGTGTGGTGTATTGTGCTGCTGCAAACCCTGATGCCTGCCCTGTAAGGTCAGTTTGGTACACCTGTCCATGTCCCTCCTGTCCTCTGTTATCCGAGTCCATGTCCCTACCCCAATTCTTCCTGCCTTCCATGATCCAATGTACCATACTTGCTAACATTTTGAACTTGGTAAGAGGGAGATTTTGAAAAAAACTGGGGTATTGATTTTCCCCATTGACTTACATTGAAAAAGAGGAGATTGTAGACAGGAGACAGATCAAATAAAGCCCATTTGGGCTTAAAAACATTGGGTGTTTCCTGGCTGAATCGGGTCTGTTGGCATGTATGGTTGTACTACCACTGCCTCTTCCTTCTGCCCACAATGGTCTATTATATTGCCACAGCCTCTCTTGCCTGTCCTGCATTGTTGGTTTGTTGCCCCTGCCCCCCTTTCCACTGCCCTCCATAGTCTGTTGTGCTGCCACTGCCCTTCCTGCCTGCCCAGTGTGGTCAAATTGTTGCCTCTGCACCCTCCTACCTGCCTTCAATTTTCTGAGTCCGTGCCCCTGGCCTCTGCCTCTCAACAGTATCCTAATGAACAACTAGATTGCTACCAGTCTATATTTATTACAAAAGTGTGGCACGCCTGATGTCGTCTTGATGTAATCAAAACTGTAATACCTAGAGCATTTCCTTTAGAAATTACAGAAATGAGAGGATCTTATTTGCATCGAAATTATGGTTAGTGCTCTAAAAAACTAAAATGAGGACATATTTTCTGAGTTTTCAAATAGCGACAAAGCACTTTTAAATTATTTGTTATCTTTATGTTTTTTTATCCAGTTGACCACTTGATTAAATGTTGCACTTAGGGGAGAGGATGTGGTGTTACTTCCAGAGCTGCAGACTTTGCAACTGGGGAACCAGGTTGGAGTTTCTGCTTCAGCTCGACATTCTGTGATTCTGGTCAAATCACTTAATCTCCCCATGTCTACAACCAAAATGAATTTGTCCTTGTGTGATGTAACCAATGCTCATGTAAAGCACTCCAATACCTGACCAGTCTGCACTATATAAAACTGCAAAAAAACAAAAAATAAAAAGTGGTTTGCACACTTCTGTCATTGGGCTATACGTGGGCTACATCTGGGTGATATTTGTACTACATTTGGGCTCTTTTGTCTCTGGTCTCCATCTTGGGAGATTTATTTGTTATGAAGTTTCCTAATTTCCTCATTTACTGCAGTCTCCTCAGTAGGAAATGCTTTCAGTTTTTTACTTTGATTCCATCAAGAAGGCATTCAGATGTGTCACACATTTGCCATAAATTCTGAATGTTAGCACTCTAGTTGCTCATTAGATCACTGTAGTAAAGCTACTGCTCACCAGGGAAGTCTTCTGCTGGTTTTGAGAGTGCATGTTTCAGTCTGCATGTCAGAATTTTTTAATGAAATAGAAGAGGATTTGAGAAGTCACTCAAAATGTGCCCTAATTTTTCTTTCTTCAGCACTAATCATAATTTCTATGGCAAAATGAACCCCCTCATTTTGTTCCTTTTTAAATTAAATGTTTTAAGTGTTACCAGTTTATTCCAATCAAGATGGCTTCAGGTGAGCCATACTTTTGTCATAAGTGAGACTGTTAGCGCTCTAGTTGTTCTTTAGAACACTCTGGGACATTCTGTCATTGGGCTATACGTGGGCTACATCTGGGTGACATTTGTGCTACATTTGGGCTCTTTTGTCTCTGGTGGCCATCTTGGGAGACTTATTTGTTATGAAGTTTCCTAATTTCCTCATTTACTGCAGTCTCCTCAGTAGGAAATACTTTCAGTTTTTTACTTTGATTCCATCAAGAAGGCATTCTGATGTGTCACACATTTGCCATAAATTCAGAATGTTAGCACTCCAGTTGCTCATTATATCACTGTAGTAAAGCTACTGCTCACCAGGGAAGTCTGCTGCTGGTATTGAAAGTGCATGTTTCAGTCTGCATGTCAGAATTTTTTTATGAAATAGAAGAGGATTTGAGAAGTCACTCAAAATGTGCCCTAATTTTTCTTTCGTGACAAGAATTTTCAATTCTATTAAGGACACGGAGGCGAGGATTATGCTTCTCATTTCTTTGCATTTATTACACAGCAGCCAATAAAAACACTTTTTATTCGTAAAACTACAAATCCCATGAGCACTAGGTGCCCCATAACCATAGAGAGTACCCTATATAAGGTCTCACAGAGGCAGTCACTTCCTCTTTCTTTGCGTGATCCATTTGAAAAACCATTAAGTCCAACGTCTTGAGATAACCATTCAATCTTGAACACTGTCTTTAACCTAGACAATCCATCACGGTAACCAACATTCTGAAGTCCAACAGGGACACTCCAGCTCCCGGGGAGGAAAAACCCCACGTCTTGAGATCGGCGAACGATCGTCGCACTTCAAAGGAGGTAGAACACTCCAACGAACCCAGGAAGGCAAAGGCAGAAGTCCTTACTTGCCATTCGTATCTGAAACAAAGAGAAAAATCCCGTAATACCGGTCACTTTAGAGTTTATCGTATATATAAAATCATTTAACCAGGGTGGGAAAAACAAGTCAATAGTACGATCAAATAACATTGACAGCAAACACTGCAATTCATGACATATGATTCAGTATAATCCATAATCCTGGGTGGGATAATCCTCGCGTCCGTGTCCTTAATAGAATTGAAAATTCTTGTCACGACTGTTCGCAAATTTTTAATTCTATGTCAGGACCGGAGGCTCCGATTATGCTTGTTCAAAGCTTAGCCACCACTACCGATGCCACATCCACAATTGGTTTATATTAAAAAGACTTAAAGGTGGACTCTGTCGACCAGTCCGCTGCCGTCATTGTATCGGCAAACGTTACTCCCAGAGCATGTGACTTAGAGGCCATTGCCCCTCGAACAGAATGAGCCCCAAACTTAGAAACATCAATACCTGCCTAGCTCATGAGCCAACGGACCCAGCGAGCTAAAGTGGCTGTGGTCACCGGGCGAAACGGTTTTTGTAAAGCAATAAACAGTTGACCTTGCATATTAGAACGAAACTCAGCTGTACTTACCTCGTACGCTTTAAGACATTGAACCACACATAGTTTCGGATTATCCGGAAAACTAGGATAGGAAACATAGGTGGTATTACACTTGGTACGCCTGGAGATATTAAAAGTAACCCCTTCCGGGGAGAAATGGCGACCAGCCAAATCCAAAGCTCGGATATCAGACACTCTCTTGCAAGAGACCAAACATAACATGGCCAATTTGGCCGAAATCTGCTTGCGCGATAGATATTTGTTAGAAGGCCAGGATTCTAAAAACCGTAGAACCACTGCGACGTCCCAAAGGAACGAGTACTTCGGATATGGGGGTTTGACCATCCGAATCCCCCTCAGCAGTTTGCAGACCAAGGGATGTTCTCCCACGGGCTTGCCATCCAGCTGAACATGTCCCGCCGATATCGCAGACCGAAAGGTATTAATTGTTCTGTACGCGAGACCCGTTGAGGCCAGGGAAGCCAGATAATTCATGATCATGGAGACATTTGCTGTAGTGGGATCGATATCCCATTGAGCACACCAGCTACACCATTTGTTCCATGCTGATGAATACCGCTTGTGGGTATTATCGGACCAAGCCTGTTTAATGAAGGCGGTAGCGCCTCTCAAAAGGCCCGGGATCCCCCATCTATCCCTGAAACTCGCCATGCCACCAGAGGGAGTTGCCCTGCTAACACCAAGGGATGGGGTTGCTTGTGAGGGTCCAGCAACAGGTTCCTTGTCTGTGGAAGTAACATTGGCACAGCACAAGACATCTCCAGTACAACTGGGAACCAAGCTTGTGCTCTCCACAACAGAGTGACCAGAAGAAGTTCCGTTTGCTGACGCCTGGCCTGCGCCAGGACTCTGGGTATCATTACAAATGGCGGGAAGGCATAACAAAGGCCGGGAGGCCAGACCTGCAGAAACGCGTCCGAGGCGATCGCCTCCGGACGCCAACTGAAAAATTTCAGGAGATGTTTGTTCAGGCGAGATGCGAACAAGTCTAATTGGCAAGGACCCCATGTTTGATTCAGGAATCGAAAAATTCGAGGATGAAGCCTCCAATCGCTGTAATCGCGTAGGTATCGAGAGTGCCAATCCGCCACCTCGTTGCTGCGCCCTGGGAGATATTCCGCCACCACTGATATTTTGTGCTGCAGACAATAGTGCCAAAAATCCTTGGCGATTTCTGCAAGAATCTGTGACTTCGTCCCGCCCAGCTTGTTCATGTATCGGACTGCCGATACGTTGTCCATCCGTAAGAGAATACAGCAGTTCGTCTTCTGGGGGGAGAGACTGCGAATTGCAAACGAGCCTGCCAGCAGCTCCAAACAATTGATGTGTAAGGAAAGCTCCTCTGGGGACCACCGACCCCCTGTCAAAATCGGACCACAGCGGGCGCCCCAGCGGCTGGCGTCCGATTCGATCACTATCTCGGGACTCGATCCGAATATGGCTCTGCCATTCCACGACTCCATGTGATCTAGCCACCATGACATCTCCCACCTCGCTTCCTCGGAAAGAGGAATCCGCTCTGCATATCCGAGGCCTTTGCGGAGATGCTGGATCTTCAAGCGTTGGAGTGCTCAATAGTGCAGAGGACCCGGAAATATAACCTGAATCGATTAGGCTAACAGGCCCACAACTCGGGCCACCGCCCTCAAGGATACAATCCGCTTGTTCATAATCAATCTCAATTCTTTCTTGATGCTCTGATCTTTTGCGCGGGAAGGAGAAGCTGGCAGCTCCGAGAGTCGACCTGAAAACCCAGGAATTCTATAGATTGCGTGGGGGACAGAATGGACTTCTGAGGGTTCACCACGAAACCCAGGCACTGAAGCAAATCGATTGCCCACTCTAGGTGCGTGAGTACCAGGCTATGATGTTGTCTAGATAGACAATCAAGCGAACTCCCCGAGCTCGCAACGACTCCATGACTGGACGTAGGAGTTTCATGAAGCACCAAGGTGCTGACGAAAGTCCGAAGGGAAGGACTTTGTACTCGTAGCAGACGCCCTGCCAGAGAAACTGAAGAAACCGTCGGTGTGGAGCATAGATGGTCACTGAAAGATAGGCATCTTTCAGATCGAGCCGCACCATCCAATCCCCTTCCTGTAGAAGGTCCCGCAACAAATGGATGCCCTCCATTTTGAAGTGTCGGTAAATGATCCACCCGTTGAACTCTTTCAGATTCAGGACCAATCTGGATCCGCCCCCTTTTTTCTGGACTAAGAAAACCGTGCTGATGAAACCCAGAGGATGGGGTTGAGTGGCCACGATAGCCCCTTTCTTGAGAAGGGCGTGGATTTCGTCTGTAATGAAATCTTGCTCTTGACGGGAAAAATGAATGGGGGGAGGAAGGGAACCCTGGGAGGGAGTATCGAACAATTCCAGTTTGTACCCCTGAACCGTCTCCAAGACCCAAGCATCTTGCGAGATCGTTTGCCAGACCTGTAGGAAAGATTGAATGCGTCCCCCCAGAACTACTCCTGAACACAGAATGAGTCTCACCTGTATTTCCGGTGTCTTGGTGGTTTCCCTGGTTGCCACCAAAGCGGCCTTTCCTGAAACAGTTTCGACCGGATAGAAGGAGGTGTTGCCGGAGTTATGATCCTGGTAGCCTCCTCTTTGATGCTGTTGTCCACGTGGGGCGCCTTGATTGTACCCACGGCCAAACGACCGCCCTCGATTTCGTTCGGCCCTGTGAAACCCGGGCGGAAGGCGCGCCTGAGCAATTCCTGTGCCTTGTCCAGGCCACTGAAAGTGGCCACAAACTTGGTCAATTCCTTCAAAAATGGCTGGCCGAAGAGGAGACCTTGGGCCACAGGACCCCCCTCCGAGGAGGACAACTCTGCCAACTTAGGATCCAATTTGAGGGGGATAGAGCGCCTCCTTTCACTTGACATTGCACAGTTGGCGTTGCCCAACTGGCACACTGCTCGCTGCACCCATTCGATCAGGTCATCTGGGTCTATCGGGGATTCGGATTCCTTGGCTTGAAACCCCATTTCAAGTATCTTGGTAAGTGGTCCGGATAGGTCTAGTAACTTATTTTGGCATGTCCGCCAAGCGCGGTCTATGCCTTTCTTGGGGTCTTTGGCATATTTCTTCAAATATGTGAGCATTGTAGGATCTACCTCGGGTGTCTCCGCAACTCGCGCCGCCAAATCAGGCCTCGGGCACTCCGACCGCAGTCGGGCTCTAACGTCCTTGTCAAAGGGACGTCGGAGGTGCGATTGTACGTAATCCGCCACCTCCTGCGATGGGAGCCACGCGGTGGAATTAGGGTGGACAATGTCCGTCGGCTCAAACGTAAGGAGCTTAGGCTGACTGGGAACCTCAAGGTGGTGCTCCTTCCTAGACTTTTTCGCTGGTCGGGCGCTTCATCCTCCTCTGACTCCTTGTCCGATGAGGAATCCCCTTTCTCACCCTGAATGGAGTCAGTAGACTCCTTTGGCGCAGTATACGCATGGTCATTCGCCAGGGCTCTGGAGAGTCGAGCGAAATCCTCTGTGTGAGGGTTAGAACCTTTTTTGCTACTGGCTGGTGTTCGAGCGCTCGCTGCAGGAATCCACTCCTGCTGGATTGCGTATTTATTTAAATGGCGCTTAAGGGGTGCAATCGCTCTGACTAGGGCAGTGTTCACAGAATGCTGCACCCCGGAATCTAGGGCCTCTACTAGGTCATGCTCCAAAGAGCCGGACGGCTCTTCCTCCAAATAATCATCCTCAAAGAAGAACTCGGCCATTATGTATTAGCCGCAGTGAAATGGTACAAAAATATGACAACCAACTGAGCGTGTGCCTACAGGTATGGAGGAATCAGGGGGAGAGGAACCCCAGGCAAGCCAGGCAATAAACTGTATTTTGTGGTGGAGGGAGGGCTTGCCAGACCTCTCTAGGCAAAGCCTATGCTTCGTTATACAGCCCTCCGCGTCTCAGCAGCGTCGGGCGTCACCGGGGCAAAAGACGGAGCAACAGGCACTTTCAAATCAGGAGAAATCTCCCGCTCCGGCAATCTCGTCAATTTCAAGCCTGAGAAGGACTTAAAATGGCCGCCGCGCATGCGCGGTAGAGGCCGTCCGTCATTATGAAAAGAGGACTCGCGCGATCGTGCAACGCGCATTCCTCGCCCCGCACTCCCACTCCACCTGATTCTGCTTCGGGCATGAAGCGCCCAGCAGGGGAGGCCAACGCGCTCCCAATGATAGCGAAGAACAAGCGCTGAAATATACACCATGCGCTGGGGAGCGCCGCGCTGAACACTAAAAGCTACCACAAGGTAAATAATGATTGCAAACTTGCATAAATGAACAGGAACGGTTCGCCCACAGTAAATATATAGAAAACATAAGCGTAAACACTCAATCCAATAGTTATGACCCCAATCCCATACACTACCACATAAAAGAGAATAGTAAGGGAAGAGGCACGTAACTGGCTGCGGAGCAGCAAAGAAAGAGGAAGTGACTGCCTCTGTGAGACCTTATATAGGGTACTCTCTATGGTTATGGGGCACCTAGTGCTCATTGGATTTGTAGTTTTACAAATAAAAAGTATTTTTTATTGGCTGCTGTGTAATAAATGCAAAGAAATGAGAAGCATAATCGGAGCCTCCGGTCCTGACATAGAATCATAATTTCTATGGCAAAATGAACCCACTCATTTTGTTCCTTTTAAATTCAATGTTTTAAGTGTTACCACTTTATTCCAATTAAGATGGCTTCAGGTGTGCCATACTTTTGTCATAAGTAAGACTGTTAGCGCTCTAGTTGTTCTCTAGAACACTCTGGGAAGCTGCAGTAGAACACAAAGGAATCAACTGACAGTCTCTGCCCTTGTTGGATGTACATGTTTTACTGAGAATGTCAGACTACATTCTCACATGACTGAGAAAGATAATGTGAATTTACAGAAAATATGCTCTCATTTTAGCTTATAAATCACCTTCCAAACCTCTATGGGAAAAGTATGAGAAAATAGTTTTCTCTCAAACGTGATTCATGATATCCCAGCAGAAGGCTTTTTCACAGGGTAAAATCACCTTAGAACACACCACAATTCCTAAAATTAGTATGGTACCATCAACAAATTATTTATAATGTAACTAAAGTCTTATCACCCTTTATACGTTCTCCTTTTGGTGACCCTCGAAACCTTCCATTCACTACAATGCATTTTAATGGGGTGCTATCATGTATATTGGTCCCAAGATGGCTGCCAACACTTCTTGTATGAAGTGCTGACAGCCAATCAGATCTCACGATGAGATGTGTGGTTAGGCTCCGCCCAGATATATACATTTCTTTTTCCTTTAATATTTAAAAAATTACTGAACGGATTTACACCATTTTAAAAAAGGGAGCTTTCTGAACCAAGAGCTACCTTTTTGCCAAATTTGGTGTAATTCCTTTTAGCAGTTCGGACTGTAGCCTTGTCTAAAGTTTCCTATGGAAATTAACATGGGGAAAAGGCGTTTTGAGACCCCCCTTTTTTATCAGCCCCCGTTTGACGAATCACCCTGAAACTTTCAAGACAGGAGCTGACCTGAGCGGGCCATTAGTTTTGAAAATTTCGTGAATATTCGTCAAACGGCGCCAAAGATATTGGCAAAAGAAAAAACGTTTTTTTAATAGAAACAAGGTCCTAACTATAACTACCTACTGGCGACCGCCAGTAGGTAATATATATATATATATATATATATATATATATATATATATGTGATCAAGCTTGCGTGAGGTGGGCGAAATGCGTCATGGCAGGCACTATGCCTGAACAGCTATGGAGTTTATTATTTTAATGTGTGAATAAAAACCACAGCTTTGCGAATTACAACATTGGAGTAGTTTGAACTTTTTGGAGGTGCATAAGAGGTCCGTGCCTGGAGGTCCCGGTGAGCTATTAGCGGGCCAGGATTTGGAGTGATATATATATATATATATATATATATATATTCACTGAAAAACCATAGGTTTCAGGGGCGTTATAGTTAGTTGGTCATTTCACTCGTACAAAACCATAGAAATTCCCCCGTTATAGTTAGTTCAGCTAACTATAACTCGTGCGCTCCGCAATGCACTGCTGATGACGTCACATATTACATCACTCATGACATGGTCAGTGACATCACTCATGACATCACTGATGACATCACTGATGACATCATCCTTGTGATAGAGTGGCAGACCTCCTCTCACCCTAATATAACCTTTGATACACACACTCAAAAATACAAACTAACATTTTCAAAACAATGGACATACCAATACCAGTTACAACACACCTATTCATTAATTCCAAGATCTACACACACATCCACTCATTCACCAACAGTCCCTATACAGTCACTCATACATATACTCACTCATCATATGTACTCATACACCTATACATCCTGTTACACACCGCCACTCATCCATAGAGTTACTCACACACATAGTCACACATGCAAACAAAGTATCAAACATCCATTTACTTGCATATACAGTTATACACACACTACCACACTTACTTCTACAGAAACTTACACATACTTACTCTCTTAAACAATCACTTATAGAAACACCTACTTATTTGTACAGGAACTCTTCCAATCTCTCACTCCCACATATACTCACTTATATACACCAATACTCACATATACTAGTTTAAAACATATGTAGTTACTCATAAAGACACTATTGAGACAGTCATTCACTCACTAACAGACCCATACACATACTCATCCACCTATACAGTCCTGCACACATGCTGTCTTCAACACATACAAACAGTGAGTCACTCATTCATGCATCTATGCACTAAGTAATACCCCCACCGAACCATACAGACACTCAGACACTCATACTGATACTCAAAAACCAACTAATAACCCATATAGACACTCATGTAGCTACTCACCAACCCATGCAGCCACTTATACACAAAGTGAGAGACTGATACAGATATTTTCATATTTAAACATTACTCACTAACCCATGTATTCACTAAGATACACTTAGTCAGTTATACAATCAATTTTACAAAAAAAAATCATCCATTTAGACACTTATATACCCATTTATTCTTCCATCGACCTTGAGATATACATATATAAAACATATTTAATTTTCAGAAAAACACACATTCACTGGATGATGTCATCAGTGATGTCATGAGTGATGTCACTGACCATGTCATGAGTGATGTAATATGTGACGTCATCAGCAGTGCATTACGGATGCGCGAGTTATAGTTAGCTGAACTAACTATAACGGGGAATTTCTATGGTTTTGTACGAGTGAAATGTCCAACTAACTATAACGCCCCTGAAACCTATGGTTTTTTCAGTGAATTTCTAAGGTTTTTTAAATGCTAATTTCTAACTATAACGTGCTTGAAACCTATGGTTTTTTCAGTGAATTTCTAAGGTTTTTTAAATGCTAATTTCTAACTATAACGTGCCTGAAACCTATGGTTTTTTCAGTGAATATATATATATTTATTATACTATGTATACATGTGAAAATGTCTCGGTCCCCTGTTTGCCTCGGTGGCACAGAAAAAATGGGTGGAACTGACGTCAGCACGCCGACGAGGTCCTCTTATGGCTCCGATGACGTCATACGGTGTCGCGAGCGGAGCCGTGCTCGTTGACGTGGGAGAGCTAGGAAAGAATTTCCGTGGAATGCTGGTGCAGGGGATATTCACCTAAGTGTTCAGGCTAGTCCTTTGGGAGCAACTGTTTATGTTGCCACTCCAGAAACCGAAACCAGTGATCCGAGGGCAGAGGCCCTGCAGATGGCACCCGAGGTGGGGTGCCCAGTCGTGTGCACCGGCGGGGCAGCGAAGTGACAAGCACCACAACCCACAAAAAGGTAACGAGGGCACTGAATAACACAGGATCTTCTCTTTGTATCTGGCAGGAACAACGAAGTTAAAATGCCCTAGTACCAAAATGTAGAATTAGTGCTACACCGGTCTTCAAGAGGACCTGCAATGCCGCTTCTGCCTCCCGTACCCTGGAGGCGGCACATGGGTCACGCGGTACGGTCATACTGCGGTGGGACGCACACTCGTTGACCTCTCATGGCACTGCTCCACACTTCAGGGAGGACGCTTTCCATTAGCTATGTTTTCTGATGACATGTCGCGCCGGCCCCGTCCAACAACAGAACTCCTTTAGATCCAAACAGACTCTTCCACTCTCTCACCGGAAGTGAAACCAGGCCACGCGGACACTTTCACAATACAACAGCCGGGAATGCACTTTTCAGTAAAAAACCACATTCCTTCCTCCTAATTAAGCAAATAAACGTCTCACTGAAGAACAGGGGCCAGCTTCGATCGGTAAACAGCCGTTACAATGACTTTTTACTTTGCGATACCATTACAACGCATGCATTACCACGCATGCATTGTACATCACAAAGTCATTACTACGCATTTTGTAGAACGCATGGTCATTTACCACGCATGCCTTTACAATGAATTTTGTTGTAAAGGTATGTATGGTAAATGACCATGCGTTCTAAAAAACATGTAGACGATCCATGTCGTTGTAAGGAAACAGAGGCTGTTCTGTTTCCTCACAACGACGTGCACCGCCCCTCAGAGATGACGTGAAGCAGGAACCACGAGGGGAGAGGAACCATGAGGAGTGAGAGGTAAGGGGGATTGGGCATGGGGTGGGGGTTTCTTTTCTAGGGTTTAGGGTAGTGCAGTGGTGTTTGGGTGGTGTAGGGGTCGTGCTGGGGGTAGTGTTTTAGGGTTTAGGGTAGTGCAGTGGTGTTTGGGTAGTGTAGGGGGTCGTGTTGGGGGTAGTGTTTTAGGGTTTAGGGTAGTGCAGTAGTGTAGGGGGTCGTGCTGGTGGTAGTGTTTTAGGGTTTAGGGTAGTGCAGTGGTGTTTGAGTAGTGTAGGGGGTCATGCTGGTGGTAGTGTTTTAGGGTTTAGGGTAGTGCAGTGGTGTTTGTGTAGTGTAGGGGGTCATGCTGGGGGTAGTGTTTTATGGTTTAGGGTAGTGCAGTGGTGTTTGGGTACTGTAGGGGTCGTGCTGGGGGTAGATTTAGGGTTTAGGGTAGTGCAGTGGTGTTTGGATAGTGTAGGGGGTTGTGCTGGGGGTAGTGTTTTAGGGTTTATGTTAGTGCAGTGGTGTTTGGGTAGTGTAGGGGATAGTGCTGGGGTAGTGTTTTAGGGTTTAGGGCAGTGCAGTGGTGTTTGTGTAGTGAAGGGGGTCATGCTGTGGGTAGTGTTTTAGGGTTTAGGGTAGTGCAGTCGTGTTTGTGTAGTGTAGGGGGTCGTGTTTTAGGGTATAGGGTAGTGCAGTGGTGTTTGTGTAGTGTGGGTGGTCATGCTGGGGTATATTTAGGGTTTAGTGTAGTGCAGTGGTGTTTGGGTAGTGTAGGGAGTCGTGCTGGTGGTAGTGTTTTAGGGTTTAGGGTAGTGCAGTTATGTTTGGGTAGTGTAGGGTGTCGTGCTGGGGTAGTGTTTTAGCACTAATTTTTCTTTCTACAGCACTAACCATAATTTCTGTGGCAAAATGAACCCCCTCATTGTGTTCCTTTTTAAATTAAATGTTTTAAGTGTTACCTGTTTATTCCAATCAAGATGGCTTCAGGTGTGCCATACTTTTGTCATAAGTAAGACTGTTAGCGCTCTAGTTGTTCTTTAGAACACTCTGGGAAGCTGCAGTAGAACACAAAGGCATCAACTGACAGGCTGCTCCGGTTGAAATATAACAGGAAGATATTTGAGATCTCACTTAAAACATGTCCTAATTTTTCTTTCTACAGCACTAACCATAATTTCTATGACAAAATGAACCCCCTCATTTTGTTCCTTTTTAAATTAAATGTTTTAAGAGTTACCAGTTTATTCCAATCAAGATGGCTTCAGGTGTGCCATAATTTTGTCATAAGTAAGACTGTTAGCGCTCTAGTTATTCTTTAGAACACGCTGGGAAGCTGCAGTAGAACACAAAGGCATCAACTGACAGGCTGCTCCTGTTGAAATATAACAGGAAGATATTTGAGATCACACTTGAAACATGTCCTAATTTTTCTTTCTACAGCACTAACCATAATTTCTATGACAAAATGAACCCATCATTTTGTTCCTTTTAAATTAAATGTTTTAAGTGTTACCAGTTTATTCCAATCAAGATGGCTTCAGGTGTGCCATAATTTTGTCATAAGTAAGACTGTTAGCGCTCTAGTTGTTCTTTAGAACACTCTGGGAAGCTGCAGTAGAACACAAAGGCATCAACTGACAGGCTGCTCCTGTTGAAATATAACAGGAAGATATTTCAGATCACACTTGAAACATGTCCTAATTTTTCTTTCTACAGCACTAACCATAATTCTATGACAAAATGAACCCCCTCATTTTGTTCCTTTTTAAATTAAATGTTTTAAGTGTTACCAGTTTATTCCATCCAAGATGGCTTCAGGTGTGCCATACTTTTGTCATAAGTAAGGCTGTTAGCACTCTAGTTGTTCTTTAGAACACTCTGGGAAGCTGCAGTAGAACACAAAGGAATCAACTGACAGTCTCTGCCCTTGTTGGATGTACATGTTTTACTGAGAATGTCAGACTTCATTCTCACATGACTGAGAAAGATAATGTGAATTTACAGAAAATATGCTCTCATTTTAGCTTCTGGAGCACCTTCCAAAACTGTATGGGACAAGCATGTGAAAATAGTTCTCTCAAACATGATTCATGATATCCCAGCAGAAGGTTTTTCACAGGGTAAAATCACCTTAGAACACACCACAATTCCTGAAATTAGTATGGTACCATCAACAAATGAATTCTAATGTAACTAAAGTCTGTTGTCACCCTTTATAGTTCTCCTTTTGGTAACCCTCAAAATCTTTGATTCACTACAATGCATTTCAATGGGGTACTATCATGTATATTGGTCCCAAGATGGCTGCCAGCAATTCCAGGATGAAGTGCTGACAGCCAATCAGATCTCACGATGACAAATTTCTCAGGAACTACTGAACGGATTTACGCCATTTAAGCAAAAGGCACGACCCTGAACCAAGGGCTACCTTTTTGGCAAATTTGGTGTAATTCCGTTCAGCAGTTCGGGCTGTAGCTGTGACTAAAGGTTCCTATGGAAAATTGCATGGGGAAAACACGTTTTGGCACCCCCCTTTTTTCTCGGCCCCCGCTTGCTGAATCACCCCGAGACTTTCAGGATAGGAGCGGACCGGAGCGCCCCAACAAGTTGGAAAATTTCGCGAAGATTCGTCAACCGGCGCCAACGTTATTTCAAATAGAATGTTCCGGATTTCCTATGGAAAATAGGTCCTAACTATAACTATCTACTGGCGACCGCCAGTAGATTATATATATATATATATATATATATATATATATATATATATATATATATAAATATATCCAGTACAAAGTTGCCTGAAATGAGGAGTCCACACAGGTAGGTGTTCATTCGCCAACTTGTTTAATGGAGAAATTGCCTCACAAACAACAGAAGAGCCTCGCAGATTCAAAGTCCTGCCCTTCGCGTTTCGTGCGTGAGCACTTCCTCATGGGCTGTGGACTATCCCTTCAGTGCATGTCACAGCGGTTTCTGCAGCCTTCTTTTGGAAACGGTATCACCGCCCATGTGGGCGTGGCCACACCTGTGGCCTGATGGAAGTTGAAGTGCTGTCATTTTCCTCTTGTGAGTCACTGTGCATGGACTGATATTACGGCAAAATAATCCCAGGTATATATATATGTGATCAAGACCGGGGTAACCCGGTCGAAACGCGTCATGCAGTGGAAATCTCTTCTACAATAAAGCACTTCATCCACTAAAAGCTGTTGTGGTCCGTACCTGATTTTCCGTCCGCAAGGAAAAGGAATTTGGCTCAGGATTTGCAAGCTATATATATATATATATATATATATATATATATATATATATCCAAAGAAAATTCGTTTGCACGCGCTCTCAGAAAGGAAGGACACTGTGTCGGTAAATCCCGCTGTTTATTCACAACGCGTTTCGCCTGACAACAGGCTTGATCACGTGAAACGAACAGACCAATGTCGGCACTCTTAATGGAGAAAGTAATGAACATAGAAAAGGCTCAATGGAGTCCAAGTATGGCAGACATCTTGTGCAAGTGAAAAGATGCCACATAATAAAGTAATTATTTCAATTAAATACAAGCGCGTCGGCATTTCAATTGTATGGCTGCCATGTATAATCAAATCCCACAACATGTATAGCAAACGGCAAAGCACGTTGTTAAATAAACATATTGATAGATGCCATAATTGTGTGCGTGCTCGTAGGATAAAACTGCACAGATATCGTCATTGCACATCGTATACTGTAAATGTACATATGTCCTTCCAACAATGTTCTAAATAATTCTACTATTGATAGGCATTTCAAATGCATGGCTGTCAAGTATGACCATTGTAATAATCAAATCCCCACAACATGTAAACCAAGCAGCAAAGCACGATGTCAAATAAACATGATAAGAAATTTGTGCGTGTCCATTTAAATAAAACTGCATAAAAATCTGCATTGCACATAATAGACAGTAAAAGTACAAATGTCCATCCAATGATGTTATTGGTGATACTGCTATTAGTTGGCAACAACACGACATGTGGCCTG
The DNA here is from genome assembly GCA_963921515.1 of Calotriton arnoldi. NCBI lineage: Eukaryota > Metazoa > Chordata > Amphibia > Caudata > Salamandridae > Calotriton > Calotriton arnoldi. Next base: position 153,458 of record CAWUFW010005221.1, on the reverse strand, counting down.
GGGCCAGTACTGGCAAGTGCCAAATTGTCAAAAATGAACCCATGTGGGTAACAAAGTGAGGAAAGAAAAAGGGGAAGGATAAAAGGAAGAAAGAAAAACTGCCAATTGCTCAAAGTCAAGATGGAATATGACACAAATACTCTCACCAACGTTGCCGACATGAGTCAAAGTGCTCCAGTGCCCAAACAGAAGGGAGAAAGGGTAGGTGGCCCGTGAAAGTGAGTGTTGGTGAATGAGCCCCTTCCTTTCCTCCTGGAAAAAATACAAAAAGAAAACAAATGGTTAAAATATGGTACACATCCTGACAAATACTGATGGCACAAAGAACTCAATGTCATGGGATGTCATGAAGAGGAATAAGAACCGTTATAAAACGTGACAATCAGCTTGTGATGATATGAAAGCCTTCATAACTGAATATCATGAATGAAAAACTGAATGTCATGAGAGAAAAACAGGAATGCAATTAGGAAAAGCAGAAGAGGACTGCATGACATGTACATGAAAAGGTGATGTCATTCTTTCAGATGTACTGCCATTTCTTCTTCCTGATTCAGCCCTCCCGGAAACTTGGTTTGGAAATCTATAATATACCTAGATTCCCTTTGTCTCAGATGTAAGACTCTATTGCCACCCCTGGGATTTCTTTCAACTCTTTCTAAAATGATGTAACTCAGATCTCTTGTGTTGGAAAAGTGCTTCTCTCTAAAATGACGTGCCACTGGATATTTGGGGTCAAAATTGGTAATTGCTCTGCTGTGTTCGAGAATGCGTTTCTTCGCCATGCATGTCGTGCTACCTATATACCAAAGTTTGCAGGTGCATTCTATGACATATATCACACATGTGGAACTGCAAGTAAGGAACTGGCTCAATTCCCTTCTAACTCCATTGTACCTCACCTGACTGTGAAATCTGCTGTTATTGCAGGCCTTGCAATGACCACAGGGGTAAAAACCCTTGAGGCCCAGTAGGTTGTTACTCGGGTAATTGGTGATGTCGCTGTGTATGAGCATATCCCTGATGTTCCTACCCCTACGGTAAGTAATACTGGGTCTGTCCGGGATACCACTGCCTACAATGTTGTCGGTTTTGAGGATGTCCCAGTTCTTGGTGACAATGCGTTTAATATCATTGGCATCCGAGGAGTAGGTTAAAATCAATCTGGAGGTATCATCATTGGTGCTTTCAGACACAGGTTTGTCTGTAAGAGTGGATGTCCGATCTATCTGCCTGGCCCTTTCAATGGCTTTTTTAAGCACCCAATTGGGGTATCCCCTCTCTTTGAAACGTTCTGTTATGCTCATGCATTCTACAAGATAACTTTCTTCTGTGTTGCAGTTTCTTTTTGCCCTCAACAGTTCCCCGTATCGAATGCTCCATTTCAAAGTCTCGGGGTGACTACTGAGGGCATGAAGAAGACTGTTACCTGCCGTCAATTTCCTGTGAAGGGTAGTGTGTATTTTGTTATTTTGTACCTCAAGTTTGACATCAAGATATACTGCTTCAGTCCTGCTGATGTTGCCACTAAGAATGATATTGATTGTATTTGTTGGCATTGAGTTTGTTGATATACTCTAATGCCAGCTCTTCTGATCCTTTCCAGACAATGAAAAGATCGTCGATATAGCGTAGCCACATCGACACGTGTTTTAGATCCTGCTGGAAAACTGGATCGGTCCACATGCTCTGCTCCCAGCTTCCCATGAAGAGATTCGCGAAGCTGGGAGCAAAGCACGAACCCATCGCAGTACCAGTCACCTGTCTGAACAAGATGCCATTGAACAAAAAAGTTTTATTGTTCAGACAGTATTTTATCATATCAAGAAGCATCTGCGTGTGTTCACGCAGCCTTATCGGTCTTTTGGCTAGAAAATGCTTACATGCCTCTAATCCATGTTGATGATTAATAATGGTATAGAGGCTATGTACATCCAACGTGATGAGCAGGAAATCAGTATCCCATGCAAGGTTCTCGAATTTACTGAGAAAATCCTTAGTGTCTCTGACATGGGTTCATTTTTGACAATTTGGCACTTGCCAGTACTGGCCCTAGGCCACATGTCGTGTTGTTGCCAACTAATAGCAGTATCACCAATAACATCATTGGATGGACATTTGTACTTTTACTGTCTATTATGTGCAATGCAGATTTTTATGCAGTTTTATTTAAATGGGCACGCACAAATTTCTTATCATGTTTATTTGACATCGTGCTTTGCTGCTTGGTTTACATGTTGTGGGGATTTGATTATTATAATGGTCATACTTGACAGCCATGCATTTGAAATGCCTATCAATAGTAGAATTATTTAGAACATTGTTGGAAGGACATATGTACATTTACAGTATACGATGTGCAATGACGATATCTGTGCAGTTTTATCCTACGAGCACGCACACAATTATGGCATCTATCAATATGTTTATTTAACAACGTGCTTTGCCGTTTGCTATACATGTTGTGGGATTTGATTATACATGGCAGCCATACAATTGAAATGCCGACGCGCTTGTATTTAATTGAAATAATGACTTTATTATGTGGCATCTTTTCACTTGCACAAGATGTCTGCCATACTTGGACTCCATTGAGCCTTTTCTATGTTCATTACTTTCTCCATTAAGAGTGCCGACATTGGTCTGTTCGTTTCACGTGATCAAGCCTGTTGTCAGGCGAAACGCGTTGTGAATAAACAGCGGGATTTACCGACACAGTGTCCTTCCTTTCTGAGAGCGCGTTCAAACGAATTTTCTTTGGATATTTACGCCGGTGTGCTCCGCCGACACACGCGCCACTCTCCATGGGTCCCCGGTGACTCAGAAGGAGCGTCAAATTGGTTGATATATATATATATATATATATATTCACGAACCAAAGGACTCTCCAAACCTCCTCACGGCGAGAAGAGAGTAACGGACACCAACAGGTAGAATGGCAAATTTTATTCTTCACACTCCTCCGTTTTCTGACGCGTTTCGAGCAACAAGTGCCCTTGATCACATTCGGAACGCAGTCCGCCATATTTTTTATATATGTTGTTATGCACACCCCCGAAGTGTCACGTGTTCACAAACATAGAAGAAACACTTTGGATCTGACTCATCATTATCACCATATCATATTGCGTAAATACTTATGGAGTTTATAATTGTAAATATAAAGGCATTTTCAATTCTGGTGATTGAGTAGGCATTCAATGTATATAAATAGATAAATATACATAAATAAATATAAATAAATAAATATGCATATAAATAAATAAATATATAGGATATGTACATGGATTTCATCGTTGCTACAGTTTGCATTTCTGCTTTACTGCAAACCGATCTTGTGCAAAGAATCACATTTAATAACACCATGTAAACAATCTTATTTAAAATGATGCCTATATATTGCTGTGTAATACAATCACCGTACTTTCTTATATCCGCATGAATGCTGAATAATAATAGCCCAACGTTAATCCTGTGGTCACCATATGTAAACATTGTCTCCTATCCAATTGATTAGTGCTTGGGAGTCAATTCCTATCTTATTACATTTTATCATTTGTTTTCTTAGTTATGAGTCTATCGCCTCATATAAAGTGCGTCTGTGCCTAGCTTCATCAGCATGATGTGCAAAATTGCTTACTGAAAGTGCTGAGTGCTTATATGTGCAATACTAAATATATATATATATATATAATCATCAAATATTCTTTATTCGGTTATTTTAATACCGTAAAAGATACAAAAAAGATAAAAAGAACATTCAATACCATGAAACAATTTGCATTCAGATGACAGGCACACAATTAAAAGCCAATGACAGCCATAAAAAATGAGTAACAATGCAGATTAAAAAGGTTAGAAACCATAAAAACCTTAAAATCTCATCAGGATAGGCTGACTGATTGGTGGCAATTATTTGCTGACCACGATGCCTCAATATTATCAATATATATATCAATATATATATATATATATATATATATCTATATATATATATATATATATATATATATATATATATATATATATATATATATATATATATATATATATATATATATATATATATATACGAACAAAAGATGTGTCCCGGCTAAGGACACAAACGGTTTGTAGTACAGGATAAGCTTGTCACAAAAATGATGTTTAATTTACGAGCATTTAATTTAATAGCAACACTTCATGACCTTTCGTTCTTTATCACAGTCTAAGGGGCATAGGTACAAGCCCCTATCGGCATCACAACGTCCCTTTTAGAGACGTTGTCGTGGCGATAGGGGCCTCGCCTTATTTACAAGGCAGCGTTAAGCCACTTAACGTGGCTTAACGCTGCCTTGTAAATAAGGCCCCCTTTCACGCTATGCTTAGCGTGAAAGTGGTGGGCAGGGGGTGTTGCGGTGGGCGTTCCACCGCAACATCCATTGTTTTTTACGCTGCCCCCTATTTACAAGGGGCAGTGTAAATAGGAGGTAGCACCAAAATTAAGACCAGGAAAAACCTGGTCTTAATTTGGCGAAATGAGGAGAAATGATTTATTTCTCCTCGTTTTTGCTTTTTCCATGTGTGCTGCCTTGCGCAGTACACATGGAAAAAACAAATGCCTTGGATTGTTTATGTGTAGGAAGGTGACCCTTCCTGCACATAAACAATCCTTATGAAAAATGATATTTTGTAACTTCCATGTGTGCTGCATTAAGCAGCACACATAGAAGTGTCAAAATGGCATTTCAGGATTGTTTATGTGCAGGAAGGGACACTTTTCTACACATAAACAATCCTCCCCTGCACACAGACACCCTTGCACTATCATGCAAGGGTGCCTGCGTTGGCTCTACACTGCTAAGTGTAGCGCCAGCACAGGGAGAAACGCAAGGCTCCAACATATCCTTGTAAATATGGTGCAGCCTTGCGTTTCTGAAGTGGCGGAGTGAGGCGTTAAGCCATGACGGCTAACGCCTCACTCCGCCACTTCCTTGTACATATGCCCCTAAGTTGCTTGTGTGCATTACTTGCTTTAAGTGTAAAAACAAATGAATAAACAAAAAAGAAGGACATTGCACATCGGTGCACAACTAAACAGGGATAACAGAGTCCCAACAATATCCTACTAAGACAGACTCGTCAAAGACTGTGTCATTGAACATAAACAAAATTAAGTAATGTTCACAAATCGAGCGGAACCACTCGGCACCTTTATACAGGTACTGAAAATTTAATTTAGCAAAATATGGCATAATGTGCAATGATATTGCCAATACAAATTATACTGTGCAAAAGGAAACCAAATTATTAATATATATACGGGGATGGTGTGGGCAATACTGCATGTGGTGAAACTCATCAACCTGGAAAATATTGTATAAATCAAGTGACCTAACAAGCCCAAATACAAATCTCATATCATAAATGCAGTCTCACTGTCAGATTAAACCAACCCCTCGTTGTGGTCTTCGGATCCATAATATATGGGGTAAAACTCATTAATCTGCAAAACAGTCTTAAAATCAAGGTCAAGTGACCATATATAGGATGAAGTGACATTTGACAAAGAATGATTCAGTCATCTGACTGTGCGTGAATATGTTCTCGGATATCTGGGGTATCTTGGCATAGTAGTTGATCAGTAATTAGACACAAATCATGGTAGCCGGTTTACTCCACCCTCAATCAATTTCTCACACTGGTCAAAGCAGCCGAGGTTGAAAGACTCCTTAGATAGCCCATGCTGGGCTGTTTCCTAGCAGTGTCTTCCTGTCCAGGATCTGAGCAGCTTTTCCATGGTTTCCTGTTACACATACAAAATATCACAGGCAGCTTGAGCTTGGGGTTTGTGTCTTTTATGAGCCATGGGACTTAAAGGGCCAAATTGAGATTTTTTTTTACTGAAGGGGCAGGCACCCTGTGAGGTTCGGAGGAAGCACTGGGTTTGAATGAATTGACATCCCACCTAAAAATCAAACTACTGAGAACCAAGCCCACTCCGTATGCATTGTTAGCAATAGGTCTGTTTGACAGCTATGCAGTCAAAGCACAGACCTAATGGAGGAATACCATTAGCAGACTTATTGGGGGGGCTGCAAGATCTTGCAATTGTGACCCCATGCATACACTACCACACAATCTGTCAATATATTATTAATTCCTCAAATTCTCGGCTACCCCAGTAATTTTGGTGAATCTCCTTACACATGCCTCGTAATGTGGATCTTCTTCTTATATATATGTAATATATTAAGCAGAAACTGCTTCTCCTGTGTCACAAACATTGTTTTCAAGTGCAGCTCTGAGGGTAGCCAAAGGAAACACCACTTCTTATTACCTTGCCTTAAAAGAATAATGTTCCTGGTTAGGGAGGCAGACCTTATGTACTGGGCGAGCTGAGGACCTCTTCAGCGTTCCCTTTCTAGCTCTCTTTCTTTCTCTTTCCCTTTCTCCACTCACCCTCCTGATCTGTTCCGTTTCACGGGAACACCTTGCATCTTAATTTCAAACAGTTGGCCTCCCTAACTTCATACAAAGTTGCACTTAAAGCCCACCTCACTTACATAGATGTAACTCAACACATTTGTTCCCTTACATTTATCACCAATCCAGTCAGATTATCACTAATGCCTTTTCCCCTGTTTTCAACAGTGAATTGTTTACAAGTATTTTGACTTCTCCCTGATGCTTCCTGATTCCCTGCCAGTTTAGACCGCTCGACTAAATTTGTTGACTATTGTCTTTTTGATCTCTTATTCCAGATAAAGTACATACCCGGGGTCACTTGAGTACTAAAACCACAAAAAGGCCCCTGGGTCTATGCGATGTGGAGGAGTGCTATGGGGGCGTTCCTTTTAAAGGATAGTTTCCCTCACCCACCTGAATGTGGGATGCTTCATCATAGGGTAACCTCCTTGCATTATGAACCTGGTCATAATGCGGGCTACAACCCCCTCTCTGATCGGGAGGAACTCAGGGATGTCTTCGGTGTTAGAACGGATTTTGTATGCCATCACATGTATTTATGATTTAGTATGTTTTCTATACAAGCCATACTACACATTTTTTCACATAGGTCCTGGAGAAATCCACCACACCTCTAAGGAGGGTATATGGTTGAACCTTGTCGACCCGCACGGTACTATGATCAGGGCCGGACTGGGAAACGAAACCGCCCTGGCAAACAGCTCGGCCGGCCCCCCTGGGGATGAGAAGGGGGGTGCGGTCGAGCTGTTTGATACGGCCGTTTTTGTTACAGGGGGCCGATATTGCCGGCCGCCGGTAACAAAAACGGCCCCCCAGGGCCTAAAACCGGCCCCCTCCCTGGCGGCCTGCGGGGAAATGCCCGGTGCCCGCAACGGCCAGTCCGGCCCTGACTATGATAGGTTGAATACCCTCACATACACCTCTCTTTTTTCACTCCTCATCACACCATGCCCATTCACAGGTTTTAGTGTACCTCTTTCTAGCACAGAAAACATTCTTGAGCTCCTCCCTCTCAGAGAGGGGGTTGTAGCCGCATTATTACCAGGTTCAAAATGCAAGGAGGTTACCCTATTATGAAGGATGCCACCTTCGGGTGGGTGAGGGAAACTGTCCTTTAAAAGGGACACCCCCATAGCACTCCTCCACATCTCATAGACCCAGGGGCCTTTTTGTGGTTTTAGTACTCAAGTGACCCCGGGTATGTACTTTTGTGGTATTGGTTTCTAAACAGGGGAGTCAACACCTGCTGGTCTATAAATCTCCTCAGGCCCTCTTTTGTGTTATTGTCACTTATGTACTGCCAGTTCAAAAGGTTAACTAAAGTAATAAAGGTCAAGGTACTTTAAACAGTTTTTGATGATGATTCTGGGCGCTCTGTTTGACTTGTGGCCCCAAATCAGACAAATCGCTAACAAGCATTGCAATTAGGTTACATTCAATTCGGATTCGATTAAAGTGATTCTCTTTCCTGGTCTTCACATATAGTTTGGGTCAGACTGGTAGTGTGATTTATTATTTTAAAGTCAGCCTTACCTCAGATAGCCCATGCTGGGCTGTTTCCAAGCAGTGCCTCTCGGTCCAGGATCAGAGCAGCTTTTTCAAGGTCACCTGTCACACATACAAAATATCACAGGCAGCTTGAGCTTGGGGTTTGTGTCTTTCACGAGCCATGGGACTTAAAGGGCCAGTGATAACTGAGATTTTAACTGGAGGGGCAGGCACTCTGTGCGGTTCGGAGGAAGCACTGGGTTTGAATGAATTGACATCCCACCCAAAAATCAAACTACACAGATTCCATCTATCAGGCAGAACATCGTTTTGTATGGCACTGATATTGAACCAGCTATGCCTTTGCTTGATGAAGAGCAGACATTTCAGTCAGGAAAAGATCCCTTGCATTCGAGCCATATGATTTTTACAGTATATGGAAGCTTCAATAATTTATGAAGCATAATAACTTGCCTTAATAACATTGTAAAATGAATCCTTTTACTCATATAAGTCCTGCTTTTACCATTTTATACATCAAAGCGCTCTTAAATATTTCAAAGTTGAGTTACAGGTTTCATTAGGAACCTTACAAAAGTAACAATATTGCTTTCAATGCTCTACCTATGTCTGATTGAATTGATGTTCCGTTATTTTCCAACATTCGTAATCTAGGCTGAGCACCATCATGTGAAGCATCGCTTCAATTACATTTTAAGATAACACTTACTTTTCTTTTCATCCTTCGTAATCTCCAACAAGGACCCTTCTAGGGCCCTGATGCACGAAGAGACAGGTGCATATATTGGGTACTAATTGCAGACTGACTTTTTGCAATCTGCCTTCAATTTGAGATGCTACTTATGTATTATTAGGTCGCGTTGGAAAATGTCCAGTTACAGAGCTGCATAATGAACTTTACTTAGGCAGATCTCTACTTGTAACCCCCTGTGACTGGCTGCAAACACTGGGATGGTGGTCTACAAAGAAGAGGGGAACACCATCCATGTGTTCACACTCCTAAACAGGAAAAACATTTTTGTTTTTAAAGCAGTGCATGTTCCTTAAAGATAGAGGTGCTGTTTAAAAATAGAAATGTGTCCAGTTTGGAAAGATATTGGGGGTGAAGGGGACATGGAGGGGTACACTGGAGGCTGCCTGAGACCAGTGGCGGCTCGCACAGGTAACGTTGTTGGGTGGTGAGGCGGGACAGGGGCAGGGCGGGGTGGGGGGGGTAGTGGAGTTTGACATACGACGGGAAAGGTGAAAGTAAATAAATAAATAAAACCACTTACCTTGCGCTCGCCGCATCACCAACTCGGCGACGCAGCAAGCGCAAGGTAAGTGGTTTTATTTATTTATTTCTTTACTTTAATCTTTCCCGTCGTATGTCCAACTCCACTACACCCCATTCCGCCCCGCCTTACCGCCCCACAGCGATACCTGTGCGAGCCACCACTGCCTGAGACAATTCCCAAATGGGACAGCTCCCACTTTGTAAGTGGCTTACCATATCCTTTGACAAGTCAATAACCTTTAAATGGTTTAGGACAGCAGTTGCAGTCACAATCCATTAATACATCTCGTTGCAAATCGCTAATCGGAGGGTATGCCTCTAAATCACAAAAGGTATTTATTACATTGCAAAGCACATTTTGCGGATGCAAAGCCGGTGATTTTGTGAATCACAGCCTTTGCAGCTGCAAAATGTTTTCATAGAGCAGGGCTTTTTTCACTGATGGGACGTGACCCACTCAAGGAATATTGTTTGTGAAATTGTATCAGTAATATCTCTATCTTTCTCTATTTTATCGGTCCTAATTACACTAATAGTGTCCTGCTCATAGAAACACCTCTCTTCTATTTCAAAATAACCCTGCTTTCAAATGTTTGTACTATCTTGTTTAGGTCTGGCATATAAAAGCCTTTGCTCTCTTACATACTAATTAATGCCAAACTGTGCCAGGTAAAAATAAATCTAAATAACAATAATAGAAGAACATTTAGTAAAAAATAGCTATGATATAACAATAAAACATTGACTATGCCAGAAGCATTAAAGCTTCATGTTTCAGTCAGTCAAAATACTTTATTTCGATCACACAGATCGACAAAGTAAAACAAATAGACACAGATTACAGAGTACGAGATAGATAAAAAGACAGTCCAGCTGTTGTCATAAAATGGATACAATTATTAAAACATGATAAAACAATTTGTGGACTTACACATATACAATTTACAAAACATTCCACTGTATTCGTCTCGGTTATAGCTGCTCAGGAAGTGACTTACACTTCCAATAGGCACTTAGAGCGCCTTATCCAGGTTGCCATAGAAATTGTCACCCCGTAGACATAGTGCCTAACTGTACTGGTACTTAAAATTCTAAAAGCAACCTGCTGGTACCAAGATTCTTACATAGTGGAACAATCCATTTTGCTCGTGACCTGCTGTACTGGGACAAAAGAACAATAAGTGTTCCAATGTTTTGGTCCCCCCCCAAATGCTGGTCATTGGTCATCACCACCCCCATTTCTTACGGACCAGTTAAAAACAAAAGATTTGACCAGAAGGATACAATATCTAAAATGTAGACATAGTTTGCTTGCAAAAGAGGGTTCGATTTCGTCAATGGATGTCTCAAAGCTCATAAATGGTTTAAAATCAATAAAAGATAAAGCGAGACTACCTGTGCTACTCATCACTATGTCCATAGCTGCTGCTTCCCAATACAAATTTTTGATCTTTTCTCTAGATAACTGGCACAATTGTTCGGGGAAAAGCCAATAATCACATAGGTTCAACCTCTGTAAGAGAGTTTTGATAACATGGAACCAAGGGATTTTGATTACACCGAGTGGGTCAACAAATCTCTGACACCTTCACGATAGGGTTCAAGATCGACTGAGGTCCATAAACGATACCAGAACAGTAACATTCGACATTTAATTTTGTGTGATATCTTCCTCTGGGCAAGAACTAAAAACAGGGGGCCAACAGGTGTACTCATTGGGAGTGAAAGAATGAACCTCATAATCCTATGTTCAGCCGTAGCAAGACTAGTATGGTTTGATGAGCCCCATACTTCGGCACTATACAATGCAGACCCAATAACTTTAATGTTATAAATCTCCAGAACAAGGGTTCTGCGGTGTACCTTTACCAGATTTACGGACTGTTGGGTAAGCATCGACTGGGCCTTTTCAATCTGCGGGCCTCAGCTCAGGTTTAGTGTCAACCGAACACCTAAGTAATCAAAGGAGTACACACGATCAATAGGCATGTTTTCCACCAAGATATGTCTGCTACAATGAAGATGTCTGGCCTTAGAGAAAAACATGCATTTGGTTTTGGTACTCTTTAGCTCAAGTCCCCTCTCAGCACAGAATGAAGAAAAATGGTTCAAGAGCAGTTGCAGGCCTTGCGGAGTCTTACAAATCAATAAGGTATCATTGGCGAAAAGGAGGGCTGGAACCCTCCTTCCCCCGAGACTTGGTGCATCACCCCATTAATATACAAAGAAAAAAGAGTGGGAGCTAAAACACAGCCCTGTCTGACTCCTTGGGCTACCCTAAATGGATCAGTGTGCTGTCCATCGGCGCCCCATCGTACCTGAGCCTTATTTCCCACATGAAGTCTCACTAAAATGTTCAATAGGGAGAGGGGAATACCCAGGTTTTCCAGTACTCTCCACATACTTGCTAGGGGAAAAAGGTTGAATGCTGTGCGCAGATCTACAAAAGCGACATACAGCTTTTCCCCATGGAGTAACACCTCACGCCAATATAGACACAGGAACCTAAAGACCTGATCCAGGGAACTGATACCTGTGCGAAAACCTGCCTGGAAGTCAGATAGGATACTCTCCTCATTAATCCAATCCCGCAAATGAAACAATACTTGTTTGCAGACATTTTTTGCAGTGAATATATCAAAACAATGGGACGATGTTTCATTTTGACATAATGATGCTTCAGTGACAGCAATGCAAAACTAATTGCAGTGGTACAACAGAGGTTTCTAGGCCAGTTCGGCAGAATACACCTTTTTTGGCTTTGCCAAAAGAATGTTATCATTGGACTGCAACTCGCCTGATTGAATATTGATGAAAGCATGGCATTTTATGCAAAGTAAAAAATCACAATGTTTGAATCATGGCTTTCAATTTACACAATGGAAGTTGAAGCGGTCTCCTGTGAAGTCTCCATGCCTTGCTGGCTGATAACTCTTATAAGTGATCTGACATTTTTCCCTAAATGGGGACCTCTGCGTTTCATTGTTTCTTACACCAGGAATGGCCGCCTCACCAACATGATCTTGCTGCAGAGCTTTGAGGGTAGCCTTCAGGGGACTACCTTGCAACAAGTGCTGATGGCTCCTGCACTAACCTCCAATTTCCTAGCATGGCCCTTCACACACTTCCTACAATTTGAAGCAGCATCGAGGGTGAAGAAGAGTGCTCTCTGCATAAGGTCGCTGATGAACAATTCTCAAAGGTGGGACTATTCCCACTAGAGTGAGGGAGGAGTGAGGAGAGTGGCTCTGTGGAAGCTGTGCTGTTTCAACAAGAGGTGGCAGGCTGCAAACCAGTATGAAGAAGACCCTCTGAGAAGTCCTTCTGTTGCTGTAGGCTTCTGTTTTTAAGGGCGCCTCTGTGTGGACTGTCATGGCTAGTGATGGCACCCCCTCCATGAGTGACAATCCCAAGACAGGACATCCTGTTAAATAGGGCAGGGATGAGGTAACCATATGGAGAAGGGAAAGTGGTTTGTAGAAGTGCTGGTGAGGTGGTGGGGGCTGTAGAAATGCTCAGGCACAAGCAGGAGAAGCTGGGTACTGGCCTCATTCAGGACGCCTGGTATCCAGTGACGGTGTAAGAATGGCAGGGACCTGAGAATGAGTAGAGAATGGCAGAGGCTTCATTAAGACGAATACAGTTTTGGATACTTGTTAACCCTATGACGCATTCTTCCTACCTATCACCTAAGCATTCACCCACTGGCCCATTCATTTTCCATCCATTTTCACACTCATCTTTGTATCCACTTATCCACACACCCATCCACCCTAACACTCTTCCGTACATGCAAAAACTCAGCCATTCATGCACCCACCAAACCACTTTTAAATTCAACAACTCTCTTATCGACTTACCCATCAACTCACTCACCCAGATATTTACTTGCGTATTCATCCATCCATCTCCCTGATGGAGCAAGGAGTCGTAAAAGAGACTTGTTCGAAAGCAATCCTCTCGTTTAACTCCCTAACAAATTATTAACAACGTGTTTGTAATTAATAATTGCATTTAGAACAAGACACGAGGGACAAGGAAGCTTGCCTATGTGTATACTAACAGCAATAACATGAACGAAGGACTAAGAACGCACTCTAACACGGGATCTTTACTGCGCATGCGTCTACTGCATCTATGTAGTATGACGTACTAACGCTTGGAGGGAAAATCTTGCGCCTGCGCAATAAACGATAAAATGGCCGCTTGAAAGCTCACATGCATGGCACCTGCTTAGCTGAAATAGAATATAAGTTTTATACTAACGCAAATGCAGAAAGGGAAATAACAAATGGAATGGGTTAGAGTAGAGGTTGGTGGTATACAGTGAAATCATTTATTTTTGAGAATAACATTTTTCCTTTTGACTTTATTATTAGTGCGTATTTGGGTCTGTCAAATTTGTCTGAGTCGATTAGACTGACGTTGCGCCACGCATGCGCCCTGGCGAAAAAAATACGAAAGATGACTAAGGACTTGTCACGCGTCCAAGGCCAGCGAAGATGTGCCCTGGGAACATGAGGGTGAAGAGTTCATATGAAGGAACTTTATTCAAGAGATCGCAACAAATTGTATTAATAAAGTTTGGAGATGTATTGGAAAGGAAGTGGGGTAATAAAGTTTGAGGGGAGGAGTTTTGAAACAATGGTTTAAAGAAATAAGTGAAATGTAAGCATGGTGTGCCGATCATCCCCCCCTTGCCTGTCCAATCAGAGTTAGTAGTCTGTAAAATTGAAACATTAATGGGTGGTACATGACTATAGAAAGGTATAATTGAGGTAAGATAGTTAGTTAGTGAGAGAGAGCGCGATGCTGGGAGTGACTTTTGGCGGAAGCATTGCAGAGCTCGGGATGCTGTCGGTGTTGGGGTGGTGCTGATGCAGTGAGACGCTGATGAAGAAAATCGAATGCAGAACCATCTATTTAATTTAATTGGGTTAGAAAGAAGATCGCGGAAGAACCACGAGGAGGAAGAGAGTGTCAGAGAGGGGTGCGACGCAGTCGTCGGTATTTAGAGAGGTGAAGTATCCTGTCCTGATTCCTATCCTGAAGTCTTTGTCTCCTGATCTATCTCGGGGGACCCTTACCAGCCCTTTGGCCAGAGGGTTTGGTCTTCACACCATTCTTGGTAATTATAAAACTCATCGTATTGATAGATGCTCTTCTCTCTCTGTCCTCTTCTTTCTGAGCATAGTTATTGTGTGAATCTGAATCACTAAATGCATATCTGAAACTTGATTGAATTGACACTCTTGCGAATGAGGGTGTTTGTACTGAAACGATTGAGATGGTTCACAAGCAACTAATTTAGATAAAGATTTTAAAACTTCCCGAGTCTGTGATTATTTATACTAATTGATCAGTGAAAGGTTTAGTTAGGGAAAGAAATAATTAGACCTTGAAGTATGAAAAGCATAAACTAAAAGTTCCGGCGGTCTACTTGCTGTTATTGTGGAAGTAGTTATATGGGCCCAGGTGTGTATATGGTAGTGGAGTATCAGTTGTTAGTACACCGCTGGATCATCCCAGTCACTGATCAGGTCAGCACTTACTCATCCATCCACCCACTCTCTCATCCATTCACTCATCTATCCTCTTTCCTATCAATGGACCCACTCATAAACACACTCTTCAGCGTTCTGCTCTCACCCATCCATCTACTCTCCCACTGACATAATCAGACCCCAAAAAACTCTTTCATTAACAAACAAACCCTTTCACTTAAAAGAAAAATCTAGTCTCATTATCTTTGTTAATTCTTCTGTAATCTCAAAAATGCCAATGTGTGGCTCTTTCAGAAAAAAGGGTACCTTTCTTTGGAAACTAGGAATGTTAAAAAATATTAACAGTATTTCTTATAACTTAGAAGGCTCCACTGCAGCCGATGGCCTTTGAAAGTTGTAAGGGTGCATGAAAGGAAAATAAATATATATATAATGAACAGTAAATGCTTTATAAATACAATGTCCCGGAACACCTCTGCAATAGGAATTCCATTTTGAAGCACAGCATAGCTGCAAAATGGAATTCGTAATGCAGAGGTGATCAGGCACAGTCTATTTAAAGATCATTCACCGTCCGTTAAAAACATGGAGTAATGCAACAAATAAATAAACTTTATTTTGCCTTTATTGCAGTACTCCCGATGCGTCACTCTGCCTGGCTGAGAAAGTAAACCTGAAGCTTCCCAGCCAATCTAAGCACTGCTCTCATGCTTTCTATAATACTAAACTAAACCGCATAAGAGCAGTGCCAGGATTGGGTGGGTCAGGCAACACAACGCTCCGTCGGAGACCAATGAGGCTTTGTCTCTGCTATTCCAGCTCCTCCTAACATTAGTTCTGGAAGCCTGAACTGCGCATGTTAACACCAGCCAATCTGACATGCGCAATCCAGTTTCCATAACCTAAGCTGGTCCTGGTCATCCCTCTCGCTGTATCCTCACCCCCTAGTGAAACAAGTCATGGAACGGGAAAGTTAAAGTTTTAGTTTAAAAATGAGTCTCTCAGCTTGTGGGGGGCTCCTAGGGGTCAACGCCCCCACACTGCTATAGAGGAACCGCCCCTTGAAGACTCTTAACAGTTGAATTTGAGTTTATGAGAGTACGTGTTAGACGCAGCATCCCACATAGATTCATAATATGATTAATAGAATATACAGTTAAAACACAATTAAACACAGTTAAAATGCAGTGTACCCAGCTAAAGCATAATTATGGTTATGAATTAAAAGTGAAAAACAACTCAAATTCACAAGCTCAGGTGAGGACTACATTCATAACTCGCACACCTAATGCCGTGCTTATGATCTCCCAATATTTATATTAATATATAATAACATCAAAAACATAAGGGGCCAGATTTATCAATACCTTCAACTGGTGTAAAGTCACCGAAAATGACTCAAATCAGTACAAAGTGTTGATTTGTTATTTACTTTCAAGTGCAAAACCTGTTTTGCACTGAATTGTTGCCTAATAGTAATGCAGAGTAGCAGTTTGCACTGCTTTGCATCACTTTGAGTCAAGGGAGCATCACATGGGTAAGTACATGGTCATTTCCATGCAACCACGCATGCTTTTTGACACAAAACCCTAGCTACTAACAAAGGTAGACAGGGCTTTGCACCAAAAAATTAGGCCTCCTTGAGGCAGGCTCAAAGTAGAAGAAATATTTTTGTTTCCCCGAACTTTGCAAGCGTACTGAACTGCTCAGCATAAAGTGGGAACGTTTTAAAGTTAGTCTAAGCTTAGAGTTTTGTATTAGCAGGGTAGCCCTTCATTACAAAACCTATACCAGGCAGCACGCACAGCCCTTGCACTATGGTGCAAAGGGAGCTGCGTGGTGCTAACCAGACTATGCGCCAGCCCTTAGGAAGACAGCAGAAGCACCATATCTTCACAGCTAAAGCACTATCCTGCTTTCTCCCTTTCCCTCAGGACAGCACCATTGACAGCCAACCATGTTTGGCCAGACCCTGTATTTTTTTCTTTTAATTTTGTTAGTGTTTGAGGACCCTATTGTAGGGTTTATGTATCAGGAATTTGAAAGGATGAGGCTTTCAGCACAGACACAGAGGTTGTTAGGAATAGGAATATGGTGAGTAAGGTGAAAGGTTAGCAGTCTATTGCATCAACACTGATAGGAGTTTGACTCTTACTTCCTGGTCAACACTGGTTAACATGCACAAGAAGGCACATAGCAACTGTACACTTCTCTAAGATTTTCCACCCTTGCTTTAGTTTGTCATTCGGCCTTCCTATTCCACACATTTGTTTTGCTTCTTCTTACTCGGTCCCTAGATCCACTACCCCTGCTTAGTCTGGCAAGGTGCTATTGCTATGTTATAATAAGCCTTCTTATAGAGCACATGTTCACCAGCGGTTTCTTGGTGCTTATAACTAATACACCTTCTGGATGAGGGCTAGGTCAGAGGTCACCTGCTTTTGTAAGCCTGTGTAAAAAGCAATTAAAAATAAAGAAAAAGCCTAAAATCCAATTCTTGACAAATCTTATCAGGCAGGGAGTTCTAAGTAGCAGGGGCTACGACTGAGAAACTCTGTCCACCCAATCTGTGTTCGAGGAACTTTGGGGTCACAATTCAATTTGCGTATGATGACCTCATTGCTGAGTGGCGTTTCCTTTTCCTCCCTTTTCAGCTACTGGTCAGGGAGATGAGCAGGTGCGGCTGGTACAGGTAAGAGGGGTACGTCGGGGTGGGTGGTGGGAAGTCGACAGATGACGGGATAGGGAAAATAATGTAAGCGCAAGGTAAGTGGTTTTATTTACTTATTTATTTTATTTTCCCTATCCCATCATCTGTCGACTTACCCCCCACCCCACCGCTCTTACCTGTACCGACCACGCCTGGGTGGGTACCATTGGTGCAGGTGGTGCACTGCACCGAGGCAAGAGAGGAAGGGGGGCCATTGCTACAATGGAGGATCAGCTCCTGTCCGGTTCCTTTTCCTTGCAGGGTTTTGGAAGCCACTCCCCTTCACATGAGCTGACATTAACAATAGTGTGTTGACCCTATTGTTTTCGTCAAAGCATGCTGGATAAATGAGCTGCTTGATGACTTGATGCTTGCAGGGCGCGTGCGCTGCAGTCATTATTCGCAAAGCTGCTTACCACTTTTGAAAGGCACAAGCGTCACCAGTCAGCCATTTTATGCCAGCGCACGCTCCTTTGCTGTCCTTCCACCTGCTGCACTGTCCTGTGGATGAAGTTGAGGGGCAGGCTTTGAACGGCATAAAGTAGAGGTGGGTGAGTCAACAAATTAACAGGGAGAGCCGAGCCAATGACCTGGCTTGGGACTTAGAGCTGGTGCAGGAGCCTAGCCCTTAAAATATTTACTACATAAATCATACAACAAACATCTTGTAAAATATGATAAAGACTCTTCAGAATTCAAAAACGTGTATTTCTTTAACATGTGGAAGCTTGGACACTAAAACATCACATTCTAGAAATGCACTGAGAAGTACTTATGTAAAGTGATATTTTTTAAACATGAACCATTAGTGAACTAAGCGGTAAGACAGTTCTCATGTATAGCCTGTATCTGGCTCAGATTGTTATGGAGGTACAATATAGTCTATTAAATCAAACGCAATAGGTTTTTGTACAACCGGTATTCTGAACTCACATATTTGAAAGTGCTTTCATACGCAATAATGAAGAAAAAGGAGTTATGCTAAAATAGAATATGTGCCTAAGATCACACAATTTAAGCAGGGAAGCTGTGATTTATCCAGGTTTTCTGGTTTCACTTCGTACAAATCAGCCACTAAGCGGGTACTACATTTTTCTTCCCTTTTTTATGTTAATGATTTGTTTTAACCTTTTTGTGCATTTTCTTCCGTTTATGTATATCGCAAGCTTGAAGGAAGGCATTGGAATGCTTTACAGGAGCACCAGTTACATTACACAAGGTCACATTCGTTTATATAGGCATGGGAAGATTAAGTTATTTGCTCAGAATCACAGGACATTAAGCCAATGCCCAGACTCAAACCTGGCTTCACAGTTGCAAAGACAGCAGCCCTCACTGTAGCACCACTTCCTGGGTAGAGGGAGCGCGATATGCAGAGTGCACATGAAAGCACAGCTTGCTTTGGGCTTGAGGTTCCAACAGGACCTCGAGCTGAGCCAGTGCCAGCTGGGCTTTAGCCATGAGGCTGGATTTAGCTTTCAGCAGCTCGCCCACCTCTAACAAAGAATTGTTTTTCAGAACCAGCAGGGGATGGCTGGGTTGTGGATGTACTGCTGAAATCCAATATGTGCAGCAGGTACCATGGGTGATCTTTTCAGTGCCTTTTGATTTTACAAACCTATGCCAGACGCTGCAAAGGAGCTGCAACTTTTTCCTGATTGCATCTGCTCCCATTCTAAATTCTACTAGAGACAGTTTTTAATAGGTGAAATCAAACATGGTAGGAAGTCCTTGCTATGATGAGTTCTAGAATAAAATAATCACCTGGCATTTATATTGAGACAGTACACATAAGAGTCTCCTCCTCACTTCTTGAATTCCGCTAAAAGCTGAAGACCTGGTTTTTCGAGTAGTCCCAGCAGGCTCGAGGTGTGCCTAGACTCACACTTGCTCAGCGCCAGGATACCCTCCCGGCTGATAGCGCACTCTACAAATCTCCATAACATAAAAACATAACAGTGATTGAAATAATGATAGCCTTGAATAAAGCCTGGTCACGGTCGTTGTTTTGAATAATGGAATTAGAGATGATTTCTAAGGTTTCAATATTGTAGGGGGCTGTCTGACCAGAAGTATAGCAAAGATTTAACCCAGACACCAGCACTCACTGTAGGTTTGGAGACTGTGTTCTTCCTGAGTTTCCCAGGTTGTCAAAGATCTGCTTGAGGTGTCCCTGGAGGAGTGTACCATTGAGAGGTGCATGCTCAAATTGTTGCTCAATGCGTCTACTTACAAAGTGTTTGCAGTAAAGTTCCCTTGCAATAGAAAAGGCACCTAAAGCTGTCACTCAAGCCTGTCCAAAGTAAGGTCACGCTTTCTTAAGCCAGCCTTCGCAGTATGTGCTATATGTTACAGCTTGAATTCTCCTCAGATTTGGAAAGAGTAAAATAGGAGTTGTCAATGTCCTGAGCTCTGAATGTGTGGCCAAATGTTGTTACACGTGGGGCAGCATTATTGTCGAATAAGCAATATGTAAGTGATGTTTTCATATAGCACACATTCTAACCTGAATTTCTTCAACGTTGTCACAGATTTCATGGTGAATGAAAATGCGGCACAGAGAAAAAAATTGATCTGCATAGGATTACACAATTTGATCAATTGGGGAAGCTAGGATTTGATACCAGTTTTCCTGGTTAGACTTGTGCAATTCAGCGACTGGATGAAATATCTTCCTTTGTCCCTTTATCACCAATTAGTGATGTTGTGTGTTAAATAATTTCTTGATCCAAAATACCAGATTATGTTCAATAAGTGCAAGTATTTTGTTAATTTAGTCTGACTGCATACATAAAATGTCACATTGCCTTTCCTGAACAATGTTAAAGGTAAGTGAATGCTGGAGACTGTTTTAATGTTAATTTCAATGCCTTTCCCTGACTTAATAAACCTTAAAGAGAGCATCAGCACCTCCATGATGCCTATTAGCAAATTAAAGAGAATTCCCTCTTCCTGCAGGTATTCACTGAGCTAGATGAAAATTGCATCACAGCTCAGTTTAGCTGCAAAAATACAAAGCAGAGAAGCGCCTTTTTGGATTATGTTCACTCAGCACTGCTTCCTCTAGTGTGTGTTTTTTTTTAACAACAAATTTTTATTGATTTTCAAAGGTACCGAATGGGCGAAGCCCAACAGAGATAGTATATATAATGTGAATGGCATACAGTATCTAATTACATCATACAAAAACCATAGGACCTGCGGAACAGCAGATCGAAAATACAACATACGACACCAAACACACCCGGAAAGTTTTACATGTACATTATGAACAGATACCCGACCACAGAGAGTCACAGTCATCGGACTAAACAGGCGAGTTTCTGACCACCAATTGTTCAAGGAGATCACGGGAGTCGGACTGCGATACTGGGGGCAGATCAATACCTCTGTATGTGGCCCAGCGGGCCCAGATCTTCCTGTGTTTCTGTGGGCACCCTCTCGCCTGAAAAACTACAATTTCCGCCATCATACACCTGTCCAATGCCTTTTTCCATCTAGCAAAGCTAGGTGGGGATGAAGCCTTCCGGTGCTGTGCGATATCCCTCTTGGCTAGGGTAAGCCCCAGGAACAAGAGGTGGTGCTTGTAGCGATTCCCCCCAATGTCATCTGTGCTATGTAGGAGCAACAATCTGGGGTCGAGCGGGATAGTCCACGCCAATACCTGACCCAGGCAAGACGTCACTCAAGTCCAGAATGGTTGGATCCCTGTACAGCTCCACACCGTATGGAGAAAGGAACCATCGTCACTGCCACAACGGAGACACAAAGGAGACTGGATGACACCCATTTTCCACAACCTATAACGAGTATAATATACCCGATGGAGGTACTTGAACTGACTGAGTCGGTAGCGGGACGACACCGCCGCGGACCGGGGACTAGCCAGAGCTTCCACCCAATCATCGTCCGCGAGGGTCGGCAGATCGGCCTCCCATGCCACTCTGGTTTTGTGTATGGTGGTCTTAGTGTGAGTGTTGAGCGTCTGATAGATTTGTCTAATTTCGTGAGCCCCTATGTCCCCCATCAGCAAGCGGTCCTCTAGCGGGTGAAATTCTGGTAATGCCTCCAAATGGCGAATGTGGGGTTCTAAGGCGTGTCGAAGTTGCAAATAGCAATGAAACTGAGATTTGTGTAAGTCGTAGTCGGTTTGCAACCACTGAAAGGACTTAAGGGTAGTGCCCTGCATAATATCCCCAAGCGTGGAGATCCCAATAAGGTCCCATTTTTGGCACCCGCTCAGTGCGGAAACGGGCCGTAAATATGTGCCCTGCCAGAGAGGAGTGGAGCCAGTCAACCTGCCCCACCATCCCATGGATCTAACTGTGCGTCTCCAGGTTTGTATAACTGTCCGGCATGCTGGAGGGAGTGCTTCAAGGGACGCGTTGCTGTACAGGAGGTGCAGCAGGGGGGTGCCAGCCATGGCCGCTTGTTCAATTGCGTAGGCCGGATCCGACCGGGACCCATACCACCATTCGTTGATCACCCAAAGGTGAGAGGCGGAATAATATGTGTGGACGTCGGCTGCTGCAATGCCGCCGCAATATGTGGATTGCGTGCATGTACGAAGTGCAACCCGGATCGCTCCCCCTGCCAAAAAAATTGATTCAGGATCGCATTAAGTTGCGTAAACCATGAAGGAGGAATAGTATATGGAAAATTCTGGAGTCTATAAAGCAGACGCGGTAAGGACACCATCTTAAAGATAGCGGATCGTCCATATAAAGATAGAGGCAGCTGGGACCAAACCGTCGTCTCATTGCGGGCTGCCGGGAGTAGTGGGGTGATGTTGTGCGTCCATGAGACCGTAGGGCACGGCGATATAAAGACCCCTAGGTACTTAAAGCCTGTGGTAGCGATGGTTAATTCTGACGCCCATGCCCGACTCCTCTGCTCCCCGCATGTAGGGAAGAGTGTGGATTTGGATGGGTTGGTGCTCAACCCAGTAGTTTCGCCAAAAATACGAAGGATCTGGAGGACACGGGCCCCGAGAACCATTGGTCGGTCATAAAGAAAAGAGCATCATCGGCATAGAGCGCGATTCTGTCCCAATATTCCTGAGTCCAGTCCATCCCCGGATCAGCGGGTCCTGACGCACCCATACCGCTAGGGGCTCTGTAGCTAGGGCAAACAGGAGGGGGGATAGGGGGCATCCCTGCCTCGTGCCCCGACAGATGGGAAAGGGGACTGACCGAAATCCTGCCAAACGGACAGATGCGGAGAGATCAGTATATAACAGCCGGGTATATGCTATGAACCAAGGTCCCAGGTTTATGGCTTTCAGGAGTTTGAAAAGATAGGTCCAGCTCAGGGAATCAAAAGCTTTATCTATGTCGGCCAGCAGAACCGCCGTTGGGTGACCCAATCTATGAGCTCCAGCAATGGCGTTGTGAACGTGCCTAAAATTATGTCTGGTGGAGCGCTGTGGCATGAAGCCAGACTGGTCGGGGTGGATGAGATCCTGGATGCATGAGCGGAGGCGGTCGGCCAGGACATTCCCTAGAAGCTTGGGCTCAAAATTGAGCAATGAGATAGGACGATACGAAGCCAGGTCATCAGGGGGACGGCCAGGCTTGAGGAACACCACGTTCTCAGCATGCCGCCAGTCTGTGGGCAGGATACGCTGTTCTAGAGCCTCGTGCAGTGCCTCGAGCAGATGTGGACCTAGTGTCATCATATGAGGACGCAAGAAATCACTTGGGAAGCCGTTCGGACCCGGGGCCTTGCCAGGATGAATGCATGATAATGCCGCCTTTAGTTCGTCTATCGTTATAGAACTATCCAGCAAGTCCTGAACTTGATCGGAGAGCTTACGGGGGGAATGTCCGATAGAAACTCGTCTATTAGGGACTCCGATATAATCTCTCGCTATTTATAGAGATTGGAATAAAAGGATGCAAATGCTTGGGCCACCGTCTCAGGGGAGGTGCAGAGCGCGCTGTCTAGGTTCCTCAGGAGGGGTACCGGTACATGGGCTGACCTAGCCTGGCATAGCCGATGAAGCATTTTGCTGGACTTATCGCCCCATTGGTAGATCCTATGCTGGGTCGCCAGCCATGCCTCCTTGGCCTCATCAGTATGGAGCTGATGGATTTGTTGTTGTATGAGTAGAAGATTACGCCGAGAGCGTGGGTCCGACCCCTCCATTCCTTCGCCTCTAATTGGCTTTGACGCTACTCAAGCTCAAGTACCTGAGTCAGACGCCTGTGTTTTTCGCCTGTGCGGAAGCTTATGTCTACCCCCCTAATCGAGGGCTTGGGGGCCTCCCATAGTATAATATGCGGAGGGGATGAGTCTAGATTAACCTGAAGATATTCCGCGATGGCGAGTCGTAAAGTCACCTGCACGGGGCCCGCTGAACCTGCAGGCGTAGCTTGAGCTGAACGGGCGAATGGTCAGAGAGACCCCTAGGGAGGATGGAGGCATGCGCAAATCTGTGCACAAAGCTGTGTGGAAGAAATATGTAGTCCAACCACGATAGTGTGGAATGTACGGCCGATGTATATGTAAACCCCGTCGTCGTAGGGTGAAACGCGTGCCACGTGTCTGACCATCCCAATGTGTGTGCCAGGATGACAATTATAACATGAATGGCAGTCGTAATAAAGGAGGACTTGAGGACTTCTCCGATTGAAATAAGACGCGTTACACTATACTCGGACTTGTACGGCAGGAACTTTGATGTCGCACCATTGTTTTCACTAATGAAGTCTTGGGGCTTGCTGTACTTCTATACGAGCATTTCTGTCTTTTGACTCTCTACGCATTATAAGCCTTGAAGAAGTCGTTTATGCGACAAAACACGTGTCAGCTGTCTGCATCAACAACATTCACTACTTGTCAACACAATCAAGATTACTTTTATTTTCCTGTTTGTTCTGTATTTGAATGACTACTCTTTCCATTAGATACATAGAATGATGCTATGTCTATTATTAAAATAACTGACAACAAGGTCAGTAGTGAAACTTAATAGTGGTTGTGCTCTGTAATTAAGTATTTGTGTGCGCCAGGATATTCAGCTTGGATGTAGAGGGGGGTTTGTCAGGTCGCACTGCGTGCCACCTGTCTCAGGGAGTCATCACGTCATTCCAGTCACTACCCAGGATCGTCAACCCATCAGGAAGATCACCCCAAAGCTGTGTAATTTTATCCACGAATGTTTGTCCCAGGGGAGGAGGGGCATAAATACTCCCAATCGTAATCTGTTCCCCCGCAACCGTGCCAGAGACTATAGTGAATCGCCCACCAGGATCTAACCAATGCTTGGAGAGGAGGATCAGCATGTGGTGATGTATAAGGATCACCATGCCCCGCGCACCCCATGTAAACCCTGAATGATACACTGTGGCAAAACCAAATCTACTAAGGCATGGGGTTTTATTACCCAAGAGATGCGTCTCTTGCAGCAGAAGTATATCTGCGTCGTAACGTTCTGCTAAGCGGAGTACCGCCCCTCGCTTGATTTTATTCAGCATGCCACGTACATTCCACGATATAATGTTCAATTCTCCCAGCGGAGAATTACGCGTTTGTTGTGACATCAACCCGTGTCGTAGTCAATATCTGTAGTCACGATATTGTCGGCATGGGACGCATCTGTGTGTTGGGTGTCAAAAACTGTGCTAATAAGAAAAAAACAGCAACCCCCCACCCACCCTCGCCCACCCCAATACTTCCAGAAACAAGGAGTACCTGTCGCGGTGAAGACGTTACTCGGGCCCCGAACGTGAAGTCCTAAGCAGTCCCACCAAAAGAGCCCACCCATCCCAACATCATACAACATAACACTAAGGGGTTGATTCTGATCCCGCTCAGAAGGGCTCCGAAAGCGAACCGGCCGGAAAAAGCACGAGCCATACGCGTGTTTCCCGACCGACTCGTACAGCCGTACGGACGAGCAAGTACGATGCGAGATACGCGAAATCGCCGACCTAATCGTTTCCGGCCCGAACCGCTCCGTACGACTCGACCGTAAGCAATCCGTGCTGTGCAATGGAGGCGATTTCTGACCGAGCCAGCACGATGCACGATTCGGAGAGCCGGATCGAGTCGGAGCCTCCGACACGTAAACGCTCCGGGAAGCGGACTTCGGGGGTCCGCGCCGGACCCCCTTCACCCGTAGCCTTACGAGTCGATCACAGGGGGGGACCCAAGGGTCCCCCCTACACATGCCTGTATGGAGCGGGTTGCATAGATGCGTCCCCACTACAGGGGGCGCCCTTGTGCGCAACGTACCTCTTTCGTCCAACCGATTCGTGCTCCACGGCTCCGAGCGCACGAGTACGATGCGAACAAGCGCTGACCGACACGGGTCGCTCGGAGCCCCATTGAAGTCAATGGGAGCCTGTTGTACGACGCATACACAGGCTCCCATTGACAAAAGAGGTACGTTGCGCATAAGGGTGCCCCTTGTAGTGGGGACGCATCTATGCAACCCGCACCATACAGGCATGTATCGTGCATCGTACTTGCTCGTCTGTACGGCTGTACGAGTCGGTCGGGAAACACGCATACGGCTCGTGCTTTTTCCGGCCGGTTCGCTTTCGGAGCCCCTCCGAGCGGGATCAGAATCGACCCCTAAATGTCCAGGGGCGTGGACTGTCCGTTTTTCACCTAGAGCCCACATGGTGAACCCCAGTTATTATAGTTCCAATCCCAGCTGGAAAGGTCAGCGGCCGTTTCGTTAGACTATGTGTCCGTCTAAGCCAAAATCACTCGGTTGTCCCTGCCTGATTGTGGGCCCTCCAGTTGGAGCGAGATCTGTGCCGCCGTTTCGATGTGCCGCTTTTCTGTCGACTTCTGTGTGAGCCCTGCGAGGAGTCAGAGTCCGGCGGTGGAGGCGAGTGTGGTTTGAGATGCGCCCTTTCATCGGTCCAGGCGAATACCTCTTCGGTGGAGTCAAAAAAGAGCATTTTAGAGTTAAGGATCACCAGGCTGGCAGGGTATAGCAACATATGGGACATGTTCAGTTCCCTAAGTCTGCGTTTCGCAGCCACAAAGGATGTTGCTGAACCAATCTGGTATAATCCAGGAATACCATGATTTGGTGAGAATGAAAAAGCATTTGGTCTTTATGTGTCCTGGCGAACCGAAGTATGGCGTCCCGATCTGCGTAGTTGAGGAGTCGGGCAATCACGGGTCTCGACCGCTCTCCCGGCGGCGGCTTCTTGGACAGGGCGCGTTGGGCTCTCTCGATCGCGAAGCAGGGGGACATAGCTTCTGATGGCAGCAGGGATTTAAACCATCCAGTAAGAAAATCGTCCATCGATGTGCCTTCGCATCCCTCCGGAAAGCCAACCAGGCGTATGTTGTTGCGCCGCACCCTACCTTCGGCGTCTTCGACCCGCTAGGCCAACTCCTGTGTCACAACTGTAAGTTTGTTGACCTTCTTCTGGAGAGTTGTCACTGTGTCCTTCACCGTTGAGACCCGGGTTTCCGCCTCCGTGATTCTGTCCACCGCCTTACGGAGGTCTTGACGTAGGAAGGAAACTTCAGAGCCGACCGTACCGATCTGTGCCTCAAGCGCGGTCCGTGATTGATTAATTGCCTCCACCAAGGCGGCGCTGTCCGGGGACGGACCTCCGACACCTTCGTTTCCTGGACCTGTGGTGGTGTAGTGATCCAGTGTGCTTTGTTTGGAAGCGGCCGCACCTGGCTTGTCTTTGCCCATTGTGGGAAGGAGGAGCAGGCCGGAATGGAAGGGGGAGACAAAGCATCGAGGAAGAATAGACCTGAACTCCTTCTCGCGCAGCTTAGCGGACTCGTGTTCCCAGGGCAATAATCTTCAGAGCGGAGCCCAATGCGTTGAGGCTGCCGCCACAATCAGAGCTGGGGCGTGTCTCCAGGCCAGGCCTCACGGATTCTGGCCTTCCTGACAGCATACCGCACCAGGCCTAGCTTGGCCACTTCCGCCGCCTGGGGAGGACAGCCAAGTAGACCCCCTAATGGGACCAGACTCGCCGGACCCCTGACCCGGTAGCCGTCCCCGACTGTACGCACAGGGAGTTAGTGAGCAAGGGCTCTGCCTCGTTGTTACCCAGAGCTGGGTCGTCCCCAATGCTTAGGTAAATGTCAGCGCAAAACCATCAGTGGGGGCACTCCACACACATGCAGCCTTCTTCATCGCAACCATCAGGGGCCCCGGTGAGCTCCCGCGCCGATGTGTATAGGTGCAAAACGGAGGGGGGGCGTCGTGCCGGTTGAAAGTTCTAAGAAGGGGCCGGGTTACCTGCCGACTCGCTTCCAGAGATGCCGGCCTGACGCGTGGCCTATGCACCAGCAATTCAATCCCCCACCTCCTGGTGAGCAGCCCCGGGGCTCAATCCGTTATGCCGTCAGGAAAGGGGGCAGGAAGGAGGATGTCAGTCCGCGGGTCACCCCCGACTAGCCGGGACCAGGGAACCTCCGGCTGCACCCGCCAGTAAGTCCTGCAGTGCGCCGGGGTCTTGCCGTAATGGGGCTCCCGGCCGGGGCAGACTCAGGCCGCCCGGGTCCCAGGACGGCCCCTCCGCACCAAATCCCAGCCTCACCTCCACCGCACGGGCACCTCCGCAGCACGGCAGCCCGACCTTAACGTTGAAGTCCTGCACTGCCTCGGCGGGCTCAGACGCCCGCGGCCTGCCTCCCGCTCTGCACCGCCTCCACGCAGGCCACCGCCTCACACACGTCAGACCGCAGCCAAAGTCGCTGTAGCCACCAAAACCATTCCTGTGCTGGGGGACGACATCTTCACAGATCACTGCGCGGTCCGCAGTGCAGCTGGGGTCAGGATCAGTGCAGGATAACGGCGGATACGGGCTCAGGCAGACGGAGCTCTGCTAGGGCACGTCTGCCATGCTGGGCTTCCAAGCCACGCCCCCTCCTCTAGTGTGTTTTACATTTTAAAACTGTGACAGGGAGACAAAAATGTAGGACCTGACATGCTTGTCTTAGCTCTATTTTCGCTTCCCAAACTCCAAGGAACATGTGCAAAGCCGTCGCCACTCCAAGGCTGAACCAGGCTCCAAACATTTTTCCCACCTGAAAGGGAGGTGAGTAATCTGAAATCCTTTGAGTGAGTTGGATAGCATTACCTCCTTGTCTAAGAAGTTCATAAGATCAGCTAGAGACTAGGCCTGGGCGGAAAACTACGCTACGCTCACGTAGTTTGCGTAGTTTGCGCAACTACGCGCTACGCGAATTGCACATAGCACAGTGCAAAAACGCGTAGCGTAGCGGGCATTTTTTGGCTTGCTCGCGGTCCTCAACGTCAAGTTGGCGACCGCGAGCGAGCAAAATGACATCCCGGCAATACTTTTTCCTCGTTCGCGATCAGCAACATCAAGTTGCCGATCGCGAGTGTGGAAAATAAACCTCCCGGCGAGATTCTCAACGCGGGGAGGTCAGGTTTCTCATTGCGAGTGGTCGCGTATGCTCGCGATGAGAAACTACCAGTCCGCGATGAGAAAACTGCTGCTCGAGTACAAATCTACTCGAGCGGCAGAAAACGACCGCTTGCACTGTGCAAGATGCCGTTTGCAATGATTGCACAGTGCGGACAAGCATCCGGCACTGTGCAATCATTGCGAACAGCATTTCCTACCGCACTACGCAGTTCGCGTAGTCCTACGCGTAGCTTGCGTAGTGCGATGTGCACTTCGCGTAGCTACGCGTAGCGCTACTACGCGAACTACGCCCAGGGTTACTAGAGACTGACTGGGAGGGAAGTACGCTGTATAAAGTCAGTCTGCTAGGAAAAGATGTCCCATGTCAGATCTCTGTAGTTGATTCAGTCCTGTTTTTCTTCACAATCTCCCCATGATGATAGTCATATTTCTGATTTCCCTGTCATAAATTGAAGTTTGTAGGTGACAGAATATAAAGAAATAAACAGAACTTGGTTAACTATTGCTACCTGGCGCAAGCACACTTGAAATCCCTTCACTCACTTACCTTGAGCACAATTTGCAAACTTTGGTGGCTGCTGTAGCAGTTAAACATGTCAGCATCATGTGCAGAAAATGTTTTTAGAGTTGCTGCCAGATAACAGGATATATTCATTCCTACTTACCAGTGATGGATACCTAGGAAAATGAGTGTCTTGTCTGCACGGTACTGAATTGACTTGCAGTTTGTACACAAATATACAGACACAGCAGTGTCCAGGTCACTGTCACTGAGATGCTAACACGCTACAGTTTGCAGGAGACAACTATAGTGACACAATCTCTTTCATGGGTTGTGCTGCAGAATGCAGCACACATAGCAAAAGGAAAACAAGCATTTGCAATGCAAATTGGTCTCGCATATGTGAGAGTTAGAGGTATTGGCGTTGTAAATGAGAATGTCTTTTACCCATGTGTTTTGGATTGGAGCGTATCTATGTGGTGTGGAGTGGATTTATGTGCCTTGGAATTGTTAGCTGTGGAATGGTGTGTGATGGAATATTGTGTTGTGGATTTGTGTAGTGGAAATTTGTGGCATGGTGTGTAATGGATATATGTGGATAGTAATTATGTGGTATTGAGTGTACTGTAATTATGTGGAGTGGGATTGTGTGTCACAGTGTAATTATGCGGAATGTGATTTTGTGTGGTGGAGTGGTATTTTGTGGAGTGTAATTATGCAGTGTGCTGTTGAATTATGTGGCATGATGCGGAATTCTGTGGTGTGGATTGGATGTATGTGGTGTGTTGTGTGTTGTGTATTTGTTTTGTTGATTTGAAAAACGTGGTGTGGAATGGAAATGTGTAGAATTGAATTGTGTGGCTTGGGAGTGTGTGGCGCTGAGTGAAATAATGCTGACTGCAATGCAATAGGTCTGGCATTTGCGAGATTTTGAGCTATTGGCATTGTAAATGACATTGCCTTTTATTTATGCGTTTAAAAAACATGCAATAAACTGTCAGTTTTGACGGGAGGAGTCCGTTTAAATACAAGAATTGTTATTGTATTTGTAAAGCACACTTGATAGATGTTTTTAGAGGTGTTGTAACCTTGTGTGCATAGAAGACTACCTCGCAGTGTATCACCCAGATTAAGTGCGTGAACACTGATCATTATTGAAATAAGTGGGTACTGGTAACTTAGATTTGTTTTATTTTGTGCTTTGCTTTATAAATGTTTGTGAGGTAAATGTCTATATATATGTATTTGTATGTTCTTTTTTGTCAAAAACAAAAATAATGATTGATGTTTTCAAAGACTGTCTCCATGGTATATGTGTTTTTTGAATGAGTACTTCATGAATTGTAATAGGACTTTTAACTATTGATAGGGTAATTTAATGTCCCCTATGACCAAGTAAAAGAGATATTGATTCCTCCTTGCCATTTTTTCCTGCATATCATGTAGTTTCTTACCCAAGTATAGGAGGGTGATTTGGGTAAACCCTGGTGCTTTTGCAATATATGTGGCATATAGTGCAAATCTTTTATTAGGCAACAATCGCTGTGGCTGCACAATCGCATAATTCCCGTGGCCATGGACATAGCCTCTAGGCTTGACCTAACAAACAGTTGAGTAAAGGGGCCCGTTGACACCAAGGTGGGGCTTCTAGGGTGTGCTTGTGATGTGAATTCAGACACCTCGCCAAAGACAAACCTTCACTCCCTTACAGATATCTCCAAAACTGTTGATGGGGCCACCCACATCTCAAACACTTGCGCCGCCGCAAGGCAGTAGCCACCTCACACCTAACTGCAAATGGAAGACAGAACCAACCATTTCAGAGCCAGCCTGGACAGCTACCGAGATGCGCCTGACCACCGACCGGGCATGCATTGTACCACGTGCAGCAGAACAGCTAATCAGAAGAACATCATTGCCACATGATATCCTGTTCCCGGTGCAGACGTCTGAGATACCATTCATCATGTGTAGTGATGCACTGAGCTAAAATAGGGTGTGCTATACGAAGGAATATATGAGTGCTCTTTATTCCCTGCAGGTACACGCCGACGTTGCAGGAATTACATTTTAGTAATGTTTATTGTCTATAGTTATGCACTGTGACAGGGCGATGCTGTGCAGTGATACTGTAACCTAGGAGAGACGCCACCTAGGATGTTACACAGAAGTACAATGTAATAGGGCAATGCGTCCGGAGAGTTATTACATGCTGGTAGAACAGGATTATTTTATGTATTTCACACAATGACACTTGTCTTGGATGTTCTTTACTGCAGGCTTAAGGGCAGAATGAAATGGGTGCTGTTATTCATTCCACACAATCGCGAAGAATAAAATATATAGCCGGAGACTGTTCTGTTTTCCATGCGGCGAGTTACAAGAAATTATTTTTATGCCATGCTGAGATACAGAATGGCAGATGTGAACGCAGTGTTCTTTATTCCATGCAATGATACCTGAATATATTGCCTGGGCACGTTGTATTCTGTGCAGTGATACATTGCAAGAAGAGAACAGAAATGTACGGGAGCATACGTGATTGCTCGGCTCCTGATCAGGGAGCACGCATGTTGTGAAGGTCTAACCACATAATAACGGGCAGTTTACATGTAACTCGGTGTACGATCTGGCATTTATTGAACATCGCATGGGTAGAATATATTGGAGGGTCGCAGCAGACACTGCCCTTTGGTTTTGACAATCCGAATCAGATATTGTAAATATTATTTGAACTTTAAAATTACTTTTTTCAATTGTGATTGTATTTTTTACCAGATTTTTGATATTGCATTTCTTCAATTGTGCTATTTTATTCAAGTGCCCAGTCGTTTCAAAACTGCAGAATGCTTTTATAAAACGTTTGCGTAACAAGTTGTTTAAAATAAGTAGTTACCACAAATGGGTTCATTTATATCAAGTAGTTCCACTGGTTATCTCACGTGTGTCATTTGTTTCGAAAATATGGGGCCCTGGAAGCGAAGAGTCGGTCCTAACCTCTTCGGACTATTGCTGCTATGACGATGCAGGCACTAGAATGAAGGCAGCACATGCGCACAAACTTCCAGAGAATCAATCTGTGACGCCAGTTATAAAATGGTTACCACCCCTGCCTGCAAAATCCCTAATGCACCGTGCGTGGATGTTGTGAGGGCTGGCAGGGAGGGGCTCTGGAAGAGAGCTTTGATGATGTTTACATTTAAAGTGATAGCGCTTGTACACTTCCCATGCACTTACGGGGGAACTCAGGGAAAGCGAGAGGGAGGAAGGGGTTAAGGGTGGGTGCATGGTGGGAGGGTGACTCGGTGAGGGAAACAAAGATAAACCCCTTTTAGGGGCTTGTCTTGAAGCGAGGAGGTGGCTTAACATATAAAGCTGCTGACTTTGGAGCTGGAGAGCAGGGTTCGAGCCTCAGCGTGGGCTGTATTACCTAATCATAAATAAACAGCAATCTCGGAGGGGGGTGGGGAGAGACAAATAAAAAAAACACAACACACGTGGAGACAGATAAAATTTAAAAAAACACGGTCAAATGTAGCATCTGAAACCAACTGAAACAAACGGTGCAGAGAATCAAAGGGAGGAGGTGGCTCAACATATAACGCTGCCGACTTTGGAGCTGGAGAACAGGGTTCGAGCCTCGGCGTGGGCTGTATTAATCATAAATAATTAAACAGAGATCTCAGATGGGGAGAGACAAATAAAACAAGCATTGGCAATGCAATAGGACGGGGGCGCGAGAAGGCGAGGGGGGAGGCACGGGAAGAAAGTAGTCTGTGCAGTAAAGGGGCCAGTAGCCGTGGAAGGACACAAATGAAGACATGTCCATCATAAGGAGGGACTAACAAGCCTACAACCAATCAGAAGGCAGCATTTAAGACACAAGCCAATGAAAATGATGGGTTGAGAGTGGGTGGAGCTTCCACGAAGCTTCCACGCTATAGTGTATACTGCATGTCTCAACGAGACAGCGCAAGCGCTGCCTAGGCGAGACCTGAACAAGGAGAAAAAAAGATATTTCTCCTCATTGTGCCTCCCTTATGCCTCCCCTGGGGAGGTGTAGGTTTTTGGCGCTGCCTCAGATTTACGACTTCACGTAAATCTGGGGCAGTGCCAAATGCCATGAATGTTGCTGGGAACGCCCACAGCAACACCCATTGCACAACCCTTTTACGCAGAAAACTGCATTAAAGGGGACAATATTTACGAGGCAGTATTAAGCCAAAAAAAGTGGCTTAATGCTGCCTCATAAATATGGAGCAGGCTCCTGCGCCACGGAACATCACAAAAAGTGACATTCCGACAGCGCTAGGGGCCTCATAAATGAGGCCCACAGTGTCTAGGTAAACAGCCTCCTATAATGCTCAGCCCCATCACAGTGTGCTGTGCAGGGCACATCTTTATTGGTACATGGCTTGTAAAAATGTACCTGTCACTATAGGCATACTGCTGCAGGCAAACTCTGCTTATCATTGAAAGTGGGTATCTCTTCTGTGGGTCGATATAGATATGCAACACTTGTTAAAACTGTCTGCAGAACACCATTTATTTACAGGTCTTGTCACACATGTCGGGCACTGTAAGGATGCAGCTCATAACACCTTGTCCTAAGGTCATGGAACTCATGAATGACGCAGTATCATGGAAATAGAGAAAATGTATGCTTTATTGCACCTCCAGTGAATATAAGAAATGTGTGCTTTACATCAACATTGCAGGAACTTAACAAATATGTGTATTAGTGAGGCATTATGTGGAGGAACCCGCATGTTGTTGATGTGGGGATATTGTGTTTGGGCACTGGAGAGAGTAAATAGTTTTCAAATGTTGGCCACTCTAAACACTATTAGCATGGAGGAGATAATGTGCTGAGGCTTGGATCCATTATCTTGTACTGATCATGGCGAAAAACATTGGTAACATCAGCAGTACTATGTGCTTGAAAACAATTTGCAGACTCAGGTCTATTATATGCTTTTATGTGATATTGAACCTGACTTAGAGTTCGGTGGACAGGTCACAAACGTAACAAATATTCCGTGCATCTTGGATATAATGCACTTGTAATATGGCAGACGGGGTATCTGTCACGTCTGTGATGGAGTAACCCATCCACCGAGCTCTAGAACAAGGCCCACTGTGTGTCACTGAGGAGTACAGACACAATATGTTGTACCCAGTTCTGACAATGCTGCTATCCGATAAAAAATGCCCACTTTATAACATATCCTAAAATTTCTTAGGGGAGAACCATAAAATACATCTTTATTTTTCATTTTTGATCAATGACTCTGGCTATGTGTGTCTGAGGCAACATTTGATAAATCTTTTCTTTACATTTCTTTTAGTGAGAGGCCCTAGGTTACCTGTTAAATTATTTGTAAATCAATTCCAGCACAATCAGTATCACTGGTCCAATCTACTTTAAAATGTACTATCTGCTGCAAGTGTTCCTAAACAAGAACTTGTGTATTTTAAAGTGCACACTTTACCAAAACCTTTTCTGAAAATTCCAGAGGAAAAAAAATCGGCGAATACCTTATAGCGAGGGCAGTAAATCATTTCATATTATCGGAACTATTAGCCCAATATGCTTTATATTGCCCCATTTCTTGGTAGCTGTAGCAAAAGTTGCTCCAAGGAGAACCATTCATCCCAAATGCCTCAGAAGTGGTCTTTAAACATTTTAAATTCCAAACACCATCATTATCCCATTGTGCTTAGGATGCTCATTTTCAACAAACCTCTACGGAAAGAGCCTGCCCTGATCATGTTTTTAGCAGTTACCTCTTGCCCCCAAATGTTCGTTAGTGTGATTACCTAATCTGTCCTGCAAAGAGTTGTTAAATTCCTTTCTAATTTTAACCAGTGTCACACCAGTGGCACAGCACTGGCACGGATCCTTCCTTCAGTGGCACTGCAGCGGATGCAATAAGTGTGAGAGAAGCTTGAGGAGTGGCAGAGGTTGCTGGTATTTGGGCCATTGACCAGTGTAGAGGCTGCCTTTCCTAGCTTGCACTAGGGCTCATGGCAACCTTGCTACACCACTGGTACTGGTGATCATATCAGTGGAGTTTGCATGGTTGTGAATGTCTCTTGGTCTTCTACAGCCATCATTACAGCCCCAGTGACAGGAGTACTAATATGGGTTGCTTTGCAGTATGCACTGCGCATTCATTTACCTTGTGATTACAGTGGGTGAGACACAAGTAGTGAGTCTCACCCACAAAAAAAGCCTAAAACCGGGTGATTAAAAAAAAAAAAAACAGCTGGGCATACTAAATGGGCGGAACCCAATTGCAACACATCTTGCCAACGGCTAAAAGGGTGGTTTCTCAATGTTCCAATACGCATTCACTACTTACCTCTTGAATACTATTCACAGAGAGAAAGAGATATACATACACCATCACCAAAGAGACACACCACTGAATTGGTGTGAACTGCTGAGGCAGTGGCCGCTGCACTTTATCAAGTTCTGCTGGAGGATCTCAAAGATGCCTTAGAATTGCTGGTGAATTGACCCACAGCATGCTAGACCCTGGTTGATTACACATTACAGATAAATACGCAGCAAAGGAGTTGTTGAAGAGAACGTCAAGGACCCGTACATAAAACACCACTATTGACCAAAGTTGAAAAATCCTCAGTTGAAGAAAGCAAGGAGAACCTATGATGATCATAAACATGCATACATCTTTGACTCAAACTGAAAAAGAGAGAGGATGAAGAGACGTTTAATGTTTACATACTAGGGACAGTCAGGTAATTTTGTTCAGCATTATCCAACATTAAAGGGTAACGAGACTACTCATTCCTGAAGAACAAACCACAACCAAATGTTTCTCTTTTGGAAAGACCTCTCTCAAATTCTAGTTTCCCTGGCCAATTAATTGTCAAGCCTTGTTAGCATTAGTTGGTTCTGGTGCTTCTGTCATCTCTCTGGATCAGACTTATCAACAAAAATACAACATACTCATTACAAATAAGAAGAAAGGGCAAACTATTTTTGCAGTAGATAGAACTACTTTAACTTCCAAAGAAGTAATTTATGAAACAGAAACTTTAATCATGGTAACACAATCAAGATATTTAGAACAAGTAAAATGTGATAGTATAGATGCTTCAGGCTTCACCATGATTTTAGAGACTTTCTCACTTCAATGACATGATCCTATCATCAAATGGTCAGAAGGCTGAATAATCCTGAATTTGACACATTGTAAACAACATTGTTACCCCTGCACCTTGACTTCAGTGCAAAAACACCTATTGTGATTTTCAATTTAGAACCTGGATGAAACAGAATTGCCAGATGCATATAAAATGTTATGGCTGTGTTTAATGTTAAGGAGGCAGGCACTCTTCCCCCGCACAGGGAATGTGGTTGCACAATTTAATTAATTCCTGTGCCAAAATATCATGTGTCCAGTTTAGCCCTCATGGTCAAAGAAGATGAATTCCTGAAAGAATATCTAAAGGAGAACTTAGAAAAAAGCTTTATTTGACATTCCACATCTCCTGCTGGAGCTTCTATCTCCTTTATCCCTAAACATGGAAGAGGTTATATGCCTTGTATATACTATGGAGAATAAAATACAATTCCCATTTGCAGCTGCTATATGATTTCATTAACATCTGTACTACTGGGCCAAATTAAAACAAGTATCCTCCAAATTGAATGTCAGTGGCACATATAATCTAATAAGCTTTAAAGAGGGAGATGAAAGCAATGCTCTGGTGGTCTTTCAGTGCTGAAAGGATCATGTCTTCCAGCACAGAGACCCCATTTTCATTTCAGTTTGAAGACGTGTTATTGAACATGTAACAAGTGATGAACTGTTGTTTCATCAAGTGCACGTTTCTGGTATGTGCTTTTATTCTGTATATGTATAATGAATATCTCTGATAAGCAAGATCAATCAAAAACACATTCAGTGATAATTTAGTGACTATTTAGATTAGAAATTATTCCAGGCATGTCATTTTTCTTATGACTGTTTCCCTCCATAATACTACTATTTTATTTATTTTAATCACTTGCTTTTAGGTTTCTTTCTTTTAGTTTTAGGTTCTTAAGCACATACAGGGCAGGTTCCATTTTAGCTATTATCTCTGTTTTAGATAGCCTGTTGAGCTTGTTTACCGTTGGCCTCTGAATCCATCCTAGGTAATGGAGGCTGCCATTTTTCCTCAAATTATGCATAATCATCAACATGTCTGTCTTTGATGCAGATGTCATCTGTGCCTATATTTCCAAAACTGTGAAAGTGTCAAGTCATTCAGATATAGACATCAACAAAACTCCCAGTGCACATCAGTCTGGGACAGGTGTTTTTTCTTTTTTTTTTTTATTAATCCATGATGGTTACAATACGTTACAATACATTAATACAATGGTTTAAAATTCGCACAAGCAATAAAAAATCCTTAAAACATTTTCACAAAGTTACAAATAAATGACAGGAGTAAATACATAACGTTCATTAAAGTGCAGGTGCATGGAACCGTTATAAAAAAAAAAAAAAAAAAAAAAGAAAAGAGAAGAGAGGTCGCCTCAAACTAAAACCTCATTCATCCATAAAAGACACCACCGGCCCCCATATCTCCATGCCTAATTTCTTTTTTCGTATACCTTTAAATTCATATAAGCTATATTCAATATTAAACATAGAGAGAAATCGGGCACTCCATAATTCAAAAGTTGGCGCCTCTTTCTGAAGCCACATTGAAGCAATGCATAGCCTAGCCACAGCTGTAGCGAGAAAAATCAGGTACCTATATTTATGGGCCAGTTGATCCAATCCCTCTCTCTCAGCTACCCCCAGCAGTACCTGCGTAGATGACAAATTAATTGGACCACCCAAAATTTCCGCTAAGAATTTCTCTATATGCCCAAACAAGTTCATTAGATACCTACATGTAAAAAATATATGTACAATGTCTGCCTCTTCTGTTCCACAGCGAAAACATTTCCCATCGTTTAAGCCACCCCATTTAGACAGTTTAGCTGGGGTATAATAAAGATTAAACACAGTCTTATAGTGTTGCGCACGGAGATTGGCAGATATTAACAATCTCCCCGCCAACTCAATGGAGGTTTCTACCCGTGTGCCAACACAACCCAGCCTATTATCCCATTTTATATTATGGTTCTCTAAATCGTCACCCTTGGTATCTAACAATAAATTGTACAATATCCCAATGCGTGCGTTCTTCCTCACAGCTTCGATTACAGGATTTCCGGCCATATTCCACCGATGTTTTCCTAGATAGTCACGCACCTATAGATATTTAAAAAATTCGAACCTATTAAGATGAAATTTGTCTGTTAGCATTTCAAAGGACATTAATCCCCCATTGACAAATAGATCTCCAATAAAATTGATCCCTTTAGTCCGCCATCTATCTATAATCCTATCCCAAAATATCGGTGGGAGGAGTGTCGTAGCTGTGAGAGGGGTGTACTGAGATATCCTCTCTACTCCATAATACTTTTGCACCGCTTTCCACACTTTATAGGCGGTATATAAAACCTTAAACCTGGTTTTCTTGTAATAGCTTGGCTCCACATTAATAAGCAATCGACTTTTAGCATCACTGCCCAGTAACATTTGATAAATCGAGGGGGCTTCGGCAGCGCTGGCTGGTTCTGCCCCTGTTAATAAAATATTCATATGTTGCAATATACATACATAATGATATAAGATAAAGTCAGGAACAGCCCAACCTCCTTTCTCCCGAGGGAGGGTCATATAGCGCATAGCTCTACGGGGTTTTCCCTGGGCCCATAAAAACCTAGCACAAATTGATTGTAATACAGCCAGTTGGGGGCGAGGATTTCTATTGGTACAGATCTAAAAAAATATAAAATTTTCGGTAATATCAACATTTTAAGGACATTACAACGTCCCACAAGTGAAAGATGTAAACACTCACACCGATCCAATTGCTTTCGCACATCATTTAAAATGTTACACCAATTAACCTCAACCAATGATTTTAAACATGTCCTCAACTTGACCCCTAGATATGTTACCTCGTTCAAAACTCGCTGGTCATCAAATGTAGAAATGTTCGAACATAAGATTTGTGTCTTTGCCACATTGAGTTTATATCCTGATACAGCCCCAAACTCTACCGCCAGCTGTTCTATTTCAGGCATGGCAGTGATAGGATTTGGTGTTACCACTGCCACATCATCTGCATACGCAAACACACGAAAGTGCTCCTGCCTCCATATTACCGACTCTATCCCTGCACTCTGTTCTAACATTTTTTTAAACGGATCTATATACAATGAGAACAACAAGGGGGAGCAGGGACATCCTTGCCTTGTTCCCCGCGAGATGTATACTGGGCTTGATTCCAGGCCCATAATACAGACTTTAGCTGATGGACGCCGATATAAAACTTGTATAGCAGTGATAAAGTTCTGTTTAAAACCAATACCGCGCAATAGAGCCCATAAGAAGTCCCAGGCAACCCGGTCAAATGCCTTTTCTGCATCTAATAGTATCAAGCTAAATTCACTCCCCGTGGTGTTAGCTATATCAAGCAAGGTTACAACCCTGTTAATATGATTGGTTGTTCCCTCTCGGGGATAAACCCATGTTACCGCAAGGACACCAACGGGGTTAATACTTCAGCCAACCAAGTCGCTAAAATTTTGACAAAAGAGCGATATAGGCCGATATGAGCCAGGTTGATCAGCCGTTTTATCTTTTTTTTTAAAACAATAATGCTAGCCTCATCCCAACTTAGGGGGGCCGCTCCTGCTTGAGCCTGTTGAAAAGTAGTTAACATATCGGTCTTTAATATTCCCAAAAAAGTTTTATAAACTTACAATGGGAGTTTATCGGGCCCTGTCGCTTTGCCCAAGGCTAAGCTATTGACAGCTCTTTCTAGTTCCTCCATAGTAATAGGAGCTTCTAGTAGTTCTGCATCCTGCGTGTCCAGTTTATTACAACAGTTCTGTAGCAGAGATTCCCCAGCACGTAAATCATAAGCCTCCCCGGTATAGAGTGCCTCATAAAAGTCATGGAACACCTTTAAAATCCCAACATCAGATTCTACTATATTGCCACTAGAATCAACCATTGAGCTGATCCTTTGAGCTGCTTCTTTAGATCTCAGTCTTTGTGCCAAGCAGCGTCCAGTTGCCTCCCCATATTCATAATTTAGATTCCTATTAATAGATTGTTTCTTAGCTATCTCTTTGCTCCAATACTGATTAATTTTAGCTTTACCCCGAGCTACTTCTGTTTGCAGGGCTGTAATCTCCTGGCCCAGATGTATACCCTGCATGAGTTTTTCTTCCGCTACCATAAGACAAGCATATAATTCCTGAAGTATCACTCGCATTTGTTTTTGCTTATATATGCCGAAGCTAAGAGTCTCCCCCCTAAAACCAGCTTTAAAAGTATCCCATACACACCCCATCCCTGTTGAATTGCGGTTTATGGCAAAAAATTGCTCAATCCAGATCTGCATATGTGCAACATAGCTTTCATCCAATAATAACTTCCTGTCGAATGAAAATGATCGCAGTTTGATTCCCATCCTATCCATTTGAAGGTTCAACAGTAAGGGTCCATGATCAGAGGACACCCGTGGATATACTTGTATTTTAGCTCCTGATAACAAAAGACCTGATGCAAAAAAATAATCAAGTCTTACTAATTTCTTGTGTGGATGGGAATAAAAAGTGTACCCTGCTTCCATGCCTCGCTGTGTAGCCCATGCATCCACCAATCCGTGATCAGCCAATAAAGATTGTAGAGCCTTGAATACCCTTGGTTTCCTTCCTTTATAAGGCTTACTGTCATCTTGTAGTGCTTCAGGCTCGAGATGTATGTTTAGATCACCACATATAATTAATGGTGTGGGCCAAAGCACCAATTCCACATTTAGCCTTTCAATTATAAGGGCCTCATCAAAATTAGAACCATATATAGAGCATATCGTATAAATTCGGCCACCCATCCGGCATTCCACTATGGCCCATCGCCCTTGTTTATCTGCCAATGCCCTTCCTGTCCCTTGTATATGATTCTTCGCTAGAATTGCTACCCCCCGTATAGTGGTGGATTGCTCAGTACAAACTAATACTGTCAGGCCTAATTCCGCCAATAGTTTCCTTTTGGCCCATGGTATATGGGTCTCCTGTATACATATCAGATCAGACTGTAGTACCAGTAGCTCATTAGCGACACGTTGCCTTTTATTATAATTGTTCAGACCGCTTACATTCAGGGAGCAAATCCGGATACCGCCCATTATGCCACTATCCCCCATCTATCTTCCCTGTAACTTCCTGCTCATGTGCTATGTGCTTAAAACCATTGAATTTCATATTTCTCTTCATCAAACCCGCATGGATTATTTTTACTGTTACCCCCCCACCCCCCAACCTCCACCCCTCCCCCATCAACAACGCCCCCTCCTCACCCAACCACAGTTCCAGCCGGCGCCGTGTCCCCCCCCACCCATCCCAAAACTAGAGGCTTGGAGACACAAGGTCTCCGAAATGGATCGAGCTTCCCAACCCCCGGACCCCCTGCCCCAACCCGAATTTGATTACAAAACAAATTCCACCACCCATCACCATATCACATTCCTTACTGTCATCCCGGCTAGAAAAACATAATACTATCAATGCCTAAATAGCAAAAGGGGTACAAAATAATATCAAGTAAGATCAGTTAATTTCAGAAGATATCTTTAGCCCTTCCTTTTTTTTTTTTTACCCCCTACGTTCATAGCGATTGTAAATACTCTTTAGCAGCTGATTCCACTGTAAAAAACCGCACATGCTCATTGTGTATGATTTTAAGTTTAGCTGGATTCAGCAGAAAGGCTTGTGCCCCTTTATCTCAGAATGGCGTAATGAGTTGGCGAAGTTGCCATCTTTTCTCAACTGTGAGAGGGCAATAATCAGGGCGTACAAAGAACTCAACCCCCTTCCCAGTTTTCTTTCTATCTGGACGTGCCAGGTCGTACACTGCTTCTCTCGCTAGATAATTATTAACTGAAATTAAAATCGCCCTTGGTCTAGGAGAGCTCTGGCCCGGCCTGCTGCGCTGCACAAAAGGAAATCTGTGTGCCCTCTGGATCTCCCGACTCCAGTCCCATTGCGTTAGCCCAGCAAAGGCTTCAGTGAAGAGTTCAATGATACATTTTCGGGGGTCTTGCCCCTCGGCCCCCTCAGGAATATCCAGTACTCGAAGATTGTTCCGTCGTAGACGATTTTCTAAATCAGTGACTTTCCAGATAGTATCATCCTTTGCGGAGCGTAAAGTCTCTGTAGTTGCTTTCTGTACAGCCAGTTCATCCTCCAAATTGGATATACGGGTCTCAGCCTCATTGAACCTGTCAGAAAACTCAGAACAAGACTTAGCAATTCTTCGTACTGCATTCTGCAGTTTGCGACAAGCCCC
Source organism: Calotriton arnoldi (assembly GCA_963921515.1). Lineage (NCBI taxonomy): Eukaryota > Metazoa > Chordata > Amphibia > Caudata > Salamandridae > Calotriton > Calotriton arnoldi. The sequence continues at coordinate 110,663 of CAWUFW010005221.1, read as the reverse complement.
TTGCATACGCTGACTCTCTGCCCGTGTCTCCGCCCTATGAGCCATAATGCTCTGGTAAATAACAGCCAGGGAGATATCTTCAGGTTTCTCGGCAGATTCGAAATTGGCCTGCGTCCCGCTGGCCATCTCAGTCTCATTCATATATGAATAGTCCCATTGAAAAGAATCAACACTCCCGGCCGAGTAATAGCCTGTGCACAGCCCGAGGTCCCCCTGCTTGCGTACTGTTTTTGGGCTACCGATTCCCTTATGTGTGTCCAAATCAGATTCCTCCCCAGAAGTATCCGAAGGATCTGACATTGAATAAAAGGGGGGGGTCTCCAGAGTCATTTTCTTTCCTCAAATCCTGTTTGTCCCTTATCTTCCTTGTTGCCATATCAGAACTACCAGGGCCAGGCTTTGCATTACATTTCCCCGTCTGCACCTTCTTAACTGACCCACGAGAAGTGCCCCCTATTGCGACCTTTTCTGCGTCTTTTCCAATGTCTTTATCCACTTCCTCCCCATTTCCAGCAAAGCCTTGGGGGATACCACTCATAGCCCCATCCTCACTGACCACCAAGTCTGCTGGGGAATCCTCTGCCCGCACCTCTATATTAGATTCAGGCTCGGGAGTAGCTGATATTGCAGAAATGCTTTTTCTGGGTTTCACAGCCTGAAAAAATACAGGGACAGCCTTCTTACCACCCTCTATACGTGCAGCATCCTTCTTCCCCGTGGTTGTCAATTTCTTGCCGTCCGTGCTGTCAGGCATTTCGACGGTGTTGCGCGCTCTTCCACGCCCAGCCTTTGGAGGCATTACACCGCCGTAGTGCTTTGCAATCACTTCCGCGTTAGACTGTCTTTTCGCCGGCACCATCCACTCCGTAGTCCGGGCGGCGCGCGCACACCAGGAAGCACGTCTCGTCAACGACAGGAGTCGAAGGAAAACCACACGAGAAATACCGCAGGCGATCCACAGCATGCCTGCTCCGCCAGCGCTTCACCTCGGGGTTTACGAAGTAGCCTGACCCGGTCAAAAGACTACCCACAGTTCATGGTGAGTGGAGCAGGGGGGGAAACCTCCGGGAGCTCAAGCCCGCACGACCGTAATCACGGCCGCCATCTTGCCTCTCAGGGGACAGGTGTTTTTTCAAGGTCATATAACAACCATAAACCAAATAATGTAGTCTATATTGATGTATTTTTACCTTATTAGTACTTCCACTGATGCATATGATGGTCAAAACATTCCTAAGGAAGCATTGCAAATTCCATCTTAGATGAGGTACAATATATAAGGACTACCACTTGACAACTTATTTAGGAGAGAAACTTCTCCTAGGTGTCAGATGCAAATTACAGTTCCAGATGAGTATGGTACCAGATTCCATCTTGACAGAAGAAGCCTCCAGTAAGACCCCCTGAGGGTCTGTGAAGCATTTCATCCTGCCTTCACAAACTGGTGCCAAGATTGTGTTCTCTCATAGACACAATCTTCTAGCTCTTGGCCTTTTGCTCGAAATAGCTGGCAAGCTATTCCAAACAGACAACAAACACTCTTGTCAAAGTATGCTCACCACCTCCAAAACTCAGGCTTATTATTTATTCATCTGCTAAAATTAGAATAGCACTTAGAGACAGCACAGTGAGGGTATAAGGGCATATCCTTACCCTGATTTTTTGCGTAGTTTGTCTGATATAGATCAGATTACATGGACAGGTGATGGCATATATTACATTTGATGTATTGCAGTTAGAGAAAAGTGGTAATATACCTTTGGAATTATTTTGTATAAATTATTTAGTATCAACAGTAAACTCACACACTATAGTTCTCACACTTACAGTGGCCAGCCAAAGAGGCCAACTCCCGTAGGGCATTCAGTGTATGATTGGTTTTGACAGGGTGCAAGATGCTCTCACCAAATGATCTTTGCTGCTTTTGTGGAACGAAAAATTGGGCATTCCAGTGAGAATTCTCCAGTGTTCAGTGCATTCCAGTAACGTAGTATGCTTTTTTTTCACTTTGTTGGAGATAGGTGAGAAAATGATAACACAAACCAACCTTATTTGTGTTTTTTTTCTTTTTGGGAGTCAGTAATGCTTTTCTGGAACAGTACTTTTCATGACACTTTCAACTAGATTACGTGGGTATCCTCTGGAGAGTAGTTTAAACAATAGTATCTCTGCTCCTTTGAAGTAGTCCTGTTTAAGGAAACAATTTCTTCTTATTCACAAAAAGTCTGATTATGGAAGAGAGTTGCGGAATGCGCTAGGATGATGAATGGAATAGGCAAATAGTCTGTTCCTCTCTTTAGGTTTGTGGTATAGTGATGAACGTTCAGTGATTGTTGTGATGGAACGAGGTTTGTAAAATACATCCTCATGAAATTACGTAACCCCATAATAATGTATTGATTGCATGGACTAACCCACCCTGAATGCACACATTTACACGAAGGGCAATCGCATTTTACATAATATACTAAACCATGTTGGCATGAGTATGTATTAACTGTTTGCGCTTTGAAAAACCAAACTACTACATGTTAATGCTATGTTGTACATTGCACATTTTGCATGTTGTGCACAAATAACAAAAAGGGTTGCTTTAAATTAATAGCTTTTGCTAGGATTTAATTAATACAGGGTATTAGTATGGTGGGAGGTAACCATAATGGGTTTTATTTCATGAATTAATATTCTTTTGTGTTTATTTACTTTAATACGAGATTGGGCCTGCATGAAAATGGCCTCTTGTGTGAACCAGCATGCGGTTGTCTTGGTCGGTATGGAGAGCGCATGCTCCAAGATGGGTTGCCTGCTTGCAGACTGCAGAGTGTACCAGCTGATGTAATCCGTGTGAAGGCCATGTTGACCTGTGTCCTATTGTTTATGTGCCAAGACGCGACAGCGACTGTGGGAACAGCCATCACTATGTGCAATTTGAATGTGAAACAGATATCATGATGTACAATTGTTGCAAAATGTATAATTATGGATGTCAGTGGTATACGAATGTATTAGTCTTAAATCCTTCCTTTGTTAAAACCGGTATAGGACGGATTTGTGAGGAGAACAGGATGAGGTGACCCTAGTATGATTTATGACAACCAATCACAGACGGAGTTTCTACTGATACTGCAACATTGTAAGATAGTGAGCTAGACAGTAGGGTAAAATTGATATCCCCATTGGGGGTGTGTCAGAGAGAAGGATCGGAGAGAGATCAGACGAACCTGAGGCAGTGCGTTCCGATATAGCAGAGCAGTCCGGTGTGGCAGATCAGAGAGAAGAGCGCCAAGACAGAGAGAGCAGACCAGCACCAAGCCAGAGAACACTTTAGGTACGAGAACTTTTCAGGAGTGCTTGGGAGGAGACTGCGTCCGAAGAGAACTAGATCAAGGTAGATTGATTGGGAGATTAATTTTAGTTGTTAGTCTATGGCAAACTTGGCTATACCTATCCTGTTAACTTTGTCCTCTGAGCCTATCTATGGGGACCTCTTGCCACAACCTCGGCCAAGGAAGTGGTTTGCCTGATTCTTTGGTGGGTATCACCCTCCTTGATTGCTTTAATTTTGTAATATATTTCTGCAAGTATTTATGCTGTGCCTTCTCTTCCCCATTCCTATGCACGCTTTGATGTCGATATAAATGATTCATTTTGATTACATTGCTTGATAATTTGTACTCTTATATGTAATCCTGTGTGTGCACTGACAATCTAAATTAAGAGCATTTAATAAGATAAAATCCTTAACTGAAGAAATGACTGTGGTTATTTAGTTAAATATTAAACTGTTTAGTTAATCATAGTCACCATCAACTCTTCAACTAATGGTCCATGGACCAAAGGAAGAAGACAGTTGAGATTACGAATAGTTAGAATTATATACAAATGTTATTAATGTGAAGTGTAGTATTGTGCTTAATAAAACTGACAAATTAAACCCCCCAAATCCAGCGCCTGTCCTCGGGGATCATTTATGGGTAATGTGTGATGGGCCCCATTGTTTGGTAAAGCAATTTATGTGTGATGAGATTTCCCTTGGTCCCTGATTCATGAATTAGGGGTTGCGCTGGATCAGTTTTTCTGGTAGCAGAATGATGGTTATTATTGATTAGTTTGGTGATTTATTGATTATTGATTAAATGTTTAACATTCTCATTCTATGTAAAGTGAGTTGGTATTGCGTTTCTATGTAGTCTTTGGAACACAGGTACAGGTACAGAGGGTATCTGGGAAGCCGGCAAAGTACAAGTTATCCTGAAATAAGGCAGAAGAAAAGTGTGAAAAGTGAAATGACACGGGAATAGGTGCATTGTCTGTTTAAATTAGTGGTAACACTTATGTGTTATTTTAAGGACTATTTAGAGTGTATGTAGAGAAAGAGTGAGATAGCGAAGGGTCCACCTGTGAAATTTTGGCCTTATCCCCGGATGAGTAGTGAGACCGCCTTTTCAACAAAAGGTCCTCTTGTGAAATTTTGGCCTTATCCCTAAAGAAGTAACAGGTCCTCTCCTAGCTTGGATGAAGGGAAGGATAACGGAATTGTTATACTTCCCGTATTGAAAGGAATTTTCTTGTGAGTGAAAAACTATCTCTTTAGTTAGTAAACAGACAGTGTGGTATTGTTTTATGTTGTGACTAATAAATTATTGTAAACAAAAAGGACTTAGAAAAGTGCCGATAATTTTTGTAAAGGGAGGGTCAGCAGCAGGAGGAGAGGCTGACGTCACAAAAAGCGCGCTGGCATTGGTCAGACTGTGAAGACAGAGTAAGCTCAGATTGGCTGGTTGGTGTGAGGCGCGCTGGTATTGGGCAGGATAGCAGAGACGTAGAAAGCTCTGATTGGAAGAGTTAGAGTGTGCCGCGCTGACATTGGACAGGTGTTTAGGGAAGCAAAGGGGTTTGATTGGTGAATTATAGTGGATTGTATTGACAAAGGATTTGGATCGAGTAAAGTCGTTGACAAGTAACAAAAATGTATTCTGAACAACCAAAACCGGCGAAATTGACTTTGTTTGGCAAAATTAAAAGATTCTTTAAAAAGGACAAACCTGTAATAACGAGAGAAGGAGTTCCTATCCCTCCACCAAAGACACCAGCGTCTTATATGATGCTAAAATATGGTTATCATACATGTATTTGGCTAGAAAACTGGGTAGGATATACGAAGAATGATGGTATACTAGCTTTTCCAGAGCATGGTTCTTTTAATTTGGCAGTATTGCGTAATTTGAGAGAAAAGATGATGATATTAGACCCAAGACCTAGACCTACACAGTTTGAAGCATTAGTAGAATGGGAAGATGAAATGTATGAAAGACAAAGACACAGAGGTGGTAGAGTACATAGATTTATGTTTGGAAGATTTCATGATGAAAGACATAAAGACAGAATGAAGAGTTGGAGAAATGGAGAGATAACTGAAGGATTGTATCCAGTCCAGTTTTAATGGTAGGAGAGACTGCAGGAAGCAAATTTAAGGAGAAAAGCAGACATTTAGAGCAATTTGGTTGTGGATATAACCCAAATGAATCTGATGATGAGCTGCTGGATGATATATTAGTTAAACGACCACCACCTTATCAGGAGAATTCATCGATGGTGACACCAAATGCACCGTCAATGGAAACACCAATGACACCTCAAATGACACCAGTTCCAACTTTAAGCGATGTAGAGCAGGAAGGAGAAGCAGAATGTGCCATACAAACCAAAGAATTAGTTGAAAAATTAAATCAGATGAATATGAAAATAGACGCAATACCTGTGCCAGTAACTATAGGTCCAGCAATACCTGTATTTGAAAGTAGACTTATCCATGAACCTTCCTTGACTGTCCCATTAAATTCTGCTATAACATCAGTTAGTAGTAGAATTAACGCCATAAGTGTCCAAAGTGAACAGCCCACTACAGTTACTAGCTCAACACCTCCGAATAATCTAACAATAATTGAAACACCTAGGGAGATAATGCAGTTACAGCCAAAAAGAATAGAGTTGGATGAAATCCCCAGAAGTGAAGTTTCAATATGTCCAACCACTGAAGAATTAGATGATTGGGTGGAAGGGTTACAAAGGAGAAAAACACAGCCACAGCCTATAGATTTATGTAAGTTGAGAGTAGATCTGGAAGAAATGATTATTGGGACCATAAGTCCAGACAGGCTAAAGACTTATCAGGATGATGAATTGATGTATCTGTGTAAGAGTATTACTTGGAAAGCGAAAAATCTACATGAAAGGTTAGTGGAAGCTGCAGAGGAGTTGGGAATAGACATGGGAAGATCAAAGCTGTTGCAGAAGACATATAGAGTGGACTTTACTGAAAAGGATATAGAAAATATGAATACGTCTGGTAGACGATTGCAGATAAAAGAGTTAATGGTTGTTTTGAGAAACTGGGGAGACGTGGAAAGATGGAAGGGTAGATGGATGAGGAAGAAAGAAGAAATGGCTGCTAAAGAAATACATTTACATCCAGTAAGAGAAGTAGAAAATGTAGCTCTTGAATGTCCCATGAGAGAAGTTCCAGGAGGAGGTTATGTGCTTGTTCCGTGGTCTAGACAGGATATATTGTCCTTTACCAATGAGTTTCCCAGAGTGAGAGAAAAGCCAATGGAATGGTACAAACAAGTTGAGAGGTTTGTGAAAGTCTCAAAAGTATTGTTAAAAGATTTAGATGGACTATTTGAAATTGTTGTAACTGCAGATTTATGGACTGAATGTAAGATTACAGTTGATTGGCCAAAAGATGAATATCCTAGGGATTCCAAAACAGGAGCACCTTCTGATGAGGTGAATAAAAAGTACCATCAGGTGATTACTTTCTTGAAAAGTAAAATTTCCCCTAAGGAAACTGATTGGGTAAAAATTGATAGAACGACCCAAGAGCCGAAAGAATCTGTGCATGCCTATTATGAGAGGTTATTACAAGTTTTTAAGCAGTATAGTGGTTTTGAAAATATTGGAGACAAAGATATGGGTCATTTTGTGTATAGGTTTGTGTATGGATTAAGACCTGAGATTAGTCAGATGATACAGCAGCACATGTTGTGTTGGCAGGCCAAAACGATTGATGAGATTTTGAGGTATGCGAAATACTGCAGCGATGACATTGAGTCTCGCCATCGCAAATTTAAAGAAAAAATGATGTGGGCGCAAGTAAAGGTAGCAGAGCAGCAAGAAACTCAGTTGAATTCTCAGTCTATAAACCAAATGGGAGGAGTTAGTCGGAATGCTCAAAGACCCAGTGGAGGTAGAGGTAGAGGACAAATGAGCAGAGAAGAGGCGAAAAAGAAATTTCCTTGTCATAGGTGCGGAAAGTATGGACACTGGAAGAATGAGTGTAGATCAGTGCAGAGGACTAATGGAGGAAATCAAATTTTAACTCCACAGGTGCAGAGTGAGGTAGGTGTGCAACAGACACTGCAGCAGCAGGTAGTTACTACCCAATATCAGGTCCCGCAACCACCGTTGCCACATAATGTAAATGCTCAAAGATACAGTGCTGATACAGGGTTCCACAGAGGAGACCAGGTTGGTAAAAATACTAACACAAATGTGATTCCCCAATTTTGGATGCAATGTGATGGAAGTGATGTTGAGTCGAATCGTGCCGGTGCCTGAGGGGGGAGGAAGAGTGCGCGCTTGGCGCTACTCTAGAGGTAGATCAGTCAGGTCTATTTGTTGATGGAAAAGTGGAAGGTAATGATATCACCTTTCTTGTGGACACTGGTTCTACTGTGAGAGCAGCAGAAATTCCAAACCTACCCCTCTCGGGAGAAACTATCCAGGTAGTAGGAGTCTCAAATAAACAGATAAATACTCCAGTTACTAAACCAATTGAAGTGCATATTGGTCCCTTTAAAGACATGCATCGGTTTGTAGTGTGTGACTCGAGTCCAGTGAATTTGTTAGGAAGAGATTTGCTGTGCAAGATGAATTGCACAATTTACTGCACACCGGATGGTATTGCATTTCAGACACCTGATGAGGATGTTGCTTTTAAAATGGTGCTACCAAAGCAAGGGACAGAAGTAAATGAGTTATTTTCGCTTCTTACAGACAAAAGTGTGCCTGAAGAATTGATGAAGGTAGTGAATTCAGAAGTGTGGTATTTCACAGGACAGGAGATTGGGTTGATGAAGAAAGTGGATCCGATTAGAATTACAGTGAAAGATGGGGTTGACTATCCAAATACACCACAGTATAAAATGAAGCCAGAAGTAATAGCGGGAATAACTCCTGTAATTGATCAAATGATTGAACAAGGAATTTTAAAAGATATACTGAGTAGGCCTTGTAATTCACCTATTATGGGATTGAAAAAGCCAAACGGAACCTATAGAATAGTACAAGATTTGAGAAAAATAAACAAAATTGTTGTGCCTTGTTGTCCAGTTGTGCCAAACCCAGCAGTAATTCTCTACCAAATCCCACATGATGCGGAGTGGTATACCGTGATTGATTTGTGTCATGCATTCTTTTTGATTCCCCTGCATCCGGATAGCCGGTATTTATTTGCTTTCCGGTTTGGAGACCATGTTTTGGCATGGTCACATGCTGCGCAGCACTTAGTGCCAGCTGCAACGTTTAGACCTGGGTTGGGGGTCATACCTTGGCTGTTAGAAGTGAGATGCCCTCCTTTAGCCCTGACCTTCACAGCTGTGCAGCACTTAGTGCCAGCTGCAACAGTTAGACCTGCGCAGATTGCGCACCCTTGACTTTCGCTGCTTAGGCAGCGCGCCCGGACCTTCACAGCTGCGCAGCACTTAGTGCCAGCTGCAACGTTTAGACCTGCGCAGATTGCGCACCCTTGACCTCCGCTGCCTAGGCAGCGCGCCCTGGTCCTTCACAGCTGCGCAGCACATAGTGCCAGCTGCAACATTGAGACCTGCGCAGATTGCGCACCCTTGACCTTCGCTGCTTAGGCAGCGCCCCGGAACTTTTGGGTCATAGGACATTTGAGCCCCTCTTTGAGATTGCCAGTTTCCGATTGGGCTGTCCTGGCTCGATCGGTGGCCCATGGGATGAGTAATGCACATAATTGTCGTTCACTTGGCTCTCCTCTAACTGTGCTCTTGGTTGAGGTATGGTGTCCATTTGGGCCTCCTCCCTGGGGAGCCAAAGAATGTCCCTCCCCATCACTGCGATCCTATAGGCGACTCCCATTTCCATGCGGGTTTCCACACTGGGAGGTCCCAATCCCGGGTGGTAGGGTTTGCCCCGGTATGATCCCACACCCTCTCCACTGCTGGAGACAAGCCAGCCTTCTATCCCACCGGTACGATGTCTTATTAGGGAGTAAGACCAGAGGCCCTGGCCCTGCATGTCTAGTAGCCTCCTGACCGCTCTCATTGGATTATCCTCACTCATCTTCCGGCTTATGTGCCCTCCTCTTCATATTATTCTTTTCTGATCCATCGCTACCCTAGTGGCCCTCCTCTCCCTACCATGGCTTCCATTCGAATTAAGTCGGGAGTTAACTGCTTCAAAGTCATCTATCCCCCCAATCTGTCCAAAGCAGCAGCAAAACGGTTCAAACACAACACCATTGAACACTTCCCTGATTCCCTCTTTGTTGATCAATTCCATAATGGGCACCTAGGGAAGCTAAAAATGACTTAATTTTTTTCACCCATGACATCCCTTCCTGGTCCACCAGCTTCTTCAATTTCTTCAACGTCTCCTCCTCCTCACCTATCCCGCATGGACAGCGACTAAAAATTTCCCCTCCACGAGCTTTAAGGGCTCGCTCACCATAACACTCTACAACAATGGCACCGTCATGATTCAAGCGACAGACTCCTGTCTCTCCCTCTTTGACCATCTCTTCCACTCCCTTCGTCCAACCCACACAACTATGATCTCCCCCAACTCTTCTTTGAACTCCTCTCCTTTCTCCCTTTCTCCCCCCAGACCCCCCGATACTCCAGCAGGCCGCTATCCCGGGAGGCGCAGGTCTACCCTTTGCTCCCCCCAGTCACTGCTCCCTCATCTCCCTCTCTTCCCCCTTCCAAAATGCCCCTCCCCCTATCTTATCTTTCCGGCCTCTGGCCTCCACCCCCCTCCCCACCCTACACCTGCTCGATTCTCCAACATTTTATCCGCCCCCTAATCCCACTAAATCTGCCCTCCGCCCCCCTCTTAATTCACCTCTCTTACAACCTGGTCTTCCCATCAACTGTCCTTACCTTCCCCCTTACCTCCCCCTTTCGCCTCATCCCTTTCCGCTCTTCCCCGTCCCCCGTACCCTAAATTCTCCTCTTCCACCTCCCATCTATCCTCAACCCCACCTTCCTCTTCCCTTGCTTCCCAACCTTATCTCCCTCCCTGACAATTCCTTCCTCGTCTCTCCCTCCGACGTTGCAGTCCCTTGCTTCTCCCTCAGTTTCCCTCTAGTCAATTCCCCCCACTCCACCTGGTACCTGTCCCCCTACATTCGCCTTGCATAGCCTACAGTACCTATCTTGCACCATCCTCTCCTTTCTCCCCATTCCTCTGGCCCTCCTCGGACCCCCTGCCCTCCCCCTCCTTTACAGCCCCCTTTTCTTTCGGATCCACGCACATTCGGACCTCATCTGTCCCCCCGCCCACCCCGCCCGGGTCAGTCTCGTCTCCCTCTTCTCCCCTTACCTCCGGCCCTCTTTTATCCCCCCTCCTACTCCTCAACTTCCTCCTCGGACGTATGCCCTCTTCTCTTCCCCTCTGTTCAACTCCAGTAAAAATATTTCTCTTCCCACCACTGTTTCTCCTTCCACTCCCTCTGTTCACCATCGTTCCTCACCCTCTTCCCTTGCTCCCCAACCCCCCACCCATTCCCCCTCCCCTCCCCTCCCTCCCTCACCCTCTGCACTCCCTCACTTATCCCATTCCACCACCCCGCCCCGTCCTCCCTCACCATCTGCACTCCATCTCATATCCGGCTCCTCCAGCCCGCCCTGTCCTCCCTTACCTTCTGCACCAACGCCCTCTACTCGCTCCCCCACCCCTCCCCGTCCTCCCTCACCCTCTGCACTCCCTTCTTTATCCACCGAGCCACCTAACACTCCATGCTCAGCTCTCCTCTCTCTGGAAAATAAACTGGATTCTCTCATCTATTCCATCTCCCAGCTGGTAGCGTCCATCTCACGCTTAAGCGCCAAGTTATCCCCTGTCCCTAACACCCTCCCGAGGAGTCCCTTGCTCCCGCACCCCAATAAAACCAATCACAGTCTGCCCTCTGCAGACATCACCAATTTACGGGCCAGCCTCAAGACCACCAACGTCACTCCCTCTCCGCCCTCCTCTCCTAAGAATTTTACGCAGTTTCCTATTCAGGTCATCTCCTCTGTCAGACCTCACCAACCTCCCTCTTGCCGAGCTCCCTCATTCAAGAATCTTATCCCTATCTCCCTGAACAACCCTAACACCCCTTCACCAAAACATCTGCGTCAGAGCTGCACTGTTTGCTCCACAACTGCAGATCTGCAGTCAAACACAAAGTGGAAATCTCTGATACTATCACTCACCAAAATCTTGACATGATCTTCCTCACTGAGACCTGGTTTAATGACTCCTCTCATACTTTGTTTGATCTGTTGGTACCCACTGACTATTCTATCCTCAGAAATGACAGGGCAGACAAAACTGGAGGAGGTGTCGCTATCATCTTCAGAAACTCCCTTCAAATTAAAGCGGTCCCAACCACCCTCTTCCATACATTCGAATGCCTTTCCCTAGAACTTCAAATACATCACGGCTCACCCTTTAGATTCCATGCCATCTACCACCCGCCTGGTTACTGCTCTTCCTTTGTGGAGGAACTGACTGACTTCATCAGTGACCAACTCTCTCAAAGTGACAGACAGATCTTCCTGGGTGACTTTAATCTCCACTGGGGCTCCTTGGAAGACTCGGCTGCCAACAAGCTTGCCTCCTTTCTCTCAGCCAATGATCTCCTCCAACATTGCTCGGAAACCACACATTCTAAGGGCTCTATTCTGGACCTTGTCATATCCAAAGAAGACCTGCTGACCACTGCTCCCCCATCCATGTAGACTGGTCTGACCACCTCCTCATTCCCTTCCGCTTTCACCTCTCGCACGTTATAACTCTCGGCCAACCTAAAAGAGCTACTACCTGGTTCCGTAACACTAAGAACATTGATCTTGACACTTTTTGTGATTCCGCTATGCAGGCACTTCCTAGACTAGACCCTAGCGTGGATGTCAACGATCTCACTTCTCAGTGCCTCTCAGTACTAGCAGTCGAAATCGACATTGTTGCTCCTCTCCAAAGCAAAAGGAAAAGACCCACCCCTCAGCACCTTGGTTCAATAAAGCGCTCTACGATGAAAGGAAAAACCTTAGATTCCTGGAGAAGCACTGGAGAAAATCTCCTTCCACCACTAATCTCTCTCTTTTACGCTCAGCAAGATCCATATATCACAATCACATCTTCCTGGAAAAAGCATCACATTTCAGATCCCTCCTTGACTCGGCTAAAAACAGACCCAAAAAACTTTTTGACCTCTTCAAAAACCCAAACTGTTCTCCTCCAACCATTAAGCCTGAGGATTCCTCAAAGAAAGCAGCAGATTTCGCTATATTCTTCGATGAAAAGGTCAAAGCTCTGGTGGATAAGGTCGCCCACCCCCCCATGGAGGAGCGGAAATCCTTGGTCACCTGGCAGAACTTTGACGTCATCTCGGAAGATGACCTCCTCAAATGCATCCGCGAAACTAAACCCTCCAACCATTCCTCCGACCCCATCCCTAGCGACATCGCCATCGATTTCTATACCTATACTCTCTCTTACTGGACCAGGCTAGTCAATCTCTTCCTCAGTCAAGGCTCCCTCCCAGTTACCCTCAAATCAGGTCAGGTCACCCCTCTTCTAAAAACCCGCCGCGGATGCGAACGACCTCAACAACTTCCGCCCTATCTCCAACCTCCCTTTTCTGTCGAAAATCACCGAAAAATGTGTTGCGAAACAACTTTCCTCACATATTATGGACAATAACCTCCTCGACGTCTTCCAGTCGGGCTTCATCCAAAACTGCAGCACTGAAACAGCCATGCTGCAAGTGATTGACGATGCGCTGCATATACTCGACGCTGGGGATTCATGTCTTCTGATTCTTCTAGACCTCTCTGCAGCCTTTGACACGGTTAATCATAGCACCCTCCTCAACACTCTTCAACAGAGAATGGGACTGGATGGCACAGTGCTCAAATGGTTTGCCTCTTTCCTCTCGGACAGATCCCAAATGATCAAGATAGGGAACAGTCTTTCATCTCCTGTTGCCGTAGGTCAAGGCGTCCCTCAAGGTTCTATCTTGGCACCCACCTTGTTTAATCTCTACCTGGAACCTTTAGGGAACCTCCTAAGCAAATCTGGGATCCTTTACCATCTGTATGCGGACGACACGCAAATCTACCTTAAGGTGTCCTCCGCACACGATCTCTCCCTACTCAATTCTACCCTCAACTCTATTCACAACTGGATGTCTGCTCACCAACTCATTCTGAATCCCGCCAAAACTGAATTCCTCCTCCTCTCTACCTCTCTCTCAGCTCCTCCTGTTCAATCTTGGATGGATCAGCTGAACCTTCTCAACAACAAACCCATCATTGTTGACAGCGCTAAATCCCTAGGTGTCATTCTCGACAAAAGACTCAACCTAATCGCCCACATCAACTCTATTGCTAAGAATGCACGGTACCAGCTGCGCCTTCTGTGGGGGATCCGTCGGTTCTTCCCGGAGAAAGACTTAAAAACCTTGGTTCAATCTCTGGTTCTCTCAAGACTGGATTACTGCAATTCTCTTCTGACTGGCCTACCCAAATCCCACCTCTCCCCTCTCAAATCCATCCTCCATTCAGCAGCTCGCTTCATTTCAGGGTCTAAACGAAGCGACCACATCACTCCTATCCTGTCCTCTCTGCGATGGCTTCCGATCGAGGCAAGATCTATTTACAAAACTGCCTGCATCACACACAAAGCCTTACACACGTCCTCCCCTCGTTACCTGGCGAATAAACTGAAATTGTCCGGTGGCTCTCGCCCTTCTCGCAATGCGGAAAAGCTTCTGCTTGAGCCCCCGTCTTCAAAAGGGAAAGATCGATGGCTCAATCCTTCTCGGGCAATGCGGTGAGAATCTGGAACTCGCTTCCCCCACTGCTCCGTGCCACCTCCTCTACCCGGATCTTCAAAGCTGACCTCAAGTCTCTTCTATTCCAAAGACACTTCCAGAACTAATACGTTCGGTCTTAGGCCCCTCTAGGAAGTCCGCTCGTCAGTATAAAGTTGTACTTGTGTCTGTTCATTCCTTATTTTATGTGTTGTGTTGGTTTTTATGTGCGTGTTCCCCCCATTATAAGTCTCCTGTGAAGTCACGCCCTCTCTACTACCTCAAGGAAGCTCTTCCATGATAGGAATTCTGTATTCCAAGCCTATAGAAGGGCCTTCTCAGTGTGCTTCTGAGTTACTGCCACTTATTACAGTATTTTGCCTTTAGTGTATTTTGTACCCCATGTATCATATATTTTGTACCCCATGTACCCCTGTTGAATCCACGCCCTCTCTACTACCTCAAGGAAGTTCTTCCACTATAGGAAATTCTGTACTCCAAGCCTATAGAAGCGCCTTCCCAGTGTGTCATGTGTGACTGCCATTTATTGCAGTATTATACCTCCATTTGTATTTGGTATCCCATGTTTCATGCACATCTGTCACTTTTTCCTATTGGAACTCATTCCTCTTTTGTATTTGGTTTGTTTGTTTTTGCACAATTGTCACTTTTTCCTCATGCAATGTAACGCTTGTCTTTGTATTATGCTCATTTGTATCCTCCTCCTTATGTAATGTTGCTGATCCTGTTGTGAAGCGCTCTGACACCCTCGGGTAAAGTCCGCGCTATATAAAAACGCATAAATAAATGGTGCCGAGTTCCTCATGGTTATACTGAGAGTCCTTCAATTTTTAACCAGATCTTGAAAAAGTGTCTGGAAGATTTGAGAATGTCTGAAGAGTCTGTTCTGGTTCAGTACATTGATGACCTACTGGTGGCATCAAAGACTCGAGAAGCCTGTGTTGCAGACACAGTTGCTTTACTGAACCATTTGGCAGAAGGTGGACATAAAGTGTCCCCTGCAAAGTTACAATTCTGTCAGCGGGAAGTCCAATACTTAGGTCATAAGATTGAGAAGGGAGTCAGAAAAGTAACATCAGAGCGTATTCGAGTGATTAAGGACATGAAACCACCAACCACACAAAGAGAAGTGCGAATGTTTTTGGGAGTGGTTGGATATTGCAGACAATGGATCAGTGGATTTTCACTGATGGCAAAACCTCTACAGAGGTTGACGAGGAATGATGTGAAAGATCCAGTTAAATTAGATGAAGAAAGTATGGATGCTTTTGTTAAACTGAAAGACAGTCTGTGTCAGGCTCCGGCGTTGGGAATGCCTGATTATTCAAAAGATTTTGCATTGTATTGCAGTGAAAGAGATGGGTGTGCACTTGCAGTTTTAACTCAAAGGCATGGAATGTCGAGACGACCTGTGGCATATTTTTCAGCTACTTTAGATTCAGTGGCTGCTGCATTGCCAGGATGTTTGAAAGCAGTAGCTGCTACTTGTGTGAGTCTGGAACAGAGTGAAGGGATCATAATGGGTCATCCTGTGAGAGTATATGTGCCACATTCCGTTGAGATCCTTTTAACAAGAACATGGACTCAGCACCTCACCTATAGTCGGCTGACTAGATATGAGAGAGTGATTCTGGGTGCAGAAAATGTGACAATAGTGAGATGTACAAATGTTAATCATTCTACTCTATTGCCAGATGTTTGGGATGAAGAAGTCAAGGATGAAGCTGAACATGATTGTTTGGATGTGACTGAATTTTGTACCAAGCCCCGTCCTGATATTAAAGATGTTCCTCTCGAGGAATCTGATTGTGTGATGTTTGTTGACGGTTCTTGTTTGCGAACTGGAACAGGTGTGTTGAGTTCTGCCTATGCTGTCTGTACTGTAGCGGCAATCCTGGAAGCATCCTGTCTAAAAGGGGTAAAATCTGCACAAGTTGCTGAATTGATAGCTCTAATTCGAGCCTGCAAATTGGGAAAAAGTCAGAAAGTGACCATAATTACTGATAGCCAATATGGCTTTGGCATTGTGCATGATTTTGGAGAACTATGGATGCAGAGGGGATTCCTGACCTCTTAGGGGTCCCCCATCAGGAATAGTCAATTTGTAAAGGAATTGCTGGAAGCATTACAATTGCTAAAACGAATTGCAGTGGTCAAATGTGCCGCACATAAGTCAGGAGATGATTATGTGACTCAAGGCAACAGATTTTCTGACCAAGTAGCACAATATTGTGCAAAGAATGAGACTTCCATAAATCGGGGAAAAACAAAAGAACATACGGTTTGTCAACTTATGTTTACTAACAGCATTGAAACATGGGATGAAGTGAGACAATTGCAGGAATGGGAAAAGGCAGGATGTAGGAGACGAGAAGATGATGATGTATGGGTATACATTGATGGGAGACCAGTCATGCCAGATAGTTTACTTTCTCATATGGCAAGGATGTACCATGGAATGACACATATTGGTCGAGATGCCATGGTCAGATCATTTAAACAAATGTGGTTTAATACCAAGTTCAGGACTATTGCAGAGAGCCTTTGTCAGAGATGCTTGACGTGCCAACAGCAAAACCCAGGAAGAAAGACAATAGTTAGTTTGGGACCAATAGGGAGGGCAGGAGGTCCTTTTACCAGACTACAACTCGATTTTATCGAGTTGCCTCCATGTAACAAGCTCAAATATGTGTTAGTAATTGTGTGTTTGTTTCCCGATGGGTAGAAGCTTATCCCACAAGGAGGAATGACAGCCTGACGGTGGCAAAACTTTTGTTGAGGGAATACATTCCTAGATATGGTTTTCCAGTCACTATGGAAACAGATAGAAGAACACACTTCACTAGTGAAACAATCAAACTGATTTGTGAGGCATTGAGCATTCAACCAAAACTTCATTGTCCTTATCGTCCAGAGGCTTCTGGAATAGTAGAGCAGATAAATGGCACAATCAAGAATAGGTTAGGGAAAGTGTGTAGATCCACAGCACTGAAATGGCCTGACGCTTTACCCCTAGTTTTGATGAGTCTCAGAAGCATTCCTGACAAAAAGACAGGATTGAGTCCACATGAGCTCTTGATGGGAAGAGCAATGAGACAAGCATTTGTACCTGCCAGCAAATTGATAAATATATCTGCTGATCTCATCCTTGACTATTGCAAAGGATTGGCTGATGTAGTACGTTCTGTGTTTCATCAGGTTGGAGCAGACGCGACCACAGCACAACAGACTCAAGCGCATGATCTGAGCCCTGGTGAGTGGGTTAATGTGAAAAGGCATATAAGAAAAACTTGCCTAGAGCCCTGCTGGGAAGGACCATATCAGGTCATATTGGTGACGACTACAGCAGTAAAGTGTGCTGGCTTATCAAATTGGATCCATGCCAGCCACACTCAGCGAGTCCCAAATCCACTTGAACCACGAGTAGAGCGGCATCTGGAGATCTCAAGTACAAGCTCAGAATCAGAGGCTGAAGTACAAGAAATTGGTGAAGCTAGAGCAATAGACTCTGAAACAGGTGAACATAACCCAAAGGACTCTGAAGAGCGGCTTGATGAAGAATTGCTTAGCACAAGTCAAGTAAAGTGGGTACCAGCTACTGGGACTGAAGAAACTGCTGTTGAACAAGAAGAAAGACAACTACTCAATAAAAAGGGAAAGGATAGAAAAGAAATAGGTGAAAGATATACAGAAGAAGAAAAAGAAAAAGAAGAAGAAAGCAAACTCAAAGTAGGTGCAAAGAAACGTAGGTACGAATTGAATAAGGAAGAAGAAGAAGTACAACCAAAAAGGGCAAAGACAGATGACCATTGGCCAAGTGGAGTTAAAAGACTGAAATACAGAGTGGTGAAAGGAAGACCCGAGAGTAGGTCAGAACAGATAAAGGAAGTTTCAGGTGAAATAGAACAAGGTGAGTCGGATGACAAATCAGTGCTGCGACCAAAGAGAGTAAGAAAACCAAACAAAAAGTTCAAGTCACCTGACTGGATTTACATAGTGTTGGAAGAAATTGAAGAAGATTTAAACAAAGAAAGAAACAGCACTGACAGCGAGCAAGAAGGAAAGAGTGATCTAAATCCACCTTAAGAGACTGTAAACAAATTAAGGTGTCACGTTAACAACTGAAGAAAAAAAGTTCTGAAGACGTCCTGGAAAATTTGGATTAGTTAAAATAAAAGAAGGGGTAAAGAAGAAAGCTTTGAAGTGTGGGATCACACTACATTTTTTTAGTTTTTACTTTTCCATAGAATATATGTGAGATAGATTTAGAAAATCTATTTAGAATGTTATAAGGATTAATATTACTATGGCAGATACGCAAGTAACAAGACCTAGATGTAGTTTTATGCGTAGGTGTTATAAGGCTTGTTTATGTTTATTTTGTATATTGGTAGTATTCTGGATAATATTAACAATTATAATACCGTTACATTTGATTAAAGAAAATACACCTCGTCCTAACAATTTGACAGGTCCAAGGGTAGACACTGACATTAAGCAAATCCCTGTTACTGACTTAAAACAGATAGATGCTAGTAGTTTGCATCATGATAGATCAGTTACTAATTTTTCCTTGAATGTTTTCACTAAATTACTTTATGAATATGTGGAAACAATGGATGTGAGTGACTGTTATGTATGTATACAGTTACCATTGTCTGTTTCAGAAGGTGTGACTTACCATCACCTTCCTTTGACTTACGGTGTGACCTGTAGTGTCTTATCAAGTTTGTTGTATAGAACAGGTAAATTAGATTATTATTATTCCAATGTAGATACAATCTTTTCTAAAGTCCCTGTAATACCTGAGTTGGATAAGATAGCACATGCAAATGTCATGGGAGATTTTTTCCTGACTACCACGCCTTTAGATATAGAATACGCTAATAAAAATAATCTAACATGTAAATTGAAAAAGGAAGAGAAAATCTTTTGGAGATGGTGGAAGAAAGAAAGGCTAAGTTTCAGAGAAAAGCTGTTGAAGAGAAATTAAAAACACCACCTTGGGTTTTTAGAGAAGGCAACTATGACAAAGGCGAGACTTATGCTGCAATGGCCCTGTATTGGTCACAGAAGGGAAAATTATGCTTACGTAGGGAGAAGACTAACTACAACAATTATTTCATCGGTTCCAGTGAATGTGAAGATACCTATAAAATTATTGGGGGTTGGGGATTAAAGGGAGGAACTGACCCTGTCTTGCCAGGCATATATTATGTCTGTGGGAGGAAAGCCTATTATCGGCTGCAAGATCACTGGTATGCAACTTGTTATCTCGGGATTGTCTTTCCAAAAGTCTACCATGTAGACAAAAGTACAAATGGAATCGATGAAGTAAAGCAAGGACTAAAACGTGTAAAAAGAGAACGTTTTTCAGAAATTGTAGGTGATATATTTGGAGCATTGATACCTGGAGTTGGGGTTACACTGAATGCATACAAAATTCGACAATTGTCCACATTGGTTGATCATTTATCAACGGATACTGCTGCAGGATTCTTGATGATTGACACTGAAATGATTGCCATGAGATCTATGGTTATGCAAAATCGGCTTGCCCTTGATATATTGTTGGCAAAAGAGGGTGGAGTCTGTGCAATGCTGCAAGTTCAACATTGTTGCACTTACATTCCAGACAAAAGTAAGAATTTGGAAGGATACATTCAGAATATCACTGATTTGCATACAAAGGTAACCCATCTAAAGGTTGACGGTGTCTGGGAGAGACTAAGTAAGAGTTTCTCTACTATAAGCAATTGGTTTTCTTCTATAGGTAGTTCCTTAGTAGGAAAAATAATAGTACCAATAGTTTCGGTAGCTGCTATGATGCTCATGATACGAATGACCTATGTTTGTATGAAGAAAAGTCGCAAAGAAAGGAAGGAAAGGAAATTAAGTAAGGAATGTAAAGAAAGGAAAAGAGAGATAGATGAGATAGAGTTGGAAGGTTTTAAAGAAAAATTGTACAAAAAATGTAAAGAGCAAGGGCCAAAAAATAAAATAACAGCTATATAACTTGGAAAACCGTATGTTTAGGGATTTTATGATGGTAAAACCATCAAAGGGGGAATTGATGGAGCGAGGTTTGTAAAATACATCCTCATGAAATTAAGTAACCCCATAATAATGTATTGATTGCATGGACTAGCTAACCCTGAATGCACACATTTACACGAGGTGCAAACGCATTTTACATAATATACTAAACCATGTTGGCATGAGTATGTATTAACTGTTTGCGCTTTGAAAAACCGTACTACTACATGTTTATACTATGTTGTACATTGCACATTTTGCATGTTGTGCACAAATAACGAAAAGGGTTGCTTTAAATTAATAGTTTTTGCTAGGATTTAATTAATACAGGGTATTAGTATGGTGGGAGGTAACCATAATGGATTTTATTTCATGAATTAATATTCTTTTGTGTTTATTTACTTTAGTACGAGATTGGGCCTGCATGAAAATGGCCTCTTGTGTGAACCAGCATGCGGTTGTCTTGGTCAGTATGGAGAGCGCATGCTCCAAGATGGGTTGCCTGCTTGCAGACTGCAGGGTGTACCAGCTGATGTAAATCCGTGAAGGCCATGTTGACCTATGTCCTATTGTTTATGTGCCAAGACGCGACAGCGACTGTGGGAATAGCCATCACTACGTGCAATTTGAATGTGAAACGGATATCATGATGTACAATTGTTGCAAAATTTATAATTATGGATGTCAGTGGTATACGAATGTATTAGTCTTAAATCCTTCCTTTGTTAAAACCGGTATAGGATGGATTTGCGAGGAGAAAAGGGTGAGGCGACCCTAGTATGATTTATGACAACCAATCACAGACCGAGTTTCTACTGTTACTGCAACATTGTAAGATAGTGAGCTAGACAGTAGGGTATAATTGATATCCCAATTGGGGGTGTGTCAGAGAGAAGGTTGGGAGAGAGAGATCAGACGAACCTGAGGCAGTGCGGTCCGATATAGCAGAGCAGTCCGGTGTGGCAGATCAGAGAGAAGAGCACCAAGCCAGAGAACGCTTTAGGTACGAGAACGTTGCCGGAGTGCTTGGGAGGAGACTGCGTCCGAGGAGAACTAGATCAAGGTAGATTGATTGGGAGATTAATTTTAGTTATTAGTCTATGGCAAACTTGGCTATACCTATCCTGTTAACTTTGTCCTCTGAGCCTATTTCTGGGGACCTCCTGCCACAACCTCGGCCAAGGAAGTGGTTTTCCTGATTCTTTGGTGGGTATCACCCTCCTTGATTGCTTTAATTTTGCGATATATTTCTGCAAGTATTTATGCTGTGCCTTCTCTTCCCCATTCCTATGCGCGCTTTGATGTCGATATAAATGATTCATTTTTATTACATTGCTTGTTAATTTGTTCTCTTATATGTAATCCTGTGTGTGCACTGACAATCTAAATTAAGAACATTTAATAAGATAAAATCATTAACTGAAGAAATGACTCTGTGGTTATTTAGTTAAATATTAAACTGTTTAGTTAATCATAGTCACCATCAACTCTTCAACTAATGGTCCATCGATCAAAGGAAGAAGACAGTTGAGATTACGAATAGTTAGAATTATTATCAAATGTTATTAATGTTAAGTGTAGTATTGTACTTAATAAAACTGACAAATTAAACCCCCCAAATCCAGTGCCTGTCCTCTGGGATCATTTATGGGTAATGTGTGATGGGCCCCGTTGTTGGTAAAGCAATTTATGTGTGATGAGATTTCGCTTGGTCCCTGGTTCATGAATTAGGGGTTGCGCTGGATCATCGGACATCTTTCATGCAAGACAGTCTTTGACTAAAACACTTATTTGAGATTGCAGGACTTTGAGAGTTTGGCTTCTTAAAGTGATGCTGGTCTACTAAGGCCAGGTACATGGCAAGGTAAAACAGAAGATCACAAAATGTAAGGGTGAAAAGGGGCATTTCCCCAGGGGATTACTGATAGGATCAAGTTGGGGGAGAGCAAAGCTTGACATCAGATATAAAAAGGACAAACGATCAAGGGACACACCAAAGGAGCACAGGACAACAAAGCTGAAAGCAAGGAAGGGGACAAGCTTTGAATCCAAAGGCCAGGCAAACTATGGAAAGAAGGGGATTAGGATTACTGAAGTAAGGGACAATCCGTCAAGGAGCAGACCCACAGTGGCTGGGAAAGAAGAAAGGGCACAAGTTCACAATGGTGATATGGCAGAATGAAGCAATCCTTCAAAGGGCAGGCACATTATGATCAGAAAGAGTAGGAGCAAAACACTGAGTGACAGAAGATCAAGAGAGGAAAAGGACAAGCCCTCAAGGGACAGGTCAGTGAACTCCAGGAATTACGGGTAGTAGAAATAGTAAAAGGCAATGGATCAGAAAAAAAGATTTCATTGGCATATAACTTCATCAAACAGAAGGTAATCAACTGTAAGGGCATCTCTTTCTCTCTCTCCCTTTCCCTCTTTCCCTCCCACCCTCAACCACTAAGTCTTTAAACAATTCTCTACATTACATTGCTCACTTCCCATTCTTTACCACTCCCACTTACTCTATGTCACTCCTTATTTCTCCCACCCAAGGTTCATATAACTCCCATTTCTCATTACTTACTCACTTTCCTTCCCTATCCACCCTCACTCTCCATCTCTGATTTATTTCCTCTTCACTCTAAAACTCTGCCTCACTCTACCCTTATCAGGGGTGACCTATCATTATGGATGGAAGGGCTCCACCCCCCCGCTCCTCCATTTTCCAAATCATGATTAACGTCTGTCACGGAGAGGCAGCCATGCAATTTATATGAGCTAATGCACAGGTGGCTGGCAGCCTGAGCCAAGCTTTGCTTGGCTGAAGATGAAGATTTCACAACCCTGTGGGCAATGCCCTCATCAGCCCGGCAAAGCCCTGTGAGGTTTCCCTCACATAATAAAAGGAGCATCAACAATAGAGTGAGCCCTTGGAGCTTCAGGTTCAAACCCTGATGTGCCCGGGTTCACTGAAAATTAATGACTTCTTGTCACATAGTGGGATCAGGTCAGCAGGTCTCACTGACCCCACTCACTTTGTGAGAAGTTAGTGAATGTCCTTCTCTCACTGGCTGACCTATGACACGGTTAGCCAATGAGAGGAGGTGGTGGGATCTTCTATTTTTCACTTCCCTCCCAAAAGCCTCCAGCTACTTCTGGTGTCTTTGTGCTTCTCCCTCCTGCCTCCTGCTGGTACACCAGTCACCACTGTCAGCCGGTAAGTTCATTTTAAATGTTTGGATCCATCTCTGCATGTATTGAATGTATGGGTATTTTCAATCATGTGTATGTGGCTGTGAATTGTGGGTGTGAGTTTGTACGCTTATGAATGGATGGGTGTGAGTGAGTGTGCCTGTGGATTGGTGGGTGTGAGTGTGTCTGTGTGCTTGTGAGTGAATGGGTGGAAGTGAGTGTGGAAGTGAGTGTGCACATTAGTGCCGGGCAGTGCCCACCCTTTTTTACTACTTGTTCTCCACCGAACAAACACACTCCCTTCATGTCACTTTCTGCCTTACTCCCTTTCCATTCCTCTCTCAATCCCACCTCTCTTGCTCCCTATTCCACCCATACTCCCTCTTTCTCAGTTCCCACTCCTTCCTTCTCACTCCCTCACTTCCCATCTCTTAACAATTCCCTCTCACCCTTACTCCCTATCCATCTCCCACTCATTATCTGTCACTCTCTCTACCCATACTTTTCATCCCTCCCTGTTCATATTGGCACCTTCTCTGTTAAGCCCTTACATGCCTTTACCTCACATCCTCCTTCCTCATATTAATTCCAGCCCCTCATCTAACA
The DNA here is from genome assembly GCA_963921515.1 of Calotriton arnoldi. Lineage (NCBI taxonomy): Eukaryota > Metazoa > Chordata > Amphibia > Caudata > Salamandridae > Calotriton > Calotriton arnoldi. Next base: position 86,710 of record CAWUFW010005221.1, on the reverse strand, counting down.
ACTTGCCTTCTGGTCATCAACATTTATTTCTCAAGGCAACAAGACATACCCCAACTAATATGCAAAGGTCCACCCTGTCTAATGTTCATTCTTATCTCCTTTGTTCCATAACACATTCTGGTGTCTCCCTACTGCTTTATTTCTGAGTGCAGACGAGTATCGCTCAGAGAGCTGAACCCTCACTGCTGACAAAATGAGATGTTCTGATGGGTATTGTCAGAGTTCTATGTCCTGCATCCCATACAACTTTCCTCATGTGCTCCCAATGCATCCACAGCTCCCCAGACTTGGAGGAGCGGGGACAGTCTGTTAACATTGACTTTCACTGGGTTAATCTGATGGGCCTGCCTTCTCTTCTTTCAGAGGATATTGTTGTGTCTGATCCTGTTGACAAAAAAGTGGAAGGGACATTCAATTGAGCCTATGCGGGTCTGAGTTTATCCACGAGAGCTATATTCAGTGAATGTTTTTCAGTCTTGGGTCAAGAATTTTCATTCCTTCTCAACATCCATTCAGGAAAATGAGGACTATTGTCATTTGCTGGCATGCATGGAGGTCCAGGCTAAATGTATATCTGATGTGGTCTTTGATAGTCTGAGAGCCTCAGCCATGTCTTCAGCTGCAGATGTAGATGCTAGATGTCATCTCCACCTAAGAACCCGGAAGGCTGATTCCTCACAAAATAAATATTTGGTCCACATGCCCGTCTTTAGTAATAAATTGAGAGGAACTTGAGGAGGTGCTACATAAGCCCTTTAAACATAAGTAGCCCACACAGCCCTTCTGATATGGGCACAGAAACATTGATGAGAATAGAAATTTTGAAAGGGTAACATTAGGAGATTTGATTTCTCTTTCAACAAGTCGTGTTTCCAGCCAAAAACCTTTCATGGTAATAAGGCCAGTCTTCTGGGGATAAAGGGAATCAAAACAGCATTCCCCACTATGCCGAGATCCCCGAAGAGTGAAGCCCAGCAGGGAATCATTTAGCATCCCTTCACAGATATTGTGATGCAATGGTGACGGACAAGTGTGTCTTGGAGGTTATTTTGTCAGTTTGCAAGACCAACTTCTCCATATTTCTTCTTGGATTCTGATTTTTCCGAACCCTTTGCACCGGGAACACATTTGAAAGAAGACGTTAAAGCAATATATTGGGTTCAACCAAGGGAGTTAGGAACCGATTTTACTTTAGTTGTATTTTTGTTCCAAAGGACTTCTGGAGAATACAGAATTATTATCGGTCTGAAGGACCTCAACAACTTCATCACCCACATTGCATTTCACAATGAACTCTCTTCAACAGCTTATTACCTTATTATCCAAGAGGACTTTCTGACTACAATAGACTGAGAAGATGCTTGCCAACTTATCCCGATTAGACATTCATGCCTACGTTACTTCATGTTTTGTGTGGGAGGGGACAATTGGCAGTTTTGAGTCCTCTCTTTTGGTTTAAAGGCTGCTCCAAGGGTATTAACAACAATTCTGGCAACAGTGATGGTTCTGATTCACAACCTAGGAAAAAAGGTTTATCTCAACCTCAACATTGTATTGCTTCAGACTCAAATATAATCTCAGACATTGGAACATACCCAGATAGATCATGATATTTTGAAAGAGTTTAGTTTCTCTATAAATTTAAAGACTCTCAACTAGCTCCTACTCGGAGTCTGAAAATATACAGGAGCCTGTTTCAGTACAGATCTGCTTTACTCTCACCATCAAAAGACTGAAGTTGTGTAATCACCTGGAACAGTTCCTATTAAAGCAGGAGGCCCCAGTGAGGGAATGGCTGCAGATCCAGAGAGATATGGTAATTATTTCAATCCTAACAAAATCATAACATGAGATGTACTTTTTATCTAATTTTATCCTCCTTTCTGTTTCTTCTTCTAGGCAGGAACTGTGTTCATCATTCCATGGTCCCAGGTTCATATGTGTAATGTGATTCAGAACATTCCTCTGCAATGATCTCCACGTTCCGAAAATGACAAGGGCTATGTCCCTGTGAAAGGACACATCTGTTGTCCTATGACTTGGTGGCTTAGGTTCTGACCTTGGAGCATGGGACTCGATTTCTCCTTCTACATGCAAAGAATCTAGCTACAGATGCCAGGAGTCTATGGTCTGAGCTGTGTTGGTAGTTCTCCCTACTCTTGTACTTTGGACAGCACAGGAAGCAGTCCAATCCTCCAATTGGGGAAAGTTAATGGAATATTTGGAAAGGTCCACCAGTGTTCACAGTTCAGATCAGAGGGTCTACTCTAATATTATACCAAAGGGAGTCACCATTCCTGAGTGGAGATGGAGAGGAGGGAAGTAGGGGGTACTCTTGTCGTGTGCTACTCTGCTTGTGGGAGTCAGGGTGTCCTCAGCTTGATGCCCTCACACACCACGAAGGATGTCATGCTTCATCATTGGGCTTTTGCTCCTCGTCGGGCCGGCGCTGCAATGCCCTACGGGTCCCCCGAAGGTTCTCTTTTTCGGAGATCTTTTGATGAAGCCGTATGGGTGCGTGGGTGTAAGTGGCAGTGAAGTCCTAGAAAGTGTATTAAAAAATGGCAGGAGGGAGAGTGATTAATTTTTAATAAAGTGATCCCTCTGTCATTATTAAAACAAAGTGTATGGAGCTGCTTTAAGGGGTATTATGTCCCTTGGTAGCTGGGTGATTATATGTCCCTAGTGGGCATATGTTATGGTCAACATGTTTCGCGCTTCAGTGGTCTCAGGGGGAGATCCAGGGCGCTTCCTCAGGACCGAATAAAAAATTTATATCTACAGTGGCCCGAAAAATTTCGGTGCCCCCGGATAAATGAAAGGAGTAGAGATTCTGAAACGACAAGAGTCAAAAAGCAAAGATACAATTTGCCATTAGGGTATTAATACTAATGAAAATTATGCTCAGGTCTGGGTTCTCCATTGGAGGGCCAGGTGCTTGTAGTTCATAGCGTGATCATTGCTGTTAATGGTTGCGGTATGTATACGTGAGCTAAAAGGTGCTGTGATCTTTCTAAAAGTTGTTAAAAAGGAGGTTATAACTAGGTGACAGACAGACAGACATATAAGATCAATGATTAGTGCTCAGAGAATGGTGTCAGGGTTGCTCTCTGTATCAGTATTTTTATTTTTTATTTGTGAACATACCCTGGTTATATCGAGTAGGCGTGAATCGTATAAATAGAGTCAAAATTCAAAAGTGAAAAGGTTCAATTATCCAGTAAGCTTGTGAACCTTTTAAATCTAGGTAAGTAATACCGTTAGGCCCTACCATTGATGGCAAACCTCGAGACGCTGTGTTATTATGTGTAAGCACTTAGATAATATATCTCACCCCTTAGTAGGTAGGGTAAGATCCCATGAGATCAGGGAGGGTCACTTGAGAGCTATAATGGGAAGGAAGAAAAAACAGAAAACCACATGTGTCATTTTTACAGGGCTTCCTAAGGCTCTAAGTTGTAACTCACAGTTGGTTTTTAGAAATTGAAGGGAGAGGATGCTGCCATGTGCAGGATCTGTCCTGGACTGATCTTGCTCCTTAGTTACTCACGGTTCTCTCGGTGCATCTGGGCTGTGTCACCTGTGTGCCTCTCGCTGTCTCCGCCGGTGGGGAAGTGAAAATTCTGTCTCCTTTTATAGGAGTGGCCTGCTTCCAGGTGGGGCGTTAATTGTTTAATCACTGCATTAATTGGCAAGTTTTGGTTGTTACTATGGGTGCCATTTTGGAGTGGTGTTTTCTATGATAAGTTCATATGGGAAGGTTTTGGTTGTTACTATGGGTGCCATTTTGGAGTGGTGTTTTCTATGATAAGTTCATATGGGAAAGTTTTGGTTGTTACTATGGGTGCCATTTTGGAGTGGTATCTACTATGACAAGCTCATATGAGGAAGTTTTGGTTGTTACTATGGGTGCCATCTTGGATTGATATCTTCTATGAAATGCTCATATGAGAGATATTCATGGGCTGTTGAATCTCTGTGTGCTGATAATTGTTATGGGTCGCTGGTACGGTGATCTTACTTAAAGGGGGCGATGCATGTCTTGTGTATGAAGTTATATATCTAATATATTGGTGCTGCGCGCAATAGGCAGAATCTCGGTCGCCATCTTGTAGTGGGTTCTTGTGGTAGATGTGATAAATGAAGTATCCCTATTGCGCTGATGAATCACAATAAAGGGTCACCGTATTTGTTGGTGTTATTTGCGGTGCACTAGTGCCCCCTTGGTCAGTTTTTATAGTTGGTGTATCATTTTGCGGTGGGTGGTGCATCTCAGAGGTCTGCTGACATAGTCTTCACTATAGTGTTTATGAATGTCACACTTGTGAGATCGATGTCAAGGGTTGGATTCCTATAGTACTTCAATCCAAGGTATTTCATCGTTAAGACCCTGGGTGTTCGTTTGGAGGCGGTGCACCCATCTTTGCTCTTTTTGGAAGAGGGTTTTTGTTCTCCAGAGAGGATTGGACTCAATGATGGTCCAATTGACTTGGTCTGGTATATGTCCCTTTTCGATGTAGTAGGTTGCAAGGACATTTCACCATATAGACGCAATTTTTCGTCTGAATGCGAATCTTGGGTGTTGTAGTTGCAGGATTATGAAATACAGGCAGCAGAACTTAGCAAAAATCTGGAAAAAAGAAACTACCCACAAAAAATCATAAAGTCTGCCAAGAAACGCGCACGGAACAACCATCGAGGAGCGCTTCTGGAAACACAAGAAAAGCGAAAAGATGAAACAATTACATGTGTCACAACTTACACACCTCAGTCCAATCAAGTCAAAAATGTCCTATTAAAACATTGGAACATCTTGAACACAGGCGAAATGCAACTACAACACCCAAGATTCGCATTCAGACGTACACAAAACATAAAAGACATCGTTGTCCACACGAGACCACAGAAAAAACAAGGGGACAGCCAGAGGACATTATGGGACCTGCCGACGCTCAAGGGACACTACCCATGCGGGACTTGCAATGTCTGCCCTCTCACAGCACATACCAAAACACTCCAATTAAAGAACCAAGAGTGGACACAAAAGAGACACACCGATTGCAACACAAAAAATTGCGTCTATATGGTGAAATGTCCTTGCAACCTACTATACATAGGGATGACCTCTAGAGTTGTAAAAACAAGGGTGAATGAGCACAGGAGCAACATCCGGTGCGGTAGGAACACCACCAAAATGAGCAGGCATTACATCGAAAAGGGACATACACCAGACCAAGTCAATTGGACCATCATTGAGTCCAATCCTCTCTGGACAACAAAAACCCTCTTCCAAAAAGAGCAAAGATGGGTGCACCGCCTCCAAACGAACACCCAGGGTCTTAACGATGAAATACCTTGGATTGAAGTACTATAGGAATCCAACCCTTGACATCGATCTCACAAGTGTGACATTCATAAACACTATAGTGAAGACTATGTCAGCAGACCTCTGAGATGCACCACCCACCGCAAAATGATACACCAACTATAAAAACTGACCAAAGGGGGCACTAGTGCACCGCAAATAACACCAACAAATACGGTGACCCTTTATTGTGATTCATCAGCGCAATAGGGATACTTCATTTATCACATCTACCACAAGAACCCACTACAAGATGGCGACCGAGATTCTGCCTATTGCGCGCAGCACCAATATATTAGATATATAACTTCATACACAAGATATGCATCGCCCCCCTTTAAGTAAGATCACCGTACCAGCGACCCATAACAATTATCAGCACACAGAGATTCAACAGCCCATGAATATCTCTCATATGAGCATTTCATAGAAGATATCCAAGATGGCACCCATAGTAACAACCAAAACTTCCTCATACGAGCTTGTCATAGTAGATACCACTCCAAAATGGCACCCATAGTAACAACCAAAACCTTCCCATATGAACTTATCATAGAAAACACCACTCCAAAATGGCACCCATAGTAACAACCAAAACTTGCCAATTAATGCAGTGATTAAACAATTAATGCCCCACCCGGAAGCAGGCCACTCCTATAAAAGGAGACAGAATTTTCACTTCCCCACCGGCGGAGACAGCGAGAGGCACACAGGTAACACAGCCCAGATGCACCGAGAGAACCGTGAGTAACTAAGGAGCAAGATCAGTCCAGGACAGATCCTGCACATGGCAGCATCCTCTCCCTTCAATTTCTAAAAACCAACTGTGACTTACAACTTAGAGCCTTAGGAAGCCCTGTAAAAATGACACATGTGGTTTTCTGTTTTTTCTTCCTTCCCATTATAGCTCTCAAGTGACCCTCCCTGATCTCATGGGATCTTACCCTACCTACTAAGGGGTGAGATATATTATCTAAGTGCTTACACATAATAACACAGCGTCTCGAGGTTTGCCATCAATGGTAGGGCCTAACGGTATTACTTACCTAGATTTAAAAGGTTCACAAGCTTACAGGATAATAGAACCTTTTCACTTTTGAATTTTTGACTCTATTTATACGATTCACGCCTACTCGATATAACCAGGGTATGTTCACAAATAAAAAATAAAAATACTGATACAGAGAACAACCCTGACACCATTCTCTGAGCACTAATCATTGATCTTATACGTCTGTCTGTCTGTCACCTAGTTATAACCTCCTTTTTAACAACTTTTAGAAAGATCACAGCACCTTTTAGCTCACGTATACATACCGCAACCATTAACAGCAATGATCACGCTATAAACTACAAGCACCTGGCCCTCCAATGGAGAACCCAGACCTGAGCATAATTTTCATTAGTATTAATACCCTAATGGCAAATTGTATCTTTGTTTTTTGACTCTTGTCGTTTCAGCATCTCTACTCCTTTCATTTATCCGGGGGCACCGAAATTTTTCGGGCCACTGTAGATATAAATTTCTTATTCGGTCCTGACGAAGCGCCCTGGATCTCCCCATGAGACCACTGAAGCACGAAACATGTTGACCATAACATATGCCCACTAGGGACATATAATCACCCAGCTACCAAGGGACATAATACCCCTTAAAGCAGCTCCATACACTTTGTTTTAATAATGACAGAGGGATCACTTTATTAAAAATTAATCACTCTCCCTCCAGCCATTTTTTAATACACTTTCTAGGACTTCACTGCCACTTACACCCACGCACCCATACGGCTTCATCAAAAGATCTCCGAAAAAGAGAACCTTCGGGGGACCCGTAGGGCATTGCAGCGCCGGCCCGACAAGGAGCAAAAGCCCAATGATGAAGCATGACATCCTTCGGGGTGTGTGAGGGCATCAAGATGAGGACACCCTGCCTCCCACAAGCAGAGTAGCACACGACAAGAGTACCCCCTACTTCCCTCCTCTCCATCTCCACTCAGGAACGGTGACTCCCTTTGGTATAAGTTTAATTTCGGGAGCACGGGTCACCGGACCTTTTAGAATAGCTCCTAGAGTCCCCCTCTTTTGATAAATAGGTCTACTCTAATAGACAAAACAGACAATAGTGTCAGCAAGGCTTATATCAACTATCAGTTTGGAAAGAAGTCTTGTAATCAGTTGACTCTCAGGATATGTTCTTGACTAGAGAAGAATGTCCTTTCTCTGAAAGCAATCCACATTCAGGGAGTTCACATTGTTCTGGCAGACAGGTTAAGTCGCGTTTCCCAGTTCTCAAGATTTTGTCCTGAATCAATTAATTTTGCAGGAGATTTGTCTCAGACAAAAACTTATTTGTGGATGAGTCAAATGCTCAGGTTCCCCTGTTTTTTCATGATCTGCAGATTTGCAGGCTTTGGGGATAGATGCCCTCTTGCATACTTGGCTGTGGCCACTTCAATATGCCTTTCCTCTATTACCCCTTATTCCAAAAGTTATCGACAAGGTTCCGAGGGAACGGGACAAAATTAATCATGGTTGTACCATTTTGACAAAGGAGCACTTGGTTCCAGTGCTTAATTTGTAAAACATTAAGTTCCAAGGTCCTTCTTGGATGGCCACTACAGCCTGCACCATGTATTCTGTCCCTGCCAACACTACTAATGGCAGTACCCACATTACACCTAACCATTGCACTCCTACAAGAGTGACAATTGAGACTATTACAGGGCACACAAAGCTATAATAATGGTGTGAGAGGCAGGTATTATTAATTTTCAATGTGATTTGCCCTGATAAACACAGTTTTGCGCTCATCTAAAAAAATTGAACAGACAGCCAGTGCTGACAATTTGGTGCTGGTGCCAAGCACAGGAAAACCACTGGCTCAAATTATGCCCAACATGGTTCCCTTTTCTGTGGTCTGTTGCAGTGGACAGGATGCGGATTCTCCCATTTTCACATCCTCCCTTAGTACACCCAATTCTGGCCCTTACCTTCATCGTCTGCAACTGTCAGTCTGGAGATTGAGAGAGAGACTGCTTCTTAAGCAGGGGTTTATCCATGTCAGTATCACTTTTCATACTAGCATCAAGAAGGTATTCCACTAAAAGGGTTATCTAATCATCATTAGGCATCCTTTGACAAATGGTGTACATTTGTTTCCTGTAGAATGTTCTCATGAGCAAGTACTGCAGTACCTAAAGGATAGGTTTGACAAATATGTGGCAGTTGTACTACTCCATTGGTCAACTATCATGGCTTTCAGAGCCCCTTGTCATGGTGTCTCCTAGATCGACAATTTGGCTTCAATACTCTTCAGGAAGGTTTATTAGCCGAGGCTAAGGGTTAAAAGCTTTTAACCCCCTCGGGACCATCCTTTAGTATTATCGTTCTTGCAGAGTTCCTCTGAAAGAGGCATCATACAAATCCTTAACTTTCAAGGTTTTCTTTTTGGCAGATATCACTATAGCTAGGAGGATAGATGATTTGGTCTCAATAAGCTGTAGATCATTGAGGACAGGACTGTATTATAATTGGGTCCTAATGTTCTCCTTAAGGTGAACTCCTTTCATAGAGATCCGGATATTATTCTATCTTTCTTGTCAGGCAATACATTCTCAGATGACTTATGATTTATTCACAAAAACAACTAAATTTAGTCAGTCATCCAGATTGTTTATTAATTCTGGTCCAGCAAAATAAGGATGCAAATCTTCCAAGGCACTTTTTGGAAGATGGATGAAGATGGTAATTTTATTACCTAATAAGGACACTGGCATAGTGTTGTATCCTCTTAAGTGCCTTTGAATGTAATCCAGCCTAGCTGTCTCCTGCTGCTCAGCCAGAGTGAGAGATGGTAACGGAATGTTGGTGTGACTGTGATGAATGGAATGCCTGGGTGCCTGTGTGGATGAGTGGTGTCAGTTGGAGATGGGCTGAGCAGCAGGGAGGCTGCTCCTGGTGGGGATGGTGTAAGAGCTGGAAATAGAGCTGGAATGGACTGATGTACATATTAAAAGGAACCAATAAAGAAGATTGCAAATCTCTACATGGCTACCTGTGTCTACATGTGTGCAAGGGCATAACATTATTTTGGCGACGACCGTACCTGGACTCAAGCGTAATAAGGATGGTACAGATACCAAGAGAAACTACAAGAGACTACAGTAACCATGAGCAACTACACGAAACTAAAGCAACTACAAGTTTGGAGCAACAGGCAAGCCAGCCCCGCCAGTGTCCTTGTCAACGGACTGCCCCAAACACCATTGCCCAGCCTGGAAATGCTCCATTGGCCTTACAAAAGGATTTGTGAGCAGGTGGTGTAAGTTACCCTACTGCCACATGTGGGTGATCCAGCCACATCGTTTGGTGAGATCTACAATGTGTGGATGACAGAAAATTCAAGTTTAAGTTCACCAAGGACATCTTTACGTTTCCTTCAGAAGTGCACTTTGAGTGTCTTGGCGTGTGCACTGGATCAAGATGTTTTATTTACACTGCGACAAGTGAGTGCACATAACGAACAGTGTATGACTTTGTCGGGAGCAAATTGGATTTGGTCTCTGGTCTGTCTCAACTGAGTCTACTTTTAATCGTTTGCGATTTGAAGCCAATCTGCACTCATTTTGTCTGGTCAGTGTGGCACCAGAGGATCATCCTTCTTGCCACCAACTTATGGATAAAGTCTCCTCACGCTGGGGATCATTTGTCTCATTTGTGTATTTCTTTATCGTCAAAAGAAATGTGCTATAAGGCTCTTTGTGCTAAAGATATTGGGACGTATTCCTGGATTCAAGTGAGTACATTGTTCTTTCTTTTATCTTTTGGTTTTTGTTCCGGCAGATTGTCATGTGGAGCAACTTTGGCAGTTCAACCGCTGCGCTTTATTTTAAAACTGTGACTCCAGTCAACTGTTTGCACGCACAATCTTACTTGTGTCTTTGGAGGCCGCGCTGTGTCTCTGAATCTTCTACTGTCACGAGTCGTTCTCTCCGCGTTAGTGTTACTGCGCAGCAACGTTTTGCAGCTTGAGCGCGCCTGGAGCCATCCGACACGACGTTCACAACGTGCCGCCATCTTGTGTTTGGCTGCAAGTAACAAGGACATGAGCCATGAAGCATTATACTTTTTAAGCTTTTGCCAACCACGTCGTTCTCAATAAAGTTTGATGAAAACCTGATGGAGTTCGGGGACGTCGTGGTGTCAAAATCGTCTCTTCGGGTTGCTAGATTTGTTCTATGATTTTGTAGATCTACAAGTTACTACAGGTACTTTCTTTGCTGTTTGTGCACATGTGTTTGGCTGAACACAGTGCACAGTCGTGGGTGCCAAGTATGCTTGTCAGCTTCTATAAATTTGTGTCGTCTCGCCACAGCACGATTGGGTTTTCCTGGTTTTGACCCATGTACACCAGAGACTCGTTTTTATAGGCTAGTGCTGTGGTGAAGTGCCAGCTTGGACCCTCTGTGTTTTATGCCTCACAAGTTGCGAACTGTGTACTGCATCGGATTCTTCTGTGGGGGCCACCACATTTAAATGTAACAGTCGTTTTCATTCAAGTTGTGCTTGTTAGCACAGTTTTCATGTTCCCAGTACACATCGGGGCACAGATCCATGTATTGTGGTTCGGAGTACTATATTTGAGGTTTGGAGAAATTAATAAGTTTGTGCTCATGAGCACCCAACTGCCTTATATTGGTCTCATGATGGAACTTGGCCATGACGTTTAAATCAACAAGTACAGCTATTTTACATATGAGAGGGTCTCACAGATGTGGGGTGCATATCAGTAATGTGTGCCCACGAAAGTACTACTCGGGTGAGAGGTCGCTCACCGGCGAGGGACTACAGGTTTAATTTACATGTGAATGGAAAATGTTTATGCATGGCTAGAAGTTTTATTTATGGTAAAGTTTTGTGAAGTCATAGTTAAAACCTATTGTACGGCATTTGAATTAGTCTGTGGTAGTCACAGTTGAATCCCTTACATGAGGGATGGGTTTGGGTAACAGTCCCATTTTCACATTTTACAGTTAGTGACCTCTACATGGGGGTAGGCCTATGGGTAGGTTCCCATACACACGGTTTTGATGTTAACCTTGCACAAGGTTGGGTTTTGTGTTGTGGCCCCATTTACTTGTTGTACTGCACAAAGGTACATCCCTACATAGGGTGTGTGTTTATGGGTGTTAGCCCCATCTTCACTTTGTGTGTATGTCGTCTTGCGCTGCACGTTTGGTCTGCTCATTGGGTCTCATTGTGTTTGTAAGTCACGTTACTCTGCACGTCCTGTCATGTTGTGTGTAAGTCGCCCTTTTCCTCACGTTTTGTGTCTTGTGTAAGTCGCCCTGCGCTTCGGATGTTGTTGTGTGTAAGTCGCCCTGCGCCTCACTGTGTGTACCCTCTGTGTTTTTCACTTTGTGGTACACGTGTATTTGTCGTGTTGGTTTCACCCTTGTTGCATGTTTTGGCCTTGGGTGTTTGTTCTAGGGTGTATTCCACACTTTTCTACATTTTAAATTTGTTTAATGGGAAGGATGGGTATATGGTTTGACAGCGTATTATCTTGCTTGCCATTATTTTCCTTTTCCTTCTAGTATTCAGAGTTCTTTCTTTTGTGGAGTCGTTTTTAGTTTTGCTTCCCGAGTTAGAACTCTTTCCTCTTTTGTATTGTTTTTTCCATGTTTATAGTTATTCCCATGTTTTCACACACTTTCATTTTTCTTTTAAAAGGAAGGGGAAAATGTTGTATCCTCTTAAGTGTCTTTGAATGTAATCCAGCCTAGCTGTCTCCTGCTGCTCAGCCAGAGTGAGAGATGGTAACGGAATGTTGGTGTGACTGTGATGAATGGAATGCCTGGGTGCCTGTGTGGATGAGTGGTGTCAGTTGGAGATGGGCTGAGCAGCAGGGAGGCTGCTCCTGGTGGGGCTGGTGTAAGAGCTGGAAATAGAGCTGGAATGGACTGATGTACTTATTAAAAGGAACCAATAAAGAAGATTACAAAACTCTTCATGGCTACCTGTGTCTAAATGTGTGCAAGGGCACAACACATAGCTTTTCCAGTTAATGGGTTTGTACATTTTACCAGAGGCATGGGTCACTCATCAGCGGAATGAGCTGGCATTTCCATTTTGGATATATGCAGGGCTGCTACATGGTCATCCCCTTCCATTATTGCTCATTACATGATTAATGTGGCTCAAGGGAGGACATTTTGGCTCAAGTATTCTTTTTTATGGCAGCCTATCAGAACTCTTCATGGTATCCTCGTTATCAGATGGATTATTTACCTTTTAATCTTCCTTCCTCATCCCAGTACTCTCAACCCTCCCTCCCCTCTTACAAGCTTTTGTATCATTCTGATGGTGGCCTTTAAAGACATTCCAGGAAGAAGGTACAGCGGGTGAATGTTTTAAAGGGGGTTGGCCTGGGGCTATCTAATAGAAGAAAGTGTGGGAGAGTTTGAACAGTTGAATTACATGAAGCTAAACCTTGTTACGGAAGGGGCGAGGAACGAATAATCTGAGTAAGGAAAAATACTAGTAAGTAATCCTAACATTACAAAACTATGCAAATAACAAAAAAAATAACTCTTTCCTTCCTTGCAGAAAAAAGTCTTTAAACTCAAGCGACTGAAAACGCACAGCCGGGGACTGAGAACGTAGCTCTGTACGAATGAAATATACAATGAATGACAGCCCCATTTCTTTCCTAATAGCGTATCAGGGTGTCCCAACGTGCAGATACAGACCACTGATGGATAACCAGGACCCATATTGCCAAGCAAGCCCTAATTTTAAGTATGGATCATATAATTTTATGCAGTGCATTAACAAACACATGGGACAGAGAGTATTAGGAAAGTACATAAAACTAGTCATTAACTCTGATGCAAGAACCATCGTGGCAGGCTGCAGTGTTACAGACGGAGCACGCCTCGTATTCAATTATGGCAGACACAGTGATAAGCGATTCACCGGTTCATCAAGATACCGCCTGCCTACAAAGGCAGAAGACTAGGATACGTAGGGAAGTAGGAAAGTGACTTTCCACTTTTAACCACTGGCGGGGAGCTTCTGTTTGCCTCAGTTGATCAGGCTGAGTTCAGACCTGTTGTAATCACCATCGTATAACTTAAAGGTGCCAGAGATATTGTGGTTGGTAGCCCCGGTGGCCCCCTAACACTAATCCAAGGAACCAGCTGTCACCACTGGGTGCCCAGCATTATAGTATACCTATGTTATGATATGTTAGGTTTTGTTATGTTATGTTGTGATATGTTATGGAATTTCGTGTTGTGTTATGTTATGTGGTAGTTTATGTTATGCTATGTTATGTTATCTTATGGGAACTGCATAATGCTTTCAACCTATGTTATGGCACCCAGTGCACTTCATTCGGAATTCGAGAAGCCACTATTCGTACATGTAAATTGCTGGCGTTTGGTTATAAGAGGCTAGTAGAAAATGTGTTTATTTAAAAAATAAAAAAAAAGGGGTGTGCCAGTTGATGGGAAAGAAAATGAGTCCAATCTAGTAGGATTTTATGATATTTTATGTGTGTGGGTGGATGTACTGAAGGATTGTTCTGTCTGGCTTTCTCACATGGACATTTACATTATTTTCTCTGCCAGAGTATAGGGCTTTCGGTAGATACACATCGCACCATAGGTCAGTGACTCCTGGACATTTGTGAGTGGCAGTGTGTCATGTTTATGCTAGTTTTAACTGCATGTTTCTATGCTGAATATCGGTGTGGTATGTGACAGTGCTGTTGATTTGGCTTCTTTTTCATTAAAATGGCTTTAAGCCAGTGTTGAGAGCATGAAGGTGAGAATCTGCGAGTGGAACAATGGTGTGTGATATTATTGCATCAGGGCCCACATTTACAAAACTGTCACGCAACGCAGCGCAGCAGCCAAGAATGCTGCGCTGCATTGCGTGACAGGGAGAGAGAAAGAGAGTGCCATATCTACAGAGATATGGTACTCTCCTCCCCTCTGCCTAGCACCTGTCCACGCAGCTTTGTGCCATAGTGCAAGAGTGTGTGCATGAGTTTAGCATAGGTTTTGTACTGGAAGGGTTCTCTTCCAGTACAAAATACCATGCTTAGACTTGGGGCACATTTATGAGAAGCTTGCACCAACGTTTTGTCACTTTTAGTGACGCAATGGCAGCCCAAGCCTTTTAACCATGTCTATGAGGCCACACAAAGCCACTTTGCATGGCTATGAATGGCCTCATAGATATGGAGTAAGGCAAGAAAGCGCAAATCGCTGCGTTGCCTTACTATGCGTTAGGGAGGAGTTGATGGGCGTTGCGGTGGTTGTTCCCAAGAAACACCCATGGATTCTGATGCATACCCAGATTTACAAGAGCCTGTAAACCTGCGAATGCACCAAAACCTTATGCTTTCGCAGAGAAGGCGCAAAGAGAAGAAATATCTTCATATATCCTTGTTTTTTCCTCTTTCTTTGTGTGCGGCTTTCTGCAGCACACATGGAAAGAAGACAGCAGCCTCCAAGGATTGTTTTTGTGCAGGAAGGTGTAACTTCCTGCACAAAACCAATCCTGCCTACAACACCGACACCCTTGCACTATGGTGCAAGGGTGCCTGCGTTGGAGCTAGGCAGCCAAAACGGCACCAGTACAGTGGGAAAGGACAGGAATGTGCCATATTGCATAGATAGGTGCATTCCTGCCCTTTCCTTTTGACGCAGGGCAGTGCAGCAAGATGACGTGCTGTGCTGCCCTGCACCAAAAGTCCATAAATCTGGCCCTTAATTTAAAATTTTCCCTACTTTCTATGTGTGCGGTACAGTGCAGCGCGCATGCAAAGAAGGAAAAGAAAGGCGAAATGAAATAATTTCTCCCTATAACGGCTCCTTTCAAATGGCATTAATTTTTGGTGCAAAACCCTGTCTACTATTGTTAGTAGATAGGGTTTTGAGTCAAAAAGCATGGATGGTTGCATGCGAACACCCATGTACCAACCATGTACCACCTTCTTGGTGCTAAGTAACACAAAATAGTGCTTCGTGTTGCTTTGCGTTACTTTTATGCTACTTTCCAACCCAGGAATGTAAATAACAAAAAAAAACATTTTGTGCTGGTTTGTGTCACTTTTGTGGTGCAAATCCAGTGCAAAATATTTGTACATCTACCCCCAAGAGCGCTGTTGGATATCAGATGAAGCCAGAATGGGATAATAAAAGTGTGGTGGATGCATGCTATAACATGCTGTTTATAATTTATGCCTGAAGAAAATGTGAGATGTCTGGTGTTTTGGTGTTATATGTAACAAGAAACTATTTTCTAAGGCCTCTATCTCAGAGTATTGTATTCATAAGTATTATACCCTAAATATCATGAAAACAAATTGTCACATTGGGAGTACATTTTCTATTATTAACTCAAATGGGACAAATATTTTGTAAATCAGGGGTGTCCAACCTAGGTCCAAGAAGGCCGGATCCATGACAGAATTCCAGGATGAACTCTGACAACATATATTAGTTCCATTTAGATTAATTGTATTAAAATGATTGTATATTTGTATTTCATGATAATCTGATATGGATTTACCTCTTCTCTACCTACGTTGGACAACCCTGTTGTAAATGCCATTTATGATGCTATTTATGTGAGACAATATTCTTATATCAAATCAAATCAATCTTTAGTCGGATTTATATTCAAATTCATAAAACACAGAGGACAATGATGAAGGAGAGTTTGCATATTATATTGCATACTATATCGGCACACTTTAAAATAAAAAAAGTATGTTACAAAACAAAATAATTTACAATTAAAAAGATCAAGCTGTTCAGAAATAATGCAAAACACAGATAACCAGAGTTTTAAAATGATAAAAGAAAGATGTTTGCATACATTAACGAACAAATATTTTTGCTAGAAGCCTAACCATTCTAACACAGTTCAAAGAACAGTGGTAAATATGGCTCGACAATCATTATATAATAGTTTCCACGGTAATCCATAATACGCAAAAGGATGTCTATGAGGCCTAATTGATCAGTAATGAATATATCTCAATGGCCAATGCAATTTTCCTCGTAATGTAAGCCATCTAGATAGATTCATGATTTACGCCTACAGAGAGCCAACTTAATACAAACAAGAATCGTACAGCACGAATACATATTTGACAGGATTTTTAGTAAAATAAGGGCCTCCTGGTGATAAATAACGCTTGCAACATAAAAAGAGGTCGTAATATAGAAGATATAGGGGTATATTCACAAGAACGTGCGATAACTACCGCAAGAGTAGCGTAACGCAACTTTCAATATCGCAGCCTATCGCGGGAAAATAACCCCGTGTCAACGTGGAATTCACAACAAGGCGGTAGCAAGCGATAGTCTGCCGAAACCGCGAACAATGTCCGCGATACAACCACCACGATGGAGATAAAAACACAAACCACAACACCAAAAAACACGCGATGGGCCAAAGCGCGATGAGGAAATCAGCGACAGGCAGTGCCAGGCCTGCAACACACACCTGGCAGGCGTCAAAAATCACCATAAAAGTAGAAAAAACACCCACACACAAACTGACCTACACCCAAGCACCATGGAGGCAGCCGGAGCAGGCGCAGAGGACGAGCGCAACCCCACAAGCACCCCGGACGACCAGCCTGGGACCTCGGGGACAGGGAAGGACAAGGACAAGAAGACGAGGAAGACCAAGTTCAGTCCGCAGGCGAACAGGATCATAGTCACGGAGGTGATGGAACACCATCAACAACTCTTCGTCACCTCCAACGTGTCATTGGGCACCAAAAATGGAATATGGCGGGACATCGTCATCAAGGTGAATGCCGTCGGAGAGCACAAGCGGACAATGGACGAGGTCAAGAGGCGATGGAATGACATCAAGCAGAAGACCAAGGAGAAACTCACCGCCAACCAGAAGGCAGCAACGCAGACCGGACGTGGGGGCCCAGCGCCACAGCTGGAGCTGGATGACATGGAGGAGCTGGTGTCGACAGTCATCAGGGTGGAGACTGTGGCTGGAGGCAGGGAACCGGACACTGCTCGACAGGACACAACACAACTGCAACAGGGTGAGTGACCACCAGGTACTGGGGGGACGGGTGGAGATGGCCACAATGGCACACATGCACAAGCAAACAGGACACAGTGCACACCCACTATGAGTCTGGGTCCTCGCCCAGACCCACAGACTGTCACAATGTACAATGCCATGCTGTCTGAATGTCAACCTGTACCATGCGGCTACATACATGTGGACACATTGTAATACACCATCTCCCCTTCACATCGCAGGAGCATCGTCAACACCTCCTGCAGAGCAGTCACAGCCACTCTTCACTGATGACGAGGAGGGGGACAACACCAGCATCGACACCCAAACCATCCAAGACATCATTGACCTCATCCGCCACTCACCTCAGGATCAGGGCAGCCCAGCTACATCGATGAGACCCCACCCACCACCCAAACCACCCAGCAAGAGGCACCCACAGCCCCGGCACCCTCCCAAGTCCCCGAGGAACAACAAATGGCCTTCCAACGCCGTGTGCTGGAGGGCCAGAGGGAGACGGCCGAGCAGGTGAGGGTGGGGTTTGACCTCATGGCTACCAAACTGGACGCCATCCTTGGGTGTCTATGTCTGCCCCATGGTCTCCAACGAGCCCTGACTGACATCGCTGGAGTCATGACGCGGAGGGAAGAATACCTGTCTGCTCAGAGTGGCTCCAGCGATCCCAGCCGTGAGCTGGCACACATGCGGAGGCTCATGGAGGACACGGTGCGGATGGAGGCGGAAAGGATGGCAGCCACCGCTGCACATCAGCGAAATGTAGCTGGGATCTAGCATGCCCTGCATGTCCTCATCATGGCATTGCTGCCACAAGGCGTGGCGATGATGAATGCTGCTGCCCCCACACCATCCACATCTCCGCCCCCTGGTGTGTCAGTGCCTCCCAGTGCGGCAGGCGTATCCACTCCGGCACCTGATGTGTCACTGCCACACAGTGCAGCCGACAATCCTCCTCCGTCCCCTGATGTGTCAGTGGCACACAGTGCCGCAGCCGGTACTGCAACACCCACAGGTGGGGCAGAGCACACATCCGGGGACGAGGACGTGGATGGGATTGAGATCAGAAGGAGGCACTAGCATTCATTTCCGCCACCTTGCCTGTTTCTGCTTGGTGCCGCACACGGCCTCAAGACCTACCACTGACCCCCGATACACTACGATGCACTCACCTTGGACAGCGACAAGGACTGCCGCATCCTGTTTGACGACCAATGACACAGCGGACAGACTGCAGACTGTACCCTTCCTCTTCCGCAGTACAGGTCATCCCCGGATGGACACTGGCAGCCCGGGCCCATATTGTGTAGTGTGCTCGGCATTGCCCTGTACCGCTCCAGCTGCATGACTGCATTGGATGTGCAAATAAACATCCAGTGACGCACTGCTGTGTAATGTCTTACGTCATTCATGTATGGATGTGTGGATGAATGTGGGGACAGTGCCTTCCCTTGCGTCAATGATGTTCATCCTGTGGGATGGCAGTCAGAGGGTGCGACATTGCATTTTGTGTACCGGGTCCCGTGAACACTACAACAGGGACACACGCATCAGTCACTTCCTTGTCCGGACATGGACTGGACCACGCCCAGAGCCCACGAGTCATTGTTGCAAGCCCTGCGCTGGTCCGGTGTACGGCAGGCCAGACCACTCCGCTAACGCCCCGAGGGGGGGGCCCTCATTGCTACCCGTCGCAACTGTACTCGCTGGTGGTGTGCAGGTCACTGGTCTAGTTGTCAGCATGTCACAGCCACTCCCTGAGGGCAGGTTTTCACACACACCACACCCATCCGGCACAGGCATCACAGGCCATGTGACTCTGCCAACATAAGGGGCCGATGACGTCACATTCCCCTATTCCAGTGGTGACTGGATGACGGACGCTCCACGGTTCTCACTCATATAGGGCCCATGAGTTGTTGCGCACAGGGTTAGTGGCACACTGGGCCTTGTGGACGGCACGGGCCTACCACCACATGGCGCAGACTGAGTTTGCACAGGGTTAGTGGCACACTGGGCCTTGCGGACGGCACAGGCACCCCGCCACGGGACGGTCACTTTGGGTGCACTGAGTCAGTGGCACCTTAAGCTGCTGAGCGGGTGTGCAGCCTGCGATGATGCCCTGTCCCGGCGGTCCGGACAGCTCAGGTTTTGTGTGCCTTGCTGGACCGCAGTGTAGGCCAGAGCCACGGGGCAGCGTGGGCTTACCGCCACGTGGCGTCGCTTCCGGGATCCCAGAGTTGGTGGCACCCATTGGGCTGAGCGGGTGTGCAGCCTGCGATGGTGCCGGTTGCATTGGTATGTCCTATGCCATGGAGTAATCAAGACCCAGCACCAAACGTGAGACCTGGTGGCCTGCGGAGCAGGGCTGCATGATGTGGAGGGTGCCATGTCCGCGGGCCCCGGGCTTGTGGCTTGCAGCGGCACGTGGTGGGACCTCCTGTCTACGCGCCGGTGACGGAAGGTGAGCATTGAGGCCTGGGTGTGCATGGGCGGGCAGGCGATGTTGTCTTGTGCAAGTGTGTGTACTGTGCCAGTCATGTATCTGGACTCTGTTTCAGCTGACAGCTCTGACTCAGATGTGTGACCAGGTGTCCTGCTATACATACCGGCATGTGGTTGGAGACACACCGGTGGCAGCAGGGGAGCAGTGTGGCCTGGGTGCGCAGGGGTGGCACTCTCTCTCTTCCTCTCTCTCTCTCTCCTCTTCTCTCTCTCTCCCTCTCTTCCTCTCTCTCTCTCTCTCCCTCTCTCCCTCTCTTCCTCTCTCTCTCCTCTTCTCTCTCTCTCCCTCTCTCCCTCTCTCTCTCTCTCTCCCTCTCTTCCTCTCTCTCTCCTCTTCTCGCTCTCTCTCTCCCTCTCTTCCTCTCTCTCTCTCCCTCCCTCTCTTCCTCTCTCTCTCCTTCGCTCTCTCTCTGTCCTCTGATGTGCGCAGGACACACCTTCTCATCATGTTTTTTGTCTTACAGGCTGTGACCTACGTATTGTCCCGAGGGGAGCGGCCATGTGTCTTCATTTCATTTTGGTGATCATTTTAATAAAGTTTCATTTGTTGCTTCGAAAGTGAATGTGTGCTGCTCATTTCTGTGATGACACATGCATGTCACCAGTTGTGATTGTGCGACATCAAGCGGAATATTTTGTACATGTTTAGGTGTGGCTGATGTGGCATGTCTTTGGTCGGGGGGGGGTGCCAGGGAGGGGTGGTCCTGGGGGTGGTGGCGGTGGGTGTTGTGGCCCTCTTGGGTGTCCGGGCCGCATGATGGGTGGCTCCATGGCATCTGCTGCCCTTCCGATGTATCCCTGGGCTGTGCTCCCTTTTGGTTTGCAGGCTGCCGTCCGACTTTACACCAGGTCAGAGCAGGTGTAGATTTCCTGGTGCTAACGCGCCTTTTTGCCTGTTTTATGGTTTTATCGCCGATGTGGCTGGTCGTTGAGAATGTTGAGGTGTGATGTTGTCTCGGCTTTTGGCACGGGAACGCCTACTCTGCATCTCATTAGCGATATTTGCGGGGGTCCTCTGTGGCGATGTTTTTTGTGGCTGCTATCGCAGATAAACTGGTGCTGTGGGCTGTTTACACCAGCTTGTGGATGGGGAGGTATATTTATCACGACTTTGGCTGCGATAAAGTGCCGTTAATTCGGCGATAGCTCCTTATGAATATGCCCCCTAATGTCATTATAAAATTTGCAAAAAACATAAGATGCGTTGTCGACTGTATTGCCTTTCCATTACATGGGCATCTCAGTGAATTACGGGGTCACAAATCTGTTTTAGGAGATCCACTAAATGGTGGATCAACTTCAAATGCAATCTGGTAAGGAAGAATCTGCCATAAGTGGTTTTCACATTTATCAGTTAACCTTGGATCCCCTGTTCGTGCTGGCCCATACAGTACTTAACAATTGTAGGTTTTGTTTGTTTTCCTGGTGTTCTCTACACATATCCATTTTTCCCACCAGGATGGATTTAATTTCCTTTTTTCTAAATTGCAGGATACTATGGGGTTCTAAAGGATTAAGATTTCCCCCTAATTCCTGTAGTAGGGTTTTTACGCACTGGAGCCAAAGTATTTTATCAAAATGGTGCAAGCCCAGGCAGTCCCCAATAATCTCCCTGGTAAACTTGGTACCTTGTTTTGACCAGATGCTATGCCACTTCATCAACGTGTTGAGGTGGCTGGTATCTTCTATGAAGTCGATGCCCAATTCTTTATGTACAACGAAGGCAGGAGTCAAACTTGGCACTGCCAAAAGCTTACATAAGAAAATATTTTCTTGCACCTGCAACGGGTTACGCTTTTCCCTACCCCATACAAGAGAACCATATGAGGCTACAGGGAGACATTTACTTCAGTACAGCTTGATGATTTCTCTTATAGGCCTACTTCCGATTTTCTTAGCAAAGCTAAAAATAGCAGCAGTGGCCCTTCTGAATTTTAAGTAAGCCGTTTACAAATGGGATAACGAGTCACACTTTTTTTTTTTTTGCAGAGTTTTATATAGCGCAAACTTGACCCGAATCGGGTATCAGAGCGCTTTACATAGCTCCAGTTACGTTACATTAGGACACTCATTCATTTTTGTTAGGCACAGGGACATTAAATGATTTGCCCAAAAGCACAGGATGTTCAGCGTCATTGCCGAGACTCGAACCCAGTTCCCCAGGTTCGAGGTCGGACGCTCTAGCAGTTAGGTTAACTCCTCTCCTCTTTCTGTGCGAAAACAATGCCCAGATAACTGAAAGATTTTAACTCTTCTAGTTTTTGACCCTGAGCATAATGACTCTTCCCTGTAATAACTTTTTCCCACAAACCATGATGTAGGTCTTGGCAAAGTTCAATTATAAATCTCTACTCTCCATATAAATTACAAAGTTATCTATCAATCGCTGATGGCCATTTCACCGTCCTGGAGAAAAGCACCGCATTATCTGCGTAAAGCAAAATTGGGTTAATGCGGGTACCCACCCTGGGGGCATCGGCATTTACGTTCTGCAGGAATCCATCCACCCCATTTCTATATAATGAAAACAGTAGGGGTGCAAGGATGCATTCCTGCCTAATCTCCCCAGCCACCCGAAATTTCTCTGTGCTTTCTCCATTTTTGCCAACGTGCCCACAAGATGTTAAAGAGGCATGCAGCTGGGAGAGGTGACAAACAGTATCGTTTGGGGCACCCATGTCTATTAGAATCTGCCATAATTTGGCATGGTTTACAAGATCAAAGGCGCAAGACAGATCTGCAGAGCACAGGTGAATATGCCCCTCCCTTGGCAATGTATATTTACTAATGATGAGAGGCAGATGTATTCCCTGTTCCACAGTGTCTATTTCTTTCCTAAACCCATATTGTGACTCCGTCCAAATATTTTTTTCCTTGGTCAGAATTCGAACTTTGCTAAGATCACTCTGCCCATGGTTTTCACTAAAGAATCTAGGAGACATATATGCCGATAACACCTAGCATCACCTCTATCCCCTTTTTTAAAAATGGCTACAGTCACACTTTCGTCCAGGTTTTCGGGAAATGGCCATTTGCAGCACCGTTAAAAATCTGAGTTAAAATTGGAACCCATAAGGAAGGGTATGACTTGAAAGCGTCCACTGGAACCCCATCAGGCCCAGGTCTTTTCCTTGAGAACTATTCTTTAGAGCTGCACTAACTTCCTCCATGGCAATTAACTCCAGAGGCTCAACGTTAATTATATCTAAACTATCCATTGGTACATTAGTAGCAGCACTATCCGGATTAAAAAGAGCTCCAAAATGGGTAATCCAGGTGTTTGGCAAAACGGAAACCTCAAATGTAGATGAAGAATTCTCTTTAAGAAAGGGGGAATTTATGATTGTCCAAAATAATATGCTATCAACAGTGTCTGCCGCCTGGTCTAGATCTGACCAGGCCTGCTCCTGGAGTTCCTTCGGGGCATATTATCAAGAACGGCGTTAAAACTTATCGCCGGTTTAGCGGCAGAAAACTGCCGCTAAAGCGGCGATAATGGGCTTGATAATATGCCCTTGAGAATTCCAATAGAAGTCCATGTTCTGGTGTGAACATGGGCTTCTATTGGAATTCTCCAGGGCATATTATCAAGCCCATTATCGCCGCTTTAGCTGCAGTTTTCTGCCGCTAAACCGGCGATAATTTTAACGCCGTTCTTGATAATATGCCCCTTCTTTCTTACATCTAACACCATCGTGTAGTTTGTTATCAATACACACATTTTCCCTGTTTCTTGGAGTTTCTTGCAAGGCCTTTCATAGTGCCTGATTTGCTCTGGAACAGTGGGAATTAAACCACCCTGCGTCATTTCTTCCCCTCCCTACATTTTTGGCTGGCCTATGTAAGGGGCATATCAGCAAGGGACGGCGATAATTATCGCAAAGCGCGCTTAGCGCTAGGATAATTATCGCCGTCTATCTCTGGAATTTATCGCCCTGGTAGCGCATTATTAACAACGCGTTACTCCAGGGCGATAAGAATTCCAGCGATAGCGGGGAAATCGCCGTTTTGCAGGGAACATCGCTGGTTTTCCAGCGATGTTCCCTGCAAAACGGCGATAACCTTGCTGATACGACCCTGTGGTCGTATCAGCAGAATCCATCTCCCATGAAAAGTATGCTTAAGTCAGGAATTTAACAGACGTTAAATTCCTGAGTTAAAGCTGAGGTAGCGCGATTTTTTTTATCGCTGCACCTCCTTGTTAATATTGCGAAGCTGCCTTCGCGATATTAACATGTGTTGTTTTCACAGCCACGCCTTCTTTGCATCTCATTAGCGAGGCGAGGCTGTGAAAAAACGGGCTCTACATCAAGGAAACACGCGCTAGCGTGTCCTTGATGATATTGCGATATAATTATCGCCGCTTTTCGCCCAAAAACGGACGCTAAAGCGGCGATAATTATATCGCCAGCCCTTGATAATATGCCCCTAAGTTATTAGAAATAGCTGTTGATATTTTACGAAAAGCTTCCACCAGCTTATCATGATCCTCTCCCCATTCTGTGCAACTAACAAAAGAGTCCCATTGCTCCAGGATAACGGTTTTAAGTCATTTGGGTTCATTGACACTAGCCCATTTAATAGTAACCCCATTCTTCCCGTGGCTTTAATTAGTGGTACTGGTCCCAGAGCCTCTACTCTATTGTAAAAAATATTTAGGGTTACGGATAACACAGCATGGTTGCTAAACACAGTACTTTCTATTTTAAGACTTTTAATTAACTTTAGATCCTTTGCTGAGATCATCATGTGATCGATAATAGAAGAGTGCCCATAACCAAAGAAAGTGGGCAGCACTGAGCCACTTTCCCCCAGTTCCTGATTAATTATTTCTAGGTTAAGTTTATATAACAGCTCATTTAGCGATTCTCCATTAAGATCGTGTAAGAAATGGGATTGGTCAAACCGAAGACAATATAAGTGACCACATGCTGCACTCCTGTTATTTTGGCATTTGCTCATATTAAAGTCTCCCACCCAAATATACAAATGGTTTGAACCCAGCTTTTTCAAAAAGACGTCTATGTCCATTCCTAATTCTGTAACTGCCCTAATACGTGTATTATTAAAAATATTGTTATAAAAATTAATTAAAAGGAACTCATATCTTTGGTCAATTGTAATGTACACCAACTGCTAATAAGTCAAGGTTTTCTTAACAATAATGGGCAATAAATCTGAAATAAGTATTACCCATCCCCCTTTGGCTCACCCTTTGGCTGAGGGTATAGCTGGTGTTTGAATGGAAAAATAGCTGTTAATATGAAAATCATCCCTGGCCCAAGTTACCCGTAGACATATAATATGGGAAGATTTAATACTATTTAGCCAATCCAGGTTATTAAATTTGATAATACCTACACCACATTCCAACACTTAGGGCCTTATTACGATGGCGGACCAGACTTTAGTCCATCCGCCATCAATACGGATTTGGGACCGGCCTCCTATGAGGCGGCCTCCCCACACTCCTAATTACGATGCGACCGCCACTACAGCGGTTGCATCACCTATATTTTGCATTGTGGCGGGGATGCGGTCAGCAGCCCCCGCCAATATCCAAAATAGAGGGTGCCGACACATCCCTGCACTATGTGGCAGGCACCCTGCGGTGCCTGCCACATAGGGCAGGGATATGTAGGGGGGCACCATGGGTGCCCCCCAGGGTACATGTCCCTGCACCTGGGATTGAGGGGGGCCCGCTACGGGCCCCCAAATCCGTTTCCGCCATTCGTTTTGCGGCGGGCTGTCCGCCGCAAAACGAACAGAGGAAAGGGATATCATAATCCCTACTGCGCAATGTTGGGCAATGTTTTCGTTCAGACAGGCGGTCAGAAAAGGACCGCCTGTCGGAACCGTGGCAGGCGGTCTTTACAACCGCTATGCTTAACCAATGATTCCCCCCGCCATCATAATATGGCGGGGGAAAACAGCAGTACGATGGCGGAGGGCCTGCCACCGACCGGCTGGCGGTGGCGGGCCCTCCGCCATCGTAATGGGCCCCTTAATTATTAGAGAACCATTCAAGTTATCAATGCTGTTACCTTCCCCTGACTACTCCTTGCTTGGCCTTTTGGAGCCTGTGTCCCTAATTCTTTGCCCCCACTAGCAGGCTCCATAGACTGATCATGTCAATCCTGGTCATCAAAGTGATATAGTAGAGCATATCTATTTGCTGTAACACTAGGAAGGGGTGGCATACCTTTTAGGGCATGCTGATTGTCCCGATGACTTTCTTGTGAATATTCAATACAATAGGGAACACTACGGGTTCTGGGGCTGGGGAATTAAATCTACTATGTCTAAATGGTCTGCAAAAATAACCTAAAGGGAGGGCTTCAATTTTACTCGTACAAGAGGGCCTTTGCCCCAGACACCATAATAATTTTCCAACAATATACGGTCTGGAAAAGTTAATAATTGTGCAGTCCCCTGGAGTTTCTTTGGGATGAATTCCCAAGCATGGCGTTCTCGTTACATGAACCACCTCCCAAGACAAGTCCCCCATCCAACCCGATTTTGATTTCAGCCAGTTCACCAACTTATTTTACAAAGCTTCATAGTCCTTGCTATCTTCTTTAGGAGCCCCAGCACACCCTTTAATTTAATAGTGTATGGGGTACATTCAGAGGGAATATGGGGATAGCCCTTAGCATAGCATTGGTCCTTCCCATTTGCTTTCCTTGTGGGCCTAAATTATTATGATTGATATTATTTACTAAACCTAATGAAGAATCAAACGTCTGTGGTAGGGAGGGAATATGTATAGAAACTGTTTCTTTATTCCAATTCCTTAGAATGCTCTGGTCCCCCACCTAATCTATGTTCAGCTTAGTAGGCAACTTAGCCAAGGGTGAGGCCACGGTATTCGCTTTTCCTGTCTCCTGTTTTTCTTGTAACATGCTTTTAAGGGCTATTATTTGGGATACCATGTCATCTAGACGTAACTGGAGAGGGGCAATTTCCTGCTTAATTATATCCCCAGGAAGCTCTTTACTATTCTCTATAAGCAGATCCAAAGGGGCATGAGTAGGGGGACGAAGGGCCAAGTCCTTGGAAATAGAGTTGCATACAGGTTGACGTACTACGGAAATAGGTGTCATCCACCCTTCAGCTTCTTCCATAGCTTGGCACTGCTGAATGGCTTTTTGAGGTCTAATTATCTTAACCTTGGTTTTAGATCTAGTGGTCTTCCTAGCTTTTTTACTCTTAAGTGAACTTGGGTCTGGATCTAAATCCTGGGTTCTCATATCCTCCGACATTTCCAGGGCACAAGATGAATCTCTTGCAGAGGCATGGGAGTGAACGGAGAGTTATTTTCCTCTAAATGGGCATAAAGCGGGGCAGGGCCGAGGTCTAATGAAAGCCTTTTTATCAAATCTATCTCTGTGTTTAGCACCCCAATCGCTCTCTCTAACATGCGATCAATCACAGTATTTTGAACGGCAGAGCTCTGAACATGAGTTACCCCCATTAGCCTTCTTTTCCCCATACTATCGTATGAGCTCCAAACGTCTAGAGATATTTAGACACACAATGCCCCAGAGCAAGAAAAAACACACAAAGTACAAGGAGTCAATACCTTCAAAGGCGTACAATAGAACCAATGTCATTATAGTCTTACTCCAGATGGAAACATGTTAGAGGGGGGGTCCAGCACGGGGTTCTGGGACTTGAAGTCCCCAGCAGCAGATGACAGCGTGTGCTCATTTATGAAGCCCCCCCCTTATCAGGGCTTCACTAAGATCTGTGCCGCAGCCCCAGCGAGCGCAAATGGCCCCAAAGTGAACAGCAATGCTTATATAAATATTCTGGTATCATACCACTCTAAGAGCTGCTGTGTATGTGTTATGGAGCACTACATTTCAAGGGTTGAGTAGACTGTCCTGTAGAAAGACACAAGACAGTCATGGGAGGCATTAGGAGTGCAACATTGGAATGTTTATAACCAGTTCCTGACTAGAAGAAGTGAATTAATTGATCCGAATAGAACAGCATGTATAGTGGCATTGCAGTATCTGATGAGTATTGGTTACATAATGCAGTCACTATGTATATGAAGTTGTCGAGCAGTCCTGTGAGAGGCGAGGCCCTATAGACCCCATCATATACCCAGAAATCAGACTGCAGCCATAAGGCTAGTCTCAGTACATTAATTAAAATTGAATACTTAAATATACTTTCATAGGTTGTTTCCTCCTGATTTCAGTCTACTCATTCTATGGAAACATGGTGCATGGGACCGTCTTACCAGGCAGGGATGCCAAAGAGCTCTGCCCTCCAGATATCTGCTGCCTCCAAGCTCATGGTCTCACTCACCTCAAGCATGAATTTTCAGGAAAGCTGTTAGTCGAACACCCCACACAAACTATTTTATGAACGTTTTCCTAGGCTCCAGATCCATCTAGGATAGAGAAGGACCAGGTAGAAGCTATAAGAATATGGCACTCCTGCATCTGGGCAAAGAAATCCGTACACGTGTGCTGATCCCTCTCACCTTATTGCAGGCATCAATGATGAGAACCTCCAAGACCTCCAGACCATAGAGAAATGGGACAAAGTGTGCCAGGGGAGGGGCAGAGTGTACCAGAGGAGGGGCAGAGTGCTCAGAAGAGGGACAAGGGCACCGGTGCTGTCTCAGAGAGGCAGAGACCAGGGGGGCATGTCGGGAGATAGATCCCACCCACCCTGTGAGCATTCAGTAATCCACAGAGTGCCACAGAAACATTCCAACTGGCAGAGGACCCCGTTGTCTCCATGGAACCACCCCAACACGGGCATAGACCAAACCATCGCCCATCCCACACAACCCATGCAGAATAGTGCACTGGTCTTCAAGAGACCACGGAAGACCGCGCAGAGAAAGGAAAAGGACAGCGGCCCCTGACATTTAGCAGCACGTGTTGCTCAGACTAAGGGCTAGTTGGGCAGACCCAGGAATGGTATGGTAGCAGGGAGAGTCTCTCGCAATTGTGGGCTTTTGTGCTCAATCCTAAAGGGTATAGGGCAGATGTTGCCATATGACAAACTGACATTAGAGGCTACACTTGTGCATTAGAGGTTGTGATTGAGGCTGAGTCTGGGTGCCTTAAGGCTGCCCCTTGCCATTTTAGTCAGCCTCGTGTATTTAGAGACTGGCACAGGGCACCTGAGCCAGCCTGTGCAATTCAGGCTATGCCTGGGTACTTCTATAGCACCAGCAGAAGATGGACAACAAGTTGCCTCCACACCCATCAGATCTTACCCTTTAATAAGACTGGTGGATGAGGGGTGCAGGTGGACAATGCACAGCCTTTTTTATCCCAGCCATAGAGTTGGCCAGTATCCAGCAGTACCCGCCTAGCCACTGTGCTGTATTTACACCCTTGTAGGTTGTTTTTTTTGCACAGTTTCAAAGGATTAGTCTTTTTGCAATCACAATCTATGTCGAAGTTGTGCAATTCTACATAACAGTGAACCTGTTTTTTCTGTGGAAAATCAAAGCAGCGTTGTCACTCATTCTCTAAATAAAACACACGCCTTCTGTATATTGTTTTCTGAGCTCGCTGGAACTAGCATTTTTTCTGCACGCGAAGGGCATTATAAGATTTAACTATTTCAGGTCTTTGCTCGGTACCACAAGCCACCTTGGTCAAAGGACATCTTAGAGCGCATCCTCTACGGGGCTCTCCGCTTGTGATATCAATGAACCTTCGTGTCTTGTCGCTACATTATTAGGTACAGATGTGGATATTTTATACCTTACCGCCAAGGGCCAATACGCAGCTGAATACAAGGTCAGGAAGGTACGAAAGTCGCTTGCTAATTAGCTCCCACATAAATCTCCGGAGGTGGAATCATTATACAGTGTCGGGGGTGAACAAAGACCGCGCGAACGCAGAGTTCATCATTGTAATGGGAAAAATGAAGCTTCTTCCTAACAGAAGAGGGGATTTAGAGGTGAGAGCAGGTATATGCAGAGCTCTGCTCTTCTTCCAAAGGCAGTCAGTCCTACTTATGCTGAAAATTCCAAGAAAGCGCCCTGAACATTCCAGGAGGCAGAAGCTGTTCATCCATGGCTCCTGTGATATGGAATACGAAACCTGTACCTTGGCTCCATCATTCGCACAGTACAGCAATAAAATGAAAATAAAACTTTTTTCGGTCCGTAGTTTGTACGTTTGTATTGCACCAAAACGCCCCCGACACCATGCAGCATTAAGGGATTGCATTTGCTCATTATTTTAAGATGTTTTTTTTCTTTTTGTTTTTTCCTGCTGTAAGGCAACATTTGTTTCCATTTTTACTGCAAATGAGGTAGTTGTTTTGTAACTCTTCAAGAACTTTGATACCAGGTACTTGACTCGCTAACCTTGTGGATTAGAGTTTGCTGGTGTACGTTACAGTTTCTTGAGTGTGATTATTTTTCTGACTTCTGTAATTTTAATTGTATTTTGCTATATTTATATTTTTTCTATTGAATTTGGTTTTGTACAGCTCACTGAGAACTGAACATGTATAGGTTGTGTTATGATTCTAGCTGGACTTGATATGTCTCCTTCCCTGGAGTTGGGACAGGAAAATTACTCTTCATGGAGACGACGAGCGTACACCTGTGTACTAAGTAAAAAAAATAGCACATTTTTGGTAATTTTTCAAGTTCTTTGGTTTCAGTGAAACGGCAATTTTTTGTGTGAATTGAGAGTCTAGTCTGGCACAAAATACGACGCAGGGCTGTGTGGTATGGAGGGGCACACTATGGGGCATATTCTCAAGGACACATCGCCTAGTTAGCGGCACTTTATCGCAGCCAAAGTGGCAATAAATTTATCGCACTATTCACAAGCTGGTGTTAAAGCCCATAACACCATTTTACCCGTGATAGCAGCCGCAAAAAACATCGCCACAGATGACCCCCGCAACTATCGCTAACGAGATGCAGAGTAGGAGTACCCGTGCAAAAAGCAGCGAAAACACCACTCCTAACATTCTCAACGACCAGCGATAAGACCACAAAACAGGCAATAAGGCCCGTTAGCAGCAGGAAACTAACACCTGCTCTGACCTGGTGCAAAGTCGGACCACAGCCTGCACCACAAAATGGAGCCCAGCCCAGAGCCACACCTGAAGGGCAACAGATGCCATGGAGCCACTGATCATGCAGCTCGGAGCCCCAACAGGGCCACAACAACCACCGCCACCACCCCCAGGACCCCCCCCCCTCCGTGCCCCCCCGCCCCTCCAGCCAAAGACATGCCACATCAACTACACGGAATCATGTACCAAATAATCCGCCTGATGTCGCACAATCACATTTGATGGAATGCATGTGTCGTCACAAAAATGAGCATCACACATCCACCTTCGATGTAACAAATGAAAATGTATTCAAAGAAACACAGAACAGAAATGAAGACACATGGCGGCTCCCCTCGGGACAATCCGTAGGTCACAGCCTGCAAGACAAAAATCTTGATGAGAAGGTGTGTCTTGCGCACATCAAAGGACAGAGAGAGAGCGAAGGAGAGAGAGAGAGAAAGAGAGGGAGCGAGAGAAAGACGGACAGAGAGAGGGAGTGAGAGAAAGACGGACAGAGAGGGGGAGCGAGAGAAAGACGGACAGAGAGGGGGAGCGAGACACAGATAACAGAAGAGATGGAGAGGGAGAGAGAGTGCCCAGAATGCGCACCCAGGCCACACTGCCCACCTGCTGCCACAGGTGTGTCTCCAACCACGTGCCTGTATGTAGTGCAGTTCACCAGGTCACACATCTGAAACAGATCCATCATCTGAAACAGAGTCCAGAGACATGAATGGCAAAGTACATACAATTGCACAAGACATCATCGACTGTCCGACCCTGCGCACCCAGGCAGATGTACCCCAGCCCCTCCCGCCGCCCAGCGGTGCTTGCCCGCCCCTGCGCACCCAGGCCTCACTGCTCACCTTCCGCCCTTGGCGTGTAGTAATGATTGCCCACCACATGCCGCTGCAAGCCACATGCCCGGGGCCCGCGGACACGGCACCCTCCACATCATGCAGCCCCGCTCCGCAGGCCACCAGGTCTCACATATGATTCTGGGTCTTGATTTTGCCATGGCAGAGGACATACCAGTGCACCGGGCAACATCACAGACTGCACACTCGCTCAGCCCTTGAGGTGCCACTAATTCTGTGATCCGGGATGCGACGCCACGTGGCGGTAGGCCCGCGCTGCCCGCTGGCTCTGGCCTACACTGCGGTCCAGCAGGGCACACAAATCCTGAGCAGTCCGGACGGTCGGGACGGGGCATCATCGCAGGCTGCACACCCGCCCAGCACTTAAGGTGCCCCTACCTCAGTGCACCCAAAGTCACCGTCCCGTGGCGGTGTGCCTGTGCTGGCTGCAATGTATCCGGTGCCACCAAGTCTGTGTCCCAAAGTCATGGACCCTGTATGATTGGGTATCGTGTTGTGGACGCCATCAAGTCACCTCCGGTCCTGGGGAATGTGATGTTGCAGGGCCCGAGGCCCTCATGCCTACATTAACACCACACAGATGCACCCAGATAGAGAGTGGAAATGGCATTGAGCACGTGCGTCCTTCCCTTTTCATTGGCAGGGTCACATGTCCCGTGACACGTGTGCTGGATGGGTGTGGTGTGGGTTTAAACCAGCCATGAGGGAGTGGCTGTGGCATGCTGACAACTAGACCTGTGAGCAGCAGATCACCACAGGAAAGACAGGGGACATGTAGCGTTGCCGTCCCCCCCTGTGAGCATAAGCGGAGTGGGTTGGCCAGGCGTATGCCAGTCCAGCGTAAGGGTTTGTATATGACCCCGGGGCCCTGGGCGTGGTTCCATACTGGGCTGGACAAGGAAGTAACTCATGCGTGTGTCCCTGTTGTTGTGTCAGCGCCACCCGGACCGCATTGGGCAATTTGTCACCCTGTGACCCCTGTTCTACGACATGAGCCACATGGACGTAAGAGGAGTCCAGTGAGCCTACATTCATCCATACTTCCACACTTGAAAGACCATAGACATGACACATCTGTGTGAATATGAATGTTTAATGCACATTCAGTGAAGTGTTGCATCTGGAGCAGTACAGGGCCATGCAAACCCCACATGACGATGTTGTCCCGTGGAGGGCCAGCCAGGGTCCTTCAGGGAATGACAAGTCCAAAGGAAGAGGAAGAGTTCAGTCCGCAGTCTGATTGCTGTGTCAATGGCGATCAAACAGCATATGGCAGTCCATGTCGATATCCAAGGTGAGTGTCGCAGAGTGCATGGGGGGACAGTGGAGGGTGATGATGCAGAGGGCAGTACCAAGCTGAAGCCGAATCTATGGATGAGATGCTTGCTGCTGCGTCCTTCTTACCATGAGGGCAGTATCATCTGCATCTTCGTTCTCTGCTGTTTCATGTGCCTCACGTGTGGGTGGTGGTGTTCTGTCTCCAGCACTGTGTGGCAGTGACACATCAGTGGCCGGAGGTGGAAGGTCTGCCACACTGTGTGGCACTGACACTTCAGGGGGAGGAGATGTGGATGGAGTGGTGGCAGCAGCATGCATCCGCACCAGGCCTTGTGGCAGCAATGCCATGAGGAGGGTCCTGAGGTCATTGAGGAACCCAGTTACCTCTCGCTGGTGTGCAGCAGTGGCAGCCGCTCGTTCCGCATTCGCCCGCTCCATGGTCTCCATTAACCTCTGCATGTTTCCCAACTCCCATGTGACATCGCTAGAGTCACTCGGACTGGACAGTTGTACTATTCTCTGAGTCAGGGCTCCAGCGATGTCAGCCATGGTCCGTTGGAGAGCATGGAGCGGACTGTGGGTGTCCATTAGGGACCGTGAGTGGTCCATGATGGGACTTAGACACCCACGTATGGCATCTAGTTTGTCTGCCATGCGGTCGAAGCCCACCCGCACCTGTTCAGCCAGATTCTCCTGGCACCCCAAAACACGGCGTTGGAAGGCCATGTTTTCTCTGTGTGGGTCCTGGGAGGCAGCAGTGGTGGTGGGTGCTGCCTGCTGTGTGGTCTGTGCAGGGGGTGGGGTCTCCTCGTAGCAGCTGGGCTGCCCAGCTCCTGGAAGTGGGCTGCGTAGGCTGTCCACGAGCAGTTAGAGGGCATCAGAGTCAAAGCTGTGGTCGTCCTCTTCGTCTCCAGAGAAGAGAGGGTCAGGCTGCTCTGCAGGAGGTGTTGATTCTCCCTCTGCAATGTGAAGGGGAGATGCAGTTTCACAATGTGTCCACATGTATGTTGTCGCATTGTACATGTTTACATACAGACAGCATGACTGGGTACATTGTGGCTGTTTGGGAGGAGCTGCCTCTTTGATGGGGGACAGTGGACATTTCGACAATAGACGTGTGTGTGTGTTTGTACTTGTACATTATCAACGCACATTTCCCTGCAATGCCAATTGTGATTGGCCAGTGTCTGGACCCAAGCGGCACCAGTTGTGTCCTGTGTTCTGTTGTAGGTGTTTTGCGGATTGTGTCACATCGTTGTCAATGTAGATGTGCTCTGCATGTGATGTGTGTGCTGCATTTTTGGGGAGTCGCCCCTGCAGCTCAGATTTTGCTGCCCCTTATCACTTTCATGAGGTGTGCCTTTGACTTCTGTGCTTGTACAGTGTTGACATGTTGCATACTTGGGTACGTTGGTCTCTTGGTGGGAGTTGGTGGTCTGGGGCATGGTTTGTCCGCAGATGTGCTCAACTTAATTGTGCATGTGTACCATTGTGCCCATCTCCCCCATCCCCCCAGGCCCTGGTCGTTACTCACCCTGTTGCTGTTGTGTTGGGTCCTGTTGTGCAGTGTCCGGGCCCCCAACTCCTGCCACCGTCTCCCCACTGATGACTGTGGACACCATTTCCTCCATGTCGTCCAGCTCCTCCTGTGGCGCTGGGCTCCCACCTCCAGTCTGCATTGCTGCCTTCAGGTTGTTGTCGAGTTTCAGCTTGGTTTTGCGCTTGACATCATTCCAGCACCTCTTGACCTCGTCCATTGTCCTCTTCAGCACTCCGACTGCATTCCCCTTGTCCACGATGGACTGCCATATTGTATTTTTTGTTGCCAATGACACAGTGGAGGTGACAAACAGTTGTTGATGGTGTTCTGTCACCTCTGTTATCAGGATCCTGTTTTCCTGCGCACTGAACTTCGTCTTCCTCTTCTTCTTGTCCTTGCCCTTCCCTGACCCCAAAGTCCCAGGATGGTCCTCCGGGGGGCTTGTGGGGTTCTGGCTCTCCTCCGTACTTGCTCCGGCAACGTCCATTGTGCTTCGCTGTTGTTTGGCATTTGTTTGTCTGTTTTTTTCTACTTTTATGGTGATTGTTCCCGCCTGACGCGTGTGGATTGCAGGCCTGTAGCTGGGTTTCGCTGATTTTCGTATCGCGATTGGCCTCATCGCAGCTTTTTTTGCGTTAGTGTTTCGCATTTTTGCGGCGTGGCATTGATTTTAACGGGGTCAGTTGACGCGTTATCTGGGGACTATCGCATGGTACCGCCGTGTTGTGAATACTTGGTTAACAAGGCGTTAATTTCCCGCGATGGACTGCGATATGCAAAGTTGCGTTAAGCTAAATTTGCGGTGGTTATCACACGTTCTTGGGAATATGCCCCTATGTGTTCCCTCTTTACTAACGCTGACTACTGTCAGCTCACTGGACAGCGAAGGACTGGCTGTGCTGGCGGCAACGGCAGACTTTAGTGGCAGGACATGCTGTTCTACCAGTTGCTTCTCCTGGAGAGTTGCCTACTGGCCTTCTCCATTTACATTGGTCTGTAAGACCCCTGCCTGCACTTGAGTCCTTTTCTACATTAATGTGGGACATAGATGGCACATGAATGTTTACCCTATGCCTGAAGACTAAGTGGACTGCGTTCAGGAATTGATCAATATTTGCAGCAATATGAACTCCACAACGAGTGGGATACACAGAGTACAAAAAAGCATAGATTTATGTCTGTCATAGGTCAGTCGATTTTTCAAATCAAACGTTGCAGCATCTATTTACTTTATGTTCAGGATAGATTCAAATTCGTTATTTTTCAAAGTCTTTCTCTAAATTCTAGTTTAAAAACGTACGCTTTGACGGTTGATTTGTCCACTCTTACTTTCATTAACATCAGCCCATTGAGATGAATTATCTCTTATTTATTGGCATACTGTTTGTAACTCATTGGTGGGCATTAAGGCTGTTTTATTTTGTATGACAAGGTCCTACGTCTGAAGCTTTAAATGTGTGGTTTAATGTAATGGGAACATCAGGACCAATCGATGGACTGATATGAATGCCTATTCCTAATTGGATGGAATACTTTTAACTATTGTAGTCAAGATTTTATTATATGTATACAAAAAAATGTGTTGTTTACCAAAATTTGAATAAACCGTACTCTGTGTGTGTGGTTAGGATGAGCATAGCACAGCTCACTAATCCATTTGGATCTGCTGTATATGACAGGTACATAAGATGTAGTGTGGAAAGTGCATGCCAGACAGCAATGTGAATTTCAAGGTTTATCCAAATCATTCTTGGGGTCCTTTGTAACAGAGCAGACTTTTAGCTCTGGAGGGTAGAAGAAAGAGGGTACATTTGAAGTGTAGGGATAGTCCTTACCCCCTTCTTGCTCCATTCTTATCCAGGCACATTTCCTCCAATAGCTTAATTCGTAGTTGTACAGAGAAGCCTCTCCACCTTTGGGTCTAACAAAGAGCCCCCCAAACCCAGCCTTCTTACTCGCTGATGATCCAGCGTTCAGGGACCAATAATTTTTCACTAACATAGGCCCATTTACACTACCCAACTAATCCCTTCACGCTGGGGTTCAGTGTGATGCAAGTTTGTTCCTAACTCACTAAATATACTTTAGAACCTGCATTTCTCCTTACAAATAAATGTGTCGATTAACCTTTTGGTGTTGAGTAGTTGATGACAATAACTATATACTAATCTATACATCTTTACTAAATAAAATAATAACAGACAGTGTAAAGTTTATGTTGTTTATCATAAAAAATGTAAGAAATAAATTCTCATCAAGTACAGTTACACTTAATGCAAATCATGGATTATCACAGAGAGAAAACATTGGCAATGTATATATTCAAACTCATATCAAATAAACAATGCATTGAAGGAGTGGATAGGCGTAGAGAGAAAAGTTTCAGAGACAAAAAATACATTTGCAAATGAATATGCAAATTAAGAAGATCATCTATACTAACCCAAGTAAGATTCAGGGAAACTACCCCACTGGCCAATTAGGCCACTCATGTAGAGTTGAGTGACAAAAATTAAATCAGGAGATAGGAATCAGGTAGGCTTCTATCTGGAAACAGCAAACAGACGACAGCGGCGATCTCCCGCTAGCTAAACACCAGCCAACCCTAAAAACACACCCACCGGGGACCTTCAATTATACCCTAAAACCTAAATGTCCAACCCACATTTGTTTCAAGCCGAGCACAGTATTCAACTCCCATTGGCTAAAATTGGGGGTGTTCTGTCACACCACTCTCGTCATGTCCATTTTATTAGACACCCTTTTGTTCAAACATTAAGCATTACATCAGAATCATCCCAAGAAACAATTCTGAACATGATCATAGTAAACATTTCCTGCAGTTCCTTGAATGTTGCAAATTTCTACGCCTCTTTTGTTTGTCTCTGCCATCTCGTAGAGGAAGTGGCATTCGCGTCTATTTGTAATCTTATCCTCCTTCTTCCGTAACCTTGGCAGACAGTCAGCATAACACAAAGGACATTTCTACTGCCTCTGCAATTTCTCATCATTCAAAGCTCATTTATTTCATATTTTTCTTTTAAAGGAAAGTTAACCCAAAACTGGCATGCAGAAGTGTAGGCCCAAGTTTACTTTTTCTACAAGAACAGAACACAAAACATTTATTATTTTCAAGAAATGTAATTTCACTTTGCGCACCATCCCAGCAATTGCACTAACCCATGCACAACCCATATTATGTAGTTCCTAGCAAAACGTTATTAACGTGCACAAAAGCAGCATTATGTTTTATCAAGCAGTTTGCGGCCTAGTTTCATGCTTTAATACACGCATTAGTTTTCACATGTGCAAAAGCATTTCCCCATGTTTTAGCATTAATTAATGAAAAGATTTTCACCGCACACTGTTAATATATGTTACTGAGGGTTTAATCCGAGCAGGTTTATTTACGTAGAACCCTGCTCCATCAATCCCTCCTTTGATGGCATTTGAGCCATCATCAAATTACCCATCACAAATTTCCACTTATTTAAAATACTGTACTTCTTTCTCGTTTTTTTCTTCCATCTAAGTCTTTCATGATATCAAAGAGGCCGATTCACAGCACTAATCTAAGATAAAATCCTAAACTTACTACTTTTGGTATTCACAGAAGGCATTTAGTAGTAGTAAAGTTAGGACTCCTAACTTACTACTACTAAACTGAGACAAAATCCTAACTTTACGACTTTTGGTATTCACAAAAGGCATTTAGTAGTAGTAAAGTTAGGATTCCTAACTTTACTACTACTAAATGCCTTCTGTGAATACCAAAAGTAGTACGTTTAGGATTTTATCTCAGATTAGTTCTGTGAATCGGCCCCATAGTAATTTCCTCTCATATCCTCTAATTCTATCTCTTCTCTCTTTCTTCTTTATAGCTCTACGTTTAAGATCTGATGTCTCTTTCTTTCTACACTTGCATTTACAACATTTATGAATCAAAATGATTATTATTATTACTGCAACTACTGAAGTAACAGGTATTAATATTTTTCCTAACAAACTACTTCCTAAAGTAGAAAACCAATTTCCCATTGAGGAAAAACTCTTACCAAGTTTCTCCCAAGCACCGTCAACATTCAGTTCAGTTAAATCTTCATGAAGTTCTGTAATATTTTTGATATACCCCTCAAGATGTTTACTTTTGTCAGGAATATAAGTACAGCATTGTTGTATTTTCAACATGCTACAGACTCCACCCTCTTTTGCCAATAATATATCAAGGGCAAGTCGATTTTGCAAAACCATTGATCTAATCACAATCATTTCAGTATCAATAATCAAGAACCCACCAGCAGTATCTGTTGATAAACGATCAACCACCGTAGACAGTTTTCTAATTTTATGTGAATTCAGAATAACTCCAACTGAAGGTATCAGTGCTCCAAAAATATCCCCAATTATTTCAGAATAACTCGCTCCTCTCTTATTACGTGTTAATCCTTGTTTCATTTAATTAATTCTATTATTCTTATCTACGTGATAATCTTTCGGGAATACTCTACCTAAATA
The DNA here is from genome assembly GCA_963921515.1 of Calotriton arnoldi. Lineage (NCBI taxonomy): Eukaryota > Metazoa > Chordata > Amphibia > Caudata > Salamandridae > Calotriton > Calotriton arnoldi. The sequence goes on along the minus strand of CAWUFW010005221.1, from coordinate 47,484 downwards.
GCAACATCCATACCAACTTGTAGGTAATCTATAATAAGCATTCTTACCACACACATAATAAATTCCCGGGAAAACAGGATCAGTCCCTCCTATCAATCCCCAATTTCCTTTTATCAAGAAAGTATGCTCACATTCACTAGAACCGATGAAGTAACTATTATGTTCAGTCTTTTCTCTAAACACACAATGCTTTCCTCTATGTTGAACATCTAGAGTGATGGCAGCGTAAGTCTTACCCTTTTTGTAATCATTAATTGATTTATCATGATGATAAATACTATCATCTTCTATCTTTTCTATATTAGTATTTATATCTTTGTTAGTAACAGTATCCATTCTCTCATTTCCCACATTATTAGTATTATTTTTGTGATTAGTCACCATCATAACAGGGACAATAACAATAAGTGTTAACCGTACCAATGTTAGTAGTAAGACACTACATAAGCAAGCATTAATACATCTACGTTTAAAATTATAATTTTGATATCCAGTCTCTGTTACCTTTGCCATTCTAGATACTATATAAAAAAATTAAAAATCTAAAAAAAAAAAAAATGTTTTCAAAACTTTAAAAAACTTATCCAGGAACCATCTAGAGTAGTGTATCCTTACACTTTATGCCTCTCTTCTTTACCCCCTCTTTTTTTATATATATCTTCCTCTTCTTCAAATCTTTTTGAACTTTCACAATATTCTTCATTGAAATTTGTTGCACCTTTATTTTCACAGTTCTCTTTTAAGGTGGTTTCAGTTTGCTTTGATCACTTTGATCAGTACCAGCTTCTTCTTCTCTCTGATTTGTGTTATCAGTTTCTTTCAACACAACATATGTCCATTCTGGGGCTGTGTATTTCTTACTTGGTATTCTTATTCTTTTTGTTTTTCGTACTAATTCTTCTTCTGAATCACTTTGTCCAGTTTGACTTGATATTTAATTTATTTGATCTGGCCTTTTCTTTTCTAGAGTTTATTTCAGTCTTTTTCACTCCTTTTGGCCACTCATCACCTTTTCTTGCTCTTTTAACTTGAACTGCTTTTTCACCTTTGTTGTCAAACTCGCAAGCTCTTTTATTCAGTTCTTTTCTCTGTTGTACTTGCTCTTGATTCTCATCAGTCACTTTCTCTTTTTCTTTCTCAACAGCAGTCTCTTGAGACCCAGTAACTGGTGCCCACTTTATTCGACTTGTACTCGGTTCTTCCTCTTGTTCAGCTTTTTCAGAATCTGTAACACTAGATTCTATAGCTTCATGCTCTTCAGCTTCTGGTTCTTTTCTCTGCTTTACCAGTTGCTGCTCTTCTTCTTGTCTTTCAAGTGGACTTGGGACTCTTCTTGTATGACTTGCATGAATCCAGTTTGGCAAGCAACCACACTTCACTACTGTCATTGTCACCAAAATGATCTGATAAGGTCCGTTCCACCTGGGTTCTAAACATGACTTCCTCACGTGTTTCTTGACAAGAACCCACTCTCCTGGACTCAAATCATGTGCTTGATCCGGCTGTGTTGTGGTTGCAATTTCTCAAACCTGATGAGACACAGAACGCACCAGATCAGCCAATCCTTTGCAATAATCAAGCACTAGATCATCAGTAATATTCATCAGTTTGTTTGCTGTTACAACTGCTTGTCTCATGGCTCTCCCCATCAGAATCTCATGAGGACTCAATCCAGTCCTTTTATCAGGAATGCTTCTAAGACTCATCAATACCAGGGGTAAAGCGTCTGGTCATTTCAGTGTTGTAGACGCACACACTTTTGACAGTCTGGATTTAATAGTGCCATTAATTTGTTCGATCACTCCAGATGCTTCTGGTCGGTAGGCACAATGCAGCTTTTGCTCAATTTGTAATGCTGCACAAATCATCCAAATTATCTCATTATTAAAATGAGTTCCTCTATCTGTTTCTAAAGAGACTGGAAATCCGAATCTTGGGATAATCACTCTCAAAAGTAGTTTAGCAACTGTTAGGCTGTCATTCCTTCTTGTTGGATAAGCTTCTACCCTGCGAGAAAACAAACAAACAACAACCAACACATATTTCAGTCCATTACAAGGGGAAAGTTCAATAAAGTCAAGTTGTAGTCGGGTAAATGGTCCTGCTGCTTTTCCAATTCGACCTAAACTAACAACCGTCTTTCTACCTGGATTTTGCTGCTGGCACACTACACATCTCTGGCATAGACTCTCTGCAATGACCCTAAACTTTGGGTTGAACCATGACTGCTTGAAGAGCCTGATCATAGCATCTCTTCCAACATGTGCAATTCCATGGTACATCCTTGCCATCTGAGACAGCAAACTATCTGGCATTACTGGTCTTCCATCAACATACACCCACACTTCATCTTCTGCCCTCTTTTCACAACCTGATTTTATCCAAATTTGTTTTTCTTCCTCATTTGCTTCTTCCTGTAACTGCCTAATTTCTTCCCATGTTTCCAAAGAGGAAAACATCAAGTGGCAATTTGTATGTTTTTTCTCCACCCCTCTGTTTATTGCAATTGAATTTTGTGCACAGAAACGCGCCACTTGGTCCGCGTATCTGTTTCCTTTTGTCACATAGTCATCTCCTGACTTGTGTGCTGAACATTTTACCACAGCAATCTTTTTGGGCAATTGTAATGCATTCAATAGATCCTTCACATTTTTACTGTTCCGGATCGGTGATCCTGAAGAAATCAAAAATCCTCTTTGCATCCACAATTGACCAAAATCATGCACCACCCCAAAACCATATTGACTATCAGTGAATATGGTTACTCTCAGATTTTTGCCAATTATACATGCTCTAGTCAGAGCTATTAGCTCAGAAATTTGAGCAGAATTTATCACCTTTAGACAGGATGCTTCAAGAACCATAGACACTGTACATACTGCATAACCAGCACTCAATACACCTTTTTCACCTCTCAAACAAGATCCATCCACAAACATCACACTATGTGACTCTTCTAGTGGAGTATCCTTAATGTCAGGCCTTGGTTTCGTGCACAATTCTGTCACATCCAAACAATCATGATCTGCTTCATCTATCACCTCTTCACAATTTAAACTTGGCAACAAGGTTGCAGGGTTCAATATTTTACATCTTGTCACTGCCACATTTTTAGCACCCAAAATCACTCTTTCATACCTAGTCAGCCGACTATAGGTCATATGCTGAGTCCGAGTCCTTGTTAATAGGATCCCAACAGAGTGTGGCACATATACTTTCACTGGATGTCCCATAACAATTGTCTCGCTCTGTTCAAGACTCACACATGTAGCAGCCACTGCTTTTAAACAACCTGGTAATGCGGCAGCCACTGAATCCAAAGTAGCAGAAAAATATGCCACTGGACGACATGCCATTCCATGTTTTTGTGTTAAGACTGAAAGTGCACACCCATCTCTCTCACAACAGAATAATGCAAAATATTTTGTGTAATCTGGCATTCCCAAAGCAGGTGCTCGACAAAGACTATCTCGCAATTCAATAAAAGCTTTCATACATTCTTCATCCAATTCAATCGGATCAACCACATCTTTGTGAGTCAACCTCTGTAGAGGTTTTGCAATCAGTGAAAACCCACTGATCCTATGTCTGCAGTATCCAACCATTCCCAAAAACATTCAAACTTCTTTTTGAGTTTTAGGACGACCCATTTTTGATTCTTTCTGGTGTTACTTTTCTAACTCCTTTCTCAATCTTGTGTCCCAAATACTGAACTTCTTTTTGACAAAACTGTAATTTCGCTGATGACACTTTATGCCCACCTATTGCCAAATGATTCAGTAAGGCAATTGTATCTGTCACACAGGCTTCTCGTGTTTTTGATGCCACAAGTAGGTCATCAATGTATTGAACTAACACTGAATTTTCTGGCATGATCAATGACTCCAAACATTTTTTCCAAAATCTGATTGAAAATCGAAGGACTCTCTGTATACCCTTGAGGAACTCGGCACCATGCCAAAACACGGTTTCCAAACCGGAATGCAAAAAGATATTGGCTATCCGGATGCAAAGGTATCGAGAAAAATGCTTGACACAGATCAATTACTGTGTACCATTCTGCATCACGAGGAATTTGGTAAAGAATCACTGCTGGATTTGGCACTATTGGACAGCAAGGTACTACGATCTTATTAATTTTGTGTAAATCTTGCACTATTCTATATTTTCCGCTTCGTTTCTTAATCCCCATAATAGGTGAGTTACAAGGACTACTTAGTATTTCTTTTAGAATACCTTGCTCAATCATTTGATCAATTACATGAATTACTCCTGCTGTTATTTCAGGACTCATCTTGTACTGAGGTGTGTTTGGATATATTGCACCTGGTTTAACTGTAAACTGAATAGGATCCACACCTTTCATGAATCCAATGTCTTTTCCTGTAAAATCCCACACATCAGGTCTCACTGCATTCCTTAATTCTACAGGTAAATCTTCTTCTGTGAGCAATGAGTATAAATCATTCACATCTGTCCCTAGCTTTGCTAACATCATTTTAAAAGCAACATCCTCATCTGCTGTTTGAAAAGCAATACCATCTGGCGTACAATAGACGGTGCAGTTCATCTTACAGAGCAAGTCCCTTCCTAAAAGGTTCACCGGACTCTTATCACATACTACAAATCGATGCATGTCTCTGAATCTTCCAATATGAATTCTATCGGTCTTGTTATTGGAGTCTTAATATATTTATTTGAAACTCCCACAACTTGGATAGTTTCTCTCGAGAGGGGTAGGTTTGGGATTTCTGCTGCTCTCACAGTAGAACGGGTAGCACCAGTGTCCACAAGGTATGTAATATCATTACCTTCTACTTTCCCATCAACAAAAGGACCTGAGTGATCTACCTCTAGAGATGCGCCAAGCATGCACTCTTCCTCCCCCCTCAGGCACCGTCATTGAGATGAGTCTGGGCCACTCTCTGAACATTGCAATAAATACTGTGAAACCAGTTGTACATTTTGATTCTTACCAACTTGTTCACCTGCATGAAATCCAGTACTCGCACTGTATCTCTGTACTTGAGCATTCACATTATTTGGCATAGGAGCTTGAGGCACCTGTACTTGTTGTGTTTGTGGTGTAACTACCTGCTGCTGTTGTTGCTGTTGTTGATTCACAACCACCTCATTCTGCGGATTGAAATTTTGATTCATTCCATTATTCTTCAGTAGAGATCTACACTCATTCCTCCAATGTCCAAACTTTCCGCACGCATGACAAGGAAATTTCTTTTTCAGTTCTTCCCTATTCATTTTACCTCTATCTCCATTTGGTACCTGACCATTTTGATTTTGTCCTTTCATCTGGAAATCTGCTTGAGAACTATTGTTTCCATCTTTCTGTTCTGCCACTTTCACCTGTGCCCACATCATTTTCTCTTTCAGCTTCTTATGCCTTTACTCAATATCATCACTACAATATTTAGCATATCTCAGAATCTCATCAACTGTTTTACTCTGCCAACAAATCAAATGTTGCTGCATCATGTTACTAATTTCAGGTTTCAATCCAAAAACAAACTTATACACAAAGGGGTCGATTCCGATTCGGGCCGGAAATTTCTCCGACCGAGCCGGACCCGGAGAGATTTCCGACCGAATCGGACCCGTGCAGTCCGACCGAACGAGTACGATGCGTCCGTATGCTATCGGACTCGAGTCGGTCGGACTCCCATTGAAGTCAATGGGAGCCTGTCGTACAACGCGTACGCGGGCTCCCATTGACTCAATGGGTGCGAGTCGGACAAGTGCGCCCAATACAGCGGGTACGCGGCGAAACGATTCGTGCCATACACGCACAGGTAGGGGGACCCATGGGTCCCCCTGTGTGCGACTCGCGCGGCTACGCGTACAGGGGGTCCGACACGGACCCCCAAAGTACGGCTCCGACAGCTCTTTCGAGCCGGAGTGCGCGGCTCAGTCGGACTGCTCGCGGCGCGCATCGTACTTACCCGGCCGGGGAACGTCTCCATTGCGCGGTGCGAGTCGAGTCCGAGCGAGTCGGTCGGTGCGGTTCGAGCCGGGAACGAGTCGGTCGGAGCGGTCGGGACGCCCGGACGAGTCGGTCGGCGAAGTCGCATCGTACTCGCTCGGCCGGACCCGCGTACGATTCGGTCGGGAAACAGGGCTCCGAATCGGATCCGGTAAAGCCGAATCCGATTCGGAGCCCTACCGGCCGAGATCGGAATCGGCCCCAAAGTGTCCCATATCTTTGTCACCTATACTATCAAAACCACTATACTGTTTGAACACCTGTAACAATCTTTCATAATAGGCATGTACCGATTCTTTGGGTTCCTGGGTGTCCTGTCAATTTTAACCCAATCTGTTTCTTTTGGAGAAATTTTACTTTTTAAGAAAGTAATTACTTGATTATATCAATCAATCATCTGAAGGTGCTCCTGTTTTTACATCTCTAGGATATTCTTCTTTTGGCCAGTCAACAGTTGTTGGACTTGGCCTTTTTGCAGGGTCATCCCTAAACTTTTTGCCTTTCTCCTAGCCATTTTTCTGACATGGTGTTGGTGGTTTTAGGACTCTGGGCACTTTAGCACTGCTGTCCAGTTTAAAGTGCATGTGCTCTCTGTGATAAATGTGGTAAGATTGGTCTACACCTGTTTGGCCTATTTAATTTACCTGTGAGTCCCTTGTAAAGTGGTATCTCCTATACCCAGGGCTGGTAAATTAAATGCTACTGGCGGGCTTGCAGCGCTGATTGCGCCACCCACCAAAGTAGCCTTTCAAACCTAACTCAGGACTCTGCCATTGCAGGGCCTGTGCGCGCAGTGTTACTGCCGCTGTGACGTGGCACCTAAAGTGTGTGCCATGTCCGTGACCCCCCTTTTACTACATATCAGTCACCCCTAAGGTAGGCCCTAGCTAGCCCTATGGGCAGGGTGCATAGTAGGTAAAAGATAGGACATGTACCTTAAGTGTGTGACATGTCCTGGTAGTGACAGACAGCCATTTTGGTTTCTCACTACTGTGGGGCTGCCCTCCCATAGGAATACATTGGGGATTCCCTGATAAGTGTTTCAGTGGTAATTCCTGATAGGAGAGGTGCAGCGTGGTCAAGTTTGGTATATTTGGAATAGTGATATTAAATGCTGCACAATGGTGTGCGCAGATTTATTATAACTATTTTAGAAATGCCACTTTTAGAAGTTGGCATTTCTGTGTGCTATGTGTCTGCCTGCCTGATGTGAATTGCATGTCTGGCTTGTGAGTGACAGGGGCTGGGAGGTGTGTGTGGCTCCAGGAGGGGCAGGGTGAGTCAGCGCTAGGCTGAATGGGACACCTGGGCTGGGAGTAGTGGGAGGAGTAATCCCCTGACTCTGAATAGGACTGTGCCCAGCCTGTACAATGCTGGCTCCGCCCCCTGTGGTGTGTCTGATCACTGAGCCCCCACCTGACAAAGGGGAAGAGGAGCTTCGAAAACAAAGTGCTCCAAATCCCCCCTGAACCAGTTGCATCTGGTTCCCTAAGCCCTGCACTGCAGACAAAGGATTGTGGGGTATAAGTGTAGGGGCTGTGACCCCATGAAGATGTTCAGTTCTCTCTTTCTGGGCTGTTGCTGGGCATGCTGCTGCTGGGGCCCAGGGGGAACCGCCAAGAGGGCTTGCCTCCCTGGGCCCAGCCTTGCCCCCCTTGATGCCATGGACCCAAGGACCTTTTTCTGTTATCTAGCGCCATGGGAGCGCTATATTCTGTTGCCTTTTCTTGCTTCTAGCGCCCTGGGAGCGCTATATTTTTAATTTGACCCAGAGGAGCGCTGGAGCTCCGCAGCGCCGAGCTGCACATGATTCCTGAGGGAATCCCCGGCATAGGGATTCCCCCGTCATGCGAGTTTAAATGCGGGTGCCCACCCCGCTTATGTGCTCGCTAGCGGGTGCCCACCCCGCGTTCTTTTTATTGATCGGGTGGGTGCCCACCCCGCTGGCGCTTGATTCTCTTGGCGGGTGCCCACCCCGCATTATTTGCCGATAATCACCACCGCGGCCCGAGTGCACCACAACAGGAAGTCAGGGAGCGTGATGCCTGACATGGGGCGGGGCCTCAACACGTTCAGCGAGCCGGGAGAGGAAGTCCCGCCCGCCGGAAACGCGGTGAGGGGAGAGTGCCGGCCGGAGCCTCGCGGGCTCCACAGTGAAGTCCTGGGTCCCAGGAGGGGGCCCGGGTGAAGGAAGTAGGGCGGCCGAGGCTGCCGATGACAGCACGGGGCTCCCGTGGCAAAGGGAGAGCCCCGCGGGTTACCACGATTGAGAGACAACGGCGGCGGGGGCACGAGGCACGTTGTTGGTGCCTGCCCCCGCCGGGTTTGAAGAGCGAGAGAGAAGTCCAGAGGGCGAGTTCCCCCTGCCATCGAGGAGACCAGCCGGGGAGCAGCGCAGAGTCCCCACAAGAGCCGGTGAGTGAGGGCTCTATGGGGGTGGTGCCAATCAAGGCACAGTGTCCATGCCAGTCTTCTGAGCGGCCCCGCATGAAAGAGGGCCGCTCCAACGAGGGGGCACATGGTTGGCGAGGGCCCAGAGGGGCCCGTGCCCCCCCCAGCATAGCGAGGCACATTGTCTGTGCCTGAGTGGTCCCGCCAAGAGAGCGGGCCACTCCAACGTTGGGCCTATTTGTTTCCAGAGCCCCAGTGAGGACCAGAGGGCACAGAGGTGCCAGGGCCCCGTCCCCTTGGTTTATCCCAGCTGCGCCGCACCAGCGTGGGCAGCTGCAGCGAAATGGGCATTTTGGTGGCAGAGTCCCAGAAGGGGACAGGAGAGGGCACAGTGAGTGCCCAGGCCCACGTTTTGTTCCACAGCTGCCCAGCAATTAGTGGGCAGCTGCTACGTTTAGCCCACAGTTCTTGGGGGGCATGTTTTGAGAGATAGGAGTGAGATGCACTCCTTTGCCCCAGCGCGATGGTGCACTTTGGATTCCGCTGCGTTGGCAGCAGCCCTGACATTCTGGACTTAGGGCATTTGAGCCCCTTTGAGAAGGCCAGTTGGCCAGGGGGGGTCAGTGATTTATGTGATATTAGGAAATGTGATTCTCTACGGTGATTCATGCCTCTAAATGTGTTTGGGGATGAGATTATGTGCATAATGTGTTTATGCTGGTGAGGTTATTTCCTACTGCAAGTTATACCCCTATTGTGAGTGATGCTTAGGAGGTTAGGGTCTAATAAGTTAGACTGATGAGGTTGGCGTATAATGCATTTTGCGCCTAATGTGATACTGTGCATAATATTGTTTATGTTACAGGATGATGCTGAGTACAGTGGTTACCAGTGATTACTGGTTGTACGTTTATGATATGTCGTACTTTTACTAAGTTCACTTGTAATGGTTCTGACAGTGGTCCAGTGGGCCCTGTCAGGTGTACATAATCCCTTGAAGATATTACCTAGTGCCAGGTGGCACAATGTATATTATGTGATTACTATTCTAATGTGTTATGAGAATACAAAGGCTATTTTTGATATAACCTTGTGTGGAGTTCATTTTGTGGTGTGCCTGGTATGTTGTTGCTGTGTGCGTGCGCAAACGCTTTACACATGGCCTCCGGGATAGGCCTGACTGCTCGTGCCAAGCTACCAAGGGGGTGAGCAGGGGTTATCTTCGGCGTGTAACTCCCTCGCCCTGACTAGAGTGGTGGTCTCTGCCTGGTTTTGGTGCAAGCCTTAGCCAACCAGAGATCCCATTTCTAACATTGGTGCCAGCGGTGGGATTCTAACCCACGCCTCCGAAGAGACTGGAGTGGTGGTCTCTGCCTGGCTTTGGCGCAAGCCTTAGCCAACCAGAGATCCCATTTCTAACATTGGTTGTCAGTGGTGAGGATAGGACTTGCGTTTGCGCAGTACCACAGCGACAACTGGCTGCACTACAAAGCTCTGCAATTTAGATAGTCACATGTTGGGGATTATTGTTTCTAATTTTGTTTTCTCCTCAAAAGTGTCATTTTTAAATGGTGTTTTCTGCGCTTTTATGTTTAGTGGCAGAAGAGAGAAAATGACAGGGCGGGGACACCAGTAGGTGGGGAGGTTCCCATAGATAGGGAGTCCCTTGCTGGGTCCAGTGCCCCATCCCATTTCATGTCCCCAGAAGTGTGGGGGGACAGGAGGGAAGAGAGGGAGTGTGGAGGAGAAACAGCTAGCTCGGGAGGGTAGGTTATCCCCTGAGTGTAGTGTGAGTTGTCTGGGTTCCCCAGTAGGGTGGGATCCAGTGGTGGCAGCAATATGGTGTCCAGTGCAGGAAGTCCCATTCCCCGATCCCAGAGTATGGTACCTGGTTCCCAGTAAGAGGGGTACAGGTTGAGATTCAGGGGCAATAAGGAACTGTCTCACCAGTCTTGGGGGGGGGGGTTTGTGGATGAATGTTGTGATGCACTGGACGAATGGGTGCTGGTTAGCACGGCAAATGATTTTGAAGGGCTTTTCAATCTGTGTGTCAGAGAGCACTTGTTCAGTACTTGTTTTCCAGGGGTGCGCCAACACCTGTTGGGTGTAAGTTCTCTGACCCCAGGGCGCTTGCACGGGAGGCAGACCTCTGGCTGTGTGCTAGAGGGTCTGAAGAGGCATTGGGGAGTGATTCCAAAAGTAGTGGCTTGGGTATCTTCCGGTCCTGTGTGGTGGAAGAGGTTCAGTGTAGCCCAGCTAGGTCCCAGTGGAATTGGAGGGGTGTAGGGGCTCACGTCCTGTCTCAGTGGAGACGGAGTGAGTGTGGGACGGTGTGTCCCACGGTGGCCCGAAACCCAGTCTCAGGGCCTGGAGGGTTCCCTAAGGGAGCGTCAGGTCGGGGGCCTAGGCTGTACTTGTAGGCCATTTGAGGAGGATCGCCCAGTGTCTAGAGGACGTGGAGTGTCTGTAACTAGAGCTCCAGCGGTCCTGGTGTCTGGCGGTACCGCTCCAGTTGGGAGGGTGCAGAAGTCCAGAGTGAGGGGTGAGAGGGGGATGTGTTCCCCGGTGGGAGAACCAGTGGGTCAGGGACCAGCCATAAGGGCTGAGTCTCATAGAAGTGACCATGGTGACACCACTTCTGTCCTGGGGGATCTTCGCGCACTGTCAGATGGACAGGGGTCGGGAGATCTGCGCCAGGCAGACTATCACGCAACACGTGAGTCGTGTTACCCTCTGGGGGGTGCTGTGTGCGCCCCCAGAAGTCCTGGCATGCCAGGTAAAGTGCTCAGCCGCAGGGTTTAGCTCCAAGGTTGGGGAGGCCAGGTTCAGGTTCGGCCTGACCTGGAGGGAAGGATGACTGTAAACAGTGTCCTGACCGGTTTGGTTTCCAGAGGTACCACTCCAGTTGGGAGGGTGCGGTACTCAGGAGAGGGGTGCAGAGGGAGGGAGTCCTCGCCTCTGACCCTGGTGCAACCTGAGGGTTTAGACCCTAGGTTGGGAGACTAGGAAACCTCCAGGTCAAGAAGGAATCTCTGCTAAAGTGGATCAGCTGAAGAGACTGAGGAGACTGCCCTTGCTGTGTGTTCTGGGGCTCACCTGCAGTTTGTTGTTTCCACTGAGGAAGAGGAAAGGGGACTTTGCTGTGTGCTGTGTCCCCCCACCTGCTTGAAGAGGGACTTTGCTGTGTGCTGTGTACCTCCGAAGTGAAATAGTTTCCATGGGCCTGAGTGAGCTGTCCTCCTGTTGGAAGTTCAGCTGGAAGGAGAGTTGTGTTCTGAGGGTGCCTCTCCAAGGAGGAGGGTACGGAACCCCAGAAGAAGAGGTAGGGGGAGGAGAGCCTCACCCATGACTTCTGGTCAGCCTGAGGGTGCGGACCCTAGGTTGGAGGATCAGTGGCAGTTTGGAACTGCCCTGATGGGAGGAAGAGTGGAGAATGGCTACTATGTGCCAGGGGTTACTGCCCCCCACTCTGTGGATTGGCAAGGACCAGTGACATCTGGATGGCCTAGGGCCAGGTCCTGGCCGTGGACAGCTAGGGAGTACCAGTGGGGTAGCCTAGTTGGTCCTGAGAGTTTTGACAGAGGGAACCACGTGTGTTCAGAGTGGCGTAGAACTGGAGGGTGTCCCTGCAGTTGCGGGCCCGCGTCCGTGTTCTATCGCCCAAGGCAGGGAAGCCCATCAAGGTGGTCATTGGTCTACCCTGCGTTTTGGCTGGAAAGGGGTTGTGTTGGACTTGGCCTTTTTGCAGGGTCATCCCTAAACTTTTTGCCTTTCTCCTAGCCATTTTTCTGATATGGTGTTGGTGGTTTTAGGACTCTGGGCACTTTAGCCTGCTGTCCAGTGTAAAGTGCGTGTGCTCTCTGTGATAAATGTGGTAAGATTGGTCTACACCTGTTTGGCCTATTTAATTTACCTGTGAGTCCCTTGTAAAGTCGTATCTCCTATACCCAGGGCTGGTAAATTAAATGCTACTGGCGGGCTTGCAGCGCTGATTGCGCCACCCACCAAAGTAGCCTTTCAAACCTAACTCAGGCTTCTGCCATTGCAGGGCCTGTGCGCGCAGTGTTACTGCCGCTGTGATGTTGCACCTAAAGTGTGTGCCATGTCCGTGACCCCCCTTTTACTACATATCAGTCACCCCTAATGTAGGCCCTAGCTAGCCCTATGGGCAGGGTGCATTGTAGGTAAAAGATAGGACATGTACCTTAAGTGTGTGATATGTCCTGGGAGTGACAGACAGCCATTTTGGTTTCTCACTACTGCGGGGCTGCCCTCCCATAGGAATGCATGGGGGATTCCCTGATAAGTGTTTCAGTGGTAATTCCTGATAGGAGAGGCGCAGCGTGGTCGTTTGGTATATTTGGAATAGTGATAATAAATGCTGCGCAATGGTGTGCGCAGATTTATTATAACTGCCTGATGTGAATTGCATGTCTGGCTTGTGAGTGACAGGGGCTGGGAGGTGTGTGTGGCTCCAGGAGGGGCAGGGTGAGTCAGCGCTAGGCTGAATGGGACACCTGGGCTGGGAGTAGTGGGAGGAGTAATCCCCTGACTCTGAATAGGACTGTGCCCAGCCTGTACAATGCTGGCTCCGCCCCCTGTGGTGTGTCTGATCACTGAGCCCCCACCTGACAAAGGGGAAGAGGAGCTTCAAAAACAAAGTGCTCCAAATCCCCCCTGAACCAGTTGCATCTGGTTCCCTAAGCCCTGCACTGCAGACAAAGGATTGTGGGGTATAAGTGTAGGGGCTGTGACCCCATGAAGATGTTCAGTTCTCTCTTTCTGGGCTGCTGCTGGGGCCCAGGGGGAACCGCCAGGAGGGCTTGCCTCCCTGGGCCCAGCCTTGCCCCCCTTGATGCCATGGACCGAAGGACCTTTTTCTGTTATCTAGCGCCATGGGAGCGCTATATTCTGATGACTTTTCTTGCTTCTAGCGCCCTGGGAGCGCTATATTTTTAATTTGACCCAGAGGATCGCTGGAGCTCTGCAGCGCCGAGCTGCACATGATTCCTGAGGGAATTACCGGCATAGGGATTCCCCCGTCATGCGAGTTTAAATGCGGGTGCCCACCCCGCTTATGTGCTCGCTAGCGGGTGCCCACCCCGCGTTCTTTTTATTGATCGGGCGGGTGCCCACCCCGCTGGCGCTTGATTCTCTTTGCGGGTGCCCACCCTGCATTATTTGCCGATAATAACTGCTGCGGCCCGAGTGCACCACAACAGGAAGTCAGGCAGCGCGATACCTGACATGGGGCGGGGCCTCGATGCGTCCGGCGAGCCGGGAGAGGAAATCCCGCCCGCCTGAGACGCGGTGAGGGGAGAGTGCCGTCCGGAGCCTCGCGGGCTCCACAGTGAAGTCCCGGGTCCCAGGAGGGGGCCTGGGTGAAGGAAGGCGGGGCGGCCGAGGCCGCCGATGGCAGCACGGGGCTCCCATGGCAAAGGGAGTGCCCCGCGGGTTGCCGCGATTGAGAGACAACGGTGGAGGGGGCACGAGGCACGTTGTCGGTGCCTGCCCCCGCCGCGTTTGAAGAGCGAGAGAGAAGTCCAGTGGGCGAGTTCCCCCTGCCATCGAGGAGACCAGCCGGGGAGCAGCGCAGAGTCCCCACAAGAGCCGGTGAGTGAGGGCTCTATGGGGGTGGTGCCGATCAAGGCACAGTGTCCATGCCAGTCTTCTGAGCGGCCCCGCATGACAGAGGGCCGCTCCAATGAGGGGGCACATGGTTGGCGAGGGCCCAGAGGGGCCCGTGCCCCCCCCAGCTTAGCGAGGCACATTGTCGGTGCCTGAGTGGTCCCGCAAGAGAGCGGGCCACTCCAACGTTGGGCCTATTTGTTTCCAGAGCCCCAGTGAGGACCAGAGGGCACAGAGGTGCCAGGGCCCCGTCCCCTTGGTTTATCCCAGCTGTGCCGCACCAGCGCAGGCAGCTGCAGCGAAATGGGCATTTTGGTGGCAGAGTCCCAGAAGGGGACAGGAGAGGGCACAGTGAGTGCCCAGGCCCACGTTTTGTTCCACAGCTGCCCAGCAATTAGTGGGCAGCTGCTACGTTTAGGCCACAGTTCTTGGGGGGCATGTTTTGAGAGATAGGAGTGAGATGCACTCCTTTGCCCCAGCGCGATGGCACACTTTGGATTCCGCTGCGTTGGCAGCAGCCCTGACATTCTGGACTTAGGGCATTTGAGCCCCTTTGAGAAGGCCAGTTGGCCAGGGGGGGTCAGTGGTTTATGTGATATTAGGAAATGTGATTCTCTACGGTGATTCATGCCTCTAAATGCGTTTGGGGATGAGATTATGTGCATAATGTGTTTATGCTGGTGAGGTTATTTCCTACTGCGAGTTATACCCCTAATGTGAGTGATGCTTAGTAGGTTAGGGTCTAATATGTTAGACTGATGAGGTTGGCGTATAATGTATTTTGCGCCTAATGTGATACTGTGCATAATATGGTTTATGTTACAGGATGATGCTGAGTACAGTGGTTACCAGTGATTACTGGTTGTACGTTTATGATATGTCGTACTTTTACTAAGTTCACTTGTGATGGTTCTGACAGTGGTCCAGTGGGCCCTGTCAGGTGTACATAATCCCTTGTAGATATTACCTAGTGCCAGGTGGCACAATGTATATTATGTGATTACTATTCTAATGTGTTATGAGAATACAAAGGCTATTTTTGATATAACCTTGTGTGGAGTTATTTTTGTGGTGTGCCTGGTATGTTGTTGCCATGTGTGTGCGCAAACGCTTTACACATGGCCTCTGGGATAGGCCTGACTGCTCGTGCCAAGCTACCAAGGGGGTGAGCAGAGGTTATCTTCAGCGTGTAACTCCCTCGCCCTGACTAGAGTGGTGGTCTCTGCCTGGCTTTGGCGCAAGCCTTAGCCAACCAGAGATCCCATTTCTAACAACAGTAATTTTACACTCAGTCCATAAGTCAGCTGGAACTACAATCTCAAACAAACCACCTAGATCCTTTAACAAAACTTTTGAAACTTTTACAAACCTCTCTACCTGCTTGTACCACTCAACAGGTTTTTCTCTCAACCTAGGGAAATCATTTGTGAAGGATAATATATCCTGTCTTGATCAGGGAACATGAACATATCCACCACCTGGAACTTCTCTCATTGGACATACCATTTCAGCCTGTCCTGTTTTTCTTAATGGAAATAAAGACGCATTCTTACTTGCAAGCATTTCTTCCTTCTTTTTCGTCCATCTACCTTTCCACCTGTCTAAATCACCCCATTTCTTCAAGGTATTCATCAGTTCTTTTATTTGCAATCGTTTACCAGACGTATTCAAACTGTCCAAATCCTTATCAGTAAAATCCAATCTGTACGTTTTTGCAAAACTTTAGACTTTTCTATGTCTACTCCATATTCTTGTGCTAGCTTCTGCTAACCTCTCATGTAAATTCCGTGCTTTCCATGTAATATTTTTACACAAAAATAACAACTCTTCATCTCGGTACTTACTCAATCTTTCTGGACTTATGGTACCAATCATTTCTTCTAGATCCACTCTCAATCTAGCTACATCCATACTCGATTGTGACTTATTCTTTTCCATTCCTCTTATCCAATCATCTAACTCCTCTGGCGAAAGACCCACCGAACTCCCTGTTACTAGAGTTGTTCCACTTTCATTCTGCACTATTTTCCTAGGAGTCATCTGTACACTTCTCTTTGGTGTTTCAAATAAATTTTCGCTCACTGGAAGATCAATCAATGAAGTACTCATCTCAACTTGTTCTGATCCACTAACATTTCTGGCATTGTTCACGGGAATTGTCAATGCATGTACTTTTGATATATTCTGATTCTCACCATACAATGGAAGTATAGGACCAATCGTTACTGGTACCGATAATGCTTCTGCATTCAGACTCATCTGACTAATTCTCTGAGTTAACTCCTCTCTCGCCTTATTCAACATATCAATCTCATTTTCCTGCAACACTACTCGAGTATGTGAAGCTACCGGAACTTGTGTAACCTGTGAAAGTTGTGGAGATTGTGGAGATTGTAGGGATTGTGGAACCTGAGGAACTTGTTGGTGCATTTGGAACTGTTTCCTCTGAACTTTCTTGATATGGTGGAGGTCTCCTTAACAATATTTCATCCATCAACTCATCATCAATCTCATCTGAGTCATTATCTTGTTCTGAAGTCTCTAAATTATTATTTTTCTCTTTACTTTTGCCTCCAGTCTGATCTTCAGCAACTATTACTGGATATAATCCATCTGCACTTACATTTCTCCTCCATCTTTTATTTTGATCATCCCATCTAGCCCCAGAATATCTTGTTATTATATTCCTGTATTTAATTCCATTCCTATCTATCTCTCATTTATATGCCTTATAATCCCATTCTTCAAGCGCTTCATACTGCGTAGGTCTAGGACTTGGTTTTAATGAATTCATTCGTTCTCTTAAGTTCTCCAAAATCCTTACATTAAATGTACCATTCTCTGGAAAAGCTAAAACTCCATCATCTTCCGTACATTTCATCCAATTCTCTAACCATGTACATGTATGATAACCACGTTCCAACATCATAAAAGAAGCAGGCGTTCTCGGTGGAGGTATAGGAAGCCCCTCTCTAGTAACTATCGGCTAGTCTTTTTTAAATAAATCTTTTATTCTTTTTACCATCTTCATTTTTTTTTAAACACTCTTTTTCTCACTAAATAAACCCAAACAAGAGAGAACTTCCATAAATCCTCTCACTCTATTCGCTAAATCCCAACCAATACTAGCACGGCTCACAGCAACCAACCAATCACGGCTCACTATGTATTCGCTATATCGACCAATGCTAGCGCGGCTCACAGCAACCAACCAATCATGGCCCACTACACGCCTGCTGTCTGTGCAATGCCAGCGCAGCTTTTTGTGACGTCAGTATTACTCCTGCTACTGACCCTCCCTTTATAAAATAATACGGCAATGTATTTTCTATGTTTCTCTCAAAATTTTTTTGTTAGAAACAGCACGAAACAATGCTACTTTGTCTGTTCCACTAATAAAGAGAGTTTCATTTATTCGAAGAGTTTCTCTTTTACTTCTAGTAAAATAACGACCAGCGCTACTCTACTCTCAATCAAGTTAAAGGAGTTCTTGGTACTCCTCTGGGGATACTAGCCAAAGTTTCGGAAGAGGACTTTCCTTTCAGAAAGAGGTCTTGGTACTCCTTTGGGGATGTAAGGCCAGAGTTTCGGAAGCGGACCTTTCACTATTTCATGCAATCTTCTTTCACTCGAATAAGTCCCTAAAATAACATCGTCAGCCTTTCGCTGTTCAATATTACAACAACAGACAAAGTACTTCTGCAGTGTGTACCCTTCTCACGCTATTCTTCTGCCACTTAGGCTACAATAACATCATCCTAGGATCTTAGGGAACTCCGTACCCGTACTTCCAAACAACATAAAACAAAGACTCTAACTTTTCATGTTAATAATCAATAAATCAATAATCAATAATTATTGCCAAACTAATCAATAATTAAACATCCTCTGCTACCAAAACTGATCCAGCGATCAGGGATCAATAATTTTTCACTAACATAGGCCCATTTACACTACCCAACTAATCCCTTCACGCTGGGGTTCAGTGTGATGCAAATTTATTCCTAACTCACTAAATATACTTTAGAACCTGCATTTCTCCTTACAAATAAATGTGTCGACGAACCTTTTGGTGTGGAGTAGTTGATAACAATAATTATATACTAATCTATACATCTATACTAAATAAAATAATAACAGACTCAGTGTAAAGTTTGTTGTTTATTGTAAATAATGTAAGAAATAAATGCTCATCAAGTACAGTTACACCTAATGCAAATCATGGATTATCACAGAGAGAAAACATTGGCAATGTATATATTCAAACTCAGATCAAATAAACAATGCATTGAAGGAGTGGATAGGCGTAGAGAGAAAGGTTTCAGAGACAAAAAATACATTTGCAAATGAATATGCAAATTAAGAAGATCATCTATACTAACCCAAGTAAGATTCAGGGAAACTACCCCACTGGCCAGTTAGGGCAGGAAGGCCACTCATGTAGAGTCGAGTGACAAAGATTAAATCAGGAGACAGGAATCAGGTAGGCCTCTATCTGGAAACAGCAAACCGAGGACAGCGACGATCTCCCGCTAGCTAAACACCAGCCAACCCTAAAAACACACCCACCGGGGACCTTTAATTATACCCTAAAACCTAAATGTCCAACCCACATTTGTTTCAATCTGAGCACAGTATTCAACTCCCATTGGCTAAAATTGGGGGTGTTCTGTCACACCACTCTCGGCATTACATCAGAATCATCCCAAGAAACAATTCTGAACATGATCATAGTAAACATTTCCTGCAGTTCCTTGAATGTTGCAAGTTTCTACGCCTCTTTTGTCTGCCATCTCGTAGAGGAAGTGGCATTCGCGTCCATTTGTAATCTTATCCTCCTTCTTCCGTAACCTTGGCAGACAGTCAGCATAACACAAAGGACATTTCTACTGCCTCTGCATTTTCTCCTCATTCAAAGCTCATTTATTTCATATTTTTCTTTTAAAGGAAAGTTAACCCAAAACTGGCATGCAGAAGTGTAGGCCCAAGTTTACTTTTTCTACAAGAACAGAACACAAAACATTTATTATTTTCAAGAAATGTAATTTCACTTTGCGCACCATCCCAGCAATTGCACTAAACCATGCACAACCCATATTATGTAGTTCCTAGCAAAACGTTATTAACGTGCACAAAAGCAGCTTTATGTGTTATCAAGCAGTTTGCGGCCTAGTTTCATGCATTAATACATGCATTCGTTTTCACATGCGCAAAAGCATTTCCCCATGTTTTAGCATTAATTAATTAAAAGATTTTCACCGCACACTGCTCATATGTGTTACTGAGGGTTTAATCCGAGCAGGTTTATTTATGTAAAACCCTGCTCCATCACTGACACTAGTCAGGAAGAAGAACTAAAAGTTAGAAAGTGTGAATGTCCCAGATCTAGACCTGTGGAATATACAATCTTTGTCTATACACTCAATATAAGTATGGGGAAGAAATTTCCAGTTTGCCAGTATTTCCCTTCGACCAGTCTTGGGGTGTCCCACACCAATAGAGGCAAATCGAGATATCTGTCCTTCAGGGTTGTGGTCTGTGACTGCCAACTCTCCTTTACTAGGCACAGAAACAGAAATCTGGATGCTCTGTATCTGCCAAGAAGTGCTGCCTTGAGACTATCTTGAAGATCAGAGCCGACTGACTGATATACATTTGCTTACTTTAGCATAGCATTTGATAGTATTGCCCAATCTGAAAAATTCAACCAGGACTAGCAAGGACTAAATCCATGGGAATGGGAAATAATTATCCATAGTATATACCCTGAGGAGTCCACCCAACAGCAGCAGGAGGAATGCCCCTTGGAGTGAGCATTATAAAACTAGCAATGGAAAGTGGTCAGAGGGGTCAAAAAAGGAGGCACAGGAAGGGGCGTGGCTTGCCGACACCCAAGATGGCTGCAATGATGTGAAGCTCCGAGCCCTAACTAATTAATTTCCCCCAAAATCCGTTAAACTCATCCGTTTTGCCCGTAATAAACAACGATCCGGGAGCCCGCGGAGCTGTGGAGGCACCCGGTCGAACAACAACGAAGTTTCGGCAACTCCACCACGAGATATTCAGCTCCGAGTGCAGACCGAGACCGAGTGACGCAGCCTCGCCCAAGACGACGTCCGGAGCCGCCCTGCGCTGTACCCACTGCTGCCGTGAGGCTTGCGAGCTCCGAGAGGCGAATCAACATCAGCACCCCAGCCTCGGGGTGCCCCTGTATGCTTCCCGTCTGTGCCGGACGAGAGGGTCCTCGTGCGGTGCCAGGAGGGCTCCGACACACGCATGGACAGCAATTGAGGTAACAGGGCGGCGGCGAGGCCCTGCAGGTGCGCTGCGGGGCCTCTTTCCCCCGAGCCAGGGCCCACAGGACGGCAGAGCCAATCCATGAAATTCAAGGATCCCCAGCCATAATTAGACTGCAGGGAGCAACATGAACGTAACGTGGCTCCGGGTGGGCTCCGGTGCACACGCAGTTCAATCGCCAGCTTCAGGCTCCAGCAACGCGTTATCGCTGCAGTGGTGAGAGTGGGGAGCAGTGACATTGGACTCCCTCCTCCCCACCCCGTGAATACATTTGACGATTTCCTGCACAAGCGCAGGATCTTGGCACGTCTTGGCGCTTGGGATCGGCCAGCACACACTCACGCGGTGCCCCTCCCCCACACTGTCGAAAGAAGCATCGGCGGCATAGAGGCTGCATAGACTGGATTGCAACGGTGGGGCCAGATATAACAGGGCCCGCACTGGATGGTGGGAGTGCGTCGCTGAGTGACCGGTCCCGAGAAATTGATTGCCCACAATTTGTGATGAGTCCGCAAGAGAGCAACAGGGGGCTCATCTGCCTTCCTGCGATCCTGGGCGAGTGGGGGTATAATACGCACTTATCAAAATCAAGTCCCCTACACCATCTGGTAACGCCGCTTCAGTCAAGGGCCCCAACCACCTGTGACTGGGCCGGAGGACTGCAAGGCCTCTTGGGAGGTGCGGCTTCACCGCGATTCGCTCAGCACTCATCGGAGCACGCTGGGGTGGAGGTGAGTGGCGGGGGCGGCATTTGGGTCCCCGCCTCCCCCCCCACGCAGCGACTACACTCTGAGTAGCGGGCCCCCCCTTGGGGAGAAACAGAAGCGTTGATACAGTCCTCGTCATTCTACCGCCTACTGCCCCCGAATTGCTGGCAGGCCCGGGTGGGCCGTCTCTCGAGTGGCAAGACTCGAGGGTGAAATTCATTGCTGTTTATCCTTTGCGGCCTCCCGAGGGGCCGAATACTTAGCACAAGTGATCGGCTCGGGGACTCCTGTAACCACAGCCCCCCGCAGCCTTCATGATGCCAATTTAGGACAGACCTGAGGCACTCGATACGCGCAGGCCTCATTGTGACCCCTGGGAGAGTCGGCCATAATCCAAATCGGATCACCGTATTACATGGGTACTGGGTGCTCCAATAGTCCACTGGGCTGCCGGGGACAGGCGTAAAGTCACTCCACGCCACAACAACGCCCCTTCAACCGTCCTCACCGCCCAGACGCAGGCCGGTCCTTAAGGCAGAGATCACTATTTCATAGCCCATCTTGCTGTGATGGCCACTGAAAGGGGTTCAAAACAGACCCACGTTACGAAGTTAGCTAAATTTGCGCACACCAGGTCAGAGGGGGCGGATGGGCAGCAAGACTCCTTGGAATCCAAACAACAATCTGAAGACGGGGCCTCGGCCCTGACTCTGGCTGATGTGATGGAGGCGATCCAGGGGGTCCGTACCGCTCTGGAAAATAAGATTGACACAGTGTCCACGGAAATTACTCTGAAACGTGTAGACGTGAGGAACATGGGCGACAGGGTAAAAGCGACTGAAGATTCTGTCTCTACCCTTCAGCACTCTACCAAAACACTGGAGTCCACAGTTAAACGCCTGCAAGCCCAGACTTCTGACCTTGAGGCCAAGCTAGAAGATTATGAGGGACTGGCTCGTAGGAACAATGTTCGAATTTTGGGGGTGCCCGAAAAGGCAGAGGGTCAGGCGGCAGACCTTTTGTTGAGGATCTGATCCAAAAGCATTTGCGGCCTCGCACCCTCTCCAACTACTTTTCGGTGGAGCGGGCCCATAGAGTTCCTGGAGGTCCACCCAAGCCGGGGGCCCTAACACGTCCAATACTTGCAAGAATTTTTAACTTCCGAGATAGGGACAATATTTTGCAATCAGCTAGGGCCGCTCCGCCGCTTAAGTTCGAGAACTCCACTATCACCTTCTTTCCCGACTTCACTTATAAAGTGCAATTGAAACGCAGGTCCTTCTTGGAAGTCAAACGTGCACTCAGAAGCCACAACCTAAAATATGCAATGCTTTTCCCTGCAAACCTCCGGGTACAGGCAGATGGAAAGTCGTGGTTCTTCCAAACTCCAGAGGATACTTGGGGCTGGCTGGAGAGGTGGCGAGCCACTAACGCACAGATACACTCGTCCCCGCCTGGCGACTGTGGATCAGAGAGTCGCTCGGACTGGAATAACCGTATTGAAGGGGACTGAATTATGGCTGTCATTGTCTCTAATGTAGAGGT
Organism: Calotriton arnoldi; assembly: GCA_963921515.1. NCBI lineage: Eukaryota > Metazoa > Chordata > Amphibia > Caudata > Salamandridae > Calotriton > Calotriton arnoldi. Next base: position 24,918 of record CAWUFW010005221.1, on the reverse strand, counting down.
TGGTCACGCTCCTGAGAGACAGTGACGTCTTTTGAACAGTTCTGGAAGGTGTGGGAAGACAACAACTTAAAGAGATAATGGGTGCCTATCGTTGATTGAAGAATTTGTTCTCCATTGACACTCTCCAGGTTTTGCATGCTTAGGTCTTGTTTCATAGTAGCTCTGGATTTAGACCGGATGGTGTGGTTGTCGCTGAGGGTGGGAGTGTTTATTGTGATCAGGGTGCACTTGACACGCACGGAACTTGAAGTTTTATTATGTGTAAGTTTGGGCAGAAACATCTGCCTTTTTGAGGGGGAATAGAGGCCACTTTCTTGGACTGTTTAGGCTGAGTAGCGTTCCCCTATACACGGTTTTCTTGTTTTTGGGTATACAGGCGCTCTGCAAAATTGGGGGGTGGGCAGTTCTAAGTCCACGTTGCAGGGAGGCGGGGGGGGGGGTTCCAGGGAGATAAAGGGGTTTTGTTTGCATTTTTGTTTTCAGGTGTGGTTGCAGTCGTCATTTGGGTCGTCAATATGGTGTTTCTGTACCTTCCCATGTTCAAATGTGCATCATCTTAAATATGGTACTAGATAGACCGGGGCCGAGTGTATTTACAGTTGTTCCCTGTATGCTGAGGGAAGGGAGCCTTCGATTCACAGAGTTAATTGAGTGTTAATTGTACTTCGGATCCACCAATGGGTCGCTTAAAACTACTCTCCTGGAATGTAAATGGGTTGGGTGATCGAATCAAGAGGGGCATAGTGCTGCAATATCTAAAACGACTTTCCCCAGACATAGTACTGCTCCAGGAGACCCACATACATGGCAATTCCTACTGTGCACTTAATAGATGCGGTTATAAACTGATTGCTCATGCGGGATACACCCGAGGTTCCAGAGGGGTGGGCATTCTCATGCGTTCCTCCCTCCCACTTCAGGTGCATACAAGAGACCCTCTTGGTAGATTCGTTTCAATTTCAGGGCAATGGGAGGGTAGGCCCTTAAATGTAACTTCTATGTGCCCCCCAAACTTCATTCCTCTACCTTGACCGACTTCGGTCCACACATGCTTAACTTGCCCGAGGGTGATATACTTGTGGGAGGGGATTGTAATGCGGCCCTTAACAGGGACCTCGATCGGCTACCGCCCCGGCAAGGGGAGTCACCCGGTAAGCTTCTGACTGAATTTTTAGAGGCCATGGGATTGATTGATATATGGCGTATATGCAATCCTACAGCTAGACAATACACCTTTCACTCGGGTACATGGGAGTATGTCCCGCATTGACTATCTCTTCTGTAAAGCCACCCAACTTTCCAAATTTGGCGAGATTACTTTTCTCCCCAGAGGTATCTCCGACCACTTGCAGATCGTGACCTATTACGGTGGTATATCGCCCCCCACTAGTCGCGAAATGGTGCTCAATCCATGGTATCTTCGCATACCAGCGATACGAGAGAAATTGACCGAGGCCACCCAAAATTATTTTACTGAAAATAAGGGCTCGGTAGACTCTGACGTAATGTTGTGGGAGGCATACAAGGTTGTGATTCGAGGTTGCGGAGTGGCAGCAGTGGCAGGACACAAGAAAGAGAAGCGTAAACAGCTAGAAGATATAGAGAGAGAGGTAAGACTACTTGAAGCAGACATGGTTACATCTACATCCTCCGACGCCTCACATAAATTGGCTATTAAACAAAAAGAATATAGAGATATTGCAGAAGATGCCGCCAGAATTCAATATCGTGCCACTCAACATCGTATATACGACATCGGTGATAAAGCCAGCAAGTTATTAGCATGGTTGGATAAGAGAGAGTTGGCCAATAGGTGGGTAGCGGAAATTTCGGACTTGTGGGGCACCCGTCATCACGATAGAGTCGGGATTGCGGAAGCTTTTGCTAGTCATTTTAAAACTGTTTATGCCCCCTCGCCCACATCAACCCAAGACGCGGCGGCGGAATTACTTTCCACGCTACCTTTGCCACAACTGGACCCCCAAGAGGTGACAGATCTTGACGCTGATCTGACTCCTGAAGAGGTGTCAAGGGCGATAGGCGCGTTACAATCTGGGAAAGCTATGGGCCCGAGTGGCCTCCCAATTGAGCTCTACAAATCTATGGCCTCAGTTATTTCACCATTTTTAGTGCGCATGTATGACGAGAGCGTGACCCGGGGTACTCTGCCTGAAATGCAGAGATTAGCCAATATTGTTGTCATACATAAAAAGGGCAAACCCCCGGATTGTTGTTCCTCGTACAGACCTATCTCCCTCTTAGACCCAGAGGTCAAGATATTAGCTAAACTGTTGGCCCTTCGTCTCTCACCCTGTCTCCATAAATTGATTCACCCAGATCAATCCGGCTTCGTGCCAGCTAGAAACACTGTGCTTAATCTTTGCCGCCTGTTCGGAGTGCTAGGCGGGCCTCCACTATTCAGGAGGACTCAGTGATCATGTCTTTAGACGCAAAGATGGCCTTTGATATGATTGAGTGGCCTTTCTTGTTTGCTGCTTTGGAGAGATATGGTTTTGGCAAACGGTTCTTATCTTGGCTACGTCTACTCTACTCGTGCCCCCTGGCCCGGATTACGGTAAATGGCAGCAGATCGGCAATTTTCGAGCTGAGTAAAGGCACAAGGCAGGGTTGCCCCTTGTCACCTCTTCTTTTCGCCCTAGCCCTTGAGCCTCTGGCCATATGGATTAGAGGGGATCCCTTGATTCGTGGACTCAACTGGTCTTTGGACTGGACGGATAAAATCTCCCTCTATGCCGATGACATTCTACTTTATCTGGCCCTACCCCGGTTTTCGATCCATCGCGTACTTCATATTTTTGCTCTTTTTCAGGAATATTCTGGTTACATTATCAACTGGGACAAATCCCTGGTCTACGTCCTGAGTGGAGAGCTCCCGATCCTTCTCTTAGATTGTAAGGCCCAAATAGTCACAGATGGCTTTCGATACCTCGGCATATATGTTACTAAAGATGCAGGAGCCTTCCACTCACAAAACCTCATTTCTCCTCTCCACCGTTTTCGTGCTGATGTTCAGCACTGGAAATCATTACCTCTAACACTCCTGGGAAGAGCTGCCCTTTATAAAATGATGGCACTTCCCCGTTTTCTTTATGCCCTGCAAAACACACCTTTTTTGGTCCCATCTCAATATTTTCTCTCTATTTATTCCGAGGTACGCTCCCTCCTGTGGAAAAATGGTACACCCCGAATCGCCCTCGCCAAACTCACCAAAAGTTGGTATGATGGCGGAATTGCTTTGCCAGCTACTAGGGCCTATTACTGGGCTTCACAGCTGGCGGTTCTCAATCACTGGATGCATTGACCCATCACTGACCCAGCACATAGAATGGATAGGTACAATATGTCTTCTGGTAACTACCTCGGGACACTGTATGGGGGAAAAAAAATATACACAAATACACACCCCGACGTCCACTACGGTTTCTATTTGGCACACAGCAACTGCTGCGTTGGGCTGGAAAGGCAAGATTACGCAGGCCACTCCGCTGAAATGAAATGAATGAAATGAAATGTGGCATTTATAAAGCGCAAACTGTCACTCCCAAAGGAGCCTCCTGGCGCTATAAGATAACTAACTTCGGCAGTGAAAAGTTAAGATCTAGATGAGGGCAAGGCAAGATTCATCAGATGTTCCATAGATCCATGTCTTTAGGGACTTCCTAAACTGCTTTTCAGATTCCATTGATCTTAATTTGTTTTGCATAAAATTCCAAGCCTTTGCCCCTAACACAGTAGCCGACTTCCCTCCCCTGGTTTTAAGTTTGAAGCCGGGCAATTTGAGTAGGTTTGCAGAAGTGGATCTGAGTGTCCTCATTGTGGTGTATGGTGTAAATCTTGTCCTAGTCGGCGAGTTGCTCTGAAGGTAGTGAGGAGAAGTTTGAATAAAATTATCTTGTGTAACGGGAGCCAGTGAAGGGTTCTCGGAGCCCCTGAGGCTGACGCCCTGCGGGGAAGTTTTAAGACCAATCTGGCTGCCGCATGTTGCACCACCTGTAGCCTCCTCAGGGTTGATTTATTGACCCCTGCCAGGAGGCTATTACAGTAGTCTAAACGTGAGAGTATTAGGGCCACTGCCACTGTTTTCCTTGCATCAAGCGGAATCAAATCAAAGAATTTTTTTCATGGTTTTAATTAGGCCAAAGCATGTACCCACCACCTTAAGTGCATGGGGTTTGAAGGAAAGGGAGGAGTCAAACCACACCCCCAGGTTTTTAGCCACCTCCACAGTGGATGGAGGGGCTGCTGCTTCTTCTGGCCACCAGTCCTTGGGTTGAAAGGCGTTATTTTTCCCTATCAGCAAGATTTCTGTCTTATCCATGTTACAACGGAGATGATTGTTTTTCATCCATTTGATGACCGCCGTAAGACAGGCTTTGAAGTTTTCTTCAGCTTCCGTGGAGTTTTTCTCAAGGGACAGGATCAGCTGAGTATCATCAGCATAGGATGTTGTTTCAATCCCATAAGCCGAAATGAGGGAGATAAGCGGGGCCATGTATATATTAAAGAGGAGTGGACTCAGTGAGGCACCCTGTGGGACTCCCGTGGTGATGGTGCTTTCTGAGGAGAGAAAGGTGCCCAGGGAGACTGCTTGCCTCCGATGAGACAGGAAGGACGTGATCCAGGCCAGTGCCATGTTGGAAATGCCGCAAGATTCTAGTCTGGCTAGCAGGATGTTATGCGAGATGGTATCAAAAACAGCAGACAGATCCAAAAGGATCAGCACTGCCTTCTTGCCATTGTCTGTAATAAATTTTAGGGTGTCCGATATCTCCAGTAGCGCGGATTCCGTGCAATGTTTCGGACGAAAGCCGGATTGACGAGGGTGGAGAATTTGAGCTGATTCAGAAAAAGTGGAAAGTTCCTTATAGACCATTCTCTCTGTGATCTTACCTAAAATGGGTAGTAAGGATATGGGCCTATAATTGGAAAGGTTAGAGGGGTCTATGTTTTGTTTTTTCTTTAGTGGCTTTACAATGGCAAATTTCCACTCATCAGGCACTATGCCGGAGGATAGAGAGGAATTCACAATATCATTAATCACCGGATTCACTATGTCAATGATATGATGTAGTATCGTTGGGGGGCATGCATCCAATGGCGAACCTGATTTGCATGCTAAAATGGCTTCGTGAGTCTGGGGTAAAGTAACAGTTTGAAAGGCGTGAAGGACAGGCCTATCATGCCTATGATCCAGCTCATGTTCTTTGACAGATTCTGGTAAGCTTGGAGTTCCAAAATCCTTTTGAATGTTCTTGATTTTATCCTCAAAATATGTTGCAATATCATTGCAAAGAGTTTGAGAGGGAGGAACTTCTGAGTGTAAAGCTTTGGGGTCAATAAAAGATTTTACAATTTCAAAAATCTCTTTTTGGTTGTGCTTCGCCATAGCTATTCTATTACCAAAATCTTTTTTTGCTGATTTAATAGCCAAATGATATTGTTTCCTGTAGGTTTTAAAGATATGTAGATTGACTACTTCATATCCCCTTCTCCATCTTCGTTCTAGTTGTTTGCAGTGTAGATGTTGTTTCGCTAGATCTTTAGTAAACCATGGATCGTTATGTGATTTTATTTTACCCCTTCTGGTGGTGTGCTTTGAGGGAATTAGTTCCTCACTTATAGCCGTCATCCAGATGTGGAAACGATGGGAGTCTTCTGCTGGCTCCCCGGTAAGAGTTGGTACCTTTTCTTGGGCAATTATGGGTAAGCTGGGGTTAGTGGCTAACAGATGCCATTTACGCCTCGGCACCCCCATATTGCTGTTCATGGCTGCCTGTGCCATCTTAGGTATTGGGATGGCCAAGGGAATAAAATAGTGGTCTGACCAGGCCTACGGGATAGGAGCCTCTATCTGAAGTGAGGTAAGGTTGGAGCAGACTGCATCCAACGTATGCCCTGCCCTGTGTGTCGGCCCCTGAACAAGTTGGTCCAGGCCCAGTGGAGTGACTGTTTCCAAAAAGGTGGTGACCCCGAATTATTACCACATTCTAAGTGTAGATTAATATCTCCAAGCAATGTAAAGTTGGCGTATCTAAGCAGGGCTTGACTAAGGGTATCCCCTAATGAGTCCAAAAAGGTACTGCTGTTGCCTGGAGGGCGGTAAATTAAAGCTCCAGAGAATGAGGATGATCCATTTAGGGCACAGCAGAAGCCAAGGCTTTCTGCTCCCTTGAGCGCATGTAAGTTAAAATTCTTCCATTGTAGAGTGTCTCTATGAATGATAGCCACTCCTCCCCCCCTACCGTCATCTCTGTCTTTCCTACAGATGGTATAGTTAGTGGGCAAAGCAACTGCGATATCTGTATTGCAGTCTTCTTTTAACCAGTTTTCGGTAATACATAGAAAGTCCAATTCATTATCTATGATTAGCTCTCTGATGTCAAATGCATGTTTAACTAGGGAGCGTGCATTAATTAGTCCCCCCTTATTACCGCCTGATGGTTAACTCCTTTGTTTTTTGCAGTAGCTTGATTGAGTTCAACAAATGGTACCTGTGCTCGACATTCCCAGCAAGTAATAGGGCCTCTAATTTTATCCGCATCCAAATAGTGTCCACACTGATTTTTAGTATTCAACTGCCTTAAGAAATTTGGCAAAAATACCTTGTCTGATTGGAAACCCGCAGCATGGCTGGCGCTGGACGCGAGCCGGACGCAGACGGGCGCAGACGGGCTTGCCTTTGGCGCGCCTTCGGCACGTCGGCGCCATTTTCTGGATTTATAGTGTGGTACAGGTAAACTTGTGGAGAGACTAGACTGTCTCCCTCACAAGATGGCACCCGTCAGTTGTCCTTGCGGAAGTGAGGGGAAATATAGCGTTAGTGCTCCCTCCACACAATCAGTAAAAGCTGTGGTGGACCGGGGAGCAAATGCCGAGTAACGGGAGGTTTTTAAAAGGTAAGGGTACAATTCCAAGGTAACCCCGAGCCCTTCCAGTCCCCAAATGATTACAAATTCAGGTACAGGCAAATTCTATATAGTGCGGAGCGGTAATGCAGTAAAATACATGGCGCAGTGCACAAAGCTAAGTGAAAGTGACAATTATTAAAACCAATAATAAAAGCGGCATAACTGACTCCTAAAGCCTGCCAGCAGCGTTGCTTGAGGCTAGCCAGCTAGGTGTGCTCTCACAACAGCCAGGGTTTGATAAATGGGATCTAATTGGCCTTTCGAAAGTGGGAGACCTATGGATGAGGGGGGCTTGTCCCGTTTGGGGACCTGCAAACTCAATATCAACTTCAGGTGGGAGAAACTTTCCGATATCTTCAGGCACGGAATGCACTACATAAGGCAATACCCAAAGGTTCTGATTTGCCAGCCTCCTCCCCTTTAGAAGATAGACTACTAGATGACTATCTCCCAGAAAAAGCGATTTCATTAACGTATCGGAAAATTCTTAACAACTTACCTGAGACCCATGATAAAATACGAATAAAATGGGCTGAGGAGGTTGGAGATCTTGACGATGAGGATTGGAGGGAGGCCTTGGCATCACCTCGGGAGGTGGCTATCCGCTCCCGCTTCAAGCTTATACAACTCAAAATACTCCACAGAGCGTATTGCACCAGCGCCGCGCTCGTTAAGATGGGTCTCCTAGTCTCCCCTGCCTGTCCCCGTGGCTGTGGGCGCACAGGTACTTTTTTACATCAATGGTGGGAATGCCCCAGCCTTCATAAATATTGGGGGAGGGTAGTTTCAGCCATGTCTCAGATATGTCACAAAACAATTGAAGGCTCCCCACGCCTGTGCCTCTTAAATATCTGGGACGCCACAGATTTGACAAGATTTGAGAAGCTTTGGGTCATGCTGGGTTGCATGGTGGCAAAACGCAACATTGCCAGGACGTGGAAGGGAGGGGTCGAACTGCGACATACTGATTGGGAATCCGACATGGATTGGTGTATGCAAGCGGAGAGAGCGGTGTATGAAAGCAGGGGATGCCCCGGCAAATGGACTAAAATATGGGGCCCATGGAACGAGAGTAGAGATTTTATTTGTACTCCATTTGATGATGCGCCCACTGCTACGGTGGAGAATGAGACACTGTAAACTTTTATTTGTTACAAGGGATGATGATACAACTGACTTGCTTTTGACCCAAGGTATTGATTTACTTTGAATGTACCTTCTGTTTTTTAGTAATTATTCTACGGTTTGAGACTGCACCTGTTTTGTTTGAGATTGATTTATGTTTTTGTTTTTGTTTTCTTTCTTGTTAATAAAAAGATTTATAAAAAAAAAAAAGAATCCCAGGTAATTCAATAAATTATGCCATGTGCTGAAAAAATAATAATAAATAAATAAAGGAGGCACAGAGGAGCAACCACACTGGATTGGGCAAACAACTATTAATCATGTATGTGGCACATATGTGCCACAACCATCCATGGCCTACTGTTTCCATCATGTGCCTGCAACAGAAGAGCATCTGCACAAAGGATGCAGCCTCCAAAGTTAATGTTTAAAATTTATGAGGATTCATCTTAGGGGACAGAGATGCAACCCCTTATGGAGTATCTGTAGTGTCCTACGTGTAGGTGTCATATATATGGATATTGTTGTTGAAGGAAATTGTTTAGATTGAATGAGGATAAGGGGAAATTAGTTGTAAAATATAGACTGCGAGGGACTACTTACAAATCTAAACATACACAACAGTAAATCTACCCGTATGAGTTTATTCTTACACTTTTGAATAACTTTACTACTTTAGGCTGTTCACTATTTACGAATGTAAAGTTACTCAAAAGTATAGAGGTCATGTTCCCATGAATCTGGGAGATGGAGCCTAATTTAAAAGTTTAAGGTTACTACTTGCAACTTTTCGCATGTTGGACGAGATGTCCCTATAGTTAAATATAAGGAAATGTTTAAAGGTTTATAAAAGCTTTTGAAAAATTAGAAAAAATATTTTCTTTTAAATCTTAATGGTTATTAATTTCATATTTATTTTAAATGTAGCATTATCAACTTGATTTTAAACAACTTTATTTTTTACAATATTTAAATTATATTAAATTATAAAATATTACACAAATATATTTCCAAACTTTAATGTAAAACTTTCCACATAAAATAATACATATTTTATTATGTATTTAAAACTTTTGAAACTGATGTATAGAATGAACAGTAATTTAATTTTTTTTAATAAATATTAGTTACATTTCTATATTTAAAAAATGTTAATAAAATATTTTAAAAACTAAGGGCCAGATGTACTAACATTTTTTGCGGGCGCAAATGGGTTTTAGACCAGTTTGCGACCGCAAAAAATGTGTGGCCCATGTACTAATCCTATCTTGCGAGTCTCAAATCAATTTGCGACTCGCAAAATAGGATTAGCAACTCGCTATTAGGATGGGGCGTTCCAAGGGCATCACTTCCTAATAGCGACTCCTGAAGCTATGTATGACTGTTTTGCGACCGCAATTGCGGTCGCTAAACAGTCACAGTTTACCACCCTTCACAGAAGGGTGGTAAACCACTCGCAAACGGGAAGGGGTCCCCAGGGGACCCCTTCCCATTTGTGAGTGGCTCGCAAAATATTTTTGTAAGGGCAGGCAGTGGTCCCAGGGACCACTGCCTACCCTTAAAAAATGAAACTGAAAAGTATCATTTTAACTTTTTTAATGCATCCCGTTTTCCTTTAAGGAAAACGCGCTGCATTTAAGAAAAAAGAACTACTTTATTTAAAAGCAGTCCCAGACATGGTGGTCTGCTGACCCCAGCAGGCCACCATCCCTGGGAGTGCCAGCCATTCCCAATGGGGTCGCAAATTGCAACAGCCTCATTAATGTGCAAGAGGCATGCAATTTGCGACCCCATTAGGAATCGCAAACAGTGTCTCAGACAGTGTTGTACTTCCCAATTTGCGAGTCGCAAATTGCGAGTCGGAAATGCAACACAATTTGCGACTCGCAAATTGGTGGGTCATACGTCTGGCCCTAAATTATAATTGTATTTTAATTTTAGATTTTTATTAGCATGAAATGAACTTTAATTATATTTTATACAGTTTTAATAATTTATTTTAACATTCGTTCTATGAGGTTTTATTTTGTAACTCTCTAGCTTCATTATTTTGTATGGTAGGGTGTTGCAGTCCCTGTGATTGGCCATGGGTGGTGCTGGACTTACTTCAGCTCTGAGCTGGAGTACATTTACAACTGCTTTTAGTCCTTTTTTGGCTGCAGTTACAATGTTACAATAGAAGGACAATTTGTGAATAGCAATAGGAGTACTCTTTTGTGGGTGGTTGCAGGTCTCCCCTTAAACCCCTCCCTAACCCTCTATTAACCCCTTGCTTTTTCTCCCATTTAGAAGTGATTATTGCTCATTCTCAAACTACTTCCCTTCGTCCTTCCCACATTTACTGCTAAAACGTATACGTAGATGTGTGGAGATGTCTGCAATTGGGGTGGACATCTCCATACATAAAAGATAGGACAGGCAGAGGTGTAGGCTTCCACGCATAGGAATGTCAATAGCATTTTTTGGTATTTTACTAGTGCTACCATAGTGCTACTAACGTACTACAAAATGCAGATTGTGAATAAGTCTCTGTGTTTATAGATCCACCCTGGAGTGGGTTTGGTGCTACCCCCAGAAGTGAAAGATGCGAGGGCGATGGCATTTGGACATTGGTAACTATTTCTGTGACGGAATGAGGTTAGATTAGAAGGCAAAAAGGAAGTGACTAAATGGGGAATTAAAGAAAGGCATAATGCAAAACAGGGCAAGAGTTCTGGCGTAGACACGAACCAGGAAATCACCTCTGGAAAGTATTTATGGATCCCACCGAGGAGCGGCTTTAAATGAGTTTGTAGAGGTAACTTTGTCTTGGTGGTTTTCATTAAAGAAAGAGTCTTTGCTACCCGGGATTGCCCAAACGTGGGTCCCATGCTCTCCGTGCCACTGGAGTCAAGCTATCCTGGCTGATGAGGGGTAAAACCCCAAAACTGGTCCTAGGATGCTTGTTTCCAGTCCAGGGAGGGCCTGGCCAGGCAGTTCGGGCTGGACTGTTCCCATTGTGCACAGGGTCAAGACTGATTTGCATATGGCTGGGTTCAAACTGGAATGGCATGGTGAGCAAAAAAAACGATGGATTTAGGCCCATTTATCTGTACTGGGGTGAATGTATGACATTGTGCTGCATTCTGTCCATCTATTGTTCTTTTTGCATTTGTCACCCTGTTTTCTGGCATTTTATTAGGATGCATGATAGATGTGCGAGCTGGATTCAGAATAGTCTGCAAAAACAGTACACAAGTAAACTGCTCTTAAAAAAGGTAGCATGGGCATTTATATTTTTAAAAGTTGTTGTACATTACTTGTCACGTTGCAAGGGGCAAGCTGGTGGTTCTTTATGTTTTTTATGAGAGAGGTGTGTATGTCTTAGTGCAAACAATATCCTTTCATCGGGGGTTAGAAAGAATCTGTAAAACTCAAAGAACCGTGCAATTGACACCAGGATTAGAGGAGAGCTGGGCCATGTGGGTATTGGAAGATTTCCTGAAAGGCCAATATATCTAAAAGGTTGGTAAGGCTGGGGCAGAGTCAGTGATATATCACGCTGTCCAGTATCAAAACCTCAGACAGCATGTAACGATCTCACCTGAGGAGAAAGTCCTCCCAATGAAAGAAGTGTTAACAGTTTCTTCACAATGTATCTTAATAACTGAACATAAGAGCAGAAATGTGTCTGCAAAGCCAGCAGTCACAAGTGTCTACCTTCTTACTATGTTTCTAATTCTAGGGTGATCAGAGCAAACCTACCCAAGTAGTACAGGGTGATTCCTAAGGCAGTAGCTTAGAAAAGTAAACAGCAAAAGATGCCACCAGCATTCTACTACAGTTATACTGCAAGCCCTACAATGCATTGAGTACTGACTGTGCATAGAGCTCATTTCCTTGGACATGGAAGTGCTATTATGTGGTCAAGCCCCTAACACGCACAGTCAGCACTACATTTGCAGGCTGTGCGTAGAGCCCGCGACCTACAGAGACCCAAGACCCATTAGGTGTGCAAACCCCTACTGCACAGAGTCTGCACTCAGTGTGCAGACTTCATAGAGCCTACCCCCGCCAGACACGCAATCGCTATTAGGCAGGAAGGCCCCCACTGCACACACTCAGAGCTGAGTGCACAGACTGTGCATTGAGTCCACTCCCTCCAGAGACTCAAACCCCATTAGGGAGAAAGCCCTTATAATGTGCAGCTTGCGCTCAGTGTGCAGACTATGCAAAGAGCCCACTCCCTTCAGAGACCCATGCGGATTAGTTGGGCAAGCCCCTACTATGCCCATTCTGCATTCAGTGCGCAGACTGTGCAGAGAGCCCACTCCTTCCAAAAATCCAAGCCCCATTGGGTTGCTAAAGCCTTACTACACACAGTCTATGTTAAGTGTGCAAACTGTGCATAGTGCCCACTCTTCCAAGAGACCCAAGTACCATTTGGTGGACAAGCCCCTACTATTAACAGTCTGCACGCAGAGGGCACACTGTGAGTAGAGCCCACTCTTTCCAAGCATCCAATCCTTTTAGGTGGGCACGCCTCTCCTACATACAGCCTGCGCTGTCTGCACCGCTCTTCATGGAGAACCCAGGCCCTCCAGACACCCAAGTCCAATTAGGTGGGCGAGCCACCAATACAGAGTTTGTAGCTTTTCACAGAGAGCTCACTCCCTCCACATAGTCAAGCCTTCTTGCTTAGTCAAGGACCTATCAAGTACAGTTAGCATGTTAGTAATATTTTACTTAGCATTTAAATAAAACCCAGAAATTCGCTAAAAAACTATAGGTTGAAGTGACGTGATAATCATTGTAATAATTTGTTACATCAAAGATGTCATTTGAGACGTCATCAGTGATATCACCAATGAGGTCATTGAACTTGTCAAGGAGCAACCTTTCTAATCCTCCCTCCCTCTGGCTGTACTGTACGGTAATATATATATATATATATATATATATATATATATATATATATATATATATATAGTAAATTTTCCTTTTTGTCACTGGTGTGTATATATATATATATATATATATATATATATATATATATATATATATATATATGAGAGAAATCCTACTTAGGCAGCATATGCACGTCCTGTTGTGTGTCTAAAAACGTGAGAAGTCATTGGTGCTGCGCTCCACAACTATCTGTAATTTCTCTTCTGCAAGCACTTCAGCAATAATGTAGGCAATACCAGATCCCCCTATTAATCTTCCAATTGCAGCCCCACTGTCCCAGTCTGTTCAGGACAACATCAGCCAAAACAAAGTTCTTTTAGCAGTGCAACTTGCACACGAGCTCTGCTGGCTGCCAGCATATTAAAAACCCGCACATGCACTACGTCAACCGTGCAAAAGGCCCTTCCCTTTTGCTGTCCCGAACGCCGCTCGTGGTCCCAAAAACCCATCTGTATTTTCACAACATTCCTCTAGGAATAATTCAGTTTAATGAACCGTTTAATCACTCAGTAAACGCCATTAATCATCGTTCACGAACATCAATTCCTAAATAGCCATGTCATCTCTGGTTATACATATGCATCTATTGAGATAAGCAGAGGGGCGGCATGGCTCACATAGACTCTGGCACAAAAAGCAAAGTTTTGTTATAGCGATAAGGTCAGTAGTTTAACTGGATATATATTTAGTCGTTTCCCTGATGGGACCTTGGGTTAATTGGAACTCCCGGAGATCCACAGAGACGGTGGCTTTTGGGCAAGGAATTCAGTTTACGCTTCCTCTGCTTGAGAATTCCCTGAGTTCTTTCAGGTTGCTCTATTTTTGTAGGTCTGGCTAAAGGGCAGGTTTAGCTTATTTGATAGCCTAGTGGTTTCCAAAACACTCATAATAACAATACACACACATACACAAATAGATCCAGGGAACTTGAGACAACCCTCTTCGTCCATTGGTCTGGTCTGGTGTCATTTATATTTTGCTTCCGGTCGTCAAAGATTGCAGCAGACTGCAGAGCTTCAACCCACTTCACCCAATGAGTGGTTTGCACTGTAACTGATTATGCCTGATCATATGTGCATTTAATTGAACGGGTTGATGTTCCTGGGCCGTCTGCCACACTTGTATGTATATATTTTTATGTTTCTCATTCATTTAACGTGTGTTTGGAAAAATTAAATAAGAAAGGATCACATTCTCGCCACACCAGACCTGGTTTTGGAAATGCTTGTTTTACCTTGGGATTCACCCTACTTACGGTGTGGCCCTAATTGTGCTTCTGGTTCTCTTTTGCATACTAGCTTATTCTTGACAAAGCAACAGTTTCTCTTTCATGATTTGTTTAGGTTTTATATTCCATGGTAGGGTGATGGGTCAGTAATGACTTCTAGTTCTGGGTCGCATCCATGCCCTCAGCCCTAGGTCGTCAGCCCTCTCCAGTCCCATTGTCTTCCTCTAACTTCCTCCCCATAAAAGCCATAGTGTTGGGAGCGGCATTTTGTTTGCATTTTTATAACAGTACTATGAACTGTTGTGGAAGTGGTACAGATGGAGACCTCTGTAACGCGAGGATTGGATGAATCCCATCCTGCACCTGCAGTCAAAGAGTGTGCTGTGCATCATGAGAAGTGGCATTTACAATGGGGATGAGCCACACGTACAGTTTCAACGCAAGCGGAACAACACTTGCCTGAACCATGCATATGCCTTAACCACACATATGCATAGATAAGGCAGTCAGTAGTCTAGATGCAGAGCAGATGGACGGGGAGAGGAACAGGAAGGATCGGGAGAGGAGGGAACGGGACGCGACTTGGTAAGTGGGGCTGGTGCTATATTGGCGGGGGCGGTAGTTTTTAGGGCTGAGGGCCGGTTTTAGGGCTCAGTGTAGGGGAGGGGCAGTTTTATGGGTTGGGGTCAGTTTTAAGGCTCAGGGCGGAGGGGCTGGGGTCAGGGTAGCTTTTTGGGCAGGGTACTGGGTTTTAGGGCTCAGGGTGGGGAGTCAGGGCTATTTTTATGGCTGGGGCGGGGTGGATTGCATAGCTGGAGTACTGGGTTTTAGGGCTCAGGGCGGGAGGGCTGGGATGTGATCTTTACCATGCATATTCTTTTACCAATGATGTCTTTACAATGAAGTTCATTGTAAAGGCATGCATGGTAAAGGCATGCGTGGTAAAGGCGCGGTTGTGGGTCAGACCGCGTTATTTAGGCATGCGTGGTTAAGGTATGCTTTGTTGTATCATTCCACCGTGCAATATGCCCCTTGCTTTGGGGTGCCAACAGGGTGCACTGGTACCACTTCAGGCAGATCAATGTTGCTTCCCAACGATTGGTTAGTTTGCTTCTTTAAATTGAATGCAATCTTTAAAATATACCTTTTCTTCCATATTGCACCAGAATACATACAAGGAAAGTGGAGCACTTTTAAAAGCAGCGTGTCGTAAATCTAGGGTTACATTTTTTTTTGTTACAGCGTATTCTGATACTAATATATAAAGTTAGGGGTATGTAAATTGGAATGGTTCCACTTGTGAACCATCCCTTGTGTCCTGCATTGAGCTCCCTTCACATCTTTGGCAAAGTTAATGTCCTGCCTCTCCCCCCCCCACTGCCATACAATGATTGCTTGACCTTCTGGGGCAGCCTAACCCGTGGTGTTTCATATGCTGCAAGAGCACCCCATTTCTACCCCAGACCTAGCCACCCGAGCCTTGCATCTCACCTTGTCCTCAGCTAGCTACCTCTATGGCACCAAGTACCCGATGACTGTGGGGAGCTGCAGGCTTTGCTGATCTCAGTGATCTTCTGCTCTAAGATGGCATGCACATAAGGCAAGTCACGGGCCAAATATTTGTTGGGAGAGCAAAAACAGGTGGAATTTGGCTTTTTTTTCTGCCATAGAATGGAAGGCCACTTCTCACGCAGACCTGAAAAAAGGAAGAGGTTCCTTCCCCCAACTTGCACACTGAAAAAACAAGCATTGGCATAGCCAATAGGTCTCGCTTTTGGGACCTTATAAGTGTTTAGCCATGCAACAGTTGATGTTGTTGCACCAAGGATATTGTGCTGCATAACTTATAAGGTCCCAAAAGCGAGACCTATTGACTTTGCCAATGTGTTTAAGCTGTGCTGTAGAGAAGTGTGGCTGTTGTGCAGCATGCTGAAAAGTAGTAATAAAAAAGTGCCAGAAGCATTTTTGTTACCTTATATATGACCAAAAAGGCATTATGTCCAACAGAACGACCATATTAAAAAATGTATGTACAATAAAAAATTTCCTCGTTTTTCTTTTGTTCTTGCAATGCTGGCAACTTGTTTTTGCCTATTCCAATGGTTGTTTGTTAAAGTTTTTTTTTGAGGGGGCATAAACAATTTCGAGGTTGAAGGTTGTGAACTAGTACCTGTATTATAACAATGGCAGCGGCCAGACGCTAGGGGAGAATCAACAGATGGCAGATTCCGAGAGCAGGCTGAGGTGGTGTTGAGTGATGTTGAGGTGGTAGTGGTGGTAGTGACTGGTGCTGAGACGATGCTGAGGTGATGCTGAATGATACTTAGGTCTTGCTGAGTGATGGTGATGTGGTGGTGTACTAGTGCAAAGGCGATGCTGAGTGATACTGATGTGGTGTTGAGTGATGTTGTGGTTGTGCTGAGTGATGTTGTGGTGGTGCTGAGTGATGCTGTGGTGGTGCTGAGTGATGCTGTGGTGGTGCTGAGTGATGCTGTGGTGGTTCTGAGTGATGCTGTGGTGGCGCTGAGTGATGCTGTGGTAGCGCTGAGTGATGCTGTGGTAGCGCTGAGTGATGCTGTGGTGGCGCTGAGTGATGCTGTGGTGGTGCTGAGTGATGCTGTGGTGGCGCCGAGTGATGCTGTGGTGGCGCCGAGTGATGCTGTGGTGGCGCCGAGTGATGCTGTGGTGGCGCCGAGTGATGCTGTGGTGGCGCTGAGTGATGCTGTGGTGGTGTCGAGTGATGCTGTGGTGGTGTCGAATGATGCTGCTGTTGCGCTGAGTGATGCTGTGGTGGCGCTGAGTGATGCTGTGGTGGCGCTGAGTGATGCTGTGCTGGCGCTGAGTGATGCTGTGCTGGCGCTGAGTGATGCTGTGCTGGCGCTGAGTGATGCTGTGCTGGCGCTGAGTGATGCTGTGGTGGCGCTGAGTGATGCTGTGGTGGCGCTGAGTGATGCTGTGGTGGTGCAGAGTGATGCTGTGGTTGTGCAGAGTGATGCTGTGGTGGTGCAGAGTGATGCTGCTGTGACACAGTGTCTTTGCTAGTTACAGTGGGTAGAAGAGGGGTAGAAGAGGGGTAGGGGGTAGTAGAGGGGTAGAAGAGGGGTAGAGGGGTAGAAGAGGTAGAGGGGTAGAAGAGAGGTAGAGGGGTAGAAGAGCGGTAGTGTAGAGGTAGAGGGGTAGAGGGGTAGTAGAGTGGTAGAGGGCTAGAGGGGTAGAAATGGGGAAGAGGGGTAGAAGAGGGGTAGAGGGGTAGAAGAGGGGTAGAAGAGGGGTAGTAGAGGGGTAGAAGAGGGGTAGTAGAGGGGTAGAGGGATAGAAGAGGGGTAGAGGGGTAGAAGAGGGGTAGAGGGGTAGAAGAGGGGTAGAAGAGGGGTAAAGGGGTAGAAGAGGAGTAGAGGGGTAGAAGAGGGGTAAAAGGGGGTAGAAGATGGGTAGAGGAGTAGAAGGGTAGTAGAGGGGTAGAAGAGGGGTAGAGGGGTAGAAGAGGGGTAGAGGTGTAGAAGAGGGGTAGAGGTGTAGAAAAGGGGTAGTGGGGTAGAAGAGTAGAGGGGTAGAGGGGTAGTAGAGGGGTAGAAGAGGGATAGAAGAGGGGTAGAGGGGTAGAAGAGGGGTAGAGGGGTAGTAGAGGGGTAGAGGGGTAGTAGAGGGGTAGAGGGGTAGTAGAGGGGTAGAAGGGTAGAAGAGGGGTAGAGGGGTAGAAGAGTAGAAGAGGGGAAGAGGAGTAGAAGAGGGGTAGAGGGGTAGAAGAGGGGTAGTATAGGGGTAGAGGGGTAGTAGAGGGGTTGAGGGGTAGAGGGGTAGAAGAGGGGTAGAGTGGTAGAAGAGGGGTAGAGGGGTAGAAGAGGGGTAGAGGGGTAGAAGAGAGGTAGAGGGGTAGGAGAGGGGTAGAGGGGTAGAAGAGAGGTAGAGTAGAGGTAGAGGGGTAGAAGAGAGGTAGAGGGGTAGAGGGGTAGAAGAGAGGTAGAGGTAGAGGTAGAGGGGTAGAAGAGAGGTAGAAGGGTAGAGGGGTAGAGGGGTGGTAGAGGGGTAGAAGAGGGGCAGAGGTGTAAAAGAGGGGTAGAGGGGTAGAAGAGGGATAGAACAGGGGTAGAGGGGTAGAAGAGGGGTAAAGGGGCAGAAGAGGGGTAGAAGAGGGGTAGAAGGGGGTAGAAGATGGGTAGAGGAGTAGAAGGGTAGTAGAGGGGTAGAAGAGGGGTAGAAGAGGGGTAGAGGTGTAGAAAAGGGATAGAGGGGTAGAAGAGTAGAAGGGTAGAGGGGTAGTAGAGGGGTAGAAGAGGGGTAGAGGGGTAGAAGAGGGGTAGAAGAGGGACAGAGTGGTAGAGGGGTAGAAGAGGGGTAGAGGGGTAGAAGAGGGGTAGAGGGATAGAAGGGTAGAAGAGGGGTAGAGGGGTAGAAAAGGGGTAGAAAAGGGGTAGAGGGGTAGCGGGGTAGTAGAGAGGTAGAGGGGTAGTAGAGGGATAGTAGAGGGGTAGAGGGGTAGAAGAGGGGTAGAGGTGTAGAAGAGAGGTAGAGGGGTAGTAGAGGTGTAGTAGAGGGGGAGAGGGGTAGTAGAGGGGTAGAAGAGGGGTACAGGTGTAGAGGGGTAGAAGAGGGGTAGAGGGGTAGTAGAGGGGTAGAGGGGTAGTAGAGGGGTAGAGGGGTAGAAGAGGGGTAGTAGAGGGGTAGTAGAGGGGTAGAAGAGGGGTAGAGGGGTAAAAGAGAGGTAGAGGGGTAGAAGAGAGGTAGAGTAGAGGTAGAGGGGTAGAAGAGAGGTAGAGGGGTAAGAGAGGTAGTGTAGAGGTAGAGGGGTAGTAGAGGGGTAGAGGGGTAGTAGAGGGGTAGAGGGGTAGAAGAGGGGTAGAGGGGTAGAAGAGGGGTAGAGGGGTAGAAGAGGGGTAGAGGGGTAGTAGAGGGGTAGAAGAAGGGGGGTAGAGGGGTAGTAGAGGGGTAGAGGGGTAGAAGAGGGGTAGAGGGGTAGAAGAGGGGTAGAAGAGGGGTAGTAGAGGGGTAGAGGGGTAGAAGAGGGGTAGAGGGGTAGGAGAGGGGTAGAGGGGTAGAAGAGGGGTAGTAGAGGGGTAGAGGGGTAGAGGGATAGTAGAGGGGTTGAGGGGCAGTAGAGGAGTAGAGCGGTAGAAGAGGGGTAGAGGGGTAGAAGAGGGGTAGAGGGGTAGTAGAGGGGTAGTGGGGTAGTAGAGGGGTAGAGGGGTAGTAGAGGGGTAGAGGTATAGAAGAGGGGTAGAGGGGTAGTAGAGGGGTAGAGGGGTAGAAGAGGGGTAGAGGGGTAGAAGAGGGGTAGAGGGGTAGTAGAGGGGTAGAGGGGTAGAAGAGGGGTAGAGGGGTAGAAGAGGGGAGAGGGGTAGTAGAGGGGTAGTAGAGGGGTAGAGGGGTAGTAGAGGGGTTGAGGGGTAGTAGAGGGGTAGAGGGGTAGAAGAGGGGTAGAAGAGGGGTAGATGGGTAGTAGAGGTGTAGAGGGGTAGAAGAGGGGTAGAGGGGTAGAAGGGTAGAAGAGGGGTAGAGGGGTAGAAGAGGGGTAGAAGAGGGGTAGAGGGATAGAAGAGGGATAGAAGAGGGGTAGAAGAGGGGTAGAGGGGTAGAAGAGGGGTAGAGGGGTAGAAGAGAGGTAGAGTAGAGGTAGAGGGGTTGAAGAGAGGTAGAGGGGTAGAAGAGAGGTAGAGTAGAGGTAGAGGGGTAGAAGAGGGGTAGAGGGGTAGAAGAGAGGTAGAGGGGTAGAAGAGAGGTAGAGGGGTAGAAGAGAGGTAGAGTAGAGGTAGAGGGGTAGAAGAGAGGTAGAGGGGTAGAAGAGAGGTAGAGGGGTAGAAGAGAGGTAGAGGGGTAGAAGAGAGGTAGGGATATATAGGCAAATGAAAAGGAAGCTATCGACTTCAGGAATGTGAAAGAAAGCTCTCGTATCTTGAAAGCTGATTTCAAGCATCTCATGAGAAACGCGGCGAAACTTTCAGACCACAGAAACAATGTCGTCGTTTGAAAGTTTCGCTGCGTTTCTCAGGAGATGCTTGTAAACACGAATAACCTGATTCATTTAATTTAACAGTTGGCTCCGCCCAGGATTGCTTAGTAATGCAAATGAAAAGGAAGCTATCGACTTCAGGAATGTGAAAGAAAGCTCTCGTATCTTGAAAGCTGATGACCCATGACGAGAGAGGAAAGCCATATGGCGGCTGTGCGCGTGCACGCGCGTGTAACAGCAAGCCTTAGGCCACAAGCAAAAGCTTGTGGTCGCATTTCTAAAGCCCCAACTCACTAAATGTCTCGCCCGACCAGCGCATGCGCTGGCTCAGGCGAGACCTAAAAAACCATGGAGGCACTCGCAGCCCTTTGGAATTGTGAAAGGGTGACATCAGTCAATCAGATAAATCTAATCACAGAGACTGATTCTGCTTGTTTTATGGCCGCCAATTAGTACTGCTGAACCAACCTTCTTTTTCAGGTTGTTCCGTCAGTTCTTCAATCATCAGGGGCGGCTCTTCCACTAAGGCAGAGGAGCATCGCCCCACAGGAAAAATAAAGTGATAATAACAACACGTTATTATCATTTCATTTCTCAGTACTGATCTGTAGGGGCGGGGCAGGCTGGACTGCCCACAGAGCAGGGGGGAGGAGTGGCTTCACTCTTTAAGTGCACATGACGGTTTGGCCAGCAGTTTTGGGCTGGCCAGTCATGCACACTTGGTATGCTCTTCCCCGGGCTGTGTTGCACAGCCCAGGTGGAGAACATGGCCAGGCTCCCAGTCCTCATCTGAGCGCCGAACCACAGCTCTCACTGCTATCTGCAGCGTCGTGATTGGCTAGCGGAGTCTGAAAGCCTGGGTGCTTCCTGTTCCTGCTTCCTGCGTCAACGAAGAAGAGGACGGAGGAGAAGCGGCGGCTGGCAGGTACATTGAATTTTTTTTAAATTTTTTTTTTTTTAACCTCACCCCACCACTACTGCCCCATAGCAGCCGCTACTGCAATCAGTCCATCAGAACAGGTTTCTGGGTTTAGACCTTTTTGAAAGACCCATTCAGAAAGAGCACAATCCCTACTCACCCATCCGCCATTGGCTAATCAGTTACTCGTGGCAGGGCCAGTGGTTGCTAATCTTGCAGTGGTTGGAGGTTTCAGGATACCATCTGCTTCCACGTTTTATTCAATCATTGTGGGTGGATGTATCTCAGCAGATATTTTCGATTTGCTCTGAGATTCTCTTCCACTTCAGGCAGAATTAAAAAGTAGTCAGCCCAGTACTAAATGGGACATCCTGGTGTTGTTTCTACACCTCTTGAGGTGAAATGAGGAAACAATGGACAACATTATCCATGCCCAATCCTCTTGATTTCAATCAACTACAAAGAGGTTTTAACAAAAATTGTGCATCCCTCAAACATTGTGAGTGTGAGGCAGAATATTGAGTTTCCTTCAGCACATTCTTGATAGCATTTTTTCTTTGTTTAAATTGAACAGTGCCAGAGATAAAGAAAGCTTGTGGCGATTGTCCTCACCAACAAAGTCCTTGACTGAGCTTGATTAAAGCAAAGTGTGGACAATGGCTTTAATTCAATGCCTTAAGTGACAAAATAAATACTTCTTGAAATGTATGCATCCCTGTACCACCAACAGAAAGTATTCATTACCCTTGTGAACTGATGAGTGAGAAGTGCAAGCTTTTGTGTGTCAGCAATGTACAATAGTATCAAGGACATTTTTTTATTTTCTATGGTGGCAAGGCCCAGAATGAACCTGCTCTGCAACTCAGAAACTGACAAAGACAATAATGGAGGTCCAATGGTTAACCAATATTTTTGAAAAACAAAATATTCTCTATATTGAGGAAGGAGGTGGAACATTAGGAAAGCCTTTTTTTCAGAAATCTGCTCTTTTTACAAATCATATGAATCGCTCTCTTCCATCTGTAGGGTATCACACTTGTAACAGTCAATAGAAATGGTGCCAGCATGCTTTGGGGCTGTTGAAAGAATGCAATTAAGAGTCAGTCATCAACAACCGCCTTATTATCAGGAATATCAAACATAACAAACAATAATTCTTATAGCTTAACAGGTGTAAAAAGATGTTCCTGTCAAGTTCTGTTCACCTGGAGGCACTGAAAATGTAACAAATAGCTACCATGCAAGTCCATCAACAAGCTCATGGACTCTTGATAGAGGCGAAAATAAAACCAAAGAAAAAAAATCTGAGATCTGGTCAGATCTCTGACACTCAACCCTGTTTTGATTATATATGGGATAACCTGCCATTTATTATAAGGATGTTGCAACTCACTGAAGAGTTTCTGGACATATAATGGCACAAGGATGAAGATGGAATTCTTTTATAAGGTCATGGAACTCTGCAGTGACTTACAATATAATTTCAACATACATCAGAGGATATCTTATTCCTTTCAAGACATGGCCTAACCATCACCCTTCACACAAAACATTTAGGGCCATATGTAGGTGGGCTAATACCGGTCGGTAACGGCCGA
This sequence comes from Calotriton arnoldi, assembly GCA_963921515.1. NCBI lineage: Eukaryota > Metazoa > Chordata > Amphibia > Caudata > Salamandridae > Calotriton > Calotriton arnoldi. Next base: position 2,225 of record CAWUFW010005221.1, on the reverse strand, counting down.
AAATCGGTAAATTTCCCGTTACCGACCGGTATTTAGCCCTTTGCGATGTAGGAGGCCGGATTTAAGGAGTCGGTAATTTACTGATTCGTTATTTTAAGGAATCGGTAAATTACCGATTCCTTAAATCCTATGTAGGAGCACTCAAGTGAGTGCATTTTTGGTTTAAGGATTCGATTATTTACCACCAACTACAGGTTGGTGGTAAATACCGAATACCTTTTAAAAAGCAATTTTGTGCTTTTTTAAAGTGCCATGTGGCAGACATACATGCCCTTAGGGCATGTATGTGCGCCACATGTGCACACATGCACGATTCAGGGGTGCAACAGGGTGTCAATTTGACACCCTGCCACCCTTGAATATGCTCTCTATTACCGATTCGGTATTTACCGAATCGGTAATAGTGAATGGCTTCCCATTCATTCCTATGGGCCTCCAGGCCCATAGGAATGAATGGGAAGGTATTCCTTATTACTGATTCGGTAAATACCGAATCGGTAATAACGAATATTACCGAATCGGTAAAATTTACCGAATGTTTACCTACATTCTATTTACCGATTCTTAAATACCGAATTGGTAAAATTCGGTATTTAGGAATCGGTAAATAGAAATTACCTACATATGGCCCTTAGATCCTTGCCGCTTACTCTTTCATGTAAAATAGTCAGTACCGCAAAGTTAAACACACCAACATTTATTGAGTAATTTAAAGTGACAATCAAAAGTAGTTGTTCTTTGTTGACCAGGAGAACCTAGGAGCGATTTCAGGCCAACCACAATGGAGTGGAGGTTGGTTACACAAAGCAGGTCATCAAGATTGACATTTTGGTCTTCTGAATCTGTCTTTTTATGGAAGTCAAAATCTTCAAGTTGGCCAAGGTCCAAGACTGTGACTAACAAGGGTTCTTGAAGGTCACATACATTGTAATCAAGCTCCCGCCGAAGACATTGGTTTCGGTGCCAAAAGCTCAGAGCAGGACAAATCTTGGTTTTGTAGACAGCAAGTTTTACCTTTGGACTTAGTCACTTTTTTAGAAGTTGAAGTCCTCTAGTGGGGCAAAACTGGAAGCAGTAACCGGGCATGGCTCTGTACATTCTCCATGAGGTCCTGTTGATCCAGTTTTCACTGAGGCTAAAAGCTTTGAGTGGGAAAAACATGATTTTATTTCCTGCCTTGAGTGTGACCTTCTGTTGGCACACTGCTGCACCTTGTCCCGGTCCTCCGGAGTTTGAAAAAATGACTAAGACACAACTTTTTCAAAGTTCTTTGAAAGTTCCTCCTGGTGAGGCTGGCAACCCCACCTCCTAACAGCAGGCTGCTAGGTTCCAGGGACTACAGCCAGGTCTTAATCCTCAGTGTTCATTTGGGGCCTCTTGAGATCAGAATTCTGCTTTCTGTGCCGCAAAGCAGGAAAACAGGAGGCTAATCACTTGACCCTTCAAGAGCAGTTCCAGTCCCTGATTGCCAGAAGGCATTAGAAATCCTTGAGTCCTTGTGTAAGTCCTCTTCTTCCACCAGGAAGTGGAGAAAGGGGATTCATATTTTAATCCCACCTAAGCTTACTTAGTGAAATGTTTAAAATGTATGCACAGTGAAATAGCTTTCGGATTTTATTCCATTGTGAGGGCACACTAACCCCAATATGTAGTATGCCCTATTTCTATACGTTAGCACCTTGCTCACTTGCTGTGTAGGCTAACATGGCACAGGGGTGACATAAATATATCTGAAAATGTTTTTTCTACATGGCAAAGGCAGTTTTACTTGCAATGCATTTAAACAGCAGCCCAGCCAAAATATATTACGGCTCCTGGTAGACATATTTATTGTCATATATGTATGTGGTATAAGCACACACTGCAACCCTCATTTGGCATTGACCCTTTCTTTGTCATAGGTGTACTTTAGGCACCATTTAGAATGCTGCTTAAATGAAGTTAAATAGGTTAAATCAGTAATTCCAATGTATGATACATGTTTTGGAGTGAAAGCACAGACACTTTACTACTGTTTCGCAGTGCTAAATTGTACAAAGTCCTAAAGTCCACCTAAGGAACTCTGTCTAACTTCTTGGGTCATGAGACACCAGCACATTGTGATCTATTGACAACTCGGTACCCAATAGTGTAATCTTATACAATGCTTAAGGAAGGCCTGTTAATTTCACCCTGATTCTGTAAAGCTGCTGCCCAGACTAGGTCAACCAAACACTGCTTACCGC